>CM038674.1:651737313-653072952 GCA_021605145.1 Aegilops bicornis
GGTAAGATCTTTAGCGCCAAGAAGAAGGGCGACCCATATCATCTTGACTTGGTTACGCTTCCCCTCTTTTTTAAGAATACCGAGTCGGGTTCTTCTCCTACCGATGCTCGAATATAACATGTGAACAAGATCTTCTTCATGGAAACCTGCTCGATTTAGATCGGGAAAATCGTCTGATTTTATGTAACCATGTGCGATGGCTCGAATCCATAGTCAATCCTACTTTCGATAGGACCAGTTGCCAATTGAATCCAATTTTTCCCATTATTTGACTATCCATAATAGTGCGGAAAGAAAGCCCGGAGGAAGTGTTTCATTAAGTAGATATACCCATATATGCTTAAATCATCTGTGAAGGTCAGAAAATAACGATACCCACCACGAGCCTCAACACTCATCGGACCGCATACATCAGTATGTATTATTTGCAATAAGTCAGTAGCTTGTTCGATTGTTCCGGAGAACAGAGTTTTAGTCATCTTGCCCATGGGGCGAATTCGATTGAGGATTGAAGAAAAGGAACGGGCCTTGGTCTCATTATAAAGAGGGAGAATACCAAGAGCCGTCCCCGTGACCGTTTGGAACTCGCCTTCGATGAAGGGGGCATGGCAATGGGCGCGGTTGGGTTACCCACGTCCGTATTGATGAGAATCCCGGGATAAGGGGAACACAATCTCTGCTTCGACAAGACGTGCCAAGGAAACCGCTTCGCTAAACGCGCTGAGGTGGTATGATAAAAACGATTCAAGTAAAGGCTTGGTTGTGGTGTGACGTCACGCCAAGAAATACGTCAGCAGATTGAACTTGTGTAAATATTATTCTCTCTACGGTGGAATGTGGAATTTATTTTGCAGAGCCGGACACTATCCTGGTGTTCACATTCTTCTATAAATTATTCGGAGGAGGAACCCGCCTTGCAATGCCGAAGACAATATGCGCGCTGGACTCGTCGTCATTGAAGCCTGGTTCGAGGCTCTTGAGGAGTCTTGGACTAGGGGTGTCCGGATAGCCTAACTATAATCATCGGCGGTACTCCAAGACTATGAAGATACAAGATTGAAGACTTCGTCCGGTGTCCGGTTGGGACTTTCCTTGGCGTGGAAGGCAAGCTTGGCGATACGGATATGTAGATCTCCTACCATTGTAACCGACTCTGTGTAACCCTAGCCCTCTCCGGTGTCTATATAAACCGGATGGTTTTAGTCCATAGCACGAACAACAATCATACCATAGGCTAGCTTCTAGGGTTTAGCCTCCTTGATCTCGTGGTAGATCTACTCTTGTAATACCCACATCATCAATATTAATCAAGCAGGATGTAGGGTTTTACCTCCATCAAGAGGGCCCGAACCTGGGTAAAACATCGTGTCCCTTGTCTCCTGTTACCATCCGCATAGACGCACAGTTCGGGACCCCCTACCCGAGATCCGCCGGTTTTGACACCGACAACTATGGTGAGTCTTAAAAAAAGGTCTGAATCTGTGGGTGCCAAGGGTGTGCTTAACATTGCTTGTGTCAATGTTAGCAACATACCTTTGGATAAAAGACATGAAAGAAATATTGCATATGTTGGATGTTTGGTGGGTGTCACATTAGACATTGATAAATCTACTGTCAACAGACCCGAGTCGGTCAGAATCAAACTGGGTTGTAGTGATGCTGAGGATATCCCAGCTAAGGCGGAGGGGTCTTTGGGAGATCACTTTTATGATTTCTTGTATTTAGTGGACAAAATCCTTGTAAAAATCCCCCAAAGAAAAAAGTGATCATGTCACAGGAGGCTGACAAGGGGGTGTCACCCAAGAGAGCCAGAATCATAGGAAACACACAAAATGATGGGCAGGGGGTTCCTCTTCCACTTTGGGGAATTTCTCCGCTCCACCCAACTCAGCTGGGAGGGGAGTGAGCATGCCTGCTGTAACAGAAACCTTGGAAGAGGAGAGTGAGGCTGATAAAATACAAGGGGGAAATGAGGAGAGTCTTTCCTAAGGAGGAAAGTGAGGAGATTGATAATGAGCTGCTTATTGATACTATAGTTGTTGAAAATAGAAAATATCAGTTAGAAGGAGTGGGGTCCCCTGAAACTCGGTCATATGAAAAGATTGTGGTGAATTCTATGCAGATCATACCTAGTGTTCCATTTATCATAAAAACTACATCCTATCTGGATGCTGTGTTGGGACAACCTCTGGTCATTGAACTATCTCCTGATGATGTAACATGCCAACAAGTAGCATCATTATACTCTATACAATCTCCAGATACTTTTGGGGAGGAGAATGTGGAGGTTATTCCTACTCCATCTATGGTGGAAGAAGTGCAGATCAGGCTGAGCCAAAGGACATCTCGTGGTAACATTGAACATATGGGAGTTCGGGCTGAAAAATGAGTAAGAAGAGAAATCTTCACGGTAATGAAAAAAACCCTAATTCCAACTCTTTTGAGATTCTTTCCAACTTATAAATTTTAGCTACTGCTTCGATGATGGGGGTTGATATTCCTGACAACAATTTTACTGTTATTGATGTGATTAGGGAACCAGAAAAATCTAGAGCTAATATAGCTGAGAAAACTGAGAATGTAGAGAAACAACATGATAAAATGTTGTTTATTACCAATGCTGCTGGGGATAAATCTCCATTAAATACGGATTGGATGAGGGATGGTGAAATTGATGAGGATGAGTTTACTATTGTAAGATCTAGAAGGAAAGAAAAAAGGAAGGTAAATGTAGTAATTTCCAAACCTGTGACTAGAAGTTAGAAAAACAAAGTGATTTTTGATGCTGGTTTGACCATGCCTCCTGGTAAACGTAGCAACAAAAACCACTCTCCAAAATGCAAGAAAAAAATGATTAGTCTTTTCTGAACTGTAGGGGTGTGGGGAAGAAAGATATGGCAACTTGCTTCTCTAACTTGATTAGAGATTATTGCTTAGACTTTATTGGTATCCAGGAAACAATGAAGACAGATTTTCCTCTAAGTTCTTGAGGAAAATTGATCTAGGAGAATGTTTTGATTGGAATTGGATCCCTTCAGTTGGCAAATCTGGGGGGATTTTGTGTGGTACTAAAAAGGATACTTTTGATGTTAGATCCTGTGGGACAGGAAAATATATTATGAAACTTGAGTTGTGGGATAAGAGTAAAAAACTGAACTATTGTATTCTTATAGTATATGGATCTGCACATGAGGATCATAAAGTGGAGTTTTGGCTGAGCTCTCTGACATGTGTAATAGTGTTGCTCGCCCTTACATTGTTGGTGGTGATTTTAATATTCTTAGATATGCTAGTGAGAAAAATAAGAAAACTAGGACAAGTCATTCCTCTGATCTTTTTAAATCCATTGTTAATACTTTTTCTCTAAAGGAAGTTGACATGAATGGTGGTCTCTATACTTGGTCTAATAATCAGCAAAACCCTACCCTTGAAAAGTTGGACATAATACTTATGTCCAGTTCTTGGGAGAGACAATTTCCTTTGACTTTTGTTAGGAAACTGGTTAAAGAAATTTCAGATCACAGTCCTTTGATCTTGAACACTGAGGATTATATCCCTAATCCAATACAGAAGAGAGAATTTAGATTTGACCTTAATTGGCTCAAGAATCCTGAATTTATACCCTTAGTTGCTAAGGTGTGGATGAAACCTGTTAAATCAAATGATCCCATTGATACACTGAACATTAAACTGAAGAGATTTAAGAAGTTTTTCAAAGGATGGGGATCCAACTTATTTGGGAAATCCAGAAAAAGGATGAGAGAACTTAGAGAGGATCTGGAACATCTAGAGAGACTGGAAGAAATAGATGTGCTATCTCCTGAATTATATTGTAAGAAAGTTGATATATTGGTGGAGCTATATAACCTCCTGGTGGAAGAGGAAATTGCTTGGTTGCGAAAATCTCATGAAAATTGGTTGTTGAAAGGGGATAGAAATACTGATTATTTTCATAAAATAGTGAATGGGAGAAGACGGAGGAATACCATCTTCTCTCTTAGTTGTGGTGATGAGGTGATAGTGGGAACCAAAAATCTTTTGAAATATGCCACCGAATTCATAAGGACCTTTTTGGGCCTGCATCTAGGAATTTGTGCAAGTTGGGGGATAATATGTGGGAACCAAATGAGAAATTAGCAGATATTGATAACCTTATCCTTACTAGACCCTTCTCTGAAACTGAGATAAAGAATGCTCTCTTTTCTATGAAACCAAACAAAGCACTAGATCTAGATATAATATCCCTATTGAGTTTTTCCAACACTGTTGGGAGATCATTAAGGGTGAGGTGATGCTTTTATTTGAATGGTTCCACGATAATAAACTAGATGTGTGATGCTTGAACTACAGGATTATCACTCTGCTTCCTAAAGTTGTTGGTGCAAATAAAATTCAATAATTTTGCCCAATATGTTTGCTTTGATGCATTTATAAACTGATTACCAAGGTGCTAACTATTAGGCTGGAACCTTTTGTTGATATACCGTTCAGTAGACATCAGAATGCTTTTATTAAAAAGTGAGATATCATGGATGGGATCATGTCTTTACATGAAATCTTCCATCATACCTACAGTAGAAAAAAAACTAGAATTTTGTTGAAACTAGACTTTGAGAAGGCATACGACAAAGTAAATTGGGAATTCCTATTGGATTGCCACAAAATGAGAGAGTTTCATCGGCAATGGATTGAATGGGTTAGAAAAATCTTTGTGGGAGGCACGGTTAGTGTGAAGCTGAACGATGAGGTGGGCCCCTACTTTCAAAGCTCAAAAGGGGTGCGCTAGGGGGACCCGTTCTCGCCTTTCCTTTTTAACTTGGCTACTGATTGCTTGACTAAAATGGTGCTTAAAGCTCAACAAAATGGCTTGTTCAAAGGTTTAGCATCTGACCTGATTCTGAATGGGGTAGCTAATTTACAATATGCGGAGACACAATTTTGTTCTTTGAGGATAATCCTAGAAATGCACTTAATATTAAGTTGCTCCCATATCTTTTTGAAGTCATGTCTGGGTTGACAATCAATTTCCTAAAAAGCGAGATTTTTTCGGTCCGTGTTGATGATGGTACTATGCAAATGTATGTTGATATATTTAACTGCCAAATAGGCAATTTCCCTATCAAAACCTAGGCATGCCTGTTAGCTACGCTAGTTTGAAATGCAGTGATTGGCTTTTTGTGGATGATAAATTCATTCATTAATGTGAGAATTGGGTTAGTGAAGTACTGTCTATGGGAGGTAGGCTTATAAAAGTAAACTTTGTGATGTCACATGTTCCAACTTTCTACATGTCTATGTTTTAACTGAATAAAACCACTTTGGAGAAGTGGGACAAACCTAGAAGAAAGTTTTTCTGGCATAGTAAAGGGAACAAAAAAGGCTACCATATGGTTATGTGGAGCCGTATTTGTAGATCTAAAAAGAAAGGGGGCCTTGAGGTTAAAGATTTGAGAAAACAGAATATCAGTTTGTTGGTGAAGTGGTGGTGGAAACTTGATAAAAGCAAAGGTCTCTGGCAATATATTGTTAAGGCAAAATACTTCAAAAAATCTTCGGTTGCTATGGTAAAGGCAAAAGCTAGTGACTGACTCACCATGTTGGAAATCCCTTTTGAAAGTGAAGGACTTGTATATGTTGGGCAGGGGTATGAAATTGAATAGTGGGGATGTGGCTAGACTCTGGCTGGATGAACTGAAGGGTAGGACTCCCTTTAAAGAAAAAATCCCGCTGTTGTTTGAAATTTGTGTTGAACAAAACTGTACTGTTGACAAAATTGGATCTCTAAGTCAGATCTCCTCTTTTAGGAGGAGGATGTCTGCTGAGATGATGGAACAGTGGGAGGAAATGAAGAAAGAGGTGTTAACACTTAAACAAAATGAATTACCTGATGAGGTGTATTGGAAATTAGACAGTTCCAAAAAATATACAACAAAATCCATGTATAGATGGCTGGAGAGTGAGATAGCTGGTTCTAGCTTCAAAAGGATTTGGGATGCCAAACTACCTCTTAAGATTCAAATTTTCTTGTGGAAAATGGGGCAGAATGCTATCCTGACTAGAGACAACATAAAAAAGGCTATGGCTGGGGACCCTTGCTGTTCTTTTTGTGATCAATTGGAAACAACTCAGCAGTTGCTGTTCTTATGTCCTGTTTCTAGGTTGGTATGGAGAACTGTAGGATCTCTACTAGGAACTGACTACTGTCCTAACTCTGTTTGGTAGTATTATGCTTTGGTTTATAGCTTCTTACCTGTCCTTAATAAAATATACACCGTTGGCTTGGCAGCTATATGCAGGGCTATTTGGCTGGCTCGGAACCGGGCCACCTTTGAGTACAAATGGATTAACACTCCATTTGAGATTGTGTTTATAGCTTGTGCTTTTTTGATGTACTGGGCAGGTCTTCAGAAACCTGAGATAGGAGAGATGGTGAAGAGGGGCGCGGAGATGTTGAAGGAGAACACAACACATATGATGCTTCTATGTGGTCCTCCGGCTCCAACCATGGACGGGCACGATGGGGACTGAGAAAAAGGTGAAGTTGCTGCAGCTCTCGCTCATCCTACTCTTTTGCTGCCAGAAAATTTGACGCGCTTGAAGATCCTGCTGGATGACAACATAAGTTTTTGCTTATCGTCTCTATCTGAGTGTTCTGGGCTCATGTTGGGAGTTTTTTTTAAACTGCTGGTGTTTTGTCCTGGGCCTGATGATGGCGTATGTAATATGTGCGGTACTTATTTAGGTGCTCGTAGTGCGGCTTTGGGTGACATCAGGTTTTCACCCCACGATCTATCGTTCCTGCTGACAGGCGCAGATAGTGGGTTTCCTGATGTTGCTTCGAACTCGCTTTTCCTCTTTCCCTAGTCTTGATAGTTTCAGTTCCCGAGACAATGTATTTCCAGTATGAAAGTAATGGAAAGGGGAAAGCCCGGTTTGAAAAAAAATCAAGAGGCGCCACCTTCACAAACATCCCCATAGTGCAACGGGCACACCTTGCAGCATTTCATCGGCAAAACCTTAGCAAGAGATACCTAGCCTAAAAGGACCCTTTGTTATTGAGCAATCAAAGGGGCAAGGGCCGAAAGGGTGACCACCTAAATGCATTATATAAAGCACCACAAAAGTGGTATGTGTTCCAAGGTCGCTCTTACGCCCAGGTGAGATAGTGGGACCAACACATCGCGGTTATATGTGAAGTAGATTCTTTATAAACCTATGATAATATAAAGTAAAGTGTGACAACAAAGAAAGATGTGCACTGTGTCTTTCAAGTCATGGTCGCATCGTGGAAGGGTCGAGATCTTCGTCAAGGGGACCCTCTCTCCCTGTTGCTTTTTGTCATTGCCATTGACCCGCTGCACCATATCCTGGCCACGGCGACTTCCCAAGGCCATCTTAAACTGTTCAGAGGTCGATCCATTCGTGCGTCACTTTATACTGATAATGCTTCCATATTTGTTTCTCCAATCAAATACGGCATTCGGTTTTTGGCTTCAACTCTTGCCTCTTTTGGTGATGTTACTGGAGTGGTCACCAATTGTGCCAAAAATCTTGTTGTGTCCATTCTCTGCGGTAACATTGATCTTAATGACGTCCTTCAGGCATTCCTGGCTATTTGCTCCACCACCCCAATGAGATATTTGGGACTACCTCTTTCATTTACAAGGTTGAAGATGATACAATTTCCGTTCTTAGAAGATAAACTTGTTGGGAAGCTACCGCCTTGGATTAACAGGCATGTGGCTGCTCCGTACTGCATCATTTTGGTCAAGGTTGTGCTTACTGTTATTGCTATATATCATATTACGCCCCTGGAATTACCGATGGAAGTGAGGAAGAAGATTGATAGTTTGAGGCGCGCCTACCTTTGGCGGGATGTGACAAGGTGACCGGTGAAAAATGCAAGGTCAACTGGGAACTTGTCTGCAAGACCAAGATCTTTGGTGGTTTGGGCATCCTCAACCTGGAGAAGTTTGCTACTGCCCTTCGATGGCAATGGCTTTGGTATGAATGGGATGACCCACCAAAGACTTGGGTTGGGATGGGAACACCATGCATGTTATGCTATGATCCAAATTCAAGTATAAAGATAAGAGTAATGCTACACTTACGTAACTAAACTTACGTACTTTATGTAAAGAGCAACATTGCTAATTTTGATTGGAGAAGGGAGTGGAAAGGGCCCCACCCACCTGAAAATCAGGGGGAAGGGGGTTGAGATAATTTATAGGCAGTTTTCATAAAATTGTTTGTATCTTCACGTGATGTAGTATTATCCTAAAGACAAAGGCTATCTTCTGACGAGCGAGCAAAGCAAGGCCCGTCGCCGGTGGGCTTGGTTAGAATTGACCTAGGACATTTGTGTTATATATAAATCTTTGTAAGCCACCGCACGGAATGAGTTGATCAGTTGTAAATCCCCAACGTTTGTAACCTCCCACGATATAGTGAAGTTTTATAGATGACGCCAGTGGGTTCCCCCCTTCTTGTTGGAGGGGGTTTTCACGTTAAATCTTGTGTCTCCTTGTTTTCGTTTTTCATCATGTTGATTTTCCTACCGTATCTCTAACGGTGCAATGATAATGATAGATACATTTTTGCGGCGGCCACCACGATTCACATTGGAGATGGAAGTAAGGTGAAGTTCTAGGAATCATCCTGGTTCCAAGGCATGAGACCCAAAAATATTGCTCCTAGGATCTTTCACCTCTCGGAAAAGACATCTTGCTCGGTCCAAACTTCTCTCGCCAAGAATTATTGGGTTAGTCAGATTGATACCCATCACGGAATCACCCTGGAGCACTTATAGGAGTTCATCACACCTTTGGAGAAACTATCCTCTGTTACTCTCAATAATAGTCTGCAAAATGCTATCCACTGGAAGTTCACCACTCAAGGAGGATACTCTGCGTCTACTGCCTATATGACGCAGTTTGCAGGACACACAACTAGCATCATGCCTGCAATTGTTTGTAAGGTTTGGGCCCCTCGAAATGCAAGTTTTTTGCTTGGTTGCATCCTGGTGGGTTGGGGATACCATTATCCTTCTAACCATCCAACCATAGGTCGCAAGTGGAACTCATCTGATCTTCATCCTCGTATTTAGTTTAGCAGCCACAGGAGCAATGGATTTTCGCTATGGCTGTGGACTTGTGGAGGTCGGTGTGCAGCCAAGAGGAAAATACTTCTGGGTGAGTATGCTCGACTTCTTCCTATCTCGAGGGTTCTTGGTTAATTAATTCTTTTTATTTTCGCGTGTCTGGCACTTGGTTGCATAATCAACGGTATTTTCTCAGAGTTTGTTCTTGCAATACTACCACCGCTTACTCCAGTGTAGTACCTTTCGTATGTTGCTTGGATTAGGTTTTCTGTTTAACAATGTTCTGCAGCATGCATGGCTAGATCCTTTCTCACTTCTTAAGTTACTTTTACAGGATACTTTTTTTGCGTGTTACTAGCTAGGCCAGGGATCATCTCGATTTTGCACCAATTTCCTGGCAGAATACTCCAATCACAATTAGATAGTTACAGCAATATATTTGGTGATGGTTTTCACTTTCAATGGGATGTTTTTTTTTCAAAAAGGGGGGGCGCCCCGGCCTCTGCATCAGCATGATGCATACGGCCATCTTATTAACCAAACAAATAAGTTCCAACAAGGTCTCAAAGTCTCCAAAAGTGAAAAAAGAAAAAAGGCTCACACAGTACCAAAAAGGCTAGAAACACCAACTAGCCAAAAGAGGGATGCCACAACCAGCTGGCTAAAAAGAGATAGAAAAACTAATTGCCTATCCTATTACATGACCGCCATCCAAACTGGTTGAAGATATCCCGAGCTACCGTCTCCCAGCGGATAGATCCAGTAACCAAACGCTCCCTGGCCTCCGTCGGAGTGAGTAGCGACCAGGAACGGATCAGCGCCGTAGCTCTGAAGATAACCTGCAAAAAATGAATGTGTGTTGTCCTGTTAAAAACCAAATCATTCCTGCAATTCCAGAGCGCCCACACCAAGGCGCAGACTCCTACACAAATATGTCGTGCTAACCCGGGCTCAACCCCGTTAAGCCACGTTCCAAATAACTTTCAATGGGATGTGGATGATATTAGTCCTTCTATTTGTAGTTGATCACCTTTTTGTTATTAAAGAAACTTTTCAGCCTTTATACTTATAGTATTTGGCACTTTATAATATTCGTAAATTGTTTTGGTGTTCATATTCGACGAGAAACTGTTCAAAACAACAAAATGCTCGCAATTCAACACACGGTTTCAGTCTAGGGGCAGTACAAACATTTCAACTCACAACTCATACCACAATCTTAGACTGCAAGCTTTGAAAAGTACTGGGCGACTGATTCTGTGGGCAGTTTCCTAGAATATAATTCTAGAGAATTTGCAGTTGTAGACATAAAGAGTACCACGGGCATCGTTCTGTCTCCATGCTTTACAGCCAACTAGTCTATAGTCTTGTCCATCCTCAACTAAGCTAGGGAACTAAACCGTCTTCATCCTTTACAACCATCGTACTGGCTTCATCCTTTACGGCCAAGAACACCAGTAGGGCGAGCAAGGGGCAACTGAGAGTCAAGTCCCCAGTTGACAAACAGCTGGGATATCAAGGACGTCTTGTGCCTGTCGACCTGCCATGCAACAGCCGCTCCTGCACTTTGTGCCCCATTGTAGAACCCGATATACCTGCAGGCAAGTGCTGAAGAGTTTTATTGCCACGTTAAAAAACGTAGTTTATCACCAAATGAACAAAGTCTTCTGTTGGAGTTGGTAGTTCTTTCGTAAACAGAAGTAACATGATATACATCAAGGATGAACTTGCACAGCTATATCTAGGAATAATAATTGAACCCTTTTTGATAGAAAAGAACAGACAAATTGTACTGTGATAGGTGAGGATTTAATTTCTTGTCCAGGTAATTGTTGAGAGGCAAAGGGCAAAGGGGAGACGAGAGAACAAGATTAGGAACCAAACATTATGCATTTTCTTGCCTAACTTGCTCGGCAGGTTAGGCATTTCGTAATTCGTACCCACCTTTATTTTTTATGGGTAAAAAAAAAAGCGGGTACAAAATGCCTAACCTATTATCCTGCTCTCTCAAAGAGCAATGATCCAATAGAACAGAGACATTGAGTTAGAATTATTACTCCCTCCGTTCGGAATTAGTTGTCGCAGAAATGGATGTATCTACACGTATTTTAATTCTAGATACATCCATTTTCGAGACAAGTAATTCCGAATGGAGGGAGTAGATACTGAGGACACGTGAGTCGTCTGAGAGGGCCGCAATGATCCAGTAAACGAGGCTTTGGAAGATGGCGTCCAGCAGCCCATAGCTAAAAAATAGCAGAAATGGGCCGGCGTACCGGCGTCCATCCTTGAAATCGATTAGGTCCTCCCACTTCCCGTCCTTGTACCTGAGTTGGTTGGCGAGGCCTCCTCCCCAGATGGCGGTGCCGAGTGTGGCAACGATAATCACCCCAATGAAGCCCCTCTTCCTGCGGCTAGCAAACCCAAAGTCGAGGAAGTAACCGATGCCGGCGGAGCCGATCATCCGTGCACCCCAGTAGAATACATTGTTAAGGCCCTGGGTGCGGAGCGTGAAGAGGATGCCGTTGACGTTATTGAACTGGTAGGTGTAGAAGAAGTTGCTGTCCCAAGCAGCGGGGAGCACAAGAAGCATCTTCCAGTTGGTGAAGAGCTTAAGGATCTCAGCACCCTCACTAGCCAAGGAGGAGTAGGCTACCCCGGCGACCTTACTCCCATCGTCACGAAAGATCTTGCTAGGCGGTAGAATGAGAAGGGCGAGCGCGCTGCCGAGGAGCATGAACGCCATGAAAGCGACGTAGGTGCCACCGTTGACGCTACCGGCATCACTGCCACGGTCGTAGTTGAGGGAGAATGGGAAGAGCCCCCCAAAGACGCCTCCAAAATTGTAGAGGCACCAGAAGATGGAGATGTAGGTGTCGCGCCGGTTCGGACGCGGGTAGGCGGTTATGATTGCACCCTGGGTAGCCCAGAGGAGGCCTGCACCAGCGCCGAGGATGGCCCCTGCGGCAATGGGGAAGGCCATGGAGCTGTGGTGGTTGTAGTAGAGGAAGGAGGCGTTGTAGAGCGGGTATGTGAGAGCGCCGAGGAGGAGGGTGGTGCGTGGGCCCAATAGGTTGTGAGCCGCGCCACCCAAGATGCCGAAGACGGCGAAGCAGGCATAGAGGGCGGTGTTGGCGTTGTCGGCGACGGTGTGGTCAACTTGGCCGCCATTGCCGATGCCGGAGAGCGTGTTGAACATGTTAGGACTAAGCCACGCCATGGTGGTGACCATGAGTATGTGCTCGTGTGTGTGATCTATGTGCATGGGTGTGTGTGTACTCGTGGTATGCGTGGGGTGGTGGTCAGCACGTGAGCTAGCTAGATGGGCATGCATGCATGTATTTAGTTGTGGTGTTTAGCAGGTTGTTAGGAGTGGCCGGTGGAGATGGCCGTGTCAAGCGCGTAGCGCGTGTAGCGTGCATGGCCGGACTGATCGTTTGCATGCAGCGGATAGCTAGCTGGAGAAACGTGGACGTTGCGTTTGCCGTAGGACTACAAAGCTGCCGTCGTGGGTGTGTGTTTGTACTGAGTTGAGCACCATGTAGACATTGCAAAGAGAAAAATAGATTCGGGCGTTCGTGCGCCGACCGAAAAATCTCGTGTCTTGTGTCTTCTTCTTCCTCTAGCCGAGAGTGAGAGAGGGCTACGGTTTCAACAGAACATGCCAGGGCAGCAAAAGCACACGAGGCCGATCAGGCACACCTGCGCCAGTGGGGAGTTGGTGCGGAGGAGCCCGCACTTCACCGGCGTCGGCGACGACCGATGCCCCTCTTCTACCACCTCCGGCTGCGGCGTCACAACCGCACCAGACATTTTTGGCCTTGTGCACCAGCAATTTTGATAAACCCTACCGTGCTCAAGATAAAGGGTACGGTTAGATTGATCTAGAACTTGGAGCTACGTAATGAGAGAACAGACTTCCATGGATGCAGCAAAACTATTCGTATGTATATATAGAGAGAAAGAGAAGCACACCCACAGAGTAGAAAAGTAAACGAATGGAAGAAAGAGCTAGGGAATGAAAGTAGATGCTGACTAGTCATGAGTCGTGATAGAATGCACTGGGTGGACTTGACTAAGTTTTGATTTACAAAGCTATCAATTTGTCTCAACAAGCAACACGCTATTTAGTTTTCGTTTTCACTTTCTTCTACATTGTTCGGTTATATTACTATTTTTTTAGGGGTGCACGTCACACTACTATTGACGGATGTATATTTCTACATCTAATCGCCGTGATATACATAATTGGTGGCTTGAAAGTAACGGATTTATTAAAGCAATAAAAATCACCTTTTCTACTTCGTAACCATATTTTTGTTGGCAAAAGGTTTTCCACTAAACCACGGATCGTTGAAAAGTAATAGCTGCTTGTTTCCAGAAATGTTCCCTACCACAAAAAATGTTGTTTGTTCCCATAATTGTTCTTTCCACAAAAGAGTTCCTTTTTCATTGTTCCTTCTTCACTAAAATATTATCTCTTTACAAAAAAGATGTTCCTTCTCCATACAAAATGTATTTTTTTTCTTTGTAAAAAATTTACATTCACAAAAATTGTTCCCTTCAGAAAAAGATGTTCCTTCAAATTGTTCCCTTCACAAAAGGATGTTTCTTCTTCAGAAAAAATTGTACCTTTTCTTCAAAAATTTCGTGTTAGATGTATATTAGATGTATATTGGATGAACTTTAACCCTTGTTAGTTAAGCCAAATTAACTAAATTTTCTAAAATTGTACGTCATTTAGTTGAACTAAAAAAGGGGTCGTAAAATAGCCTAAATGTACAAATTGGGACCCACAGGATGGAAAATTCTAGAAATAAACCTTCCACCAATGTGATCTTTGCGGATATATGCTCATCACAAGTGATGCTGTTTTAAGGTAACCACCTATGATAATGTTATCACTGACCAAGGTGATGCATTTCGAACAGGTTCTTTTTTAAGTAGTGTTATTAGAAATATATTTTTTGTGGGTAGAAATATTTAATATTTAAGTTACTCATCTAGGTCCGTCAACTCTTAGTCTTACAACTGAAAATATCTGTGTATTACAGAGAATTGTATTTACATTTTTGTGGAGAATCAAATGTCTTTATCAAAGATATATGTTCTGCCCTCGCGAAAAAAGAAAGATATATGTTCTCGACAACTAGAATATCAGGGCTGAAGACTTGAATAATCTTACCTGCGTTTTGTAGCCGTAACAATTCTAGAGACAGGTACAGCCACCCATTTCGAAGAGGAAGAGAAGATATTTTATCTCAATAGCATTTTACGGAAGATTCGTCCTACCCACACTAGTGGAAAAATAGGCTTCCGTCCAGCCCCATAAGTCATGGGTTGTAGGAATCATGATTAATGGGACCTTTAATCATGATTCTGAGGTGAACCGCGACCAAAGGCCTGGGCCCAGGCGCTCGGTGGCCAGCTGGCGCGTGAGGTCTTTAGTCATGGTTTGCCAGACAACCGCGACTAAAGGCCTTCGCACCTTTTAGTCACGGCTTGCCAGGCCAACCGCAACTAAAGCCCCTCCCTACATATACCCATCCAGCAGCCAACACTTAGCCATTTGGAGCCATTCTCTTCACAAGTGGGTGTAGGTTTGCTTTTGGTTCCTCTTATGCACATAAGGTGTTTGATGAAATGCCCCAAGAGCATGAAACAAACATGACATGAAGTGTTGGAGCCACACTCTTCGATCATGTTAGCAACTTGATGAACCTTTGATGTGTCAATATGCATGTGTGTAGTTCATTGTTTAATTTATATTGTTTGTAGCTAGTTAGTTTAACAAATGCATGATGGTTAATTATATATTTTATATTATAATAATGCAGATGAATCGGCAATGGATGTCTGGTAACCGACTCTCCGTAGTTCACTACGGGTTTGAAAAATTTCCTCGTAGTGGCTAATGCGAACAAGCCGGGGGGGTTTGTTATGCATGACGTCTTGTGCATGTATCGTGTCCGCAGGTTCCACCGGATTCTGCTAGTAATTAAAGTTAACACCTCGTAATGTCTCGCCCACGACTCTCACGAATATGGATCCAAAGCTTTGGGCCGACATGAGAAGAATGCTGCAGAAGTAATTATTTTCATTCATTTGCGCTCTATATCGATCGGCCTATTTCGCTCATTTCCTAATATCAAGTAACTAATAACTCTCTTGTTCATTTAATTTTCTTTGCCTCGTAGGGTTTGGAGACGGTTCAGAGATACAAAGGTCGGTGAATTCAAAAAGAGCTAGAATTCAAAATGTTAAAGCCTAAGAATGCCGGGGATATTCAGCCACCGGAGACCAATCTATGTGGATACTATGTTCAGAGAGGATCCGAGATACACCTCTGAAGCGGGTTCCGAGTGATACCAATGCTCGAGGAATAGCCTCCGGATGATGCTTAGTCCGAAGCTCGCTTTCGACCACTTCAAGAGGAACTAGCTGGATGGTTCAACAGGGAAGTCCTCCATCCTAAAGGAGAACACTATTACGAGGACGTAGAACTTTATATGCATTAAATCATGTATGGAAACTTGTTCAAAATTGTATATGGTCATCCGATGATATTGAATATATATTGTATATTCCTCTTGAATTCTTTTTGGTTCTAATTTCAAATTTATTTGAAATTGTACATTCATATGCATGTATGTAGTATCGTAGAATATATGAAACTCCTTCAAAATTAAAATAAAGCACAAAAGAAATAAAACAATACAAATTAAACAGAAAACAGGTTTAGGGGGGCTAAAACCCTAAACCTGTGGCGGCCTTTAATCGCGGTTGGCGGAAAGAACCGCGACTAAAGGTCCTCCGCCCGACAACCGCTTTGGCGTCCACGTGGACGGGCCGTTAGTCGCGGTTCTTAAGCAGCCGCGACTAAAGGTGGGGGGCTTTAGTCGCGCTTATTTGGTCGCGGTTGCGCAACCGCGACTAATGGCAGTTGCGAACCGCGACCAAAGGCCTTTTTTCCACCAGTGCCACCACAATATGACGTCCATTTCCTGAAAACAAAATGACGTCGTATTAACCCACGGACTTGGAGATTGATTACAGATAATGTCTTAGTGGCTTATGAGTGTTTCCACGCAATCAAGAAAAAGAGACAAGGAAAGAGTGGCTTGTGTGCGGTGAAGCTCGATATGCATAAGGCCTACGATCGCGTCGAATGGAATTTTCTCCGAGATATGATGACCAGATTGGGCTTCCATAGTTCATGGGTGGAGATGATTATGGCTTGTGTTACTTCTGTTAATTACAGAGTGTGGTTCAATGGAGATGAAACAGAGGCATTCACTCCTACAAGGGGGCTCAGGCAGGGAGACCCCTTGTCTCCTTATTTATTCTTAATCTGTGCGAAGGGTTATCCAGTCTATTAAGCGCATCGAAGAGTTGATCGGTGGTATCCAAGGGATTAGGGTGTGCCGTAGTGCACCATCAGTTTCACACTTGTTATTTGCTGATGATTCCCTTATTCCGATGAGGGCGGATACGTTGAATGCCACGTCACTCACAAATGCTCTAAACATGTACTGTGCTAGCTCAGACAACTGGTTAGCGATGCAAAATCCAAAGTGTGTTCTTCAGTCCCAATACTTGATTGAAAGTGCGGCGGATATCTGTTCACAACTTAATATTGTCTCGGAGGCGATTTCGGATAAGTACTTGGGGTTACCGTCAAAAGTTGGAATTGACCGAAGTGATAGTTTTCAATATCTAGTTGATAGAGTTTGTGCACTTATTAATGGGTGGATCTCAAAAATGTTATCAATCAGCGGGAAAGAAACTCTTTTGAAGGCAAAGTGGCACAGGCTATCCCGGTTTATGCCATGTCGGTTTTAACATCCCAAGAATATTTGTAAGGCTATCTGTGATGCTATTGCTAGATATTGGTGGGGCGACACGCAAGAAAAAAAGAAGATCCACTGGAAGGCGTGGTGGAAGATGTGCATTCCTAAGAAAGAGGGAGGTATGGGCTTTCGTGATTTACATTGTTTTAACAAAGCTATGCTAGCGAAGCAGTGTTGGAGGCTACTATCGGATCCAGACTCTCTATGCGCCCAAGTATTACAAGTAAATATTATCCGGA
Source organism: Aegilops bicornis (assembly GCA_021605145.1). Lineage (NCBI taxonomy): Eukaryota > Viridiplantae > Streptophyta > Magnoliopsida > Poales > Poaceae > Aegilops > Aegilops bicornis. The sequence continues at coordinate 651,754,503 of CM038674.1, forward strand.
TGGGGACTTGATGAATGCATTTTTGAAAAAAGGTTCATCATATACTTGGCAGAGTATCATGGCGGGTATGAAAACCTTCAAGCTAGGGGCGATTTGGCGACCAGGGAATGGTGCTTCAATTGATATTTGGTCTGACCAGTGGATACCCACAAGCCATGACCGCAAGGTAATGACCCCTAGGGGGCTATGTTTATTACAGAAAGTCCAGGACTTGATTGATCCAATTTCTGGAAATTGGGATGAGCAGCTCGTCGTGAAAACTTCTGGCCGGTTGATGCAGAGAGGATATTGCAAATTCCGCTGTCATCTCATGGACAATCAGACTTCATCTCATGGCATTTTTGAAGTCAGGTTGCTTTACTGTCCGCTGGCGTATCATATTACATGGAAAAATGAATATAGGACACGAGCTCGGTTGGACTCGGGAGGAGGCAGAATTGATCCACACCCTGTGTGGAAGTCGCTTTGGGGAAGAACTGTCCCTCCTAAAGTACATGTGTTCAACTGGCGGGTGTTACATGGGATCGTTCCGTGCTACTGCACATTAACAGATGATCGTCATATGAAGTCCCCTGTATATGCCCAGTTTGTCGAACTACCCTGAGGATCTCCGCCATATGTTGTTTACATGTGACAGATCCAAGAAGGTGTGGAGGAACTCGGTTTGAAACCTACCATTGAAACGCTGTAGCACAAGAGAGGTCAGGTTCAGTTATTTTAGAAAAGCTACTCTGTTGGGACCTCGAGGGAGAAGCAAGGATCCCGATTGCAAATGGAGTTGAGATGATTATGGTAGCAGCTTGGTACCTCTGGTGGGATCGCCGGAAAATTAGCCACGATTTAGAATTGTGGCACCCCGGTCCGTACAGCAATGAGTATACGTGGCATCATTGCTAACGCCCTCGCTATGAAACCAGGAGTAAAGGACAGAAAAGTGAGGTGGGAGAGGCCTGCTATGGGGGTCTTAAAGCTTAATGTGGATGCAAGTTACCATTCTAATGAGGGATCAGGAGCAACGGGAGCAGTAATTCGAGATTGTACGGGCGCTTTTATTGCAGGATGTTGTTATTATAAACAGCATGCTATGGATGCACCATCCATGGAGGCTCTTGCACTACTACATGGCTTACGTCTAGCTGACAATCTGGGCATTTCAACTCTGGTAGTAGAGTCTGACTCACTAGAGATTGTCCAAGCTATTCTTGACCCGTCAGATTACCGTGCTTCAGCGGCGGTTGTTACTGATGACTGTCGAAAGTTATTGAATGCGTTCGGCAGGGCGACTATTGTTCATTGTGCTCGGGAAGGTAATGCGGCAGCGCATGAGCTTGCTCGGGCTAGTTACAGAGGAGATTTTTCTGGAGAGTGGCGAGATAAACCTCCTGATTTCTTACTCCCCTTCCTTGTAACTGATATGATTATTGTTTAATAAAGGTTGCCGAATCTCAAAAAAAAAAAAACCCCCCACGGACTTGGAGCTAAAGACTTGAATAGTCTTACTTGAGTCTTGAAGTCTATTAACCCATGGACACGTTTGCACAGTCGACTTGACTTTGTCCAGTAGATTCGCCGTCGTCTCCACCATCACTCCATGTTGTTTCCATGGAGGCACGTTGTGCCTTTGGGCCTCACGTGGCCATTTGTGGATGACTAAATATCCATGGAATGCTGGTTATTTTTGCTACCTCAGCTGCTCAACAAAACGAGTGAACAAATTATTGATCCTCTTTTTTTTTTCAAAAAGGGGGGACTCCCGGCCTCTGCATCAAAGAGATGCATAAGGCCAATTTATATAAATAAGCAAATAGGTTCAACAAAGGTATTGCAGTCTGAACGACAGGGGAAAAAAAGCTCACAGAGAGCACAACAAAGTAAGCAAACATGAGGCTACAACCGGCTGGTAAAAGAAACATATGAAAACTAATTGCCTATCTTATTACATGACCGCCATCCAAACCGGTTGAAAATAGCCCGAGCTACCATCTCTCATCGGATAAATCCAGTAACCAAACGCTCCCTGGCCTCCGTCGGAGTGAGTAGCGACCACATACGGATCAACGCAGTGGCTCGGACTACAAAAAATGAATATTTGTTGTTCTATTAAAAACCAAATCATTCCTGCAGTTCCAAACTGCCCACAATAAAGCACATACTCCTACGCGAATGTGTCTCGCTGTTTCGGGATCTATCCCGTTAAGCCACTTCCCAAATAACGTGCTAACATAATTCGGAGGAGTAATGTTAAACGTTATGTGAACCGACCGCCATAATTTTTTTACTAACGGGCAGTCAAGAAAGAGGTGTTTGATGGATTCATCCATATTACAAAAACTACATCTTGTAGGTCCTCTCCAGTTGCGCTTTACCAGGTTGTCCTTAGTTGACTTGTTTATGCACAAACCACATAAACACTTTAATTTTCAAAGGAACGTTGACTTTTCAAACATGTTTGGAACTAGGAATAGAGTTAGAATTGATAACATCCATATACATGGATTTAACCGAAAACTCTCCATTCTTAGTAAGCTTCCAGTGCAACTGATCGGGCTGTTGAGAAAGCTGAACATCCATCAGTATACTCACAAGATGGATCCAGGTTTCCCAACGGCTGCCGACAAGCGTCCTCCTGAAGTGAATATTGAGAGGGATGGACTGAAGCACTGATGCAACGGAATCGTTCCGTCGATGAACAATGCGATACAGGGAAGGATATTGAAGCGCTAGGGGTGTTTCCCCTAGACACGTATCCTCCCAGAATCTCGTGGTGGTACCATTTCCGACTGTAAACTTTGTCCTATTGAAAAAACCCGATTTAACTCTTATCAGTCCTTTTCAGAAAGGCGAATCCGTCGGCCTCACTATTACCTGGGACAAAGTTTCGGAGTGAAGGTACTTACTACGAAGAATTTGTGCCCATGTGGCCTCCGTTTCAACAGATAACTTATATAGCCACTTACTGAGAAGGCATCTGTTCTTCACTTCAAGATTCTCAATGCCAAGACCCCCTTGGTTTTTTGGTCTACAAATGATGTCCCATTTGGCTAGTCTGTATTTCGCTTTAGTTCATCACTCTGCCAGAAGAATCGAGATCGATAGAAGTCCAGCCTTTTCCTAACTCCAACTGGAACCTCAAAAAAATACAAGAGAAACATAGGCATACTCGTGAGAACCGAATTAATAAGAATTAATCGGCCTCCGTATGACATGAGCTTGCCCTTCCAGCAGCTCAATTTCTTCTCAAATCGATCCTCAATGCACTTCCATTCTCTGGTTGTTAGCTTACGATGGTGAATTGGTATACCTAAATACGTAAAAGGTAAAGCCCCAATTCGCAACCAAAAAATTGCCTATAAGCCTCTTGTTCCTCATTGGCTCTTCCAGAACAGAACAATTCGCTTTTATGAAAGTTAATCTTTAACCCGGTCAATTGTTCAAATAAGCATAACACCAGCTTCATGTTTCTCGCTTTTGCCAAGTCATGCTCCATAAAGATGATAGTATCATCGGCGTACTGTAGGATAGACACACCTCCATCAACTAGATGAGGCACCAAGCCACCTACCTGACCAGCCTCCTTAGCCCTTCCCATTATAATTGCCAACATGTCAACTACAATATTGAACAAGATATGAGATATCGGATCACCTTGTCTCTGGCCCTTATGTGTCTGGAAATAATGATCTATGTCATCATTCACATTAATTCCAACACTCCCTTTTTGTGTGAAAGATTCTACCTGGCATTGCCAGGCTTGATCAAAACCTTTCATACGCCAGGCCTGTTGAAGGAAAGGCCATTTGACTATCATACGCTTTCTCGAAATCCAGCTTGAAAACAACTCCATCTAGTTTTTTCGTGTGAATTTCATGGAGCGTTTCATGAAGGACCACAACCCCTTCTAGGATGTTTCTGTCCGGCATGAAAGCAGTTTGGGAATGCTGCACCACAGAATGCGCAATCTGCGTGAGCCTATTAGTCCCTACCTTGGTGAAAATTTTGAAACAAGCGTTAAGAAGACAGATTGGCCTGAACTGCTCAATTCTCACAGCCTCTGTCTTCTTAGGAAGCAGAGTTATCGTTCCAAAATTCAGGTGAAACAACTGAAGCTGTCCAGAGAATAAATCATGGAACATTGATATCAAATCCCCCTTAATAATATGCCAACACTTTTTATAGAACTCCGCCGGAAATCCATCCGGCCCTGGAGCCTTATTATTTTTCATCTGTGAAATGGCTTCAAACACCTCTTTCTCCGAAAATGGGGCAGCCAATATATCATTCTCTTCAGCAGCAAGCTGAGGAACATCCTCAATCCTTGACTCATCCAGGGATACACAATTATCCTCCGGAGGCCCAAACAACTGCTTGTAGTATTCGGTTATGTATAATTTTAGGTTTTCCTGTCCTAAAATCGACTCTTCGTCCTGCTCAAGCTAAAAGATTCTTTTCTTTCTGTGCTTGCCAAGCGATCATGTGAAAGAATTGAGTGTTCGCGTCCCCCTGGACAACTTTGCGAACCTTAGCTTGCAGCTCCCACTTCAATTCCTCTTCACGGAGTAGTTCTTTCAATCTCATTTGCGCATCAATTTTAGCATGAAGCTCCGTAGTTTCTAGGATTGTGGACTCGGCTTTTAAATCTAGGGACTGAATAAGTGTAAGGAGCCTTTTCTTTTCAACCTTATAAATCCCACTAAGATGTTTAGCCCACCCACGTAAGAAGCTTCTCAAGTGCCTAATCTTATTCTGCCATCGCTCAACGGAAGTCCGACCTCCTGTATCTTTAGCCCATTCCCTGGCTATCAGATCCAAGAAGCCTTCTCTTTCGAACCACGCCAATTCGGAAGAAAAAGTATTTTTGTTCCCCATATGCGTTGCCTCACTGGAGTCAACCAGTAGGGGGTGTGGTCGGAGATTCCACGCGATAGCGCTTGGACTGTTACCAGGGGAAATTTCTGCTCCCGTTCGACGCTCGCTAGGACTCGATCCAGTTTCTCAAACGTCGGGTTTGGCAAAGTATTAGCCCAAGTAAATTTTCTACCCGAAAGCTCTATCTCTCTCAGATCCAAGCTTTCAATGATAGCATTGAACATAAATGACCACCTGCCATCAAAGTTATCATTGTTCTTATCCTCTCTCCTTCTAATAATGTTAAAGTCCCCCCCCCCCCAACCAAGATTGGAAGCTGCTCAGAGCCGCAGATTCGGACAAGATCTGCCAAAAACTCTGGTTTTAGTTTGGGCTGTGCGGCACCATATACCGCCACCAATGCCCAATTAAACCCATCGGCCTTTGATTTGACCCGAAACTTAACTGCGAAGTCTTCCATGACCATGCTTCTGACTTCCAGCGACTCACATCTAACCCCAAGTAAGATCCCACCTGATCTTCCTCTCGGAGGTAGGCAGTGCCAGTCGAAATCGACACCTCCTGATAAAGTATTTAGAAGCTGGGGAGAGAAACTGTCTCTGCCAGTTTCCGAGAGGGCGATAAAATCCAACCTATGTTCAATAGAAGCATCTGCAAGAAACCTTCTTTTAGCCAAGTCTTTCAGACCTCTGCTATTCCAAAAGATTCCTCTCATATTTCATCATGAATTATTTAGTGGTACGGATCCTAGCACTTCTACGTACCGTCGAAGCGAGATAAATCTTCCGCTTCCACTTGCGTTTAGGTTTGTTTTGATCATCCACCCGGTCCTCACAATCGGGCTCCATGGACCTAACTACCTCAGCCTCGACAGGATCATCCTCTTCTTCTGTCTCGGGAAGGGATGGTGCAAGATCCGTCCAAAAGTTATCGAGAACCCTAACTCCCAACGCATCTATGTCAGAATCATTCATGGGTTTGACCACTGCTAAGTTTCGAATCATCTCTAAAGCGCGCTCCGCTTCAAGATCTAGGATATCGTTTACGAAATTTGAAATTTGGCTAGCATTACTACCAAGTGAAACTCCTAACTGATTTGCATTATGAATAATCTCATCATTGGTAAAATGCAAAATGGAATTGAAAGTGTTGACCGACATACCAGTAGTGACCTCAATGCCACGAAGTTTGGCCGCCCGCATAGCGCACCGCTGTTGTATGTCATCAACCTCCAGCTGATCCTGGAGGCGGCAGCTCATCCGTCGCCCCTCGGAAATAGGATCCGGAATCCCTCCAAAAGCGATGATATCCTCCCAAGAAGCCCTGTTTGGGGTGCGGCCTCCAGCCCCACCCCCAACAGATAGCGGAGTAGCACCACGCGCCGGTGAGAACCCCTCGACCCCGTCGATGTCAGCCAGCATCCGGCGTCCTGGGCCGCGACGGAGGGTGCCCCCACCAAAGGCGCGCTGGGTGGGGTGAGTAGTTGGGCCGCCTGCCCACACTCCCTACCCGGCTCGGCCCTCTAGTAGAAGGGCGGCGCGGGCCTCAAGTCCGGCGTCGCCTGGAGCGGCACCTGCCTCTCAGTGCACGTCGGCGTGCTTCCGGGACCCACAGAAGCCGAAGGCGCGGCCACTCTGGCCACCACCAGAGAGGAAGGAGCCGAGGCCACCTGCCCGGGACCCCCTCTCATTGCCGCAACCGAGATCACCCGAGGAGAAACAACGGTCTGAGTGGGAGAACAAGGGGCCACCAGCCCAGGATCCTCCTCCCCCCTCTCTTAACCAAAGGCGTCTCAGCGCCAATCGCATCGAATCCCCCATCCACGGATCCGTCAGCAGCAGCAAAATCCAGTGCAGGCAGTGTGCGCTCAAGCAGATCACCAGACTCCACCCGGTCGCTCCAAAGTCTCGGAGGGGCAGAAGCAGGCTGAGACGACCCAAATCTGAGAGTGTTCATCGGCACCGAAGAAGATGGTGCCGCCCTGTCCCCGGACTTCTGTGAGGCGGACTCCAAGCCGTTGGACAACTGTCGCCCAACATCGTCCACTCGCGCCTCCTTAGAGCCAGAACCCTCATCCTCATCCAGCATATCCACATCAGTCCCAGCCATAGCCTCAGCAAATAGCTCGGTATCCTCAAACTCAATCTCGAGGTCAAAAATCTGGCCCCAATATGTCCACTTAACCACATCTGGCACGAAGTCAATATCCAAGACACTCACCAGCAGTCGGGCCACCCCGTGATCTCGGGTAAAAGCCATATCCACTCTCTCAGTTTTCCCGACCAAAATGCCCAAGCTAGCAGCGACCCGAGCATCCTACAACGGCTTCGAAGGGGCCCCCAAGAAGCGAAGCCAAACCTGAGTAAGAGGCTTGCCCTGTGGCTCAACCCTTTTCCACTCATGAAACTCAAGGATGCACTCAGTCCCAGGCACTCTGAACAGCCGAAAACTCAAAAGTCGTTGCAAGTCCTCAACAGAAGGGAAATCAACCTTATACATGTTAGCCTTGAGACTGATAAGCTCCCACAGAAAATCTCCAGGAGCTAACTCCTTAAGCCTCTGCACAATCTGAGCCTCCGGCACCTCACCTTTGGTGACTTTGACAACCCCAGTGGTCAGGCTCTGTGTCTCCTCTGGGATCTCTCTTGCACTCGGAGACTCAAAGAACATTAACTCAGCACAATACACCCCATAGATAGTAATACTCGGCATCTGGTCACGCAGAATAGGGCACTCCCCTGTATCATGTGCTGGCTTGAGGCAAGTATCACATAACTTGGTCACACATTCAACAATAAAGTGGCCCTTCTCACCACAGCGGTAACACAACATCTTCTACTTCTTACGAGCCCACTTGGAGGCTCTATCCTTATCTGACCTGTCAGCAGCCTCGACCGAGCCCGCCACCGTGGTCTCAGTCCCTGGCATCTCAGCATTGGCCAACGCCGTCACCACGTCCATAGCCTGACCGGACTACTCTGGTGTAACCGCTTCCGTAGAAACCGTCGGCTCAACAACCACAAGTGGAGGAGGCTGACGGTGGTGGTACCGACCACCACGATCACCACGATGACCGTGATAGCCACCTCTCTGCCGATAGTCTGGGCCAGTTGCCCCCTCAACAAAGCCGCCCGGAGGGCCGTAAAAAGGTCGCTCGGCTGTTCCATCGCTCTGCCAAGCATATCCACGGCCGCCTCCTGCCGACCACGAGCCACGATGTTGGCCAACTCCATAAGCATTGTAGCCGTCGTCACCCCATTGTCCCCAAGGCGGACCATTAGCACCACTGTTTGTCGGACCTCGAGCCACACCCGCCCCTCCATCCCCCACATTGTCATGTTGAGGCGGTACATGAGACTGCCCCGGCCCATGCCATTTTTGCGGCGGCCTAGCGACGTAGTGAGGCGGCGGCGCAGCCCGGGGCTGCTGCCCATTGGACTGAGCCTGGGAACGGTGAGGAATGATGGCACTTCCGGGCGGCGGCGGCCTCGGCCCTAGAGCAGTAGAGCCCCGCTCCGCGGCAGTCACGGTGCCAGGACCATGCGCCAGTGGCCCTTGAGGCGCAGCACCCCGGTCCGTGGCGGCCACAGCGGCCAGACCCTGCGCTGGCGGCCTCGGCCCGAGCTGCCCACCACCACGACCCGCGGCAGCCAGCGCGGCTCCGGCGGCCGCCAGAGGTCGAACTCCCGACGGAGCCACAACTCCATGCCCAGCCCCCGCAACCGGCGGCGCAGCACCGCCACGACCCGCTCCGGCGGCCACCGGAGGATTCTTCCCCGATGGAGCACCGGCCCCACGGCCTGCCATGGCCGCAAGGGGGGAACACGTCTCGCACGGCCCGAACCACACGATGGAAATCCTGGCTTAGCACCACGACGAGAAACCCTAATTGGCGGCGAAGAAGAACGAGACGAAGAGCGATCACTCGATCGCGTGAATGCGTCGGCGCACTCGGTATAGGTGGCGTCCGGTTTAGCCTGGGCCTCATACCCAGCTAACCCCGGCCAACTCTGATGCGGCCCGCACTCGCTTTGCACCGGCCCAACACAGCCCAAAACAGATTTCAAACGGAGCGCTCGAGCCGCCGCGACCCCGATCTCCTGGATCGCCGGCATTGACGCCGCGGTCGCCGCCGGCCCCCGACCGGCCACCGCCCGGCGCCCCTTCTTTCTCCTTTGAACCACATTCCAAGGCTCCGGACGAATCATGTGGAAAAGAGTTAGGTTTGGAAGACATACCTTAGGGAGGGGGCCCTTCCATGGCCCGATCGCCGTCGCCTCCGTCCTCCGGTGAACGACGCGCCGAGTCATCTCCTTCTTCTCCCCCGCGTGAAGCCCCGTCCTAGCCGGATCGTCCATGGGCAACACTTTGTCAATAGTCATCGCCACTTCATCTTCATCGTATCCGGCGTTGAAAAACTCGCAGATGAGGTCCGACGGCGTCGGCGACGGCGGCGCCGGCGAGCCATCTCCGTCCACCTCCCCATCCGCATCATCATCGTCGGCGTCGGCGTCGGCCAGCGCCCAGAAACGACCCCGAACCCGGCGCCGACAAGAGGGTGATGGCGGCGTGCCCGCAGTCGCCTCCCTCATCAGGGGGAGTTGAAAGTTACTCCTGGCCCTTGTTCTTTCTTTCACAGAGTAGACCCTCTGCATTAATTATTGATCCTCTGTAAAGGACTATTATTCCGCGCTTGGCATCAGGGCATTGTAATACGATATTTCATTTACAGGTGCACACAGCAGAACCCCTCATCGCACATGGTGGTTTGGCACGTCGCAACCGGCCTGTTGTCGATGTGAAGGTCAGATCACAAACGGTTGCCCGCCCATTTTCAGTGTGCTCCATCACAAATGGATATAGTGTCAAATCTCCGTTTGCAATGAAGTTTCACACTGGAAATGAGTCACAAAACGCCATTAGTTTTAGGTATCTGGTGCACACGGTCTACATTGCTTAGTCATATACTTCCTCCGTTCCTAAATAATTGTCTTTCTAGCCATCTCAAATAGACTACACCATACGAATGTATGTAGACATGTTTTAGAGTGTAGGTTCACTCATTTTACTCCGTATGTAGTCATTTGTTGAAATATCTAGAAAGACAATTATTTAGGAACGGAGGGAGTACAATGTGTCTCACATTGCACAACGCTTATGGTGTCAAGTGCAATTAACATCCAACAAATATTCTAGCAACACATGAGATATATTACCACGTACGCTCACAACAAACACAGATTCTAGTAGTAGTACACTACACGGAAATTCAATTCGGCTCTTGGGAGCATATGCTCCTGCGCATCAAATTTTTTTAAAATAGATGGGTTCATTGTCATACTCAAATGCTACCTACAAATTTTTAGGTGGAAGATTAAGACTTTTGACCTATACAAAGAAAAAAAAAACAAGTCGACACGAGATGTTACATTCAAATGTTACACTTAATTTTGTATTTTACACTGGCGAATCGCTACTATCCTGTTGCCTTGAAAATTGTCAAGCATACATGTTACGCTGACAAGAACATCTACACGAAAATCTGAATTTTTAAATTTTATTTGCTTTTTTATTTTGAATTTACTGTTCATCCAAGAGCACATGCACCCTCGAGCCAAAACGGCCACAAGGCATATTCACACATACATCTAAAGCCAACATATAATAAGATCGTGTGTTCAACAACATCTGAAGCAACATGTGTAAGTTTGTAGCCAATAACAAAATTCGCAATCTGAGAACATCTATAAGATCACATCCGACATATATAAGTTCATAGTCAACGATAAGGATCTCAAATCTAAGAACATCTATAAGATCATAGCCAATACAAGTTCATAGCCAGTGATACAGATCTCAGATCTACGAACATCTATAAGATAATATTCAACATATATAAGTTCATAGCCAACGACAAAGTTCTTCAATGTAAGAAGTTGTACTAATCAAATAAAAGAAAATGAAACAATGGGGAATTGCGAATGGGTTGCATCACTGGCGATTAAGTAAAGTGTGTTTGCAATGTACTGGGCACAGTTTCTGGGTTCACCTCTTGGCAAATACACACTTTTGGGTCCACATGTGTGAAATTGTTTGGCTTAAGTTTCCGCCCCTGTGTGATGAGAGGCCTTCATAGATCGCATGCACTGTCCCGCTAAATTTAAGTCACGGGGTACCAACCACACGGGATACCTATAATCTTCTAAGTCTCGGCCATGACGATAGTTTTAAAATAAACACTATTGTGTTATGGCCTGCTACCAAAAAGGTTTGAAAAGTATATTTTTGCTAGAAATTAACCATAAGTATCCCCATGTGTTTCTTCATTGAGCTGTATCTAAAACTTAGCAAATATTTTTAACGGGCAAGCAGGAGCACTGCGTTTTCATTTCCGTAGAGGGATAACTGCACAAAGAAACTTGGCAGATATTGCAAGGTCTCCCAAAAAAATTGGGAACTGATTTGAAATCTGCTAGAAATTGATGGCTTCGTCGAAGGTACATATTGTTCTGAAATCTCAACATCTTGGCCTGAACTCTTGACCCATACAGATACAGTTCCCATAGCACTAGAGAGAAACAAAACTGCAAACACAGCAGCTGACGCTACAGCAGACGGAGAGAAGCTGGCCACCATCCATGCGAGGCATTGAAGACACAGCGTGTCTGCGGCATTGTGGCTCAGGCGTTGAAGCACCATGTCTTATTCTTCTCTGGCGCTACAGAGACATCACACGTCACAGGTGTTCCAGCGGCTGGCTCTTGCAGCCGGGATCTTGTTGGCTTGTGTCGCGTTGGCTGCGTGCGTACCCTGGAGGCCTGGACCAGGACCAGCCGTGTGGCCTCGTGCGGAATCCGCGGTGCAAGGAGCACAAACAAACACACCAGCGCGCGGTTTAGTACCACATCGGCAGCCGAGTTGGCTTGGGTCTGGAGGGGCGGCTACATATGCAGCCCAGGCGGCAACATTGAAACTTACTTACCTGGACGGGGTCGACGGCCGATCAAGAAGGGCCGTGGCCTAGATCAATGGCTCGCATTGCACTCTGCGAGCGCATTGCCCTACCATCTCCCCTTGTTGAGAGAGTGGACGTCATAATTTGTGACAGAGGGGGTACGCGTTCGCGCGGCCCCTGCCAATTCAAATTCAAACTTAAAATTCTGCAGATTCCAATTTTGACATTGGCACTCTTCATGAGTTTCAGGACAATGCAGATTCAGATTCAGACTAACATTAGCACTATATGAGTTTCAGGACAATGCAAATTTATCATTGGTGGTCTTCTTTTGAAAGACCATTCGAGCTGTTTCCTCCTGATGGAGAGATCGACTTGGATTCATCATTGTCACATGGGGGATACATATAGATCTCGAATATGGTGGAATCGGATCAAATTTTCGCACATATGTACATGATGTCATACATGGGATAAGGCTACAAAAGATATGTACAGGTCTTTGTTATATTTTGGGAACTTGACATGTCGAATCAATGCATGAAATCGCATGTTTCAGCAATGGGCAATCAGCCCTCTCCAGACCAACCAAACAGCTTCCTCCATGACCAACACAAACTTCTACTCATCAGTTATCACAACGCTGTTATCCCCTTTATCCAGGCGCTAACAGCAAAACATGCAAAGTCCGCAAAGTGCAAACTGTGTCTAGTAAATTCAACTTGAACATTGCAACAACTAATATCCCAGAAAACAGATTTTGGTGAAAGGATGATCATTGCTTTGTTGGATCTAGAGAAGGCCACAAACAATTTTGATAGAACTCGTGAGGCCGGCGGCGGAGGCCATGGTGTTGTGTATAAAGGAACTTTAGACCTACAGGTTGTCGCCATCAAGAAATCCAAGATCGTCGTACAGAGAGAAATCGATGACTTCATAAACGAGGTTGCAATTCTTTCTCAAATCAATCATAGAAATGTCGTGAAGCTAATCGGATGTTGTCTTGAGACAGAAGTCCCCTTACTGGTTTATGAGTTCATTTCAAATGGTACTCTTGATCACCATCTTCATATTGAAGGCCCGATCTCACTGTCATGGGATGATCGAACAAGGATTGCGCTGGAAGTTGCTAGAGCTCTGTCTTATCTTCAATCGGCTGCTTCGATGCCAATTTATCATAGGGATATTAAATCATCCAACATACTTCTAGATGACAATTTGACAGCTAAGGTATCAGATTTTGGTGTTTTGCTTGTTGAACTCCTAACTAGAAAAAAGCCATGCATGTACCGTAGTGGCGGCGACGGTGTTGGTCTTATTTCACATTTCATTTTGCTACTCGCGGAAGGCAATCTTGATGAGTTAATTGATCCCCAAGTTACGGAAGAGGGAGATGGAGAAGTCCAGGAATTAGCTATGCTAGCAGCAATGTGCATAAACTTGAAGGGAGAAGAGCGGCCTACAATGAGGGAAGTGGAGATGAAACTTGGAAATCTGAGAGTTAGCATGTCTGTGGTACCTGATGCAACTGCAACAAGGAGATATTGCAGGGGTCAAACTGGATCTCTATGCATGCCAACTGAAGGAGTTGTTGTGGAAGCAAGCAGGCAATACACTATGGAGGAAGAAATACTGTTGTCTGCAAGGTATCCTCGATGATTTTATCGGCACGTCCTTGACAATTCAATGTTCTACAAATCTGTTTCTAAAGCATTGCAAGAGAATTGAAGGGAAACTAAAGCAGAACAATGCAGTCCGTCTGCTTCTTAGTCTTCTTCTAGATTATTTTTAGCAACTGGAATTTTCAAACTCTTGCAAATGCATGCATGTTGTGCGTGTGGTAGACAGCGTCGTTACTCTTCCATGTAAACTAATCGGATATGAATAGATTCTGTTTCAGGAAATAAAGCATAATCTTAAACGTGTCGATTCTCAGAAAAGGAAGTTTGTGTTTCTGAATTCTTGTGATCAGAAAGCTATTTGTGGTCATCAGTTGTATATAAGATGTTGCTTTGTGTAGTCTGCTGGACACCCGAAATGTAAGTACGAGGCCCGCAACCCAGGTAGGGATTTAGGATCTGACAAGAGGAGCAGGATTGCATGCTTGTCTGTGTGTGCGTGTGTTTTGAAATTCAAACCACTCTTTATTCATCTGTCACAATTGTTACATCATTGATAAGAAGCCAAGTATTCTGACGACAACTTATGACTCTACAGTAGAGAGAACGACGCTGCTGATCTCTCTACCCATGCGATCGAGGCGTTGAAGATCAGCGACGAAATAGATGCAGCGTTTAGGTAGACAGTAGCGCACGACAGTGTGCTCAAGCCGTCATCGTCATCTCACCGTCCTCAAAACGCCGGTGAACTGCTCGGCGACGACGGTCCCCGCACGACGACCCCACGGGCTGGGTGGTATGTCGCCGTACGTCCTACGCTGTTCTTCTCTCGCGCTGTGTATCTGCCGACGGTACCGACCCACCGATCACACATCCCAGGCGTTCCGATCCAGCGGCTCGCATAGCGGGGGTATTTTCTTGGCTGGGTCGTATATAGGCGTGGGCGTGCCTTCCCTCCTTGGACAAGCCGTATGGCCTCGTGCCGTATCCGGAGCACAACGAAAGGCGTACACGAGCGCCCTGTTTAGTACCACCTCGGCAGCCGAGCCGCTGCAGGGCCTAGGGGTGCCTACATAATCAGGGTAGAGGGCAGCCTTCCAACTCACTTACCTGGACGCGGTTGACAACCGATCAAGAAGGGTTGTCACCTAGATCAATGGCTTGCATTGCACTTGATGAGCATGTTAGCCTACCATCTTCTTTTGTGGGAGAGTGGACGTTATAATTTGTGATAAAAGGGGTACGCGTTCGCGTGGGCCTTGCCAATTCAAGCTAAACTTTGACGTTAACACTCTCCATGAGTTTAGGACCATGGGTTTTAGCACTATTGCAAATTAGTATATGGGGTGTCTTCTTTTGAAAAACCTCTCCAAGACAGTTCATGCGGCCTCTTTTTTTTAGGGAAGGAGGTTAACCCCCGGCCTCTGCATCAATCGATGCATGCAACCATATTTATTAATTATTCCACAAAAAACTGACAAGAACATACGTCAATCCACCGAAGCCACCACTCACACTTACAGATTTGATAATTTGGAGTGCTCTTACTCCCCATATTTAAAACCGGTGCCGTCGCTCATCCATCCACATAAGGTAGCGGGACCAACATCCAGTGCAGCCTACCTAAAGCGCACACATGCACACGTTTCAGGAGCCGCCATCATCATCGGACCGCTGATCCATCTTCAGAAGAGAGATCCGCATCATCCTTGCCAATCCGGACATCCGTCGACGCTACCACGTCGACGCTACCCGCAAGTTGATCACCAAAACATACATCAAGTAGATCACGTGAATATTCCATTGTCACCACAGATAAACACGGCAAGACATACATCAATTGTTCTCAAATCCTTAAAGACTCAATCCGATAAGATAACTTCAAAGAAAAAACTCAATCCATTACAAGAGAGTAGAGGGGGAGAAACATCATAAGATCCAACTATAATAGCAAAGCTCGCGATACATCAAGATCGTATCACCTCAAGAACACGAGAGAGAGAGATCAAACACATAGCTACTGGTACATACCCTCAGCCCCGAGGGTGAACTACTCCCTCCTCGTCATGGAGAGCGTCGGGATGATGAAAATGGACACCGGTGAGGGATCCCCCATCCGGCAGGGTGCCGGAACGGGCTCCCGAGAGGTTTTTGGTGGCTACAGAGGCTTGCGGCGGCGAACTCCCGATCTATTGTGCTCTTTGATATTTTTAGGGTATGTGGACACATATAGGCGAAAGAAGTCGGTCAGGGAAGCCACGAGGGGCCCACGAGGGTGGGGGCGCGCCCAGGGGGTAGGGCGCGCCTCCTTGCCTCGTGGCTTCCTCGTTGCTTCTCTTACGTGTACTCCAAGTCTCCTGGATTGCTTCTGTTCCAAAAATAACTCTCCCGAAGGTTTCGTTCCATTTGGACTCCATTTGATATTCCTTTTCTTTAAAACACTGAAATAGGCAAGAAAACAACAATTTGGGCTGGGCCTCCGGTTAATAGGTTAGTCCCAAAAATAATATAAAAGTGCTTAGTAAAGCCCATAAACACCCAAAACAGATAATATAATAGAATGAATACTTCATAAATTATAGATACGTTGAAGACGTATCACACACCGCCATTCGCCCCAAACCACGCTTCGTGCACTTTCCCCTCCTCGCCGATGAATTTGACTCCGCCGTCCTCAGATCCTGCTGCCGCCATGCCTCTCGGGTTCGAGTGGGAGAGGGGAGTGCGAGTGAGGAGGGAGAGAGCGACCGAGTTCGTTTCGACCGAGCCACTTCGGACAGCGGAGTCAATTGTCGTTAACGGCGCGCCGTCAATGCTGTTGGCCCGTGAAGGATCAACCACGTCAAAACGTGCTCAGAAAATGGCTTATTTTTTTGCCACTGTCAAATTTTGCTTCGATGCAAAATGTCACGAATCATGAAGTGGTGGATTTCCGCCAATCGTGACATGAATGTGGTTGTTCTATGCATTTAACTCGTACTCTAGGGCCTGGACCAGGACCAGCTTTATGGCCACATGCGGAATCCGGGGTGCAGGGTAACCGTCCACATAGCGCGTTCCTGCATGAACACACAAGCATGCAGTTTAGTACCACCTCGGCAGCCTACATATGCAGCTCACGCGGCAACATTGAAACTTACTTACCCAGGGTCGATGGCTAATCAAGAAGGGTCGTGGCCTAGATCAATAGCTCGCATTGCACTTGGCGAGTGCGCTGGTCTATCATCTCTCTTTGTTGGAAGAGTGGACGTCATAATTTGTGATAGAGGAAGTATACGTTCGTGCGGCCCCCTGTCAATTCGAATTCAAACTTAAAATTCTGTAGATTGAAACTTTAACACTAGCACTCTCCACGAGTTTCAGGGCCATTCAAACTAACATTAGCCGTCAATAGTTTCAAGATCATGCAAATTTATCATGGGTGTTCTTTTGAAAACCATTCAATGTGGTTATAATGTACTAGCTCACAGTAAATTGGAAATATGTTTCCTCCAAATAGAGAGATTGACTTGGATTCATCATCGCCGGATGGCGTATGGAAGTGTGTCTTCGACGAATCACGTGGGATTTTGTCGGCGGTGATCTTTGGTGGATTTTCTCGTATCCGGTCTTTGTTCGTCTTTGTTTTTGTGTCTTTAGGTTGGATCCTTACGACCTAAACTTCTTTTCATCGGTGACGGCTGCTGTTCTGATTTATTTGTCCTATGGGGCCTTAGCACAATGACTTTCCGACTGTCTACTACAACAAGTTGTGTCCGGCTCAAGCAAGGAATGAGCGATTACAGCGGCGCGCCTTCGGCCCCTTTGTAGTCGTCGCTAGGTGGTTTACGAATTTGAATGTAATTTTTATTATTTCTGATGTTCGTTGTACTGCCACGATTGAAAATGAATAGATCAAAAGTTTTCTGAAAAAAAAAGTTGTTGTCACTCATCGTTCTCCTCCATTTTGTAGGACGGAATTTGAGCTGGAGAAGAGCCAGTCAGGTCAACTCGAGAGAGGGTGGGCGTTTCCTAGCACAAAAGATAATTAAATAAATATAAAGGACGCGTATACAGCGCAATACCATTCCCGCGCGAACGGATGTCATACGTGACCTGCACTACACGCGAGCGGTTTGCACGTCAGATCCGACAGCACCGAGTCCGTCGCGCTGAGAGGCTTCCTATCGCATGTTCGCTAGTTAGCATTCCCGTAAATAAACTCTCTCTCTTTTCTTTTTGCAAGAATTCCCGTAAATAAACTCAAGTGGATCTTTATCCAAATTTTAGTTTAAGGATGTTTGATGCAATATATACGCGTCTACGGAGCACTGCCCAACTAGCTAGCCATGTCGCCGTTGAATGTTACGGCCGTGGGCCGAAGCATTATTCCAGTAGTGTTCTTCGTCCTTTTTGCCGTGTCCGTGCGTGTCGCCGCTCAGCCAGGTTTCTCACTTGAATTAGCGCGTCACAGAATTGCACATGCTTGTCTCCTGCCCATTCGATCTAGCTACTTGGTCTCATTTTGGTTGTTTACTTGTTTGTGTAACAAGGTTTTCTGAGCATCGACTGCGGCCTGGAGGACGACTACAGCGGCCGCAAGGGCCTCAGCACCGGCATCGTCTACGTCTCCGACGGCGCGTACGTCGACTCCGGGGAGAACCACAGGGTGGCCGCCGAGTACACCACTAGCGCCGCTGACGAGCAGCACCTCACGCTGAGGAGCTTCCCGTCCGGCGAACGGAACTGCTACGCGCTGCCGACGGAGGCCGGTGCCAAGTACTTTCTCCGGCTGGAGTTCTTGTACGGGAACTACGACGGCAAGAACAGGTTGTCGACGCAGTTCGACCTGCACCTGGGCTCCAACTACTGGGACACATACGAGACCGGCACCAGGAGGTGGCCCGCCGAGGCGGTCTTCGTCGCGTGGGGGAACTGGGCACCGGTCTGCCTGGTGAACACCGGCGGCGGCACGCCGTTCGTGAACGTAGTGGAGCTGAGGCGGCTCGGAGATTCGCTTTACCCGCACGTCAACGCCGAGCGGTCTATGGGCATGTATTCACGGTACAGCCTGGGGACAGGCCGTAATTTTATCCGGTATGTTATCTAAGACCTACGTGATTCTTAACGATGTCATTTAATTAGGAAGATGCTTAGCTGGAAGAGAAGCCAAAACGGAGTATTTTCTAGTCTAGTCTTTTATCATCCCATAATTTTAGAAGCGTGCAACAAAAAACAATTTGTTGTTAAAGATAACACATAGATAATTTATTATATAACCATTTTTTTGTCTAACATGCCTTGTATCTGTCTTATTGAGCACTATACATGGCATCATGTTTTGCTTATAGAGGTTACTAGCTAGGATGCGAAAAATGCCACACCCGCAAGTCCTCTTTCTCACCAAGCCTCTCACCTCTTCCCTCTTCCTCGTTTGCCACCCCCGCCGGGTACCGCACCCCCCCCCCCCCCCCCCAACACTATGTTTCTCTTATGCATCGTAGTCCCGCAAACCTCTTTTTACCGGATACGATACCTACCGGCAAACCATCTGCCACTCAAATGCAAAGTGATTCGTGCTATAGGGAGGCCCACAGACAATGTATATATGTGTATAATGAGAGTCCATCTCTTGTATCTTTATTAATAGTCAAATCAATGTCAGATGAAAGGGGCTCATGTCAGCAATAAAGTTGTACTTGACGCATGCATGGTCCATTCTCTCTCCTCATTCTCACGTACAGAACATGCATCACATGCTAGACTAATTCATGCCCTTTATTTTCTCTTTGGCAATTTCATTCATTCATATATTTTAAACCGCAACTTCATTTTCGAAACTTTTTATATATTTGAACTCCTGATGCCAAGACCTTCAGAACGAGACGATTAATCTTGAATACATTCAAACATCTTTTAATTTCAACGTTTCAAATGAGTGAAACATGTTTTGTGGAATACGCGAAATAAGTATTTGAGCGAAACCAAAATTTTCAAATGAGTACATTATGTTTTCATGCATATGAAACAATTTTCATTGTCAAATATGTTTAAGTTGTAATTTAGAAAATGTGAAACTAGTTATTTTAAAACATGCGAGACAGACTATTTCAATTTTTTATAAATGAGCGAAATGTTTTATGAAGCGAGTGAAATTGTTTTTTATTTCATTTAAATGTCACTTATTTCAAGTTAAAATTTATATTTCAAACGTTTGAAACTAACTTTTGAGTTGATTGAAATACATTTGAATATATTTCATAAATACAAAGTGGAATTAGTTTTTGAGATATATATTGTAATGAGTGAAATCAGTTTTACGAAATGAGTTATTTCAATTAACTGAAATAGGTTTTTTTGAATTCAATGAAACCAATTTTATGAAATAGATTGTTCCAATGTGTGAAATTGATTATGTTCGTGAAGCTGCTTACTCCTGATTGTGAAACTGAGTTTTAGGAAATATAATTGCGAGTGAAATACGAAACTATAAAATTTAAATATGCATGCATTATTTTAAAGCGGTGAAATCTGTAATATAAAATGAGTGAATCAGTTTTCGAAATGAATGGAATCATGTTTTTAAAACGGATGAAATATGTTTTTTAATGTATGAAGACTGTCTTTTCAAATGAGTGAATTCATATTTTTTAAATGAGTGAATTTTTATTTTGAATCAACTAAAAAAGATGAGTGAAATATGCTTTTCAATTTGAGTGAAATATGTTTTTCAATTTGAGTGAAATATGTTTCTAAAAATCAGCTAAATAAAAGCTAGTTCGAATGTATCCATAATTGGTCTTGTTCTGAAGCTCTTCTCGCTAGGAATTCAAATATATAAAAAAATTCAAAATAGGAGT
This sequence comes from Aegilops bicornis, assembly GCA_021605145.1. Classification (NCBI taxonomy): domain Eukaryota; kingdom Viridiplantae; phylum Streptophyta; class Magnoliopsida; order Poales; family Poaceae; genus Aegilops; species Aegilops bicornis. The sequence continues at coordinate 651,774,782 of CM038674.1, forward strand.
TGTCATTAAAAAGATATCCATGATCCAAAATTTCAGAATGAAATTAAATGGAAGTATTTTGATGGAGAGAGAGGGAATATTTAACTTGCATGCAACTTGTCTTGTTGTATATTTTTTCTCTCTCCTGACAAAAGCTGACAAGTGCATGCAAAGGTTCACATGTATTCCTGTGTATTCTATCCATGTCTCTTATACAACAAAAAGGGGCACCAATCTCCAAACCAGCAGCAATGGTGGATGTTGCACCGGTAGGTACCGGCTCCGGTAAAAAACTTAGTCGATCGTAGTCCACCTTGCTCACCAGCATAGCCATGCTCGCCATCCATCAGCAATCTCACCAACCATACCCCTAATGTCCGAGGGCAACGAAGGTTGTAGTTGTCGGTCAACTTTCATCCTCCCTAGCCCCCCCCCCCCCCAACCCTTCTTCATTCTCCGGCCGGACAAGACGATATCTGAAAGATTCCATGTCTAGCTTTTCCTTTATTTTTAGGACATCTAACAACTCAAATTATTTTTGTTTTTTATTCCTAAGAAAACAATCAGTACAACACAAGGTTGATTTAAGTGTCCGACAAACATCTAGTGATATAAAAATACACACACATGCATTGTCTTATTGACCAACACTTCAAGTATTAGCATCTACTAGAGATTACTAGACTCGTGGTACTCGATGTGGACGAAGTCAAAAGTTTATGTATCCTATGTCCGTAACAAGAAACTTGACAAAATGTAACTCATTTCCCCATTATGGCTTGCAATGCAAACTATCATATGCTTTTAAAGAAAAATCTTCCAAAAGTGCAATTATATCATATATTTTCAGTGTTTGTAAGCACTAGTATTCTGTTTCCCAAAATTTCTTTTTATGTTAGATCATAGCTTCTTATACTTAATTATGAAGGTATCCTGACGACCCATATGATCGCTCTTGGGGGCGAAGCACTGGCCCATGGTGGGCGAACCTTTCGACCACATCCATCATCCGGCCAGAGGCCATGTTTGCGATTCCCATGGCCGTTCTACAGACGGCTATTTCTCCGGTTGTCAATGGCACGACCGCGCTGACCTTGTCATGGTCAGGTATCAAGTCGTCCTATCTTATCATGGCATTCCTGTACTTCACGGACTTCCAAGACAGCAAGCGCCGGGAGTTTGGTGTCTCCTTCAACGGCATCAGTGAACTGATTCCACACAACCCCAAGTACTTAGATGCTACTTGTGTGTATAGCTCCAGCTGGTACAGGGTTGCCGACGGCGAGTACAACTTTACTCTTACGCCCACCAATACGTTGGTGTTGCCTCCAATACTCAATGCGTACGAGCTGTACAACCTCATCACTCACGACACCCCTACGACTTTCCCCGAAGATTGTGAGTTCTTCCTTCCTCCCTCCTCCCCTCCTCATCCTCTCCGCAACCACACCCTGTTGTTTGTCCACAACCACATTCTTGGTCCTGTTAGAATCAATCGTAGGATTATTCGGATCATTTTCTATATAACATTTTATAAGTGTTTGGTACATTTTTCTTCTTATTGATGCTTACTAGTTAGAGTATGCAAGAGTTACACTGTTATTTTCATGAATTTTCTTGTAATTAACAAGTATTATCCTCTTCCGCTAAAAATTTCTCAGAATTATATAAGGCAAACATTAAAAGCCGAGTATCCCACATACTCGGCTAATGCTCAAAATGTACTAGGTAAACTTTAAGCCGAGTGTCACACTTGGCATTAAGGGCTAGGCTTACACCACGTGAGCAACTAGGTGTGTAAGCTAAGTGTTTTCTGTCTGTTACTCGGCTAAGCATAAGCCAAATCCGTGATTGTTGGGCTGTGCCACATGGCGTTTGGGTATAAGCCGAGCGTTTCTGGGCATACTCAGTTTAAAGATAAGCCGCGTGCTTTCCCCTCGGTTTTTATTTCTTGCAGAGCCTTGGGAGTGTCGCTTGTCCAGGTATAAGTCGTGTGTCCCCGGGGGCATACTCGGCTTAAAGATAAATCTAGTGCTTTCCCTTGAATGTGTTTTGTGGCACACTAGGCTTACGCTGGGATGTGTCGAGTACCTTGGAATAGGCACATCTAAGACAATTTTTTTTGTATTTTAGACCTTTAACACGGGTATTGTTTTCAACCGCTATGAATTACTCCCTCTGTTCCATAATAAGATGTTTTTAAACTATTTTAGCTTGCAAAAAGTCTTATATTGTGGGACGGAGAGAGTAATAGATATGCAAGGTGGGCTTTACCTAGAAAAGCATGTGAGGTAGGTCCCCTTTCATAAGCCCCTCTGAAAACCTACAATTCTTTCTCACAAAAAAAGAGAAAAACTACATCCCCCTCCCTCCCCCCCCCCCTTTCACAGATCTCGTTCCTTACTCTGTCTTCTTCCGCATGTCTAGATCTGTGAACATGGATGTAAGCGCGATGTCGGCATTAGAGGGCTGCACAGAGGGTCCCGTCGGAGACTAGAGCTAAGAAAATCATGAGCACATTTCACGACTCTGCTTTAGGTGGTCATTCTAGGGAACAAGCTACCTACCGTAGACTCGGGTTGGTTTTTTATTTTGGAAGGGCATGAAGAGAGAAGTACCCCCTCCGTAAATAAATATAAGAGCATTTAGATCACTAAAGTAGTGATCTAAATGCTCTTATATTTCTTTACAGAGGGAGTAATTAATTATTTTAAGGAGTGTGCCATGTGGCAAAAGGTCAAGGAAGAACACACATCTTATTATCTTGGTATTACAGCCACTAAAAATTCATAAACAAGCTTGGACACATGTCAGCATGGATTTGGTTGAAGGATTACATACTTCTCATAGGAAGAATGTTATATTAGTGGTGTTGATAGGTACACCAAATAAGCACACTTCATAGCCTTAGTCAGCGATATCTAGTCAAGCAGAAAACACATTTGTGTATTGATCATGTTTACAAGTTGCATGGGCTACCTCTAAAACTGTATGACAGGGGCACAAAGTTTTACCTGTCGACTATTGGAGGAATTGCTTCAAGCACTCGATGCATGGTATTCAAAAATCCAAAGAACTTTAGATCGTGGTGATATAACACTCCATCACATTTCCCTAGCCATGACCCCCTTCCAAACACTTTACGGGTTCCGTCCTCCGCAAGTGACCGAAGTAGTGTCTCTTGATACTTCTAGTGAAGACATAGAAGTGACGTGAATTAGCATGGCCCCGGCTTGCATGCCAACGACACTCTCCCCTGGTACACCCTTCGTCGAAAACACCTATCTAGACCATGAAGTCAGTATTCTAGTGGTAATTACATAAAAAGCCTTACAAGCACACCTGCTTGAGCTTACACTAGAACTTGAAGTTACAAGTTACATTGTAAGTACTATGGGCCTTACCGAGTGCTAAAGAGGACTGGAGAGGTTGCATGTAGGTTATTGGTACCAAAACATTGTTAATTACACACAAATTTCCATGTTAGTCGGTTGAAGAAGCACATATATATCAGGGAGGTACCTCACGCTGATATACCCTTGATTAATTAGAGGGCGGCATTAAGGTAGCATGATAAGCCATTCAGAATAGGAGGCCCATAACTAGAAACAATAAATAGTCAGCTGCCAACTCGGAGGAATAGGAGTTTATCAAAATAATGTTCCTAAGTTTCCATATACAGGGATGAGTATGATCTCAAGGGGGCGGGGGATTGTCACATTATGAAACCCTGGAGAGAATTGGCATTAGCCTACAAATTTTGACACATGAGAGCTTCAATAGTTGGATCTCTTTGTACTGGTTGGTTGAAACTTAAGGCATGCGACTGTGAACTGTCACTTGCCGTCAACATCTTATTCAACCTCTATTACAAGGGGTGTAATTTTCACCATTTTCTTTTTTATCTTTCCATTTAATTTTGTCGCAAGAGATGAACTATAAAACTAGGAGTTGTAATGGAGAGAGGCGTCTATCATCTACCCTAATACAAGAACCCTAGGGTTGGCAAGGCATCTCTTATGACTCATCTCCTTTATTTTTTTCCCACCTTTTTTCTCTAGATTTTTATCTTTTTGTCTGAAATTTGCTGAGAGATTTAGGGAATTTCTAGTCTAGGTTGTGACAGTGGCCCAGATAACGCAGGGTGCGTTAGGTTGTGAGTGTTCCAGCCTAAACTTAGGAGTTGCACTACTGGTTCCGCCCCATTAGTGAATCCCATGTAGACGCACACTCAAATGGCAATGGCACTGCCCTGCTACCAGACGGCGGCTGGTGAACCCCTTGGCTGACGACCTAGTGTGTCTTGATCAGGCGCCCACCTGATGCATCATAGTTTGGGCCTGCTTGAGACACAAACTTCCTTCGACTATACATCTCCTTACTTCAGCCATTGAACCCGTTTATCGTACCTTTGAACATTCTTGAGGAATAAAGGCCATGATGTTTGCTAAAAAACTAAACAATTCCTTAATTCTGCCACAATGCCACCTACCTGGTTTGGTGGAATTGGAATATTTGCATTGAATTGAAATATTCACTAACCTGTCCATAGATGCATATGCTTGAGTTTCATGATGTCTGCACTAACAATAGATATGTTACCCTCACACAAATTTATTAATGTAACTAGTTTGCATGGTGTAATCTAGACTTAACCTTGTTTGAGTAACATGGTAGATAGGCCCGAGGCACGAAACCTACATATAGCATTCAAAGAAAAAAAAATTGTTCGCATGATAAAAAGTTTTACCTTTTCCCAATGGTAGTCGATGCCATCATGAATATCAAGCTTGAGTATGGAGTAAAGAAAAACTGGATGGGTGATCCATGTTTCCCGACCAAGTATGCATGGGACGGTGTGAAATGTAGAAGCACAACTGGTAACACTACGAGGATAGTATCTCTGTGAGTAACTTATTCAGATGTCCTTTATGTTGTATGTAATCATATATATAGCCATTACTTTATGTTGGATTGTCATTTCCTTGCAGAGATCTTTCCAACAGCAGTTTGCGCGGTGTGATATCTAATAAATTTGCATTGCTCACAGCACTTGAATATTTGTAAGTAGCAGGAACACTATTTTATATTTGGTTTTTTGTTACAATATTATTTTTCTTCCTTTCTCCCGGATATTCTTTTCACTCCCATGGGTAGGATAATCGGTGGAGAGCTAAAGTATTACACTATAGTGCATGAATTACTTATATATGTGCCATTTTTGCATAACTGATCAGTCTCCTCTACCCTCTATTGTTCTATTTTCGTTCCATACAAATTTCAATTAGCTAGTATGAACTAATATCCCCTTTCCAACCTTAATGAGAAAGACCAAGTAGGTCTGTAGCCACACAAGATGACTTCATTCGGGGAGTGATTTTTTATCTACATACATGGAAACCAAGGGTAATTATCCTTCATGGTCCAGTCCATATTAACTTTCTTGGACTGAACTAAGTAACTATGTCACCTGATGCCATAATTTATTCCGTTGCTTAATAAAACCTAGTTGCCAAAAAAATAGTGGTTCATTTTGAAACAGCTTAACTAAAATTCGATATACTTACTACCAAGCAAGTCAAACTACTAAATGTCTAAAATGCATTCTTCTTTCTACAGAAATTTGTCAGGTAACAAGCTGAATGGGTCACTTCCAGAACCCCTCTGTAAAAATAATGCAGGGTCTCACATTTTCAGGTTTGGGCTTTCTTGTTGACGTTTCCTTTTACATATTGCTCCCTCCGATCCATATTAATTGTTGTACTAAATCACCGACAATTAATATGGATCGGAGGGAGTAATATACATCAAAATGTTGAATGCTTCTTCTTTTTTGTGAATCCTCTTCGTGTGATCTCTATACATGTATTGGATTCAACATTATTTTGTGCACCAAAATACTATGTAAACTAACTATATTAAGTAATTTCAGGTACGAATCTGATCAAGACTTGTGCAACCAAACAATTAGTCCATCTCCATCAAGAAGTAGAGCATTTACCATATCTATTTCAATAGTGGTCCCTCTGCTGGTAGTGGTTGTACTTGTCATTTCATATCTGGTCTGGAGACAGAAAAGAAAACCTAACAGTAACAGTGAGTGTGCTCTTTTATTGTTTTAACATGCATTAATGATGATTATTATGATTTAAACTATTTTATACTTATGTTATATATCTGACTCTTGCTCCACCAGTTTCTACACATTGCCCTCCTAGAGAGGCAGAAATTGTTAGTGCTCCAGGAAGTAGAAAAGGTCATGCGGAGCACCTGCAAAATACCGAGAATCGACGATTCACTTACAAGGAGCTAGAGAAGTTTACAAATAAGTTTGAACGATTCATTGGACAAGGAGGTTTTGGGCCAGTGCACTATGGTTGTTTAGAAGACAATACTGAGGTTGCTGTCAAGACGCGTTCTGAGGCCTCGTCGCATGGACTCGATGAGTTCTTAGCTGAGGTACCAAATTTAGATCACCTAGAACAGTTCAAGACTATAGTGTTACATTCCAATACACATGCCAAGTTGTCTTTCCTCCTTGCTTTAGAAGAAAAAAATTGAGAGCACGATAGGGGAAGTGGAAGCGACCAAACAATGAGCTAGTTCTTCACAGGCATTTTGGCAAACATCTTGTGTGCATGTAGAAAATCTTAACCATATCATAAAATCCACAAGCACCAAGCTAACCAATGTTTACCACAACAATATACTTGCAAAAATAACTCAGTACAACATCCATGCATGTCCCAATCATCAACATATCAAAGAACCCAAATATGTCAAGCATCTAATGTCAACACATTATACTGTACCAATCATGAGTAATAGGTATTAAATGCAAAGCAAGCGCTTGAGTAGCAACCAATATGACAAGAGAAACACCAAATTAATGGAGATATAAGGATTTACATGCGAACCCCATGCGCAGATAAACCATTGGCGGTGGCGAGCAATCTTTTAGTATAGAGATGAATCAATAACGAGGTGGAAGCCAACAAGTACCCTCCCCCCCCCCCCCCCCATGTTTCATCGTACAACATGCCTAACCGGCGTTTTGCGTGTTAAAGTCTCCAAGATGGCTTCCAAATGGTGAAATGAGAGCTGCACGTCATCACAAAAATGTTCTTTGTGAAGTAAACTCAGCATGTCTTATTCACATTGAGATTTCTAACATATTAAGAAATCTCATTTATGATTTGTCTTGATACCTAGGTCCAGAGCTTGACAAAGGTGCATCACAGGAATCTAGTATCTTTGGTTGGTTACTGCTGGGAAAAAGATCATTTAGCATTGGTTTATGAGTACATGTCTCAAGGCAATCTCTGTGATCATCTGAGAGGTATGTCCATTGGAAACTCAAGTACTGACTGAGTGATTAGTAGAGAATAATCTATCTAGTTGTCTCAAGTTTCATACAAATATATGTGCATGTTTGAGACACTATCTCGATTCTCGAGTGCTTTGAAGATATTTTACTATCCAAAGTACTTTCGGGTATCTACGTATCTACATTCTCTCTTCCTTCTGGAGTGCCTGCATGTTTCTAACCTTGCCTGATAAAAGGAAAGACTTTGAACTATTTTTGTTTCAGTTTCCTGCACAAAATATTGAAATGGAATTGCAAGCAAAAAAGTTGCATATATTTCTATTTTTTTAGGCAGACATGTACAGTTACTGATACAGTATGTTTTAACCATCGCTATACACATATATGAAGGCCGAAATGTTGCTTCTGAAACCTTGAATTGGGGAACGCGGGTGCGAGTTGTGCTTCAAGCTGCAAAAGGTATCATGTAATGGAATAATTATTAAATTTGTGTAAGCTAACTTATGACACGTGTGCTCTTTTTTTCATGAAGTTTTCTGGGCTTTGTTGTTATATACACAGGCCTAGATTATCTGCACAAGGGTTGTAGCCTGCCAATAATTCACCGAGATGTGAAGACCAGCAACATCCTCTTGGATCAAAATCTGCAAGCGAAATTATCTGATTTCGGACTCTGCAAAACCTATATGAGTGACACGCAGACTCACGTATCAACCGTTGCAGCTGGGACAGCAGGTTACATCGACCCTGAGTAAGTCCCTTTGTCCATCTAAGAACATTATGGTACCCCTTCTTTGTATAGCCGATAAGTGAATGAGAAGTACTCCCTCCGTTCCAAAAGAATTGAAGTTTTTAGGATTTTTCTAAGTCAAACTTCGTAAAATTTCACCAAGTGTATAGAAATATCCGCAAAAATCTACACTATCTAATATATATAATATAAGGACTGTGCTAACGACCAGTCGACTGGTCGTTAGCGATAGATCCGCACGACTCCCCTCGATGGCTCCCGCTTCTCCCGTTCCGCACAACTTCCTTCGATGGCTCCCGCTTCTCCCGTTCTCCCCCCGATTGACACTAATAAAAAAGGTGAATTGAGAAAAAGTGCGCCAATGGGATTCGAACCTGCATCAGGTAGCTAGGGCACGCCTAATACCATGACCAACAGCCATTACACCAACCCAGGCTGTTGTTCAATACGTGAAAATAAAAATCTTTTAAAACTCTTTTTCACCATTGTCAGATGACAAAAAGAAAGGTATTTTCTTGAAAAAAACCACTGCATAAATGATGATGTACTATACATGTGAATGTGTAGAGGACTCCTCTATGACTTTTTTATCGTGGTCGGTACATAAGTTATCAGTCTGCGATGTGTGAGTTACCATGCTATTCACACAAAAGTTATCGAGGATGTTTTATCAACTCCCCCCCTCATCGCCAAAGTTATCGGGACCTGGGTACATAAGTTATCATGTCTACGATGTGTGAGTTACCATGATATTCACACAAAAGCTACCGAGGGATATTTCATCAACTCCCCCACCCTTGTAGCCAAAGTTATCGGGACCTGGGTACATAAGTTATCAGGTCTACGATGTGTGAGTTACCATGCTATTCACACAAAAGCTACCGAGGGGATATTTCATCAACTCCCCCCCTCGTTGTCAAAGTTACCAGGATGGGGTGCATTAGTTATCAGATATGCGATGTGTGAGTTACCATGCTATTCATACAAAAAGTTATCGAAGGTATGTTTACACTATTTTTTTGGGTCAAAAGCTACTACATTATTTGTACATCAGCTATCAGGACTACGATGTTTGAGTTACCATGCTATTGACACAAAAGTTATCGAGAGGATATTTCATCAACCCCCCCCCCCTCCCCTCCCCCTCCCAAAGTTATCAGGATAGGGTGCGTAAATTATCAGGTATGCAATGTGTGAGTTACCATGCTATTCATGCGAAAGTTCGTCAACTCCCCCCTCCCCCTTCGATCGCCAAAGTTATCAGGACAAGGATATACAAGTTATCAGGTTAGCGATGTGTAAGTGACCATGTTATTCACATAACAGTTACCGGGGTATATTTGATCAACTCCTCACAGAAAAAAGAAAAAAAAGCAACATGGAATGGTCAAATAGTATGGCGTGCATTTTTTTCGCAACAAATGGTCCAGCTGAGCTGGTTAGTGTGTGTTTCACATTAGCTGCTAGGCATGAATTCAAATCCCATATTCAGCATGATTTTTTTGACTAAAAATGTAAAGAGGGCGTGCCAATAGATCTAGCACCTCAAAAAAATGACAGATCCAATTCAGAGAAAAATCGTGACAGTCAATGGCATAGTCTTCAGATTATTCCCACTAAATTCGCAACCAAAGTTAGCGAGTCGTTCACATTTTAAATCTTGAACAAAGAGCCACTACGCAATATATTCATACTCTGGGCGCTTTTGAAAGCAACAAAGTCCGGGTGAGTTGGTTACCGTGGTGGGGCAATTGCAGGAGGTCGCGGGTTCGAATCCCGTCCTGCCCCTTTCTTTTTCTCGCGCACGTTGGCGACCGCAACAATCGAACTAATGGAATAAAATTGGTTTTTTAGATGTTGATATATTTTTATATAGACTTGGTCAAACTTGATGAAGTTTGACTTGTTGGAAATATGAGCAATTTACCGAATAATTTTATTAACAGAAATACTAGATAAAGCATGACTAAAAATGCAAATATAGAGCAAGTCATGCAATCTGACAGAGAGAAGGTAAACATAAATGCGCATATATGAACTTGAGGTAAACACATCTAGAACAGACTCTAGATGAAGATGCTTATACTGAAACAGAACCAAACATACGTGGGACGTAGACTAGAGTCAAGAACTGTAGGAGGACTTTTAACGAGAAAGGAGAAGAACACGTGACGGCACAGCAGCAGCAAGCGCTGGACTTGGGATCGGTGTCCTCGCCTGCCATGTCGTCGAGGAGGTCGTGGGCGTCGGGGAAGAAGTCGTCGGGGAAGTAGTCGTCGGCGACGGATCGTCCGTGATGATGAAACAGCCGATGGTCGCGCTTGAGCGCCCCAAAAACCTTATCACCCTTCTCCCGTCTAGGACTCAAAAGGTGCGGTCTCGGAGGCCTCTTGTCCCGACCAGCGGTGCACGCCATAAGCCGGGATGAGGAAGATCGTAGCAGCAGCGCAGTGCTCAGGAACTTTGTGGCGAGAGGAGGAAGAGATTCTGGTGCGTCTTGCTGAGAGGAGCGACCTCCCTTTTATAGGCGCAAGAGAAGGAGGCGAGAGGGCAGCGCCGGGAGCTGAAGGGACCGAGGGAGATGAAACGAACAGACAGCAGCCGAAGAGACGCGCCGTTCGGATTCAATGTCCACTACCGAAAAAATGTTTCAGCTTCCGAGTGACCTTTCGCATACCCGTAGTGCGTGGCAAAAATTTAGACATCGGCTCGGCTCATTCCCGCAACCCGCGGCGCGGCGTGGCGAGGCGGGCGGCGGAGGAGGAGCGCGCGTGGATGTCCCTCTTGTTCTCATGCTCATACAAGTGGGGAAAGAACCCCCCTTATAAGGAGGTCCAACTCCCACTAAACTAGCAATGTGGGACTAAACTTTTAGTAGTATCCCTTGCCTTGCACAAATGGGCTAAGTGGGCCTCTAGGATTTATTAGGAATTTCTGAAATAGTTATTGGGCTGCCCAAAATAGACTAAATTCCAGCAATCCCCACCAGATCCCAGAGGCACACAGAAATTTGCCTTTGGTTCCAAAACACTGTTTTATATACCGCACTGCAGTGGAGACTGTTAAGTTGAACTTCCACCTAGAACTCTATGCTACACTAGTAAGCAACTTGAACAGTGGACTGGGCCTTGAACTGCAAGTTTGGTGCGAATCTAGCTTCACATAAAGCCTTGACCGATACGTGGCTACTGTGGGTCTTCCCCGCGGGTGGAGCTTATGCGTCATACTCCGTGACCTTTCATGAGTTTACTAGAGAGAACCCTACTCTCATAGATTGCGACGTTTAACAATCAGACTCATATATGTGCGTTCTTCAAAAGATGTTCTGCAGGACAACATCTCTGCTTCAAAGAGCCACTTAGAACACATTAAGGTATACATCAACCTGCCATGCAGATTAGGAGAGTATTGCATCTTCATGGAGTGGTATTTTAACAAGAAGGATACTCTCCTCTCGGTTGACCAACAGCTTGTCTTCCACATCTAATTCACGGGATCTCCGATCACAAAGAATAGGTTACCACCGTGAACAACTCATATTGTGGGTCTCATACCCATCTCCCTCGATGCATTATCTATCACATTACGCGATAGAGCCTTAGTAAAAGGATCTGCCAGATTTTTAGACGCGTTTGGACATAATCCAACGCAATAACTCCGGAGTTTTTCATTTTCCTGACAGACTTTAACCTTCTCTGAACGTGTCTTGATGACTTCATGTTATCCTTTGAGCTGCTCACTTTCGTGATCACAGTTTGATTGTCACAGTTCATAAGGATATCCGGTACAAGTTTCTCAACAACCGGCAAGTCATTCAAGAGCCGTGGCCAATCTGCTTCAACCGTAGTTGTATCTAGTGCTGTGAGTTCTGCTTCCATTGTTGACCTCGTTAAGATGGTCTGCTTGCAAGACTTCCAAGAAACAGCGCCACCTCCATGAGTGAATGCATATCCGCTCGTGGCCTTTATCCCATCAGCATCTGAGATCCAGTTTGAGTCACTATACCCTTCAAGCACCTTTGGGTGCCCAGTGTAGTGAATTCCATAATTTGCAGTGCCTTTCAAATAACGCAAAACTCTCTCTAGAGCTTTCCAATGCACATCTCCTGGTTTTGAGACAAACCGACTCAGTTTGCTAACAGCAAAAGAGATGTCAGGTCTTGTAGTACTCGCTAAGTACATAAGTGAGCCAATAATCTGAGAATATTTCAATTGATCTCTAGCAATTCTTCGATTCTTTCAAGCAGACGCTAGCATCATATGGTGTTGGAGAGGGCTTGCAGTCACTATAGCCAAAGCGACTCAAGATCTTTTCCACATAGTGAGATTGAAGCAATGTAATCCCACCATCATCATCTCTCAACAACCTGATGTTCAGAATGACATCAGCCACTCCTAAATCCTTCATCTCAAAGCAACGAGATAGGAAATCCTTGACCTCCTTAATAACATTCAGATTTGTTACGAAAATCAGTATGTCATCAACATACAAACAAAGCATAACTCCCTCGCCCCCACCATGATGATAGTACACACATTTATCAGCTTCGTTCACAACAAAGCCTGCAGCTGTTAAAGTTCTTTCGAACTTCTCATGCCACTGTTTGGGTGCTTGCTTGAGTCCATACAAAGACTTCAGAACTTGCACACTTTCCCTTCTGACCATCTATTACAAACCCATCTGGTTGTTCCTTATAAATTTCCTCATCCAACTCTCCATTTAGGAAAGCAGTCTTAACATCCATCTGGTGAACAAGAAGACCATGTGAGGCAGCTAGTGAAAGTAGAACTCGAATAGTGGTCAATGAGCCACGTGTGAGTAAGTATCAAAGAAGTCTTCACCTTCCTTTTGGGTATAACCCTTAGCCACGAGCCGAGCCTTGTACTTTTCGATAGTACCATCAGGCCTAAGCTTCTTCTTGAATACCCATTTGCATCCTATAGGTTTGCACCCATAAGGACGATCAGTTATCTCCCAAGTTTCATTCGCCAAGATGGAATCCATCTCACTATGAACTGCTTCCTTCCAAGAGGTCGGCATCTTCGGATGCATAGGCCTCTGAAATAGAACTGGAGTGTCATCTATGAGATACACAAGAAAATCATCACCAAAGGACTTTGCAGTCCTCATCTCTTGCTCCTAGTAGGAACTTCATTGTTCTCCTCCACGGGACTTTCAAAGTGTTCCATCGAAATGCCAGTTCGGTAATTGTAACTGGTTCCTGATTCGATGAACTAGGCATCTCCTGATTAGATGAGGTAGCCATATCCTTCATGGGAAAGATATCTTCAAAGAAAGTCGCATCATTCGACTCCATGATCGTACCGACATGCATGTCAGGTACCTCCGATTTTACAACCAAGAATCTATAGCCAATGCTATGAAAAGCATATCCCAGGAAAACACAATCCACAGTCTTTGGTCCAAGCTTCCGCTTCTTTGGAATTGGAACATTGACTTTCGCCAAACAACCCCATGTTCGCAGATAAGAGAGTTTTAACCTTTTCTTCTCCCATTCCTCGAATGGAGTTATCTCTTTGTTCTTTGTGGGGACTCGATTTAGGACATGACATGCTGTCAATATTGCCTCCCCCCACCATGCCTTGGAGAGACCCGATGTGTCTAACATGGCGTTAACCAAATCAGTTAGAGTACGGTTCTTTCTTTCGGCCACCCCATTTGACTGAGGTGAGTAGGGAGACGTCCTCTCATGGATTATACCATGTTCCGCATAAAAAGCATCAAATTCATTGAAAAATACTCTCCACCACGGTCGGACCTAAGCCTCTTGATTTTTCGATCAAGTTGGTTTTCCACTTCAGCTTTATAGATCTTGAAAAGTTCAAAGCCTCATCCTTAGATTTCAGAAGATACACACGACAGTATCTAGTGGAGTCGCCAATTAACGCCATGAAATATTTCTTTCCACCTTTTGTCAAAACACCATTCATTTCACATAGATCTGAATGTATAAGTTCTAGTGGTGCAAGATTTCTCATCTCCGCATGATCACGTGAGACTTACGAGGTTGCTTAGCTTGCACACACACTTGACACTTAGATCCCTTGATAGTGGTGAAACTAGGGATTAAGTTCAACTTCGCTTAGTCGCGACATGCAACCAAAGTTAACATGACAAAGACGTGAATGCCACACATTTGATTCACTATTGTTGCAAATATGATTAACAACTTTATTGCAAACGTCGATAAGGATAAACGAAACAGGCCTCCCGACTCATAGCCTTTACCGACAAAGGTTCCATACTTGGATATTACAAATTTATTCGACTCAAAGACAAGCTTGTAGCCATCTCTACACGTAAGAGATCCGCTAACAAGATTTTTATTGACGGAGGGACATAATGCACATTCTTAGTCAAGACGATCTTCCCGAAGTAAACTTCAGATCGACCGTGCCAACACCACGAGCGAAGCACTTGAACCGTTGCCCATCAGCACGGTTGAAGTCCCTGCAATGCGATAAGACGAAAACATGGAAATATCACCGCATACATGCACATTAACACCCGTGTCAATCAACCAGTCAGAGAATGACATACTGAAAGAATAGTGGGAAATATACCATACCCAAAGATCCTTAACGCCGTTGTCTCCAATGACAACATTAGCGATCTTGTCGCCTTTCCCGAGATGACGCTTGTCATAGCGATTAGGGCAACTAGGAGCCCAATGATCAGGATCTCCACACACATGACAAGCACCTTTCTTCTTGCCATTCTTCTTCTTGAAGTTCGTGTGTTGCACAGCCTTGTTCTTTCCATCAAACTTTGCTTTACCATCAAACTTGCCCTTGTTCTTGAACTTGTGGGGCTGGAAGTTCTGCTTCTGTACCACATTGGCACTAGATCCTCCCTCAATACCTCGAGCACGTGTGTCCTTTGCTCTCGCCTTTTCTTCCACATCAAGAGTACCAATGAGATCCGGAACGGAAAACTCCTGTCTCTTATGCTTCAGTAAGGTAGCAAAGTTCCTCCATGAAGGAGGGAGCTTAGTGATGATTCCCCCGGCAACAAACTTGTTCGGTAGCATGCAATTGAAGTGCTCAAGTTCTCTAGCAAATGATCAGTATCTCATGAGCCTGCTCAACCACGGAGCGCTCTTCACCATCCTGTAATCATAGAATTGCTCCATGATGTACAGCTCAGTGCCGCATCCGAGACCCCAAACTTGGCCTCGAAAAGGCCCCACATATCTTTTCCATTATCAATTGACGCATAAGCATCAACTATGTTATCACCAAGAACACTCAAGAGAGCAGCCTTAAACAAGGTATCCATTTTCTGAAAAGCTTGTGCCTGTTGGGCATCTTGCTCTCCTTCAGGTTTGCCAAGAGTGGCGTCATAACAACTCATGGTCTGAAACCATAAGACTGCTCACGCGCCACCTCTTATAGTGGATACCCTCAAACATAGGAGGTCTCATGGAAGCAGCAAAACCACTTGGGGTAAATTGCCTATAATAAGGTTTTTGGATTGTTGGAAATATGAGCAATTTACCGAATAATTTTATTAACAGAAATACTAGATAAAGCATGACTAAAAATGCAAATATAGAGCAAGTCATGCAATCTGACAGAGAGAAGGTAAACATCGTCTGCATATATGAACTTGAGGTAAACACATCTAGAACAGACTCTAGATGAAGATGCTTATACGAAACAGAACCAAACATACGTAGGACAGAGACTAGAGTCAAGAACTGTAGGAGGACTTTTAACAGAAAGGAGAAGAACACGTACGGCACAGCAGCAGCAGAAGCGCTGGACTTGGGATCGGTGTCCTCGCCTGCCATGTCGTCGAGGAGGTCGTGGACGTCGGGGAAGAAGTCGTCGTCGGCGACCGGATCGTCCGTGATGATGAAACAGCCAGTAGTCGCGCTGAGCGCTCCCCAAAAACCTTATCACCCTTCTCCCGTACAGGACTCAAAAGGTGCGGTCTCGGAGGCCTACTGTCCCGACCAGCGGTGCACGCCGCAAGCCGGGATGAGGAAGAACGTAGCAGCAGCGCAGTGCTCAGGAACTTTGTGGCGAGAGGAGGAAGAGATTCTGGTGCGTCTTGCTGAGAGGAGCGACCTCCCTTTTATAGGCGCAAGAGAAGGAGGCGCGGCGTGACGAGGTGGGCGGCGGAGGAGGAGCGCGCGTGGATGTCCCTCTTGTTCTCATGCTCATACAAGTGGGGAAAGAACCCCCCTTATAAGGAGGTCCAACTCCCACTAAACTAGCAATGTGGGACTAAACTTTTAGTAGTATCCCTTGCCTTCCACAAATGGGCTAAGTGGGCCTCTAGGATTTATTAGGAATTTCTGAAATAGTTATTGGGCTGCCCAAAATAGACTAAATTCCAGCATGACTTAAGAAAATCCAAGAACTTCAATTATTTTGAAAGGGAGTACTCCATCCGTCCTTTTAAATTTCGTAGATGGCATAGCTGCAAACAAAAAGAGAACTACTCCCTTCATCCCATAATATAAGAGTGTTTTTAATACTACGGTAGTGTCAAAAACGCTCTTATATTATGGGTCAGAGGAAGTAGTTAGTAAATTGATATGTAACAAATTTGCATCTTAATCGCTTAATGCAGTCTCTAGGATAACTGAAGTGAGGCATATCTGTTGTTCCGTAGGTACTACCTCACTGGCAGGCTCACTGAGAGCAGCGACGTTTACAGTTTTGGGGTTGTTCTTCTCGAGATAACCACTGGCGAGCGTCCGACACTGCCCAGCCATGGTCACATTGTTCAGCGTGTGAGACGGAAGATTGCCTCCGGCAACATCAGCTCAGTTGCCGATTCCCAGCTCAATGATGACTACGATGTGAGCTCCATGTGGAAAGTGGTCGACACCGCCATGGCTTGCACATCGGACGTTGCCGTCCAAAGGCCAACAATGGCCATTGTGGTGGCGCAGCTGAGGGAGAGCCTAGCACTGGAGGAGGCTCGAGAGGGCAGTGGCGTCGATAGCAGCGCCACGAATGGTGTCGCTGCGCTGTCCGCATTTGGTCCATCAGCAAGATGAAGTGGCGCCTTTACCCAGACATGTTTCACAGCATCGTTATCTCGCTTGTTAGGTCTCTGGTCTCTTGCAGCGTCTTCGTTACGATGGTTTCTTGTGCATTATTTGCCATGTCAAGGCAGACTAATATGTGTGATGTGTTGTGAACTTGTGACATGTGTGTGTAATATGAGGGATTCTACCATTATATGTGTGCACTGAATAAGGTGTTGGTGAGCTTGCAGCCTCATCTAGTTTTTTTTTCTTTTCTTTTTTTGAAACAACGAGCCTCCTCGTTGATTTTCATTAAAGAAACCGCCATGAAGTCTTACATAGACTTCGAAAGCAAACTGAAAAGAAAAGAAGGAATGGGCAGTGCCAGGAGGTAAGCTCCTATGCACGACAAGTTCACATCTTTTAGGCCCAAAGCAGATGGGTACAAACGCAAAACCTGATCATGGAAGCTCAAAACAGGAAAGAGCAACTAAAATTCGAACAGCCACAGCTGCATTCAAACAGAAGTCATCCTACACCAGTTCTTCAGTTCTTCTACTCAAAGGATTCCAGCCGTGACTCCTGGCATATACTATTTCTTTAAGAACATTCTTTATGAGCGCCACTCCTTGCTCAATTCTTCCACTGTCTTGATTTTTCTTCAAGATATATACTCCGTGCATTTAGCTAATAACAGAGGCGATACACCACAAAAGCAGGAAATTTTTTTTTTGGAAAGGAGGTTATCCCCGGCCTCTGCATTAAAAAGATGCATGCGGCCATCTTGTTATAAAAACAAATAGTCCAACAAAGTCTCCAGGTCTCGAAGTACAAAAAGGCTCACAGAGAGCTAACTGTAAGAAAACGGAATAGCCACAACCGGCGGAATAAAGAAAGATAGAAAACTAAACACCTATCCTATTACATGGCCGCCATCCAAACCGGTTAAAAATAGCCCGTGCTACCGTCTAATCACCTACTACAAAAACAGGATGTATGGGGCTAATTCCTTTGCCTATTTTGTAAGGGCATCTCCAGCCGCGCCCCAAGAAGGCCTCCCCACGCGATTTTTTCGCGCCGGCGCCGAAAAAACGGCCCAGTCGCGCCCCCAGGAGCCCGATTTTCGCCGGCTTGGGCCGAAAACAGCGCCGGCGGACCCAACCTGAACCTGGCGCGCTGGGCGGCGCCCGGGGCGCTGGGCGGCGCCCGGGGCGCCGGGGCAAGCTGTTTTGGCGCGAAAAAGACGCGGGCCAGCCGCGTCAGCAACTCGGCGCCTCGTCAGCGACTCGGCGCCTCGTCTTCCCCCAACGGCCTCGGTTCCCGCGGGGAATCAATGGCAAGGCTGCCGCCGGTCAGCCTTGCCATTGATTCCTCACGGGCGGCGCTTCACGGGACGGCGCGCCGACGCCTCCCCTCCCTCGCACGCGTACACACGGGCGCGGCCCGGCTATAAAAGCCGGCGGCCTCCACTCGCCTGTGCCCACACCAGCCCCGCCGCCGTCCAGCCCTCCCTCTCCCCGCCTCCCGGCGCCGCCCAGCCTCCCCTGCCTCTCCCGAGCCCGCCCAGCCGCCGTCGCCATGGCGTAACGCTTCCCGGAGAGGGCGGCGGCCAACGGTTGCCGCCGTTCGCTCCGCGAACAGGTGTCCTGCTCTCTGTTCCAGCGCGAACATCCACGCCACGGACATGCGCGCCGGGCCAACGGGGTGGAGACTCAGCGCCGGGGGAGTGCCAATTCCCCTGTTGCCCGACGCCGTGGCGAAGCCGAAGTACTTCACCGAGGAGGTCGAGATCGTGCGCGCGTCCCTCACCGACGCCCAACTTTCCCTTCCCCAGTACGCCGCCGACAACCACGCGGCCTGGGCGGCGTATTTCGAGCGCCGCCAGCAGCAGCGATTGGCGTCCACCAACGGCGCGCCGGTGGTCGGCGGCCGGCAGAACAGCGAGGGGCGCCACCTCTGGTGGGGCGTCCCCGGCCGCACACTCGAGGGCGTGCTCACGTACCTCGAGGGCGGCAACGACCCGCCGTTGGCGTACCCCCCGGCGCAGCACCGACGCGTCGGGCCATGGGCGCCAAGGAGGTTCGGGTCCTCCTCCTCCTCTTCCTCCTCCCGATCCTCATCGCGCTCCTCCGGCACTTCGTGAAGGAAATATGCCCTAGAGGCAATAATAAAGTTATTATTTATTTCCTTATTTCATGATAAATGTTTATTGTTCATGGTAGAATTGTATTAACCGGAAACATAATACATGTGTGAATACATAGACAAACAGAGTGGCACTAGTATGCCTCTACTAGACTAGCTTGTTAATCAAAGATGGTTATGTTTCCTAACCATAGACAAAGGAGTTGTCATTTGATTAACGGGATCACATCATTAGTTGAATGATCTGATTGACATGACCCATTCCGTTAGCCTAGCACTTGATCGATTAGTATGTTGCTATTGCTTTCTTCATGACTTATACATGTTCCTATAACTATGAGATTATGCAACTCCCGTTTACCGGAGGTACACTTTGGTTACTACCAATCGTCACAACGTAATTGTGTGATTATAAATGATTATTACAGGTGTCTCCAAAGGTACATGTTGGGTTGGCGATTTCGAGATTAGGTTTTGTCACTCCGATTGTCGGAGAGGTATCTCTGGGCCTTCTCGTAATACGCATCATATAAGCCTTGCAAGCATTGCAACTAATAAGTTAGTTGCGAGATGATGTATTACGGAACGAGTAAAGAGACTTGCCGGTAACGAGATTGAACTAGGTATTGGATACCGACGACCGAATCTCGGGCAAGTAACATACCGATGACAAAGGGAACAAAGTATGTTGTTATGCGGTTTGACCGATAAAGATCTTCGTAGAATATGTAGGAGCCAATATGGGCATCCAGGTTCCGCTATTGGTTATTGGCCGAGAATAGTTCTAGGTCATGTCTACATAGTTCTCGAACCCGTAGGGTCCGCACGCTTAAGGTTTCGATGACAGTTATATTATGAGTTTATGAGTTTTGATGTACCGAAGGAGTTCGGAGTCCCGGATGAGATCGGGGACATGACGAGGAGTCTCGAAATGGTCGAGACGTAAAGATCGATATATTGGACGACTATATTCGGAGTTCGGAAAGGTTCCGAGTGATTCGGGTATTTTTTGGAGTACCGGAGAGTTACGGGAATACGTATTGGGCCTTATTGGGCCATACGGGAAAGAAGGAAAAGGGCCTCAAGGGTGGCCGCACCCCTTCCCGTGGTCTGGTCCGAATTGGACTAGGGAAGGGGGGCGCCCCCTTCCTTCCTTCTCATTTTCCCTTCCCTTTCCTTCTCTCCTACTCCTACTACATGGAAGGTCTCCTACTCCTCCTTCCCGGTGGGAGTAGGACTCCCCTAGGGCGCGCCATAGAGAGGGCCGGCCCTCCCCTCCTCCACTCCTTTATATACGGGGGCAGGGGGCACCCCATGGACACACAAGTTGATCCTTGAGATCGTTCCTTAGCCGTGTCGGTGCCCCCTCCACCATATTCCACCTCGGTCATATCGTGGCGGTGCTTAGGCAAAGCCTTGCGTCGGTGATACATCAAGATCGTCCTGCCACGCCGTCGTCTTGTGGAACTCCCTCTCCCGGAGCTTTGCTGGATCGAGTCCGAGGAGCGCCATCGAGCTGAACGTGTGCCAAGAACTCGGAGGCGCCGGAGTAACGGCGCTGGATCGGCTGGATCGCGAGGAGAACGTCGACTACTTCCTCTACGCCATCATCGACTCGGAGGTGCCGGAGTAACGGCACCGATCGGCAGGATCGCGAGGAGAACGTCTGACTACTTCCTCTACGTTGTGATCGCTTCCGCTTTGGTCTCTGAGGGTACGTAGACAACACTCTCCCTTCTCGTTGCTATGCCATCACCATGGTCCTGTGTGTGCGTGGGAAAATTTTGAAATTACTCGTTCCCCAACAGTGGCATCCGAGCCTAGGTTTTTATGGTTTGATGTTTTGCACGAGTAGAACACAAGTGAGTTGTGGGCGATACAAGTCATACTGCCTACCAGCATGTCATACTTTGGTTCAGCGGTATTGTGAGATGAAGCGGCCCGGACCGACATTACGCGTACGCTTACGCGAGACTGGTTTCACCGTTACGCGCACTCGTGCTTAAAGGTGGCTGGCGGGTGTCTGTCTCTCTCACTTTAGTTGAACCGAGTGTGGCTACGCCCGGTCCTTGAGAAGGTTAAAACGGAGTCTAATTGACGAAGTATCGTTGTGGTCTTGATACGTAGGTGAGATTGGTTCTTACTTAAGCCCATAGCAGCCACGTAAAACTTGCAACGACAAAGTAGAGGACGTCTAACTTGTTTTTGCAGGGCATGTTGTGATGTGATATGGTCAAGACGTGATGCTATATTTTATTGTATGAAATGATCATGTTTTGTAACCGAGTTATCGGCAACTGGCTGGAGCCATATGGTTGTCGCTTTATTGTATGAAATGCAAACGCCCTGTAATTGCTTTACTTTATCACTAAGCGGTAGCGATAGTCGTAGAAGCAATAGATGGCGTAAACGACAACGATGCTACGATGGAGATCAATGTGTCGCACGGTGACGATGGTGATCACGACGGTGCTTTGAGATGGAGATCACAAGCACAAGATGATGATGGCCATATCATATCACTTATATTGATTGCATGTGATGTTTATCCTTTATGCATCTTATTTTGCTTTGATTGACGGTAGCATTTTAAGATGATCTCTCACTAAAATTATCAAGTAGTGTTCTCCCTGAGTATGCACCGTTGCCAAAGTTCGTCGTGTCGAGACACCACGTGATGATCGGGTGTGATAAGCTCTACGTCCATCTACAACGGGTGCAAGCCAGTTTTGCACGCGCAGAATACTCAGGTTATACTTGACGAGCCTAGCATATGCAGATATGGCCTCGAACACGGAGACCGAAAGGTCGAGCGTGAATCATATAGTAGATATGATCAACATAAGATGTTCACCATTGAAAACTACTCCATCTCACGTGATGATCGGTTATGGTTTAGTTGATTTGGATCACGTGATCACTTAGATGACTAGAGAGATGTCTGTCTAAGTGGGAGTTCTTAAGTAATATGATTAATTGAACTTAAATTTATCATAAACTTAGTCCTGGTAGTATTTTGCAAATTATGTTGTAGATCAATAGCTCGCGTTGTTGCTTCCCTATGTTTTTATATGTGTTCCTAGAGAAAATTGTATTGAAAAATGTTAGTAGCAATAATGCGGATTGGATCCGTGATCTGAGGTTTATCATCATTGCTGCACATAAGTAGTATGTCATTAATGCATAGATAGGTGACAGACCTATTGCAGGAGCAAATGCAGACGTTATGAACGTTTGGCTGGCTCAATATGATGACTACTTAATAGTTTAGTGCACCATACTTAAACGGCTTAGAATCGGGACTTTAAAGACGTTTTGAACGTCATGGACCATATGAGATGTTCCAGGAGTTGAAGTTAATATTTCAAGCAAATACCCGAGTTGAGAGATATGAAATCTCCAACAAGTTCTATAGCTAAAAGATGGAGGAGAATCGCTCAACTAGTGAGCATGTTCTCAGATTGTCTAGGTACTTCAATCACTTGAATCAAGTGGGAGTTAATCTTCCAGATAAGATAGTGATTGACAGAATTCTCTAGTCACCATCACTAAGTTACTAGAACTTCGTGATGAACTATAGTATGCAAGGATGACGAAAACGATTCCCGAGCTCTTCGTGATGTTGAAATCGGCGAAGGTAGAAATCGAGAAAGAGCATCAAGTGTTGATGATTGACAAGACCACTAGTCTCAAGGAAAAGGGCAAAGGGAAGAAGGGAAATTCAAGAAGAACGTCAAGCAATTTGCTGCTCGAGTGAAGAAGCCCAAGTATGGACCTAAGCCTGAGACTAAGTACTTTTGCTGCAATGGAACTGGTCACTGGAAGCGGAACTACCCCTGAATATTTGGTGGATAAGAAGGATGGCAAAGTGAACAAAGGTATATTTGATATACAGATTATTGATGTGTATTTTACTAGTGTTCATAGCAACCCCTCGGTATTTGATACTGGTATAGTTGCTAAGAGTAGTAACTTGAAACGGGAGTTACTGAGAATGAACAGAAACTAGTTGAAGGGAAGTGACGATGAGTGTTGGAAGTAGTTCCAAGATTGATATGATCATCATCGCACACTCCCTATACTTTCGGGATTAGTGTGGAACCTAAATAAGTGTTATTTGGTGTTGAGCATAAATATGATTTGATCATGTTTATTGCAATACGGTTATTCATTTAAGTAAGAGAATAAATTGTTGTTCTGTTTACATGAATAAAACCTTATATGGTTACACACCCAATGAAAATGGTTCATTGGATCTCGATCATAGTGATACACATATTCATAATATTGAAACCAAAAGATGCAAAGTTAATAATGATAGTGCAACTTATTTGTGGCACCGCCGTTTAGATCATATTGGTGTAAAGCGCTTGAAGAAAACTCCATGCCGATGGACTTTTGGAATCACTTGATTATGAATCATTTGATGCTTGCGAACCGTGCCGCTTTGGGCAAGATGACTAAAACTCCGTTCTCCGGAACAATGGAACAAGCTACCGACTTATTGGAAATAATACATACCGATGTATGCGATCCAATGAGTGTTGATGCTCGTGGCAAGTATCGTTATTTTCTGACTTTCACAAGATGATTTGAGCAGATATGGGTATATCTACTTGATGAAACATAAGTCTGAAATAGTTGAAATGTTCAAAGAATTTCAGATTGAAGTGGAAAAATCATCGTAACAAATAAAGTTTCTGCGATCTAATCGCAAAGACGAATAATTGAGTTACGAGTTTGGTCTTCAATTAAAATAATGTGGAATAGTTTCACAGCTCACGCCACCTGGAACACCACAATGTTATGGTGTGTCCGAACGTCGTAACCGCATTTTGTTTGATATGGTGCGATCTATGATGTCTCTTATCGGTTTACCACTATCGTTTTGGGGTTATGCATTAGAGACAGTTGCATTCACGTTTAATAGGGCACCATCTAAATCCGTTGAGACGACACCATATGAACTATGGTTTAACAGTAAACCTAAGCTGTCGTTTCTTAAAAGTTTGGAGTTGTGATGCTTATGTGAAAAAGTTTTCACCTGATAAGCTCAAACCCAAATCGGAGAAGTGCGTCTTCATAGAATACCCAAAGGTAACTATTGGGTACACCTTCTATCACAGATCCGAAGGCAAGTTTTTCGTTGCTAAGATGGATCCTTTCTAGAGAAGAAGTTTCTCTCGAAAGAAGTGAGTGGGAGGAAAGTAGAACTTGATGAGGTAATTATACCTTCTCCCTTATTGGAAAGTAGTTCATCACAGGAATCAGTTCCAGTGATTCCTACACCAATTAGTGAAGAAGTTAATGATGATGATCATGAAACTTCAGATCAAGTTGCTACCAAACCTCGTGAGGTCTTCCAGAGTAAGATCCGCACCAGAGTGGTACGGTAATCCTATTCTAGAAGTCATGTTACTAGACCATGATGAACCTATGAACTATGAGGAAGCGATGATGAGCCCAAATTCCAGCGAAATGGCTTGAGGCCATGAAATCTGAGATAGGATCCATGTATGAGAACAAAGTATGGACTTTGATTGACTTGCTCGATGATCAGCAAGCCATGTTAAATAAATGGATCTTCAAGAGGAAGACGGACACCGATAGTAGTGTTACTATCTACAAAACTCGACTTGTCACAAAAGGTTTTTTGACAAGTTCAAGGTGTTGACTACAATGAGATTTTCTCTACTGTAGCGATTCTTAAGTCTGTCCGAATCATGTTAGCAATTGCCACATTTTATGAAATCTGGCAAATGGATGTCAAAACTATATTCTTTAATGGATTTATTAAAGAAGAGTTGCATATGATGCAACCAAAAGTTTTCGTCAATCCTAAAGGAGCTAACAAAATATGCAAGCTTCAAATGATCCATCTATGGACTGGTGCAAGCATCTCAGAGTTGGAATACATGCTTTGATAAGTTGATCATAGCACATAGTTTTATACAGACTTGCGGTGAAGCACATAATTACTAGTAAATGAGTGTGAGCACTACAGCATTTCTGATAAGTATATGTGTATGACATATTGTAGATCGGAAATAATGTAGAATTATTCTGCAAAGCATAAAGGAGTGTTTGAAAGGAGTTTTTCAAAGAAAGACCTCGGTGAAGCTGCTTACATATTGAGCATCAAGATCTATAGAGATAGATCAAGACGCTTGATAAGTTTTTTCAATGAGTACATACCTTGACAAGATTTTGAAGTAGTTCAAAATGGAACAGTCAAAGAAAGAGTTCTTGCCTGTGTTACAAGGTGTGAAATTGAGTAAGACTCAAAACCCGACCACGGCAGAAGATAGAAAGAGAATGAAAGTCATTCCCTATGCCTTGGCCATAGGTTCTATAAAGTATGCCATGCTGTGTACCAGATCTATTGTATACCCTACACCGAGTTTGGCAAGGAGTACAATAGTGATCTAGGAGTAGATCACTCGACAGCGGTCAAAATTATCCTTAGTGGAATAAGGATATGTTTCTCGATTATGGAAGTGACAAAAGGTTAGGTAGTAAAGGGTTACGCCGATGCAAGTTTTGACACCGATCTGGATGACTCTAAGTCTCGATCTAGATACATATTGAAAGTAGGAGCAATTAGCTAGAGTAGCTCCGTGCAGAGCATTGTAGACATAGAAAATTGCAAAATACATAACGGATCTGAAAGACCCGTTGACTAAGATTCTCTCACAAGCAAAACATGATCACACCTTAGTACTCTTTGGCTGTTAATCACACAGCGATGTGAACTAGATTACTGAATCTAGTAAACCCTTTGGGTGTTGGTCACATGGCGATGTGAACTATGGGTGTTAATCACATGATGATGTGAACTATCGATGTTAATCACATGGTGATGTGATCTAGATTATTGACTCTAGTGCAAGTGGGAGACTGAAGGAAATATGCCCTAGAGGCAATAATAAAGTTATTATTTATTTCCTTATTTCATGATAAATGTTTATTGTTCATGGTAGAATTGTATTAACCGGAAACATAATACATGTGTGAATACATAGACAAACAGAGTGTCACTAGTATGCCTCTACTAGACTAGCTTGTTAATCAAAGATGGTTATGTTTCCTAACCATAGACAAAGGAGTTGTCATTTGATTAACGGGATCACATCATTAGTTGAATGATCTGATTGACATGACCCATTCCGTTAGCCTAGCACTTGATCGATTAGTATGTTGCTATTGCTTTCTTCATGACTTATACATGTTCCTATAACTATGAGATTATGCAACTCCGTTTACCGGAGGAACACTTTGGTACTACCAAACGTCACAACGTAATCGGGTGATTATAAAGGAGTACTACAGGTGTCTCCAAAGGTACATGTTGGGTTGGCGTATTTGAGATTAGGTTTTGTCACTCCGATTGTCGGAGAGGTATCTCTGGGCCTTCTCGGTAATACCCATCATATAAGCCTTGCAAGCATTGCAACTAATAAGTTAGTTGCGTAGATGATGTATTACGGAACGAGTAAAGAGACTTGCGGTAACGAGATTGAACTAGGTATTGGATACCGACGATCGAATCTCGGCAAGTAACATACCGATGACAAAGGGAACAAAGTATGTTGTTATGCGGTTTGACCGATAAAGATCTTCGTAGAATATGTAGGAGCCAATATGGGCATCCAGGTTCCGCTATTGGTTATTGGCCGAGAATAGTTCTAGGTCATGTCTACATAGTTCTCGAACCCGTAGGGTCCGCACGCTTAAGGTTTCGATGACGATGCTTATATTATGAGTTTATGAGTTTTGATGTACCGAAGGAGTTCGGAGTCCCGGATGAGATCGGGGACATGACGAGGAGTCTCGAAATGGTCGAGGACGTAAAGATCGATATATTGGACGACTATATTCGAGTTCGGAAAGGTTCCGAGTGATTCGGGTATTTTTTGAGTACCGGAGAGTTACGGGAATACGTATTGGGCCTTATTGGGCCATACGGGAAAGAAGGAAAAGGGCCTCAAGGGTGGCCGCACCCTTCCCTTGGTCTGGTCCGAATTGGACTAGGGAAGAGGCGCCCCTTCCTTCCTTCTCCTTTTCCCTTCCCTTTCCTTCTCTCCTACTCCTACTACATGGAAGGTTTCCTAGTTGGACTAGGAAGGGAATCCTACTCCCGGTGGGAGTAGGACTCCCCTAGGGCGCGCCATAGAGAGGGTCGGCCCTCCCTCCTCCCTCCTTTATATCTGGGGCAGGGGCACCCCATGGACACACAAGTTGATCCTTGAGATCGTTCCTTAGCCGTGTCGGTGCCCCCTCCACCATATTCCACCTCGGTCATATCAGAAGCGGTGCTTAGGCAAAGCCTTGCGTCGGTGATACATCAAGATCGTCCTGCACGCCGTCGTCTTGTGGAACTCCCTCTCCCGGAGCTTTGCTGGATCGGAGCCCGAGGAGCGTCATCGAGCTGAAAGTGTGCCAAGAACTCGAGGCGCCGAGTAACGGCGCTGGGATCGGCTGGATCGCGAGGAGAACGTCGACTACTTCCTCTACGTCATCATCGACTCGGAGGTGCCGGAGTAACGGCACCTTTGGGATCGGCAGGATCGCGAGGAGAACGTACGACTACTTCCTCTACGTTGTGATCGCTTCCGCTTTGGTCTACGAGGGTACGTAGACAACACTCTCCCTTCTCGTTGCTATGCCATCACCATGGTCCTGTGTGTGCGTAGGAAAATTTTGAAATTACTACGTTCCCCACTTTTGCCCCTAATTCGCCGCTACGTTCTCCGAAATTTAACTACTTTTTATCATAACTTCGCCGAACGGCCCTTCTTTTTTTAGGGTCTTTTACATCTGTGTCCCTAACTCGAACCCACTACTCACATTTGCCCCTAATTCAAAAGCCTGCTCAAAAATGCCCCTCCGCCGTTAGGTGCCCTTACAGAAATGCCCTTCCGTCCCGTTTCCGTCCTCAAAGGGGTTTGACCGTCTACTGGGCGTTTATTGGACATTTTGCCCCTGCCTCCATGTGCCACTTACACGTGGGACCCAGTCAAAACATAAATAAAATGAAAAACACTTTCTCTCACCCCCTCTCTCTCACACACACTTACATGTGGGCCCCCTCATTTATAGAAAAAATAAAAAGGAAACACTATATCTCTCACCTCTCTCCCCCCTGCCGAACGACGGGCCGACGGCCACTACCTCTCAACTCCGAGAGAGTACTGAACGGCCACCGCCTCTGTCGCTGGCCTCCCCTGACGCCGTAGTCCTCTATACCTCATGCTCTCTCCGCCGCCCGCCCTCGTTCCTCTCCCGCCCTCTCCCACAAGCACGCCAGCGAGTGCCCCGTCGTCGGCGTCAGTCAAGGACGTGGCCAACAGCAACTTGAAGCGTCGCTACCTCACTAGGAAGCTCATATGCCATGACCTTGTCCAACCAGCTGACGATTTTGACCAGAGATATCCAGCACAGAGCGCCACAACGCATCTTCCCGCCTCGAGCTCGGACCGCCGCCGATTCGACTCCGTTGAAGCATGTCGGCCGATCCGGTGGCTCCTATGGCATACTTATGCACCACGTAAGACTTGGGAGTCCTCCATATCAAGCTCCATGACCTCGGGTCGTCTTCCCCATGAGCTCCGAGCTCTTCCATGGCCGCCATCGTCGAAGTCATCGCCTTGGTCACCCCGAGCCCAGCGCGTCGCCGTCGTGCTCCAAGTGTGATCCCTATTGTCACACAAACCGTTCCCCTCTCTCTACCCCTCGCATGGTTGCTGCCCCACTTGCGTCGCCCGGAGCCCTCGCGGGAATGGCCGCCGCCGTTTGCTCCGGTGACCATATGGTCCGACGACCACATCCCTGGATGCGGTAGAGCCACGCATATAGCCTGGTTCCCTCAGCCGTCCTCCTCGTAGCATCCCGGCGTGCCTCCACCGCGGGATTTGGTCGCCGCCGGCCACCGTCGACCCAATCCACAGTTAAGAATTAATTAAGGCACTAATTAAAACAAAATATTTCTGGAAAATATTAATAAGGCAATGACATGTGGGCCCAATATCTGTTTGAAAAGTCCTCTTTTCCTTTTCTTTTTTAGACTGGCCCCACATGTAAGTGTGTGTGTGTGAGAGAGAGAGGGGGTGAGAGAAAGTGTTTTTCATTTTATTTTTTGAGAGTGGGACCCACCGGTAAGTGGCACATGGACACAGGGGCAAAAATGTCAAAGAAAGCGGCGGATAGCGGTCAAAGCTCTTTGACCAGACGGTAACGGTACGGAAGGACATTTCTGTAAGGGCACCTAACGGCGGAGGGGTATTTTTGAGCAGGCTTTCGAATTAGGGGTATATCTAATTAGGTGGTTCGAGTTAGGGACAGAAATGCAAATGGCCCTTTTTTTAATACTGGCGCTGAGGCGGCCCCGACCGACTCGCCTGCGCCATTTTTTTACGGCTCACCCTCAGGCGGCACTTTTAGACGCTCCCTGGGGGGCCAACGGTTGGAGATGCCCTAAGAACCTGCAGTTGGATTATAGTCTAATCACGTGAAAAACTAGGGAGGTGATTGATTTGCTTCGAAGTTGCTAGGTTTGAATTCCTACCTGTCTTCCGTTGATCTGCTATTGTCTTTGCGTGGAAAGTGACCCATACATACATTTTCCAGAGTACGACAGTAGATGCAAGGCGTTGGAGATCCGCGACGAAATAGATGCAGCGTCAGTAGAGCACGACAGTGTGTGTCTCAAGCCGTCATTGTCGTCTCGCCAGCGTGTAGTGTCGTCGTCCTCAAAACGCCGGAACTGCTCGGTGACGACGGTCCTCGCACGACGACCCCACGGGCTGGGCCGTGCACCGCCGTACGTCCTACCCTCTTCTTCACCGGCGCTGTGACTCTGCCGACGGTGCCGACCGATCGCACGTCCCAGGCGTTCCGATTCAGCGGCTCGCGCTGCGGGGTATCATGGCTGGGCCGTGTGCGTGGCCTCGTGCCGTATCCGGAACGCGTACGCGAGCGCGCTGTTTAGTACCACCTCGGCAGCCGAGCCGCCTCAGGGCCCGAGGGTCGCCTACATAATCAGGGCAGACTGCGGCCTTGAAACTTACTTACCTGGACGGGGTCGACGACCGATCAAGAAAGGTCGTGGCCTAGATCAATGGCTCGCATTGCACTTGACGAGCGTGTTGGCCTACCATCTCCCTTCATGGGAGAGTGGACGTCATAATTTGTGATAGAGGGGGTACGCGTTCGCGCGGCCCCTGCCAATTCGAGCTCAAGCTTAAAATTCTTCTGCAGATTCAAACTTTAACCATAGAGCTTTGTGTAGAAATTTCAGCATTATTAGTACTCTCGTTATTGCTTCACAAAGACGTTTTCGTCGTTGGGTCTCTGTGCTCTCTTCCTTCGGCGATTGGCAAGTCCTTGATCACAAGGGTTTCTTGTCCAATCAGGTGAGAAGAAAATGGGGTGCATTGGTTTGCTTCCAAGATGCTACTGTAGCTTTGAATCCCTACCGTTTTCATTTGATCTGCTTTTGCTAACCATGAGTGGAAGCGACCCAGGCCATACAGTTCCCAGAGCAGAAATAAACCTGAAAACACTTGCGAGGCGTTGAAGATCAAAACCGCTCGGTGCCACACGACGTCCCGAACTGCTGGGCTGTGTCATTTCTCATGATCGATCACACGGTAGTTTAGTACCACATCGGCAGCCGAGTTGCCTTGGGGTCTGGAGGGGCGGCTACATATGCAGCCCACGCGGCAGCGCTGAAACTTACTTACCTGGACGGGGTCGACGGCCGGTCAAGAAGGGCCGTGGCCTAGATCAATGGCTCGCATTGCACTCTGCGAGTGCGTTCGCGCGGCCCCTACCAATTCGAATTCAAACTTCAAATTTATCTAGATTTGAATTTTGACATTGGCACTCTCCATGAGTTTCAGGGCAATGCAGATGCAGATTCAGACTAACATTAGCACTCTGAGTTTCAGGACCATGCAAATTTATCACGGGCGGTTTTCTTTTGAAAAACCATTCGATGTGGTTATAATGTACTCCCTCCGTAGCTCAGAAAGGAATAATTCATACTACATTGGAAATATGTTTCCTCCTGATGGAGAGATTGACTTGGATTCATCATTGTCACATGGGGGATACATATAGAGATCTCGAATACGGTGGAATCGGGTCAAATTTTCGCACATATGTACATGATGTCATACATGGGATAAGGCTACAAAAGATATGTACAGGTCTTTGTTATATTCTGGGAACTTGACATGTCGAATCAATGCATGAAATCGCATGTTTCAGCAATGGGTAATCAGCCCTCTCTAGACAAACCATTCGTCCATGGCTGCAAGAGATGTGGCGGCGCTACCGTCTTCAAGAGGCGCCTTGAGGGGGTGAGCCGGTGCCAAGGTCTTCAAGAGGCAACAACACCTTCGCAGACGTCCCCACGACACAACGGGCACACCCTGCAGCATTGCATCGACAAAACCTTAGCCGGAGATAGATAGCCAAACAGGCCCGCGTTGTCGGCGATCTAAAATTGCCTTTTTGCAACAGGAGGGGCTTTTTTATTCCTTACCTGTGTATTTCTTTAAGCCACTTGTCAACACACTGCAGGTGAAACTCATGTTTGCATGGGAGACTTCTTATCTGATCTCCATCCTCATATTCAGTTAAGCAGATATGGCACCTGAAGAAGGTGACAAGCACAATGTTAACATTTCAGCATCTCCCAGGACCACTCTGAATGAAAAGACTCAACCAGGAAAAACAAGAGATCCAAGTGGTGTTAGCTTGCAATTCCAAACTATATTTCAAGATTTCTGACATGGGACTTATGATAGCTTTATGGAGAGATGCCCTTATTTTTAGCTAGAGAATCCAGGCCTCACAAAATCGAGTTTCAAGTGCACAATAAATTCAATATCTGACATGCACAATATAATCATTCTCAACTCCTAGGTGCTAGACATAACAGATTTGCAAAGACCAAAAGAAGAAGGGTGTCAAACGGCGATCATCCACACGATTCAGGGTCTCTAGATGCTGCACATAAACTTCTACTCATCAGTTATCACAACACTTTTATCCCCTTTATCCAGGTGCTAACAGCAAAACATGCTAAGTCTGCAAAGTGCAAACTGTGTCTAGTAATTCAACTTGACATGGCGATTTTAACACCTAGCTCATTGTCATAGATATTATGTCATGGAAGATAAAGTATTAACCAGAACATGCTTCCTTCCTAAATTCTCTAAGATGCCAACAATGCCTACAGTTATTAGCAGTTAAAATTGTACAGATTCTTATTCAGTGTCTCATAATATGGTTTCTGGCTGGATTATAATAGGTGTAAGATAAACAAATAGTTGGGAAGTTTATTTGAAGCAACTATCAGAAACATACCAACATCAGAATTAGTAAAACTGCTTCCTTACGAAATTTAGACAGATTAAATGACAAGAAGCTCACTGTTCCATATCAGCACTGCATTGGGCTGTCTCAAGCTTTTTGTAGCTCTTACATGGTAATGAATTAACCACAGACTCTGGAGCTTGAGCAGAGGCCATGGAAAGTGAAAGTGATGAGGGTTGCCGATGAATCTCATCCAATACCTGGAAAAAATTGTGCACATAAGCACACTAAGTAACTAGGATTCTAGGAAAGAAACCTTACACAAAAACAACAAAGGAGCAGTGAAATGGACGTAATCATCCTTTAGACATTCCACTCCTAGTTCAGTCAATGGGTGCAAATTAACGTTAATTACAATTTATATCCCTCTATAAACTGAACTATCAAAGTTCCCATTTCTAATTTTCTGGTGGTGCTTTGGCCCCATAAATTAATTAACCATCATACAGACATAGCCACAAAACAATCCCTGCAATACTGACTTTGTTCTGCAACTTAGGCGGCCAATTTTATTTTGTTGTTGTCTGGTGATTTACTAATTCAAACAGGTTGACGCGACCTTTATGCAAAAGAGGAAATAGTTGAAGTTCCAGTCTAATGTAGTGATTTCAAATTTCAATATGAATCTGCGTGAAATTATCAAGTTGCTGTATTGAAGTCAGTAAGTAGAGTAACAGCTGCATATGGCAACCACATACATTTTCCAAAACTCAGAAGTAAAGCAGCAGAGCAGTTTTGTCAAAATTCTTCGTACTATATATATAACATATATGCAGTTGTGTCTCTTAGTTCATCTAAACACAACTAGAATGATGATGACAATCCAATGAATCAAACTTGAGGAACACAAATTCAACACACTCAATGCTAAATAGTTCTCAACACGTGAAATAAACACATTAAGGGAAAGAGCAAACCTCAAATAATGCCTCCGTTAACATGACAATTCTTGATATACTTGCACGAGCACTAGATTCTTCAGCGACCAAGAATGCATCACAGGTGCATCTGCCAATTTGGTGAATCCCCAAAGGACAAGCAGCAGTACTTTGTCCGTTCCCACTATCAAAAATAGCACGACGGTGCTCCCTAATCTGTAACAAAACAATAACACCAACTTCAGGACACATGTGCATGGGATCAAGCAGCAAATGATTAAGGAGTAGAAAACAATGATATCTAGTGTAAGCGTAAAATAAGTGCAGAAATGAAACAGCATATGCAGCATATAAAGTAGGTTCAGTTCATGAAATTCTGAATATGCTGAAATCAAATAGAGAGAGAAGCATATAATGATTAAAGGTACATGTTTTTGTTCAGAATCTTCAGATAATTGTGCAAACCAACATCAACAATTAACTTAATCTGGACATGGTGACACCAATAACATTTCCTAAATATGGAATCACAACATATGAAAGAGTAGGCATAGCTGCCATAGGCCAGAGCAGTTACCCGAGATCTTGAATACTGGTTTAATCTGATTGAACCATGCCGCCTACGATGAAAGTATCGTGCCTCCTCAACCTCATCCCCGAAAAGATCATCACCAAGGTCTAGCCATCTACTGTAAAATCCCAGATCGTCAGTGTCTGAATCCAGATAACCTCTAGAACCACGTCTTGAAAATGAATCCCATAGGACTCTTCTATGATTTCTTCTTGTTTCACCATTGCTGGAATCTCGAGAGTGTTCTGGGCCGAAAATGCTAACCATGTCTTCATGCACTGTACTTCCATCAATCTGACCATGTGACACACTGAATATGGTGGGAACATCTTCTCTGCTAGCAGTTGCATCTGGAATTGATTCTCCAATGATGGATGATGCACTTGAAGTAGCAGGCAACACAGATGTTAAGCTGGATTGAGAAACATCTGATCTTTCACTTGACAAAACATCTCTGGATGAAGTCCTGCGGAGAGCTGCCTCGCCGTCTTCCAAGCCAGGCACGATCCTTTCAGATGCCATCAGCGAGGAGTGGAAATCAGACTGGGACATGGAACCACTAACTTCTGTAATGAAAACCGCGTCAATATGGACATTATCAGGTGCAGGTTCTACAAGCTCTTGTGCCATAGGACTAACCCCTTCCCCGGATGTTCTCTCATCATTGCCAGCTTCATTACTGAGATTTCCCCTAATCACGGCATTCTTTCCTGATGAACTCGCGAGACCACTCGTTTCAGCATCTTTAATTCGCAGGGCATGCTCCTTGTTCTCGTGACAGTCCAGGTGGTTGAATCGGAGGCGGTGACTTATGGTGCTTGAAGACGGATGCACTCTTGGGTCTGGCTCGCTGGTGTGGCGAAGATCCTTTGCAGACAGAGAAGGCTGGAAATCTAGCCCAGCCGCTGCTTGCTCTGCTTGCCGAGTTGCTGCCTGCACAATACACCTTCCTGACATCAGCTAACAACATAGATACAAAACAGAAGGAAAACAGAGCAACCTTATCCACTGAAAGCATGAAACCCCACTGGCACTTCAGTAACATACAGAAATGCTGCAGTTCACAGATTTAGTTATGCTTGTCACTCAGGAGACCCGATACTTTTAGTGTGGAATGACAGATTCTGTGAGCTCTCCATTCATGTCCATTATGAGGGCTCCAATATAGCTGTAGGCTAGCTAATCCAGAGGCAGCTAATCATGTTTGCATGGCACGGATGTGTAAGGAAGGGACATAAATGTTCATTCAGCTAGTCAACAGCTCGTCCATAGTCCATACTACTACCTATCATGATTGAGCAAGCAGCGGTACAAAAGAAATGTCGATTAAAAGCTCCAGAAGCATGCCCGCCTTCCACATACATACTCCACGGCTTCTCCGAGCCCAAGCTAGGCCGCCAGAATCGCCATCCCCAATCCCACGACCCAATCAACAGTAAACACCGACAAATCCATCGCTACCGCAAGCCAGCTCGAACGCCGAGACCCGATATCAGCACGGCCCTGGGGGGCTAGGAGCGACTACCTGGAGGGCGCGGGAGGAGGAGGCGGCCGCGGTGGCGGCCGCGGCGAGGCCCCCGCGGTCGCCCGCGGAGGATCCGGCCCCGAAGCACCCGGCGAGGCCGATCCGCGGCCGGCGACGCGGCGACGGCGACGACGACGACGGGCCGGCGGCGCAGCTGCTGCTCGCGGCGCCCATCTCGCTCGGCTTTCCGGATGGATGGATGGATGGGTGGGTTCCTCCGCGCTCCGATTTGGGGGAGAGAGTGGGGAGGGGAGAGCAGGGGTGGGAAGTGCCGTGGGTGCGGGGCGCTGTCCGTCCCTTTTACATCTGCGCGCTTTATAGATTGCTTTCGCTTCGGAAATTCATTTTTGCGGGCGCTGGTTGCCGGCCGGCCCGGGTTTTTATCCCAGCCTTGAACCGTTGACTTTGGGGGTTGAGTCAAGAACATTAAAATAAAAATGGTGCTTGTTGAGTCCACACAAACTGTGGACGGTGACGAGAAGAAAAGAAATGCGGACCTCAGGTGGCTAAATGCGTGTAAACATAATTTTAATTTTGACCAAAGTTACGGTAGATGGTATTCCAAATTGACACGTGGATGTGTACATCTCGACAAGTCAAAGTGGATGTTCACAGACACTATTTCAAAAAAAGAACAACGGACGCGTCCGGACGTGTGTGAAACCATCTTAGTAGAGTAGTGTACGGATGTGGCCAATCACGTCTCACGGAACGGTTCATCCTCCTTCATCGAGTACATTTGTCATCGTGTTTGCTTTAAAAGTAAACGATAAGAGTGTAAACATGCAATGGCATTTGTCCGAACACTTGCCGCACGTGGTGTCTGCCATGTACGACATCAACAGGGGGTTAAAGGATATCTGGGCTACGGCCGGATCCGAGGTGGAACGATGGCATAGTCCAAGGCGGGTGCGACATCGGTCTCTGAGGGTGCGGATACAGAGCACATGTGGAGAGATAGAGTGAGGGAGAGAGGGCTCTGGGTGTGGTATTTTGGTGGGCCAGACACGTTGGAATCTGACGTGGTGGAGGTCCGGACGCCCGCAAACCTCCCCTGGATTTGGTTCTGGTCCGTGGATTTCGTACGTTCGAGCTTGTCCGAAAAAATTTGTTGGCCGTCGTTGGATGGCAAAATGTATATTTGAATTGTCTGATCTGGATATTTAGGGGCGGTTTGGTGATCCGCATTGGATTGTCCTCACCTTTATTTGTGTGATCGACTAGTTTCATTGAAACTATGTTCATATCGAACCAAGATAAAATGACCGAATGTGTAAATTCTGGTGTATATAAAATGACATTTTATAGAATACTAGTAAGGGACATCTCAATTGCCAACAAATGGTTATCAAAGTACACCCTCCTTATCAAAGACTCTTTAGGCTAGTTTAGCCCACAAAATCGTCTTATCTATTACCAATAATAATGTTCATGTGGAGGAAAAACTACATGACATGGATAAATGAAGGAGATGCAAATAAGATGAAAGATTAGCAAATTTATGTGATCACTTATCAGCTTTTTCTGTAGCCATATTATAAGTCCCCTTGGTTTTTCGCCAAGCTTGATGAATGTATTCCTAGGTAATTTGCATTATAAGTCTCGAGGAAGAGATAATATCCAAATCAAAACTCCCAATAGTCAAATTAGTTGGGATAGACATACCAATCCCCACTTTGCATGTCCAAATTAAGTCCAGATCAAAAATATATTGTTAAGCAACATAGCAGATGTCTCCTAAAAAGGAAATGACTAAATATAATAAAAATATGTAGGATGGTAATATATGATACACCAATGCTTCTCTATTTCTCAATTATTATCATAAGGAAAAATCAACAAAAAGACATCAAACTAAATGGCATTTATAATAGACTCACGCAACCATCGCTATATTTGAGCAGTTCAGACTCTTGTTAGTCCAACAACTAATATGAATATGGTAACTTACTATAGAGCATGCCTACAAACATACTAATCTTCATTGGCAACAAAACAATAATTTTTCATATAGACAAAACCTCTCGAACAACAAGATATTAATCACATGTCATTATCTAACTGAACCCATTATACGAAGAAAGGAAAATGGACGAATGCTTTAGAAGCTGATTTGTTGCTCAATATTCGGCAATGGTTGTACCAAATATTTATTCCAAACAAAAAGTTGGAAAAACGAAAAGCCAATGTAATTCATGTTACCCGCAAAACTTCATGTATCCATGTCATATTTTTCATGTGTATGATCATGAACTTACCTAAAACAAACCAATCAAAAGGAAGAGTGTCATCCAATCCATGATAACACAACGAAAAGCCTACAGGTAAGGCCCTTCTTGTATGAAAAATTTAAAATTCTCACAACTCAATATGATACTATAAGGCACTTACCCTGCAACTTCTTTAGCAACATCTCCTCTTCACTCTCCTTCCTCCTATTTGTTGCTTCCTCTGCCTTCCTATCATCCTCCTCTTTCATCAAACACTGCTCTTCATCTTTTCTCAAACGTTCTTCCTCCGCTCCTTCGATTCCCGCCTCTTCGCAAGAGCCTCCTGCATCTCCCGAACATGCTTTGGGAGCTTCTTCATGTCAACCTTCCCTTTAGGCACATCGCCTCCTTTTCCTCCTTCTTGACCTCTCTCCCATTAGGTGCAAGACTGACCAATAAAATAGTCTTATATTTTTAAGACATATAGATGTGTATTAATGTTGGACAATGTGCAACACAATATGTACCTAATTGTAGGTGACAAATATGTGGGGTAAGCAAAATAAATCAAAATACTACATCTCACCTACAAGTAGAGCAAACCATTGGCTATAGCTAGTGGTACCTACAAGAAAAAAATGTATTTTGGTAAATATTTATTTGTAACTCTATAGAAGATAGTGATAATTTTTACATGTCTAATAACTTTCCAGATGAGATGTAGCAGGTAGCGATGACAACGATGGGCCGGCGGCGCAACTGCTGCTCGTGGCACCCATCTCGCTCGACTTTCTGGATGGATGGCTTCCTCCGCTCTCTGATTTGGGGGAGAGAGTGGGGAGGGGGAGAAGGGGAGAGCAGGCCCGGGAAGTGTTGTGGATGCAAGGCACTATCCCTTTTGCACCCGTGTGATTTATAGATTGTTTTCTTCGCTTCATGGTTTTTTTTGGCGGGCACTGGGATGGGATTTATCTCAAATCTCAAACCATTGACTTCTGTGCATGAGTAAAGAACATAAAAATGGTGCTTATTTAGTCCACACAAAATGTGGATGGTAACAAGAAGAAGATAAATGCAGCTGGCTCCGGTAGTTAATTGTCGTGTAAACATAATTTAATTTTGATCACACATACTCCATCTGTTTATACAAATATAAGATGTTTTGAATATTTTAATATGGACTACATACATATTGAACTTAATGAACAAATACTATAAAACATGCGTGCCAATTTTTTTATTTAGTTCAAGTTTGGTATTTTGACCAGAGATATAAGCTAAGTCGAGACTCACCGTAAAAACAAAAAAATGTCGGTCCGAGTGAGGCATTTTGGAGCTCAGGCTCCACGAAGCTCTTTTAAAAGAAATCAAAAGTATATTTTAATGCTTAAAAAATTCTGAAATAAATTATGTATGTTCGTATGGATGTATGCTATGATCTATAAGTGTAAAAAAATTCACAGTGAAATACATTAACATACGAGGTGCATAGAAAAAGACAAATTCATGCAACTTTTTTATAGTGAACATTGTGTGTAGTGTTTGTCGTGTCAAAATCACATATTTGTCTTTTATGTGTAGATTTCAGCTTAATGTATATCATCATCAAACTTTATGCACATATATAGTATATACATCCATATGAACGTGTGTGATTTTGTAGATTTTTGTGGAACTTTAAAATGTGATTTTTTTTCAATAAAACGAGCTCCATGCAGCCCGAGCCCTATTTGCGTTTTCGAGTCGAGAGAGGATATATATTTTTCTTTTCAGATATACACATGAATTTTAAATCTCGATAAGTCAAGCGGGTTAGGGGAGCGTGGGAGAAGGAGTAAGTCGCCTTTTGTGATCGACCAGTTTCATATGAATTAGCAAGTCACATTTTATGATCGACTAATTTCATACAAATCCTTTAACTCACTAAGCTCCGTAAGGGTGAAAGCTCCTTCAATCAACTGAGCTCTCTAATTTGAGATTTGGTCCATGATTTTGACTTGGTCAACGCATTGTGCTTTGTTGAGTGATCTACTTATGGGTGGGCCCATTGGTAAATGGTTGCGTAGTGGAGAGATACGAGTCGGTTTAGGGCAATGATTTTAAGAGCCCACAACAATTAGGAGTTCCTTTTGCTTCTTTCCCCACTGGTCAGCCGGTGTTTACATGCCTTGGCTCAGGTGTCTTCAATCGAGTCATGTGTTCTCATTGTGATGCGTCTCTAGAGGGCACGAGATTCTTTCACTGTTGAGTTGGCTATGTGGGCACAGAAAAGACCTCGTGGAGGCAAAGAGGATAAAATCATAGCCAGTTGTGTGCAGAGGCAGCTTGTAACATCCCAAAATTCTAAATTTTGGAATGTTATATTAAATAAATATTTATGCTTGTTTGTTTGATAGTGGTGTGGTTGCTTGTGTGAAATTGAGTGAAATTTGAAACTTTCTGGAAGTTGAATGAGAGGGAATGAAATGACTTTCCCAAACTTCCACCTTGCATTTATGATCTCCATGAATTCAAATTCTTTTCATCACAAAACCCTGGAGAGAAGATGACATGACTTCTTCCATTTATTTAAATGACAAGGGGTGTTGAAAATATTTGAATTTCATTTGGAAAATATTTCCAATTCCGAAACTTTATGCAACTCAATGATTTTCACGAGAGAAGATAAAATGACGTCTTCAAATTAAATGAAATATGAGTTGGGAGTTTTAAAAGAATTAAATCCAAAGTTCTTTTGAATTTATTTCCAATTTGGAGTTATTTGAGTTTTATTCAAAATATTTTTCTCCAAAAACAAAATATATGGAAATTAGGGTAACATGATTCCCTACATCAGAAAATTTTGATATATTATATGCCTATATAAAATTTTTATTTGGTTTTATTATTTTTGTTTTGTTGTCTCTGTCTTAAAAAAAATTTCGCTGCGCCCCGCCGGGCCAAGGGCCAAGGCCCAAGGCCAAGCCAGCGGCCGGCCGGCCAAGGCCATCGCGCGCACCAGGGAGCCGCCGCTCCTTTTCCTTTTCCTAGTAGGACTCTTTTCCTACTTTCGTTTATTCCGATTTGTTTCTAGATCTTTTCCCTTTTGTTTCCTAATCCTAGTCTATTTCTTGTCCCCTACCCCAAGCAAAACCCTCCCCTCCCCAATATAAATACCCAAGCACCCCCCCCCCCTCCAACACATCAAACCAACACCTCTCCTCTCCTCTCCTCTCCGCAAAGAAGAAGCAGTAGACCACCGCCGCCAAGTGCCGCGCCCTCGACCTCTCCTGAGGTTTATATGATCTCCTCTCTACTGTCCCGTGATCTCCTTTCCTCTAGGATCAACCGCAACATCGGATCCGATCTTCTTCCCCAACTCCGACGACTACTCTGGTGAGATCCACGAAATCCCGTAATTCATTTTTTTCAGAAAATAGCAATCTTAGAAAATTCATATCTTTTAGAGTTTTTAGTATTTTTGAGTGATTCCAATTGCTATGTGTCATAAATTTGCGGTAGTTTCTGTTAGTGTCTCTGGATTTCAAATTTGAGTAGTTTAAATTTGAATTTGATAAATTTTGTTTAGATTAGTATTTTGGCCATAACTTGAGTTTAAAAATAGGTTGTTAATTAATTCTTTTTGCTCCTGGTCACTTATGATATTTTTTTATCTGTAGGATTTAGTTTGGTAATTTTGGAGTATTTTAAATTAGATTTTTAGTAAAAACAGTACTGTTTTGCTTATATAGTTTTTTTAGTTATGTAATTATTGTTTTTAATTATTTTTAGTTCATTCCTTTTGTAGATTTTCACTTGTTGTTATATGTTTATGTTTAGCTACAGTAGATAAATTTTTGTAGTTATTTATTAGTGTTTAGCTACTGTTTTTGTAATTGCTTGTTTAGTTCATAGTGATAGTGGATAAAAATAGTTTTATTAGTTTTAAAAGTAATTCTTTTTCCACTTCAAGTTATATTGTTTTTATTATTTGTGAACACATTAGTTGTTATATTTATTTAGTATAGTTTATTAATGTTTTAATAAATGATTTGCTGTTATAGTTGTCTTAGTGTTTTGCTAGTTGCTATATTTGTTCTAGTATTAACTAGATGGTTATAGTAGTTTTATATTAGTTCTTTTGTTAGTTATTAAATTAGTAATTTATTTTCTGTTATTTTATTAGATTTATATTTTCTTTGCTGTAGAAAAAATATTAGAGTAATTTAGTGATGTTATGTTAAGATTTGTGTGAGTTGGTCACCACTAGTTTTTCCTTGAATTTTTCTTTCGAAGTTTTTTCCTTTGGTTTTCGACTTGGTTTTCTTTGTTGCTTTTATTTTGATTGAGTATTGTTATGATTGATAGAATTGATTGCTAGGATGATTGCTTATATGATTGTCCGTTTAATATAGATTTTCAACGGAGTGACGAATAGTTCTACCAAGTCTTTATTCAGAGAGCGTTATTATCTTCATCAAGTAATACCAGGCAAGTTCACTTTGACCATGTTTTTCATACCTATGTGTTTTATTGCATCTAGTGTCATCTTCGCAACAAACCCTCCGGTAGTGATATTGAATTCTTGTAGTTGAGTAGTATGCATGAGGTAGGAACCCATCACCCTGTTACCAAGCCGGGACGATATTTTATTTTAATGCTACGCTATAGTAGACGGGGTTTGGTATGAGTGCTTTCGGGAGTGGTGTGAGAATGGAGGATCTACGTCAATGACGACAACTCCATGATGGAATCTGCAAGGACTGCATCTTCAAGGCCTCAAGACTTCAAGGCTCGAGACAAGAATTCAATACACACTCACTGGGTGAAGGATGGTTGTGGGCACCTGGAGAATCCAAAGGTTGGCGGGATGCATGGAGAAGCGCCATGACATCTTGCGGAAAGCTTCACCCAGACTCAAAGAGACGGAAGAATACTTCATGCCCGGAAGCTTACCTGCAACCGCAAGTCACTATGGGCTCTGGCTTGGTTGACCCTAGTTGTGACTCTGGCTAGGACGGTGCTAGCGAGATGTAGAACTACGGTAGGATTGAATGAGCACCGGCGTGGTCAGGGAACTCTTCTAAGACCATGTTTGGTCATCTTGTTCTCAAACACCACGAAGTGCGAGAACGTAAAAGAGGATCAAATCTTGCGGGTAAAGTGTACAAACCTCTGCAGAGGGTTAAAACCTAATCGATTAGCCGTGTCCCGATTACGGACAATTTGAGCATCTGGACTTGGATCTATCTCGGAACTCTCAACACCGGATTGATAACTTAATTGTGGGCAACTTATGATGACTTTGGGCTATGAGACATCGGTTGGCGGAACCATGTCATGATAGAAAACTCCATAGTACAGACTTCATTTATTCCTTTGATGTAGGGAAAATAAAACCAGCTTTTACATAAACAAAACTCAGACCACGAGCCACAAAGCCATACCGCATATAGTATAGTTTATCATCTGTTTTCTCTTATTGTGATCTTGCCGGTACATTCAATGTCTTGACCTACACGGCTGCAACGTATCATGTTGCAGATATTTCCTCGACGAGTAAGAGTTACGATACGGGGTTACGGTCTACACTCAACTTTGCCGATGGCGTTGATGGGACTCCACACCCGACTATTTGTTTCACTTGTGACTTATGAGGTATATATCAGTTTTACGTTATTTATACATGTGATTGCACTTTGATATATACATTGATGTACTGTGTGTGCCAGCATACTGATCCAGGGATGGCACGGATACACAGAGGCTTGACCGTCTGAGGTCGGGTCGCTACACAGCTAGAGGATACCTCAACGGCTGGGAGTAGGCGGCTTGAGGGGAGTTCGGCGTCTCTCCTGGTTGGGCATTTGGCGGTTGTGAGCACGCGGCTAGGAGCAACGTCTTTCCTAGTCGGTCATTCGAATGCAACCTTGGCAGCTGGAAGCAGTCTTTTTCGTCTGGGTGTTCGGTGGTTGAGACCTCATCGATGGGGAGTGGTGTCTTTTCCTTTCCTTTTTCGATGTCTTCCCTTGGGGTGTTGTGTTCTTCTCACTTCCCATTGAGTATCTAGATTATTTCCGTGTTGCCTTCCTCCTGCATTTGATTGTATGGCTATCATTAGTTGTTGCTTTAGAGTGTGTTGGTATATTAGAGTGGCTTATTGTTAACATGCTTCATGAGTTTGATTTGGATTGATGTTGAGTGTTAATTTTATTGTGAACCATCGATGCTTACTCTTATGATGATCATTCGCTCGTGGGCAACCTTTGGTTGTGTGCGTGGATTGGTGGTCCATGGTGTTTTTTGTTGTTGTTTGGTTATGGCATGGAGAGAAATCCTTGTGTTTTATTTTCTGATTTTGGGTTGTTATGTTGATGTGTGATAATGATCAGATGTAGTTCCTCCACAGTAAATGTGTAGTACTATTTCCAGCGATCACAATATGGGGCTCCCAAATCATTTTTACATGTCATTGATGTCT
Organism: Aegilops bicornis; assembly: GCA_021605145.1. NCBI lineage: Eukaryota > Viridiplantae > Streptophyta > Magnoliopsida > Poales > Poaceae > Aegilops > Aegilops bicornis. The sequence continues at coordinate 651,819,015 of CM038674.1, forward strand.
ATCCAAGTAGGCCAAGATTGATGCATATCTGTGCATTGAGGCGATAGATTATTTCCGTCATATACATATGAGGATGCCACAGTCCATCTTTCGAAAGCGGCTCAGCAAAGTGTATAAAATTCTACTAGTTATGTTCATATTGAACCAAGATAAAAGGACAGAATGTGTAAAATTCTCACGCACGTATATAGAATGACATGCTAGTGCCACAAAGAGTATGCATGCGTTGTAATAACATTGAAAGGGACTTTCTAAAATGGTGTCTACTAATTAGAAAATAAAGTGTTTACTACAATCACGCCAAATTATGTTATGATCATAGGTAAGCATGGTGTTCGGCTCCTCTACAATTAACTTGTTACAGTAGCTGTCAAAATATGCAGTCTAGTTGCAATCCAGTGGCTCTCCTGCCCCCTCTCACTCTTTGCAGCAAATGGAGGATTCCATAGACTATGAGGACGACGGTTACCTGAAGCGCACCAGTAAGAAGCAGACGTCCATATGGCTTACCGGCCAGTGTGTTTGTGAAGTTGCGCTCGTCATGGTTCGGGTCGCTAGATTGATAGCAGCCAGTGTACAACTCCCTGAACGAATGCTGCCCTAGGTCGCGCAGACGACGTTGGATTGCAGTAGTCCATCCAATTCCGGGCAACATGGCTTCTCTGGGAGCCACATCGTGCTCCCACTCTCCACATAGGACAGGCAGTTCGACATGCTCAACACCACATTCATGCACTCTGAGTTGATCCCAACTGTTGGTGCTGGCGCACCAGATAGCCCTGCGCTGCCGCCGCGAGGTCTATCGCCGTTGAAATCCTCCATTGCTACAAAGAGTGTGAAAGAGGGATAGGAGAGACTGGATCGCAGTTAGACGGCTGATTTTGACACTACTATATTTGTACAGTAACAACTCAACTGTAGAGGAACCAAACCCGTCGGCATGTCACCTTGCAACACATAATCACTTAACACCTCGCGTGGACTGTAGCTAGACCATACACAATTTCATTTGCCTACCGTGTCCACCTTTTGAACCTTAATGTCATGCAACTAATCTAAGGTGTGTTGTGTGTCTTCGTACACCATAGTAAACACTGACCATCTCACATTCAAAATTTAAAATTTTGCAACCACCTCAATACAGTTACACTCAATCACGACAGGTTTCCTTGTAAATCCCACTTGTTTGCACGGAAAATAAAAAAGGATAATTCTTTGACCACAGTAAAACCAGTAAATAAAAGCAACTCCAATTATATGTGAGAACAAATTATTGTAGGTATCTCTAGAATTGGCTACATACTTACACATACCATAGAAAATCATATACTATAGAACCCACCATCAAGATATTTGTTATATTATACACCATAGACCTCTCTGTCAAGATATTTAAGAACACTAAAGTGAATGCTAACCATATCAATATATAAACTATCATCCATCTAAGTGGCATATATTAATTTGTGGAGACATGCATGGTTAAAAGTTATAGTAACTAATGTGATTATCCTTGCAAAATGTGATTCAAATTGAGTGCAAGCATAATTATAATGATAGATGAGAACTTATGTAACAAAGAACATCTCACCTTAATATGCAGCAATAATGTTACTCCCTGCGTTCCACAATACTTGTCATGGTTTGAGTTCAAATTTGAACTAAATTCATGACAAGTATTGTGGAACGGAGGGAGTACATGGTTGCTTTCATTTTATAATAAAATGGTATGTAACTTAGGATCATACCTTGATAAACTGAGGTATAAAGGAAAAACAAATGTGGTTAATTTTGCTATGTGTAAAAGTAAAGTAAAATAGTTGGAACTCCATATACACAAAATGAGTTATAAATAAATATAAAATGTAATTAATTTTGCTAAGTGTAATGGAGAGATCAACTAATATTGATCGTATATTGACAGAATAAGTTATAAGGAAGTAAAAATGTGATCAATTTTGCTAAGTGTAATAGAAAAATGTATTGTTACCATCATATGTAGATTTTAATTGTGAATAAATAAAAAATGTGTTGAATGAAATGAAGGGTGGAAGTGACACCTTGACAACAACATTTGGGATATTGATTTTTTTAAATTTCCCACATGTGATTCTTATATGTGTTCGCTCACTTACTCTTGCATTCTAGCAAATATAAAAAAACAATATAAACAAATTTCTCGCTCACATCAAGTTTGATGTTTGAAAGTAGCCAATCACGTCTCACAGAACGGTTCATCCTCCTTCATCGAGTACATTGTCATCGTGTTTGCTTCAAAGTAAACAACAAGAATGTCAAAAACAACGCAATGGCATTGTTCAAACACTTGCCGCGGGTGGTGTCTGCCATGCACGACATCAACGGGGGGCCAAGGATATCTGGGCTACGCTCGGATCCGATGTGGATCGATGTCATAGTCCAAGGCGGGTGCGGATACAGAGCACATGTGGAGAGATAGAGTGAGGGAGAAAGGGCTCTGGGTGTGGTATTTTGGTGGGTCGGGCACGTTAGAATCTGACGTGGCGCAGGTCCAGACGCCCGCAAACCTCCCCTAGAGTTGGTTCCGATTTATGGATTTCATACATCCGAGCTGGTCCGGAAAAAAATTGACCGCCGTTGGATGGCAAAATATATATTTAAATTGTCTGATCTGGATATTTAGAGGCAGATATTTATAGAATACTAGTAAGTTTGCATCTGCAACACACATCTCAATTGTAAACAAATGGTTATCAAATTACTCCCTCCATATCAAGGACATTTTAAGGCTAGTTTAGTCCACAAAATCGTCTTATATTTTGGTACACAGGTAGTAGTTGTCTAATATTTACATAGTTTTTCATCTTACATGTTCTATTACCAATAGTAACGTTCATGTGGAGGAAAAACTACATGACATGGACAAATGAAGGAGATGCAAATAAGATGAAAGATTAGCAAATTTATGTGGTCGCTTATTAGCTTTTTATGTAGCCATATTATAAGCCCCCTTAGTTTTTTTGCCAAACTAAGTGAATGTATTCCTAGGTAATTTGTATAAGTCTCAAGGAAGAGACAAATATCCAAATCAAAACTTCCAGTGGTCAAATTAGTTTGGTCAGACATGTCAGTCCCCACTTTGCATGTCCAAATTAAGTCCAGATCAAAAATATATTGTTAAGCAACATAGCAGATGTCTACTAAAAAAGGAAATGACGAAATACAATAAAAAATATGTAGTATGGTAATATATGATACACCAATGCTTCTCTATTTCTCAATTATTATCATAAAGGTAAATCAACAAAAAGACATCAAACTAAAAAGGCACTTAGAATAGACCCACGGAACCATCGCTATATTTGAGCAGTTCATACTCTTGTTAGTCCAACAACTAATCTGAATATGGTAACTTACTATAGAGCATTCATACAAACATGCTAATCTTCATTGGCAACAAAACAGTAATTTTCATATAGACGAAACCTCCCGAACAACATGATATTAATCGCATGTCATTATCTGACTGAACCCGTTATACAAAGAAAGAAAATGGACTAATGCTTTAGAAGCTGATTTGTTGCTCAGTGTTCGGCAATGGTTGTACTAAATATTTATTCCAAAAAAAAGTTGGAAAAAAGAAAAGCCAATGTAATATATGTTACCCACAAAAGGACATGTACCCATGTCATATTTTTCATGTGTATGATCATGAACTTACGTAAAACAAACCAGTCAAGAGGAAGAGTATCATCCAATCCATGAAAACACTGCAACGAAAAGCCTACTAGTAAGGCCCTTCTTGTATGAAATGTTTAAAATACTCACAACTCAGTATCACTAGTAGAAAAAGGGGCAAATCTGAGACACATTAGTGGTGGTTTGATTTTGAGCCGGCACTAATGTCCATTAGTGCCGGTTCCAATGGCTAGCCGGCCGCTCTCATTAGTACCGGTTCATGGCGAACTTTTAGCACCGGTTCGTGCCACGAACCGGTACTAAAGAGAGTGGTGGCAGGATGTTGTCAGTCTGGGGCCCCTCCAGCACCTTTAGTACCGGTTCGTGCCACGAACCGGTACTAAAGGTCGTCGTACATAAACCCTTCGTCCACCCGAGCTCGCTCTGTTCTTCCCCTTTCCCCTCACTTCCTCTGTTCTTCCCCTCTCTTCCTCGAGCTCATCATAAATTTCGCCCAAAATTTGTCAAGATTTGAAGGCCCCCATCCATTCAAATGATCACAAAGGTTAGCAACTTTGTCCTTTCATCTCTCATTGCTAGATTAGCTCTTGCAATGCTTTGTATAGTGATTAATTTGTGAGTTTAGTAATTTGGGAGGAATTATATGTGCTAGTATTTGATTTATATGCAATTTGAGGTCAAAAATAACACTTAGTTTGCATATGTAGGTGTGGTTTACTTAGTGCCTTCTAAATCTCCGTTGTAACCACCGTCGATCGCCCGCACCGTCTAAATCGCCCGGCACCACCTTGTGGTGAGGCTCTTGTTCATGAATGTTTTACATTACCAAATTGATGTTTGTGTGATTTGGATATATAGTTACTCGTATAATTATCTTACCCGTCGTTGTTTGTTATACATAGTGCTATGGTTTTGATATCCGCCCCTTCGCCCTCGTCCTTGTTATGATTCGGATGTGGTATATTCTCTTTTAAAACTAGTTGTTGCATTTCGTGTTTATGACAAATTATGCCCATCAAGTTGACATAGATATTTTTATCTAGGAGGTATGTGAACCGGAAATTCCAACCGACCCTATTGTCGAGAGGTTAAATTTAGTTGAAAGAGAAAACAAGTATTTGAAAGAAAAATTGAAAAGAATTGAGGGGGAGAAGATGGAATTGGAGTTGCATGTTGCCGAGGTCGTCAATGATCACAAGATCAAGATGGAGAAAATGAGGTTGAAGATTAGAAAGATTAGAAAATATGCCATTGATAGTGTGGCTTGGTATCATTATGCTCTTGGATCAATTGTTACCTTAGTTGCGATCTTGATCGCATTTGTTGTTGCATTTAAATTCTTTAGCTAGAGAGTTATTTGTATGTTGCATTTAATTAAGTGTTGTATATGAACTTTGTGTATGAACTTTATGTATGAACTTGTATTAATTTTGTCTATTCAGTGTTGTGTAATGAAGATGAGCTGACAATGGATGTATGATGACCGATGCTCTCCCGAGTTCATTAATGGCATGCATACTTTTCTGCTTGCCGCTGAGGCAAACAAGCGGGCGGATGGTTTTATGCCTTGTCCATGTGCTGGCTGTAAGAATGGTCACAGTTACTCTACGTCAAGAACCATTCACGTCCACCTATTTGAGTCCGGTTTCATGCCCCACTATAATGTTTGGACCAAGCACGGAGAAATAGGGGTTATGATGGAAGACAATGAAGAATAAGAGGACGATGACGGCTGGCCATGGGTTCCCTGAATACGATGATATAACAATGGGGGAAGAAGCTTAGCCGGCAATGCGGGAAGAAGCTGAAGAAGAGGCATCAGATGAGCCCGCTGATGATCTAGGTTGGGCCATTGCCGATGCAAAGAGAAACTGCGCAAGTGATTTGGAGAAGAAGAAGTTGCAGCGCATGTTAGAGGATCACAAGAAATTGTTGTACCCGAATTGCGAAGCTGACAAAAAAAGTTGGGCGCCACATCGGAGTTGCTGCAATGGAAGGCGTAGAATGGTGTATCTGACAAGGGATTTGGAAAGTTGCTGGTAATGATAAAGAATATGCTTCCAAAGGACAACGAATTGCCCGAGAGTACGTATGAAACAAAGAAGGTTGTCTGCCCTCTAGGGTTAGAGGTGCAAAAGATACATGCATGCCCTAATGACTGCATCCTCTACCGTGATGAGTACGAGGATTTGAACGCTTGCCCGGTTTGCGGTGCATTGCGTTATAAGATCAGTCGCGATGACCACTGGTGATGTTGAGGGCGGCGCCCAGAAGAAGATTCCTACCAAGGTGATGTGGTATGCTCCTATAATACCACGGTTGAAACGCTTGTTCCAAAACAAAGAGCATGCGAAAGCGATGCGGTGTACGGAGAAGACCGTAAGAAAGACGGAAAGTTGAGAGTACCCGTGACGGTTCGCGATGGAGAAAAATCGAGAGAAATCTTTGGGAGGAGTTTGCAGGGGACCCAAGGAACGTATGGTTTGGTCTAAGCGCAGATGGCATTGATCCTTTTGGGGAGCAGAGCAGCAACCATAGCACCTGGCCTGTGACTCTATGTTTGTATAACCTTCCTCCTTGGTTGTGCATGAAGCGGAAGTTCATTATGATGCCAGTGCTCATCCAAGGCCCTAAGCAACCCGGCAACGATGCTGATGTGTACCTAAGGCCATTAGTTGAAGAACTATTACAGCTGTGGAATGGAACAGGTGTATGTGCGTGGGATGAGCACGGACAGGAAGAATTTGACCTAAAGGCGTTGCTGTTCGTGACCATCAATGATTGGCCTGCTCTCAGTAACCTTTCAGGACAGACAAACAAGGGATACCGCGGATGCATGCATTGTTTGGATGATACCGACAGTATATATTTGGATAGTTGTAGGAAGAATGTGTACCTGGGACATCGTCGATTTCTTCCGAGCAGGCATCCCGTAAGAAAGAAAGGCAAGACGAAGCCTCACCATCGCACTGGTGATGATGTACATGATATGGTCAAGGATTTGAAGGTAATCTTTGGAAAGGGTCCTGACGGACAACCTGTTCCGAAGGACGCTGATGGACGCGCACCCATGTGGAAGAAGAAATCTATATTTTGGGACCTGCCATATTGGAAGACCTAGAGGTCCGCTCCGCAATCGACGTGATGCACGTGACGAAGAATCTTTGCGTGACCCTGCTTGGCTTTTTGGGCGTGTATGGGAAGACAAAAGATACACCAGAGGCACGGGAGGACCAGCAAGGTATGCACGGAAAAGACGGCATACATCAGGGTCAGGCCAGCTACGCTCTTACCAGAGAAGAGAAGGAAATCTTCTTTGAATGCCTGCTCGGCATGAAGGTACCGTCTGGCTTCTCGTCGAATATAAAGGGAATAATAAATATGGCAGAGAAAAAGTTCCAGAACCTAAAGTCTCATGACTGCCACGTGATTATGACGCAACTCCTTCTGGTTGCATTGAGGGGGCTTCTACCGGAAAACGTTTGATTAGCCATTGTGAAGCTATGTGCATTCCTCAATGCAATCTCTCAGAAGGTAATCGATCCAGAAATCATACAAATGTTACAGAATGATTTGGTGCAATGTCTTGTCAGTTTCGTGTTGGTGTTCCCACCATCCTTCTTCAACATCATGACGCACGTCCTAGTTCACCTTTGTGAATAGATTAACGTTTTGGGTCCTGTATTTCTATACAATATGTTCCCCTTTGAGAGGTTCATGGGAGTCTTGAAGAAATATGTTCATAACCGTGCTAGGCCATAAGGAAGCATCTCGAAGGGCCATGAAAATGAGGAGGTCATTGAGTTTTGTATTGACTTTATTCCTGACCTTAAGCCGATTGGTGTTCCTGAATCGCGGCATAAGGGCAGACTGGATGGAAAAGGCACGCTAGGAGGTCATCAAATAATATGTATGGATGGGCATTCTCTCACTGAAGCACACTACACAGTTCTACAGAATTCCAACTTGGTGGCTCCGTATATGGAGGAACACAAGAATTTTCTACGCTCCAAACACCCGGAGAAGTCTAACGACTGAATTACACGTGAACAAATGAGGACTTTCGCCGGTTGGTTGCAGAAACGTGCCATGAATGGCGGGGATATTCAAAATGACCTGTACTCGCTATCCCAGTTACCATCTTTGAATATAATGACTTCCAAAGGGTACCAAATAAATGGGAATACATTTTACACGATCGCCCAAGATAAGGAGAGCACCAACCAAAACAGTGGTGTCCTCTTTGATGCAACGACCAACACGGGAAAGGAAACATATTATGGTTACATAGAGGACATATGGGAACTTAACTATGGAGGTGGTTTGAAGGTCCCTTTGTTCGGTGCAAATGGGTCAATATGACACGAGGCGGGTAACGGAAGACCCGCGATGATGAGAATGACAACAGTGGATCTCAACAATCTTGCGTATGCAGACGAACCATTCGTCCTAGCTAATGATGTGGCGCAGGTTTTTTATGTGAAAGAAATGTCTACCAGGCCGAGAAAAAGAAAAGATAAGGAAGCGAATGGATCATACGACGAGCCAAAGCGCCACATAGTTCTTTCAGGGAAAGAAACATCGTGGGAGTGGATGACAAGACAGACATGTAAGAAGATTATGAAAAGTTTGATGAAATTGCTCCATTCACAGTGAATATTGACCCGAGCATCCAGTTAAATGATGAAGATTTTCCATGGCTACGGCACAAAGGGACACACGCGAAGAAAAAGTTTCACACCCAAAGATTTGGGATGTGATCGGCTTCACTATCATCACTTTCTTTTGTGTTTCACACCCAGGAGGGAATCTCTGTAATAGTTAGGGTAGTTATGTGTTTTGGCATTTGAAACGCGAATTTTTTTATGTGCAAACAAATTCTTTCATGCATTTACTGATTTTTTTAGCTAAATGACCCTGAAATTGAAAAGCATTTCAAATGAACTCAGAAAAGGTTGAAAGTTGGCATGGTATCATAATTTCACCCACATAGCATGTGCAAAAAAGTAGAGAGGGTTACGGCAAAAATTGGACGCACTTCGTGTACAAAATGGACAATCTCTTTCGAAGTATCAGGGTTTCGGACGAAAACTCATCTGTTACAAAAGCATTTCATTTTTTAAATAACCTAAGCATTACCAAATTGAATATAATGATAAAACACACTAATATTAAACATAAGAAAAAAGAATCACTGAAAAATCTTTTTTCAAAGTTAAGTTATTCACAAACTAGTGATTCACACAAATTTCAAATAACTCAAAATTTAAACTATTCAAATTTGAAAACTACCGACACTAATAGAAAGTTTGTAATTTTTTGTACCTAAAGCAAAAATATTCACAAAGAAACTCTAAATACGGCAAAACAACTCAAAAATAAATAAAACAAAAATAAATAAAGCAAAAAAAATTAAGAAACTAAAAAAGCCCGCCTACTGGGCCAAAGCGGCCTGCATACGACTAGAAACACAACCTTTTGTTGGGCCAGGATGCAGGCCCGCAAAGGCCCAGAGATATTACAAAGCATAGAATGTAGGCCCAAGAGGGCCTGCTTAGGAGAGGAGCTCGAGAGAGCTACCGCCTGAGGCTTATAAACCGGTCTTGGTAGCCCCTCGACTAGCGAGGTGGGACTAAACTTGCCGCACCGCACTGCGCCAGCGCATCCCCTTTAGTACCGGGTGGTGGCTGCAACCGGTACTAAAGAGGGGGTCTTTAGTACCGGTTGGTGCTACGACCCGGTACTAAAGGGGGGGTGCTTCCCGCCGCTTGGCCTGGCCAAAACAGAACTTTAGTACCGATTGGCAGCTCCAACCGGTACTAAAGGTCCATCCTATATATACAACACTTGAAAAAATGCAGTTTCCCTCTCTGCTCTTCTCTTAAATCGACGACACGCCGCTGCTGCCCCTGGATCGACGCTGCCGCCGCCGCCGTCCGCCGCTTCGCCGCCGTCTCCCCTCGTCCCCTGCTGCCCTGCTGCCCTTCTGCCCTCGCCCGCCGTCGCCGCCTGGCCCCACACCTGCTGCCGCCGCCACACGTCAGCCTGTCAGGGTCAGCCTGTCGCCTCGCCGTGAGCTCACCCCGGCCGCCATGTCCACACACACACACACACTACACACACACACATTATAGAATTTTAGTTATAGATTTTTTTTGTTTTTTAGTTATAGAAATGTTAGAAATTATTCTGTTTTATAGTTATAGAAATATTATTAGAAATGTTAGTTATATAGAAATGTTATAAATTTTTTCTGTTTTGTAGTTATAGAAATGTTAGTTATATAGAAATGTTATAAATGTTATAAATATTAGAAATGTTAGTTATATAATCAAAAATGCTAGAAATTTTAGAATTAGTTTTAGTTAATTAGATGAATTAGGTTAATGTCAAATTGTTAGAATTTGCATATATATAGAATTTTAGTTATCACAATCCAATGATTTAAAAAATGTTACTTTTTGCGGGCATATAGTATTTGTTCTCGATGATATGCCCGGCCCGCATCCTCGCTGGCCGACCCGTCCATTGACGCCCTGCTTCAGAGGACCCATCTCCGGACTGGCTCCGCTGGCCGGCACCGGAGGTGCTACCTGGAGGGGCGCGCCGCTTGGTGAGGAACCCGGCCTCGGGTCCCGTCGTCGACCCTGATGTCCTTTGGTGGCGTTCGCGTGGGCCACATTCGGTGCAGAGGGAGCCGGCGCCGCCGGAGGTGGTGCGTCGCCGTGTCAGGGAGGAGGACGAGCACGTCCGTCGCTACATGGCTGCTATGGACGTCAGGTTCTCCAATACTTGGCAGGTTCTTTGGGCAGATGACCGGATATATGATCTTGTGATGGTTCCTTCTCTTTCGGTGTCCACCGCCCGTGCCCCAGGAACCGCGAGTGGCCTAGATTCTTCTGCAGTACTCTATCTTTATTAGGTACCTAGCCAGTGATGTATTCGTTATATAATATTCGAGACGATGTATTTGAGATTATATATATTAAGACGATGATGTATTCGAGATTATATATTAATCGAGACGATGCATATATTATGTACTATATATATGATTCAGTTTTTCCTTATTGATTGCATCCATGCATTGTAATTTGAATACTAAATTGTTTTATATTTCTTCTGTATTAGTTAAGTAAAAGCTATGACGGACAATACCGGCAGAGAGAGAGAAGAGGAATTGTTCGACATCATATGCAGCCCTCACAGGCTAGATGATCTGAATGAAGCAGATGACGGCTCCCAATATCTGAACAATACCGGAGAGGGTGATGAAAAGATATTCGATCTCGACGACCGAGCTGATGAAGTCATGAACTATGATTATGATTATTTATGATGACACGTACAATGCTGATCTTCAAATAACAAAGACTACCGGCGAGGTATATTTATATAAGCAGGCATCATGGTGATCATCACATGTTTTTTTATTGAAGATATATTAACGAATCAATCTTTCTTCTTTCAGCCCTCCAGATCGAGCAAATTTGCTTCTACAGACAACAGGACAAAGCGAGGCCCGGGCAGATTGTTGAAGGATGGTGTAAAGTACAACATCGAATCCACCAAACCTAGTGGCGAACCCCTCACGCCTAAGAACATTGAGAACAAGTGGACTCGTCAGTTCGGAGTTCTTGTGAAGGACAAACTCCAGATCTCCATTCAAGAATGGAAAGAGCCAAAGACTAAACGTCCTGTGTTACTTGGGTCGATTTACGAGCCAAAAAAGACCTTCGGGAATCTCGATGGAACATTTCACCCTACCGGATCATTTCACCAAGCGTATGTGGAGAAAGTCAAGGCGCTGCTCTTAAGAAGATGGCAATTGCATTCAACACCCACAAGAAAACTGTATGGGCCAACTACCTCGCTGCAGTAAAGGCGGACTCCGATTCACGGGAGAAGCAAAGAGAACACTGGGACGATTTTGTGAAATTCAAGGATTCAGAATTATCTAAGGAACGGTCGATAGAAAACAAGGCAAATGCCGCAAAAAACACGCAGTTCCATAGGCTGGGTCCAGGTGGCTACGCGGTGGGAATGCCTAAGTGGGATAAGTTTGAGCAAGAGATGGAGGATGTAGGGGTCACTCCGGTTACTAGGAGCTGGCCCCCCAGGTGCAGAACTTGGTTCTATGGGCATGGGGGGCGTTGGACCCGAAGACAGGCCTGGTTTCACCGAAGGCAAATCAAAAAGGAGCCGGACAAAAGATACTTGACACAATAGAAGAAGCTCGAAGGGGGGTGTTCACGCCCAACAGAGAGAACGACGAGCTTACGCGCGCCCTGAGAAATCCTGAACACCCGGGAAGAACACGAGGCAAGGGCGTTATTCCCTGGTATGAGGGCTTTTCAGAATGGAACAAGGACTACAGGACCCGTGCAAGAAAGAAGATGGAGGAGGAGAAGAAGAGGAAGCTGGAGGAGGAGCAGAGGAAGCAGGACGCAGAACGCCTTCAAGGCCTAGAAGCAAGGCACGCGGACTTGGCACTCAAATTCCAGCAGCAGATGGCAGCAGATCGACTCACTTAGCCGGAAAGGGGGTCTCGAATGCGGCAAAGAAGCGGATGATCGTCCAAAGATTGGATAGCACCATCCCATCCATGCCGAAAAGCAGGGTTGGTTCTGCCCCGGGCGACACACTGCTGGATACATATCCTGTGGATGACATCATAGAGAACACTAACTGTGAGCTACACTCCAAAATGAAGAACATATCCATGAAGGTGGCGGACGACATTGCTTTTACAATTACCCCCGAAGCAACCTTCCATTGCATCCCGATTCCAGAGGGCTATGCTCGTGTCTTGGTGGACCCATATTCGGGGCTCCAGCTTGACATTCCTGGAGGTGAATAAGAGCGCACACTGGGAGAGGCCATACATCGTATCATCCTATGGAGAAAGGATTGCATCATCTTTCGAACTCCACTAACACCGCGTCGTCTGCCGACTCCTCCTCGAAGTCCGCCACCGAGTCAGCAGACTCCCGCTCCTCCAAGTCCACGAACGCGTGAGCCGACTCCTCCTCGAAGTCCGCCACCTCCTCCAAGTCCCCGAACGCGTGAGCTGACTCCTCCTGCTTCAAGTCCGGCACATCGTCAGGCCACTTCTCCTGCTCCAACTCAGCCACGTCAGCCGTCTCAGCAATCGCAGAAGAGACACGCCGTAGCTATGGTGCGTGTGATGCAGTCGAGGTAGTTCAGAAGTACAGCGGAGACAAGCGATATAAATATGGTCCAAGCCTCGCTCCTCTTCCTCAGAGGCCTTACGACATGACTGAGGAGCAAAACGCAGCCATAGTGGAGGCCCAAGTGGACGCCCATTTTGGACCGAAACTGGCACCGCCGCCAAAGGAGAAAGTGCCTGAGAAAACGATTGACCACTTCATTCGTATGGCTAGAGAACCAGCTCCCAAGCCTGTTGACTCAGACTAGGAGCGCCAAATCAGGAAGCTACATCGATAACGACTAAAGAAGGAAGCGAGCTCGAGCTCAAGCCAACAAGCAGCGGGCAAAAAAATGCGGGAAAACCGTTCCGCAGCTGGGAGAACAGGCGGCACAATCGATCCCCCAGCTTGTTGTGCCAACAACACATGAGAGGAGTACACGCGCCCAATATTATTGTGGGCAAACCGTTAATGTTCCCCATCTAGGCGATGTGGTAATAACGGAGGAGCATATAATGCAGGCTGAAATGCTCAAGATCTCTGTTGGACAACTCCTAGAAATTGAGCCCATGTCTCCACTTAGAGAGGAGGAAATAAAACGGAAATATGTCCGGGGCCAACCTTTGGTCGAGCCAGAGAAGGTCAAGAACCTCCCAACGAGAATGTATGAATTGCATCAATGGTACATGAACATTACCAAGATTTCCAATCGAGAGTCCCTCATGGTGAATGTCAAGAAGGAGCATTACTTCCATGAGAAAGATCTGTGCGTTGAGTATTCGTAACTATTTCAGTTATACAATCAAGACGCACTCGACAAATCTATCGTCAGTTGCTATTGTCTGTAAGTGATTTCTTTCTGTAATTTTTGATCAATCATTACATGTAATTATCCTCACGATATATTCTTTTCTATGGTATTATATGCAGGATGAAGACATATGAAATGAAAAAATCTGGACGCTATGGCATTGGGTTCATTAACCCAAATATCATTAATGAGTACACATGGAATCTTCCAACTTCTGAAGCAAGTGTAGAGGAAAGCATGCTAGAGTTCTTGAAGCGCCTCAATACCAATGAAGATATACTACTTCCTTACAACTTCCTGTGAGTCACACTGTCTTGTAATACAAATTCTGTTTTTGCTTACTAGCTAGCTAGATGTTAATAATTAAGTGTATACGGTTTATGATAGTTGATTAATTTTATGCACATGCCCGCTTAATTAAGACATGCAAACGTGTGCGCATGCAGTTTTCACTGGATCTTGTTAGACATTAAAGTTGACAAAGCAACAGTTGAAGTACTGGACTCACTACTTAAAGAAGATAAAGAGTACACCATCATGAAGGGGATAGTCAACAGGTAATTTCAATCATTATTAACTATATCTCGGCCTATTATTAGTTTGTCATTTCCTGATATGAACTATTTAATAACCCCTTTATTAATTTTTTTGCCGGCGGGCAGGGCTTGGGCAAAGTTCATCAAGGTGACTCCAGGCAAATGGCCAAAAAAGTTGTTTTGGCATCGACCAAAGGTAAGTAATTAAGTAGTACTAGCTAGCTACCATCTCTTTAATTCTTGTTTCAATACCATTAATTAATTATCATGCTTGATTAATCATTATCTGATTCAATTCCATTCTCGTAAAGGCCCTGAAGCAGGCGCCGGGGACTGATCTGTGTGCATTCTACGTTTGCGAGAACATTCGCATGATGGCGTCCGAAAGGAGCAGATCTCAAAGACAGGAGTGGGTACGTTTGTCAGAACACTATTCACACCATTATCGATATCTTGTCACACAACTAATACACATGCATATTGATCTCCTTCTTAACAGTTCAGAGAGGTGCGGTAAGCTCCTACCAGCGGACCCCATACTAACACTTCAAGAGGAAATAGCCGGATTTTTGCTCGACCAGGTCATAGATCTCAAAGGAGAATACTATTACCCGCTACCGCCCTCATGAACCACTTGTCATCGTGCTCCGAAGGCACCAAGGCAACATGTAGGAGAAATTGTATATGTATACACATGTGTATGTGTGAATAATTAATGGTGTTGGTTGTGAGACATTCGATGATATATTATATATATATATATGCGGTTCTACGTACGATAAAATCTATATATATATATGCATAATGTGTACAATTTGTAGTATCGTGAAATACTAGCAAACAAAAAAGAATTAAATGAAAAATAAAGCCAAAACCCTCCCAAACATTTAGTACCGGTTGGTGTTACCAACAGGTACTAATGTCCTACACGCACCCGGGCCTGGCTCGTGCCACGTGGTGACACTTTAGCACCGGTTCGTGACGAACCGGTACTAAAGGGGGGACCTTTAGTCCCCACTCTTTTGTGCCGGTTGCCGAACCTGCGCTAAAGGCCGTTACGAACCGGCACTAAAGGCCGGTTCTGCACTAGTGTATGCCACTATAAGGCACTTACCCTGCAACTTCTTTAGCAGCATCTCCTCTTCACTCTCCTTCATCCTCTTTGTTGCTTCCTCTGCCTTCCTATCCTCCTCCTCTTTCATCAAACACCGCTCTTCATCTTTTCTCAAACACTCTTCCTCCTCTCCTCTGCTTCCCGCCTCTTCGCAAGAGCCTCCTGCATCTCCCGAACATGCTTTGGGAGCTTCTTCATGTCAACCTTACCTTTAGGCACCTCGCCTCCTTTTCCTCCTTCTTGACATCTCTCCCATTAGGTGCAAGACTGATCAATAAAATAGTCTTATATTTTAAAGACATATCGAGGTATATTAATGCTGGACAATGTGCAACACAATATGTACCTAATTGTAGGTGACAAATCTCTGGGGTAAGAAAAATAAATCAAAATACTACATCTCACCTACAAGTAGAGCAAACCATTGCCTATAGCTAGTGGTACCTACAAGAAAAAAAATGTATTTTGGTCAATATTCTTTTGTAACTCTATAGAAGATAGTGATAATGTTACATGTCTAAACTTTCCGGATTAGATGTAGCAGATAGCGACGACGACAACGGGTCGGTGGCGCAGCTACTGCTCGCGGCACCCATCTCGCTCGACTTTCCAGATGGGTGGATGGATGGGTTCCTCCGCTCTCCGATTTGGGGGAGAGAGTGGGGAGGGGGGAGGGGAGGGGAGAGCAGGGTTGGGAAGTGCCGTGGATGTAGGGCACTATCCCATTTGCATCTGCGTGCTTTATAGATTATTTTCTTTGCTTCATGGTTTATTTTTGCGGCCACTGGGTTGGGATTTATCTCAAATCTCGAGCCATTGACTTTTTTTTGCTTGAGTCAAGAAGATAATAGTGGTTTTTATTTAGTCCACACAAAATGTGGATGGTAACAACAAGAAAATAAATGCGGCTGGCTCCGGTGGTTAATCGCCGCGTAAACATAATTTAATTTTGATCACAGATACTCCCTCTGTTTATACAAATATAAGATGTTTTGAATATTTTAATATAGACTACATACATATTGAAATTAATGAACAAATACTATAAAACATGTGTGTCTATTTTTTCTCATTTCAAGTTTGGTATTTTGAGATATAAGCTAAGTCGAGTGTCACCGTAAAAAGAAAAAAATGTCGGTTGGAGTGAGGCATTTTGGAGGTCAGGATCCATGAAGCTCTTTAAAAAAAATCAAAAGTATATTTTAATGCTTCAAAAATTCTGAAATAAATTACGTATGTTCGTATGGATGTATGCTATGATCTATAAGTGTAAAAAGTATCACAGTGAAATACATTAACATACGAGGTGCATAGAAAAAGACAAATTCATGCAGCTTTTCTATAGTGAACACTGTGTGTAATGTTTGTCGTGTCAAAATCACATATTTGTCTTTTATATGTAGATTTCACCTTAATGTACATATATCATCGTCATCGAACTTTATGCACATATATAGTATATATCCATATGAACTTGTGTGATTTTGTAGATTTTTGTGGAACTTTAAAATCTGATTTTTGAATTTTTCAATAAAACAAGCTCCATGGAGCTCGAGCCCTATTTGCATTTTCGAGTTGAGAGAGGATAGTTATTTTTCTTTTTGGATATACACATGAATGTTTAAATCTTGATAATTCAAGCAGGTTAGGGGAGCGTGGGAGAAGGAGTAAGTCGCCTTTCATGATCGACCAGTTTCATACGAATTAGCAGGTCACATTTCATGATCGACTAATTTCATACAAATCCTTTAACTCACTAAGCTTCCTAAGGGTGAAAGCTCCTTCAATCAATTGAGCTCTCCAATTTGAGATTTGGTCCATGATTTTGACTTGGTAAATGCATTGCGCTTTGTTGAGTGATCTACTTATGGGTGGGCCCATTGGTAAATGGTTGCACAGTGGAGAGATACGAGTCGATTTAGGGCAACGATTTTGAGAGCCCACAACAAGTAGGAGTTTTTTTGCTTCTTTCCCATCTGGTCAGCCGGTGTTGACATGCCTTGGCTCAGGTGTCTTCTATCGTGTCATGTGTTCTCATTGTGTTGCGTCTCTATAGGGCACGGGATTCTTTCACTGTTGCGCTGGCTATGTGGGCAAAGAAAGACCTTGTGGTGGCAAAGAGGATAAAATCATAGCCAGTTGTGTGTAGAGGCAGCTAGAGGATATCTCAGCGGCTGAGAGTAGGCGGCTTGAGGGGAGTTTAGTGTCTCTCCTGGTTGGGCATTTGGCGACTCCGAGCACGGGGCTAGGAGCGACGTCTTTCCTAGCCGGTCATTCGGATGCAACGACCTTGGCAGCTAGAAGCAGTCTTTTCCGTCTCGGTGTTCGGTGGTTGAGACCTCATTAATGGGGAGTGGTGTCTTTCCCTTTGTTCGATGTCTTCCCATGGGGTGTTGTGTTCTTCTCACTTCCCATTGAGTATCTAGATTATTTCCGTGTTGCCTTCCTCCTGCATTTGGTTGTATGGCTATATATCATTAGTTGTTGCTTTAGAGTATGTCGGTATATTAGAGTGGCTTATTGTTAACATGCTTCACGAGTTTGATTTGAATTGATGTTGATTGTTTTATTTTATTGTGAACCATCAATGCTTACTCTTATGATGATCGTGCGCTCGTGGGCAACCTTTGGTTGTGTGCGTGGATTGGTGGTCCATGGTGTTATTTTGTTGTTTTGTTATGGCATGGAGAGAAATACTTGTGTTTTATTTATGATTTGGGTTGTTATGTTGATGTGTGGTAAAGATCAGATGTAGTTGCTCCACAGTAAACTGTGTAGTATTATTGCCAGCGATCACAATATGGGGCTCCCAAATCATTTTTACATGCCATTGATGTCTATCTGAGTAGGCCAAGACTGATGCATATCTGTGCATTGAGGCGATAGATTATTCTGTCATATACATATGAGGATGCCACAGTCCATCTTTCGAAAGCGACACAACAAAGTGTACAAAATTCTTCTAGTTATGTTCATATCAAACCAAGATAAAAGGATAGAATGTGTAAATTTCTCACGCGCGTATATAAATTATAAAATGACATGCTAGTGCCACAAAGAGTATGCATGCATTGTAATAACATTGAAAGGGACTTTCTAAAATGGTGTCTATTAATTAGAAAATAAAGTGTTCACTACAATCATGCCAAATTTGTTATGATCACAAGTCAGCATGGTGTTCGGCTCCTCTACAGTTAACTTGTTATAATATCTGTCAAAATATGCAGTCTAGTTGCAATCTAGTGGCTCTCCTGCCCCTTCTCACTCTTTGTAGCAAATGGAGGATTCCATAGACTGTGAGGACAACGGTTGCCTGGAGCGCACCAGTAAGAAGTAGACTTCGATATGGCTTAGCGGCTAGTGTGTTTGCGAAGTTGCGCTCGTCATGGTTCAGGTCGCTAGATTAATAGCGGTCGGAGTACAACTCCCTGAACGAATGTTGCCCTAGGTCGTGCAAACGACGTTGGATTGCAGTAGTCCATCCAACTCCGGGCAACATGGCTTCTTTGGGTGCCGCATCGTGCTCCCACTCTCCACATAGGACAGGCAGTTCTCGACATGTTCAACACTACCTTCATGCACTCTGAGTTGATCCCAGATGTTGGTGTTGGTGCACCAGCTAGCCCTGTGCTGCCTCCGTGAGGCCTATCGCCATTGAAATCCTCCATTGCTGCAAAGAGTGTGAAGGACGGATAAGAGAGCCATTGGATTGCAACTAGACGACAGATTTTGAAACTACTATACCTATATAGTAACAACTCAACTGTAGAGGAACCAAACCCATCGGCATGGCACCTTGCAACACATAATCAGTTAACACCTCGCCTGGACTGTAGCTAGACCATACACAATTTCATTTGCCTACTGTGTCCACCTTTGGAACCTTAATGTCATGCAACTAATCTAAGGTTTGTTGTGTGTCTTCATACACCATAGTAAACACTGACCATCTCACATTCAAAATTTAAAATTTTGCAACCACCTCAGCACAGTTACACTCAATCACGACAGGTTTGGTTGTAAATCCCACTTGTTTGCACGGAAAATAAAAAAGGGCAATTCTTTGACCACAGTAAAACCAGTAAACAAAGCAACTCCAATTATTTGAGAACAAATTATTGTAGGTATCTCTAGAATTGGCTACATCCTTACACATACCATAGAAAATCATATACTTTAGAACCCACCATCAAGATATTTGTTATATTATACACCATAGACCTCTCTGTCAAGATATTTAAGAACACTGAAGTGAATGCTAACCATATCAATATATAAACTATCATTCATCTAAGTGGCATCTATTAATCCGTGGAGACATGCATGGTTAAAAGTTATAGTAACTAATGTGATTATCCTTGCAAAATGTGATTCAAATTGAGTGCAAACATATTTATAATGATAGATGAGAACTTATGTAACAAAGAACATCTTACCTTAATATGCAGCAATAATGTTACTCCCTGCGTTCCACAATACTTGTCGTGGTTTGAGTTCAAATTTGAACCAAAACCATGACAAGTATTGTGGAACGGAGGGAGTACATGGTTGCTTTCGTTTTGTAATAAAATGGTATGTAACTTAGGATCGTACCTTGATAAACTGAGGTATAAAAGAAAAACAAATGTGGTTAATTTTGCTATGTGTAAAAGTAAAATAAAATAGTTGGAACTCCATATACACAAAATGAGTTATAAATAAATATAAAATGTAATTAATTTTGCTAAGTGTAATGGACAGATCAACTAATATTGATCGTATATTGACAGAATAAGTATAAGTTATAACGAAGTAAAAAATGTGATCAATTTTGCTAAGTGTAATAGAAAATGTATTGTTACCATTATATGTAGATTTTAATTGTGAATAAATAAATAAATGTTGAATGAAATAAAGGTGGAAGTGATACCTTGACAACAACATATGGGATATTGATTTTTTTAAATTGCCCCCCCCCATGTGATTCTTATACGTGTTCGCTCACGTACTCTTGCATTCTAGCAAACATAAAAAAACAATATAAAAAAATTCTCGCTCACATCAAGTTCGATGTTTGAAAGTAGCAATTCACAATGCCTTTCACATTTTTATGCAAAATAATTAGACCCATAAATAATTGAAAACATAGCGTAGCACAGTCCACGGGGGACGAGTCTTTTCCATTCTTTAGCTAGCCATTACCCCTTCTTCGACCATTTACATGTGTTGCAGCCGTTTGATCCTTGGAATCTACTCATGGTCCCAATGTTGAAGGGATGCTCAAAACCTTCTATTACATGAATGCTATTTCCACATAGCATATGCATGCATTGCAAGAATATGGAAGACACATTTTAATGGTGTATATTAATTAGGGAATAAGGTGTTTATTACAGTCACACAAAATCACATTTGACACATAGGTTGTCATTGAAAGTATAGTCATGCCCCTAAGTATGGTTTGGTATTAAGGATGAAAAACTAAAGGGAGTATTGAGGCCGCTAAATGTATGAGAGCAGATTTATTCCCATGGGCGAAGAATGTCGAGGACCGATGACCATAAAAAATTAAAGTGATTAAGAAGGACTTCATGAGGGCTAGCTTTTATAGTCATTCTTTTTGTTCTTGAGTATTAGGAATCCCACACTATTAACAGGGACCGTTGGGAACCCCGCAAAAAAAAACAGGGACCATTGGGAGGCAAAGGACACTCAAGCCAATCTTTAAGGCACCTTTTTCATCAACCCAAAGCACAATGCTAAGTGGCCCAAACAAATCCCAAGAAAAAATCACTAATGTGCAACTTTAGTGTTTGTCAGAGCCTCTAGGTAACCACCCGTGGCTGGTAAGGAACGTTGGTTTACGCAGGAGCATCTGAGACTTACTCTGGCCCTCTCGGGTTGGAGCAGGAGTCTCTGGCTCTTCCTCTGGAGCGCTCCCATCATGTGTGTTCAGGGAATACCACGAAGGACTTTAGGGTCTCTTGTTATGGGCTGGCACCCAGGTTGTGTGGTTATGTCCCGACTGGACATGCTGGATGTTCCTCCTGGCCTGGCGCCTCACTTGGATCGCTTTGTCTTAGCCATTGGAGCTAACCTAGAGCCCCCTGGCCAATTGGTACCGAGCCTTCGGGTTGCATTCTCAGCACAAAAGACTAATTCCTTTGAACACTCTATAAGTCACATGCATTTTCTTGAAAGGGTTGATCACTTCACTCAAGATATTGTAGATCTGAGAAGAACACCTCCCAATCTCTCCTAAACATAGTTATTCGATTTCTCAAGATATTTGTGTGAGGTGTAAGCCCAAGCATAGATTTGTTCCTCTCTCTCCCAACCACTTTCTTGATTTTAGCAAGTTCTGATATTTTCCCCTTTGTTCTTGTTACTCTTGAAGGTTGAAGAATCTTAGGTGATAGGAGTCACCAATTAGGAATCAATTTATGATTTACCACGTCGTTTGTAAAGGTTTGGAGGTCGCCTCAAGGTCTATCATGAGTGGTTGAGCATCGCCTTTGTGGTGATAGCTCAAAGAGAAGAATGTGAGCCTTTGTAGCGTAGGAGGCCTTTGTGGTTTTCCACATCTCCAATGGTCACTAGTTTCCCTCCAAGGAACTGAACATCGGGATACATCTTCGTCTCCACGTGTCTTCAGTTATCTCTTATCCAAGCTCATTCACTTCGTGTTTTACTTTGGTCCATTGACCTTGCAAGCAACATATAGGTTGCTACTCATCGTAGCTACATTAGGAATACTTCATATTTTGAAAAGCCTAATCTTGTAAATAAAAGGAGCTAACATTTAGACCTATACACCCCCTGCTTGGTCTATCTCGATCATTTCGGTCATTTTATCTTGCAACACGCAATCACGAGTTTAGCTAAACCATGAGCGACTTCACTTGCCTTCCGGTGCACCTTCTTAGCCTTAACACAGGTAACAACTCTAAGGCAAGTCACGCGTCTCTGCACACCCTAGTAAGCACTGACCTTCTCGACTCCAGAAATTTCAAATTTTGCGGTCATCTCAGCACAATCACAGTCAAGCATGAGTCATGCTATTTGCATGGAAAATAAAAAATGCCGTTATTTCACAACAATAAAACCACTAAACAAGCCATTCCAGCTAGCATCTCGTATTCATTCCATGTCCCCCTCTTGAGCACATATGCCTCCGACATTACAATGACCTCGAGCAAGCCATGGCCTACGAAATACACACACAAATAGCAAGTAAGTACTCCCTCCGTCCGAAAATACTTGTCGGAGGAATGGATATATCTAGACGTATTTTAGTTCCAGATACATCCATTTTTATGCATTTCCGCGACAAGTATTTCCGGACGGAGAGAGTACAATTTATCCCACAATAATTTGATAGTTGAGCTTGTCTCACATGTGGATGAATAGCTCATGTGTTTGAGTTTGCACAAGTTGCAGTATAGTACATTACTGAGTGTGGCAGTGTTCGAATAGGTAGAACTAGAGTTTTCAGCCACGGTGGTGATTCTGATCCTGAGGTATGGACAAAGTTGGTTTCACCTATAACTAAAAGATGACTTTGGGATAACTTTTGTCGTGGAAGTGGCTGTCCTGGAGGAGTATCAGGTTGTCTACGAGTAGGATTCAGGCTTCGGCTGAACTTTGTCAACGAATATTTGTCTCCTATTTTCGTTAAGTTTTGGACATATTTTCTTGTTATAGTTTGAAGGTGCAATTTGGCAGCGTTATGTGGAGTACGAAACTTATATGTCCGGCATCAAATGCCATGAGGTCCCATCTTTTTTTTCTTCCTAAAATCTAAAAAGTGCATAGGCACTATTTGGTTGAATGGAGCGGCCGCGTCTCGCATGCATGTGGCTATTAACTTTTTTGTCTTTAATGCATGTGGCTGTTAGCATTAAATGCGTTCACACTAATTACTTCATTCCGAACAGAACATATCCACGCATATTCATTTTGGAGTTTTAAATTTTAAGAAGTCATATATTTCAAACCACACGTCGAAATTCAGATCCGTTTTCACTGCTGGAACTCTTGCAACGAGATCTTTGAAACTAGATCCCGCATGAGTATGTTTCGATGAATTTTTTTAATGCCAAGTTTGGTGCTATATGGTGCAACTTTAATATTGTATTGTGCAACTTTAGTACTACATCGTGCAACTTTTTGCAAAACCAATTTTTGGATCTGCATGATTCAACTTCCTTTGAGATTACAGTCTAGCAAGCATGACAACTTTGATGTTTAGTTGACAGGACTATTGGCACACACATATGCTCAATTGGTGCGGCAATGTAGTCTAGTTGCACACACATTGATATTTAGTTGGCAGGACTAGTTACACACACATATGCTCAGTTGGTGCGGCAATATAGTCTAGTTGCACACATATTGATGTTTAGTTGGCAGGACTATTGACACACATATGCTCAGTTGGCGCGGCAATGTAGTCTAGTTGCACACACATTGATGTTTAGTTGGCAGGACTATTTGGCACACACATATGCTCAGTTGGCGCGGCAATGTAGTTTAGTTGCACATATATTGATGTTTAGTTGGCAGGAAGACTAGTTCATCAAAACATACCCATGCGGGATCTAGTTTCGAAGAGCACGTCGTAAGGGTTCCAAAGGTGAAAGCGGATCTTAATTTCAATGTTTATTTTAAAAATTATGGCTTTTAAAATGAAAATGAACTCTAAATTAATGTGTTTACACTTGGGTGCCTTCCAATCCGTAAATAAAAACACATTGCATGCCCTTTCTACCTTTTTTACGATGAGAAAGAATCTTTTTTTTTGTTTAATGGAGACATAAACTTGATAAAAGTGACCGCCACTCTGGAGCTCTAGCGAGCGCCCTGCCGCTGGCTAGACGCGTCCTTTTTTTCTTTTGCCGGGAAAACCGAATCTTTCTAGCAACAAAAATGGTGTTTTCACTTATGTCTCACTATGTTTTTTTCTTCTAAAAAACACGATACAAATACGTGGCTCACATACATGCATGTACACTTATGTCTCGTTATGGATGGTGAAGCAATACGCCGTCGAAATGACGAACAGTCTGTCATCCTTTGAGGCGGGCAGCAGATTCTGCCCGTACGAAGCCTACCGTTTCATGCGTGGAAGCAAAGGTGGTTTCCATGGGAACATCACAGTGTTTTCTTGCCGTGTCTACGTTCATATAGCTTTTCCCAGTTCAATCACAGGGATCCGCTGGACAAGTTGTCACGGCTCCCGACGGCACCACACCACGCCTAACCATGCATCGTCCGGTGCACCTTCCAGCTTTGGCGCGGCCCTCGGCACGCATGCGGCCGGCTGCATGTATGCATCCATCTCGTTTCGTTCCATCCACTCACGCTGCAAACCATCATCACGTGAAACCACCCGTTGACCTGTAGGCTCAGGTGGGGTTTAAAGGAATCGGTCAGGATTCAGACGTGCAGCGTACAATCGCAAGAGCTACAACCAAAACTAGGCTGGCACGATGGCACTGCATCGATCGCATAATGCCACGGCAGCTGGGCCCTCGGCTTATGCTTACCAGTCATCACAAACCAGTGGGTTGATCGATAGTGGGACGGTTCAAAGTGTAGGCCACACGGATGCTAGCTAGCTAGATCCATCGATTCGTTCCTACACTCTGACCGTTTTCGCCAAACTATTGCTTCCGACGTTTCAAAATAAATAATCCAACTTTATATTAATTTTGTATTAAAGCTAGTATAAAATACAGTCATCTATTTTTTTTTTCAAAACGGAGGCAAAAAATTTGCCTCATCCATTAAATAAGAGGAGAATAGAGTTTAGAGTTTTTACAAGCGCCCTTACAAAACGGCATGGCAATTACTCTCGTACAACAATACACCCTAGTTTCTTAGCACCTGCCGTAACCCATAGTTTTGCCTCGAGCACGATATTTTGGAGCAGGATAGGCGGCGGCGCACTCTTGTTGCGAAACACCCGCGCGTTTCTCTCGTTCCAAATAGTCCAAGAGACGAGCATGGTGAGGAGGCCATCGCTCGTCTATTGGGGTTTTCGCATGTCGGTCCTTCTATCCCACCATTGCATGAGGGAATCCTCAAGGTGCCAATTGGTGGTGTCCATGTGCACAAGACCAAACTTGTCGATGACCGATCGCCAGAGCCTAATGGAGAAGCGGCACTTGACGAAGAGGTGGATGCCCGATTCTTGCTCACGTTTGCACAGCGGGCAAAGCCCACAATTATCCCAACCACGCCGCTCCAACCGGTCGGCGGTCCAGTTCCGGTCTTGCAAGGTCAACCAGCGAAGAATTTAACCTTAGGGGTGCCCCAAGCTCTCCAGACCATGTGGTGAATGGGCGAGTGCGTCAGGCCAAGGAATTGCGCCTTATATGCTGTGGCCGCCGAATACTGCCTATCATCAGCATGTTTCCAAACAATGTCGTCTTCAACGTGATCGTCAAGATGGAAGTCATGCACAAGAGAGTACGTACGTACCGGTGCCTCTCCGTGTAGCAGGTGCTTGTTTTCGGAGACGGACCAGACACGTGATTGATAGATAATCTAAGACGCGGAAAGCAGGACGTATATACGGTACGATCCACAAGTCCCTGCCCAGATCAAAAAGTCGCACCCAACCAGACTCCTCACAACCAGCCAAACTCCTGAGCTGTCCAGCAGATATGAGGTGCCCTGGACGCGCCCGGACACTGCCACCACAACTGACCGGCTCGGTATAGGCCACACTGCCACCACCACTGCACCCACGAAACCCCCACCCATGTCCGATGAACCCTAGACAAACCCTCAGTTCTCTCACCCTCTCTGCTCCCTACCCATCTCCTCCCCATCCTCTCTAATCTCTTCCGCCCCCTCCACCATGTCCAAGTCCGCCCATGGCTCCCAGCGAGCCCGATCCCATGGACTGGGATGAGCGCGTGAAGGAGGACTCCGGCTTAGGCGGCGAATCTCCGGACGAGGCCGAGCTGGTGCTCCGCATTGCCATAAACGGTCACAGCAGGAGCTCGAGCTCCGTTGTGTCCGTCGCTAGCTCCTCCGGGTCCCTCCGCCGCAATGCGGGTCACCGTCGCCAATCCCGCTCGACGCCGCTCTAGATCCAGAGCATGGCGGCATCCTCCCCTTCCCCTCCGGCGCCAACACCGTCAAGGCAGTGCTGGGTGCTCGTGCCCGTGGCTCCTATGCGGATGTGCATGTCGGAGTCAGAGGCCAAGGCCGCCCGCCGCGAGCGGCAGCAGGCCACGATAGAGCCCGGCTCTTCCTGCCAACTCGCCCGCTCCACCCCCCTCGAGGCGTACCTCCACGAGGTCATGCATTGGTCGCTGACAATGGTGGAGTCCGATGCCAGGTGCCTCCGTCACAAAAATGCAAAGGTGCTCTCGCTCGGGCTCGAAGTTTCAAAGGGCTTCGTGGGGAGAAAGAATCTGCCATGGCCAAGGTGGCCCTCCACTCAAAGGAGCAGGCCCACGCCATCTACCGCCTTCCCGGCTACATCTCATCGGCGTCGAAGAGCGACAACACCAACACAGACAATGATGACGATCCTCCCACTACGGACACGTCACGGAGGAGAGGGACCGCCGTGCCGGTGACCACACGGGCAAGGGCCCGAAATGATGATATCGCCTCCCCTCATCGTCTAGCTAGCTATATGAACATTTTGTATTTAGTAGAATCCGGCAAACAATGTCTTTTGTGTTCGATGAACTATGTCCGATGAAACAGTCTATCTATATTTCTCGTTCAATCTTGATGTTGATCTGCGTTGTTGTTGTTGGGAAACGTTGCATGGAAAACAAAAAAAAAATCTACGCACACGCTAGATCTATCCATGGAGATGCATAGCAACGAGAGGGGAGACTATGTCTATGTACCCTCGTAGACCGCAAGCGGAAGCATTTAGTAACGCGGTTGATGTAGTCGAACTTCTTCGCGCTCCAACCGACCAAGTACCGAACGTACGACACCTCCGTGTTCAGCACACGTTCAGCTCAGTGGCGTCCTCCGCCTTCTTGATCCAGCAAGACGGCGAGGTAGTGGATGAGTTCCGACAGCACGACGACAAGGTAACGGTGATGGTGAAGCTATCTCAGTAGGGCTTCGCCTAAGCACTACGAAAATATGACCGAGGGTGTAAACGATGGAGGGGGGCGCCACACACGGCTAAGCAATTGTTCTGGGTATGCTAGGTGCCCCTTCCCACATATAGATAGGTGGGAGGGAGAGGGGAGAGGCCAAGGGGCGCCCCAAGTAGGTATGAATCCTACTTGGGCTCCTGTCCTAGGCCGGCCTCACTTTCCTTCTTTGGCGCCAAGGGGAAGGAAGGAGGAGGTGGCGCCCCCTTCCTTTCTCCCACAAGGAGGGAAAGGTAGGAGGTGGTGCCGCCCCCTCCTTTCCTTCTTCTAGCTTCGGTGTCCAGGGAGAGGGTGCGCCAGCCCCTCTATGGGCTGGTGTGTGCCTCTCCTTGGCCCATTAGGTGCATAGACCTCCCGGAACCCCTTCCGGTGATCCAATGACTATCCGGTGCACTCCGAAACCATTCTGGTGTTCGAATATCATCGTCCTATATATATATCAATATTTACCTCTCGACCATTTCGAGACTCCTTGTCATGTCTGTGATCTTAGGCTGGTCATAGTGGGAGTAATATAGGTAGTAACATAGATGCCACATAAGCAAAAATGTTGATGTGGCAAGTAGTTAATGAGGAGAGAGACAAATAGAGTAACTTAATATGTTACCATCACATAGCGCTTTCCAATGCAAAATAAATCTACAAGACAATAAATGAACATGTGTATGTTACTACACATATGACACTTCCCACTATAAGGGTAGTAACATAGAGTATTAACGTATGCATGTTACTGCTCTAAGTTACTCCCCACTATGACCAGCCTTATCCGGGACTCCGAACAGCATTCGGTCACCAACAACATTCCGTCACCAAATTATATAACTCATTTAACACTATATCGTCAACGAACGTTAAGCGTGCGAACCCTATGGGTTCAAGAACTATGTAGACATGACCGAGACACCTCTCCGGTAAATAACCAATAGCGGAACCTGGATGCCCATATTGGTTCCTGCATATTTTATGAAGATCTTTGTCGGTCGAACCTTGTGACAACATACGTAATTCCCTTTGTCCATCGGTATGTTATTTGGCCGAGATTCGATCGTCGATATCTTCATACCTAGTTCAATCTCGTTACCGGCAAGTCTCTTTACTTGTTCCGTAATACATCATCTTGCAACTAACTCATTAGTCACTTTACTTGCAAGGCTTCTTGTGATGTGTATTATCGAGAGTGCCCAGAGATACCTCTCCGATACTCAGAGTGACAAATCCTAATCTCGATCTATGCTAACTCAACAAACACCTTCGGAGGTGCCTCTAGAGCATATTTATAATCACCCAGTTACGTTATGACATTTGATAGCACATAAGGCATTCCTCCGGTATGCAGGAGTCGCACAATCTCATAGTCGAAGGAATATGTATTTGACATGAAGAAAGCAATAGCAATAAAACCTTACGATCATTATGCTAAGCTAACGGATGGGTCTTTTCCATAACATCATTCTCCTAATGATGTGATCCCGTTATCAAATGACAACTCATGTCCATGGTTAGGAAACGTTAACCATCTTTGATCAACGAGCTAGTCTAGTAGAGGCTTACTAGGGACACGGTATTTTTTTATGTATTCACACTTGTATTTAAGTTTCCGATCAATACAATCCTATCATGAATAATAAACCTTTATCATGAATAAGGAAATATAAAATAAAAACTTTATTATTGCCTCTAGGGCATATTTCCTTCAGTTGCATGTATTGTATGAAATTGGGTATTCAGATATACGGACTGCAATTGTGGACAGGGGAAATGAGGATTGTCCACTCACTGCCAGCAGGCGTGTTCGGACGCGTCCATGGGTGTATAGGGGCTCGGATATGCCAACTGTGACTGTAGATGCTCTAACAAGACTATATTTGTGTGTTTATTTCTTGTCTCTGAAGTCCCTGGCTAGTGCGCAGGTAGAAAAGTATTATGCTGATGAAACACTTGATGATGTTCAGATGAGGCGTTTTAATTTCTTTGAAGAAAAGGCAGGAGCAACATTGCGAACAAACAAATTGAGAGGATAACCAACAAGCCATATCCTCATTTGCGGATGTTTAATGCTGGAACTGATAATGACTACTAGATACCTCCATTTTGAAATAATTGAAGTTTTGGGATTGTCTCAAGTAAAACTAATTGAAATTTGACCAAGTCTATAAAAAATATACTTACATCTAAAACATCAAATTAGTCTCTTGAGATTCGGCCAAAGGCAGACAAGGGCATTACGTTGGTCAAGTGGTCCGCGGTATGTCACTCAAAAGGCCTTGAGGGTCTCGACGTGATTGATTTGAAGAGGTTTGGAAGGGCGCTACGAATTATAGGTGGAAATGGCTCGAGTGGCAAGACCAGAACATGCCATGAATTGGCTCCCCTACTCCGTGTGACCGAGATGATGACACTTTTTTTGCTGCTGCTACAAATATCCCTATGGGCAATGACTCGTGTGCTCGCTTCTTGCAAGCCCGATGGCTCCATGGTGTGGCAACCATTTTGAGCTTCCCAGGAACCAAGCATGGCTGAGCTAATACAGCATCTGGACCATGTTTTGCACATCGTTTGGTTGCCCATGAAGACTAGAGTAGAAATGCAACATGGTGTTTGGTTGCATGTCTATGCTCCCTCGATGCCAAATTAGGCCATTGGTTACGTGCAAGACATGCTGTGTGGTAACCTCTTCTTTGAGTGGTGAAGTTACAAACACATAGTCATAGGCATAATAGTAGAAGCAATACTAACTAAGAACATTACTCGTTGATCATGGAAAGAGCTGGCTCGTGTTGACTGTCCTTAATGACCACCTCTGCTCATGAAAAGTCGAAGATGGCAACATTGAAAGCATCATGGGTCAGGACCTTGAATGTCAAGAAGTACTTGTGGGCAATGGGGAAGCCCAGCCACCCTTGATCCACGATACCCCCCCCCCCCATTGACATTATTCAGCCTCACATTACAGAGTCGCGGTCCTGCAGACGTGATGTGTGGAGTCAGGTCCTAGAGGAGGAAGTGAGGCACTGGTGTTTGGCATTGTGATCAACAAGACGAATCGACATAGATTGTCGATGTAGATCATGAAACACGAACTGTCGTTCACCTTTGCCATAGTCGATTGCTTCTCCTCCTAAACTGAATCATTTCCTTTGATCCTTTCTTTTCCTACTAGCCTGCTGGGATGTGTTCTTTTTCCTCCTGGTCTTGGGGCTCCATCCGGTTGGGCACATGCATGATGGTTACTGATGATTGAGAAATGTATTTATGTGCTCCTTACTACCCCCCCCCCCCCCCTCCAAAAAACACACAAATATGCACCCGATCATCCTTCCTGCCTAGGCCCAAAGCCGATGATGTGGTCATGTTTATTTGCACACTCTAGTACGCACTAACCTTCACACATGCGATTTTTTTTTTCAAATTCTCAATCACCTTAGGGCAATCACACTCGAGCAAAATGGTTTTGGTTGCAAGCACAATTATTTGCACTATAAGAAAAAAAATAGATAGGCATTTGTAGATAAGAAAACTAGTAAACAAGCGATTCCAACTGATTGTAAAAATATCTATAATTGGCTACTTACGCATGCGATAGGTAATTATATACTCTAGAACCCACTATCAAGATATTTGTTAGACTAGACAATGTAGATCTCTTTGCCAAGATATCTAAAAAACCTCAAGTGAACAATAAACATCTCAACATAATAATTAATATTTCACATAAGTGGTATAAACTATTCCCTGGGGTCAGTGATTATGTCACTTTCAGAAATTTTCTTATATACAAGAGGATCCTCATAATGGAAGGTTATTGGAGGGCAAAGTTTTGAAATAACATAACTAATAATTTATCCATGCAAAATGTGATTCAAAGTGCAAGCATAATAGTGATGGTTGTTTTTTTTAACAAAGAATGGTTTACCTTCATATTCGACAATATTGTTATATGGTCAATCTTTCTAGATGGTGCGATGATTAATTGAGCTACAAAAACGATAGGAAATGTGATTAATTTTGCTAGTGTAAAGTCAAAACAAAGTAGTTACAACTCCATAAACACAGAATAAGTTATAAATAAGTAAAAAATGTGATTAATTTTGCTAAGTGTAATGGAGTTATCTACTAATATTAATTGTATATTGATAGAATAAGTTATAAGGAAATAAAATATAATCAATTTTGCTAAGTGTAATAAAAAGTCATGTTAGTTACCATTATTTTTAGGCTGAATGAATTATAAAGAAATAATACATGTATTCAACGGCATTTGAGGTACCCACTCCATAGTTATCTTACGAACTGCAGCCTCATTTGCGTTTTTGTGATTTTTCTACAAATAAATAGAATTTGGTCACATCAAGTTCAATTGGTGCTCGCTTTTTCTCCTGCAAAGTTTATTAGACTCATAAATAACCAAGAACATAGCATAGCATGCCCCGGGCAGGCGGGAGGAGAGTTTCCTTCGCTGAAATGTTCAAATCTGAAGATTTGGCAGACAATTTTTAGGTCGTTGTTTCTACACATGTCTTTCCCCCAATGTACTGATCTGAGAGAGTTAATCCTTCAAAAATGCAACCCTCAAGCTATGACTAAATGAGGTTACCCTTGGGCTGGAACATGTTATTCCTCAAGAAAGGGAGACAAATTGCACATATCATCTTCAACTGGCCATGGAAAAGTGTCAATCGTTTTGCTGGCTGCTCCTTTTATGACAGGGTCAATACCAAAGATCTGTTAAAAAACATTTTGTGTTGATTTCTGTGAGGAAATCGTTAACTGGTAGGTGATCAGTTGGCTGGCGAGTAGGGGATTAATAGGCTAATCGACAAGTTAATTAATTAATTGACTGATTTATCAGTTTATCGGCTACTCGCTGACCCTACGAGTAGGGATTAATCAGCCAGTTAACTGGTTAGTCCACTGAATTCCTGAATAGGGGTTGTGAGTTGTGACTGTGTTTTTTTGCAATGAAAACTCCGAGGAAAGTTCTTTGCATCTTTTTCGGGACTGTATATTTGCTCAAAAATGTTGGCCGAAGATAGTGCAAAGCAAAAGGAGAGGTATCCAAATTTACGATGAAATCGTTTTCACCTCTCTAAAGCTGGCGAAAGAAATTACCTTCGATATAATCATTTTAGGTTGCTAGAATATTTGGAATCGAAGAAATTGAAAATTCTTCAAAAATAAAGTGACAAGTGTTAACACATGGAAGTTCCTCGTCAAGCAAGATTTGATGCTTTTGAAACACCGAGTGAATAGCAAGAATGTTGCAACTTTATAGAACTCGATGGAAACACATCTTTGATGTTGTTGATCTGCAACTTTCATTAATCATTTAGTTCTCATGTTCAAAATTGGCATTGAATAGACTATTTTCCTTTTTTTCACTCTTGTCTGTACATATGTACTTTATTTATCTCCTTGTTAATATTCTTTTGGGCATGTTTGTGTCGCTGCCCCAACGAGCTGGTTGTATCGGTTGGTTGTTGCTTGATAATATAAAGCGGGAGAGACCCTTTTCCATCATATGAGCTTAAAACAGAACCATGGACCCCAAAGCAACACATTACTCCAGTTTATGAGGCAGTAGGCAGATTTCGCCAGTACTAAGCCGGGTTCGGAAAGAAAAACCCACACTCCGAATTTGCATTGATCGTGTGAAAGTGAAACCACCTCTCAGGTGGAGTGGGTGGTCAGGGATGTTTTCACCCAACATGAATGACAAGATAATCTCTGAATCGGTGCACCATCTCCTTGTACATAGGCATATATAGTGTCGGTTTTATGTGACTCTACTGTTGTTGAGATGTATGTTTTCTATTTTCTTTTATCAGACTATTGATGATTGACTGTATGTATCTTAGTTACACAGAGCCGTGTGTTGCTCATCATGCTCGATATCAACTTTATGCTACATTCTAAGTACTCTAATAAAAATGCACCTATAAAAAAAAGTACAATCGCATAACTACAACCAAGACTAGCTAGGCTGGCACGATGCGCGTCGCATGATGCTGCAGCAGTGGGGGCCCTCGGCTTATGGTTACCGGTCAATTTGGTGACCAGTCACAGTGGGTTGATGATAGTGGGACGGCTCAGAGCTCATGCCGGCCGGGATGGATGCTATCCAGATCCATCGATTCGTTCCGGCTGTCTGCTCCGCGTAGCCGGAGCCATCAGGTCGTCGCTCTCGGAGACGGACGGGGGATGTCATTATCTAAAGACGCAGGAAACAGGATTCAGTCCCCCAAGTCCCAAGATATACATCCCAACTAACTAACCAGCTAGTACTTTTTATTAAGTTATTTTTCGTCTCTGAAGTCCCTGACTAGCAGGTAGGAAAAGTATCATGCTTATGAAGCACTTGAAGGTATCCAATCCAGGTGAGGAGTTTTCTTTCAAGAAAAGGCAACAGTGCTCACAACCAAATTGACAGGATAACCAACAATACGTATCCCGTTGGCGGTTTAACGCTGGAATCCAAAATGATTATAATAAGGAAAAGAAATTTTTTCAAGGTTTAAGGAGTGCATGCATCTACGGGTACGCGTATGGGTCGGTACGCTTGACCCATCAGAGGTGCTGGACCGTTGCGTGTCGAATGTCCGGTAGTGGCCATCAACCTTGTGCAGACACCGAGCAGTCCTGGCCGGTCTCTCGACAGTGTATATGCAGGCGAAATTCCAACACATTTCCTGTTGACATGAGAATAAATAAAAGGACAGGACATAATCATTGTCAATAAAAAACTCCTCTATTTTTTTCTTTAAGGTTTGGAGTATATAGTATCACGGGTAGCACTGCATGCGATTCCAATGCTGAAGCAGGGAGCGGTTGGCTTGATTGCATCCGTGATCCAAGGAGCTAGCTGACATGATTACTTTGCTATGTTTCTTATTTATTTTTCACCGGTTATTAGTACCTAACTTGTGGTTGAGATGGTTAGGTGGACAGTGGTATCCACCACTGGGGGTTCAAATCGCAGTCTTCGCATTATTCTGGAATTATTTCGGTGATTTTCGGCGATCTTGACTTTTCGATTGAAAGGAGGCGTTCCCGACGACGTGCGTCTTGTCTTTCGGAGGTGCTCATAGGGATAGGGTGTGCGTGTGTGCGTTCATAGGGGTGAGTGTATGCGCGTGTATATGAGCGCTTGTGTCTGTACTGATGCTCAAGGTACCCTATCATTGATTAATAAAACTTCTTTTCCACCGCAAAAAAAAATGAAGGTTAGGTACATATATACTTCTGTGATGCTCCTTTGTTTATGTTTCGCAGTGTTGCGTGTGCGAAACATCCAAGAATGAACACGGTTGCCCAAGCTTTGATTATGAGCATCTTTTATTTCTCTTTCTTTTTTTTTTTGAGGGAGCATCTTTTGTGGGTGTGTCTAGGGCACATCTAAATGTGCTCTAGTTATTGCACATCTAAGTGAGTCAATCGAGCATAAAGAGGAAAAGAAAAAAGAAAAAGGAAATATCCACACGAATCTCAACGTAAGAACAATGACATAGGATTTAGATGTGCAATACTTATGTCACATTTTTAGATGTGCTTTAGCAAAATTGCTAGTAAAAACAGGTTAATTACAAATGACACTGTTTCTCCATGATAAAGCTGGCCCGTTGCCGAGCATGAATAGATAGCAAAACTGTATATCTAGAAGGGAAAAAAAGATAGCAACACTATTTATTGAAAAATAAGGGATCATCTATATCAGTTGCCTAAAATATTACAACGTTTGATTTGTATCTATAACCACCGATTGAGCCTCGAGTATCTCAGGATCCGTGATTCCATCAAAAGTGACAGATGGAGCACCGATGAACTTTCCTTCTTTGTTTCTGACCACGATTGCAACAACACCTTTTGTGTAATTTTTTCTGGCCGTTGTGTCAACACTCATCTTCATGCACCCTTGCAAGGGTGGAATCCACCCAGGTCAACGACGCGAACTTGACTCCGAGGTAGATGCAACCTGCTTCTTCTTAGATATTTGGAGTTCCTCCAAGAAGTTTTGAACAAAGCACCTAGTGGACAACCGGCTCTGAAAAGTATCTTCATAAATCACCTTTCTCAAAAGTCTCCACAAGCAACTAGTGGAAAAGAACATCGATCAAAGAGGAGATCCATTCTCCCTCCTCCTGTTCGTCTGAATATGTTAATGCTTCCATGACCCCTTCCTACGCCAATGCCCAAACAGACTTCAACGTCATGCATTCAATAAATGAGTGTATCCATGAGTCCTCTTGATCATAAGTCAAACACTTATCATCCTCCTCCATGTTCGTTTTCTACAACACATCACCAATTGGTATAGATTTTTTTTTTGTTAATCTCCATAGGAAAACACGAATCTTTGTTGCGACACGAACCTTCCACAGCAATGTCCACTGTTTCTTTTCATCCTTCAAATACAATGTTGCAGCCGACCCATCCAGCCACGCCTCCCTCATGACCTTGGTAGTGATAAACATCCTATATGCTGACCATCCAGAAAAACTCCTTTACCATCATAATTTCATGCCCAAAAACTTGATTTCTAGTACTCAAAGCGATTTTTTTCATAACTGAAAGGATCGATATAGTTGACTAGAGGGGGGCGGGGTGAATAGGCAACTAACAATTTTTAGCTTTTCTTTACCAAATTAAACTTTGCATCAAAGTAGGTTGTCTAGATATGCAACTAGGTGAGCAACCTATATGATGCAACAACAATAAGCACACAAGCAAGCAAAGGATAGAACACAAAATATCATGCACAAGTAAAGGTAAGAGATAACCAAGAGTGGAACCGATGGAGACGAGGATGTGTTACCGAAGTTCCTTCCCTTTGAGGGGAAGTACGTCTCCGTTGGAGCGGTGTGGAGGCACAATGCTCCCCAAGAAGCCACTAGGGCCACCGTATTCTCCTCACACCCTCACACAATGCGAGATGCCGTGATTCCACTATTGGTGCCCTTGGAGGCGGCGACCGAACCTTTACAAAAAAGATTGGGGCAATCTCCACAACTTAATTGGAGGCTCCAAAACGACACCACGAAGCTTCACCACAATGGACTATGGCTCCGCGGTGACCTCAACCGTCTAGGGTGATCAAACACCCAAGAGTAACAAGATCCGCAAGGGATTAGTGGGGGGAATCAAATTTCTCTTGGTGGAAGTGTAGATCGGGGCCTTCTCAACCAATCCAGAGCAAATCAACAAGTTTGATTGGCTAGGGAGAGAGATCGGGTGAAAATGGAGCTTGGAGCAATAGTGGAGCTTTGTGGGAAGAGGTGACTCAACTTTGGAGAAGAAGACCTCCTTTTATAGAGGGGGGAACAATCCAACCGTTACCCCCCCAAAATAGCCCCGCAGAGGGCGGTACTACCGCAAGGGGCAACGGTAGTACCGATGTGCCCAGCGGTACTACCGCTCTCTCGCGGTATTGCCGTGCAGACTGGGCGGGCTAGAACATGAGCAGGAATCGGACCCAGTACGGTACTAGCCGCGGTGGTAGGGCGGTACTACTGCTCACGAGCGGTACTACCTGAGGGAGTCCTGGATTAGGGGGTGTCCGGATAGCCGGACTACCATCATCAGCCGAACTATCATTTGTCGGACTATCATCATCGACCGGACTCCAAGACTATGAAGATACAAGATTGAAGACTTCACCCGTGTCCGGATGGGACTTTCCTTGGCGTGGAAGGCAAGCTTGGCGATCTGAATATGTATATCTCCTACCATTTTAACCGACTCTATGTAACCCTAGCCCTCTTCGGTGTCTATATAAAACGGATGGCTTTAGTCCGTAGGACAACAATCACAACAACCCTTACAATCATACCATAGGCTAGCTTCTAGGGTTTAGCCTCCTTGATCTCGTGGTAGATCCACTCTTGTAAACATCCACAATATCAATATCAATCAAGCGGGACATAGGGTTTTACCTCCATCAAGAGGGCCCGAACACAGGTAAACATCGTGTCCCTTGTTTCCTGTTACCATCCGCCTAGACGCACGATTCGGGACCCCCTACCCGAGATCCGCCGGTTTTGACACCGACATTGGTGCTTTCATTGAGAGTTCCTCCGTATGCGTCACCGATAGGCTTGATGGCCTCTTAAATCAACAACGACGCAGATCTGGGTGAGACCTTTCTCCCCGGACAGATCTTCGTGATTCGATGGCTTCGCGATCAAGGGCCAACTCCCTTGGCCATCTGGAGCAGATCGAAAGCTATGCCCCTGGCCGTCAGGTCAGGTTTGGAAGCTTAAACTTCACGGCCGATATCCGCGGGGACTTGATCCTCGATGGATCTGAGCCACAGCCGAGCGTGCCGCATTGTCGTGATGGGCATGACCTAACTCTGCCGCCGGACAGCCCCTTGGAGGCCGCACACGAATCCGCTCCGACTCATAGTCCGGAGCCGATTGCTCGAATCGAGGAAGGATGGCTGGACACCGCCTCGGGAGCCGCAATTTCTACGGCGGTGGAGCCGAACGCTTACCTTGTCCCACATAAAGCCCATGACTCCGAGGTGCCGGACTCCCTGCCGGACTCCGAACCTCCTGCGCCCCTGCCAGTCGAATCCGATTGGGCACCGATCATGCAATTCACCGCTGCGGACATCTTCCAGCACTCGCCCTTCGGCGATATCATAAATTCATTAAAACATCTCTCGCTATCCGGAGAGCCCTGGCCGAACTACGGCCAGGACGGTTGGGACGCGGATGACGAAGAAATTCAGATCCCACCACCACCCACTTCAGAGCCACCGCCGATTTATTTAACCGACATACTCGACTACGACTCCGAAGACATCGACGGTATGGACGGCGATGCGGAGACTCCCAAGAACCAGTGCCTACAGGACCTTTGGAAGACCACCTCGTCATACGACATATACATGGTGGACACCCGAAGGGAAGCGATAACGAGGAACAACGGGACGCGGCGGAGGATAATCTCGCCGATAAAGAACCAAAACGGCGACGTGACGCGCGCCGTAAGTCCCGCCTCGATCAAAGCAGCCTTCCTAACGACCCAGCGATAGAGCGGGGCAATCCAGCAGACGGAACAGGACGAGCCGGATAATCAACCCCTTCACGGAGCAATCAACAGTCCGGCCACAACACGAGCATGAGAACATACGCAAAAACTAGTTGTCACCGCAAGAAGTTTGAAGAAGGCGAAAGCGGAAGCTCAAAACAGCGTAAGACACGCCGTAATGAAGTGGAGCAAAGTATTCAAGACCGCAGACAAATATGGCAACGCCATCAAACCAAGAGCTACCCGAGCGCAAGTTGCTGCCAGAATTTGACGAGGAAGCCATCGAGCCTTCACAACAAAAAACAAAGAGGCCGCTGGCGGATAGACGGCCGCATTTACAGCCCAAAGCGACAAATGGGGCTGCACACAAGCCGAATTATAATCCTGGTAAAACGGATGGCCCAAATAGGTCCATCTACGGGCCAAAAAAGAGGACCCCAGGAGGTAACATACCACGACAAGTGTTCAAGACAGCGGCACACCCAAATACGAGGCGCCGACACCCGCTTATGTTTCACCGATGAGGTGCTGGATCATGAATTTCCGTGGGGTTTAAACCCATAAACATAGAGGCATACGACGGCACAATGCACCCCGAGTCTGGATAGAAGACTACATACTACACATACACATGGCTAGAGGAGACGATCTCCACGCCCATAAAATACCTACCCCTCAAGCTCAAAGGGCCAGCTCGGCATTGGCTCAAAAGCCTCCCGTAAAACACTTGTTGGAAGTTGGGAAGAGCTTGAGGACGCGTTTAGAGCAAATTTTCAAGGGACTTATGTCCGCCCTCCGGATCTTAGGCGACCTGAGTCATATAACCCAACAGCCCGGAGAGTCGGTAGCATAAATTGGAACAGGTTCCTTACCAAAAGAACCAAATAGTCGATCGTCCGGACGCAGAAGCCTTAGCAGCTTTTAAACACAACGTCCGAGACGAATGGCTCGCCAGACACCACGGCCAAGAGAAGCCAAGAACAATGGCCGCGCTAACTAGCCTCATGGCGCTTTTGCGAGGAGAAGACAATGGCTAGCAAGATGCAGCACCAATGACCGAGTACATCCGAGATCAGAGATGGAAACGGAAAGTCACGGCGCAGGAAAGATCAGCGCCGGAATAAAGAAAAAAAACCACAGGGCACGGCGGTCAACGCCGGATTCAAAAGCTCGCGGCCAAACAATAAAACACGGCCTCTTAAGGACAACATCGACGAGCTATCAAATTTAAACAAAATTTTAGATCGGATATGTCAAATCCACAGTACCCCCGGAAGGCCTGCAAACCATACCAACCGAATTGTTGGGTTTTTAAACAGTCCGGCAGACTTAATGCCGGACACAAGGCCTCGAGCACGCCAAGCGAGGACAATGACGAGCCCCACCCAGAAAGCAATCGAAGCCAAAGGACTTTCCCTCAAGAAGTCAAAACAGTAAACTCGCTTCACGTGATAACACGGAAAGCCAACACGGCACTCGCCAAGACAAGTGTCGGACGATCCACCCCAGTGGACCAAGGTTGGATGTCAAAACCAATCACTTTCGACCATCTGGATTAGTCCAGAAGTATCCGGGCGCAGGATAGACTGCCCTGATATCGGATCCCATAATAGACGGACTGCAATTAACGCAGGTGTTGATGGACGTCGGCAGTGACTTAAACCTGCTATATCCGGACACAATCCGCAAGTGGGGATAGACCCTATTACAAATCGGCATAGCCGCACTTCCTTCAAAGGAGCGGCGCCAGGCCCTTAAGCCAGCTATCAAGCACCACCGGACGGGAAGCTCTCGTCCGCTTCAATACAATACCACATTCCGCGTCTCTTACGTTTAAAATGCCCGGTCCACGTGGCATCGTTTCATCACAGGGTCGCCGGAGACCCCGGACACGGCTGGACAAGTCCGGAATAAATAAGCTAGGGGCTACCTAGCCGCACACCCCCTCACAAGGGTTTGCACATACAAGCCATAATGAGCTAGCATAGGCTCAGCTTTCTTAATCTATATTTCAATTTTTATGCACTTTCTCGCACGATTTCTTTTCCAACCAAGTTCCTCTCTTTTTACAGATGAACAGCGTGCACACCCGTCCAGGATACGGCACAACGGAGACACAGGCGCAGACGTGCAGTAGGGACCCGTTGCAAGGACTCTTTTCAGACTAAGACCCTACGTAAACCTTTCTTACTGTCTCTTGTTGCTATAATCCCCTGGTTTTTCAGTATAA
The DNA here is from genome assembly GCA_021605145.1 of Aegilops bicornis. NCBI lineage: Eukaryota > Viridiplantae > Streptophyta > Magnoliopsida > Poales > Poaceae > Aegilops > Aegilops bicornis. The sequence continues at coordinate 651,859,704 of CM038674.1, forward strand.
CCAGAGTGGAGACTGGCGTTTTGGCATCGGCCGCGCCAGTAGAACCTGCCCGTACCTGGACACAAGGGGCTTAGGGCTTTGTTTTGCCCGCTATTATAAAGACCGAACACCTTCGGGAGTGTTCGACGTCTCGAGTTAGGCCTTATATGCATCAGCTCCGAATCATGTCTTTGGTCAAATGTTGGGTTTGCCCGGCTCCTGTGTTTTGCTGCCTTACGTTCCGTATCATCGGCTAACGCGGCTCCAGGAGAACTACTGCGATTGTGCCCTAGTTCGGCTGGGCGAGCACCTCAGTAGAGAAAGCCGAAAACTGACTGTCATGATACAGCGAGAGACTGGTCAACCACTCGATCGACCTTGGGAATGTTTAGGATTCCTCCGCTTTGACGAAGGGCCGTTTCCCGGCCAGGCACATACGCGCCCCGAATTCGGAGAGCACGGTGCCCCCAGGGGCTATGTCGTAGCCCCACCCTCGAACTCCATGGCTAAGTGAAAATGATAAAGCATTATAGTCCGGTTGCCTCGTTTGCTACGCTACCACCTCCTTCTGAGGACCGAGACGTCGGATTAAGTGTGAAAACGCGCTATTTTTTGCGAACACCCCCGCACCTTGTGCGTGGGGGCTGAAGCCGACGACTGCCATCTTTCAGGTTATACATACATATACATGAACGGCCGCAAAGGAGATATTCTATTACTTGAACGCACAAGTATAAAAGGCGCTTACATCATAAAAATCGTTTTTACATCATATAAAAGTTCATTCGAACGTAACATTTTTTGAGCACTGCGACTCTATTACACGGGCACCAGGCAGCACTTCGCCAAAATAGTGCTCGGCGGGTAGCCGGTAATTATCCGAACCCGGGGTCGCAACAGCGGTGGCATCCATCTCTGTCCAATGTGTCTTTACACGGGCGAGCGCCATCCGCGCACCCTCTACGCAGGCCGACCGCTTCATCGCCTTGATATGCGGCACCGCCCCAAGAAATTGCTGCAATAAGCCAAAGTAACTCTTCGGCTGGGGCCTATCCGGCCGGATATGGGTCACTATATCCGTCATAGCAAGCCCGGACAACCTATTTAGCTCAGCCCACTCAGCCAAACGACCGGTCAGCGGAAGTGAACGCTCCGGACTATGGAATTGAGACCAAAACAGCTCTTCCGTCTGGTGATCCTTCTGGCTTCGAAAATGAACAACGACATCCGCCGCACTCGCTGCTAAGTCCATATAAGGGCCCTCCGGACACCACAATTGGCCCAGCTGAGCATATTTTGAATCCGTGAACCTTCGGCGCAGCAGAAAAGGCTTGCCAGCTACACTCTCCCCGGCCTGGCGCAGCTCTTCCTTCATGGCCCGCATTGCAGAGCGGGCATTCTTGGCTTCAGCGGTGGCCTTCCGCAGGTCTTCCTGCCCCGCTAGGCGCTCCTTCCCAAGAGCCTCATTGCGGTCGGTAGCCTCTTTTAACTTCACAGCCATTTCGCCATCTCTTCCCTGCTTCCGGCAAGCAGGCGGCCCTTTCGGCCGCTAACTCCTCGGCCGCCTTCGAGGCTGCCGCATCACTCCTTCTGGCCTGGTCCTTGGCTTGAGCAAGTTCGGCCCGAAGACTCTCCACGGCAGCGGCACTATCTGCATTTCACGCAAATTTTGTAAGGAGTTGGCTTCGGCTCCCTTACCATGTGTCCGCGCAGTAACACTTACCTTGCGACTCATCAAGTCGCCTGTTGATCAGCGCGATGTCTTCATCCGCCTCATCGAGTTGCCGCTTTAGTTCAGCAACTCCATAAGTCCGGCTGGCCCCCGGATGACCCGCCACCTGCATAGGCACGACAGGAATTTAAAACCTGCGATTTTGATCCTCGGCACGCTGTCGATATCGACAACTTACCGAGTCTCAGGGGCTACTATCTATACAGGGCGCATTCTATATGCAAAACTGTTAAAAGGTGTGTCATTTTTACATACCTCAAACCCCGCCAAGAACTCCCGACGGCATCATGCAACCCGCCTTGGCGAGCGAAATCCTTTCAATCACCATGCTCATCAATGCGTCTTTGATCTTACGAGATAGACGCCTTCTCAAGCAGATCCTTCAGCCGTACACCAGTTGGCGCCGAACTATCCGGCTTTGCCACACTCGGGGGCTCCCTCCGTGACGACACTTCAGGCTCGTCCGCCCTATCCAACGTCGCCCCGGACGGGGGCGTCTCGCTCTCTATCATCTCCGGACGAAGGTCCCCCGAAGACGAGCTCATCTGCGAAGGACGGAGATCCGAACTACAAGGTAAAAACTTTTGTTATCCTCAGAAGCACAAATAGGGATGTCCCTTATTATAAAACTCCTTTCTTTCTACTTACGGCTCGTTGGAGGGCTGGCTCATTAAGGGAGATTGTGCGCCCGGGGCTTCCCCGGACGCAGGACCCTCCGGCGAAGATTTCTTCCCCCGTTTAGGGGCTTTTTTCCCCGGGTCCTCGGAGGCAGTCCTCTTCTCCCCTTGGTAGGAGGGATTCTCGATCCCCCTCGTTCAAAAAGCCTCCTTGGGCGAGGCGATCGCTCTGCTTTCCCCTTTGCTTTCCTCCGAAGGCGCAACCTCCAAAGATCCCGGACCAAAGACGGGATCCGCGCGGTCTCGGGAGGGGGCCAGACATCAGACATTTCGCTTCCGCTATCCACTCCTGTGTAGAAGGAGATCGGTCATAAGGCGGATCATTGAAAGGCAAACAAACGGTATGTCCGGACTTGGAACTACTTACTTGAGTATCCGGCGATTGCAGCTTAGTCCGGCATCTCGGTCAATTCCGGACGCACCTCTTGCGATCCGAAGAATAAGTTATACATCTCCAGGGGTGTCATACCCATGAAGTGTTGAAGAATCCGTGGGCCCTCCGGATTGAACTCCCATAGCCGGAGAGGACGGCGTTTGCAGGGCAGGAGACGCCTAATTAGCATAACCTGCATCACCACCACCATATCGATCTCCCTCGTTAGGAGATCTCGAATCCGGCCCTGCAGTAGGGGCACGTCCTTTGACGGCCCCCAGTTGAGCCCTTGGTTGACCCACGATATCAATTGTCGTGGAGGTCCCGGGCGGAATTGTCAGGACCCCGATTCCAAATCACATCGACCTAGCTGGTAACACCTCATATCACTTTGCGGCCTCACGCACGGTATTCCCACGGGTGTCGCCTTACCATGGCCCGGGACCGTTTGCGTCTTTTGGCTCACGTATATGACAGTGTCGCTAGCATCCACATGACAAAGAACCGGGCCGACATGGCTAGTCGTGAACCCAAAGCGGCACTAACCTATGGGGACAGGCATACATGAATCACTTCGAGCATGTCGGTCATCAACGTATGAATTCGGGCTGTAGCACTGGCTAACAGGACTCCGGTATCCCGGTAGCATGCAGGCTAAGGCAGGACTCGAATATCACCGCGTGACATTTCCCGAAGGGACGGACATAGGAACGAAATGAAACACATGCCGGCCAGTCAAGTGTCCAAGCAGTAGTCTTTGGGCTAGCGAGACTCCGTGAACCGGGCTAGCGGACTACTATCGCTCGTAAGCACGAGACTTACATTTCCCCATATGAGAGGCTGCCAAGGATAAACAACTAGTTTGTCGGATCCCACCCATACCAAGCATTTCAATCATACACGCAATATGCCCGATATGAGTAAATACAACAAGGCATCACAACAAAACTCTACAACTCAAGTACTTTATTTAAAAGGCTCAGGAGCCATACATAACATAGTCATACAGGTAGGGTCACATGACCCAACACTCAAGTCATACAATCATACAAGCACATGCGGAAGCAAACTAGTCTCGAGTACAGACTCTAGAAAGAAAGAAAGCTTGTTGGAGCCTTTCTATCTACAATGGCCCTTCACAAGTCTTAGATCGCCACACGGTGGCTAATTCACTCGTCGATGTCAACATCTACATAGAATCCGTCGGAGGGGTAGTATTGTCCTCTGGAAAACATTGATTAAACAAACATGAGTACAAAAGTACTCAGCAAGTCTTACCACGTAATCCTATCATACATGCACATTCTCAAGAAGGAGGTGGAGTTATTTGCGACAAGCCAGCTTTGACTCTTGGCTAAGCTATCCCACGTGACACACTTTGTAAAGCATTTGTCGCATTACGAGTCCACTACTCACCATCACAATACTCCACCGTGGATCCTCTCTCGTCATCCCCGAGAGGGCCATCCACGATACTCACACTTATCTTGAGGCTTTTAGTAGTATCCATTTACTTGTCTATGAACTGATATAGGTAACCCAGAAGTCCTTCTCCGTGGACATGGCTATTCGAATAGATCATAGTTAACCCTGCAGGGGTGTACTTCTTCACACACGCTCTCACCACTTACCGTCGGTTACACGACATGTACTCGGCAACCTTCAAGCGGAAGCCCAACGTGGGTGTCGGCCACAGCCTACCTAAACACTCAAGTCCCTAGTCCAGGTTTATCGCCTATTCGGGTTCCATCCGCAGGAGTCCGCCGAGGTTTCCCATACGGCCCCGAGCGATGTGTCTGAGGTTCGAGACACCAAAGCAGGCGAATCGGTACACCGGGCCACGGTGCCTACCGCAACACAACCCACCCCTAAGGTCAGCGTTGCGTGCGGCCCCCAGCATACTACAAACACCAGAAACTACTTGCAACTCCCGGACTAAGAACAAAGGTGGTTAAGAAGCCGAGAGAGTCAATTAAGGATCCCAATGTGTGGTAGTAACTGTCTCATGGATCACAAACACAGATCTCAGTTCTTAGGTTCGGCTTCAATGAAACAACCCACCATGTACTCCTACATGGCCTCTCATCGATACCTTTACCAAATCGTGTTCAACATTTTCACTCTCGAACCAACACAACCATTTCACTCCAGTTCATCATCCCGATGAGCCAGACCTGACACAACTCTAAGCATAGCAAGCATAGCATGGTAGGAACAACACAAACATGGCTCAACCAACTCCTACACATACTAGTGGGTTTCATCTGAGTTCTTGTGGCAATGACAGTCATGCAAAGGAAGTGGGTTCAACTACCGCAGCACACAACAGTTTGAATCGCGTTGTCTTAATGCAGTAAACGAGAGCAGAAGCGAGAACATGGGTTTGTATCGGAATGATCAATGAGTTGCTTGCCTGATGGAACTGGGGTAGAGAACTGCCCTTCAGATGGATAGTCGAGGTTATCTTGAGGCGTAACCTATCATGAAAACACACGAAATAAACATACAAACAATATGCAACAATATGATGCATGCTATGACATGGCAATATGGATGTGTGTTGGCCTAATGCAAGTTGAAGGAACAGGGGATGAACTCATTTGAATCAAGATTCAAATGATAGCTCATTTGAGTTAGTCCTAATGATGCAATATCTTATTCTGGTTATTCAGCATAGTTAACTTGTTTTAACATGCATGAAACCTGTACCAATGGATAGAGTGTATTTTTCTGATAATTTTTCATATATAAATCTTTGCATTTGGAGTTATAGAATAAAAGTTATAAGCATTTGAAATTTGATTTATATTCTGGAATTTATTATATAAAAATAAATCCAGAATTTGGGTTAATCTTGTCGGCCATGAGGTCAGCGTGACGTCAGGGGTCAACGGGTCATCCAGGTCAAACTGACCAGTGGGACCCGCATGTCGAGTTAGTTTAACTAATTAAATTAATTAGAACTAATCCTAATTAGTTAGCAGAGGCCCACTGTCATTGACTCAGACAGTCAACAGGGACCCACCGACAGGGGTCAGTGGTCACCTCGCCGGTGTCTAGCCGCCGGCGAGGCCAGGCGCGGCGGAGCAAAGTGCTTTTGCACTTTCCGGCCACCAAATGGGGCGCGGGGAGCATCTATGTGAAGCTGGAGGTGAGCCGCGGTGTCTGGTAGGGTTAGTCGAGTCGGGTGTGGCGGAGTGGGCGCCCGGCGACGAGTCGAGGCGGCCGGGCTCGGGTGATGTCGGGTTAGTTGCTAGGGGCTCGGCCGAGGCGGAAGTGCATAGTTAGGCCCAGCGCAGCTCGGTGAGTGCGATGGACAGGGTGGCGTGGCAGTTGGGTGGCGAGCCTCGTCGGCTGACGAGCTCCATGGCGATGCGTTCGGGTGATCGCGGTTGGAGTCGTTGTGGTGCCTGAAGAAGAGCGTGGAGAGGATGGAGAGGTAGCCAGGCTCACGGTGATCTCGTAGAGAGCCTCGGCGAGGTCGGGATGCTCGATGCGGCGGCGGCGATGGGGATCTCCGGCGGCTTCAAGCTCGGTCGAGGTCGGTGTAGTGGCCTCCGGGTGCTTAGAGCGGGGGCTCGGCTAGCTAGGGGTAGTGGGGTGCGGTGAGCTGCTGGACATGGTGGGGAGGGGCATGGACGGCGGGGAGCACGGCGTCGGCAGTGGCGTCGGCGATGGCGTCGGCCAAAGTTGGGGAGAGCGAGAGAGAAGGCGGGGAAGAATGGGGTGTCCAGGGGTTCGGGCGGCGTGGAGGTCGTCGAGGCGGCGGCGAAGGGGTGAAGCAGGCGGCGGCCAGCTGCGTGGCGCCCTGCGCTCGCCCGACGACACCAGCTACTGCTGGCGAGCCAAGCAGCTTCATTGGCTGCTTTGGGCTGGGCGGCAGTGGGCGGCATGCGACAGTAGGGTTTTTCCTTTTTAAGCCTTTTCTATTTTACGTAACTCTGTTGGGGTTTTTAAAAATACCAAAACACTTTTAAAAATCACCAAAATGCTCCTGTCACTTGTTGGAATATTCTCAACATGAAACATTTGGTTTGGAGATTTTTTGAACATTTAAAATATTTTTCATAATTTGAAATGCTTATTTCAAAAACTTGTGGACTAATTTTAGGACCCTTAGATGACCTAGAAAATGGTACACCTCCTTTGACATGGGTTCTGAACCAAAACAAAGAGGATGAACATTTTGAAGGGCATTTCAGGTTCATTGAAATAATTTTTAGTAAACCCTAGTTGTTTTAAGGGGGTGTTTTGGGGTTTCCTGCCTTCCCCATTTCAATTTCAAATGAAATTTAAACATGATGCACACCCTAATGCATGGTCTATCCGGGATGTGACAACTCACCCCACTCAAAAGAATCTCGTCCGAGATTTAGGATCTGATGCGAAAAAAGGTGGGATACTCAAGTCAAGACGATCCTCCCTTTCCCAAGTTGCTTCTTGCTCGGAATGGTTTGACCATTGAACCTTTAGAAACTTGATATTCCGGCGTCGAGTGGTACGCTCGGCTTGATCGAGAATACTGAACGGGATATTATCGATAGGTGAGTTTATCTTTGAGATAAAGCGTTTAGTGGTCTACTCCACGGATAGGATCCGAGAAGCAACGCCTGAGTTGGGAAACGTGGAAGACATAGTGGACTCTGGAAAGATGCGGATGTAGTTCCAATTGGTAGGCAACTTCTCCTCGTTTGGCAAGAATGCGAAAGGGTCCAATGTAACGAGGAGCCAACTTGCCTTTGATACCGAATCGATGGGTTCCTTCAAAGGAGTAACCCGAAGGTAAGCCTTCTTGCCAATCTCATAAGCCATAGGCTTATGCTTGCGATCATATTGGCTCTTTTGACGAGATTGGGCTGTTTTCAATTTCTCACGAATAACGCGAACCTGCTCTTACGCTTCTGAATCATGTCCGGCCAAAGAGTTGTCTCTCCCGGTTTTTGACCGATTAAGGCGTTCGACATTTCCGTCCATAAAGAACTTCGAAGGGGCTTTGCCAGCTGGCTTGATAACTATTGTTATAAGCAAACTCGGTGAATGGAAGGCATTTCTCCCAATTCATGCCGAAGAGATGATGTAAGCTCGAAGCATATCCTCTAGGATTTGATTGACTCGTTCTACTTGACCACTTGATTGAGGATGGAAAGCGGTGCTAAAGGAGAGACGAGTTCCCATAGCGTTTTGGAAACTTTCCCAAAATCGAGAGGTGAAGAGACTTCCACGGTCTGAGTTAATCTCTAATGGAATACCATGAAGAGACACTATTCGAGAGATATACAACTCAGCTAGCTGGCTAGCGGTTATACTCTCACGAACGGTAGGAAGTGGGCTACTTTGGAAAGACGATCAACGCATTTACGAAGATAGCATTATTCCCTCTCTTGGTCCTGGAAACCCGGTAATGAAATCCATACCGATTTTATCCCATTTCCACTCGTGAATTTCCAAAGGTTGAAGGGTACCAAGAGCCGTTGATGCTCTGCTTTAACTCGACGGCAGACGTCGCATGATTAGCAATGTATTGAGCAATTTCTCTCTTCATCCTAGTCCACCACAAGCTCTGGCGTAGATCTTGATACTTTTTCGTTCGACCTGGAGGAATGGTGAGAGGAGAGTCATGAGCTTCCTTAAGGATCAATTGCCGTAGCTGTTGTTTCTTGGGAACCACTAAGCGGTTCTCAAAGAAGACAACACCTCGTTCATCTATGGAGAAACACTTAGCAGCTCCGCTAGCAATGTTCTCCTTGATCCGAGATATTCCCCTATCATACTTCTTGAGCAGCTATGATTCGATCCGTAAGGTTGGGTTTCGCCACCAGGGTGGAAAGGAATCCTCGAGGAACAATGTGAAGATTAAGCTTACGAAATTCCTCGTGGAGAATTGGTTGACTTTGTTGTAACATCAGATTGTTACAATAAGATTTGCGACTTAGGGCGTCGACCATGACATTGGCTTTGCACAGGGTGTAGGATATTCCTAAGTCGAAATCTGTAATCAACTCGACCCAACGTCTTTGCCCGAGATTCAAATCCGGTTGGGTAAAGATATATTTCAGACTTTGGTGATCGGTGTAGATTTCATAGCGATTACCCGGAAAGATAATGTCGCCAGGTTTTGAGTGCATGAACCACTGCTGCAAGCTCTAGATCGTGTGTGGGATAGTTATCCTCATGTGGACGCAACTGTCGAGAAGCGTAGGCAATCACATGACGATCTTGCATGAGTATGCAACCTAGTCCTTGTCGCGAGGCGTCGCAATAGATAATAAAGTCCTTAGAGAAATCTGGTGGGACAAATGCACGGGAGCAGATGTCGGCGTCTTTTCAGTTCTGAAAAGCTGAACTCGCCTTTGTGGCATCCATTCGAACTTCTTATCTTTCTTGAGGAGTTCGGTTAGAGGTTTACCAACTTTAGAGAAATTCTCGACGAAGCGGCGGCAATAGCTCGCTAAACCGAGGAAACTCCGAACTTGCTTGACCGATTCGGTGGAGTCCAATCAAGGGCGGCTTGAACTCGCTTCGGGATTGACGGCAATGCCCTTACCGGAGATTACATGGCCTAGATAGGTCACTTACGGTAACCAGAATTCACACTTAGAGAATTTGGCATAAAGGCGGTGCTCTCGAAGTTTCATCAATACTAGCCTTAGATGTTCGGCATGTTCTTCCTCATTCTTGGAGTAGATGAGTATATCATCGAGGTATACCACACGAATTTATCCAAGTACTCCATAAAGATTGAGTTCATTAACCGAGAGAAGGTGGCTGGAGCATTGGTTAAACCGAAAGACATGACGGTGTACTCGTATTGGCCATAACGAGTAACAAAAGCCGTTTAGGTATGTCCCTCGTTCTTGATTTTGATTTGATGGTAGCCCAACCTCAAATCCATTTTGAAAAAGGCGAGGATCCGGCGAGCTGATCATACAGTCGTTGATCCCGGGAGCGGATACTTGTTCTTGATAGTGACCAAATTGACAGTAGGTAATCTACAACCATCCGATCCGTACCAACCTTAGTCTTGACGAAGAGGACGGGGCAAGCCCATGGAGATGAACTAGGACGGATGAAACCTTTTTGCAAGGACTCATCGAGTTGTTTCTAGAGGTCAGCTAGTTCTAGGGTGCCATCTTATAAGGTCTTCTAGAGATTGGGACGGTTCCGGGAATAAGATCTATCACGAACTCAACATCCCTGTCAGGTGGAACACCTGGCAGTTCCTCTGGGAAGACATCCGGGAAATCACGGACTACCGGAATATCTTCGAGGTCTGGAAGGGGGTTGGCATTTAAGGAGTAAAGCTGGCGCTTAGACACTCGGGTTAAAACATCCACCGCCTTGCCGAAGGATGGGTAAGTTGAACGGTTCTAGTAGAGCAATCAATCTTGGCATAATGGGCTGACATCCGGTCCATACCCAAGATGATGTTTATGTCCGAGGACTTGAGAGCTATTAAGGAAGCAAGAAAGACTAATCTCATCGACAAGAATTTCATTCCCATGACTTATTCTAGAGGTTTGCCATCTAGAACCGTGGAGTTTGAATTTCCATGGAGGTAGGCATGTCACGAGAATGTGGTGTTGTGCAATCGAGCATAGCTCTCGAAATAAATGAATGAGATGCTCCGAGATCAAAAAGAACGGTTGCGGATGGCAATTAACAAGAAGCGTGCGAGGGCGGCGTTGGGATCCTCATAGGTTTCTTCAGCGAAACATAGTTGACATGGCCACGGCGGTGGCAACTGGTTTAGCATAGGGCACCTTTCCTGCGGCTTGCCACGGCCGGCGACTTTCCAACTTGATTGGGGTTGTTCTGGGGACACTCTCGGATGTAGTGGCCCGTCTCTCCACACTTGAAACAAGTTACCATATTGGGGCGTGGAGCAGCACTAGCAGCGGGGCCTCCATAAGTCTTGGGCGGAACATACTGCTGGTTGGGGCGAGGTGCCTCAAAGGATGGCCTCGGGGTGAACACAGGTGGTAGAGCAGTATTTGGAATCCAAACCCGGCGCTTCGGGATCCGGCGCGGATGAAGATCGAGTCACGGATGTGCTTGCGAGAAGCCTCAAAATCAGTCTGCGCCATTTACCGATAGCCTTATTGACTAGCTTCGGGAAAGAGGTACACTCATGCAGACGGAGATCTCGGCGTAGCTCGGGGCTAAGTCCCTTGCGGAACCTTGCACGCTTCTTAGCATCGGTAGAAACTTCTTCGGAGCATAACGTGCTAACCTCCCAAATTCACGGTCAGTAGGCATCCACCGATAGCCTACCTTGGGTGAAACCGCAGAATTCCTCACGTTTGCGGTCCATAAGACCTTCGAATATGGTGCTCGCGGAAGGCGGCTTGAACTCATCCCAAGTTGTAACTTGTCCAACCGGACGCATAGCCTCATAATTTTCCCACCAGAGACTAGCGGGGCCTTCCGGATGATAAGCGGCAAAGGTAACCTTGTCAGCCTCAGCCACGTTGGCGGAACGCAGCTTGTGGTGGATCTTTGCGGAGCCAATCATCTGCGTCGAGTGGCTCGACGGAATATTTGAACTTTGGCGGATATAGCTTGACGAAATCGTTGAGTGAAACCACATCGTTTCTCGGTGGCGTGCTGTGTTTTGTTCAATCCGCTCCAATAAGCGGTTGGTCTCACGCTTATTGCGTTCTGCTTCCAGCATCACCTCAGCCAAGGATGGCGGTTGCGGCAGATTCACATTTCTGGCTGCACTACCCTCCCCCTGTTCTGGAACAGCAGGAGTGTTGCGAGTGTTGACCATCCTGGGAGACAAAGCAAGGTTTAAACCAGGATGGCAGAATTAAGCAAGGGAGTGCGGAAGGTAATGGATAGCATGGAATGCAAAGATGTTCATTCGTATGACATGGTAATATAAAACATATATATATACCAACGGTCATACACACCATTCATAGCTTAGTACAAGCCTGACGGAGTACAACTATAAGGAAGGGCGTTACATCTCATCGGAAGCATCCCAACTTCTATACATTATTTTTCTACACTTCCGGAATGATACACACTAAGTCGTATTCCACAAGTCACGCAGGACGGCGGAAATACAACTATTACAATACTAGGGATACTACTACTACTCAGGCAGCTCCGTAGTAGTCCTCATAGAAGTCACCTCCCAATCCTGGAAGTGGAACATGATCATCCGGAAACAGACAATCCTGTGGAGCTTGTGGACCATAGGGACTCGGATGTGGCCGTGGACCAACAAGCGGTGGCAGGCAGGGCCCACGAGGAGGAGTGATGCCTCCTACCTCACGCCACTCCATAAAGTCCGGCAGACTACGCCCATACAGGTACAAGTCCCTCATGTCCATATATCCGGTTTGCACGGCGGTGCAAACCTAGTCGAGTAGCCCGGTGATCAGCACGGGCATTAAAAACTCCATACGCAAGGCCGGTTTTCCACGGTCCTTGTCTTCTAGCATCTCCGTGGTGGTGCGAAGAAGTGAGTCCTCATGGGATGCATTGCTGTACAAACCACGAAGGTAGCCATGCGCCCGAGGGAGGATCTTGGCATGTAGCGGAAATCACCGTTGACCCGGCCAAGGCAGTTACGGCTCGAATAATAGTCATCATAGAATAGGCTGCATCTTGCACGAGACATTCCAATAGTGATCCCAAGCCCATAAGAACAAGTGGAGCGGTTCAAGCTCCGGGATAGGATGGATAAATCCTGACCGTGCATAGATATTGGCTTTGGTTGAAATCCCTAAACTGCTCCTCGACGGTATATTCAGGATACCATCGATAACCAGCCTCAACCATCACCCGAACCAACATTGCCGTGTGACCACACACACCAATGCAACGGGTCAGACGAACCACTTGGTTACGGGGCGGTGGCCATCTGAAAGCACAGCCATAAAGCAGAGGCATTAGAATTCCTAGGGAAAATCGGGCAGCATAACATCTGTAAATGCTCAAAATCAGATTTGAGACATTCAAAAAACAGATTTGCAAAACCACTCAACAACATCATATCAAGGTTCTGGTTCAAATGATAGCATACTAAAATTTAGTAGCACTGAACTGAGGATGTAACCAACAATCCTATAAGTTACTACGGATTAGTAACACGTGAACACGATAGAGAGGAGAGAGCCTAGTCCTATACCCACGTCGAATGAGAAGAGGATGACTCAGATCGGAGGGCATAAGGTAAAGGAGTAAAAAGAGCCTTCGTTCCCTCCCACAATCAATTCCCCTACATATAACTAAAGCATTTCTAGACTCAACATCGACCGGTTTGGCTTAGCGAACCTACACGCAGCCCTGCTCTGATGCCAACGCTGTCGGGACCCGATTCCAAATCACATCGACCTAGCTGGTAACACCTCATATCACTTTGCGGCCTCACGCACGGTATTCCCAGGTGTCGCCTTACCATGGCCCGGGACCGTTTGCGTCTTTTGGCTCACGTATATGACAAAGTGTCGCTAGCATCCACATGACAAAGAACCGGGCCGACATGGCTAGTCGTGAACCCAAAGCGGCACTAACCTATGGGGACAGGCATACATGAATCACTTGAGCATGTCGGTCATCAACGTATGAATTCGGGCTGTAGCACTGGGCTATGAGGACTCGGTATCGGGCTGTAGCAGGCTAAGGCAGGACTCGAATATCACCGCGTGACATTTCCCGAAGGGACGGACATAGGAACGAAATGAAACACATGCCGGCCAGTCAAGTGTCCAAGCGGTAGTCTTTGGGCTAGCAGGACTCGGTGAACCGGGCTGTAGCGGACTACTATCGCCGTAAGCACGAGACTTACATTTCCCCATATGAGAGGCTGCCAAGGATAAACAACTAGTTTGTCGGATCCCACCCATACCAAGCATTTCAATCATACACGCAATATGCCCGATATGAGTAAATACAACAAGGCATCACAACAAAACTCTACAACTCAAGTACTTTATTTAAAAGGCTCAGGAGCCATACATAACATAGTCATACAGGTAGGGTCACATGACCCAACACTCAAGTCATACAATCATACAAGCACATGCGGAAGCAAACTAGTCTCGAGTCTGGACTCTAGAAAGAAAGAAAGCTTGTTGGAGCCTTTCTATCTACAATGGCCCTTCACAAGTCTTAGATCGCCACCTGGTGGCTAATTCACTCGTCGATGTCAACATCTACATAGAATCCGTCGGAGGGGGTAGTATTGTCCTCTGGAAAACATTGATTAAACAAACATGAGTACAAAAGTACTCGACAAGTCTTACCACGTAATCCTATCATACATGCACATTCTCAAGAAGGAGGTGGAGTTATTTGCAGTCAAGCCGCCTTTGACTCTTGGCTAAGCTATCCCACGTGACACACTTTGTAAAGCATTTGTCGCACACGAGTCCACTACTCACCATCACAATACTCCACCGTGGATCCTCTCTCGTCATCCCCGAGAGGGCCATCCACGATACTCACACTTATCTTGAGGCTTTTAGTAGTATCCATTTACTTGTCTATGAACTGATATAGGTAACCCAAGTCCTTCTCCGTGGACATGGCTATTCGAATAGATCATAGTTAACCCTGCAGGGTGTACTTCTTCACACACGCTCTCACCACTTACCGTCGGTTACCACGACATGTACTCGGCAACCTTCAAGCGGAAGCCCAACGTGGGTGTCGGCCACAGCCTACCTAAACACTCAAGTCCCTAGTCCAGGTTTATCGCCTATTCGGGTTCCATCCGCAGGAGTCCGCCGAGGTTTCCCATACGGCCCCGAACGATGTGTACAGTGGTTCCCGAGACACCAAGCAGGCGAATCGGTACACAGACCCACGGTGCCTACCGCAACACAACCCACCCCTAAGGTCAGCGTTGCGTGCGGCCCCAAAGATACTACAAACACCGAAACTACTTGCAACTCCGGACTAAGAACAAAGGTGGTTAAGAAGCCGAGAGTCAATTAAGGATCCCAATGTGTGGTAGTAACTGTCTCATGGATCACAAACACAGATCTCAGTTCTTAGGTTCGGCTTCAATGAAACAACCCACCATGTACTCCTACATGGCCTCTCATCGATACCTTTACCAAATCGTGTTCAACATTTTCACTCTCGAACCAACACAACCATTTCACTCCAGTTCATCATCCCGATGAGCCGGACTGACACAACTCTAAGCATAGCAAGCATAGCATGGTAGGAACAACACAAACATGGCTCAACCAACTCCTACACATACTAGTGGGTTTCATCTAGTTCTTGTGGCAATGACAGTCATGCAAAGGAAGTGGGTTCAACTACCGCATGACACACAACAGTTTGAATCGCGTTGTCTTAATGCAGTAAGAGAGAGCGAAGCGAGAACATGGGTTTGTATCGGAATGATCAATGAGTTGCTTGCACGATGGGCTGGGGTAGAGAACTGCCCTTCAGATGGATAGTCGAGGTTATCTTGAGGCGAGAACCTATCATGAAAACACAATCGAAATAAACATACAAACAATATGCAACAATATGATGCATGCTATGACATGGCAATATGGATGTGTGTTGGCCTAATGCAAGTTGAAGGAACAGGGGATGAACTCATTTGAATCAAGATTCAAATGATAGCTCATTTGAGTTAGTCCTAATGATGCAATATCTTATTCTGGTTATTCAGCATAGTTAACTTGTTTTAACATGCATGAAACCTGTACCAATGGATAGAGTGTATTTTTCTGATAATTTTTCATATATAAATCTTTGCATTTGGAGTTATAGAATAAAAGTTATAAGCATTTGAAATTTGAGTTATATTCTGAATTTATTATATAAAAATAAATCCAGAATTTGGGTTAATCGTCGGCATGAGGTCAGCGTGTGTCGAGGGTCAACGGGTCATCCAGGTCAAACTGACCAGTGGGACCCGCATGTCGAGTTAGTTTAACTAATTAAATTAATTAGAACTAATCCTAATTAGTTAGCTGGGGGCCCACCGTCATTGACTCGAGACAATCATCAGGGCCCACCGGCAGTCGATGGTCAACTCGCCGGCGTCTAGCCGCCGGCGAGGCCAGGCGCGGCGGAGCAAAGTGCTTTTGCACTTTCCGGCCACCAAATGGGGCGCGGGGAGCATCTATGTGAAGCTGGAGGTGAGCCGCGGTGTCTGGTGGGGTTAGTCGGAGTCGGGGTGGCCGGAGTGGGCGCCGGCGACGAGTCGGGCGGCGGCCGGGCTCGGGTGATGTCGGGTTAGTTGCTAGGGGGCTCGGCGAGGCGCGGGAAGTGTATAGTTAGGCCCAGCGCAGCTCGGTGAGTGCGATGGACAGGGTGGCGTGGCCGTTGGGTGGCCGGAGCCTCGTCGGCGACGAGCTCCGCGGCGGTGCGTTCGGGTGATCGCGGTTGGGTCGTTGTGGTGCACGAAGAAGAGCGTGGAGAGGATGGAGAGGTAGCCAGGCTCACGGTGATCTCGTAGAGAGCCTCGGCGGGGTCGGGGATGCTCTGTGGCGGCGGCGGCGATGGGGATCTCCGGCGGCTTCGAGCTCGGTCGAGGTCGGTGTAGTGGCCTCGGGGTGCTTAGAGCGAGCGGGCTCGGCTAGCTAGGGGTAGTGGGGTGCGCGGAGCTGCTGGACATGGTGGGGAGGGCATGGACGGCGGGAGCAGGGCGTCGCCGGTGGCGCGTCGGCGAGGGCGTCGGCCTGGTGGGGGGAGAGCGAGAGAGAGACGGCAGGGGAAGAATGGGGTGTCCAGGGGGTTCGGGCGGCGACGTGGAGGTCGTCCAGGGCGGCGAGGCGGCGAAGGGGTGAAGCAGGGCGGCGGCCAGCTGCGTGGCGCGCCCTGCGCTCGCCGGCCGGGCTACTGCTGGCCGAGCCAAGCAATTGGCTGTCTTGGGCTGGGCAGCCTGGGTGGGCAGGCGACAGGTAGGGTTTTTTCCTTTTTTAAGCCTTTTCTATTTTCTGTAACTCTGTTGGGGTTTTTAAAAATACCAAAACACTTTTAAAAATCACCAAAATGCTCCTGGTCACTTGTTGGAATATTCTCAACATGAAACATTTGGTTTGGAGATTTTTTGAACATTTAAAATATTTTTCATAATTTGAAATGCTTATTTCAAAAACTTGTGGACTAATTTTAGGACCCTTAGATGACCTAGAAAATGGTACACCTCCTTTGACATGGGTTACGAACCAAAACAAAGAGGATGAACATTTTGAAGGGCATTTCGTGTTCATTGAAATAATTTTTAGTACACCCTAGTTGTTTTAAGGGGGGGTGTTCTGGGGTTTCCTGCCTTCCCCATTTCAAATTCAAATGAAATTTAAACATGATGCACACCCTAATGCATGGTCTATCTGGGATGTGACAGGAATAGGGGCGGCGGCTTTTGTCTGCGGCCCCTCGGAACGGTAATATAGAACCACTCTTGCTGCCACAGGCCGAGCTCCTCTTGGAAGGAGCAGACCCAACGGGCATCGGCTCTCCTACTTATGGCCGCCCCGCCACACTCCGCTTGACGCCCCCCGATCATCTTCGGCGCCACATTGAAAGTCTTCAGCCACAGGCCGAAGTGTGGGGTGACGCGGAGGAAGGCTTCGTAGATGACGATGAATGCGGATATATGGAGGATGGACTCCGGAGCCAAGTCGTGGAATTCCAACCCGTAGTAAAACATGAGCCCTCTCACAAAAGGATCCATCGGGAAGCCTAAACCCCGACGGAGGTGGGAAACGAAGACGACATACTCGCCGGGCTCAGGGGTGGGGATGGCCTGCCCTTCGGCGGGCAACCTGTGCGAAATCTCGTAAGACAGGTACTTGGCATCCCGTCCTCCTCCGTGATGGAGGAGGGCATCCACCGGCCCTGGAGGTCGGAACCGGACATTGTTGAAGGTCTGAAAGTGCTCGAATCTGGAGCTCTGGGTGCTGGAACTTGGAGCGTGCAGAAGATTCGATGGTGGATTAAAGAAAAAGAAACGAGCCTTGGTCCCGTTATAAAGAGGGAGAATACCAAGAGCCGTCTCCGTGACCGTTTGGAACTCGCCTTCGATAGAGGCGTGGCGAGCGAACGGGCGGTTGGGTTACCCACGCCCGTATTGATGAGAATCCCGGATTAAGGGGAAACATGATCTCTGCTTCGACAAGACGTGCCAAGGAAACCGCTTCGCTAACTGTGCTGAGGTGGTAAAGTAAAAAACAATTTGAGTAATGGCTTGGTGGTGGTATGACGTCATGCCACGGAAAATGTCAGCAGATTGAGCTTGTGTATATATTATTATTCTCTCTACGGTGGAATGTGGAATTTATTTTGCAGAGCCGGACACTATCCTGGTGTTCCCAATCTTCTATCATTTGGAGGAGGAACCCGCCTTGCAATGCCAAGCCATATACGCCCGGACTTATCGTCATTGAAGCCTGGTTCAGGGAGCTCTTGAGGGAGTCCTGGATTAGGGGTGTCCGGATAGCGGACTACCATCATCACCGAACTATCATTTGCGGACTATCATCATCGACCGGACTCCAAGACTATGAAGATACAAGATTGAAGACTTCACCCGTGTCCGGTTGGGACTTTCCTTGGCGTGGAAGGCAAGCTTGGCGATACGGATATGTAGATCTCCTACCATTGTAACCGACTCTATGTAACCCTAGCCCTCTTCGGTGTCTATATAAACCGGATGGCTTTAGTCCGTAGGACAACAATCACAACAACCCTTACAATCATACCATAGGCTAGCTTCTAGGGTTTAGCCTCCTTGATCTCGTGGTAGATCCACTCTTGTAAACATCCACAATATCAATATCAATCAAGCAGGACGTAGGGTTTTACCTCCATCAAGAGGGCCCGAACCTGGGTAAACATCGTGTCCCTTGTTTCCTGTTACCATCCGCCTAGACGCACAGTTCGGGACCCCCTACCCGAGATCCGCCGGTTTTGACACCGACACTACCGCTTCCACTGCCGCTTCTTAGTGCCGCGCAATCCGACACGAGAGGCGACCCCCTCGAGTCGAGGTGGTAGGAGGCTGGTACCGCAGCGGTACTATGGCTGAGGACCCCCAGGCGGTACTACCACTGCAGAGCGATATTGCCGCATGTGGCTCTTGAGCCGCTGGGACCAAAACATACTCATAGGAAGGAAAAGGAAGCTCCATCGAAGCGGGAAGGCTCAGTGGGTGCGAAGAGGATGTGTACGTGTTGATTCCACCCTAGCCTTACCATAGCGGACCCCCTCTTGATAGTACGGTGACTCCTACGAAACAAGTCCACCAGAACAGAAACGAAAGAGCTACACCGTCTTTGATTAAAACTCCGAGGGGAAGGAATTAAAGGAAATATGCCCTAGAGGCAATAATAAAGTTATTATTTATTTCCTTATTTCATGATAAATGTTTATTATTCATGCTAGAATTGTATTAACCGGAAACATAATACATGTGTGAATACATAGACAAACATAGTGTCACTAGTATGCCTCTACTTGACTAGCTCATTAATCAAAGATGGTTATGTTTCCTAACCATAGACATGTGTTGTTATTTGATTAATGGGGTCACATCATTAGGAGAATGATGTGATTGACATGACCCATTCCGTTAGCTTAGCACTTGATCGCTTAGTATATTGCTATTGCTTTCTTCATGACTTATACATGTTACCTGTAAGTATGAGATTATGCAACTCCCGTTTACCGGAGGAACACTTTGGGTGCTACCAAACGTCACAACGTAAGTGGGTGATTATAAAGGAGTACTACAGGTGTCTCCAAAGGTACATGTTGGGTTGGCGTATTTCAAGATTAGGTTTTGTCACTCCGATTGTCGGAGAGGTATCTCTAGGCCTTCCCGGTAATACTCATCACCTAAGCCTTGCAAGCATTGTAACTAATGAGTTAGTTATGAAATGATGTATTACGGAACGAGTAAAGAGACTTGTCGGTAACGAGATTGAACTAGGTATTGGATACCGACGATCGAATCTCGGGTAAGTAACATACCGATGACAAAGTGGAACAACGTATGTTGTTATGCGGTTTGACCGATAAAGATCTTCGTAGAATATGTAGGAGCCAATATGGGCATCCAGGTTCCGCTATTGGTTATTGACCGAGAATAGTTCTAGGTCATGTCTACATAGTTCTCGAACCCGTAGGGTCCTCACGCTTAACGTTTCGATGACAGTTATATTATGAGTTTATGAGTTTTGATGTACCGAAGGAGTTCGGAGTCCCGGATGAGATTGGGGACATGACGAGGAGTCTCGAAATGGTCGGACGTAAAGATCGATATATTGGACGACTATATTCGGAGTACGGAAAGGTTCCGAGTGATTCGGGTATTTTTCGGAGTACCAGAGAGTTACGGGAATTCGCCGGGAGAAGTATTGGGCCTTATTGGGCCATACGGGAAAGAGAGAGGGGCTGCCTAGGGCAGGCCACGCGCCCCCCCAAGGCCTAGTCCGAATTGGACTAGGGGGAGGGGCCGCACCCCCTCCTTCCTTCCCTTCTCTCTTCCCTTTCCTTCTCTCCTACTCCTACTACATGGAAGGTCTCCTAGTTGGACTAGGAAAGGAGGGAGTCCTACTCCCGGTGGGAGTAGGACTCCTCCTTGGTGCGCCCCTCCTAGGCCGGCCACCCCCTCCCTTGCTCCTTTATATACGGGGGCAGGGGGGCACCCCATGACACACAAGTTGATCTACGGATCGTTCCTTAGCCGTGTGCGGTGCCCCCCTCCACCATATTCCACCTCGGTCATATCGTCGCGGAGTTTAGGCGAAGCCCTACCGGTGGAGCATCATCATCGCTACCACGCCGTCGTCTTGTGGAACTCATCCCCGACATTTTGCTGGATCGGAGCCCGGGATCGCCATCGAGCTGAACGTGTGTGAACTTCGGAGGTGCCGCGTTCGGTACTTGGATCGGTCGGATCGTGAAGACGTGCGACTACATCAACCGTGTTGTTATAACGCTTCCGCCACGGTCTACGAGGGTACGTGGACATACACTCTCCCCTCTCGTTGCTATGCCATCACCATGATCTTGCGTGTGCGTAGGAAATTTTTTGAAATTACTACGTTCCCCAACAGTGGCATCCGAGCCAGGTTTTATGCGTTGATGTCATATGCATGAGTAGAACACAAGTGAGTTGTGGGCGATATAAGTCATACTGCTTACCAGCATTTCATACTTTGGTTCGGCGGTATTGTGAGATGAAGCGGCCCGGACCGACATTACGCGTACGCTTACGCGAGACTGGTTTCACCGCTTCGAGCACTCGTTCCTTAAAGGTGACCGGCGGGTGTCTGTTTCTCTCACTTTAGTCGAACCGAGTGTGGCTACGCCCGGTCCTTGCGAAGGTTAAAACAACACCAACTTGACAAACTATCGTTGTGGTTTTGATGCGTAGGTAAGAACGGTTCTTGCTCAGCCCGTAGCAGCCACGTAAAACTTGCAACAACAAAGTAGAGGACGTCTAACTTATTTTTGCAGGGCATGTTGTGATGTGATATGGTCAAGACGTGATGCTATATTTTATTGTATGAGATGATCATGTTTTGTAACCGAAGTTATCGGCAACTGGCAGGAGCCATAGGGTTGTCGCTTTATTGTATGAAATGCAAACGCCATGTGATTGCTTTACTTTATCACTAAGCGGTAGCGATAGTCGTAGATGCAATAGTTGGCGAGACGACAACGATGCTACGATGGAGATCAAGGTGTCGCACCGGTGACAATGGTGATCACGACGGTGCTTCGGAGATGGAGATCACAAGCACAAGATGATGATGGCCATATCATATCACTTATATTGATTGCATGTGATGTTTATCCTTTATGCATCTTATCTTGCTTTGATTGACGGTAGCATTATAAGATGATCTCTCACTAAAATTATCAAGAAGTGTTCTCCTGAGTATGCACCGCTATGAAAGTTCTTCGTGCTTTGAGACACCACGTGATGATCGGGTGTGATAGGCTCTACGTTCAAATACAACGGGTGCAAAACAGTTGCGCACGCGAATACTCAGGTTAAACTTGACGAGCCTAGCATATAACAGATATGGCCTCGGAACACGGAGACCGAAAGGTCGGCGTGAATGATATAGTAGATATGATCAACATATTGATGTTCACCGTTGAAACTACTCCATCTCACGTGACGATCGGACATGGTGTAGTTGATATGGATCACGTAATCACTTAGAAGATTAGAGGGATGTCTATCTAAGTGGGAGTTCTTAAGTAATATGATTAATTGAACTTTAATTTATCATGAACTTAGTCCTGGTAGTATTTTGCAAATTATGTTGTAGATCAATAGCTCGCGTTGTTGCTTCCCTATGTTTGTTGCTTTCATATGTTTATTTTAATATGTTCCTAGAGAAAACTGTGTTGAAAGATGTTAGTAGCAATGATGCGGATTGGATCCGTGATCTGAGGTTTATCCTCATTGCTGCCGTAAGAATTATGTCCTTAATGCACCGCTAGGTGACAGACCTATTGCAGGAGCAGATGCATACGTTATGAACGTTTGGCGAGCTCAATATGATGACTACTTGATAGTTTAGTGCACCATGCTTAACGGCTTAGAATCAGGACTTCAAAGACGTTTTGAACGTCATGGACCATATGAGATGTTCCAGGAATTGAAGTTAATATTTCAAGCAAATACCCGAGTTGAGAGATATGAAGTCTCCAACAAGTTCTATAGCTAAAAGATGGAGGAGAATCGCTCAACTAGTGAGCATGTGCTCAGATTGTGTGGGTACATCAATCGCTTGAATCAAGTGGGAGTTAATCTTCCAGATAAGATAGTGATTAACAGAATTCTCTACTCCATCACCAAGTTAGTATAACTTCATGATGAACTATAA
The DNA here is from genome assembly GCA_021605145.1 of Aegilops bicornis. NCBI lineage: Eukaryota > Viridiplantae > Streptophyta > Magnoliopsida > Poales > Poaceae > Aegilops > Aegilops bicornis. The sequence goes on from CM038674.1 coordinate 651,882,300, forward strand.
TATGCAAGGCATAACGGAAACGATTCCCAAGCACTTCGTGATGCTGAAATCGACGAAGGTAGAAATCAAGAAAAACATCAAGTGTCGATGGTTGACAAGACCACTAGTTTCAAGAAAACGGCAAAGGGAAGAAGGGGAACTTCAAGAAGAACGGCAAGCAAGTTGCTACTCAAGTGAAGAAGCCCAAGTCTGGTCCTAAGCCTGAGACTAAGTGCTTCTACTACAAAGGGACTGGTCACTAGAAGTGGAACTGCCCCAAGTAGTTGGCGGATAAGAAGGATGGCAAAGTGAACAAAGATATATTGGATATACATGTTATTGATGTGTGCTTTACTAGTGTTTATAGCAACCCCTCGGCATTTGATAATCGGTTCGGTTGCTAAGAGTAGTAACTCAAACGGAGTTGCGTAATAAATGTAAACTAGTTAATGGCTAGGTGACGATGTGTGTTGGAAATAGTTCCAAGATTGATGTGATCATCATCGCACGCTCCCTATAATTTCGGGATTAGTGTTGAACCTAAATAAGTGTTATTTGGTGTTTGCGTTGAGCATGAAAATGATTTGATCATGTTTATTGCAATACGGTTATCCATTTAAGTTAGAGAACAATTGTTGTTCTGTTTACATGAGTAAAACCTTCTATGGTCATACACACCAACGAAAATGGTTTGTTGGATCTCGATCGTAGTGATACACATATTCATAATATTGAAGCCAAAAGATGCAAAGTTAATAATGATAGTGCAACTTGTTTGTGGCACCGCCGTTTAAGTCATATTGGTATAAAGCGCATGAAGAAACTCCATGCTGATGGGATTTTGGAATCACTTGATTATGAATCGCTGATGCTTGCGAACCATGTCTCTTGGGCAAGATGACTAAAACGCCGTTCTCCTAACAACGGAGCAAGCAACAGATTTGTTGGAAATCATACATACCGATGTATGTGGTCCGATGAATATTAAGGCTTGCAGCGGGTATCATTATTTTCGACCTTCACAGATGATTTGAGCAGATATGAGTATATCTACTTAATGAAATAGAAGTCTGAAACATTTGAAAAGTTCATATAATTTCAGAGTGAAGTGAAAAATCATTGTAACAAAGTTTCTACGATCTGATCGTGGAGAAGAATATTTGAGTTACGAGTTTGGTCTTCAGTTAAAAACAATGTGAAATAGTTTCACTACTCACGCCACCTGGAACACCACAGTGTAATGGTGTGTCCGAACGTCGTAACCGTACTTTATTAGATATGGTGCGGTCTATGATGTCTCTTACCGATTTACCACTATCGTTTTGGGGTTATGCATTAGAGACAGCTACATTCACGTTAAATAGGGCACCATCTAAATCCGTTGAGACGACAAAGTATGAACTATGGTTTGGCAAGAAACCTAAGTTGTCGTTTCTTAAAGTTTGAGGTTGCAATGCTTATGTGAAAAAGTTTCAACCTAATAAGCTCAAACCCAAGTCGAGAAGTGCGTCTTCATAGGATACCCAAAAGAAAATGTTGGGTACACCTTCTATCACAGATCCGAAGGCAAGTTTTTCGTTGCTAAGATGGATCCTTTCTAGAGAAGAAGTTTCTCTCGAAAGAAGTGAGTGGGAGGAAAGTAGAACTTGATGAGGTAATTGTACCTTCTCCCTTATTGGAAAGTAGTTCATCACGTAAATCAATTCCAGTGATTCCTACACCAATTAGTGAGGAAGTTAATGATGATGATCATGAAACTTCAGATCAAGTTGCTACCAAACCTCGTAGGTCTTCCAGAGTAAAATCCGCACTGTGAGTGGTACGGTAATCGTGTTCGAAGTCATGTTACTAGACCATGATGAACCTACGGACTATGAGGAAGCGATGATGAGCCCAGATTCAGCGAAATGGCTTGAGGCCATGAAATCTGAGATAGGATCCATGTATAAGAACAAAGTATGGACTTTGATTGACTTGCTCGATGATCAGCAAGCCATGTTAAATAAATGGATCTTCAAGAGGAAGACGGACACTGATAGTAGTGTTACTATCTACAAAGCTCGACTTGTCACAAAAAGGTTTTCGACAAGTTCAAGGTGTTGACTACAATGAGATTTTCTCAACTGTAGCGCTTCTTAAGTCTGTCGAATCATGTTAGCAATTGCCACATTTTATGAAATCTGGCAAATGGATGTCAAAACTACATTCTTCAATGGATTTATTAAAGAAGAGTTGTATATGATGCAACCAGAAGTTTTTGTCAATCCTAAAGGAGCTAACAAAATGTGCAAGCTCCATGATCCATCAATTGTCTGTTGCAATCATCTCGGATTTTGAATATACGCTTTGATGATTTGATCAAAGAATATGGTTTTATAAAGACTTTTGGAGAAGCCTGTATTTACAAGAAAGTGAGTGGGAGCACTACAAAGATTTCCGATAAGTATATGTGAATGACATATTGTTGATCGTAAATAATGTAGAATTATTCTCGCAAAGCATAAAGGAGTATTTGAAAGGAGTTTTTCAAAGAAGGACCTTGGTGAAGCTGCTTACATATTGAACATCAAGATCTATTGAGATAGATCAAGATGCTTGATAAGTTTTTCAATAAGTACATACCTTGTCAAGATTTTGAAAAGGTTCAAAATGGAAATACCAAAGAAAGAGTTCTTGCCTGTGTTACAAATGTGTGAAATTGAGTAAGACTCAAAGCCCGACCACGGCAGAAGATAGAAAGAGAATGAAAGTCATTCCCTATGCTTCAGCCATAGGTTCTATAAAGTATGCTATGCTATGTACCAGACCTATTGTATACCTTGCTCTGAATTTGGCAAGGGAGTACAATAGTGATCTAGGACTAGATCACTGGACATTGGTCAAGAACATCCTTAGTGAGGACTAAGGAAATATTTCTCGATTATGAAGGTGATAAAAGAGCCCGTCGTAAAGAGTTACATCGATGCAAGCTTTTTACACTGATCCAGATGACTCTAAGTCTCAATCTGGATACATATTGAAAGTGGGAGCAATTAGCTAGAGTAGCTCCGTGCGAGCATTGTAGACATAGAATATTTGCAAAATACATACGGCTCTGAATATGATGTAACCCGTTGACTAAGCTACTCTCACGAGCAAAACATGATCATACCTTAGTACTCTTTGGGTGTTAATCACATAGCGATGTGAACTAGATAATTGACTCTAGTAAACCCTTTGGGTGTTGGTCACATGACGATGTGAACTATGGGTGTTAATCACATACAGATGTGAATATTGGTGTTGAATCACATGATGATGTGAACTAGATTATTTACTCTAGTGCAAGTGGGAGACTGAAGGAAATATGCCCTAGAGGCAATAATAAAGTTATTATTTATTTCCTTATTTCATGATAAACATGCTAGAATTGTATTAACCGGAAACATAATACATGTGTGAATACATAGACGAACATAGTGTCACTAGTATGCCTCTACTTGACTAGCTCATTAATCAAAGATGGTTATGTTTCCTAACCATAGACATGTGTTGTTATTTGATTAATGGGGTCACATCATTAGGAGAATGATGTGATTGACATGACCCATTCCGTTAGCTTAGCACTTGATCGTTTAGTATATTGCTATTGCTTTCTTCATGACTTATACATGTTACTGTAACTATGAGATTATGCAACTCCCGTTTACCGGAGGAACACTTTGGGTGCTACCAAACGTCACAACATAACTGAGTGATTATAAAGGAGTACTACAGGTGTCTGCAAAGGTACATGTTGGGTTGGCGTATTTCAAGATTAGGTTTTGTCACTCCGATTGTCGGAGAGGTATCTCTAGGCCTTCTCGGTAATACTCATCACCTAAGCCTTGCAAGCATTGTAACTAATGAGTTAGTTATGAAATGATGTATTACGGAACGAGTAAAGAGACTTGCCGGTAAAGAGATTGAACTAGTTATTGGATACCGACGATCGAATCTCGGGTAAGTAACATACCGATGACAAAGTGGAACAACGTATGTTGTTATGCGGTTTGACCGATAAAGATCTTCGTAGAATATGTAGGAGCCAATATGGGCATCCAGGTTCCGCTATTGGATATTGAACGAGAATAGTTCTAGGTCATGTCTACATAGTTCTCGAACCCGTAGGGTCCGCACGCTTAACGTTTCGATGACAGTTATATTATGAGTTTATGAGTTTTGATGTACCGAAGGAGTTCGGAGTCCCGGATGAGATTAGGGACATGACGAGGAGTCTCGAAATGGTCGAGACATAAAGATCGATATATTGGACGACTATATTCGGAGTTCGGAAAGGTTCCGAGTGATTCGGTATTTTTCGAGTACCGAGAGTTACGGAATTCGCCAGAGAAGTATTGGGCCTTATTGGGCCATACGGGAAAGAGAGAGGGCTGCCTAGGGCAGGCCGCCCCCAAGGCCTAGTCCGAATTGGACTAGGGGGAGGGGCCGCACCCCCTCCTTCCTTCCCTTCTCTCTTCCCTTTCCTTCTCTCCTACTCCTACTACATGGAAGGTCTCCTAGTTGGACTAGGAAAGGAGGGAGTCCTACTCCCGGTGGGAGTAGGACTCCTCCTTGGTGCGCCCCCTCCTAGGCCGGCCACCCCCTCCCTTGCTCCTTTATATACGGGGGCAGGGGGGCACCCCATGACACACAAGTTGATCTACGGATCGTTCCTTAGCCGTGTGCGGTGCCCCCCTCCACCATATTCCACCTCGGTCATATCGTCGCGGAGTTTAGGCGAAGCCCTGCGCCGGGGCTGACGGAACTCATCCCCGACGCTTTGCTGGATCGGAGCCCGGGGATCGTCATCGAGCTGAACGTGTGCTGAACTCGGAGGTGCCGTGCGTTCGGTACTTGGATCGGTCGGATCGTGAAGACGTATGACTACATCAACCGCGTTGTTATAACGCTTCCGCTTACGGTCTACGAGGGTACGTGGACATACACTCTCCCCTCTCGTTGCTATGCCATCACCATGATCTTGCGTGTGCGTAGGAATTTTTTTGAAATTACTACGTTCCCCAACAGGAATCGTCTCGTGCCAAAGGATGAACCTCTGAAATGCTCAAAGCACACGAGTAGTCCGCAAGCGTGTTGTCATCAATCACCAAAACTACATAGAGAGAGATATGCCTTAACAATCTCCCCCTTTTTGGTGGATTGATGACAACCAGGGATTTGCACAAAGATAGGACATGAAAGTAAAGATAAACTTAGAACTAAAAAATATAGACGGGCTCCCTCTGTGGAATGCAAGGCACACACATTAGGATCAACACTCCCCTTATATTTTGTAGTCCAACAACTTAAGCGACAAGTAAAGAAACATAGCTTAAATGCAGAAGGGTACGTGTGAGCAAGGTATATAACCGGATAAGCATGCAACTCATAAATTACCAAAGTACTTGATGGACATAGATAATAATGGATAAGGTAGCATACTTGATGGACATAGATAATAATGCATAAGGTAGCATATGTCTCACACCATATGAACTGGAACCAGGTCTCACAAGCACAAAACAAAATGAAGCAAATGACGAGAGACAAGATTGCGAGAAAGACGAGACACAACAAACCACAAACACACACTCGCAACTCGGCAACGACATAAATCCCTAGACTCTCTCCCCCTTTGGCATGGAGACACCAAAAAGGAAACGAGCGCTACTACGGCTCCAGGTGATAGCAAACTGAGGATCTCGAGCATCACATCCCAACGGGATCGTCTGCACCGCCGTCATTGGTAGGAAACTGCTCGGTGTCTGAATTGGTCCACGGGTAGTGCTGCTGAACCCAATCCTCCTCATCAGTGATCCTTCCCTCAGATCCGCTGTTAACTGTTACACCCAAGTGACGCATGAGCTCCTTGTGACGGCTCCGGGCCTTCTTCTCAGAGACATGAGACATGTACTGACCATGAGACTCCATGCAGAAGAGTTTCTTCATCTTGCGCTTAATCTTCTTTGCCCAAGAGGGCTCCACTCCGGAGGGCTCATAGTCCTCATCATCATCGACCTCAGCCTCGCCCTCGGTTTCCATGTCAGCAGCTTCAGATGGAAAACCAGACCTAGGAGTCGGGGTGCCCCAATTCTCCTTCTTCCTCAGACGCTTGATCTCATGAAAAACCAACTCTCCAGTCTCCAGCACAACCCTAGGATATGAAGGAAATATGCCCTAGAGGAAATAATAAAGTTATTATTTATTTCCTTATATCATGATAAATGTTTATTATTCATGCTAGAATTGTATTAACCGGAAACATAATACATGTGTGAATTCATAGACAAACAGAGTGTCACTAGTATGCCTCTACTTGACTAGCTCGTTAATCAAGATGGTTATGTTTCCTAACCATAGACATGAGTTGTCATTTGATTAACGGGATCACATCATTAGGAGAATGATCTGATTGACTTGACCCATTCCGTTAGCCTAGCACTTGATCGTTTAGTATGTTGCTATTGCTTTCTTCATGACTTATACATGTTCCTGTAACTATGAGATTATGCAACTCCCGTTTACCGGAGGAACACTTTGGTGCTACCAAACGTCACAACGTAATCGGGTGATTATAAAGGAGTACTACAGGTGTCTCCAAAGGTACATGTTGGGTTGGCGTATTTCGAGATTAGGTTTTGTCACTCCGATCGTCGGAGAGGTATCTCCGGCCCTCTCGGTAATGCACATCACTATAAGCCTTGCAAGCAATGTAGCTAATGAGTTAGTTACGGAATGATGCATTACGTAACGAGTAAAGAGACTTGCCGGTAACGAGATTGAACTAGGTATTGGATACCGACGATCAAATCTCGGGAAAGTAACATACCGATGACAAAGGGAACAAAGTATGTTGTTATGCGATTTGACCGATAAAGATCTTCGTAGAATATGTAGGAGCCAATATGGGCATCCAGGTTCCGCTTATTGGTTATTGACCGAGAATAGTTCTAGGTCATGTCTACATAGTTCTCGAACCCGTAGGGTCCGCACGCTTAAGGTTTCGATGCGATGTTATATTATGAGTTTATGAGTTTTGATGTACCGAAGGAGTTCGGAGTCCCGGATGAGATCGGGGACATGACGAGGAGTCTCGAAATGGTCGAGACGTAAAGATCGATATATTGGACGACTATATTCGGAGTTCGGAAAGGTTCGAATGAGTCGGGTATTTTTCGGAGTACCGAGAGTTACGGGAATTCGCCGGGAGAAGTATTGGGCCTTATTGGACCCTGCAGAAAGAGAGAGGGATGCCTAGGGCAGGCCGCGCCCCCAAGGCCTAGTCCGAATTGGACTAGGGGAGGCCGCACCTTCCTCCCTTCCCTTCCTTCTCTCCTACTCCTACTAGGAAAGGAGGAGTCCTACTCCGGTGGGAGTAGGACTCCCCCTTGGTGCGCCTCCTCCCTTGGCCGCCACCTCCTCCTTGCTCCTTTATATACGGGGCAGGGGGCACCCCAGACACACAAGTTGATCTACGGATCGTTCCTTAGCCGTGTTCGATGCCCCCTCCACCATATTCCACTTCGGTCATATCGTCATGAGCTTAGGCGAAGCCCTGCGCCGGAGAAGTCATATCGTCATGAGCTTAGGCGAAGCCCTCGTCGGTGGAGCATCATCATCGTCACCATGCCATCGTCTTGTGGAACTCATCCCGACACTTTGCTGGATCGGAGTCCGGGATCGTCATCGAGCTGAACGTGTGCTGAACACGGAGGTGCCGTACGTTCGGTACTTGGATCGGTCGGATCGTGAAGACGTACGACTACATTAACCGCGTTGTTATAACGCTTCCGCTTTCGGTCTACGAGGGTACGTGGACAGACACTCTCCCCTCTCGTTGCTATGCCATCACCATGGTCCTGTGTGTGCGTGGGAAATTTTTGAAATTACTACGTTCCCCAACAAAGTGGCATCCGAGCCTGGTTTTATGCGTTGATGTCATGTGCACGAGTAGAACACAAGTGAGTTGTGGGCGATATAAGTCATACTGCTTACCAAAGCATGTCATACTTTGGTTCAGCGGTATTGTGAGATGAAGCGCCCGGACCGACATTACGCCAGACGCTTACGCGAGACTGGTTTCACCGCTTGAGCACTCATTGCTTAAAGGTGACCGCGGGTGTCTGTCTCTCTCACTTTAGTTGAACCGAGTGTGGCTACGCCCGGTCCTTGCGAAGGTTAAAACAGCACCAACTTGACAAACTATCGTTGTGGTTTTGATGCGTAGGTAAGAACGGTTCTTGCTCAGCCCGTAGCAGCCACGTAAAACTTGCAACAACAAAGTAGAGGACGTCTAACTTGTTTTTGCAGGGCATGTTGTGATGTGATGTGGTCAAGACGTGATGCTATATTTTATTGTATGAGATGATCATGTTTTGTAACCGAAGTTATCGGCAATCGGCAGGAGCCATATGGTTGTCGCTTATTGTATGAAATGCAAACGCCATGTAATTGCTTTACTTTGTCACTAAGCAGTAGCGATAGTCGTAGAAGCAATAGTTGGCGACGACAACGATGCTACGATGGAGATCAAGGTGTCGCGCCGGTGACGATGGTGATCATGATTGCTTGGCGATGGAGATCACAAGCACAAGATGATGATGGCCATATCATATCACTTATATTGATTGCATGTGATGTTTATCCTTTATGCATCTTATCTTGCTTTGATTGACGGTAGCATTATAAGATGATCTCTCACTAATAATTATCAAGAAGTGTTCTCCCTGAGTATAAACCGTTGCCAAAGTTCGTAGTACCCAGACACCACGTGATGATCGGGTGTGATAAGTTCTACGTCCATCTACAATGGGTGCAAAACAGTTGCACACGCAGAATACTCAGGTTAAACTTGACGAGCCTAGCATATAACAGATATGGCCTCGGAACACGGAGACAGAAAGGTCGAGCGTGAATCATATAGTAGATATGATCAACATAGTGATGTTCACCATTGAAACTACTCCATCTCACGTGATGATCGGACATGGTTTAGTTGATTTGGATCACGTAATCACTTAGATGACTAGAGAGATGTCTATATAAGTGGGAGTTCTTAAGTAATATGATTAATTGAACTTTAATTTATCATGAACTTAGTCCTGGTAGTATTTTACAGATTATGTTGTAGATCAATAGCTCGCGTTGTTGCTTCCCTATGTTTTTATATGTGTTCCTAGAGAAAATTGTATTGAAAGATGTTAGTAGCAATGATGCGGATTGGATCCGTGATCTGAGGTTTATCCTCATTGCTGCGCAGAAGAATTATGTCCTTAATGCACCGCTAGGTGACAGACCTATTGGAGGAGCAGATGCAGACGTTATGAACGTTTGGCTAGCTCAATATGAGCAGATTCAGACGTTATGAACGTTTGGCTAGCTCAATATGATGACTACTTGTTAGTTTAGTGCACCATGCTTAACGGCTTAGAATCGGGACTTCAAAGACGTTTTGAACGTCATGGACCATATGAGATGTTCCAGGAATTGAAGTTAATATTTCAAGCAAATACCCGAGTTGAGAGATATGAAGTCTCCAACAAGTTCTATAGCTAAAAGATGGAGGAGAATCGCTCAACTAGTGAGCATGTGCTCAGATTGTCTCGAGTACTTCAATCGCTTGAATCAAGTGGGAGTTAATCTTCCGGATAAGATAGTGATTGACAGAATTCTCTAGTCACCATCACTAAGTTAGTAGAACTTCGTGATGAACTATAGTATGCAAGGGATGATGAAAAGATTCTCGAGCTCTTCGCGATGCTAAAATCGGCGAAGGTAGAAATCAAGAAAACATCAAGTGTTGATGGTTGACAAGACCACTAGTCTCAAGGAAAATGGCAAAGGGAAGAAGGGGAACTTCAAAAGGAACGGCAAGCAAGTTGTTGCTCGAGTGAAGAAGCCCAAGTCTAGACCTAAGCCTGAGACTGAGTACTTTTGCTGCAATGGAACTGGTCACTGGAAGCAGAACTACCCCTGAATATTTGGTGGATAAGAAGGAGGGCAAAGTGAACAAGGTTATATTTGATATACAGGTTATTGATGTGTGCCTTACTAGTGTTTATAGTAGCCCCTGAGTATTTGATACTCGTTCGGTTGCTAAGATTAGTAACTCAAACAGGAGTTACGGAATCAAACAGAGACTAGTTAAAGGGAAGTGACGATGAGTGTTGGAAGTAGTTCCAAGATTGATATGATCATCATCGCACACTCCTATACTTTCGGGATTAGTGTTAAACCTAAATAAATGTTATTTGGTGTTTGCATTGAGCATGAATATGATTTGATCATGTTTATTGCAAAACGGTTATTCATTTAAAGTCAAAGAATAATTGTTGTTCTGTTTAAATGAATAAAACCTTCGATGGTCATACACCCAATGAAAATAGTTTTCAAAACGGTTATTCATTTAAAGTCAAAGAATAATTGTTGTTCTGTTTAAATGAATAAAACCTTCAATGGTCATACACCCAATAAAAATAGTTTGTTGGATCTCGATCGTAGTAATACACATATTCATAATATTGAAGCCAAAAGATGCAAAGTTAATAATGATAGTGCAGCTTATTTGTGGCATTGCCGTTTTGGTCATATTGGTGTAAAGCGCATGAAGATACTCCATGCTGATGGAATTTTGGAATCACTTGATTATGAATCAGTTGATGCTTGCGAACCATGCCTTATGGGCAAGATGACTAAAGACTCTGTTCTCTGGAACAATGGAGCGAGCAACTGACTTATTGGAAATAATACATAATGATGTATGCGGTCCGATGAGTGTTAAAGCTCACGGCAAGTATCGTTATTTTCTGACCTTCACAAGATGATTTGAGCAGATATGAGTATATCTACTTAATGAAGCACAAGTCTGAAACATTTGAAAAGTTCAAATAATTTCAGAGTGAAGTGGAGAATCATCGTAATAAGAAAATAAAGTTTCTACGATCTGATCGTGGAGGAGAATATTTGAGTTACGAAGTTTGGCCTTCATATAAAACAATGTGGAATAGTTTCACAGCTCACGCCACATGGAACACCATAACGTAATGGTGTGTCCGAACGTCATAACCGTGCTTTATTTTGATATGGTGCGATCAATGATGTCTCTTACCGATTTACCAATATCGTTTTTGGGGTTATGCATTAGAGACAGCTGCATTCACGTTTAATGGGGCACCATCTAAATCCGTTGAGATGACACCGTATGAACTATGGTTTAACAGTAAACCTAAGCTGTCGCTTTCTTAAAAGTTTGGAGTTGTGATGCTTATGTGAAAAAGTTTTCAACCGATAAGCTCGAACCCAAATCGGAGAAGTGCGTCTTCATAGAATACCCAAAGGTAACTATTGGGTACACCTTCCATCACAGATCCGAAGGCAAGTTATTCGTTGCTAAGATGGATCCTTTCTAGAGAAGAAGTTTCTCTCGAGAAAGAAGTGAGTGGGAGGAAAGTAGAACTTGATGAGGTAATTGTACCTTCTCCCTTATTGGAGAGTAGTTCATCACAAAAATCAGTTCAAGTGATTCCTACAACCAATTAGTGAGGAAGTTAATGATGATGATCATAAAACTTCAGATCAAGTTGCTACCAAACCTCGTAGGTCTTCCAGAGTAAGATCCGCACCAAAGTGGTACGGTAATCCTATTCTAGAAGTCATGTTACTAGACCATGATGAACCTGCGAACTATGAGGAAGCGATGATGAGCCCAGATTCCGCGAAATGGCTGGAAGCCATGAAATCTGAGATGGGATCCATGTATGAGAACAAAGTATGGACTTTGGTTGACTTGCCCGATGATCGGCAAGCCATTGAGAATAAATGGATCTTCAAGAGGAAGACGGACACTGATAGTAGTGTTACTATCTACAAAGCTCGACTTGTCGCAAAAAGGTTTTTGACAAGTTCAAGGTGTTGACTACAATGAGATTTTCTCAACTGTAGCGCTTCTTAAGTCTGTCGAATCATGTTAGCAATTGCCACATTTTACGAAATCTGGCAAATGAATGTCAAAACTGCATTCCTTAATGGTTTTATTAAAGAAGAGTTGTATATGATGCAACCAGAAGGTTTTGTCAATCCTAAAGGTGCTAACAAAATGTGCAAGCTCCAAATGATCCATCAATGGACTGGTGCAAGCATCTCGGAGTTGGAATATACGCTTTGATGTGTTGATCAAAGCATATGATTTTATACAGACTTTTGGAAAGGCTTGTATTTACAAGAAAGTGAGTGGGAGCACTACAGCTTTTCTGATAAGTATATGTGAATGACATATTGTTGATCGGAAATAATGTAGAATTATTCTGCAAAGCATAAAGGAGTGTCTGAAAGGAGTTTTTTCAAAGAAAGACCTCGGTGAAGCTGCTTACATATTGAGCATCAAGATCTATAGAGATAGATCAAGACGCTTGATAAGTTTTTCAATGAATACATACCTTGACAAGATTTTGAAGTAGATCAAAATGGAACAGTCAAAGAAAGAATTCTTGCCTGTGTTACAAGGTGTGAGACTCAAAACCCGACCACGGCAGAAGATAGAAAGAGAATGATAGTCATTCCCTATGCATCAGCCATAGGTTCTATAAAGTATGTCATGCTGTGTACCAGATCTATTGCATACCCTACCACTAAGCTTGGCAAGGGAGTGCAATAGTGATCTAGGAGTAGATCAATGGACAACGGTCAAAATTATCCTTAGTAGAATAAGGATATGTTTCTCGATTATGGAAGTGAAAAAAGGTTCGTCGTAAAGGGTTACGTCGATGCAAGTTTTAACACTGATCCAGATGACTCTAAGTCTCAATCTGGATACATATTGTAAGTGGGAGCAATTAGCTAGAGTAGCCCCGTGCAGAGCATTGTAGACATAGAATATTTGCAAAATACATACAGCTCTGAATGTGACAGACCCGTTGACTAAGCTTCTCTCACGAGCAAAACATGATCATCCCTTAGTACTCTTTGGGTGTTAATCACATAGCGATGTGAACTAGATTACTGACTCTAGTAAACCCTTTGGGTGTTGGTCACATGTCGATGTGAACTATGGGTGTTAACCACATATAGATGTGAACTATTGATGTTAAATCACATGGCGATGTGAACTAGATTATTGACTCTAGTGCAAGTGGGAGATCAAGGAAATATGCCCTAGAGGCAATAATAAAGTTATTATTTATTTCCTTATATCATGATAAATGTTTATTATTCATGCTAGAATTGTATTAACCGGAAACATAATACATGTGTGAATACATAGACAAACAGAGTGTCACTAGTATGCCTCTACTTGACTAGCTCGTTAATCAAGATGGTTATGTTTCCTAACCATAGACATGAGTTGTCATTTGATTAACGGGATCACATCATTAGGAGAATGATCTGATTGACTTGACCCATTCCGTTAGCCTAGCACTTGATCGCTTAGTATGTTGCTATTGCTTTCTTCATGACTTATACATGTTCCTGTAACTATGAGATTATGCAACTCCGTTTACGGAGGAACACTTTGGTTGCTACCAAACGTCACAACGTAACTGGGTGATTATAAAGGAGTACTACAGGTGTCTCCAAAGGTACATGTTGGGTTGGCGTATTTCGAGATTAGGTTTTGTCACTCCGACTGTCGGAGAGGTATCTCTGGGCCCTCTCGGTAATGCACATCACTATAAGCCTTGCAAGCAATGTAGCTAATGAGTTAGTTACGGAATGATGCATTACGTAACGAGTAAAGAGACTTGCCGGTAACGAGATTGAACTAGGTATTGGATACCGACGATCAAATCTCGGGCAAGTAACATACCGATGACAAAGGGAACAAAGTATGTTGTTATGCGGTTTGACCGATAAAGATCTTCAGAGAATATGTAGGAGCCAATATGGGCATCCAGGTTCCGCTTATTGGTTATTGACCGAGAATAGTTCTAGGTCATGTCTACATAGTTCTCGAACCCGTAGGGTCCGCACGCTAAGGTTTCGGCGATGCTTATATTATGAGTTTATGAGTTTTGATGTACCGAAGGAGTTCGGAGTCCCGGATGAGATCGGGGACATGACGAGGAGTCTCGAAATGGTCGAGACGTAAAGATCGATATATTGGACGACTATATTCGGAGTTCGGAAAGGTTCCGAATGAGTCGGGTATTTTTCGGAGTACCGGAGAGTTACGGGAATTCGCCGGGGAGAAGTATTGGGCCTTATTGGGCCCTGCAGAAAGAGAGAGGATGCCTAGGGCAGGCCGCGCCCCAAGGCCTAGTCCGAATTGGACTAGGGAGGCCGCACCCCTTCCTCCCTTCCCTTCCTTCTCTCCTACTCCTACTAGGAAAGGAGGAGTCCTACTCCCGGTGGGAGTAGGACTCCCCCTGGTGCGCCTCCTCCCTTGGCCGGCCACCTCCTCCTTGCTCCTTTATATACGGGGCAGGGGCACCCCAGACACACAAGTTGATCTACGGATCGTTCCTTAGCCGCAGGCGGTGCCCCCTCCACCATATTCCACTTCGGTCATATCGTCATGAGCTTAGGCGAAGCCCTGCGCGGAGAAGTCATATCGTCATGAGCTTAAGCGAAGCCCTGCGTCGGTGGAGCATCATCATCGTCACCACGCCGTCGTCTTGACGGAACTCATCCCCGACACTTTGCTGGATCGGAGTCCGGGATCGTCATCGAGCTGAGCGATGTGCTGAACACGGAGGTGCCGCACGTTCGGTACTTGGATCGGTCGGATCGTGAAGACGTCGACTACATCAACCGCGTTGTTATAACGCTTCCGCTTTCGGTCTACGAGGGTACGTGGACAGACACTCTCCCCTCTCGTTGCTATGCCATCACCATGGTCCTGTGTGTGCGTAGGAATTTTTTTGAAATTACTACGTTCCCCAACAGGATAGACATGTGCCCAGGACTTCTCAATAAGCAACATGATAAACGGGCCATAGATCGGGCACTTGCGCTCAGAGACGGCAGAGAGAAGTTCAGACCACATGACATGGGAAATGTCCAGGGACTATCCACTGTTTTCTTCCTTCTCATGCTGGCAGAAGAGAAGCATGTCCACGAGAAAGGAGTGGACCATATCCAGGGATACGAGGAAAGAGAGACTCTCGGAAGACGCGATGAAGGATTTCCAGAAAGGCAGGCAACTCATAGGTCTCCTTCTCAGTCACGGGGTAAATCTTCACAGTACAGTAGGGCCAGAGAGCTTGCTTGTGAGTGGAGGTTGCATTTCGGTGAGGGCGGAAGCAGAATGGGGTCTCAAGCCCATGATCTTCCACCTCAAGTAACTCCATGAAGGCCTTCCACTTGACAGAAAGCAGCATGCCATTTGTCATCCAAGTCAGAGTCCTTTCCTCATTAGTTCCAAGATGGACAGTGGCAAAGAACTGAGCCACCAAATCTGCATCAAAGTCCTTGTTGAACTGCATGATTATGAGAATGTTCATCTGAGAGCACATTGATACGTCTCCGCCGTATCTACTTTTCCAAACACTTTTGCCCTTGTTTTGGACTCTAACTTGCATGATTTGAATGAAACTAACCCGGACTGACGCTGTTTTCAGCAGAACTGCCATGGTGTTATTTTTGTGCAGAAATAAAAGTTCTCGGAATGACCTAAAAATCCACGGAGCAACTTTTCAGAAATAATAAAAAATACCGGCGAAAGAAATAGCGTCAAGGGGCCCACACCCTGTCCACGAGGGTAGGGGCGATCCCCCTCCCCCTGGGCGCCCCCCCTGCCTCATGGGCCCCCTGGACGTCCATCGACCTCAACTCCAACTCCATATATTTGCTTTCGCAGAGAAAAAATCAGAGAGAAAGTTTCATCGCGTTTTATGATACGAAGCCGCCGCCAAGCCCTAATCTCTATCGGGAGGGCTGATCTGGAGTCCGTTCGGGGCTCCGGAGAGGGGGATTCGTCGCCGTCATCATCATCAACCATCCTCCATCACCAATTTCATGATGCTCACCGCCGTGCGTGAGTAATTCCATCGTAGGCTTGCTAGACGGTGATGGGTTGGATGAGATTTACCATGTAATCAAGTTAGTTTTGTTAGGGTTTCATCCCTAGTATCCACTATGTTCTGAGATTGATGTTGCTATGACTTTGCTATGCTTAATGCTTGTCACTAGGGCCCGAGTGCCATGATTTCAGATCTGAACCTATTATGTTTTCATGAATATATGTGAGTTAATGATCCTATCTTGCAAGTCTATAGTCACCTATTATGTGTTATGATCTGACAACCCCGAAGTGACAATAATCGGGATACTTCTCGGTGATGACCGTAGTTTGAGGAGTTCATGTATTCACTATGTGTTAATGCTTTGGTCCGGTACTCTATTAAAAGGAGGCCTTAATATCCCTTAGCTTCCATTGGGATCCCGCTGCCACGGGAGGGTAGGACAAAAGATGTCATGCAAGTTCTTTTCCATAAGCACGTATGACTATATTCGGAATACATGCCTACATTACATTGATGAACTGGAGCTAGTTCTGTGTCACCCTATGTTATAACTACTACATGAGGAATCGCATCCGACATAATTATCCATCATTGATCCAATGCCTACGAGCTTTTCACATATTGTGCTTTGCTTATTTACCTTACCGTTGCTACTGTTACAATTGCTACAAAACTGCTATCGTTACTTTTGCTACTGTTACCGTTGCTATCATACTACTTTGCTACTAAATACTTTGCTGCAGATACTAAGTTATCCAGGTGTGGTTGAATTGACAACTCAACTGCTAATACTTGAGAATATTCTTTGGATCCCCTTGTGTCGAATCAATAAATTTGGGTTGAATACTCTACCCTTGAAAACTGTTGCAGTCCCCTATACTTGTGGGTTATCAAGACTATTTTCTGGCGCCGTTGCCGGGGAGCATAGCTCTATTCTATGAGTCACTTGGGATTTATATCTGCTGGTCACTATGAGGAACTTGAAAGACGAAAGAACTAAGATTTTTCCCTCAACTACGAGGGGAGGTAAGGAACTGCCATCTAGCTCTGCACTAGATTCTCCTTCTGTTTTGAGTAAGCTTGCGACACCTAAACCTGCTTCTGCTATTAATTCTGATATGTCGCATGTTATTGATGATGCCACTTCTACTATGCATGATACTTATGATGAAACTACTTCTTTGCTTCATACTACTTTGTCATTAGGTGAATTTCTAGATGAACAACTTGCTAGGGTTAGAGAGAATGAAATTATTGAAGATGAAATTATTGAAGATAGTGATGATGAAGGTTCTCCCCCTAAGTATGAATTGCCTGTTGTTCCAGAGGGTTATGTTATGGATGAAGAAACTACTCGAGCTATTCTTGCTTGCAATGATAGATCTGATCTTAAGAAGTTACTAGCTAAATGGAAACAGAAATCTCTAAATGCTAGAATCAAATATGACCCTGCTTTTTCTACTTCACCTATCTTTGTTACTGATAAGGATTATGAATTCTCTGTCAATCCTGAGATAATTACTTTGGTTGAATCTGATCCTTTTTATGGCTATGAATCTGAAACTGTTGTGGCACATCTTACTAAATTGAATGATATAGCCACCATGTTCACTAATGATGAGAAATCTCGCTACTATTATATCCTTAAGATATTTCCATTCTCATTAAAGGGTGATGCTAAAACTTGGTTTAATTCTCTTGATCCTGGTTGTGTGCGTAGTCCCCGTGATATGATTTATTACTTCTCGCTAAATATTCCCCGCTCATAAGAAACAAGCTGCCTTGAGGGAAATATATAATTTTGTGCACATTGAAGAAGAGAGTCTCCCACAAGCTTGGGGGAGGCTTCTCCGATTACTTAATGCTTTGCCTAATCATCCTCTTAAGAAAAATGAAATACTTGATATCTTTTATAATGGACTAACCGATGCTTCCAAGGACCACTTGGATAGTTGTGCTGGTTGTGTTTTCAGGGAAAGAACAGTCGACCAAGCTGAATTGTTATTGAATAATATGTTGACTAATGAAAATAATTGGACTCTTTCTGAGCCAATTCCTGAGCCAACTCCTGAGCCAATTCCTAAACCAACTCCGAAGAAGAGGGGAGTTCTATTTCTCAGTCCTGAAGATATGCAAGAGGCAAAGAAATCAATGAAAGAAAAAGGTATTAAAGCTGAAGATGTTAAGAATTTACCTCCTGTTGAAGAAATACATGGTCTTAATCTACCACCTATTGAAGAAAGACATTGTCTTGATAACCCGACATAGGTAGTAAAGGTAAATTCTCTCTATAGATATGATAAGGTTGAAATCACGTCTACTAAGTTTCCTAGCCAATGTTTAGATGAATTTGATGACTTTATGGCTAGACAAGAAAAATTCAATGCTTATGATGGTAGAGAATTAAAGAGTAATGCTTACATGATTGGACGCTTGAGTGATTATATGGCTAGAGTTAAAGGTGAACTTAAACTCATTAGCAAATATGCTTCTATGGTTACCACTCAAGCAGAACAAGTACTTAAGGCTCAAAGTGATTTGCTCGATGAATTAAATAATAAACATGATTTTGCTGTTAGAGTGGCTACTAGAACTGGTAAAATGACTAAGGAACCTTTGTATCCTGAAGGCCCCTAAGAGGATTGAGCAAGATTCTCAGAGAAATAATTTAGATGCACCTAGTCCTTCTAAAAAGAAGAAAAAGAAAAATGATAGGACTTTGCATGCTTCTAGTGAACCTGTTGTAGACACACCTGAGAATCCCAATGATATTTCTATTTCTGATGCTGAAACGCAATCTGGTGATGAACATGAACCTAGTGACAATGTTAATGATGATGTTCATGTTCATGCTCAACCTAGCAATAATGGTGTAGAAATTGAACCTGCTGTTGATCTTGATAACCCACAATCAAAGAATCAACGTTATGATAAGAGAGACTTTGTTGCTAGGAAGCATGGTAAAGAAAGAGAACCATGGGTTCAGAAACCCATGCCTTTTCCTCCTAAGCCATCCAAGAAAAAGGATGATGAGGATTTTGAGCGCTTTTCTGAAATGATTAGACCTATCTTCTTACGTTTGCGCTTAACTGATATGCTTAAAGTAAACCCTTATGCTAAGTACATGAAGGATATCATCACAAATAAAAGAAAGATACCAGAAGCTGAAATTTCCACCATGCTTGCTAATTATACTTTTAAAGGTGGAATACCAAAGAAACTTGGAGATCCAGGAGTACCAACTATACCATGCTCCATTAAAAGAAATTATGTTAAAACTGCTTTATGTGATCTTGGAGCGGTGTTAGTGTTATGCCTCTCTCTTTATATCGTAGACTTGAATTGAATAAGTTGACACCTACTGAAATATCTTTGCAAATGGCTAATAAATCAACTGCTATACGTGTCGGCATTTGTGAGGATGTGCCTGTTGTGGTTGCAAACGTTACTATTTTAACGGACTTTGTTATTCTTCATATTCCCGAGGATGATAGTATGTCGATTAACCTTGGTAGACCCTTTTTGAATACTGCAGGGGCTGTTATTGATTGCAACAAAGACAATGCCACTTTTCATGTTAATGGTAATGAGCATACGGTACACTTTCCGAGGAAACAACCTCAAGTTCATAGTATCAATTCTATTGGAAAAATTCCAACTATCATTATTCGAGGTTTTGAATTTCCTCTTCCTACTGCCAAGAAGAAATATGATATTCTTATCTCGTTGAGGTAACCTAGTGTTATTCGAAATTTCTCCGGTTCCATGTTATTCGGAATGAGTTTGTTAACAAGACTTGATCAACCTTGTTAGTGGATTCCTTTTGATGAGCATGAGATGGATGAAACTAGATGGCACAACCTTCTATACCCTCTTTTTACTTTCTGTTAATTAGATTAAATAAAGTAAAAATAGTATTTTCTATCTGTTTTTTGAATTATCCATGCAATAAAAAATATCCCGAAAATAAAAGTTCTCCAAATGCCCTGCCAATTTAGTATGATTTTTTCTGGAATATTTGAGAATATTTGGCACTGAGAACACATCAGGGGGAGCTGGCACCTGGCCACGAGGGTCCAGGGCGCGCCCCCTGCCTCGTGGGCCCATGGTGGCTCCCCTCCACTTATTCCTGCACCCACACACTTCTTCTTCCTCCCAAAAAAATCACCATCCAGCTCAAGCACGAGTTCTAGCTCATTTTGCGGCGATTTTTGATCTCCTTGCTCAAAGCTCCATTCACAAAACTGCTTTGGGAGATTGTTCCTTGGTATGTGACTGCTCCAATGGTCCAATTAGTTTTTGTTCTCGTGCTTTATTCATTGCAAATTTTTGCTGCTTAGGTGACCCTGTTCTTGAGCTTACATGTCAAATTTATGAGGTCCCAAGTAATTCTAATACACGATATAGGCTCTAGACACTTGTATGAGTATTGCTATCAATTTTGTTAAGTTTGATTCACTTTTAGTTTGAGTTACTAAAAATTTCAGAAATTTTCAGAAAATGATGAAGAGATTTTTGAGGGGCTCTTCTAGCCAAGGCTCCAAGGACGAACAAACTAAGGACAAAGAAAAGGCCAAGTATAATCTTCCTCGCGTGGCGGAAGTACGGACGTGTGAGTGGCCTTGTGATGAATTCTTGAGAGAAGCTGGAATTTATGAAGACTTTTATTCTTTGGCTGATAATGCGGGCCTCACCGACTTCCTCTACGACCGGATCGAACAGTATCTCTTACTCACCAATACTTTCGTGCAAAACTTCTACTATTATCCTAAGAATTCACCTCCTTCAGTAGCTTTTCATTTATATGATGAGGCTAGGGAGATGTCATTACGTAATTTTTGCGCGGTTTGCAGAATACCCTTCGAGGGCAGCTTAGGGGAACCACATCGTAGAGATGTGGATGGTTTTTATTGATACTATTACTGTAGGAGAATCGAGCAAGGTTTCCGATGCAAGAATCTCTAGCATACATTTTCCTGTTTTATATACACTACTTTGCCATATTTGCTAGTCGATGTTTAATTGGTCGCGGAAACTGTGGAAACCTCAGTGTTCCTGATATTATTATTTTGTTCCATGCTTTATTTCGTGACAACTCTACTAGTATGGGTGCTATTGTTGCTAAACGATTAAGCCTGAACCATACAAAAGGCCCCATCTTTAGAGGTATCTATGTTGCATGCCTTGCTAGACACTTCGAGATACCTATTAGGCATTATGAGAAAGAGGAGACACTGATGCCTCCTACTTTTCTAGATTATAAGAGCATGGTAGCACATGAGTTTATTGTTAACAATGATGATAAGATGCTTCTGTATAACCAGAGATTTAATAAGAAACACAATGTGATTATTATCTTGCCTGCGCCCTATTTGTTTGATTTAACTGCAGGCCATTACCTCGTCTTGTCGGCGGCCGTTTACGCGCACCGAGGCCAGACATCAGCTCCAGAGCCTGAGCCGGAACCACCACTGGAACCTTATCGTCCATCAACTTATCAGTGGGATCCAGAGCAGATCGCCAGCCAGTGGCAGTACGATGACACTCCTCAATACACCAGGGAGAGTAGCCGTGATCCATGGGCATAGACCAACTTAGGTCAAAAGCCTAAGCTTGGGGGAGTATTTATTTCTCACCGACATTACATTCATGTTCAAACACTTATTCTAGTTGTCGGTGCTCATACTTTTTCATTGTATTATCCATGCTAGTTTAATTTCTTTTTCTAGTTTTCTTCTTGTGTGTTTGATAAACCTTAAGAAAAACAAAAAAATTAGTTAGGTTAATTTCCATGCTTGTAGTAGTAATTAAACGAAAACCCAAAAAGATTTCTCGTTCTTCTTTTGCTTGTTGGGAGCTTTCCCGTGTAAATAATTTTATTTCTTTTCTTTCCTTTGGGGGTCGAGAGGAGAAGACCATAATGAAAATGTTTAGTGGCTCTCATATGCATGATTGTTGATTTAACCAAGAGCCCATATTATCTTGTCTTCTCCCTTGAATTGAATGCTTGCAGATTCGAGCTTAGTCCAATGCACGTGCACTATTATTATTATACACACCGCTCGGTCGTGCAAGTGAAAGGCAATAATGACGATATATGATGGACTGGCTGAGATGAGAGAAGCTGATATGAACTCGACCTCTCTTGTTTTTGTAAATATGATTAGTTCATTGTTCCTGATTCAGCCTATTATGAATAAACATGTTTGCAATGACAATTAGAGATTATAGTTGCTTATGCCATGCTTAATTAGCTAGGAGCTTATAATGGTTTACCTTGCGTGCCAACATGCTATTAAAATGGTTGTGATGTGGTATGATAGGGTGGTATCCTCCTTTGAATGATTCGAGTGAATCGACTTGGCACATGTTCACGCATGTAGTTGAAACAAAATCAACATAGCCTTCACGATATTTATGTTCATGGTGGATTATATCCTACTCATGCTTGCACTCGGTGTTGATTAATTTTAATGCATGTTCATGACTGTTGTCGCTCTCTCAGTTGGTCGCTTCCCAGTCTTTTGCTAGCATTCACCTGTAGTAAGCGGGAATAGTGCTTGTGCATCCAAACTCCATAAACCCCAAAGTTATTCCATATGAGTCCACCATACCTACCTATATGCGGTATCTACCTGCCGTTCCAAGTAAATTTGTAGGAGCCAAACTCCAAACCTTCAAATGAAATTATGTTTTGTATGCTCGAGCAGCTCATGTATCATCTAGGGATGTCTGTATCTTCCATACTAGGTGGGTTATTCTCAAGGGGAGTGGACTCCGCTCCTCATTCACGAGAAAATGGTTGGTAACCGGGATGCCCAGTCCCATGCTCAAATCAAATCAAAATAATTAAACAAAACTCCCCCAGGATTGTTGCTAGTTGGAGGCACCCGTTGTTTCGGGCAAGCCATGGATTGATGCTTGTTGGTGGTGGGGGAGTATAAACTTTACCATTCTATTTGGGAACCGCCTACAATGTGTGTAGCATGGAAGATATTGAGATCTCATAGTTGTTTCGTTGACAGTGAAAGTATACCGCTCAAAATGTTATTCATCTCTATTTCAAAATCGAGCTCTGGCACCTCTACAAATCCCTGCTTCCCTCTGCGAAGGACCTATCTATTTACTTTTATGTTGAGTCATCACCCTCTTATTAAAAAGCACCCGCTGGAGAGAACCACTGTCATTTGCATGCATTACTATTAGCTTATATTGGGTATGACTTGACTGGATCTCTTTTACCATGAATTACAATGTTTAGTCAGTCCTTGATCTTTAAAGGTGCTCTGCATTTATGTTTTGCGGTCTCAAAAAGGGCTAGCGAGATACCATCTTGTCATATCATATTATGATTGTTTTGAGAAAGTGTTGTCATCCGAGTTCTATTATTATTCCTCGCTAATTGATTATGCCATTGATATGAGTAAACATGAGACTTAAGTGTTACTGTGAATATGGTTAGTTCATAATCTTTGCTGAACACTTGACTGCTGGCTTTACATATTTACAACAACAAGAGCAAACAGAGTTTGTAAAAGTTTTTCTTTATCACTTTCAGTTTGTTAACTGAATTGCTTGAGGACAAGCAAAGGTTTAAGCTCGGGGAGTTGATACGTCTCAGTCGTATCTACTTTTCCAAACACTTTTGCCCTTGTTTTGGACTCTAACTTGCATGATTTGAATGAAACTAATCCGGACTGACGCTGTTTTCAGCAGAACTGCCATGGTGTTATTTTTGTGCAGAAATAAAAGTTCTCGGAATGACCTGGAAATCCACGGAGCAACTTTTCAGAATTAATAAAAAATACTAGCGAAAGAAATAGCGTCAGGGGGCCCACACCCTGTCCACGAGGGTGGGGGCGCGCCCCCTCCCCCTGGGCGTGCCCCTGCCTCATGGGCCCCCTGGACGTCCACCGACCTCAACTCCAACTCCATATATTTGCTTTCGCGGAGAAAAAAATCAGAGAGAAAGTTTCGTCGCGTTTTACGATACGGAGCCGCCGCCAAGCCCTAATCTCTCACCGGAGGGCTGATCTGGAGTCCGTTCGGGGCTCCGGAGAGGGGGATTCGTCGCTGTCGTCATCATCAACCATCCTCCATCACCAATTTCATGATGCTCACTGCCGTGCGTGAGTAATTCCATCGTAGGCTTGCTGGACGGTGATGGGTTTGATGAGATTTACCATGTAATCAAGTTAGTTTTGTTAGGGTTAATTTGATCCTTAGTATCCACTATGTTCTGAGATTGATGTTGCTATGACTTTGCTATGCTTAATGCTTGTCACTAGGGCCCGAGTGCCATGATTTCAGATCTGAACCTATTATGTTTTCATGAATATATGTGAGTTCTTGCAAGTGTATAGTCACCTATTATGTGTTATGGTCCGACAACCCCGAAGTGACAATAATCAGGATACTTCTCGGTGTTGACCGTAGTTTGAGGAGTTCATGTATTCACTATGTGTTAATGCTTTGGTCCGGTACTCTATTAAAAGGAGGCCTTAATATCCCTTAGTTTCCATTAGGACCCGCTGCCACGGGAGGGTAGGACAAAAGATGTCATGCAAGTTCTTTTCCATAAGCACGTATGACTATATTCGGAATACATGCCTACATTACATTGATGAACTGGAGCTAGTTCCGTGTCACCCTATGTTATAACTATTACATGAGGAATCACATCCGACATAATTATCCATCATTGATCCAATGCCTACGAGCTTTTCACATATTGTGCTTTGCTTATTTACTTTACCGTTGCTACTGTTACAATTACTACAAAACTGCTATCGTTACTTTTGCTACTGTTACCGTTACTATCGTACTACTTTGCAACTAAATACTTTGCTGCAGATACTAAGTTATCCAGGTGTGGTTGAATTGACAACTTAACTGCTAATACTTGAGAATATTCTTTGGCTCCCCTTGTGTCGAATCAATAAATTTGGGTTGAATACTCTACCCTCGAAAACTGTTGCGATCCCCTATACTTGTGGGTTATCACACATCTGAAGGGCTTCGCCAAAGTACTCGGGGTCCTTTTCCATAGCATCCGTGTCGATGGAACGCACATCAACATAGAGATTCTTCTTAGACTTGATCACATCAAAGTAGATGGCAAACTAAAAGCAGTTCCAGAACGGGCGGTTGACCAAAGTGGGTTCTTGGTCTTCCGCATAGGGGTTGCGGTGACGCCTTTCCCAGAATTCCTTGGAAGTCATCTCTGTCACAGTCTTGCCCCTCGGCTTCGGCTTGTTGGCAGTCGACTTCTTGTGTTGAGACAGAGGTTGAGCACTTGAGGAAGCACCCTCTGTCTCAGAGGTGCGGTAGCGCTTTGACGTTGAACGTCCGGGGTTGACACGGCGGACATGCTGCTCAGGATGTTCATCACCTGGAACCAAACACACGAGCAGAAGAAACAACACAAAAGAAAGAGAATAAGCCTCCAAACAAAACAACATGGATCAAAAAGTGATAGGAAAATGATGGAATTGGGCATCCAGCGGTAGTACCACGAACCAAAAGTGGCAGTACCGTTCGAGCGGTAGTATCGTGCCAGTTGAGCAGTAGTACCGCTCTAGACGGGGAACGGCGGTTCCCTACTGCCGTGGGCAGATCCGACACTACCAGGATGCCAAATTCAAAAATAATCCTACCAAACATCAATCCAAAAGGTCTAGATGCCATCTCCATCCTACTCAAGCCTCGACTTAGCCAAAAATCGAGAAAAGCAATGCATATTGCCCCTACCGACTAGATGTCAAATCTAGGCAAAGAGAGAACAGGAATGGGGGCAATACCGACATCCATGGCAAGAGGACGCGGTGGGAATCAACTCCACCAAAGCAACTGGAGAGGGACGGCACGAAGACGGCGGCCTGCCGAAGCCCTCCTGCGACGAGACGTCGCTGGAGAGACGAAGAACACGAGCGGGTGGAGCGAATTGGTATGGGGGAGAAAGGCAACTCCCCCTGCCCCAACATAACCCCCCATCGCCCGCCCCGTAGCGGTAGTGCCGCTGGGGTGGGCGGTAGTACCGCTTGATGATCATCAGCGGTAGTACCGCGCACTTCCAGCGGTAGTACCGCTCAGCCGCAAAAGGACTGGCCCAAAAGGCTTAGCTCAAGAAAAGAAGTTGACTAGAAACAAGAGTAAACACCCAAGCAAAACAAACCAAACAAAAGACGAGAAACACACTCCTCTCCAAGAGAGGGCGGTGGCCGAGGCCACCTATGTTTGAGTCCGGAGGTATGGCACCGCGAAGATTTTAACCTTGGGCCCATGACCAAAACTCATCTTTGAAGCACATGTACCATCAAAAATGGCTAATGTGAAAGAGTTTGATCAGTTTATGCATAATGGGGGGAGGGAAAGTTCATTGAGAGAACAACACTCCCCCTATGTCCATGCCTACACCTAGACAAGAGAGCATGATGAGTATGGTTGGGTGTGCAAGGGTTCAAACCACATTGCTCGAATCAATGATATTTAGCTCATGCGTTAACTCGCGAAATCTTGCTTCATCCAAGGGCTTCGTGAAAATATCTGCAAGGTTATCATGAGTGTTGACATACTTGAGCTTGATCTCCCCTCGCCTAATGTGATCCCGGATGAAGTGATACCGAATCTCACTATGCTCCGTCTTGAAGTGTTGCACCGGGTTGAGACAGATCTTGATGGCACTTTCATTGTCACACCAAAGAGGCACTTCGTCACAAGTGACACCATAATCCTTCAAACTTTGCCTCATCCATAGGAGTTGAGCACAACAACTACCGGCAGCCACATACTCTGCTTCGGTGGACGAGAGAGATACACAACTTTGCTTCTTAGAAGACCAACTCACTAAAGAGAAACCAAGCAATTGTCACCCTCTGGAGGTGGACTTCCTATCCACTTTGTCTCCCGCCCAATCTGAATCTGTATAGCCCAAAAGATCAAAGTTGGCTCCTCTTGGGTACCATAAGCCAAAGTTTGGGGTATGAGCCAAATATCGAAAGATTCGCTTGACCGCCACAAAGTGGCTTTCCTTAGGTGCGGCTTGAAACTGTGCACAAATTCCCACACTCAACATGATATCCGGTCTAGATGCACAAAGGTAAAGCAAGGAGCCAATCATGGAGCGAAATACCTTTTGACCCACCGCTTTACCATTGGGATCAAAGTCAAGTTGGCATTTGACGGGCATTGGAGTGGAGGCCGGCTTGACATCACTTAGCTTGAATCTCTTGAGCATGTCTTGAGTGTATTTTGCTTGGTTGATGAAAGTTCCTTCTCTTCTTTGCTTGATTTCGAACCCGAGAGAAAACTTCAACTCTCCCATCATAGACATCTTGAACTTTGAGGTCATTAGAGCGGCAAATTCTTCATTGAAAGCTTTGTTAGGGGAACCAAAAATAATACCATCAACATATAGTTGGCACACAAAAAACTCCCCTTTGACCTTCTTAGTAAAAAGAGTGGGGTCGATTTTCCCGATTTCGAACCCACGATCTTCTAACAACTCCGTAAGATGCTCATACCACGCACGTGGGGCTTGTTTAAGGCCATAGAGCGCCTTATGGAGTTGGTACACATGATCGGGGAAATAAGGATCCTCGAACCCCGGGGGTTGTTTGACATATACCAACTCATTAATGGGACCATTAAGAAAAGCACTCTGCACATCCATTTGTTGCAACTTGAAATTATGATGAGAAGCATAGGCAATTAACAAACGAATAGATTCAAGACGAGAAACGGGGGCAAAGGTTTCACCGTAGTCGATACCCTCGACTTGGGAGTAGCCTTGTGCCACGAAATGAGCCTTGTTGCGAACAATGATCCCATGAGCATCTTGCTTGTTCTTGAATATCATTATGATTCCTGGTCGGCCTTGGCACAAGTTTCCACACTTGGTTGTGCTCGAAGTTGTTGAGTTCTTCATGCATGGCATTGAGCCAATCCGGGTCCTCGAGCGCCTCATAAACCTTTTGGGGTTCGACACAAGAAACAAATGCATGATGTTCACAATAGTTTGCTAATTGTCTACTAGTGCTTACCCCCTTTCTTAGGCTTCCAACCACATTCTCCATGAGATGACCTTTGGTAGTGAGCTTGGAAGCGATCTTCGCGGCACGACGCTCTAATTCCTCCTCGGATGTGAAAAGAGGAGGGGTTACTTGATCATCTTGAGCGCCGTATTGAGATTGTTCTTGATCTTGAGCTTGCTCGAAGGGGAGAACTTGACCTTGGGAATCATTTGGTGGTTCACCACCATCTTGAGGTTGATCTCGCCCTTGATCTTGTTCACGAGGTTGAGGGCCTTCACTTTGTTCTTCAGAAGCGTGTGGGTCTTGGGTTGGTGATGGCTCCACTTGAGTGGAGCATTGTCCTTCTCCTTCGGCTACAAGGGGTTCCTCAATGGGTAGGATATGACCAACACCCATTCTTCTTATGGCTTGGGGAGGAATTTCATCACCTACATCACAAGTACTACTTTGCTCCACTTGGAGCCGTTATTCTCGTCAAACTCCACGTTACACGTCTCCTCAATGAGTCCAGTGGACTTGTTGAGGACACAGTAAGCATGAGAGTTTGTAGCATAACCAACAAATATGCCCTCATGAGCTCTAGCCTCAAATTTAGACAAGCTCTTGAGAATGAAACACTCACACCCGAACACCCGGATGTACTTGAGGTTGGGCTTGTTACCAGTAAGTATTTCATAAGGAGTCTTGTTCAAGCCTTTGCGGAGATAGAGCCGATTGGATGCATGACATGCTGTGTTGATGGCTTCGGCCCAAAAGTTGTAAGGAGACTCTAACTCCGCCATCATGGTCCTCGCCGCATCCATCAACGTCCGGTTCTTCCTCTCCGCGACACCATTTTGTTGAGGGTTGTATGGTGCAGAATATTGATGCTTGATCCCCTCACCACTAAGAAACTCATCCAAGGTGTAGTTCTTGAACTTGGTGCCGTTGTCACTCCTTATTGTCAAGATCTTTGCATCATGTTGACGTTGAGCTTCATTTGCAAAGTCTATGACGGTTTGTTGAGTCTCAGTCTTCCTCTTGAAGAAATATACCCAAGTGTATCTTGAATAATCATCTACAATCACCAAGCAATACTTTCTACCCCCAAGACTATCAAAGGATGGAGGCCCAAAGAGATCCATGTGCAGGAGCTCTAAGGGTCTCTTCGAGTAGATGATAGTCGTGGGAGGGTGAGCCTTCTCATGTAGCTTTCCTTCGATACAAGCACTTCAAGCGAGATCTTTGGCAAAACTAACATTTTTTAGTCCACGGACATGGTCCCCCTTGAGAAGACTTTGCAAAGATCTCATATTGACGTGGGCTAAACGGCGATGCCAAAGCCATCCCACATCAACTTTAGCCATTAGGCATGTCGCGGTCTTAGTGGGTCACTCCGAAAAGTTAATCACATAAAGACCATTCTCGACATGCCCAACAAAGGCTACTTTAAGAGTCTTGCTCCATAAGAGGGCCACGGTATCAATATCAAAGAAAGTGGCAAAGCCCATGAGTGCAAGTTGACGAACGGAAAGTAGATTGTAAGCAAGGGACTCAACAAGCATGACTTTCTCGATCGTGAGATCATGAGAAATGACAACCTTGCCAAGACCCAATACCTTAGAAGACGAGGCATCACCCCACTCGACGTTGGTGGGCATAGAAGGGATCTTGTGCACGTCCACCACCAAGTCCTTGCTTCCGGTCATATGATTTGTGGCTCCAACCATGATCCCCCACCGGAAGCAAACACCTACAAGAGATTAATGCTTGGTTTTAGGTACCCATTTTGTAATGGGTCCTTTGATGTTAGTAACAAGGGTCTTAGGAACCCAAATAGACCATTCAATGTACTCATAAGGAGAACCAACAAATTTAGCATAAACATGCACATCACTAGCATGGCACAACACATAAGAAGGGTTAAATTCGCCGGCTTTGTTAGAAGGGGTGGCATTGCCCTTTTTGACATCACCACCCTTCACATTGTTCTTCTTCTCCTTAGGAGCACCCTCTCCCTCCTTCACAAAAGTTTGCTTGAGAGGGGGAGGTCATTTGGTCTTGTCGTTCTTGTCGTGGAATTGTCACGGCAGATGTCCTAGTGTGAGGAGTTAATCGTGAGGCCAACGCATCTTTGTAGTAGCTTGAGAGGGGTTGAGCGGAAACGAGAGACGAAACACAAGACAAGGATTTAGACAGCTTCGGGCCCCGGGAAACATCATCCGGTAACAACCCTACATGCTGTTTGAGGCTAGGTCTCATTATGCTCATGAGAGAGTCGCCGCATAAGCCGGCTCCCCCTTTGTGTCTAGCCCTAGATATTGTTTCTTGTTGCTTGTCCCTCTGAGGGAGCCCTGCCCCTCCTTATATAAGTTAGAGGGGCGGGTTACATGTGTGGAGTCCTAGTAGGACTAGGACTAGTCTATCTTCTCTTACAAGTTAATTACAAGTCCGGGTCTTGCTTCCTCATAAAGAAAATATTTGTCATCCCTTTCCTCTTAATCCGGCCCATCATAACGTGAGCCGACCTTCTGGGCATTGGGCCTTGTTGTCCATCTGACCCACCCGCCGGGTTACTAATGAGTCGCCAAGATCAGGAAGGTTATCTGTGAATCGCCAAGCTCCGGGCGGGTCACCAGTGAGTCGCCAATTCCAGCCGGGTCATACCGCGGGGTATATCCCCGACATTAGCCCCCAGTTTAATTTGGAGTTATCCATGTTAAACTGATCCTGTAAAATAAACACAAGAACAAACTTGATAGGTTGTGCTCCGGGTTATATTAGAATAAGTCGGCACCTGATCATCTTTAAATCCTTGTCATTTCCTTCTTGATACATGCCCATGAACTCATAGCATATCTCCTTTAGTAGATATGTTCAAACTTTCTGAACGCAAAAAATCCAGATACTTCTTTTGAGAAATCCGGGTCAATAAGCCAGCTTCAGAGTCAATCTGCTGGCATTGGTCTCTTGTAGAGAAATATTGTAAGAAATAATCCACTTGAATCGGCTTCCAAAGCGCCGGCTTAAAACATATTGGTCTTGAAATACTCATCTGACTTTCAGCCGGCTTCAAGAGGTAAAACTTGTCGGTTTATCATAACCAAAATTGTCGGCTTGTAAATATCGATAGCACCGGGTCATAACTGTTGCCGACGCCGGGTCATAATTATTGGTGACATCGGGTCAATCTGATCTGCTCAAAACTGAGAATTTGAAGATTTTTCCCCTTATATGTATATCACCTGTAGCCCCCAAGTGCCAGGTTGTCATGCTTGCAGCAACCTGGGACTTGTAATTGCCTTATGCTCATAAAACTTCAACCAGTGTAGCCCCCAAGGGCCGGTTCATTATGCAATAATGAGCAGGGACTTTGTAAATATGATCATGTAAACTGGAGCAGCAACGTGTAGCCCCCAAGGGCGGCTCGATGAATATTCCTGAGCTGGGACTTTGTATATAATTCATTGATAATAACATCATATGATGTAATCTCCACCATGGGGCTTGAACCCACGTCCATAAGGTTAAGAGCTTTGTACTCTACCAACTGAGTAGTGGATCTTTCAATGTAATGGACTGAGGCTTGTGTACCTTGATTTTTGTTGACAGGAGCAATTGGTAGACCCCAAGGGCCGGCTCATGTAGAATGTGATGAATCGGGTCTTTAATAAGTTGAGCAAAAAATGACTTTGCATTAGCCCCCAAGTGCCATGGTGTATGTTGGCAGTGACATGGGACTTGCATATTCGATGTAATATCAATTTGAATAATGTAGCCCCCAAGTGCCGGGTCGTAAGCCCGCAGCGACTCGGGACTATTCCTTTCATTGTAGAATAAATCATATCCATTGATAAAATAATAGACATTGCGCTGAAGCGACTTTGAAAACCTCAATCATAATATTAGTTATTGATAACCATAATAAAAATCCAGCCATGTTGGCTATTAAAGACTTGAATAACCCGGTTTGAAAACTTCAATCATTCAATATCATCATGACAATCCAGCCAAGTTTGGCTATGAAAGATGTGAATACCTTATCGGTTGACAAGTAAAGCCGGAGTTTTAAATACTCGGCGGCTCTTGGCCAATGGCGACTTAATGCACATTCATGGTAAGCCGGAATTTTAATAACCCGACGGCTTATAGCCTTTGAGAAAATCCAGAATGGATACCCCTTTTGAAGCATCAATTTTGATGATGAGCTTGAACTTAATATAAGTCATAGTTCTGCAAATCCTGCATAGAGTTTTAAACAACATATGCCCTGGCGACTTAACGTCAAAAGCCAGGGCCGGCTTAAACATGATCATGTATAAACAATATTATACCTGTGATATTGAATCGTACTGCCGGCTTATGATACCTGTGCAGTAAGGGTGATAACCCAATCTTTAGAAGCCAAAACCTCCAAATGTTTATGACTGTCATATACTAGCGACTTATCGTCCAAAGTCAAGCCAGGTTAAAATAGAAATCACTCATATATGCTTCAGATATGATCAAAAAAGCCTCAAGTAAAATCCAAAAAATTGTTCGCAAAAAGAGACTTCAAAAATTTTGAGGCTTCTGATTCGAATACGATCAGAAAACCGTTCCAAAGGGGTTAAGCTAAGATTCGAATACGATCATATAGCCCCCAGTGGCTTTGGCGTTGCCGATCAAGAGGGTACCGACAGCTATGTTCTCTTTGGTTCGAATACGACCCATGTTTGAACAGAAGCCCCCAAATGACCTTGAGAGTTGTTTAATGACGCTGATTCAATCTGATCCACGTCAGACCCAAAGGGGTTGAGCTATGATTCGGATACGATCAAGAAGCCCCCTAGTGGGTTTGGCAGTGTGCCAATCAAAAGGGTACCGACAGCTATGTTCTCTTTGGTTCGAATACGAGCTATGTTTGAACAGGAAGCCCCCAAGTGACCATATAAATTTTGGCATCGCGCCAATCCTGAGGGTACCGACAGCTATGCTCGATGAGCAGGAAGCTCCCAAATGACCATAATAAGATAAGCTGTAAGGCAGGATACCCATGTTCGAACCGCGCAGCATGGCATCAAATTCTCTTTGGCAACCTTTAATTTTTCTGAGAACTCGAATCTTGCGAGAGATTAATTCTTTTTGAACCGGAACTTTGAACCAGATTTGAGAGCTTAAAAGCTTTGTAAGAGACAAATTTACCTTGAGCCGGATGTTTGACCCGGATTTGAGAGCTTCAAAGCTTTGCGGGAGAGAGATGTCTCTTGAACTGGATTTTAAACCGAAATCTTTATTTTGAACCGACAATTTTCTGACGGCCTTTAAATTTTCACCAATATGGCGGTGTCCTCCGGAACCGGGTTATCATTCCCTCCAATTACCCAGAGTTCCCGAGTCATGTCATTCTAGCCCCCGAGTCTTAAGACGACTCGAGGAGTTGTCTTGAAATTCTCCACATTTGACCGTGACATAAACCGGTACGAGTCATTCAACGTCTCAGTGATATAACTTGTCCTGCACTGGAGAACTTGCAAGCCAGAGTAATTGCTATTTTAAAGGAAGCAATATATAATATAAAATATACTGGATGAATTTCACCTGATGCGTCAGGTCAGCAATTATCACCGCGGAGTTGATGATCACCATGGTGAAGCTGAAATCAATCACGGCCGAGCCGGCTGCGGGAGCCGATAGATGAGTCGGCCGTGGTGTGGTAAGCCGGTGCGGATGGGCAAGTTTTCCTCCTTGTTGTAAGCCGGCGTGGTCGCGAGAGACGGCCACGGCATGGTAAGCCGGCGGTCGCGAGAGGCGACCCGCGGCGTTGTAAGTCTGGTCTTTGAGTCCGTTGAATAACGAAGACCACCTGTGCCAAAAGATGTTAGCGTGCCTCCATCTCCGCGATATAATATCACCTTTTGTCATAAATAATTGCCCTGCATAAACAATATTGCAGACCAAGGCAAAGATAAACTTGTTCTTTGACAAAACAACATGTGCTAATAAAACAAACTTGGATAGATATCACCTGATTTGTTTGGACGACGGATGATCCGTTTATCGTGACAGAGGTGGCTCAGGTAGACCAGCAACTCAATATAGTTCCGGCGGCTCAGGCAGACCGGCAACTTAATATAACCCCGGCGGCTCAAAGCGGCAAGGGCGGCTTAACTCGGCCCCGGCGTGTTGATGTAAATTAAGCTGCACGGGCGGCAACTTGCGCACACCTGTTCCATCAGTAAGCGGGCGCGGACGCCGGCACGTGATGGTGCTGACGTACACTTCATAGGCACAACATGGCACCACCTTTGCTGCACATAAAAATATATGAACCAAAGTAATTGTTCTTTGATGAAAACAATATGTTTAATAAAATACACTTAGGTGGATATCATCTGGCATTTTTTTTGTCGGATGATCACGGATGCTGGTGTAGATAATGCCGGTCGTGCTCGGATCAAAAAATAGCCAGACCTATGCATGTCTACTGTACCACCAGCACCCACATGGGTTTTCCTCTGTCCCCCTTTTCTGAATAACAATCGGCTTTGAATGCCTTGAGATCCAAGTCGATGTGCTTGACGCATAGCAAGTGTTCATTAGTAATTGATGCATGTGGATAGCATCGATACCACTACTGCTGAATAATGGTTTCCTCTTCGTGTATCAGGCTGATCATCGGAGTCGCTTATCCAGGCACAGCAATGAAAAATTGACCCAGTATCCTGTATCCCTTGGCCTGCCCCTTGTTCACATGCTAATGCACCAGAGAAGTAGCCCACAGCGTGAGCGTCCGTCAAGAAAACTGTCACAACTTTTCCACGCCTGGGCCTCCGCGCGGGGCGAACCCAGTGGCTCAGAGGCCATAAGTACGGCGGCTCAAGAACTCGGCAGCGGGCGACATGGCACGACGTCAGAGGCAGTACAACGGCTCAAGAGCTGCACCGGCAGTGCGTTGAGATGGCGGAGGTAGGCGGGTCAGAGGCGTTTCAGAGCCGGCTCGAGACACCAGCAGCAGCAGCAACGGCGGCAGACCACGGCGAGGTGGCGGGTCAATGTGACTCCCGGCTGAAACAGAGTAGGGCGGTTTGAAGCAGATGCCAGCTTGCAGTTTGGAATCGGCCGGTAGGGCGGCTAGCGACAATGGCCACGGCAGCGGTTGTGGACTCAGCAGGGACCGGGTCTTTGTGCAGCCACGGCGGCAATTTTAGGCGGCTCAACGGCGCGCAACAACAACGGTCGAGCAAGGAGAGGTCGGGCGACTCGATGAGTCGGGGCCACTTGGCGAGGTGGCTGTAGCAAATCGACTCGGAAACGGCCCAGGGACGATGCTCAAAAATTCCTTGGCGAAGCGAGGCAAGGCCGGCTCGGGGCTGGAACGGCGGCGGAGACGGGCGCCTCGAGACGAGGACGCGGGCGCAGACGATGGACCAGTCCGGGTCGTGGCCGGCTCTGTTTTCGGGTCGTGGGCCTTTTTCCCTTTTTCCGGGTCAATTTTTCCTTTTTTTTGTGCGTGTGAGTGTGTTCTAGATGGAGATGACTGCTGCTGATCCATAGTCTTTTGCCCTTTGACCCCTTGCGTACTAGTAACAACATGTGGTACATGTGGTACTATGTTGGCTTGATGTGATGGACTGTCTTTTTCCTGACCACGTGAGAGCTTCAGTGCATATATTTTTTGTACGACTTTGCCAAAGTAGATCCGATCTCCTCCTCATATAGCAATTTTGGCTAGGTAGAATATCTGGAGTTGTAGATCAACTTGGCCATCACGTGGCAGAGTACTTAATGGAGGCGTCTTCCAGTTGCTTTGCAGGCTTCTCGTATAGACACGGGAGCCGATTCCTTGCATGCATGCGCGTGTGCCTAGTTTGGTCCGAGGAAACCGAGGACTGCGGCGATTTGACCACAGGGCAGGATTGCTTCATGTCAGCCTTGGTGGCTACGCGCGTCGCATAAACCGAGAAGGAAAACTCCAGCGGAAAGTTGGATCACGGTCTCGGCGATTTTTTTCGGACAGCAACAGCGGAGCGGACCGTAACCCTAGCTTTCTCTCGATCACAATTTGTACCTCGAGTTACCTTGCATAATTGTTTCACGCCGGCTCTTCTTCATCCATAAATTCGCGAGCTTCTCGATCCTATGAAAGATCCTTCCAAGAACTCAACATCACCGTGCGCAGGATCCACGGTGGGCGCCAACTGTCGTGGAATTGTCACGGCAGATGTCCTAGTGTGAGGATTTAATTCTGAGGCCAACGCATCTTTGTAGTAGCTTGAGAGGGTTGAGCGGAATCGAGAGACACAACACAAGACAAGGATTTAGACAGCTTCGGGCCCCGAGAAACATCATCCGATAACAACCTTACATGCTGCTTGAGGCTAGGTCTCATTATGCTCATGAGAGAGTCGCCGCATAAGCCGGCTCCCCCTTTGTGTCTAGCCCTAGATATTGTTTCTTGTTGCTTGTCCCTCTGAGGGAGCCCTGCCCCTCCTTATATAAGTTAGAGGGGCGGGTTACATGTGGAGTCCTAGTAGGACTAGGACTAGTCTATCTTCTCTTACAAGTTAATTACAAGTTCGGGTCTTGCTTCCTCATAAAGGAAATATTTGCCATCCCTTTCCTCTTAATCCGGCCCATCATAACGTGAGCCGGCCTTCTGGGCTTTGGGCCTTGTTGTCCGTCTGACCCGCCCGCCGGGTTACTAATGATTCGCCAAGATCACGCAGGTTATCTGTGAATCGCCAAGCTCCGGGCGGGTCACTAGTAAGGCGCCAATTCCGGTCGGGTCATACCGCGGGGTATATCCCCGACAGTTCTTCTTCTTGTTCTTGGACTTGGGTGCGAACCCAACTCCCTCCTTGGCCAGAACTTCCTTTTGATTCCTTTTGAGGCGCCAACTCCCTCCCACCTGGGCGCGCCCCCTGCCTCATGGGGCCCCCGTAGCTCCACCGACGTTCTCCTTTCACCCATATATACCTACGTACCCTAAAACTTCCAGAACAGAAGATAGGTCGGGAGTTCCGCCGCCGCAAGCCTCTGTAGCCACCAAAAACCAATCGGGACCCTGTTCCGGCACCCTGCCGGAGGGGGGATCCCATCACCGGAGGCCATCTTCATCATCCCGGCGCTATCCATGACGAGGAGGGAGTAGTTCACCCTCGGGGCTGAGGGTATGTACCAGTAGCTATGTGTTTGATCTCTCTCTCTCTCTCGTGTTCTCTCTCATGTTCCCTCTATGGCACGATCTTGATGTATCCCGAGCTTTGCTATTGTAGTTGGATCTTATGATGTTTCTCCCCCTCTACTCTCTTGTGATGAATTGAGTTTCCCCTTTGAAGTTATGTTATCGGATTGAGTCTTTAAAGATTTGAGAACACTTGATGTATGTCTTATGGGATAACCGTGGTGACAATGGATTATTCTATTGATCCACTTGATGTATGTTTTGGTGATCAACTTGCGGGTTTCGTGACATTAGGAACCTATGCATAGGGGTTGGCACACGTTTTCGTCGTGATTCTCCGGTAGAAACTTTGGGGCACTCTTTGTAGCACTTTTATGTTGGTTGGATGAATCTGAGATTGTGTGATGCATAAGGTATAATCATGCCCACGGATACTTGAGGTGACAATGGAGTATCTAGGTGACATTAGGGTTTTGGTTGATTTGTGTCTTAAGGTGTTATTCTAGTACGAACTCTTTTATAGATTGATTCGAAAGAATAACTTTGAGGTGGTTTCGTACCCTACCATAATCTCTACGTTTGTTCTCCGCTATTAGTGGCTTTAGAGTGACTCTTTGTTGCTTGTTGAGGGCTTGTTATATGATCTATCTATGTTATTATTGTCGAGAGAAGTTGCACTAGTGAAAGTATGAACCCTAGGCCTTGTTTCTTATCATTGCAATACCGTTTACGCTCACTTTTACCACTTGTTACCTTGCTGTTTTTATTATTTCAGATTACAAAAACCTATATCTACTATCTATTTTGCACTTGTATCTTCATCTCTTCGCCGAACTAGTGCACCTATACAATTTACCATTGTATTGGGTGTGTTGGGGACACAAGAGACTCTTTGTTATTTGGTTGCAGGGTTGCTTGAGAGAGACCATCTTCATCCTACACCTCCCACGGATTGATAAACCTTAGGTCATCCACTTGAGGGAAATTTGCTACTGTCCTACAAACCTGTGCACTTGCAGGCCCAACAACGTCTACAAGAAGAAGGTTGTGTAGTAGACATCAAGCTCTTTTCTGGCGCCGTTGCTGGGGAGGTTAGCGCTTGAAGGTATATCTTTAGATTTTGCAATCGAATCTTTTTGTTTCTTGTTTTAGCACTAGTCTAGTTTATAAAAGAAAACTACAAAAAATGGAATTGAGTTTGTCTCATACGCTTCATCTTTTTAATATCTTTCGTGAGAATGATGGGAAGGAAAATTGTGCTCAAGTACTAAAAGAAGAATTACATAGAATTCTTGGCATAAAATATGTGAATGGCATAACCTATATGATGCAACATGAATAAGCACAGAAGCAAGCAAAGGATAGAACACAAAATATCTTGCACAAGTAAAGGTAAGAGATAACCAAGAGTGGAACCGATGGAGACGAGGATGTGTTACCGAAGTTCCTTCCCTTTGAGGGGAAGTACCTCTCCGTTGGAGCGGTGTGGAGGCACAATGCTCCCCAAGAAGCCATGATAACCCAAAAGTGCAGGGGGTAATTGTAGCCTCTTTCGATAAGTAAGAGTGTCGAAACCAACGAGGAGCTAAAGGTAGAACAAATATTCTCTCAAGTCATATCTGCCACTGATACGATTCTACGCACGCTTAGTGTTCGCTTTACCTAGAACAAGTATGAAACTAGAAGTACTTTGTAGGTGTTGTTGGATAGGTTTGCAAGATAATAAAGAGCACGTAAATACAAACTAGGGGCTGTTTAGATAAAGAAGCAATAAAGTAAATATAGCGAGTGTGGAAAAGTGGTGGTAGGAGTTGTGAAATTGTCCCTAAGCAATTGACTACTTTACTAGACCGACAACAAGTTTTATGTGGGAGAGGCATAAGCTAACATACTTTCTCTTCTTGGATCATATGCACTTATGATTGGAACTCTAGCAAGCATCCGCAACTACTAAATATCATTAAGGTAAAACCCAACCATAGCATTAAAGCATCAAGTCCCCTTTATCCCATACGCCACAACCCCCTTACTCGGGTTTATGCTTCTGTCACTCAAGCAACCCACTATAAGCGAATCATGAATGTATTACAACACCCTATGGCGGGAATCCCTCACGCTTGCGCGACACGGAGAGCACCATAGGACAGCAACGTAACCACAAGCAAATTAAACCAATCATAGCAATTCATCAATCACCGATAGGACAACGAAAATCTACTCAGACATCATAGGATGGCAACACATCATTGGATAATAATATGAAGCATAAAGCACCATGTTCAATTGGAGGGTACAGCGGGTTGCGGGAGAGTGGACCGCTGAATATAGATGGGGGAAGGTAATGGAGATGTTGGTGAAGATGGCGGACGTGTTGGTGAAGATCGCGGTAATGATGATGGCTCCCGGCGGTGTTCCGGCGCCACCGGAAGCAAGGGGGAGAGAGCCCCCCTCCTTCTTCTTCTTCCTTGACCTTCTCTCTAGATGGGAGAAGGGTTTTCCCTCTGGTCCTTGGCTCCCATGGACTAGGAGGGCCAAGATCCCCTCCGAGATTGGATCTGTCTCTCTGTCTCTCTCTGTTTCTGCGTTCCCAGATTCTGCCCTGACACCGTTATATCTGGAGATCCGTAACTCCGATTGGATTGAAACCTTCACCCAGATATTTTTCCAAAAATTAGCTTTATTGTGGCCAAAGAAGAGCGTCAACTGCCTTACTGGGTGCCCACGAGGGTCAGGGGCGCGCCCCCTGCCTCGTGGCCCCCTCGGGCACCGTCTCGCGTTGATTTTTCCTCCCAAAAATCATAAATATTCCAAAAATAATCTCCGTCCATTTTTATCCCGTTTGGACTCCGTTTGATATTGGGTTTCTGCGAAACATAAAACATGCAACAAACAGGAACTGGCACTGGGCACTGTATCAATATGTTAGTCCCAAAAATAATATAAAAAGTTGCCAAAAGTATATGGAAGTTGTAGAATATTGGCATGGAACAATAAAAAATTATAGATACGACGGAGACGTATCAACATCCCCAAGCTTAATTTCTGCTCGTCCTCGAGTAGGTAAATGATAAACCAGATAATTTTTGATGTGGAATGCTACCTAGCATAATCTTGATCATGTAATCTAATCATGGCATGAATATTAAGACACGAGTGATTCAAAGCAATAGTCTATCATTTGACATAAAAACAATAATACTTAGGGCATCCCAACAAACAATCATGCCCTTCAAAATATCAATGCTTCAGAACGTTATCCCTACAAAATCATATAGTCTTGTATGCTCCCTTTTCTTAACACAAGGTACCCCTCATGCCTATCCCGGTGTCAGCGAAGCAATTGTATCATACTTTAGTATTCTCAAACTTTTTCAACCTTCATGCAATACATGAGCGTGAGCCATGGATATAGCACTATGGGTGGAATAGAATATGATGGTGGAGGTTATGTGGAGAAGACAAAAAAGGAGGAAGTCTCACATTGATGCGGCTGATCAACGGGCTATGGAGACGCCCATCAATTGATGTCAACGCGAGGAGTAGGGATTGCCATGCAACGGATGCACTAAGAGCTATAAGTGTATGAAAGCTCAAACTGAAACTAAGTGGGTGTGCATCCAACTTGCTTGCTCATGAAGACCTAGGGCATTTGAGGAAGCCCAACGTCGGAATATACAAGCCAAGTTCTATAATGAAAATTCCCACTAGTATATGAAAGCAACAATATAGGAGACTCTCTATATGAAGAACATGGTGCTACTCTGAAGCACAAGTGTGGTAAAAGGATAGTAACATTGCCCCTTTTCTTTTTTTTTCTTTTTTTGGGAAGGCTTCTTTGGCCCCCTTTTTTCATTTAGGCTTCTTTGCCCTCTCCTTTTTTATATTTTTATATTTTTTATATTTTTTTATGGGGAAATGTTCTATAATGATGATCATCACACTTTATTTACTTACAACTCAATATTACAACTCGATACTAGAACAAAGATATGACTCTATATGAATGCCTCGGTGATTGTGCGGGATGTGCAATGATCTAGCATAGCAAAGATATCAAAAATGGACAAGCCATGAAAACATCATGCTAGCTATCTTACGATCATGCAAAGCAATATGACAATGAATGCTCAAGTCATGTATATGATGATGATGGAAGTTGCATGGCAATATATCTTGGAATGGCTATGGAAATGCCATGATAGGTAGGTATGGTGGCTGTTTTGAGGAAGATATAAGGAGGCTTATGTGTGATAGAGCGTATCATATCACGGGGTTTGGATGCACCGGCGAAGTTTGCACCAACTCTCGAGGTGAGAAAAGGCAATGCACGGTACCAAAGAGGCTAGCAATGATGGAAGGGTGAGAGTGCGTATAATCCATGGACTCAACATTAGTCATAAAGAACTCATATACTTATTGCAAAAATTTATTAGCCATTGAAACAAAGTACTACACGCATGCTCCTAGGGGGGAGGTTGGTAGGAGTTAACCATCGCGAGCCCCCGACCTTCACGCAAAGATAAACAATCAAAATACAATGCGCGCCAATTTGGTTACATAGTGAGTAGACCATACATGCATGCTTCAGGAATCACAAACCTTAACACAAATATCCTTACTAAACACAACCATCTACTAGTACCTCCCACATATTATCATCTCTATATCGCAAAACTATTGCAAGGAATCAAACATAGCATATTCAGCGATCTACAAGTTTATGTAGGATTTTATGACTAACCATGTGAATGACCAATTCCTGTCATCTCTCTAAATAGATATAAGTGAAGCAAGATAATTTAATTCTTTCTACAAAAGGTATGCCCACGCTCTAACAAATATAATTGAAGCAAAAGAGCATTCTACAAATGGTGGTTTTCTATGTGAAGAGAAACAGGCAATCCAAACTTCAAATGATATAAGTGAAGCACATGAAGCATTCTATAAAGCTACACTCAAAAGATTTAAGTGAAGTGCAATGATCATTCTATAAATCAACCAAGGACTATCTCATACCCGCATGGTGCGTAAAAGAAAAATGAAAACTAAATGCAAAAGACGCTCCAAGACTTGCACATATCTCATGAACGAAACGAATACGAAAACATACCGATACTTGTTGAAGAAAGAGGGGATGCCTTCCGGGGCATCCCCAAGCTTAGACGCTTGAGTCTCCTTGAATATTTACTTGGGTTGCCTTGGGAATCCCCAAGATTGCGCTCTTGCCTCTCCTCCTTTTCCTCATATCGAGACCTTCTCGATCAAACACTTCATCCACACAAAACTTAAACAGAAAACTCGGTAAGATCCATTAGTATGATAAAGCAAATCACTACTCTAAGTAATTTTGCAAACCAATTCATATATTTTTTTTGCATTGTGTCTACTGTAATATAGCTTTTTCATGGCTTAATCCACTGATAGAAATTGATAGTTTCATCAAAACAAGTAAACTATGCATCAAAAACAGAATCTGTCAAAAACAGAACAGTCTGTAGCAATCTGAACATTCACCATACTTATGGTACCCCAAACATTCTACCAAAATTAGGAAAAATAAAAAATTTGTATAGCAAGACAGTGCAAAAAGAATCATAACCATTTGACATTCCAGTAAAAAATGTAAAATCGCGCACTACAGCCAAAGTTTCTGTCCTGCACCGTAGAAACCAACAAGCATTGTAAACATCCTAAAGGCAAACCTTGGCACATTATTATTATAATACAATGGAATTGTACAATGGGATAATTATTTTTGATGTAAAGTTTCTGTAATTAAGATTCACAAAGTTTCCATGAGCATGAACAAAGTTCAAGGAGCTCTCCCACTTCAACAATGCTTGTCTCTTTCACTTTCACTTTCCTTTTTGAAAAGTTTTGGGTTCCCCTCTTTATTTTTTTGTTTTTAAACTATATGAAAGCAATCAACAGAAATAAATGACTCTCTAAAACTTCCGGGTTGTCTCCCTGGCAGCGCTTTCTTTAAAGCCATTAAGCTAGGCATATAGTGCTCAAGTAATGGATCCACCCGGATCCCAAGGTATATCAAAGCCAATTTTAATTAACAATGATTTGTAATTTAATAGTGAGCACAAAGTAACATAAATCAAGTAACAACGAAGTCTAACTCTTTTCCTATGCATCGACATGTCATAAAAGAACAATTCATGCACACCAAGTAAAGGCCAATGCATGGTATAAACAGTTTCTTGCAATTTTATCATATTGGAAACATAGAGAGGCGGAGATATAGTTCCTCTCTCGTAATAATTGCAAGTAGGAGCAGCAAGCACATGCATATTATATCTATCAAAATCATCATGTGCAATGGTAAAAGGCAACCCATCAATATAATCCTTAATAAGCACAAACTTCTCTGATATAGTGTAGTTGGGACAATTCAAAAAGATAACAGGACTATCATGCGTGGGTGCAATAGCAACAATTTCATGTTTAACATATGGAACTATAGCAAGTTCATCTCCATAAGCATAATTCATATTGGCATCTTGGCCACAAGCATAGCAAGCATCATCAAAAATGGATATTTCAAGAGAATCAACGGGATCATAACAATCATCATAGCACTCATCCTTCGGTAGGCATGAAGGGGAATTAAACAAGGTATGAGTTGAAGAGTTACTCTCATTAGAAGGTGGGAACGGGTAGCTAATCCGCTCTTCCTCCTTTTGTTCTTTGCTCTCCTCATCATCTTTTTCATCCAATGAGCTCACATTTTCATCAATTCCTTCTTCCATAGACTCCTGCAAAATATTAGTCTCTTCTTGGACAGCGGAAGAGTCCTCAATATATGGTTTAACATAGGCATTAGAAGCATAATTATCATAACAATATTTAAATATGGCAAAATTTTCGGATTTGTAGAGAGTAGCATCATACTTTTCAATCAAAGAAGCACTTTCATAAGCACCCTTAAAAGCAACAAATTCTTCAAATTGAACATCATAGTAATTATAAACACCCTTAGCATACGAAGATACGATTCCATTATCACTAAACTCACATTGGTAGGGAAGGTGTTTCTTAGGATTTTTAGAACAACAAGTAAAATCATATATTTCACATAAATCCCAAGCATAGCATTGCAAACGATGAATTTGATCCAGTAAAAGTTTCCCTTTTTCAGATATACGATGTCGCACATAACAAGCATCCTCATTTAAAGATTTGCCCTCAACTAAGCTAGTGGGGGTTTCAACACGAGCACAAAAGGATCGAAAATGATCCAAGTAAAAAGCTTCAGGAGTGTGATAGATTTTGAGTGGTTCTTCAACCATTGGTTCAGTAGGTACAACTAATTTTTTTTGGTATTTTGTGTTTCCTACCCATAACTAAAGATAGAAAACAACTAAGAACAACAAATAAAAATTACTTAGTGATAAAGCAAA
This sequence comes from Aegilops bicornis, assembly GCA_021605145.1. Classification (NCBI taxonomy): domain Eukaryota; kingdom Viridiplantae; phylum Streptophyta; class Magnoliopsida; order Poales; family Poaceae; genus Aegilops; species Aegilops bicornis. The sequence goes on from CM038674.1 coordinate 651,926,845, forward strand.
CAAGCACACACGAGAATATTCACCCCATGCTATGACTCCCCGACAACGGCGCCAGAAAAATGTCTTGATAACCCACAAGTGTAGGGGATAATTGTAGCCTCTTTCGAGAAGTAAGATTGTCGAACCCAACGAGGAGCTAAAGGTAGAACAAATATTCTCTCAAGTCCTATCTGCCATCGACATTTAATTTCACGCACGCTTAGTGTTCACTTTACCTAGAACAAGTATGAAACTAGAAGTACTTTGTAGGTGTTGTTGGATAGGTTTGCAAGATAATAAAGAGCACGTAAATATAAACTAGGGGCTGTTTAGATAAAGAAGCAATAAAGTAAATATAGCGAGTGTGGAAAAGTGGTGGTAGGAGTTGTGAAATTGTCCCTAAGCAATTGACTACTTTACTAGACCGATAGCAAGTTTTATGTGGGAGAGGCACAAGCTAACATACTTTCTCTTCTTGGATCATATGCACTTACGATTGGAACTCTAGCAAGCATCCGCAACTACTAAATATCATTAAGGTAAAACCCAACCATAGCATTAAAGCATCAAGTCCCCTTTATCCCATACGCCACAACCCCCTTACTCGGGTTTATGCTTCTGTCACTCAAGCAACCCACTATAAGCGAATCATGAACGTATTGCAACACCCTACAGCGGGAATCCCTCACGCTTGCACGACACGGATAGCACCATAGGACAGCAACATAACCACAAGAAAATTAAACCAATCATAGCAATTCATCAATCACCGATAGGACAACGAAAATCTACTCAGACATCATAAGATGGCAACACATCATTTGATAGTAATATGAAGCATAAAGCACCATGTTCAAGTAGAGGTTACATCGGGTTGCGGGGGAGTGGACCACTGAATATAGATGGGGGAAGGTGATGGATATGTTGATGAAGATGGCGGAGGTGTGGGTGAAGATCGCGGCGATGATGATGGCCCCGGCGGCGTTCCGGCGCCACCGGAAGCAAGGGGGAGAGAGCCCCCCTTCTTCTTATTCTTTCTTGACCTTCTCCCTAGATGGGAGAAGGGTTTTCCCGCTGGTCCTTGGCTCCCATGGCTTGGGAGGGGCGAGAGCCCCTCCGAGATTGGATCTGTCTCTCTGTCTCTCTCTGTTTCTGCGTTCCCAGATTCTACCCTGGCACCGTTTCTTTTATCCTGAGATCCGTAACTCCGATTGGATTGAAAACTTCGCCCAGATATTTTTCCAAAAAATAGCTTTCTTGCAGCCAAAGAAGAGCGTCAACCGCCTTACGGGGTACCCACGAGGGTCCGGGGAGCGCCCCCCTGCCTCGTGGCCCCCTCGGGCACCGTCTCGCGTTGATTTTTTTCTCCCAAAAATCATAAATATTCCAAAAATAATCTCCATCCGTTTTTATCCCGTTTGGACTCCGTTTGATATTGGGTTTCTGCAAAACATAAAACATGCAACAAACAGGAACTGGCACTGGGCACTGGATCAATATGTTAGTCCCAAAAATAATATAAAAAGTTGCCAAAAGTATATGGAAGTTGTAGAATATTGGCATGGAACAATCAAAAATTATAGATACGACGGAGACATATCAAACCAGTAGGGCCACCATATTCTCCTCACGCCCTCACACAATGAGAGATGTCGTGATTCCACTATTGGTGCCCTTGGAGGCGGTGACCGAACCTTTACAAACAAGGTTGGGGCAATCTCCACAACTTAATTGGAGGCTCTCAACGACACCACGAAGCTTCACCACAATGGACTATGGCTCCGCGGTGACCTCAACTGTCTAGGGTGCTCAAACACCCAAGAGTAACAAGATTCGCAAGGGATTAGTGGGGGGAATCAAATTTCTCTTGGTGGAAGTGTAGATCGGGGCCTTCTCAACCAATCCCGAGCAAATCAACAAGTTTGATTGGCTAGGCAGAGAGATCTGGCGAAAATGGAGCTTGGAGCAACAGTGGAGCTTTGGGGGAAGAGGTGAGTCAACTTTGGAGAAGAAGACCTCCTTTTATAGAGGGGGGAACAATCCAACCGTTACCCCCCAAAACAGCCCCACAGAGGGCGGTACTACCGCAGGGGGCAACGGTACTACCGCTCCCCCTCGTGGTACTGCCGTGCAGACTGGGCGGGCTAGAACATGAGCAGGAATCGGACCCAGTGCGGTACTAGCCGCGGTGGTAGGGCGGTACTACCGCTCACGAGCGGTACTACCGCTTCTACTGACGCTTGTTACTACCGCACAATCCGACACGTGAGGCGACCCCCTCGAGTCGAGGCAGTAGGAGGTCGACATCAAGAGCCACTACCGCTGCAGAAGGCATCTTGCCTTTGTGGCTCTTGAGCCGCTGGGACCAAAACATACTCATAGGAAGCAAAAGGAAGCTCCATCGAAGCGGGAAGGCTCAGCGGGTGCGAAGAGGATGTGTACGTGTTGATTCCACCCTAGCCTTACCATAGCAGACCCCCTCTTGATAGTACGATGACTCCTACGAAACAAGTCCACCAAAATAGAAACGAAAGAGCTACACCGTCTTTGATTAAAACTCCGAGGGGAAGGAATCGTCTCGTGCCAAAGGATGAATCTCTAAAATGCTCAAAGCACACGATTAGTCCGCAAGCGTGTTGTCATCAATCACCACTGCATAGAGAGATATATGCCTTAACAATAACATCTACATCCATTGGTAGGAAAACTTGATCCAATTTTTCTATGTTCCATGTGGCCGATGTATGATTAATCGGCTCATTGACCTTTCTAGGTGGCCCATCCAATACGCAGCGTCTATATCTCGCATTAAGCGAGTCGCTAGAAAGTCTCGCTGAATTTGAGGTAATTGGGCCGGCCCATTCACATGTGCTGAAGTAGAAATAGAACAAGAAAGGGGAGAACCAGGGAGATCCCTGGTTGACAGGTATATCAGGCACGCTGCTAGCCAATTCGCCAAGTTCCGTTCATGGTATGTACTACGGACGCGCCCTACTTAATGCCATTTGAGCCGGTTTTTCTTTTTTTCGTATTCTTTTACTTCTTTTCTTTTTTTCTTCTCCATTTTTTCATTCGTTTTGCATTTTGTTTCTTCGGTTTTATATTTCATTTTATTTTTTCTTTGGTTTCTTTTGTTTCTTTTCTAGTTTTTCTTTGTTCTTTTGGTTTTTACTCTACATTTTTTGTATGTGTCAACAACATTTTTATAATACACGTCTAACATTTCTCCAACAAAAATTTAACAATTTTTAATACACGGCCAATATTTTTCCTATACACATTTTCAACATTTTTCAAATACAAGATCAATATTTTTTGAATACATGGTCAAAATTTTATCTATAAACACTTTAAAACTTCTCAAATGCTTTATTAACAATTTTCAAATACAAGATTAACCTATTCTAATACATGGTCAACATTTTTTTATGCACATTTAAAAAAAATTCAAATGCTTGATTAACATTTATTAAATGCAATATTAAATTTTTTGGAACACATGGTCAACATGTTTCCTATTCACATTTAACATTTTGTAAATGCTTGACCAACATATTTCAAATACTTTTTTAAAAAAAATTGCCAATGCTTGGTTAATTTATATATTTATATATATATATATATATATATATATGATAAAAAAAATTCATTTTTTAATACATAGTCAACATTTTTCTATGCACATTCAACATTTTTCAAATGCTTGATGAACATTTTATATACTTGTTCAACATTTTTACAAATGTTTGATTAACTTTTCATCATTTTTTCAACATTATATATAGGATTAAAGTTTTCATCATTTTCTTAATACATGCTCAACATTTTTCTATAAACGTTTAGCAGTTTTCAAATACTTGTTCAACATTTTTTGAATGCTATACTAACATTTTTATATACATGATGAAATTTGTTTCATCATTTTTTAATACATAGTCAACATTTTTTCTATACACATTTTACATTTTCCAAATGGTTGATTAAATATTTTCAAACACTTGTTCAAAATTTTCTCAAATGCTTGATTAACTTGTTTTAAATACATGATTAAATTGTTTCATACACATTTTATTTTTTTGTATACATTTTTCATATATGTGATAAACATTTTCTCTATACACATTTAACATTTCTCGAATGCTTGGTCAACATTTTTCAAAAACATTTATGAAGAGTCATTTTTGTAATATATTTATTTAGAATATTTGAAAGTATAAAAAAGTCAAAAAAGAAAGAAAAAACAAAAACAAAAAACGTGAAAAAAAAAACAAAACGAAAAAACAAGGCTGGTGTTTGCCGCACACCCGGGCCAGCCCAACTGGTGGCTCCCTTCAGCGAAGCGTTCCCTCCTGTCTTGCTGAATGTGAGACATAGGGGCGCTCCATCCATTAACCAAGTTGTTGTACGCAAAGAGCTATTACCGGGCATCCAATTGTCTTCCCATGGATCTGTCCCTTCTCTGCTAATGATCCGCCTAATAAGGCCTAGTTTTAAAGTATCAAGCCCATCAAGCATCGCCCTCCAAACCTTCAAACAATGAGAGGCCAAGCTTGTTGCAAGAAAATCTCCTTGTGCACAATATTTTAGTTAGAACTTTAGCACTCAAACTTTCGGGACATTGCAAAATTCTCGAAGCTTGATGAGCCAGAAGTGCCAAATTGAATAATTTAGTGTCTCTAAAACCCATGCCTCTGACCAAGCAACATTTTATTTTCTGAATAACTCAATGACTAAACCCTGGTATATCTCTTCCTATATATGTTGACATTCCCAAATATTTTCGAATCAACGATTCATATTGGATACTGAGTATATCCTTTACCTGTCATCACAAAAACAATTACTGCACCCCTTATTGAAAAATATTGATGACTTTTCAATGTTAATTCTCTAACCCGAATCTGTGTAGAACCTCAATAGTTTATTATGCGCTCCCCACATCTGGCCCAAAAACTAGAAGACTATCATCAGCTAATAAAAAGTGACTAACTGTCAGAACTGACACGTACACTTTTATTCCATGAATATTTGATGATACCCAATTATGTTTAAAAGGCTAAAAAAATCATCCGCTGCAAGAAGAAACTAATATTGGAATATAGGATAACCTTGTCCAATACGTTGAGAGGAGAAAAGGTTTGCAGTAGAGTATATTTTCATGATGCTACCAACAGATTCCTTTGAATACCCACTATGACGTTGCATGTCACCACATCACTGTATGTTGCCCCTCTGAGTACTCCACGACGCTAGAGCTCTTATGTTTGACCCTGATATTCTCCACCTTGTTGCAATGACAATTTACATGTTGGCCGACATGGAGAAACGTGTCCTCCCTTGTCTCCGTTTTGGTACAACAGATTGTGGGTGCAAAGTCTTGAGCAAGCAACCTTGGATCTTGGTCTATGGTGGTGGTCATCAAGCTTTGAGGAGATCGGTCATCTAGTGTGCTCGGGGCGGTGAACAAGATGCGCCTAATGCTACTTTGTGAGGTAAGTTTTGTGTTTGATTTGATTTCTTGTAGCTCTAGGGTGCCTTGTTTTGATAATTGTGTTTCTTTCAGAGGGAAAGTGGTTGTAGCATGCCATAGAGGCTTGCATGCAATTACGCTTAGGCAAGACGAGTTTGACTACAATCACACTTATTTGCATGGAAAATGAAGAAACTGATAGTTACTTGATGATATTAAAACTAGTAAACAAACATTTCAACTATTTGACAGTAAATCCTTGTAGACATTTCTAGAATTGTCTACTTACTTACACATATGATAGAAAATTATATACTCCTGATCTAGAACCCACTATTAAGATATTTGTTAGACTATGCAATTTAGACCCCTTTGCCAATATATTTAAGAACCCATAAATAAAGACTAACATGTATGCATATACATATATTACTTTGCTTAAGGGGCATAGATTAATATGTGGATGCATATGGTTATTACTTGTTTTCATTTTTTTTCTTATATTTGAGGGGAATGTTCCAAAATTAAACAACAAATTTCATTGATCTTGCAAAATATGATTTAAATTGAGTGCAACCATATGTACATTTGTAAATGCTAGATTTTGCTAAGTGTAATGGAGATATGGGATCATATTTGATGTATATTGATAGAATAAGTTATAATGAAATAAAAAATGTAATTAAATTTGCTGAGTGTATGTAATTAAAAATTGGGATAGTTATCATGGAACAAACGAGCAGTTAATAAATAAATTGTTAAATGAAATGGAAGGATGAGTGTGGCAGCTTGATGGAAACACTTAAGAACTCACTCTGTATTTTCGTACATGCCACAACCCCATGTGATTTGTATATATGTTTTCAATCGCTCACTCTTATATTCTAGAAAATATAGAAAAAATAATACAATTTTTTTGCTCACATCAAGTTCTTTGAAAGTAGTAGTGCATGATGCCGTCAACACTTTTATCCTCTAAGTTCATTGGACCCACAAGTAATTAAGAACATATATAGGCCAGTGTACTCAAGGGGAGCTGGATGCTAATTATTTTTATTCTTCAAGTGATCATTATCGCTTATTTGAGCATTTATGAGCCTCGTAGTCCATTGATACACATAGTCTTGCATGCTGGTACCAATGTCAAATGACTGGTCAAATACCTATTTCCTTTTCTGCACCTCCGTATTTGATTATAGAGAAACAGTATATTAGTTGTCTACGATGCCTAGCAAGCCGTTGCTATTGATGTATGGTCATTTGGGCCCGAGCACACCCCTCACATTGTAGCGACATCTAGATCAGCATGAATTGATATGATGATGTTCCATCTGTAGCCATTTCAGCATTAACCATCACAACTCTCTTCTCTTGCTCTCTTGTCAGTGATAATAACTTATTTTTCATGGCCTTCAGATAAGTGCATGCATATTTCATGATAGACGTGAAATCATTGCACTTGAGTGCATACTTCATTTTTATTCTTGAATATTCTAGCATCTCATTCCGTTGGTATGGCATGGGGCTGTTGTAGTTTCATCAACTAACATGCAGTTGATACTTCATTTCCAGCTCTTAACCACATACACCTCCAGTATCTTAGCCGTCATCCTCCCATGTAGAGCACGACATGCGAACACACAAGTAAAAAATGGCAAGTAAGCACTTTTCTCTCATACTTAATTCAATTTTGACCTATGCTAGAAGCTATTAGGAGGGCAAACATGGATATTCACCAATAGAATGGTTGGGTTTGCTGTGAATTCGTGCAAGGATAGCTCATGTGTTTTAGTTGCAACAATTGTAGTATTGTAAGTGAGTGTGGTAGAGTGTGAATAAATACAATTTTAATTTTCGGTGGTGACGGCCAGCCCATCCCCAAGGGATGGACACACTCTTTTGGGTGATTTCGAGATGGTTGACTACGCCCGCCACATGGTATGAGGGATTGACATACTCTTATTTTGCCGACCGCTAGAAGATGACGAGGATAAATTAGTCATGGAAATTGTTGTCGTGGAGTGCTCATCGTCATCTAGTAGAATAATGGCATCAGTTGAATTATGTCAATGAATATAGCTCTTCTTTTTACATTTACGTTTTGTTCATGCTTATCCGTGCTAGTTTGAAGCAATTTGCCGATGGTGCAACGTGGCTGAAAAAAATGAGTTCGGTGTCCAAATGCCATGGAGCCCAATCTCCCTAATACCACTTCTATCCGGATTTATAAGTTGGACACAGGTTTTTAAGTCTTCAATTTGATTAGCGAAGCATGTGTTATATGACAAAAATATATCTTTCAATTCATCATCGAACAAAGTTTATAAACATATAGTTTTTCTTCAGTAGCTAGTTCAGTTGCGGGGATGGACACACAGGTTGGCAAGCTTGCTCGTACCCGAATGTTCAGTTACCAGCATATAGTCCGAACCCCAAAGCTTAGATATCCATCATCGTGTACCTTCCGTTTAGACACAACATGCATATGTGTGATATAATAACCAAAAAGCATCTCTAACCGCTCCATTATAATCTAGTCCCTCAAACGGCCTCTTAACCCTAACTTCATATATTTTAATTGTTAAATAAAGCTGCCCCCCCCCCCCCCCCACACACACACACACGCACACAAATAAATAAATAAAGCCGGTTCCAAGCCGAACTCTTAAATTTAACTCTCTAAAACTTTTTCACACTAATTCATTTCAAACACAAATTCAACCCACTCGATTCAAACACAAATGTAGAACGATTCAATACATTGCATAACATGAACTTAACCTACTCCATTCAAACAAAATAAAACTACTACTAGCATATTAGAAACTATATTGCAGGAGCACTTTGTATTTCCCCTTATAAACCGTGTCACTCGGTATTTTCTTTGTTTTCTATTATATGAAATTGCAGGAGCAACCTACCCTCCAACGAGGTTCCATAAAATAATACTAAAATCTGAATAACTTAATCTTCTTCAGCCATGAGATTCTCCCAATCCATGTCGTCGGAGTCGCTATATGAAAAATCAATCATTTCAGTTCCGGCCTCATCGCCGTCCGATCCCGCCCCACCGGACGACATGGCCTCATTGATAATATTCTTTTGGAGCTCGTAGAACATGAACTCCTTAGGGGATAGCTCCGGGTAATTTGCTTGGAGGTCAACAGTGTAGGCCTCGAGGCGCGGGCAACCTCGGTCTGCTCAAAGGCCTCCCGATTGTACCGCACCTTTGCCTACTGGAATGAGCTGTTCCATCATCGCTTTCCAGTGTCCCGATCCTTAATCTCTGACACCCACGTCCCCAACGGCTACTGTCGCACGCCATGGTACTTCTTCTTCAACGACGGTTAAATTAGCAGGTTGGACATGGATCTGGAGCTTGGCGTGCCGGTGCGTGCTTTAGGCAGCCGCGCGACCTCGTTTCGATCGCAACGCCGATATGAAGGAAGCCTCCTGCATCAATTCGGTGGTGGCGACTTCAAACGGCTGGACCCGGCAATTTGGGGCAACAAGGAGTGGCCTGATGGATTAGAATATGGGTGGGGAGTGGGGAGTCGAGGCATGTGGTGTGGGATGTGGTCCAAGCGGGGGAGAGAGCCGGCGCGCGGGGAAGGGCCAGAATTATCCTGAGACTCGGATGCAGTCGCTCAAATATAACCGGCAGCCGTCGCGCGAGGGTTTAACTCCTCAAAATGAAGAAAATTGAGGAGTGAGCGGTTTTGAGAAATTGGCTAGAGATGCTCTAAGAAGCCGAAACAGGTTATATTTCTTTATTTTTCGTGTAAGTCCCTAGCCGGTTCCTTCCTGGCGCCGATCGATGAAATGAGTTGATTTTTCTTCTTCTGAGAATCGTGTTTTTCTTTTTTCTTTCTCAGAATCGTAAAAGCGGTTTTCTTTTTGAGAATTCTCATAACCTTTATTGATAAAAAACAACGTTTAAGGGTGCAAGAACTTGGTCAGGCAGAACACCCAACCATAAATGAAGTCCTAATGCTAAATTATAAGCATATCTATATTGTGAGCCTCAAAATTAAAATTCCTACTTTCATGAATGAAGGTACATTACTGAAATCAGTCTTCGTGTATATAATTTCTCTGATGATCGCTCGTAAAGGCAGGTTAGTATAAGTGAGGTTTGTTATGGGCTTTTAGCGGGCCACATTATATTTGGGACTAGCCAGTTCCTTTATTTCCATTTGAAGCAGGACCGTTTCGTGCACAGTTTCTGTGAGAGACTCGAAGGCGATTAAGCAACCGAAAATTTGAAATTACTAATTAAGGAGCATTATTTGCAAATGTCACTCCCACCTCTCAGATTGCGACAAGTCACGCATTGCATGTGCACCACTTATCGTGCACCACTTATCGCAACCTAAGAGTTTCCCTTTTTTTCGTAGATCCTTATCCCTTAGGTCGTGCGTCCAAATCTCGAACAGTTTTCACCATTCGATTCCTCGTGTCAAGATAATCAAAACTAGATCCCATGTTAACAGGTTTTGACGAACTTTAAAAAAATGAACAGAAAAACTAAACTGGGAGCACGTGTTTTTTCCTTTCCAAAAGAGGCACAACCGTGCCTCTCGCGGAAGCAAATTTGTGCCTCCACGAGAAGTAAAGACATGCCTCTCGCGGAAGGAAAGAAAAATAAGTTTTTTTTGTTTTCGAGAGGCACGACCATGCCTCTCGCGGAAGAAAAAAAATGTTATTTTCCGTTTTCGATAGACGCGGCCGTGCCTCTTGCGGAAGTAAAAAAAAATGTTTTTCCATGTATTTTGATAATATCTTTTGTAAGCTAAGAGAGACCGGTGGAAAACAAAAACCGAAAAATATCAAAGAAATCATCTAAAAATCCGAAAACGCGTGCAAAAAAATAAAAAATAAAAAATTAAAAAAAGTATACAGCGCGACACATGACTGACAGCTGAGACCACGCCAAATGGCGTCCTCTCGGCCTACCTCAAGTGACCTTGGGCGCTCCGAAAGGAGCATTCGTCACTTAGTTGCTCCAGGGAAATTGGACTCGCATGGCAAGCGTGCCGCTGCATGCATCGTTTCCTCACGGGTGATTCACGAGGGAGCCAGCACAGGACAAAACGGCCGTAATAAATGCCTCGAGGTCACACCACACGCCACACGCCACACGCCACACGCCAGCGCCCCGGGTGGAGGATTCAAGTACGTCGAACCTCGAACAGCTCACATCTCTCGGTGATCTCTCAAGCTGAAGCACTTTACCACCGTGCACTGTCCACACAGTCCCGACGTCGAGTGGGTCTCTGCTTCGCCTCCGCAGCTCGCGGATGTGCCGCCAAAGGGTAGCCGCCTGGTGGCTCGTCGTCGCCACCGCGCTCCTGCCCATGCTGGCGGCGTCCGCGCATGACCTGCCGCGTCATGCAAGTCCAGGTACGCACGAGCGCCACCAGATTTCCCTTGGGTGTTCCGGATCCTAGTTAGTCTCCTGCATATGCATGCGTGAATGAGTGGACTGATCTGATTTTGGTGCTGATCGACGATGCTAGGTAACGGCGCTGGTGCGTGGGGTCGACCGGAGGGGCTGCGCTGTGGAGGGAGGGCGTTAGAGCATCTACAGTCGGACATTGCAAATCCGGTCCCTCAAACATTCGCGGACGCGTCCATGGACACTGAACGAGCATGCCTTAAATTAGCCACTTTGCATCCGTCTTTTTTATATTTCATCCCTTAAATTCATACAAAACATGCAAAATTAATCATACGTACTACCCTAGCTACTCATCATCGTCGGAGATGTCCACGATGACGGTGTCGGGTGCCGGCTGGACGGACGGGTAGGAGGGCTCCGGCTCATCCTCCTCCTGCTCATCCATGTAGGTGAACATCTTTGCCTCGTCCGCGGCCTCGTGCGCCTTCATCTCCTACCAGCGACGGCGTCTTGCCTCCGCAGCCGACTCCGACCGGAGGGAATCGAGGATGGCCTGCTACTCCGCCTGCAGATCCGCGTCGCCATCGTCCCCCACATCCTCCTCCTCTGGCTCATCTTCCTCATCGTCCTCCTCCTCCACCTCCTTCTCCAACTCCTCCTCTGGATCGACTGCATCCGGAGGTAGCCCCGCGGCAATTCGGGCTTCGTGCCTAGCCGGATCTGCTCAAGGAGCTCGAGCCGGCGCTCCAGTGTCAGAAAGAGCTCGCTCCTCACTCGACGACGTGGGGACATGGCTACTAGGCGGACGGGTGGAGTGGAAAGTGGCGGCGGCGGCGGACTGGAGGAGGAAAATGTGGATGAATGGTAGGGTTTCGGTGCCTCCAGACGACTTAAATAGCCGGCCAATGCACTATGCGGCCCGCCAGAGCTGCACCACGTGGCGTCACCGGTCCGACGGAGGAGACGAGCTTCGGACCGCCTGATTTGAGGGTGTTTCCGGCTGGGACCCCTTCGTCAGTCCGATGTGGCGGGCACGCCCGGACGCCCCCATATCCGCCCCATATTTGGGCTAGATATGGGGGGTGCCGGTCAACCCGGGCTTTTGAGGGCCGTCTGAGAGGCCCGTCTGGGTCAAAAAATCATGACCGGGCAGTGACCGGGCGGCCTGCCCGAGCGTTTGAGACGGGTTTGAGGGGTCCTGTTGTAGATGCTCTTAGGTGGTGTGGGAGCTGCGAGATACATGGGTAGATGACAACTACTTAAAGGCTAAAAGGATCTACCGCGATTGGCTCACTTGCTTGAAGGACTAATGAAAACACGTCGAACTAGCTAAAAGGACGTAAGCTAACAGCGAAACTCAAACAAAAACGGATGCTGACTCCGATATAGATATTGATGATTTTCTACAAGCCGCCGCCTCACTCTGCTCGCTTACTTCCCACATGCTTGCTTAACTCACTATCTTTTGGGGTAATACACTGTATAGATAGGAAAGAGATAAATGAAAGAAAAATAAGATAGAAATGAATTGATAGAGTCAGATGATGTCACTAGCTTCAATGAAAGGACTAACAAGAACTTTGAAAGTTCTTCCTATCAGCATTAGTTAGCTTTCGAGTTAGCTTTCCTTCAAGCGAGTGTCGCAGGGAAAGGAAGAGTATTTCATCATGGCCATTTATCAGGACTTATTGGATAAGTTAGGACAGTTTCTCTAAGGCCAGCTGTTGAGTTAGTCGGTCCATGGGTTGTCGTAAAATATGGGTGTAGGAAGCCTGGAATCTGACTACCGATTATGAAAGCGAGGACTCTTTTTCTCTCGCCCCATTAACGGAAAACTATCTTAAGATCATCTCCTCCTTTAGCAAGTTCGTTATCTACAAGTAAGTTAGAGAATTCCTGTTGTCAAGCTAGTTATCTTATACAAGACTTTTCTATAAGGCCTGCAAGCAGGTTCAGGTGGAAGCAGGAAAGTAACACCACCTGGTTTGAGACTGGGTGTAACTCTTTCTCTTTTGCCCTTATGCCAGCCTGTTCCCTAAGTAGGATAAGTTCATTGAGTTATTACAGGTAGTATTGCTCTCAAAGCTAGGAAGGAAAGGTAAGGAACAAGCTTATTTACTAAGATCCTAGCGAGTGGAATACTTTGAACGAGCAGGGGAGCGAGCGGAGCACTTTACGCAAGTAGTGGTTTACCAGGAACTCGTATAAGAGCTAGTCATATAGTCCTTGAACCATTATTCCTTTTATCGGTAGGGCTGTTAACAAGGAGTTTGAAGCTTTAGTACTTTCAGCTTTCCTGTTTTTTCTAGGAATGAAGTTGGTTCAGAGGTGTCAAGTAGAGAGGTTAGATCTTCTCTTCCTTCTCATACTACGAGTAATATCTCTACTACACTTTCCACTTTATGTTGATCAGTTTGAGCATGAGCAGCTCGTTCAGGGGCAGCCGCCCGTGGAACTCTTGTTTTGAGGAAGCAATGAACATTGTCTTTTTCCGTTCTCAATAAATGAGGAAGGAGGGGTGAGGTCCTCACTTGCGAGTGAGGCAAGGCTTTCTTTTATAATACATCCTACCCGATTTTGGTTGACGATTGCGTTCTATTCCAATTATTCACTTGTTTTTCTTGTCACTGTGGCGAGACCAGATGAGAGAGAGAACTATTTTTCATTTCCAAACAGACCTCGAGCCGAGGTTGGAACAATTCTTTATTTTCTTGTTGGTTCCTTCTTTATTATTTATTCCAAGTTTTTCTCTTCCATTCGGTTCATTAGCTTTAGAAAAAATAGAAGCTGCGGAAATGCTCGCTTCTAAAAGTCTTAAAGGCTCTGATCAAGGCAATGAACATTTTGCACTTGGAAACTAATAAGAAAGGAATTCAAATCATAGTTCAACGCATACTTTTTCTCTTTTAAGAAGGGTGAAAGGGTGAAAATTTCCTTCCAATACTTGTGTGCTCTACCCATCTCTACTGAACAAACCCACTACACATTGAGTGGCAGGGTATGTGTGTAGGCCTTTTCAAGGACATTCGAAACAACATGTCGATAAATTGCTATAGAAAGTGGGGCTAGATCAAGAGTTCTGACCTTTTCGTGGGTTGGGTGATCTTCAAACTCTTGTTTTTCTAGCGAAAGAACGCCTTCCGGCGATGATCTCCTACAAGCGAGTATAGTAAGGTTGACTTCAATTGAGACAGAAATGTCACTTGTCAGCTCCTTAGCGTGAAAATTAACACCACTTTCTTATTACCTAAGAGATTAGATAAGGGAAGATCGTACTTCTAACGCTTTGTCTGAGTCAGTCCTACGACCCCTTTCGGCCGGGACACGAATCCTAGCCTATCCGAGTCGCAGAATGAAGGGCTCTTCAGAAGGCGCCACCCAAGTCTCCTTTGATACTTCGGAGTCAGGATTTTTTTCCAAGGAAGGCGTATTTTATTCGTTCCGCAGCACGAACATGGTGTACAGAAGGTCGATGTGCCATCTTTCTAACCACCTTCATTTGTTGTATGATCAGTAGGGAAGGGAGCCTTTGATAAAGGGACCCCCAACCAAGAAATCTACTGTCTCAGAGTGACAGTCAAGCTCGTATCGCGGAACTAGAACATTTCTTTGATTGATAGGTCAGATAGGAAGAAGGCAAGCAAACCAAGTTATAGGTTTGGAAGTTAGAACTGGAAAAGGTTGTCATGTGACTACCTTTGAAGTCTTTGGGTAGGACATCAGAGGCTAAGGTCTTATGACGAGCCACGCGCATATGAGGTTTACGGCAGCCCTAAAGCTCTGTGCCCTATCCTACCACTAGATCTCCTATGCTGGAACATGAACAGAGAAGGCTGTGAGTGTAGTCTTAGGAACGAATACTGGGTTGCTCTCGCAAAAAGATTGTACTAAAGATAGCTAGAAAGCTCAATTCCAAGCTTTAAACCTCTGGTCCACGGGTCGGTGAACGAATGGGTTTTGGGAAATAGAGAACATGGACTCGATTGAACAAAGGTGGCACCGGAATGAATAGTCCACTTGTTTCGGGCAAGAATGAATGGGACTGATCGACTCGAGTTACCGAGCGACCTCCACACTTCGACTTGAGCTTTTGCTTATGCTTTTCTCTTGTTTTGATTTATTAGATTTTTAGGGAAAGAAGAGGGTCTGAAATACAACTATGTCTACGAGTGTCGCGAATGAACCTTCGGTTCTTCCCAAGAACAAGGAGACATGAACTAAATAACTCGTATCAGGCTACAAGAATAGTGAACGGGAAGAAGGAACTAGTGAGGCTTTCGTTGGTCAAACATATGCCCTCCTCACTTGAGGAGAGTGAAGGTCATGACTTATTGAAGCAGAACATCAATTGGCCAAGAGAAGGGGAACTCCTTTCGTTGGTAACTATTGAATTGCCTATCTAACAGTGGAGCGAAGCGGAACGTTGAATGGGAAACTCATGTCGTCGGTTATCCAATTTCCCTCCTTTTTGTTT
Source organism: Aegilops bicornis (assembly GCA_021605145.1). Classification (NCBI taxonomy): domain Eukaryota; kingdom Viridiplantae; phylum Streptophyta; class Magnoliopsida; order Poales; family Poaceae; genus Aegilops; species Aegilops bicornis. The sequence goes on from CM038674.1 coordinate 651,942,169, forward strand.
CGACAAAGAAAACATTTAGTTATCGGTAATAGGATTGCCACTATGATTTGCAGAAAAAGATAGATTCTGTAATAATCCATAAATAATATATAGAATCAGGCTCCGTAATCAAGTGCTCGCTGTGAGAAGAAGATCTACAGGCATGTACCCATTTCTCCTTGCAAAATAAGTTTGAACCCGAGTGAGTATGGACCACACGCTCATCTTTCTTCTCAATCTACACCTCGTTCCGCGAGAGATCTATCCTCATTTCGAAATAAAGGACCGCAGTGAGGATCGATCCCGGATAAGCGAGTCAGTGTAGGGACAGAGGCTGATGATTCTAAAGGTGATTTCTAACTACAAGATGACTTTATTTGAAAACGGAATCCAAATACCAACAAAAAGATGAATGAAAAGTCTTGTCGATATGAATTGATCTTCAACCCAATGCCAATGCTTCGATTTCGAACTTTACTTCTTTCTTGGATGCCTGAAGTTTGTGTTTGCATTTCATCAAAGGAAAAGTGGCTGTACCCACATGAAGAAAAGAGTTGCTCGTGTAAAAGCAATATCTTCTATTTGACTTATCTAGCCGTGTCTTGTCTTGCACATACTCGGCTCGGTGAATGGTTCATCTTCGATTGGCATAGTCCTTTGGATGTAAGAGATCTCGTTTGAATGAGGCTGCCTCCCACACCGGATCCCAACGGCGGGATGGGCATGACGAGGCGCCATCAGCCACCGCTGGTGTCGATCAACGAGTAGCAGGCCATCAATTTTGCATATACAAAATAAAAAGGGCAATAGATAAGCCAAAATGAACTGTCCTCCCTTTATTTTCTTACTAGACTAGAGGTGTGGCCAATTTATTAAAGAACAGAAATAAATACCTACGTAGGTTCCTTTATCAATTCAGGTCTTTGTTGGCGTTCCTTCTCAGTGATGCCCAAATAATAGTGCATTAGGCTAAAAGTAGCTAAGTACTCCCTCCGTTCGAAAATACTTGTCGGAAAAATGCATAAAAATGAATGTATCTAGAACTAAAATACATCTAGATACATCTATTTTTCCGACGAATATTTTCGGACAGAGGGAGTACATTTTAGTACTGAATGCTATCATGCGCATAAGAGCATGTATAGGCATCTCCACCGAACACAATCAATCCGTAAGGATATATAGGCATCACTGCGTCGCATGATGCTGCAGCAGCGGGGGCCCTCGGCTTATGGTTAGTTGGTTACCGGTCAGTTTGGTGGCCACTCATTAGTGGGTGTGGGTTGATGATAGATAGTGGGACGGTTCAGAGCTCAGGCCAGGCCAGACGGGATGCATGCATGCTATGCTAGCCAGATCAATCGATTCGTTCGTACACAGTAATTTTTACGTGGTTTTCTCCAAACCACGTACGTACTGCTGTCTGCTCCGGAGCTATCAGGTCGTCATCCTCGGAGACTGGCCAGGCATGCGATTGTGATAATCTAAGGGCGTGTTTGGTTGCTGTGCGCTACAGTACCTGCATTGTATACATTTTTCCATCCAACCTGGCTATGCAAATGCAGCCTCAAATGCATCATATGCATGTTGTTTGGTTGCCTGCATGCCCTTTTACCTGCATGGGCTGAACCACACTGTCTGGTGTTTGGTTGCATGTATGTTAGTCCACAAACTCAAGGCATGATGTTTGGTTGTATGTAAGGCCTGATGTGTGGTAACTTCTTTGGCTAATTGGTGAGGTTACCACCAGGGGCGGAGCCAGGATTTAGGCATGAGGGGGGCGAAGAAGATAATCATAGCTAAAGAGGGAGAAATTTTCCAATATGGACTGGCCTTTGGCACATTCATACCTCATTGTCCATGTCCATGTAAATCATATGAATATCGCCATTTCATGAAATCCTAGCAAATTGAACTGTGAGGAGCCGTTTTCAGCAAAAAGGACGGTTCTGTTTGTTCGGTCCATATTTTCCCCGTTATGTTATTCCCCATGCAACATTGATATCAAATCATAACAATATATGTTCACAACTAAAAAGGTACTATATTCCTCCTAGAAAAAATTTAGATCTATGGCTGGTAATAAGATCAAACCAAATTAAAAGACATGTCGAATAATAGATTGATCTGTTGAAAGTGAAATAATATAAGCACACTAGTTGACTATAATTTATCCATAGCACGATTTATGCAAATATATTATTAACCAGACCTGTATAGATCTGGTTCCTAGAAAATCATACTAGTAGTAGAATGTAATCCATGGAAAACAGTAATTACTAGTGTACCTTCAGGATAGAAGAAGATATGCAGAGATCCACAGACTTTTATTTGTAGCAAAGGCAGAATTAAATAGAGGCTGAACGCCATGGCTAGTAACCGCTTTGACGGCGGCGGCAAGCAAGAAAGCGATCAGTCGGTACTCGGTAAGATCGATTCTTGACGACGGCGGCGGCTAGGTCTTTGCGTGAAGGTCTTGTATGCCCAGACCCTAGAGAGCGTCCGTGAGAACTTTCAGATTTTCATAACACCACGCTGGCCTCAATGGCCTGAACATGGGCTGAATTAGTGGGCTTTCTTATGTATAAAAAAGATTTAGGACTGGGCTTAATGAAGGGATTAATTAATAGCTACGCTACGTATTACCTACCAGTCCAGATTGTTGGGGGGTGCGAACGGTTGGGGGGGGGGGGGTCTAGCCCCTGCTCGCACCCCCTGTCTCCGCCCCTGGTTACCACCACACTTCGACAGCACACGTCATAAGCACAACAGAGTATAAACATACATCAACTAGCATAATTCAGATATAAGCAGTACCACAGATATAACAGTTCAATGCATAAACCATAAACAATTCAAAACAGACTCGATAGTAATTAAAATGGAGGTGCCCAGGCCCTACTCCTTGGCGGCGAAGGCTTCGTCGTGCTTCCCACACTTGTTGACGACCTCAATGCCATCGTCGTCGAAGATGATGACCTTGAGGGTGTCGGGAGTGAGGAGCTTGAACGTCACCATGTAGCCGATCTTGATCTGATGAACGGCTACGTAGGTGGCTCAACCCTGATCCAGGTCACCCCGCCGTTCATCGCCTTGACGGTCACCTTCCGTGAGCAGCGGTGTAGTTCCTGAGCTTGAACTCCGTCGGCACCGCGACGAAGTGCTTGGTGAAGTCCAGGGGCATGGGGATGCACTCAAGCTTCGGTGCAAGGATGACCTTGCAGAAGTGAGTTGGGCCATCCTCCTGATGGTAGTAGTGGCCGCAGTTGCGACGCTTGTTGCTGGGGGCTCCTCCATGCCCTCGTGTCGCCACCCTCAGGCGTCTTCGGGTCTTCCTCGGCGGTGGGCGGCAGCTCAACCTCGTCAGGCATTGGGTGAAGGGGCTGCTTGCCCTTGCTGTCAACGGCCGGGAGCACGTCCGTGCCCATCTCATTGCTATCCTCGATCTGCACACAAGTCATGGAGTCAGGCATTGCACAGAGTTCATGGCTAATTCAAGAGCTTGTAGTTAAAACGGCATGACTATCACTCTTCTCCTCCTCTCCACCCCCCTGCATTTACTCACCCTGCCCACCACTATTTACCCACCCCCTCTCTTCTCTCACTCTCAACCTTCCTCCTCCCCATCGCCATGAGCTCTAGCTCCAGCTCCAACGGCAACCCCTTCCCTTGGGGTATTGGCTGGAGGGCCTTCTTCCTCGGGTGGACAGCTGGTGACCGGACCAAGTTCGAGAACACCATGGAGGTGTGCTCGAACTTCAGCTCCATGCCGGACATGCAGAATGAATCCAATGTCGTGCTCATGAAGGCCACTCAAGATGAGCTGAAGACGCTGATTCCTGACCCAGCGAAGGGCGCGATGGCAGTTGACATCCTTCGTTGGGCCATGAATCAGGCCGTCTCCGACGACCCTAAACAGAGGAAGAAGTGGCACAAGTACAAGACCTACTGGGCTCCTAATGACCGCCGTGCCGCAGTGTACTGGGAGACGGGTATCGCGCTGCCGGCGGTCATCGGCGGGGAGCCTAAGGAGGAGGAAGAAGAGGCGGTGCACATGCCAGCTAGGGCGCCGGAGCCAGTCCGTCCTACATGGCAGATCGACCTCGACTCTGCCGAGGACGACGAGGAAGACCCGCCGGCCCGCATGGCGATGAAGAAGAAGATGAAGGCCAGCGGCTCGACCAGCCGCTCCGCATGCCGTTGACGGCCGCTGCGGTCAGCCGCTGTCTGTTCTGTACCCCCTTTCCCCCTATTCCCCTATCCCCCAATCCCAAAATCTACCGATCTTCCATGCATGAACTCGTATGAACTGCTATGCACTAGTATGAATTATCCCTATGCTTAACTACCTCTATTCCCCATTCCCGTCCGCCGTGGATCGAATCTACCACCGTGGATCGAATCTAGCGTTCATGTCGAAGAGAGAGAAGTGCTTACCGCCATTGATGGAGTCTGGTGGTCTTCTTCCTCTGCTTCGATCCGCCGCCGGCGGTGATGGAGTCAGGTGGTCTTCTTCCTCTGCTCCGATCCGCCGCCGCCGATGAGAGTTGGGAGAGTGGGGAAGAGTGAGGAGAGGGAGCGGTGAGGGGTGGTGAGGCTAATAACTGCCGGTGCTTCGGGAAGCAACGCGGCTTCTCGAGCGTGGCCGCGCGTGTGCAACCGCGCCCGCCCACGTGCACCGCTCGGGCCTGGCCCTAGAGAAACTGCTGATTCGTGCGTTCCCAGTGAGTCGGGCCCTGAGGTGCTTTAAGAAGCGTGCGATGCAGGCCCAATAGTGTATGCGGGCTACCAAACAGGCCGAATCCTTCCTGCGCGGGCCTGGTTGGACCTCATGCGGGCAACCAAACACGCCCTAAGACTATCTACTACTCGTACTATTTGTTTTTCATCTCTGAAGTCTTTGGATAGCAGGTAGACAAGTACAATGCCTAGGAAGCACTTGATAATATCCAGGCGAGGAGTTATTTTTCTGAAGAAAAGACAGTGGCAACAGTGCGCACAAGCCACAATCAAATGGACAAAATAAAGCCTGGGGTGTTCTGTGTTGCTTGTGGTCGAGAGGAGACAACCTTTCATAGGTTTTGGGGCTGCCACCACTCTGACATGTTCTGAAAGCTCATGCGCTCGGAGAAGGGGTTCGAGGCAACTCCTCCTTCTAGTCTGATGGAGTCCCAGCGTGCTATGGCGGACTGGCTGCTGGAGTGGTTTGCGTCGGCTAAGGACGAGGAGAAAGAGATGATGATCCATGGCACTTATGGCATGTGGCTCGCCAGGAATGAAGCCCGGGATGGAAGACGGATTGCTCAACCTCAGGAGGTTCTTGCCCGTGTGTTCTCCTCCATGATCCAATGGAGGGAAGAACATGCTGTAGCGGAGAGGCCAACGGTAGCCAAGCCAGTGCAGCGATGGGAGGGCGCCCGATGAAGGTTGGGTTAAGGGAAATGCGGATGGAGCATTGGCTAAGCAGCGTGACCAAGGAGGAGGAGGAGCGATTCTGCGTGACCATCATGGCGGCTTTCTTGCTCCTGCCGGCTTCTTTTTCCCTCACTGTGCTGATCCGGAAGGAGCGGAAATCCGGGGCCGGGCCTGTTTGGGACTTCTTCGGTTGGCTAGGGACCAGCAGGTGCAACGGATCTTGGTGGAGCTAGACTGTCAAGCTGCCGTGAAGATGATCAATTCTTCGGAGAAGATCATGGCTGCGGTTGGCCCACAGTGGCGGCGCCAGGATTTTGAGGCTGGGTATTCATTGGCACAAAAAAATTACTCTAAATGTATTATAAAGACACCAGTACGACAATAGTAATGTTAATGCATCAAACCATACTAATTATACATAATCATAAAGACACCAGTACCTTTTGATTGACAGATTGATGATATCCCATCTTACAATATAACTTTGCGATCGCCTTTTTGGAAGAGATTGATGACATCCTCATCCTTTAGTTGATTGAAGAATTCTCTCTCAACAAATGTAACCAAACAATTGTTTAAGTAATCATCACCCATTTTGCTCCTTAGCTTATTCTTCACATAGTTCATTGAAGAGAACACCCTTTCAACACTAGCAGTAGCTACTGGCAGAATTAATACCAACTTAAGAAGCTTGTAAACAATATAGTATTGCTCATGCTTGTTTGTCTCGACAAGCATAACTGAAAGCTCACACAGATTCTTCAAGTTTTGAAACCTTTCATCTCTACGCACATGAGTAACATACATGTTTAATTGCCATGGAAGTCTTGCCAGTTCATCACTTGTGAAATCATTCGCATAAAACTTTGTAGCAAGCCTAACCAATTTCTCTTGATCATAAGCAGCAAAAGCGACGGTCAACTCCACTTTTATTTGTATACTCAAAGTTATGATTCTTAGGTTGACATGTCTTCATCTTAATATATCTTCTTCTTACTCTATCTTGGTCATTGACAGCATACATTGAGATGGGAATCCGCTTCCCAGGATCAGGTTCGAGTACCTCCAAATCTGCTTCCATTGGTTCATCATCTGCATCACTTGTTTCAGCATCTTTATCAATTGGGGTTGGGGTTGCTTCTCTGCTCTCCGGTTCACGTTCCGCATCCGGTGCTTGCACTAACGCCAATTGCAAATTGCTCTCAAGCTGAACATGAGAGGTACAAGTACCCGATGCAGCCGCACTCTGATTCGGTGTAGACGTTTCATCAATCTTCTTTGCTTTTGAAGCTTTTTCCCACAATGCAAGAATCCTACTGCCACCACCAGTCCCATTCTTCTTCTTCTTCATCTACATTACAACAAAACAAGGAAGAAATTAGCACCTACAAATTAAATCAACTACTTGCAATAATTAGGTAAGAAAAATTGAATCAACTAAAAAACTGAAACTCTGTTTTCTTTAGGACTGTACCTGACCGCAAGGGGGAGAAACTGCTGCAGGGGGGAGAAACACCGATGAACAGATGAAGAGAAGAAGAGGGGCGATCGACGGGGCTGGGGCGGCGGCGGGCGGCCGCAGTAGGGCGGTTAGCGATGGCGGCAGCGGCGTCCGGCGAGGCGGCGAAGCACTGCGGGCGGCGATCGATCGGCGCAGCCCCGCCTGATCGACCACTGGGCTTGGCGGCCGGCGACGGCGAGCAGTGGTGGCGCTTAGGCCTGAGGGCGGGGCGGGGCGGCGGCCGGTGACTCGGCGATGGCGGGGCGGGGATGAGCTGCTGAGGGCGGGGCGGGCCGGCGGCTAGGGATGGGATTGGGAAGTGTGGATTGGGGAACGAGGCAACGAGCGAAATCAACGAGCGGTGGCGCGTCTTGGACGTGCGGTACTAGCTATGTATTAATATTTTTTTGCGCTCAATAATGGGTATTCATACGAATACACATGAATACCCTCAGCGCCGCCAGTGTTGGCCCATGGGTGCAGGAAATAAATGGTTTGCTGGGAGAGTTCACGGACTTCAGGGTTGTGTGGACTCGCCGATCTGCGAACGAGGCAGCTCACAAGCTGGCTAGGGTTAGTATTGGAGAGGAAAGGTCTCATGTTTGGGTGGGTGTTCCCCCAGATTTCATTCTAGATGTTGTAGCTAATGACATTCCAAACCTGTTTTAAGTAATGGATGTGATTTCCCCTAAAAAAACAACAACGAGGCCTATCTAATTGGCTGCTTGACCGCTGGAGCTGATAATGATTAATTACAAAAAAAGTTGCATGCATGTACGCGAATGGGGGAGCAACTAATTAACGAGCGCTCCTTCGGGAGCCTCGCAACGATCAGCGCCACTTGGGGCGCTCTCAACCATTCGCCACGTGTCGCGCTCTGGACGCTCCCTCTTTATTTTTTTTATTTTTCCGCATGCGTTTTTGGCTTTTTAAACGGTTTTTTTCGGGGTTTTTTTACGTTTTGGTTTTCCACCGGTCTTCCCTAGCTTTTCGACTAAAAGAAATTTCAAAAAAAATATAATTTTTTGCGCAAAAAACGCATTTTTTTGCGAGAGTCACGGTTTTGTTTTCGCGAGAGGCACGGCCATGCCTCTTGGAAACGAAAAAAAATGTGTTTTCTGTTTTTTTTCTTTCACGAGAGGCACGGTTTTGCTTCCGCGAGAGTCACGGCCGTGCCTCCTCGGAAACGAAAAAAAAACATATTTTTTTTCTTTCGCGAGAGGCACGGTTGTGCTTTGGCGAGAGGCACGGGCGTGCCTCTTTCAAAAAAGGAAAAAAAAACGCGTTTTCTGTTTTTTTTTCTTTCGGAGAGGCACGGTTTTGCTTCCGCGAGAGGCACGGTTATGATTTCGTCAGAGGCACGGCGTGCTTTTTCGGAAAGGGAAAAAACCCGTGTTCCCGGTTCAGTTTTTTCGTTGATTTTTTTCGTTTGGATTTTTTGTGAAAAAAAGTTTGTCAAAACCTATCAACATGTGATCTAGTTTTAAAGATCTCGACGCGAGGAATCCAATGGCGAAAGCGGTTCGAGATTTGGACGCACGATTTAAGAGATAAAACGTTTGATCTACGAAAAAAGGGAGAACTCCCAGATTGTGAAAAGTGACGCACATGCAACGCGCCACTTATCGCAACCTGAGGAAGTTGAAGTGATCTCTGCAAAGAGTACTCCTTAACGAATTAGAGGTGCTGGGCCGTTGCGTGTCGAATATCCGGTAGTGGCCGGCCCGGACTGGAATTTCCCCTGCATAGAGACTGTGGTGTCGAATGTCCAGACACCGTTCCCCTGCATATAGAGACTGTGGCTCCACACCACAGTCTCTATATGCAGGGGAAATTCCAGCACATTTCATGTTGACACGAGAATAAAATGATATGACATAATCATTCTCAACATATGCCAAGTATTTCTTCTTTAGGTTTTGATTGATATTATACTATCACTGGAGTTTTTAAATTAGCATGTGATTCCAGTGCTGAAGCCAGGGAGCAGTTGGGCTGATTGCCGCCATGAACCAAGAAGTGACTAGCTGACATGATTAATTTACCATGTTTCTTATTTATTTTTACTGGTTATAGTACCTAATGAAGGTTATGTACGACTAAATCTTACCCCCTCCGTCCGGAAATACTTGTTCCTCAAATACATTCATTTGAGGAACAAATTTAAGACAAGCTTTTTCGGACAAAGGGAGTATATACTTCTCATTCGCAAAAAAGAAATATACATACATCTATGATGCTCATTTCTTTATGTTCTGCGGTGTTGCGTGCGCGATAGCCAGGAATGAACATGATTGCCCAAGCTTTGATTATGAACAACTTTTATTTTGTTTGAGATCATTTAATTTGCACTTCCGGTGAATTTTTATAATAGATCAGATCTTTTCTCAAAATAAAAAAAATGAACATCTTTTATTTCTATGTTGGTTTCTTCATCATTGCGATGGATCATGGGAAATGGGTACTAGTAGTTCGTAAAAACATATTAGTTACAAGTGGCTTTTGTTATGGGCTTTGCCAAAAAAAAGGCTCTGGACCCCACGTTATAGATAAAAACATCACCATTTACTCAAAAAAAAAAGCGATAGAAACATCACCACGATACAATCACAACCGAAAACGAAGGTCCATAAACAACAAGAACAGAGGAGGGAAACAAGAAAGGTCTCAGTTGAGGCCCAGCACAACAAGCCCCAACGTGCCCTTTTTTTCTCTTGTATTGTTTTTTCTCTTCAATAAATAATACCTAGTTACTCAAAAAAAGGTGAATAATTTTGAATTTCGAAAACTATCCAAAATTCAAAAAATGTGAATTTAAAACAGTTCAGCAGGCCAAAAATGTCAATGGATCCCAATAATGTTCAAAAATTTGAAAAATGTTCATGATTTCAATTTTGTTTTCCTTATTTCAAGAAATGCTACAGAATTTGGGTATTGATGAACATTTTTTGAATTTGGTGAACATTTTTAAACATTATTGTAAACAATTTTTGCATATGATAAACATTTTTTCAGTTAGATGATTTTTTTTGAAAAAATGCTGAACAAAATTTGAATTTGATGAGCATTTTTCGAAACCGGTGAACAAATTTAGAATTTGATGAACACTTTTTAGATGATGAAAAATTTGAATAAGATGAACAAAATTTGAATTTGATGAACATTTTTTGAATTCGATGAACACAATGTAAATACAGTGAACATTTTTTGAATTCGATGAACAAAAAATGTTCGTACATTTAAAAAAGAAAATTGACAAAAAAGAGTGAAAAAGTAAAGAAGAAAAAAGAAAACAGAAAATATAAAGCTAAAAGAAAATAAAAAACAATATTGCGAAATTTGTTCATCCTATTCAATTTTTTTTATCAATTTCGAAATTTGTTCATCATTTGAACTTTTTTAAACATTATTGTAAACAAGTTTTGAATATGATGAATATTTTTTCAGTTAGAGATTTTTTTTCTGAAAAAACATGGTGAGCAAATTTTGAATTACATGAACAAATTTTGAATTTGGTTAACATTTTTTGAAATTGGTTAAGAAATTTCGAATTTGATGAACATTTTTTCAATGATGAAAAAATTTCGAATTCGATGAACAAATTTGAATACGATAAACATTTTTGGAAATCAATGAATAATTTTTTAGTTCGATGAACAAAAATTCAATAAACATTTTTTCAATTCGATGAACAAAAAAATGCTCGTGGATTTGAAAAGAAAATTATCGAAAAGGATGAAAAAGTAAAGAAGAAAAGGAAAACAGGAAAGAAAAACAAAAAAGAAAAGGAAAAATGAAAGGAAACTGAAAAAGGAAATAAAATGAAAAACTAAAAGATAAAAAAGAAAACCAGAAAAAAAAACCGGTTCAGGGAAGGTCCTAGAACCTTCCTCAAACCGGTTGTGGGCGAATCCTGAATTTAATAGGCCAGCCCGTAGGAATTCCAGCGCTAGAAACAGTAGTTGCCTGAAATTTTACATTGTTTCAGTCATGTTTTATGTGCCATTCGAGTTGTATCTAGGACCACCAATTGATCTCTATACTTGAATGCATTGTTTTTGAGGGGTGAAACACTTTATTCAAACTATGGTGTTTACAGTAATACAAGAAATGTCTCAAGTTGCGAAACAACAAATATGAGGCCCAACTTCTACTTTAGCAAGGTCATGGGCCTCATGATTACCTTCCCTCTTCTCATGTTTAATATATACTTGCCAAAGTAAACTCTTCTGGTCTCCTGAATGTTCTTGGTGCTAGGTCCAAGATAGGTACCATGCACATGCTTTACCGTATAACTATTATTTCTGAGATTCAGTTCCCAATCTCATACAAATTGTGTTCATATCAAAGCAAGAGAAAACATATATAATGTGCAAATTATGGTGCATGTCTATATTATTGGAACACAGATGCATGCTTTACAAGAACATACAAATTTGCTATTTAAAAATGGTGTATATTAATTACGAAGTAAAATGTTCGTTGCAATCACTGGTTTGACACGTAGGTCGGTATTGCACCTTGCAACACACCGGTGCTAAACGCCTCGCATGGCCTTGGGTTTAGCTAAACCATGACAAACTTCATTTTCCTCTCGGTGCACACCTTCTGAACCTCTACCTTTTGTAGGGTCCTACGGAAAAATCAATCACATGAGCCCTTAGGCTATGTGCTTGTATGTGTGTGTGGGCGAGGGGGGGGGGGGGTGATACACAATGTATGTCTACGTTCACTTGCAACATGTATTAAAAGTTCACTTTGAGCAACCGAGTTCAGTTTCAAATGTCTAATGATCACTGTTGAGGAATGTCATATTACGACAACAAGACTAAAATATCAAATGTATCTAGTGATTACGTTAAATAAGAACCAATTTTCAATGACTCCATCGACAACAATTCTTTAGTGCTTAAAAAAACTTCTTCGGGCGTTTCTTGATGCAAAGTCATGAAGGAAAATATCAAGATGGAAGTTGTCCAAGATATCCATCCCAGTGCAACACGTAGCCAAGCCATTCAATCTTTCTTATAACACATAAGCCTCCTCTGGTTTCTTCAAAAGCTGGTCTTATTTGGGGAGTTTGGTACCTAGTACTTTTGCACATTGTTTATTCACATCTCCCAATAAGGTTGGAAAAAGGTTTAAGAGTCACTTTAATTTGGAAGCCTCAAGTAAAATCTTTCGTCTTTTAGTAGAATGTGAACAATACATATATCTGATGTACAACCCGAAGAATGAAATAGCTTGATATTAGAACTTTAGATAACATTCCAACGCCTAAATAAGTTGTGAAAGAAAGCAATTACTTTGAACTACAACTTTTGAAATTATGACCCTAACATTTAACATGCTTCGGTGAATCATATATGGTAAGTAGATGGATCACAGATATTGAGATGTACTTGCGCGATTGTAGACGTGTGGTGTGAGAGGCCAAGAGGGTGATGAGCTCGTACCTCAAAGAGTCGTGGTCGTAGACATGATGTGAGGAGTCCGAGGCCTGGCAGAAGGCGGTGAGGGCATCGACATTTGGAATCATGGAGCGACGAGATGAATCGACGAAGATGGTCGATGGAGACCACAAAATGTGAACTAGCATGCACTCGTTCCATAATCAATCACACCTCCTCCTACGTAGAAACGTTTGCTTTGATCCTTTCCTTTCCCTACTAGACTATTACCTTGCGTTCTTTTTCCTCCTGGTCTCAATCCTCCGGCTAGATGGACACATGCATATGATGGCTATCAATGATTAGCGAATGTATATATGCCATCCTTGCCTCCCCTCCACACAGGCATCCGTCCTAGGCAGTCGCTACTCCCGTCTAGGCCCAGCGCCGACCATGGGGTCATGTTATTTTGCTCGCTATAGTAAACACTTACCTTCATGCTTGAAAATTTTCAAATTTTGCAATAATATCTACACAATCACACTGGAGCACGATGGGATTGATTGCAATAATGCTTATTTGCACCAAAAATGGAAACTAAGATAGTCATTTGACGATAATAAAACTAGTAAACAAGCAATTCCAACTATTTGAGAACAAATCATTGTAAATATCTCGCTGGCTACTTACACATGTAATAGAAAATTATATACTCGAGAACCCACTATCAAGATATTTGTTAGACTATGCAATGAAGATATCTCTGCCAAGATATTTAAGAATCCTCAAGTGGACACTAACACATATCCGTATAAAACTATAATTCATTTAAGTGGCATAAACCATTCCTGGGGGGCATGTGATTATTTCCTTTTTTTGATTTTTTTCTAGATCCTAGTGGATCCTCATACAAAAGGTTATAGAGGGCAATGTTTATAATAATAAAATAAATAATGTGTTTATCCTTACAGAATGTGATTCAAATCAAGTGCAAGCATATTCGCAGTTATGCTAAATTGTGTAAAAAACACTTTGCCTTAACATTTAACAATATTGTTACATGGTTAATCTTGCTCTATAATAGAATGATATACACCTTAGAATCGTATTCTGATAAACTAAGGTATAAAAGGGTAGAAAATGCGATTAATTTTGCTATGTGTAAAATCAATATAGAGTAGTTACAACTCCATACACTAAAAATAAGTTATAAATAAGTAAAAAATATGATTAATTGTGCTAAGTGTAATGGAGTTATCTGCTGACATTAACTGTATATTGATAGAATAAGTTATAATGAATTAAAAAGGGTAATCAATTTTGCTAAGTGTAATGAAAATGTTTTAGTTGTTGTTATTAGATCAAATGAATTACAAAGAAATAATGCATCTGTTCAATGAGATTTGAGGTACCCACTCCGTGGTTTTATTTTCCATACATCCTCCGATGTGCGTTTTTGTACATGTTCGCTCACTCACCATTGCAATTCAGCAATAAACAGAACTCAATAACGTAAAGTTCAATCGTTTCTCACATTTATTGTAGATCCATAAATAACTAGAACATAGCCTAGTTTACTCCAAGGGGGCAGGAGGATGATATTTCCTTTCATTCTTCAACTGGTCATTGCCCCTTCATCCTGCATTTACTGGTGTTGTGGTTCTTGGATCCATAGAGCATGCATTCACTTTTCTCCTTTTTGTGCCAATGCTCAATGGATAGTAAAACTTCTACTTATTTTATTGTCCTTTCATGTTTGATTTGTGTGTGTGGGTGTGTGTGTGTGTGTGGGGGGGGGGGGTGCTATATTAGCCCTCCACAATGCTTGGAAAGAAGTTGCACTGGATGTAGGGTCATTTGGGCATAAGCACACCACCCACATGGCAGCGATTTCTAGGAAAACAGAACTAACATGCTCATTGTTGTTCCATGTGTAGGCATTTTAGTATTAGCCATCACATATCTCTTCTCTTGCTTTCTCTTATGTGTCGCAAACTCCTTTGCCATGGCCTTGAAATGTACATCGATAATCATCTACGTGTCATTCATTATGGATGCATCTATCCGTGATGGATGTGAACCCATTGCTAGAAGTTACTCAGAGGGGAGAACGTTGATATTCACCAACAGAGTGGTTGAGACTGCGTTGAACATGTGCACAAATAGCACATCTGTTTGATTTTGCACAAGTTGTAGTATGTAATTGAGTGTGTGAATAGTTAGAAAGAAGATTTTTGGTGATGTTGGTGTATTCCGGACCGGTACCTAGAAGATAATTCAGGAAGTTTGTGTGGAAGTGTTTATCATCGGGGTGGGGTGGGGGTGTCCACTGTTGTCTACTAGTGTCAATCACTTTTGGGGCTCTACCGGTACGTATAAACATAACATATCATTTTGTAAATATCATTCTCAAACATATCATACGATATGGGCCGAAATATCGACCGATATGGCCGATATCTGGGCGGATATGTTCACCGATATGGATCGATATGTAGATACAATTATTTATTCGAAAGTAGTGAAATAAGATTATGCATTTACAACTTCATCATATACTATCAAAGTCATGCACAATGTTTGTACAAATGCATATGTATCATATTGTTTTTCATCATAAAGTAAGTATTTTGTGAATCTTTCCTTCATAGTTTCTCAATTAACAAGTTAATGAACTAGGAATCTGAAAGTGTTATGTTAAAGCATTGACATCATACATTTTATTTTCCTAAAAAGACATGTTTTGAACAAGAATAATGAAAAAAACCTAGAGATGTTTTCTTCGACATATCTACATATCGTACGATATATCACCCGATATCTGGCACCCGATATGTCGAAGCCAAACCGATACGAACCCGATATCCGATATTTTGAAGCTTGACTGGTGTTTACGATTTTGTTGAAAGTGTCAGTGGAAACTCATCTTCAACCGTTGTTTATGTTTTGTACATGTTTATCAATGATAATTTGAAGGTGCAATTTGGCGGCATTACGACGTCGTGTGGGAAACTAATTTGGATGTGTATAATGATGTTATCTTAGTAATGTCATCTAAGATTATTACTAAGTTGAAAGAACGGAAACTGGAAAAATAAGGCTTGTCTTCTTGTAGCTAAGAGATGGTCCCATTCTTCTTTTTGAAGCGTTTTCTCCTCTTTCTTTCGGCGGCTAGGGCAAAATCTTCCCTCTAGAATTCACCGACGAGCCTATGCATTCACCTCCCCTCTTCCTGCCGCTCCGGCGGTCACTGACGGGGCCGGAAGGTGAATCCCGACGCCTCTGCTCCGGCTAGTAGTCCAGGTTAGATTTATTTAGTCCTCGCAGTTGCGGTGCTCGGGCAGATGGCGACACTTCTTCATTGAGGTTGCCCTCCGGGATACGATCCTCCTCGATTTCTTACATCTTGACGGAGTTGACGGAGCTCCGACGTAGATTCAAGACATCTCTTTAGGGCGGCGAGTTAGGATTTCTCGTCCTGCCTGCGTGACAGCGAGATTTGGTGTCAGTTGCTTTGGATATATTAAAGGTTTAATGACGACAACTGCGGCTTCCGGGCACTGTTCCTTAAGGGCACATGCATGAAAAATTCTTGATTGTCATCGACAAGGTCAAGCTGGCTCCGGTAGGGGAGCGGTGATAGCGGCACTTTGGCAGCTCATTCTGACGACGGTATTAGTCGTTCGGTGGTCTAATGACGTCGATTTTACTTTTATTATGATTGAGGTGTTTTGAACTTCTGATGAGCTTCTATAATAGAATTGGATCTTTCTCAAAAAAACTAAAATAAAAGATGGTCCTTACTAAGAAAGATAAAATAAATGGACGAGGTTAAACTGTTCTCGAGCTCATGTGACCTCGAATGGACAGTAAAATAAAAAATGAAACAAAATGCATACAATTCTGATTTTTTATAGCAAAATTTGGCAATTTTGTTGTTGCTTGCAAAGTTTAATCACAAAACGACATTCGTAAAAAGCATGGTAAGAAAATCAATGCAAGATATTTTCATTGCTTACAAAGTTTTTTTCACGCTTGGTATCATAGTGGCCTAATTTATTGTCAGTCATGGCATAATAGTATGTCATTTAATGTAGTACGATATCATATCATCGTGATACTCAATTTCACGGCATGTAAGGACCGTTTTCTGTGTGGAAGCAAGGCGGTTTCACGGGAATCACAACATTTTGGTCTGAGCTCGCGTGATCAAGCCTTTCCTAGCTGCTTGTGCAGTCACGGTGATGGGACGTTTTGGGCATGCTCGTACCTGAATGTTTTGTTACCAGCATATATAGTCCCAACTCCCAAACGTTAGCTATCCATCGTCGGGTGCACCTTTTGTTTAGGCGGGCCATGCATGTGTGATATAATAATCTAAGTGCATCTCTAACCAATCCATTAAAATTTAGCCCCTCAAATGACCTCTTAACCTTAACTCCTTATATTTGAAAAGTTAAATAAAACTGGTTCCAGCCTGAACTCTTGAATTGAACTCTCTAAATCTTTTTTCAAATGAATTCATTTCAAACGCAAATTCAAACTACTTGATTGAAACACAAATGTAGGAAAATTCAATGCATTGCATAACATGAACTTAAATTACTCCATTCGAACAAAATAAACTACTACTAGCATATTAAAAACTAAATTGCAGGAGCACTCTATATTTTCCTTTATAAATTGTGTCACTGTGTATTGTTTCCTATTATATGAAATTGCGGGAGGAAGGCGAGTGTTGGCTCGGTGGGTGCGGTGGAGGGCGATGAGGATGCCAGTGTGGACGTGAAGGCGGACGAATTCATCGCAAAGTTCTATGCGTAGATGAACTGCAGCAGCAAGTCTCAGGGCTGAAATACAACGACTTGATGGATAGGAGCATGTGGACAAGTCATCATATGTAATGCATATTCAAACCAAACCGGAAATATAACCTGCTGCTACTCCCCAAGTTTAATATACTTCCACTCCAACGGATTTGGTCTACATTACTGCCATTCATCCAAGTATGTCTCAGGAGGCGCGCCATGGGCGCGCCCCAACCCCTAGTCCATTAAAATTTAGCCCCTCAAATGACCTCTTAACCTTAACTCCTTATATTTGAAAAGTTAAATAAAACTGGTTCCAGCCCGAACTCCTGAATTAAACTCTCTAAATCTTTTTTCAAATGAATTCATTTCAAACGCAAATTCAAACTACTCGATTGAAACACAAATGTAGGAAAATTCAATACATTGCATACATGAACTTAAATTACTCCATTCGAACAAAATAAACTACTACTAGCATATTAAAAACTAAATTGCAGGAGCACTCTATATAAAATTGCGGGAGCAACCTGCCCTCCGACTAGGTTCCATAAAAAATATTGAATACTGAATAACTTAGTCTTCTTCGGCCATGAGATTCTCACAATCCATGTCGTCGGAGTCACTATATGGAGGCTGCGATCACTTTCGGTCCTGCCTCATCATCGACCCCCGCCCCATTGGAAGGCCTGCCCTCATCAACAATATTCGTTTAGAGCTCGTAGAATTGGAACTCCTTGGCAATGAGCTCCGAGTGACCCGCTCGGAGGTCGGCCATGCAGGCCTTGTCGGTGCGAGCGACCTCGATCAGCTCGAAGGCCTCCCAATTCTCCCGCACTTCGTCGCGGGAGACCACTCAGGAATGGATGACGTGGTACTACGAGAAGTGGAGGACGCGGACCACCGTCATGTCGTACGCGCAAGCCACCTGCTCCGCCTATTGGAACGAGCCGAGATCCAGTGTCGCTTTCCCGTGTCCCTATCGTTAATCTCTGGCACCCAAGCCCCCCACGGCAGTTGTCACACGCCGTGGTACTTCTTCTTCAACGACGTGAGATCAGCAGGTTGGACATGGATTTGAAGCTTGGGGCTCCGGTGCGTGCTCAGGGCGGCTGCACGGCCTCGTTTCGGTCGCAACGTCGACTCAACGGTGGCCAGCTGCGTCGATTCAGTGATGGTAACTTCCGATGGCTGGTCTGGGCATTCGAGGTGACATGGGCGGCCATGGTTCATTGGAAGATAGGTGTGGGGAGGGGATCGGGGCCTGCGGTGTGGACTGTGGTGCAAGCGAGGGCGAGGGCTGATGCATAAGGAAGGGCCAAAATTATCCTGAGACTCGGATGCGGCCGCTCAAATATAAGCGTCAGCTAACGCGCCAGGCTTCAGCTAGGTCCGATTTAACTCCTCAAAAAGAATTTTTTTTGAGGAGTAAGCAGTTTATAAAGAATGTTCGCATATTCAAAAAATGGTCATGATTTTGAAAAATGTTCATCAATTTGAATAAAATTGCGAGTTCAAATAATGTTAATGAAAATTTTATAAAATGTTCACAAAAATGGAAAAAGTTTGTGATTCAAAAACTGTTCCCAAATTTTGAAAAATGTTCGCTGATTCAAAAAATGGTCATCGGTTCAAAAAATGTTCGCCATATTTAAATCATGTTCATCAATTTTAAAAATGTTCACGCATTTCAAACAAATGTTCGTGATTTTCCAAAAATGTTCCCAAATTTTTAAAAATGCTCGCCGACTCAAAAATGTTCAGGAGTTAAAAAAAAATCACAATTTGAATTGGGTTCTCTCAGGGGAAGTGCATCATACATGGCCCTTGCCTACATGCCCCAGCAAGTAGGGAAGTTCGAAAAATGAAGATCCATTCCGGTGTACATGGTCTGACGGCCAACTCGGTTATGTAAAATGAAAACTGACAATAGACGTGAACACAACACAACCGAACGAACACCATGAACTGCCCCCGCAAAAAAAAAAAAAATAACACCATGAACTGAATAAACCATAAATATCGGTTAACCCAGTTTAGTTTGGTTCTCCAATTTTCGGTGCAAAGTGCTCACCTCTAACTATAAGCCCGTAAGAGAACTTAACTTATGGCTGATGAGCGGCGGCGCCGTAATGCTCACCTCTAACTATAGTGTAGTGCCATTTAGCCATGTATATGCATCGCATACTCACGACCACATATCGGCGGGCTGGACAAGCAGCCATGAAGTCTTCGAGATCAACACACGTACGCAAGAGACAAGACGGGCAGGGGCAAATCCCAATCCAAATTCCTGCCGAAGATCCAAAGACCGCCGAACGGCTCACGCCATGTAGAGAGTCTCAGAGAGCTTCTCTCTCTCAGTCTCACCAGTCGCTATTTATTCAAGGGAACCATAGTAGGAGCATCAGTGCATGCCCAGTGCTCAGTGATCCCGCTAGACAGCACCATGTACCCACGGACAACCACCTGCTTTCTCGCCGCCGCCGTCCTCCTCCTCCTCCTGCCCCTTCTGACCTCCTATCCATGCGCGGCCGCCGCACATCGCCTGCCGCCACCCCCTCCTCCTCCAGGTATATATGCACATGGGGCAATCAAACATCCTTTGGGTGCTTCGAATCCTAGCCTTGTTGTGTGTATAAATGAATCGGGTGCGTCGATGTGATTGCAGTGCTGCTGCTAGGTGGCGACGCAGGTGCTTGCGGCCGGAGCGCGGCGCGTGAGGGGAAGGAGCTTGCGGTGGGAGCTGCCAGGCGCTTGGGGCATAGGACGCCGGTGTGGAGGCCTCCCTCGCCGAGACCCCAGGCCAGCCAGGGGGTGTACACGCCCACGCCGCCACCGTCGAGCAACCAATAGGGCGCCGGGGTCCGACGGCATGCATGTTCGGGCACGCGATGCTGGCTTCCTTCGATCGATCAATATCTCCTGCTTATTCCAGGGTGTTGCGTGGATATGCACTACAGGATAAGGAACGGCTAGCGGCCGTGTACCAAAGCACTTCCGCTATTGTCAAATAAGCTTGAGTCTATTCTATTACTCCCCCCGTTCGGAATTACTTGTCTTGAAAATAGATGTATTTAGAACTAAAATACGTTTAGATACATCCATTTCTTCGACAAGTAATTTTAAACGAAGAGAATAGTTGTACAACTACTCATATGATGCTCACTTAATTATCTCCATTCTATATAAAGTACAACTACGGTGGTTTTTGGTTTAGAAAAAGATCAGATCTATCGTAAAAGTCATTGACCTCGTCGATGTCAGATGTAAGTCTTTGTGCGCGGCAAATTAATTAACACATTTTGGACGAGTGAAGACTGAGCGCTCTGGTGCTGAGCTCCTCCGCTCCTCCGCCCCTCCTCCGCGCCGCGGGCCACTCCGGCCGCGGCGGCCACCAGCCCCCGTGGTTGCCCGCTCGGGCAGCTGCGCCTCATCAACAGCAATGGCCTTATCCCCTCCGCTGCCTTCAACGCTTGTCGTCTCGCCTTCGGGCCGTTCGGCATGGGCGTCCCCTGGATCTGGGGGTGTGACCCCTACGCCCTCCGGTCCGTCCGAGGTCCCGGATTCGCATCTGTTGCCCCGCATCCCATCACCGGATCCGCCGCGCCTCCTTCTCCGGGGTGAGTGCTCCCATGCCGCCCCCCTGTTTCTCCACCGGATATTGCTGCGCCTCCCCTCTCTGGGCGACCCCAGCTTAGATCCATCGTGGTTGTTCTGTCGCCGGCCGCCGACCATTCCCCTTCTGGAGATGAGGAGGGATGGAGCACGTATCGCTCGCGGAAAAGCCGGCGTGCTCTTCAATCCCCACCGGACGCCCGAGCGCACCGGCGCGCCCCCCGGCGCCCCGCCTTCAATGCCTCCGCGGGTCGCTCTGCCTTCTTAAGGCGCTTCAATGGTCTCTGCTTCCGCTGCCTTAGCACAGAGCATCGACGGATCGACTGTAGAGACCCTTTCCGCTGCATCTACTGCAAGAACACCGGCCATTTTGGTAGAGAGTGTAGCCGCAACCCTCGTAACCGCCCCGCCGGCGGCCCGGCGCCCCCCAAGGCGCTGGTGCACCAGCGTCTCTGTTTCCGTCCGCCGCCCGCCATGGCAGCTAGCCTCCACTTCCACGTTGACCCTTCGCGTCGCCCCCGCGAGAGCCACAAGATCATCACCTCCACCCCAGCCATGGAGCGTCAGGAGTCCATCCTTCGCCACCACGTTGTTCTGCTGTCTGCCGTCGAAAAGTCGCGCCCCACCAACCCCATGGCTATCGGCAAGGCACTGGAGGCGCAGCTGCGCATTCCTCCGCACCTGCTAAGGGTCACCTACCACCACTCGGAGGATTTCCTCGTTCGCTTCAACCTCCCTGCGCACCACGACCTGGCCGTCCGCCAGGGCACGGTGATCGTCGACGGGGGCGCGCTCCGGATCAGGCCCTGGCACGAGGATGATCACATGACCCACGACGACTTCAAGCTTCATGTGCGGCTGGTGATCGAAGACCTGCCGATGCAGCTCTGGTCGCTCGAGGGTGCCGAGGAGGCCCTTGGCAACCGGTGTAGGGTGGATCGGCTCGACTCCAGAACCTGCGAGCAAGATCACACGAAGACCTTCGGAGTGTGGGTCTGGGTGTGGGACGTTTCCCACATCCCGACCAAGCACGCCCTCTGGTTCATCAAGCGCGGCGCCGGCCGGACCGAAGAGATGTACGGCTTCTCCCCGCCAAGCCGTGACGTGGCCCCCGCACCGTGGGTTCGGCGTCGGGACCTGCTCATCCACGTCGACCGCGTCGAGGACTGGACGCCGATGTCCCCGCGCTCCTCCTCCTCGCCTCAGAGCGGCCTCCCCTCCTCCGAGTCCGAGGTCGACACCAGGCCGTTCCCAGCAGTCTACCCCGGCACCTGGCACTTCAAGGTCGAAGATGGCCAAGCCACTGCTGACCATGGCCGGTCTCACCGTTCCAAGGCGGCCGTGGTGAGCACTGGCTGCCACGGCATGCCCTTCGGCGGCCACAGGCGCAGCCACGATGGCGATGATGGAGGAGGCCGGCGCTCCTAGAAGGACACCCTGCTGGGGCGCGGGCGCTCCTCCCGTGGCAGAGAGGCGACAGACCAACCCCAGCAACCTCAGCGCAGCCGCACGCCCTCTAGCCGTCGTGAGCATCAGCACCGTCGCAACTCCTCCAAGGGCAAGCAAGTGCAGTCGACTCGTTCCCCTGCCCATAAGCTCCCATCCGACCCGGTGGCTGATTTCTTCGACGACGCCCCAGCGCTGGCCCCTCCCATGCCCCCTCCTGCTGTGGCTAACGACGTCGATCTTAAAGCCGAGGCGGCGACGGCGGAGCCACTCTGCTTCCCCGACAACACATCCAGGAGCAACACCCTGCCAGCAGCTGCTGCTCTCTCTGCACAGGCCTGCTGCGCCCCGGCTCCAGCCGTTGCGGCAGGGCTGCAGCTGGACACAGTCACCCAGAGGGTGCACAGCTCGGCATCCAGGACCAAGACGCCGCAGCTACGCCTCGCCGCCTCTTCGTTGACGCCCAGCCCGCCCTGCTTCCTCAGCCACACCCGTCAGCACCCAAGAAGACAAGGACTGCTTCAGCCCCAGTGCGTCAGAGCGCCCGCCAGGCAGGCAATCGCTCGGAGGTGCCGGTGGCGCACCGTGCCACTCTTCGCATCATCCACAACCTCGGGCTGCTGGGTCCAAAAGACAAGATGACACCTCAGGCGGCCAAAGCCCTGATCAAGAAGTTCGACGAGCCACTCACGGAGGACGACATCATCGGCCTGGCAAAGCTCACACGCCAGGATCCAGCTGCCCTTGGCATTGCCGCCGGCCTCGCCGGCAGACGGAAACTCCCTCGGGGAGAAAGCGTAGTTTATGTTACTGCAACTTATCTGTAGTCTCCAGAGGCGGTCAGTCTCCGACTGGCTTGAGTTAGGGCATATGTTTAGTGTTGGGTTAGAGGAGAAGCTTCCATGTCGACGGAAGTTGGTGCCTATTGGTGGCCGTCGACATGCCACGGATGTAGTTGATGTGTATTTCCTTCATATTAGTATTAGTCTTCTGGAGAAACCTCTCATGCCCCCATGAATGACTTCAACTGCGCTATCATGTCATGGAATGTTAGAGGCCTCAATTCGGTGGCAAAACGAGAAACTGTTAGAGAAGTTTGCGCGGCACAGAGACTAGCCATTCTCTGTTTACAAGAAACAAAAATAGATATTTGGTCTCAAGCCATGGTTGGTGACATAGGAGGCAATTGGATGAGAGACACCGTAGTTCTCCCGGTGATAGGATCTAGAGGTGGCATTGCAATCTTCTGGAACAGAGATATCGTCTCCATCTCTTCACAAGCCGTAGGCCAGTTTTCGATCACAGCCATCGTGTCTCTTGTGAACTCGTCTACAAGCTTTGTGCTCACGACGGTCTACGGCCCGTCGGATGGCACAAACAAGGAGGCCTTCTTTGACGAATTAGCTAGATCAGCCCCGCCGTTAGGTACTCCATGGCTCATCAACGGAGACTTCAACGTCATCTACGAAGCGAGAGACAAAAATAACCTCAACCTGAACAGAGCAATGACGAGTAGGTTTAGAACTGCACTAGATTTGGCGTCGGTGAAAGAAATCAAATGTAAGAACAGAAGATTTACGTGGAGCAATGAGAGGCAATCGCCAACGCTAGTTAGCATCGATAAATTCTTCGTCAACCTAGAGTGGGAGGCCCTCTTCCCTTCCTTCATGCTAGTAGCCGCCTCCACATCATGCTCCGATCACTGCCCTCTGATCCTGGCAAGCGTCACCACTCCTCCTCGTCGAGCGCGTTTTTGCTTCGAGAGCTTCTGGGTCAAATTCCCTCACTTCAGGGAGACAGTGCAAAGGGCATGGCAACTCCCGACCACACAAAATTGTGCTTTCAGCAGGATCAGAACAAGGCTCGACGGGGTGGCCAGAGACTTCAAGATTTGGAGTGGAAGCCTCTTCAGTGATTTCAAACTACAATTCCATATAGCATCAGAAATCATTCTGAGATTTGATGTGGCAATGGAGAAGCGGCAGCTAACCCCGGCTGAATTCAGCTTCAGGAAACTGCTCAAGCAAAAAGTGGTAGGGCTGGCCGCCGTGGAGCGCGCTCGGCGGCGTCAGGCCTCTAGAATTACATGGCTGAAAGCAGGAGATGCCAAAACTGCATTCTTCAACGCCAAGGTCTGCTCAAGGAGAAGGAAAAACTTCATACACTCCCTGCGTGTAGACGGTCGGGTGGCGATCGAGCATGATGAGAAGGCCAGCACCATCTACGAGCACTTCAGCGAGATCATGGGTTCCACAGAGACAAGAGGCTGCACCATCAACTGGGCTGAAATTTAGTTGCCCACTATCCAAACCGAAGGCCTGGATGCCCCTTTTACTGAAGCTGAAATCTGGGCTGCAGTTCTGGCATCGCCTGCGGAGAAAGCTCCGGGTCCGGATGGATTCAACGAACAGTTTTTCAGAACTTGCTGGGATATCATAAAAGACGAGGTGTTGGCTGTCTTCAACCAATTCCACGCCTTATCAGGAGCTAACTTTGCCAAGATCAACTCTACTTTCGTGGCGCTGCTACCAAAAAAAGACGGAGCTGATTCAGTAGGCGACTTCAGGCCAATCAGCCTCATCAACTCCCTCGCCAAGCTAATCACCAAAGTGCTTTCTCTCTGATTAGCTGACAAGATCTCTGCTGTAATCTCACCTGCCCAGTGCGTTCATCAAATCAAGATGCCTGCAGGACAACTTCTTGTATGTAAGGAATTCAGTTAAGCTCTACGCACCGCAAGAAGAAACCGGCACTGCTCATCAAATTGGATATTGCTAGAGCTTTTGACTCAGTATCATGGGAATTCATTCTTGAACTGCTCCAAGAATCGGGTTTTAGCTCTCGCTGGAGGGATTGGATCGCTCTGCTGCTTCGATCCTCATCGTCCTCCTTCCTGCTGAATGGCGACCCGGGCCCCCCACTGATACACCGTCGAGGCTTGCGGCAAGGAGATCCCTTATCGCCTCTGTTGTTCATCCTAGCAATGGATGTTCTCCACCGTCTGATTGCCAAAGCGGCCGAGGATGGTATCCTTGCACCTCTACCAGGAAGAGAGCTAAAGCTGCGCACTAGCCTGTACGCGGACGATGCTGTCATTTTTGCCAACCCTGACAGGGACGAACTTGACAAGCTTTTTGAGATCATTTCCCGCTTTGTAGAAGCATCTGGCCTGCACCTCAACATCACCAAATGCTCGGTCACACCCATCAGATGCGAGCAGATAAACCTCCAGGAAGTTCTCCACAACTTTGGTGGCCAAATAACTCAATTCCCCATCAAATATCTTGGCTTGCCGATAAGCCTGGGAAGGCCAAAGATGGTTTTGTTCCAGTTCATCCTCGACCATATCTGTGCACGACTGGCTGGTTGGAAGGGGCGACTCATGCCCATAGCTCGAAGGAGGGTGCTCGTCCGCTCAGTTCTATCAGCAATCCCTACGTTCGCCCTCTCCATTCTCATGCCTCCCAAGCTTCTGTTCAAGGAAATTGACAAAGCTAGACGGAAGTTCCTCTGGACTCAAGACGAGGAGCTCAGTGGAGGTAAATGCAAGGTTGCCTGGAAGAATGTTTGCACCCCGACGGAGAACGGTGGCCTCGGCATTCTTGATTTGCAGAGATTCTCCAGTGCCTTGCGCCAGCGATGGTTGTGGCTATCATGGCAAAGTGAGGAAAGACCATGGAAGGGCTCTGAACTTTCATGTGACAAAACCGACAGAGCTCTTTTTGACTCTGCGACCACGCTCACCCTCGGCAACGGAAAGTTAGCTCTGTTCTGGCTATCCCCATGGATCACCACCCCCACCCTGGCCACTCTGTTCACATGCCTGTTCAAGCGCTCAAAAGGAAAGAAAAAATGCGTAGCCGACGCCCTGGCAGACGACTCTTGGGTGCAAGATATCAGCCTCCGCCCAAATGACGGCCTTGTTCAGAGCTTCCTGGTCCAATGGAGGGCGCTGCGAGCTGCAAGCCCGGTGCTGCAACCTCATGTGGAGGACAAGATCACATGGCACACCGAGAGCACTGGCAGCTACAGCGCCAAATCAGCGTACAAGCTGCAACTCAGAGAATGCCCGAAGACAGATGACAAGCAGCTCATATGGAAAACCTGGGCTCCCGGAAACATCAAAATCTTCTTCTGGCTGCTCCTCTGAAATCGCTTATGGTGCAACGACAGATTGCAACGCAGAGGATGGGAAAATGACTATTTTTGCTCCCTTTCCAGACGAAACTTGGAGACCTCAACTCACCTGTTCTGGACTGCCCAGTCTCCAGAGCAATTTGGAGGTAGATTGCAACCTGGGCTGACTGCAACAAGCTCGCGCTCATTTCAGAGAACATCCAAGACACAACCAACTCTGCCCCACGGCTGCAAAACATCCTCCAACAGGCACGACCGAGGCTCAGAGAGAAGCTCAAGACAATGATTTTCCTAACTGCATGGCACATCTGGCAGGAGAGGAACAATCGTACCTTCAGGCACGAGACAAGCCCAGTATGCAATGTCTTCGCTGCAATCAGGAGAGATGTAGAAGGTTGGAAGCTGGCAGGAGCCAAATGCCTCGCGACTCCTCTGGGCGATCCGGGCTAGGGCCATCACATATCATATTTTCATGCCTAAGTCTTGTAATCCACCATGATCACTTGATCATTGTGACGCCCCCGATTCAATCGTACACTAATCATGCACGCAAATGTGTACGATCAAGATCAGGGACTCACGGGAAGATATCACAACACAACTCTAAAACATAAATAAGTCATACAAGCATCATAATACAAGTCACGAGGGCTCGAATACAAGTGCTCGATCATAGACGAGTCAGCGGAAGCAACAATATCTGAGTACAGACATAAGTTAAACAAGTTTGCCTTAAGGAGGCTAGCACAAACTGGGATACAGATCGAAAGAGGCGCAGGCCTCCTGCCTGGGATCCTCCTAACTACTCCTGGTCGTAAATCGTGGGCTGCACGTAGTAGTAGGCACCTCCGTGTAGTAGTAAATCATCGACGGTGGCGTCGCTCCACAGGATCCATCGTCTGCAGTCGCAGCAACCGGGTAAGGAAAGGGGGAAAAGGGGGAACAAGGCAACCGTGAGTACACATCCAAAGTACTCGCAAGCAAGGAGCTACACTACATATGCATGGATATATGTGTAAAGGGCTATATCAGTGGACTGAACTGCCGAATGCCATAATAAGAGGGGATAACTAATCCTGTCGAAGACTACGCTTCTGGCAGTCTCCGTCTTGCAACATGTAGAAGAGAGTAGACTGAAGTCCTCCAAGTAGCATCGCATAGCATAATCCTACCCGGCGATCCCCTCCTCGTAACCCTGATAGAGAGCGACCACCGGGTTGTATCTGGCACTTGGAAGGGTGTGTTTTATTAAGTATCCGGTTCTAGTTGTCATAAGGTAAAGGTACAACTCCAAGTCGTCATGTTACCGAAGATCACTGCTATTCAATAGATTAACTTCCTGCAGGGTGCACCACATAACCCAACACGCTTGATCCCATTTGGCGGACACACTTTTACGGGTCATGCCCGGCCGCGGAAGATCAACACGCCGCAGCCCACCTAGGCTCAACAGAGAGGTCAAGACGCCGGTCTAAACCTAAGCGCACAAGGGTGCAGGCCCATCGCCCTTAGCACACACTGCATGTTGCGTCTGTGACGAGCAGACCTAGCCTACAGGCGTTCCAGTCCAATCCGGCGCGCACCGCTCAGTCGCTGACGTCACGAAGTGCTTCGGCTGATACCACGACGTCGAGTGCCCATAACTGTTCCCGCGTAGTTGGTTAGTGCGTATAGACCAAATGGCCAGACTCAGATCAAATACCAAGATCTCGTTAAGCGTGTTAAGTATCCGCGAACGCCGACCAGGGCCAGACCCACCTCTCTCCTAGGTGGTCTCAACCTGCCATGTCGCTTCGCCACAAAGTAACAGTCGGGGGCCGTCGGGAACCCAGGCCCACCTCTACCGGGATGGAGCCACCTATCCTTTCATCCCCCATCTCCGAACAGTATCACAGGTAATGTAATAGTGTAAAGTATATAGTATATGCCCGTGATCACCTCCCGAAGTGATCACAGCCCAAAGAGTATAGCATGGCAGACGGACAAGAGTGTAGGGCCACTGATGGAACACTAGCATCCTATACTAAGCAAGAGGATAGCGAGGAAAAGGTAACAATGAGTAGCAAGGACGAAGGTATGCAGCGGTATAGGATTAACTGAAAATAGTAACATGCTACACTACTCTAATGCAAGCGGTATAGAGAAGAGTAGGCGATATCACGGTGATCAAAGGGGGGCTTGCACAGTTGCTCGAGACAAGAAGGAGGGTCGTCGGTGGCGTAATCGACCACGAAGGCATCGGCGTAAATCGCCACGGGTCTACCGAGAGAAGAGGGGAGAAAGCAGTAAATACATAGCAAGCAAGTGCATAACGGGACAACAAGCGAGCTAGACGTGTTCTAACGCGGTATGAGGTGATACCCGGTGAAGGGGAAACATCCGGAAAGTATTCCGGTGTTTACGTATTCAAGCGGAGGAGCGGAGCGGAAAAGTTGCGAGTTCGATAGGTTAGGGATGCGTGGCAGACGAACGGGCTGCGTATCCGGATTCGTATCGTCGTTCTGAGCAACTTTCACGTATAAAGTTTTTTTTCATCCGAGCTACGGTTTATTTTCTATGATTTATCAAAGTTTTAGGCAGTTTTGAAATTTATTTAATTATTTAAATCCAACATTATCCAGAATAATAAAAGGTGATGTCAGCATGACATAACCATGACGTCAGCAGGTCAAACCCAGCTGACCCGAGTCAAACCTAGCCAGTGGGACCCATCATCATAGGCGATTGGGTTAAACAGAGTTAAAAACTAATCTAAACATAGTTAGTTAAACTACTGGGCCCACCCGTCAGTGTCTAATTAGGTTAGCTAAATTAGCTTAATTTATTTTGCTAATTAGGATTGGGTGGGCCCCATCTGTCAGTTGCACGGGCTGGTCCAAGATGGTCGACCGGTCAACAGTCGGCCGGGCCCTGGGCCCACGGGTCGATGACCTGTGGTGGCCCTGGCCGAGTCGGGGTGGCGCCGGAGCTAGCCCCAGCGACCAAATCCGGGGCGGAGGGCACGACCATGCACCGGGATTCGCCGTCCGGCAGCCAAATTAGGCGCGGGCGGGCGCGTTCGAATGGGGAGAGCGCGGCGCATCGCGTGGGAGCACTGGGAGGAGCTGAGGCCGCCGGAGTTGGCGCCGGCGTTGAGCAATGGCGGTGGCCGGAGTCGGGCGCGGCGAAGCCCAGGGCTAAGCGGCAGGCGAAGGCAGCGTGGCAGGCTCGCCGGGTTCACTGGGGTGCCACGGCAGTGTGATGCTCGAGACGAGCCGCACAGCAGCGCCACGACGGCAAAGCAAGGCGGCGGCGATGGCGTCGGCAATGGCGAGCTAGCGGCAGCAACCACTCGAGGGATAGGGCGGAGGGGAACGCGGTGCTGCTCACATCGATGACGGGGAGTTGCTCGAAGTGCGGTGGAGGTGCGAAATCGTCGACGACGATGGAGGTGGCGGTCGAGGAGGGAGACGATGGTGCGGGCGTCGACGAGGTGGCCTCCCATCTCCGATCCAGTGGCGAGGTAGAAGAAGGCGTGGCTGGCGGAGCTCCTGGGCATCCTCCGATGGCGCGGGGAGGCCGGTGGCCGCCCCTACGGCTGCGGCCTGGCGACGGCAGCGGCGGCGAGCTCGGGCATGTGGGAGAGGGGCGGAGAGAGGGGGATCTAGAGGGAAGCTAGGGTTTGACCGGGGCAGGGGTGCCCTTATAGGTCGGCAGGCGGCGGGGACAGCCAGCGGGATGGCGGCCGACGTGGCCATCCGCGCCATGGGCCTTGGTCTGGCGTCCACATGACAGTGAACAGGGGGAGGAAGGGGATGGCCCGGGGTTGGGCCAGCTCGGCTAGTTGGGCCGGCACTGTGCACTAGGCCTAGTGCACAATGTCCCCTTTTCCTTTTCTTAAACCTTTACATTTTCTTTTTATTTGTTTATGACTTTATTTTTAGTTTCTTTTATTTTAGTTTTACAATTTCCAGGTTGGCCTCCAAATTAGTATCATCAATACAGGCCACTTCCAAACCTAGTGTGGACCCAAGTAAATTAGTTTAATAATTTTATAATTTCAAAAGCAATTAAATTACTATTTTAGTCACTGTTTTTAATTAGTCTAGGGCATTTAAACATTTTGAAAAAGGTTGGTTCTACCACCAAAATTAGTGAGGGATTATTTTTCACATGATGAACATTTTAGTTTTAATATTTGAAAACCTTTACCGTTTGACTTGATTTGAATTTAAATTTGAATCCATTTCGAATCAACGCGGGTTTATCAACAGTAACCGAGGTGACGTGGCATCATTAGTAGTGGTTCACTGTAGCTTAATTATCCGGGCGTCACAAATCTCCTCCACTACAGGAAATCTCGTCCCGAGATTTAAGAGGTAGTGAAAGGGGGGAAGGTTTGGTTACGAATCTATCGGGTCTTCTCATTCTGGCTTGCTCTTCTCGAAGATAACCGGTCCAATACATCGATGTCTTCATTTCTCTGATTCAGGTCTTTATGATGAAGTCGGCATCCTTTCTTCGGGATCTTCATTGTATTTACGAATAGGTAACGGGGTAGATCGGAACGACAGAATGCTATAAGGGTAATAACCTGGGATTAACCCATGAATGAGCATATGAGTACCTCTCGAGTTGAACAAATAGAACACATCGAGAGTAAAGTTGGAAGGTCCAACAAGAAGTTTCAGGCATCCAAGCAATCGTTCAATGCCTAGTCAGAAGGTGAAAGGGGTTTCAAGCAACGGAATAATTATTGTTTCCGATGCCAGAATTGATGATCTCATCGGAAGGTGGCTCATGAATGACATACGAGTCCACGCGGGAGGAATAACTTTGGGTACAGGGGTGTACAGGAGAGTCAGGTTTCGATCCTGGGACCTGTGGATTATGGGCCCACCATGTGGGGTAAAAGTAGGAAGGGCGTTGACATCTTGCACGATCATGATAGTAAGGCATGTCAGAGAATAATCGGTCAGTTATGTTGGCTTCATCATTGGTACCAAGGGCGAGGGACGAAGAGAACCATTTTCCTGCTCGTTGAAACGAGGCGGACCAGTAGGCAAAGTTCTCGTCCATCGGTGGCTACCGGAATGTCATCAACAAAAGTAACAGGGTCTTACTGACAGAATTGTACACCGAGGGGTTTACATAAGCAGGGAATTAATACTGCTTAGATCATAATGATCACATAGAAAGGTTAAACAAAACAATGGAAAGGAAAAGGTGATTATCAGATTAACAGAACAAAGGAAAGGTAAATGTGTTTAAACACATATTTCAAGGGTATATCCTTCCCAAGGACAAACAGAGCATGATGTCCATGATAGGATATACTGTAGAAAACTCTTTAGGTACGGGAGAGAAATTTCATGACATTACCCATACAACGGTGTTTGGATAATTGAGCAAGAAACATTTAGCATTGGGCTTCAAATGTTCTTGTTGAAAATCGAAGTACCACAGACATGCTTTAGGATAGCATTGACATGGTCTTCAAGCAAAAGGTCAGACTCTGGATACACGAAGGATTCATCAGGAACAACTTATAGAATAAGTCTTACAATTTCCTCATGGAAGAATGGTTAACATTGCTAAAAGGAAGAACTATAACAATGGGCCCTCCAGCCAGGTGTGCTAGGCATGACACCACCTTACCGGGTCATATAACGACCAATGTTATAACTTTTGAAAATATGTTCCAACCATCATATCTGACTGAGATTCAGATCTGATTGGTGTCAGGATAACTCAGACTCAGGATGCCTGAGAAGAAAGGTGCAACACAAATTGTCGAGATGACATTGTAAGATTCTCGGGAATTGAACTATGGAAGCAAGTTTCGAAACAAGAGCTCTTCATTAAACAAATGAAGGGATAAGGAGGTAGCCAATGAAATCAGCGACAATTCATCGAGACTTCCAAAAGATGGGTTTCCACAATTATGTAAACAAGGAGATATCAATTTTCAGATCAAATGATATAATGATGTATGTTCGAGAAAAATATCCACAATGAAACCTTGGTTGACAGGTGCACCCAAAATATGGGATGGGTTGCACGATAAATGTTCGAATGATGATTCAATAAGCCATAGACATAGAATGAAACTATAGACCAATAACTTCAAAGCAATAGGGTTGCTAGAAGTGCAGGATCCAAACAACACCGTTCACTTGTTGGTACCCCGGTTGGAATCAACACGAGGACCATGAAAAATGGTGATGGTGAGAAGTATCACTATACCAAGAACTCTCAAGAGGTGGAATAAATCTCAGAACATTCTTGACATAAAAGATGGTAATACTCCAAGATAAAGAAGAACAAAGGCTGGATAGCAAGGAACTCAAGGTATAACACAAAACATGAACAAGTTTGTGTTGGGGGAAGGCAAGAATGTCGTCGATGATAACACAATCATCGAGGGGCAAGGATGGTATTTCTCATCCCAAAATCGATTGATATCCTGTAAGAGCTCAGAATGTAGATGATGATTACAACACATTTGTCGAGAGGTTTCATGAAGATGTAATCGAACAACGATGACATCAAGTCAAAGGAATGATGAAGTGAAAGGTTATTGGAACAACGATTAGGACACAAACTCGAAATCAAGTTCGTTGTTCAAGGAGAAATGATATGACGACGAAAATCGACGCAAGCTTAGCTTATCGTTGAAAGTTGTGCTCCGGGAATAAGGACCAGGTAGCATAGTTAAAATCGGCACGATAATGATGTAGCCGAGCAGGCTAGGAATGACGTGATCGAGTTCAAAGTCGTAGGTAATGAAGGTTCCAAGAGTTGTTTAATCGCGATGCGGACTCAATTCAGTTATCGGTGTCTTTGAGTGTATAATAACTCAGAGCCCGTGAAAAATTTGGAATCAGTGAGAATGTAGTACTCGATGAAGAACTCATAAGAAATTATGCAGTTCCGTGATAATCTCGACATACCAGGGGGGTAATACTCGACGACAGATTAAAGTAGAGGTTGGACTGGGGTAATGCTCTGCAGAAGACAAGTACTTACACTTGCACGAGAAATGGTATTTAAAGGGAAACATGGTCGGGATCCATGATCATAAAGGATCGAACCACGGATACAAGATGAACTTATAACAAGGGGGTGATTATTTTTACGAGCAACTTCCATGATAAGTTATACATCATGTCCCTGGGCATGAACACAAGGTTCAAGGTCGATTCCCACTTCTTCAATGTATAACCTTCCATTCACTTTTCGCTTTGATAATGGCATTAGTGTTGAGCGTTTTATCTGGTGAAATACCAGATGAGTATGACTCGTGAAAACTTCCGAGTTCACACATATAAAGGAAGGCATAGGTTCAACCCGTCAGGGTATCGTGGAAACATATACCACAAGCTTCAATAGTAAATACGACCAGCTCGAAAGCAGAGCATGGTTGGCCAAGCAGATGATACAATTTACCAAGGGCATTATGTATCAGGTAAACAACTCACAAGAATTTTGGTTGTGAAGGACAATATCGGATAATAACCCAGCAATGGTTATGGCAGTCCACAACGGGGCTGATGTGAGTATCAGAAACTCAATCAAAGGAAGAAGGAAAGCCAAGGCATCGGATTATATAAACAACTGACTAATTCAAAGCTTAATGCAAAGAAATTTTTATGATTTCCAAATCAAGGGATCAGAAGCAATCATTCTGATAAAAAATGAATAAGTTCAATAGACTTGGAAGCACAAACGATCAAGGCATTGCTTGGTCAAGAACCAGCTCATATCCAAATGACGCCTGAGCCGGAAGGATGAATCCTAGGATTCGACTGAGGAATGCGAGCATCCTCAACATATTGAATCAACAGACTTAAAATGATAGAGACAAGGGATGCCAATAAGATTACGAAACTTATGGGATTA
Source organism: Aegilops bicornis (assembly GCA_021605145.1). Classification (NCBI taxonomy): domain Eukaryota; kingdom Viridiplantae; phylum Streptophyta; class Magnoliopsida; order Poales; family Poaceae; genus Aegilops; species Aegilops bicornis. Next base: position 651,976,344 of record CM038674.1, read on the forward strand.
TCCATAATGCAAGCAAGCAAGAATTTCAAGAGCAACAGGCTGCTCAGGATTTTCCAAAGATCGAATGATATTTTGAAGTGTTTGGCGAAACACATGAACAACGGGGAATGAGCGGATACTTGATAAGTGCCAGAATTATTCGTAGGGGTATTCAGGTGACAAAGAACAGCAAGGCAGTAAGCTCAAAGGATTCACGGAACAACAGAGAGAATTTCAAGGTATATTGTAATAACAAGACCAACTGGGGATGAATGTAAGAATAACAACTGCAAGTAGTTATCCATAAGGGTTGACGGTGGAAGGGGAATTGCAAACGCGATTGGCACAAGGTCTCAAGAGAATATCGGAAGGTATCTTGAGAATCCTTGATTGCACCAAGTAATCATCCAGACTGAAGAGGCTCTCCGGGAGAAAGTATTATCGAGAACCTAGAGTCAGAGTTAGTAAAAATCGTTTAACCCGAGTAGAAGAGAGTTCAGAGTCCCAGAGTAAAGATCGAGGACTAAAAGATCCTAATACCACCCAATGGCGACGTGTGGCGGTAAGACACACAGCCATGTCAGTAAAAGTTTGCAACGTCTAGACTCGACTTCGGCCAAGGAGTTGGGAAGGGGGATTCCTACAGCAAATGGCTCGATACCAACTTGTGACGCCCGATTCAATCGTACACTAATCATGCACGCAAATGTGTACGATCAAGATCGAGACTCACGGAAGATATCACAACACAACTCTAAAACATAAATAAGTCATACAAGCATCATAATACAAGCCAGGGGCCTCGAGGGCTCGAATAAAAGTGCTCATCATAGACGAGTCAGCGGAAGCAACAATATCTGAGTACAGACATAAGTTAAAAAAGTTTGCCTTAAGGAGGCTAGCACAAACTGGGATACAAATCGAAAGAGGCGCAGGCCTCCTGCCTGGGATCCTCCTAACTACTCCTGGTCGTCGTCAGCGGGCTGCACGTAGTAGTAGGCACCTCCGGTGTAGTAGTCGTCATCGACGGTGGTGTCTAGCTGCTGGGATCCATCGTCTGGTCGCAGCAACCGGGTAAGGAAAGGGGGAAAAGGGGGAACAAGGCAACCGTGAGTACTCATCCAAAGTACTCGCAAGCAAGGAGCTACACTACATATGCATGGATATATGTGAAAAGGGCTATATCAGTGGACTGAACTGCCGAATGCCAGAATAAGAGGGGGATAACTAATCCCGTTGAAGACTACGCTTCTGGCAGCCTCCGTCTTGCAACATGTAGAAGAAAGTAGACTGAAGTCCTCCAAGTAGCATCGCATAGCATAATCCTACCCGGCGATCCCCTCCTCGTAACCCTGATAGAGAACGACTACCGGGTTGTATCTGGCACTTGGAAGGGTGTGTTTTATTAAGTATACGGTTCTAGTTGTCATAAGGTCAAGGTACAACTCCAAGTCGTCCTGTTACCGAAGATCACAGCTATTCGAATAGATTAACTTCCCTGTGAGGGTGCACCACATAACCCAACACGCTTGATCCCATTTGGCCGGACACACTTTTCTCGGGTCATGCCCGCCGCTGAAGATCAACACATCGCAGCCCCACCTAGGCTCAACAGAGAGGTCAAGACGCCGGTCTAAACCTAAAGCGCCGCAGGGTGCAGGCCCATCGCCCTAAGCACACTGCATGTTGCGTCTGTGACGGAAGCAGACCTAGCCTACAGCGTTCAGTCCAATCCGGCCAGCGCCGCCGATCGTGACATTACGAAGGGCTTCGGCTGATACCATGACGTCGAGTGCCCATAACTGTTCCCGCGTAGTTGATTAGTGTGTATAGACCAAATGGCCAGACTCATATCAAATACCAAGATTTCGTTAAGCGTGTTAAGTATCCATGACGCCGACCGAGGGCCAGGCCCACCTCTCTCTAGGTGGTCTCAACCTGCCTGTCGCCTCCGCCACAAAGTAACGGGGCCGTCAGCCGGGAACCCAGGCCCACCTCTACCGGGATGGAGCCACCTGTCCTTTCAGCCCCCATCTCCGAACAATATCACAAGTAATGTAATAGTGTAAAGTATATAGTATATGCCCGTGATCACCTCCCGGAGTGATCACAGCCCAGTAGTATAGCATGGCGACGGACAAAAGTATAGGGCCTTGATGGAACACTAGCATCCTATACTAAGCGGTAGGATAGCGGGTAAAGGTAACAACAAGAGTAGCAAGGACAAAGCTATGCAGCTGTATAGGATTAATCGAAAATAGTAACATGCTACACTACTCTAATGCAAGCAGTATAGAGAAGAGTAGGCGATATCACGGTGATCAAAGGGGGGCTTGCACGGTTGCTCGAGACAAGAAGGAGGGTCGTCGGTGACGTGATCGCACCACAGGGCATCAAAGATCGCCACGGGTCTCCGGAGAGAAGAGGGGGAGAAACAGTAAATACATAGCAAGCAAGTGCATAACAGGACAACAAGCAGAGCTAGACGTGTTCTAACGCGGTATGAGGTGATACCAGTGAAGGGGGGAAACATCCGGGAAAGTATTCCCGGTGTTTCGTATTTTCGGGCAGAGGAGTCGGAGGGGAAAAGTTGCGATTTCGATAGGTTAGGGATGCATGGCAGACGAACGGGCTGCGTATCCGGATTCGTCTCGTCGTTCTGAGCAACTTTCATGTATAAATTTTTTTTCATCCGAGCTACGGTTTATTTTCTATGATTTAGCAAAGTTTTAGGCATTTTTGAAATTTATTTAATTATTTAAATCCAACATTATCTAGAATAATAAAAGGTGATGTCAGCATGACATAACCATGACGTCAGCAGGTCAAACCCAGCTGACCCGAGTCAAACCTGGCCAGTGCGACCCATCTGTCATAGACAGTGGGAAACAGAGTTAAAAACTAATCTAAACATAGTTAGTTAAACTACTGGGCCCACCCGTCAGTGTCTAATTAGGTTAGCTAAATTAGCTTAATTTATTTTGCTAATTAGGATTGGGTGGGCCCCATCTGTCAGTTGCACGGGCTGGTCCAGTCAGCATGGTTGACCGGGTCAACAGGTCGGCCGGGCCCCTGGGGCCCACGGGTCAGTGACCCAGGGGGTGGCCCCGGTCGGCCAGGTCAGCGGTGGCGCCGGAGCTAGCCCCGGCGACCAAATCCGTGGCGGAGGGCACGACCATGCACCGGGATTCGCCGTCCAGCAGCCAAATTAGGCGCGGGCGGGCGTGTTCGAATGGGGAGAGCGCGGCGCATCGCGTGGGAGCTTTGGGAGGAGCTGAGGCCGCCAGAGTTGGCTCTGGCGTTGAGCAATGGCGGTGGCCGGAGTCGGGCGCGGCCGCAACTGGGGCTAGGGGGCAGGGCAAAGGCAGCGGGCAGGCTCGCCGGGTTCTTGGGGGTGCCACGGGTACGGTGTGATGGTCGGACACGAGCTGCGCAGGCAGCGGCCACGACGGCAAAGCAAGGCGGCGGCGATGAGCGTCGGCAATGGCGGAGCTAGCAGCAACAGCAACCACTCGAGGGATAGGACGGAGGGGGAACGCGGTGCTGCTCACATCGATGACGGGGAGTTGCTCGGGGGGGGGGGGGTGCAGTGGAGGTGCCGAAATCGTCGACGGCGATTGCGGTGGCGGTCGAGGAGGGAGACGATGGTGCGGGCGTCGACGAGGTGGCCTCCCATCTCCGATCCAGTGGCGAGGTAGAAGAAGACGTGGCTGGCGGAGCTCCTGGGCATCCTCCGATGGCGTGGGGAGGCCGGTGGCCGCCCCTACGGCTGCGGCATGGCGACGGCAGCGTCGGCGAGCTCGGGCATGTGGGAGAGGGGCGGAGAGAGGGGGATCTAGAGGGAAGCTAGGGTTTGACCGGGGCAGGGGTGCCCTTATAGGTCGACGGGGGCGACGGGGACAGCCGCGGGATGGCCGACGCGTGGCCATCCGCGCCATGGACGCAGGTGCGGCGTCCACCGCGACGGTGAACATGGGGAGGAAGGGGATGGCCCGGGGTTGGGCCAGCTCGGCTAGTTGGGCGACACTGCACTAGGCCTAGTGCACAATGTCCCCTTTCCTTTTCTTAAACCTTTACATTTTCTTTTTATTTGTTTATGACTTTATTTTTAGTTTCTTTTATTTTAGTTTTTACAATTTCCAGGTTGGCCTCCAAATTAGTATCATCAATACAGGCCACTTCCAAACCTAGTGTGGACCCAAGTAAATTAGTTTAATAATTTTATAATTTCAAAAGCAATTAAATTACTATTTTAGTCACTGTTTTTAATTAGTCTAGGGCATTTAATCATTTTGAAAAAGGTTGGTTCTACCACCAAAATTAGTTAGGGATTATTTTTCACATGATGAACATTTTAGTTTTAATATTTGAAAACCTTTACCGTTTGACTTGATTTGAATTTAAATTTGAATCCGTTTCGAATCAACGCGGGTTTATCAACAGTAACCGAGGTGACGTGGCATCATTAGTAGTGGTTTACTGTAGCTTAATTATCCGGGCGTCACAATCATGAACATATTTTCCGCCTCTCTCCTCTTAATATATGAATGCCGGTGATACACCGGTTCATTCAAAAAAAAATCTTTGTGCGCATGCCCCTAAGGACCAACCCGTCCTGGAGCTGCAGTCGTCGCCCTTGAACCCTTGCATAGATCTGAAACATCTGACCAAAAATCTCGCCACATGACCAAAAACCCTAACCTCATCGCCCAATGGAAACAACTGAAATCTACTCCGGAGCTCCGCCGACTTCGTTCAAACGAACGAACTCGAGGAGGATCAGAACTCGGAAGACAAACTCGAAGAAGCGTCGCCATCCGCCCAAACGCCGCACCTGCGAGGACTAAAAACTCTAACCTAAACTACTAATCGGAGCGGAGGCATTAGGATTCCCCTCCCCACCAACGGCCGCCGAAGCAGCAGGTAGAGGGGAAGTGAATCCATGGGCTCGGTGGTGAAACCTGGAGGGAGGAGTTTACCCTAGCTGCCTAGGGTTAGGCAAGACAACTATGGTAGTTGGCTTGATAATTTTTCATTTGCAAATCCGTAATCAAAGGAGCTGACATAGTTAATATGTTCCATTTGTTAATTTTTCATTCATTAGTACATACTAGAAGGATTGCCGCGCTTTGCTACACGTTGGTGTTGTTCAGTTTTCATAATTGTTTACTCCTTCTGTTTGAAAATATAAGGTGTATTAGTTTTTTGAAAAGTCAAACCTTCTTTTAAGTTTGACCAAATTTACAGCGAAACATATCAAAGTGGTAGCATTGAATTCATCATGAAATGAATTTTCATATTTTATTTATTTAGTATTGTGGATGTCGATATTTTCGACTATGAACTTGGTCAAAGTTAATGAAATTTGAACTTTTTCCCAAAAAAAATATACCTTATATTTTAGAACTGATGGAGTATTTGGTGGGGTGTTTTCTTTTTAAATAATAATAATACACCAACTTATTAAATGACAAAGGTTATGCGCAATCAGATATTTTTAGTTTGCCTATTTGTGCCACGCCCTAATTTTGTTTATGGGGCAAGAAATTAAAATAAATAAATAATAATACACCAACTTATTAAATGACAAATGTTATGGGCCTTTGGCAGACTAAATTGCATTTCGATCCAACCCAGTCGTGGGTTTGCGAGTTTGATCTATTTCGCCTTGTGAGAGATGTGAATGTGAAGGGAGTGTACAATCACGTGGCAATTGGCAAATAGAGCAGTGTGTCACTAGGGTGGAACTAGGAAGCAACGTACAGCTGGCCATGCATCGTCAACACACGCAAGACGAGCAGAGCCGAAATCCAATCCACGTTAGTTGCTGGCTGGGGATATAAGAGCGTCACAATCAGACAACGAACAGCTCACACCACGCACAAAGCAAGCTCTCACTCATTGTCTCGTTAGGCTACTGACTCGAATACCGTTTTTCATTTTGTTTGTGTGTAGTTTTTTTTTTCCTTTTTAGTTTGCGCCAAAGCCTTTTTCCTGATTTCTTTCAATATTGCCCCTTGATTTTCAGCTTTACACACCACCGATGCATTAAATACTCCTTCAATTGTGTATCCCCTCTCTTTCCTCTTTACCTTCTCGATTTCCCATCGAGCAAACTCTCTCCCCCCAAGACGGCAAGATGTACCAACGGAGAGCCAACTGTTTTCTCGTCATCGTCATCGTCCTCCTTCTCACGCCCCTGCTAGCTTCCTATCCGTGTGTGGCCGCCGCACATGGCCCACCACATCATGCTCCAGGTATATATATAGTTCCCTTTGGATGTTTCCGGATCCATGTTTTGTTCTTTGTATGTATAGATGGGTCCGTTGATGTGATTATGGTGATGATGCTAGGTGGCGATGTTGGTGCATGGGGTCAAACGAATGGGCTTCATCATCAAGGGGGAAAGGTGTCAGGGATGGGAGCTGCGAGGCGCTTGGGACAGAGGATACCATTGAAGGATCCTCCCTCGCCAATCCCTAACGAGAACTCGGGGGTGGTGATTCCCCGAACGCCGCCGTCATCACCATCGCCGTCGATCAATTAATAGGTGTTGGGAGTCTGGGTACGAGCATATGCCATGGTGAATTCCGTGCACCTCTGGTCTCTTACTAATGCGTTACAAGAATAATCTTGCTGGTGTGAAATAAGTTGTCATGCTTCAGAGTCTTAAAATGTATTGTTTACTTCTCTATATCAATTTGGACTTCTCTGAGGTAAATGGTGGTGATTACCCCCTTTTCTTTTGGTGTGTTGCGTGAATATGCACCACAGCAAAAGGAACGCTAGCTGCCGTGTACGAAAGCACTTTTGGCCAGCGGTTTCAAACAAATTTCGACGCAATTATATACTGTATTGCACAACTACTCGGATATATGATGCGCACTTATCTCCAGTCTATATAGGACAAATATGGTAGCCGACAAAAATGAGTTCCATGAGCTTGCATATGCTCCTCCATGTGAAACGTAAAGGTGACTAAAAAATGGCATTCACATGCGGAAATCCCTTTTGGAGCAATTTGAAATTTCATCGAAATTCATATTTTTACATTTCAAAAAATTCTGAAAAAATACAGATATACATGAAGGTATAACACATATGTGTGTAAATTTTCATTTCAAAATACATTGAAATAAGGGCTGTGCAAAAAAGACAAATCTAGGGCTTTTTAACATATGATACTATTCATCTGTCCAGGCTATGAATTTATCTTTTTTTTTACAGGTCACAACTCAAGATATTTCATTATGATTTTTTACACACATGTGGGTTACATCCTCACATACACGCATATTTTTTTTAGAATTTTTTGGGGCATAAAAGTTTGAATTACAATTTTTCAAAAATAAAGGCCTCCATGGAGCTCGGCCTCCAAAACGCCTCTCTCATTCACATGTCACTTGACAAAAAGATAGGATGTATATGAGCGTTTGCGTCTGTACTGTGTTAAAGAAAGATCTTCGACTGCAACCTGTAAATTTTCTTCCGCATTCGTCTGTGAAGAGGGGTCTGTTTGTGGACACGGATGCGGAAGGCCACCATCCAACCGTAGTTTGTATTTGTCCGTCAGCAAATTCAAATTCAAATGTACGCTGATCCACACAACGTGCCGGATCACATCCGCGCCGGATCGCAACCCCGATCACAACCAAAAAAAGGGAAATATGCTTAGTTTTCACATGTCCGAATCCAAAAGAACATCAGTCGAGGTCCAGCAGTCCGTGCATTTCTGCCCTGCCGGACCGGCAATCCCAGCAGGCTGCTCCTCGATCAAGGAGGTGTCGTTGCCGGCCGCGTAGGCAGCCCCCGCATCCGCGTCAGCCTCCGCCTCCGCCGCGTCCTTATCTTCTGCCGCCCCCAACTCTTCTTTCTGACCCTCCAACATCTGGTAGCGGATGGATTGCACGGTATTCTAGCGCCGACATCCAAAGAGTCGATATTCAAGGTCAATATCTTGGCATCCTCCGCATTTGCGGCGATCTTCACCCTCTTTTCATCGAGCACGGCTTTCTTTTCCTTGAGCGTGGCCTTCTTTTCCCCGAGCACAGCCTTCCTCTCCTCGAGCGCCGCCTTCCTCTCTTCGATCATGGTCCTCCTCTCTTCGAGCTTGATCTTCTTCTCCGTCACCTCTATCAACTGTTTGAATCCTATTCGCTAGCTCCATCTTCTACAGGTTCTCCGACGTTTCCATGCCCCATGGGTGGGCCAGGGGGCGGAGAGCGACGTTTCGCGTGCTGGAGTCCTGTAGAGGCCCTCACATTTTTCTTCGGTTTGCGGGAGAAATCGTGTCCGGATTGCTTCGTGGACCGATACAGGACAGTGTTGGTCTTGTTGGATGACTTTCACGGTGCGAACAACGTGATGAGGACAGTTGCGGGAGATTTGAGGTGCGTGGGGATGCCCTAATTAAGAATCCTCTTGGACGTAGGGTAGAGTTGAACTCGTGTTCAACTACTGCTAAGAAAAATACCGCATTCGCGGGATCCAGCACAGGACAAACGGCCGTGCGGACCTCGAGGTCAACACACGGAAGAGAAGAGACAAAATTTAGAGTCCCGAGTCGACAATTTAAGAACGCCGCAGCAAATCGTGCACTGAACAGCTAGCTCACATCTGCAGAGTCTCACTGTCTCAGTGGCTACTGACCGGAGCTGTACCGATATCAGATCTACAGGGTACGGTGGACTCTCGACCGATGCGTCGCCGGACGGCCGTCCACGCGGTCCTCGTTGCCGCCGGTCTCCTGGTTCTGCTGGCCACGTACTCGCCGCCGCCGCCGCGTTCTCCTCCAGGTATGCATAATAATGCATATAATTTCCTCTGCCAGTCCCAAATCCCAGCTTATGTGGCAGTGTGTGTGTGAATGGATTCGCAGTGCTGCTACTGGGTGGCGACGCCGACGCGGGTGCGCGGGGTAGCCGGCCGGCGCAGTGGACGCCACGTGAGAGGAGGGAGCTGGGTGTGGTAGCCGGCCGGCGCTTGGGCCAGAGGGCGCCGCTGAAGAAGCCTCCATCGCCGGACCCCAACGGCTGGAAGACGATGGTGAAGCCCGTGTCGCCGCCGCCGCCAACATCAATTTACTAGGTGTACGAAAGCAGTATGCCGATCTGGTGCTCACTTGCCAATGCTATGCAACGTCGCGTACTTGCGCGTGGGAGACAGCTGCAAAATCTTTTCTTATAAGTTTATCTTTTCATTTCTTGCGTCGCTTCTCATGGCGCGTGGGTCACAAGGGATATACAAGGAGATATCCCATGATGTATACTTTTTGCGGATGATGTGGTGCTAGTTGACAATAGTCGGACGGAGGTAAATAGGAAGTTAGAGTTATGAAGACAAACCTTGGAATCAAAAGGGTTTAGCCTTAGTAGAACTAAAACCGAGTACTGTTGAAGATAATATTCTCGCAGCCATATGCCATATCTCTAGGCGCGCATTATATCTTTCTGTTCTGTTTCTATCTTCTGTAGGTAGTTGAATAGATAGATTCTATCTTTACCTTTCTTGTACTTCAAGAATGTAATTCAAACAGATGTATGCGTCTATGGGATAAGCCCCATCAATCTATAAATACACGCGGCCCTCCAACAAGGGTTATACGCTTCCTCCTATCGATTACTACATGGTAATCAGAGCATCCTCTTCCTTCTCGTCCTAAAACCACAGAAGCCTAGATCGATCTCTCCACAGAAAAACCATGTCGTCCTCCTCCTCCACCCCAACTCTCTCTGGCCTTGGATCCCAGGTCACAGAGAAGCTTACCCGCGAGAACTATCTCCTGTGGAAGGCGCAGATCCTGCCGCACTTCCTCGGGCGGCCTTCTTACGGCTATCCGGACGGCACCATTGCCGAACCGTAGAAGATGCTCACCGTAAAGGACAAGGAGGGCAAGGACCAAGTCATCATCAACCCGGCGTATGAAGCCTGGATGCGTCAGGACCAGCAGGTCCTCGGGCACCTCATGAACAACCTGTCAAAGGAGGTGCTAGTCTCGGTCGTTTCCATCAGGACGGCACGAGCACTCTGGACATCATTGGGTAATATGTTTGCTTCTCAATCACGCTCATGTATTAATAATCTTCGGATCTCCCTGTCCAATGCCAAAAAGGGCAACCAATCTGCACCGGCGTACTTCTCCCGGATGCGTGGATATGCCGACGAGCTCGCTGCCGCGGGGAAGCCATTGGATGAGGACGAACTCGTCCCTTTCCTGCTGGCAGGGCTGGACCTCGACTACAACCCTCTGGTCTCGGCCCTAGATGCGCGCACGGAGCCGGTCACCGTCGATGCACTCTATTCCCAGGTGTGCAACTTCGATCAGCGAGTCGAGCTGCTCACAGGAGGCCATGATGCGGGCTTCAAATCTTCTGCAAACTCTGCTCGTCGTGGTGGAGCTCCCCCTCGTGGCTATGGCAGGGGGAGAGAACAGAAGCAAGGCGGTGGCGGCGGTGGCTACAAGAAGAAGCAGACCACCGGCGGGCGCCCCTTCTACAACAACAACAAGGGTGCTCGTCCCGGTGGTGGCTCGTCCAGCAGCAACAAGGCCAACAATGATCCTATCCAGTGCCAGATCTGTGGCAAGATCGGTCATAGCGCAAGGGACTGCTGGTACCGCTTCGACGATGACGCTCAAGAAGAAAAAGTTGCTGCTGCGGCCCAGTATGGTGTTGACACTAACTGGTACGTCGACAGCAGCGCAACTAACCACCTCACAGGAGAGTTGTAGAAGTTGACAACCCATGAGAAGTATCGCGGCCACGACCAAATCCATGGTCCATACGGATCAGGTATGAGAATAAATCATGTTGGTCAATCAATTATCAAAACCCCTAGCCGTCCTATTCATCTTAAAAATATCCTTCATGCTCCTAATGCTCAAAAAAACCTTCTTTCTGTACACCGCATTGCTCTAGACAATCATGTATTACTTGAGTTTTACCCCTTCTTCTTTTTGATTAAGGATCTGGCCACGAGGAAGGTGCTCTACAGAGGTAGATGCGTTGGAGGGCTCTATCCATTGATCCCTCGCCTTAGGAGCTCAAACAAACAAGCTTTTGGTGTCACCCAATTATCTTCGGCAAGGTGGCACGATCGATTAGGACATCCTTCTTTTGCTATTGTTCAACGAGTGCTTAGGAAGAATAAACTCCCTTTTGTTGGTGAGACTAGCAGTGAAACAGTGTGTGATTCATGTCAGAAAGCAAAAAGTCATCAACTCCCATATCCAGTGTCGACTAGTGTTTCTTCCAAACCATTAGAACTCATTTTTTCTGATGTATGGGGGCAAGCACCCACTTCTGTTGGTCGTCACAAATACTATGTAAGCTTCATTGATGATTATAGCAAGTATACATGGATATATCTTATTAAACATAAGCCTGATGTGTTTCAAGTTTTCCAAAATTTCCAAGCACTTGTTGAACGAAAGTTTGATAGCAAAATCATCACAGTCCAATCGGACTGGGGTGGCGAGTACGAGAAACTAAACTCTTTCTTCCAAAAATTGGGAATTTCCCATCATGTTTCTTGTCCACACGCACATCAACAGAATGGCTCCGCTGAACGCAAGCATCGCCATATTGTTGAAGTTGGTCTTTCCCTACTTGCAAATGCCTCCATGCCATTAAAATTCTGGGATGAAGCCTTCCTCACTGCCACATATCTCATTAATATTCTTCCAAGCCGTGTCATCAATTACCAAACACCTACCGAACGGCTTTTGCAAACAAAACCAAACTATGCCTCCCTCCGAGTTTTTGGGTGTGCATGTTGGCCCAATCTTCGACCCTACAACACCAGAAAGCTTTCCTTTCGCTCAAAACAATGTGTGTTCATTGGTTATAGTCCACAATATAAAGGGGTCAAGTGCTTAGATGTGCAAACTGGAAGGGTTTACATATCCAGGGTTGTGGTGTTCGATGAGTCCGTTTTTCCGTTCCAAGATCTCCATCCCAATGCCGGTGCTCTCCTACAAAAAGAAATCTTTCTTTTTCCTAGTTCTCTTTCCGGCTTAGATCAAGGGGATAATGATATTTTTGATGATCGCATGACTAACCCTCATAACCATACAACACAGTCTCCTGGTGATGCAGATGATACAGGAATTTGTGGCGCAGAAAACGGTGCAGAAACTGCTGAAAACGAAGCTGTACAACAGCCAATATTTCATGCAGCAGAACCGGACATGGGCGCTGGACACGAGGGAGATTCACCTGCGTCGGGATCAGCGGGCTCCAGATCCCAGGAGGATCGCCTGCAGCGGCAGGCTACCTCGGAGTCACGCGCGCGCCGCAGCGACAGCGCCTCCCCCACAAGGCGGGCCACGGACGCGTCAACTAGTGCGCGTGTACCGTGCATGGACCCACCCTCGGGCCAATCATCGCCCGCCACACGCGGCGTGGTCCAGCGGGCCGCCGACAGCGACCGGGGCCCCGACCGCGGTCGGGCCCATGACAGCGACCGGGCCAGCGCGGATTCACCTGGCGCGCCTGGTGCACCAGACGGCGGATCGCCCTCGGGATCTGCCTCTGCCAGCCCTGCACGCTCAGGCGGATCGGGCGGATCTTCTGCAGCGCAAACTCCTGTAGCGCGTTCGACACGTGTTGGTACACGTCTACAGACAGGGGAAATTAACCCTGTCAATTACAAAAATATTCTTAAATTTGGGCTAACATGTTCTACAGATGTACCACATTCTGTTGAAGAGGCGCTGAATGATGCGAAGTGGAGAAAAGCCATGGAAGAAGAATACAAGGCTTTGAGAAAGAATGAGACTTGGCACTTGGTTCCACCGGGTCAAGGTAAAAATTTGATAGATTGCAAATGGGTATACAAAGTTAAAAGAAAGGCTGATGGCACTATTGACCGGTATAAGGCTAGGCTAGTAGCTAAAGGCTTCAAACAAAGATATGGGATAGATTATGAGGACACGTCTAGTCCTGTTGTTAAGGCTGCTACTATCAGGCTCGTGTTGTCTATTGCTGTCTCCAGAAATTGGTGCTTAAGGCAATTGGACGTCTGTAATGCGTTTTACATGGTATTCTGGAAGAGGAGGTTTACATGAAACAACCACCTGGGTTTGAAAACAAGCATGTACCTTTTCATGTGTGCAAGCTTGATAAAGCTCTGTATGGTCTGAAGCAGGCCCCAAGAGCGTGGTACTCACGGTTGAGTGCAAAATTGCAAAATATTGGTTTTGTTCCATCCAAGTCAGATACCTCATTGTTTATTTACAATAGGTCTAATATCACAATGTTCATGCTTATATACGTTGATGATATTATTGTCACCAGCTCGTCTAGTGAAGCAGTGACAGCATTTCTGAAGGACCTGGGCTTAGAGTTTGCTCTCAAGGATTTGGGAGATCTGAGTTTCTTCTTGGGGATTGAAGTCAAGCAAACTGATAATGGTATAGTCCTCTTGCAAGAAAAATACGCAACTGATCTTTTGAAAAGAGTTGGCATGCAGAATTGCAAACCCTCTCCAACTCCGTTATCTAGTTCAGAAAAACTATCTTTGCATGAAGGAGAGCTTCTAAGTCTGGAAGATGGCACTCGGTACAGGAGTATGATTGGTGCACTTCAGTATTTAACCCTTACTAGACCTGATATCTCCTTTGTTGTGAACAAAGTTTGTCAGTTTCTACATGCACCTACCACCTTACATTGGTCTGCTGCAAAACGTATTCTGAGGTATGTGAAGAACACAGTAAATGTTGGTTTAACATTCAGTAAATCTCAGTCTACTCTTGTTAGTGCTTTCACTGATGTTGATTGGGCTGGAGGCCCAGATGACAGAAGGTCAACAGGTGGCTTTGCAATATTCTTTGGTCCAAATCTAATATCATGGTGTGCTAAGAAACAAGTCACAGTCTCTCGGTGTAGTACAGAGGCTGAGTATAAAGCTCTAGCTAATGCTACTGCAGAAATCATTTGGGTACAGTCCATGTTAAAGGAACTTGGTGTGTCACGGGTGCAAGTTCCGTGTCTTTGGTGTGATAATTTGGGAGCCACATACCTTTCTGCAAATCCTGTTTTTCATGCCAGAACCAAACACATTGAGATAGATTTCCACTTTGTTAGAGAACGTGTTGCTAACAAGAAGTTGGACATTCGGTTTATTCATTCAAAAGATCAAGTTGCAGATGGCTTCACAAAAGCTTTGCCTACACGGAGCTTTGAAGAATTCAAGCGTAATCTCAACTTGGCCAAGTTGTGATTATGGCGGTGTGTTGAAGATAATATTCTCGCAGCCATATGCCATATCTCTAGGCGCGCATTGTATCTTTCTGTTCTGTTTCTAACTTCTGTAGGTAGTTGAATAGATAGATTCTATCTTTACCTTTCTTGTACTCCAAGAATGTAAATCAAACAGATGTATGCGTGTATGGGATAAGCCCCATCAATCTATAAATACATGCGGCCCTCCAACGAGGGTTATACGCTTCCTCCTATCGATTTCTACAAGTACATGATGTGCGGTTTTAGTACTATTAGGTGTGAGGAGGAGGAGGTTAGCCTTGATGGCCAGGTGGTACCTCGGAAGGACACCTTTCGGTATTTGGGGTCAATGTTGCAGGAGGACGGGGGTATTGATGAAGATGTGAACCATCGAATCAAAGCCGGATGAATGAAGTGGCGCCAAGCTTCTGGCATTCTCTGTGACAAGAGAGTGCCACAAAAACTAAAAGGCAAGTTCTACAGGACGGCAGTTCGACCCGCAATGTTGTATGGCGCGGAGTGTTGGCCGACGAAAAGGCGACATGTTCAACAGTTAGGTGTGGCGGAGATGCGTATGTTGAGATGGATGTGTGGCCACACGAGGAAGGCTCGAGTCCGGAATGATGATATACGAGATAGAGTTGGGGTAGCACCAATTGAGGAGAAGCTTGTCCAACATCGTCTGAGATGGTTCGGGCATATTCAGCGCAGGCCTCCAGAAGCTCCAGTGCATAGCGGACGACTAAAGCGTGCGGAGAATGTCACGAGAGGGTGGGATAGACCGAATTTGACATGGGATGAGTCCGTTAAGAGAGACCTGAAGGATTGGAATATCACCAAAGAGCTAGCTATGGACAGGGGTGCGTGGAAGCTTGCTATCCATGTGCCAGAGCCATGAGTTGGTTGCGAGATCTTATGGGTTTCACCTCTAGCCTACCCCAACTTGTATGGGACTAAAGGCTTTGTTGTTGTTGTTGTTGTTGTTTGCTTTCAATATTGCCACGTCCACGCAACAAATGCATTAAGTACTCTGCATGTTGCATACACAATTTCCTCTCTCTATCATCTTCGCCATCTCGATCTTCCGTCGAAGCCAACTCTTCCCCATAGATAGCTCAATGTACTGATGGATAGCCACCCGCTTTCTTGTCGTCACTGCCGTCCTCCTATCAGCCCCACTGGCTTCCAATCAGTGCGCAGTCACCACACCTGGCCTGCCCCATCATGCTCCAGGTATATACATGTGCAACGTAATTTCCTTTGGATGTTTTTGAATCCTAGCTTTGGTATTTGTATGTATAGATGTGTGTTGTATGAATGGGAGCATTGATGCAATTGCATGATGGTTCTAGGTGGTCACATTGTGACACTGGTTTGTGGGACGGTGGGCTCGACATGAAGGGTTGCATCGTGAAGGGGAAAAGGTGCTTGGGACAGAGGATGCAAGTGAAGAACCCTCCCTCGCCAATTTCTTGTAGCTCTAGGGTGCTTTGTTTTGGTAACCGTGATTCGTGTAGAAGGAACATGGTTGTAGCACGTTATAGAGATTTTTCATGTTCATATTCTTCTCCAGAACACTGGTTACGATTGTATTTGCATGGTATGTCTTTGTTGTGCATTGTGCACTTCCAAATACACATCTAAACTATTGCAAATTAGAAATTTTACAAAGTTTCCAAGAGGAGCCCAAATGGTAAATGTTCTAGCTTTTGGTGAGATGCATAGTATTTGGGTCCAACTCCAACCTAGTGGGGGATTCGGACTCAACTTCATTACGCCTAGGGCAGATCCGGGGCGTTATCTACAGGCCAATGCTAATCGTCGCCGACTAATCCCACGCAACCATCCAATCGTCTTTTTTTGCGCTCACCTCCATCACATAAGAAGCCTCCCTCGCCGAACCTCAACGGCAATGACTACAGTAATGAATCCATGCCGCCACCATCGTAATCAATCTACTTGGGCATGGGTATGTGATTTGTGGCTTGCATATGTGTATACTGTTCACATTATCAATGTTTCATTGAAGAAGCCTCTCTCACCGAACCCCAGCAGCATGCCTGTGAAGCCTATGGTGATGAAGCCTTGCCGCTGCCATCATGATCAATCTACTTGGGGTACAGGTATGCAATTTGTGGCTTTCGTACATGTATAGTGCTCACATTATCTATGCTTTGCAACTGTTGTGGGAGATAGTTGCAAAATCTTGTCTTATGATTGTCTTTTCATTTCTGATGATGCTGATATACTCCGTATTTTTTTTTCAAAAATCCTGGTTTTCTAAACTTGTTACGCATGTCGACTTTTTTTAGACAACCTACACATGGAAAGTAACTATGTCTAAGTAACTACTAAGGAAAGTCTAATACTAGAGATCATGGTCCTAATTCTGAACAGAAGCGAATATCCTAAATGAACAGGTATTGCAAAAACAATTATAAACATAGTTTAGAAAACCCTCTAGTGAGGGAAGTAGTGATGCCATTGGTGCAATTTTCACAGGTCGGGCCGCCAGTTTATTGGTTCACTTTTTGTTTATTGAGGCTGAGAGTATGTTTTCTTTAATACCGTAGTATTGTTGTATTAAAAAGAGGTCCAATAAGCTCATTTTATAGGAAAGTAACACAAATTGTCATAGCGCACATTCGTCGTGGCGCGCCAACCCTCGACGCCATCAACTCTTGAAAATTCACACCTCTCTTCCAGTTCACAACTCGGAGCATGGTCGGCTTGACTACAATCACACTTATTTGTATGGAAAATGGAAAAAAAGTCAGGCATTTGACAATATTTTTTTAAAAGGTCATCTTATATTAATACACTTGAAACATACAATCAATGTTTACAAACTCCATCAAGCCGGGTTGCACCCCACCTACCAGCAATCCAGCATACTTTTTGACATACAAAATTTGCTCTTTCTCTTAAAGAATGGAAGATTATATAGAAAATGCATCAGTTCATGCACTTTTTTCTTCAAAGCCACTAAGGATGACCTATCCCAGGAATCATCCAACAAAAGCTTGTGCACCAATAGGCAACCATCTAAAAAATAATAGGATTAGGCAGCATTGTAGACATCTCTAGAATTACCCATCCTCCTCCACACTTGAGCAAACTAGAAGAAAGTCCCACGAATTGTAAATATTTGACAATAATAAAAGCTAGTAAAGAAAAAAATGACTATTTAAGAAGAAATCATTGTAGACATCTCTAGAATTACCTACTTGCGTACACATGTGATAGAAAAATGTATACTCTAGAAACCACTATATTAAGAAATTCGTTAAACTATACAATGTAGATCTATCTTCCTAGATATCTATGAACCCACAAGTGAACACTAATACATATCAATTTGTAAATTATATAATTTGTCTTTGTGGCATAAACTATTCCATGGGGGTATGTGGTTATTTTCTTTTGTATTTTTTTTCTTAGAGCCAAGAGGACACTCATATGAAAGGATTTTACATGGCAATGTTTCCAAATAAAATAACTAATGTGTTTATCCTTTCCGAATGTGATTCAAATTGAGTGCAAGCATATTTACAGTGGGAATCACAAAATGTTGTGACAAAGACCATTTACCTTAATATTCAGCAATATTATTATATGATTAATCGTTCTTTATAATAGAATGATGATATGCGACTCAGTATTGGGATCGTATACTGATAGATTGGGCCATAAAAGGGGGTAGATAATGTGATTAATTTTGCTATGTGTAAAGTCAATATAGAATAATTACAACTCCATACACACAAAATATGTTATCTTTACCTACTAATAAAACACATATTGCGTGTGTCTGTTCACCGTCACGACAGTTTTGTAGAAAAGTCTCTGCCGTTTTGTGTATTCAACCCGTAGTCCTTTTTAATGGATATCTGAGAAAATGTTTCAATTTTTTTTAAACCTGTATTTATTTATATTCAACCCGCTATCCATATCGAACAGGTTTCGTTCGTCACCCACGTGGGCTCTGGTCCATGCCTTTTTTTAAGAAAAACGATGGGCGTGCTCCTGTTCTGGTAAGCTTGCCTCAGAAAAAACTGATCCCGGTCGCTTGTTGCAAAAACAAGGTTGTTACCGTAATAGTCCAACCTCAATCCTTCGCACCCGATCCAATCAGCTTTTATACGTCGGCAGCCTTGCTGGATCAGAAGTCAACAAGTAGACGGCAGGAACAGAAAGAATTAATCCCAGAAGTGGGAAGAGGGGGCAAATCAATAGATGACTCCCTAGTAATAGGTGTTTACAATCCACGCAATATCGGACTCTTCCTGGAAGAAAACAAATCAGATTAACATAACTGACAGTGTCCGCAAGGACGATTTATAGTTGACTAAGATCCCAAGGAGAACGTACGCAAAGAGTAGTCCCGGTCGCCGTCGCGGCAATAACATCCACCATCACCACGTCCACCAGTCGGAGCAATGTCTCAGCCGCCGTCATGGCGGCGGATGCTTCCGGCCAGCAGCTTCGCGGAACCAGCGCTACCGCGGGTGTGGACCGGATTGCCCGCGTCGCGGCGGCCTAGGCGCAGTGCCCACATGACCGAGTCCGAGGGACGACTGGACAGTCGAAGGCGGTGCTGTCGTCATTGTCCTCACACATGGGGGTGTGAGTCAGAGGGTGGCGGCGCCGGTTGCAGGGGAGGCCGAAGGGCATGGAGAAGCCAGATCCGGGCGGAGGACGGGCGCTGGTGGCTTGGGGACATAGATCTTGCGGATCTGAGTGGCGACGGCGCGATGACGTTCGTGCTAGCGGTAGTGGCGAGGCTCCCTACGTGCTCCTAGTCTGAGAGGAGGATTGGAAGGAGAAAGGAGGGAGAAGGAGAGGCGCACTGCGGTGGGGTGGCTTGCGGAGGTGGATCGCACCACTGAACAGAGTGAGGGAGGCTGCCTGCTTTGCACGTGAGGAGGCGCTCGGGCGTGTGGGATCTGGGAGCGGCTGTTGCGTGCTACTCCCTCCGTTTCAAAATAAATGACTCAACTTTGTACTAACTTTAGTGCAAAGTTGGGTCATCTATTTTAAAACGGAGGGAGTATATATGAGTTTTTGGAAGGAGGAATTGATCTAATCTAGCTGCTGTGAGCCGCCTTGCGCGAGCTACACTCGCGTCCAGGTCCCACGCTACAAATGCGTCCTCATCTATATCTATATCTATATCTATACCTATGTCTATATCTATATCTATATCTATATCTATTATTAAAGCAAGGTGATATTCTTGGTTTTTTTTCGTTAATTTCTATCAGACTGTCCGTTCTATTTTGCTCACGTACGAGGTGGTACTAAACGCTCCATGATCTAATTTTTTTATCCGTCGCTGGGTGCCTGGGCCGGTTTTTTTCTATTTCTGAGACAGGCCCATCTAGCTACTGCGGCCAGTGGCCCAAGAAATCAGGTCCACCTTTCCTGATGAGCCAAGCCGAGGCAAAAAATTGAGCGCAGCTATGGAGAATTGAACTCATGACCACCTGGTCGATACAGGACGAAGCTAACAGTTGACCTAGGCAACGTTATGTGCAATGGTGAAGGTCAGTACTCTTAAATAGTCCCACATTGCCCCCTTGCATATAATTCATCCAATTTATATACCTCTTTGAGTTTCCCACATATTAAGAGGTTGTCGTGGAATTGTCACGGCAGATGTCCTCTTGCAAGGACTTAGTCGTGGAACCATCGCAATTAGGAAGCTTAAAGGGGTTAACCGGGACAAAGGACACGAGAGAGTTATACTAGTTCGGCCCCTTACGGTGAAGGTAAGGCCTACGTCTAGTTGGGTTGGTATTGCTTGAGGTTTCGATAATCAGGGAGCAAGATACTCTTTGCCCGGTTCTCGATGAGTTGTTTTCCTCCCCTAATCCGACGGCGGGTCGTTCCCTTATATACACGGGTTGACGCCCTGCGGCCTACTGAGTCCCTGCCGGCTCATAGACAGTATCCGGCTCGGTGACTAGTAAATTCTACCTTATGTTACAAGTCATGTCATCATGGCGGTTTACCACTATGGGCCTTAAACCGCCTGTGGGCCTTAGACCCTTTATTGAACCACCATCTTCATGCTTGGTCTTGGGCTTCTTTCTGATGAGTCTTCTTTGCGTAACCCGGCCCCTCCTGGGCGGCTTACACAAATAGTTATATCCCCAACATTAGGCCCCAGATTTATTTGAACCGGTTCATGTCAATCTTAAAATACCTTAAGAAATAAACCTTCGGTCTTCTGCCTGTGCAAAGGTTTTTAACCCGCCATGACGTCATCTTCTGGATCCGTGTTAACCCGTCGTGATGTCATCTTTACTTAAATTCATATTTTACTCCGCCATATCCTCCAACGGATCTTTGCTTTTACTGACCGTTCCGAAAACCGAGGCATCGGGGCCGCTGGATAACGATGTTTAGTCTCCTTGTTTCTCGCGCCGTTTCAGTCGGTCTTCCCTTATAAATAGGCACGACCTAGGTATTCCATTCTCCCCCCTTTCGGTCATCCTCTTCCTCTCGCTGTGTCTCTGCCACCCGAGCTCCGCCGCCACCGCCATCGAGCTCCTCGTCTTCGCCGACTCAGGCCGCTGCATCAACCCGAATCTGACCAGAAATCAACAGCGAACTTTCGCAGCCCGTCCACATCCGTAAGTTCCCTTCTTTCCCTTTCTTAGATCTGCATTGGAGCTTCTTCGAGTTCGTCGGTGTTCATCGCCACCCGCGGCGAACCCTTGATGTTCTTCACCTTCGATGCCCTGTTCAGATCGTTGAATAACATAAAACTGTTGTGGTGACTATTTTACGTTTATCTCGAACATAGACAGATCTCTTTTCTTTTGTTCAGAGGCCTCCTTCGAGTGGATGAACTTCTCTGCACTGATTTTAGGTCTAGAAAATTTTCTTTTTAGAACGATCATCATCCAAAACAATAATTGCAGCTTGTGAAATCTGTTTGTTCCACACTTAGGCAAAAACCGCCTCTGTTGAATTTGTTTAACCATGGTAATCTATGTAGCCGGTTTATGACAACACCGATTGTCAGTCTTGCTTGCTTCCAGCGACTTTAAGAAAATTTAACTGCCCTTGATACCTGTAGCGGCTTAAATATCATTGCGTAGTTACCTATATGTCATTAGGCCCCATCTTAAGCCGCCATTTTGAATAGACTTAACAATACTTTCCTTCCGGGTTAAAATTGAACCGGAGCTTCTTATTTTGTCATAGGTTTCCACTTACGCCATGGCACCTAAGGCTCCCAAGGCTCCTGTGACCTGTAATTGGGTCCAATCCATTGTCACAGAAAGCAAATTGTCTCAATTTGTAAAGTCTGGCCACCTGCCCAAAAAGGAGGTCATGTTTTATCGTGCCCCTGACCCGTCCGAGGAGAAACCTCGGCCCAAAGAAGGGGAGGTGATAGTTTTTACGGATCATATGAACCGGGGATTTGCTCCACCCAGTTCAAAATTCTTCAGGGATGTTTTGCATTTCTTTGACCTCAGACCTCAAGACATTGGACCCAACTCCATGTCAAATATCTGCAACTTCCAAGTTTTCTGCGAAGTGTACCTGGGAGAAGAGCCCAATCTACTTTTGTTCAGAGAGCTATTCTATTTAAACCGGCAGAATGAACGTGCCAACGGGCCCAGTCTAGAACTCGGCGGCATCTCAATTCAGCGGCGGAGAGACTGCCTCTTTCCTTATGCCGAATCGCTTGACCACCCAAAGGACTGGAACCAGACGTGGTTTTATTGCCAGGACACTTCTCCGGCTGACGAGAACCCTCTGCCCGGCTTCCGTGCTCTGCACCTTGAATCAAATCACCCGCTGCCGGATAAACTAACCGTTGTTGAACGTCTACCACTTGCCCCTACCATCAAGAAGATCAAAGCCCTTTTAGGTAATGGCTTGAGCAGTATTGATTTGGTGCGAGTCTGGATCTCCTTGCGGGTGATCCCATTAAGCTGCCACCCCGGCTTAATGTGCTCTTACACTGGCGAGAAGGATGACCCGCTGCGCCACAGTTGTGATGACTTACCAGATGATATGGTTGAAGTTATGACCCAGACTTTGTTGAAAGAAGGCACGGTGACTAGTAATGCCTTTGGCTTACTTCCCTTCTGCAAGAAGAATCCGGCCCCCGCAGTGAGTCATCAACCTCAATAAATACTCTTTACTATATTACACCTTGCTTTTACTCATAACCCCTTATCATTTTTCACAGGCCGATGACAACTTCTGGAAGGTTAAGTATGACCATGAGGCGGCCAAACAAGCAGAGCGGCAAAAAGAGCCGAAAGGAAAGCCACCAAGACTGGAACTTCGAAGAAGAGGAAGCCAAGCGCTTCATATATGTTTAAACTTGACGATACTGATGATGATGAAGACGAGGTAACTTTTAACTCCCTTGACTCTTTATCATCACCCTACTGACATTAAATCTTTTCAGGAAGACACGGGGAACAGCCAAGCCGTCGAGGAAGAGGTAACTATAATCTCCTCAGACTCCGAGGCCCTGCCACATCAGAAAATTCGAAGAGTAACCCGGAAAGTAAGATTTTCACATCCTTTGGCTTACCAAGATCCTCAATTTCTTTTGAAGCAACAGCAAATTGAAAGCCGGAAGCAGAACCGGACCAGCAATGATGCAGAGCTCTCCTTCGGCTTACCTGACGTAACCAGGAAGCGTCGGACTGAGGTTATTTCCGATTTACATTCTGTTTTACCTTTGGCGGGTTTAATTCGTCAACCTCTCAATTCATCTGACTCCAATTATCAGGATACCTCTCCTTCCTCCGGCGAGTCTATGCAATCTAACATGCCGGCTTTCAAAACTGCCCCGGGGTAATGTAATTTTGTTTACTTTATGCTTTACCTTACTCATGCTTTTGTACTCATCCTTCGCCTTTGTCCACAAAGATGCAAGTGAAACCCAAGAAGAGGGCAAAAAGAGTAAGCCGTCCCAAGACACGGTCGCGACTGAACCGGAGCTCGGCACGGCTGCTCCTGGCAATTCTACCCATCAGCCGCCGCCTGAACCAGCCTATGACATTCTAGCACCAACCTCTGATCCACCCACCGAAGAAACTCTCAACAGTTCTGATAACCGGGAATCTCCTAGCCCGGCCAAGACAATTGATCCGGAAGTTGAGATTCTAAAGACTCAGTTTGTTGAGCCGGGGCAGTCCACTGTCCTTGCCAAATGCTCTGCCAAGGAGGAGTTTCTGGAACACCGAAAGGCCAATCTAGACATTGCTGACTATACTCATTTAAGCATTGGAGATATAGTCTCTGGCTATATCAATCAAGTACATAGCAGCCGTGACCTGGAAATTGACATGGTGAAGCAAATACAGCAAAACTCTAAGGTATAACTTATGCTACTTTTCTTAATCAGACTTCAGATCAGCCCCCAAGTCTATTGCTTATGAATAAATATGCTGTAGACTTAGAAAACTGCTTAACACTGCTTTGTCCGGTTTAGAAAGAAGATATTTAACCCGGTTGTAACATGATACCTTGAACTTGCGATACAGATTAGCCCCCAAGTGTCAAGTATCTTTGCTTGCAAAGTGCTTGGGACTTAATTTCCGTGAACCGGCATTGTAAGTTAAAATTCTTCAGCATACATTAGCCCCCAAGTGTCAAGTATCTTTGCTTGCAAAGTGCTTGGGACTTAATGTTATCTTACCATGATTCTGACTATAACCCGGCATCAATGCAGGCCACCATAAGTCAATTTGAGTCGGAGATTGCTGACCTGAAGAGCCGCCTGGCAGCTCAAGAACTTGAAATTCAAAAGGCCAACTCCAAATTTGAATTCAGCGTCTCTGAACAAGAGAAGTTGAAGAAGAATTTTGAGGCGGAGAAGAAAATCTGGGATGATGAGAAGGCCTCACTAGTGACCCAGGTCAAGACAGCAGAAAACATCACTTGCAGAAGTAACAGCCGAGCTGTCCGGCTTAAAGCGCCAGATATCTCAAATGGTCTCAACAATCTTTGGTAAGTTACTATATATAACCTCAAATATTGCAATCCTTCCTTTAATGACTATTTTAATTGTTATCTCCGGCTCACCTTATGTTTATGAACGCAGGCCCTAGGAGCACAAACCTCAAGCAGAACATGTTGATCAAACTGAAAGCGGTTTACACTCTATTGGGGCAACTATACACCGGGTCACAACATGCTTTGGCCGTTGTAGCTTTATCAAATGGCGTTCCCCATCTCCTGCAAGATGTGCTAAAACGGCTTGCCGTGCTACCCCAGCGGGTCCAAGAGCTAAGACGGGCATCTGCCAGAGCCGGGGCTATAGCCGCATTGAGCCGGGCCAAGGCGTGGCTTCCAGAGTTAGACCCGGCAGACATTGCTCTTGGGTATCCCAGCTTGAAGGAAGACGGCTCTTTATTCAACGAGACAGACTTCACCGCCTGTGTGAAATACAAACGTCCTGTGGCTACTCTCATTGGGAACGATACTGACCTTACCAAGTATCAGCCGGGCTATGACAGTGAGAACCGGAGAATTCCAACACCTCACTATGATGAAGTCAACCTGATCCCTCCAACTCGTAAACATACCTTTGCCCCTGAAGTGGACCCAGCCGGTTTAATAGATGATGAAGCTGAGTTTGAAGCCTTGAGTGGCATTGACTGGGCCTCGTCAACCTTCCAGGACAGGGCAGCCGACGGAGAGGCGGAGAAGGATAACCCGGAATCTTCAAGCCAACAAAAGGAGTGAACCTACAGGCGTTTATGACTTTGCGAAAACAATGCTTCATTATTCAGACTCGGGGAGTCTTGCAATAGGGTAGAAAAACCTCTCGATTTTTGTCATGCCTTCGCGCATTTTTATTGCGCTTAACACTTTCGTAAGCCTCCATCGCTATATACTTCCAGCTTATGTTGATCTTTTATTTCCTTGATGTTAAAAATTTGCTTGCCTTATCCTGCATATAAAACAAGCAGAATTCCCTTGGCGACTTATCGCATCGGGGGTCACATAAGGTATTGATAACCCAGAGTGCGAACCAAAACCTCATATAAAGGGCGGTTTATGATTATATTTGTTAAGCATAATCACAATAGCATACCTGCGATCCTTTTGGTAATCTCGCCGGTTTATATGACCTAAATCATGAGGGTAAGTTTAACTCCTGAAAGTTGGCACATATGATCAACTGTGTGACCAATATTAAACCGGTGGAACGAGAACCCCATAGTACTTTCGAGAAAGGCCTCACAATAGTCAAACATTTACACTTACAAAGTATGATGAATAATAAACAAAATTTAAAGGCCTCTGATTCGAATACGATCAGTGAACCGTTCCAAAGGGGTTAAGCTAAGATTCGGATACGATCACATAGGCCCCAGTGGCTTTGGCGATGCCGATCAAGTGGGTATCGACAGCTATGTTCTCTTTGGTTCGAATACGACCTATGTTTGAACAGGAAGCCCCCAAGTGACCATAAGAGTTGCTTAATGATGCTGATTCAAATACGATCCACGTCAGACCCAAAGGGGTTAAGCTATGATTCAAATATGATCAAGAAGCCCCCAAGTGGGTTTGGTAGTATGCCGATCAAGTGGGTATCGACAGCTATGTTCTCTTTGGTTCGAATACGACCTATGTTTGAACAGGAAGCCCCCAAGTGATCATGGCTAGATTCAGATATGATCATAAGCCGTACCAAAGGGAAAGTCGGATTCAGATACGATCCGCTCCCTGTTGGTTGTTTCCACCACCTGATAAAGAAGACATGTAAACCTTTGAGGGTGAAAAGAACAGAGGTCCTGCTTTATTGCTTCATATAACATATACATCGTCAAAAAATGTATACATCTTGAGAGCCGGTGGCTCAAGTATAGTAAGGCCGAAGATGGGCGATATTCCACGGCCGGCGGGTCTCCTCCTCCGACTTACGTGAGTCTTTGTGCTCTCGAACATCGATAAGGTAGTATGACCCGTTGTTCAGATTCTTGCTGACCACAAAGGGTCCTTCCCAAGGGGGGATAGCTTGTGCATATCGGATTGATCCTGGATGAGCCGGAGCACTAAGTCGCCTTCCCGAAGGTTCTCGCTTCTAACCCGGGCGGCTGTGATAGCGGCGCAGGTCTTGCTGGTAAATCGCCGAGCGGGCTATTGCCAAGTCTCGCTCCTCATCCAACAAGTCAAGTGCATCCTGATGATCTTTTTCGTTATCAGCCTCAACGTAAGCCGCCACGCGGGGTGGGTCGTGTCGGATGTCACTTGGCATGACTGCCTCTGCTCCGTACACTATGAAGAAAGGTGTGTAACCTGTAGATCTGTTAGGCGTAGTGTTGATGCTCCACAGTACAGAGGGTAGCTCCTCCACCCAACAACCCGGAGTCCACTGTAAGGGGACCAAGAGTCGGGGTTTGATACCCTTCAGGATCTCCTGATTAGCTCTTTCTGCTTGACCATTGGATTGAGGATGAGCAACAGCCGAAACATCAAGCCGGATATGTTCTCATTGACAGAACTCTTCCATGGCACCCTTGGAGAGATTAGTGCCATTATCAGTTATGATGTTGTGTGGAAAACCAAAACAAAAGATCACCTTTTTCATGAACTGAACCGCCGTGGCTGCGTCACACTTACTGACCGGCTCTGCCTCAACCCACTCTGTAAACTTATCCACTGCCACCAGGAGGTGTGTCTTTTTATCTTTAGACCTCTTGAAAGGTCCATCCATGTCAAGCCCCTGCATCGCGAACGGCCAAGTAATTGGAATCATCCTCAACTCTTGAGCCGGCACATGAGCTCGTCGTGAGAATTTTTGACATCCGTCACATTTGCTGACTAGATCCTCCGCATCAGCATGAGCCGTCAGCCAATAGAAACCATGACGGAAAGCCTTGGCCACATGAGATTTTGAGCCGACATGATGACCACAATCTCCTTCATGGATCTCATGAAGTATCTCCTGACCCTCCGCAGGCGACACACAACGTTGAAACACCCCAGTGACACTGCGGTGATGTAACTCGCCATGAACAATCGTCATAGATGTGGACCGCCTGATGATTTGTCTCGCCAAGGTCTCATCCTCAGGCAACTCTCCCCGGGTCATATAGGCCAAATATGGCACTGTCCAATCCGGGATGACGTGCAGAGCTGCCACCAGCTGTTCCTCCAGGTCTGGCACTGCTAGTTCTTCCTCTGTAGGTACCTTGACAGAAGGATTATGCAAAACGTCGAGAAAGGTGTTAGGCGGCACCGGCTTACGCTGAGATCCCAGCCGGCTTAAAGCATCAGCCGCCTCATTCTTCCTTCGATCAATGTGCTCCACTTGATAACCTTTGAAGTGCCCAGCCACAACATCAACTTCACGACGGTAAGCCGCCATAAGGGGATCCTTGAGTCCCACTTCCACGACACTGTTGAACCACGAGATCTGAGTCGCCCAAGCACTTTACCCGGCTCAAATTCATCTCTTTGGCCATCCGGAGACCATGGAGTAAGGCCTCGTACTCAGCTGCATTGTTAGTACAAGGAAACATAAGCCGGAGCACATAAAAAAATTTGTAACCTCGAGGGGAAGTTAAAACAACTCCATCCCCCGAGCCTTCTAACTGCCTGGACCCATCAAAGTGAATAGTCAAATATGTGTTATGTGGCTTCTCCTGAGGTGCCTGCAACTCTGTCCAATCATTGATAAAATCCACCAGGGCTTGAGACTTGATAGCAGTCCGAGGCATGTATTTCAAACCATGAGGCCCAAGCTCAATGGCCCACTTGGCGACTCGTCCTGTGGCCTCTCTATTCTGTATGATGTCTCCTAAGGGGGCAGAGCTTACCACAGTGATAGGATGACCTTGGAAGTACTGCTTCAGCTTCCGGCTTGCCATGAACACTCCGTAAACAAGTTTCTGCCAATGTGGATACCTTTGTTTAGACTCAATGAGCACCTCACTGATGTAGTAAACTGGCTGTTGAACCGGATGCTCCTTGCCAGCCTCCTTGCGCTCCACCACGATGGCAACACTGATGGCTCGTGCGTTAGCAGCCACATATAACAGTAATGGCTCCCTATTAATGGGAGCCGCAAGGACCGGCGGCTCAGACAACTGTCTCTTTAAATCTTCAAAGGCAGTATTAGCAGCATGACTCCAGACAAAAGTGTCAGTTTTCTTCATCATCTGATATAACGGTAGGGCCTTCTCACCTAACCGGCTTACGAACCGGCTTAAAGCAGCAACACGAACCGCCAGTCGCTGAACATCATTGATGCACGCCGGTTTAGCCAAGGATGTGATCGCCTTGATCTTCTCCGGGTTAGCTTCAATGCCTCTGTTTGAGACCAGAAAACCCAAAAGCTTGCCTGCAGGTACACCAAATACACACTTGGCCGGGTTAAGCATCATCTTATGAACCCGGAGATTATCAAAGGTCTCCTTTAAATCAGATATCAAGGTTTCCTTCTCCCTGGATTTCACCACGATGTCATCCACACAAGCATGAACATTGCGCCCAATTTTATCGTGGAGACAGTTCTGTACACATCGCTGATACGTCGCCTGGGCAGTCTTGAGCCCAAATGGCATGGATACATAGCAGAAGGCTCCAAACGGAGTGATGAAAGCCGTCTTCTCCTAGTCCTTAACTGCCATTTTGATCTGATGATAGCCAGAGTAAGCATCCAAAAAGCTCAATCGCTCGCAACCCGCCGTAGCATCAATGATTTGATCAATACGGGGGAGGGCAAAGGGATCAGCCGGACAAGCCTTATTTAAGTCCGTGTAATCCACACACATCCGCCAGGTGCCGTTCTTCTTGAGCACGAGCACCGGGTTAGCTAACCACTCCGGGTGAAAAACTTCAACAATGAACCCAGCCGCTAAGAGCCGGGCGACCTCCTCTCCAATAGCTTTCCATCTTTCCTCATTGAACCGTCGAAGAAATTGCCTAACCGGCTTATACTTCGGATCAATATTAAGAGTGTGCTTAGCGAGTTCTCTCGGGACGCCCGACATGTCAGAAGGTTTCCATGCAAAGATGTCCCGGTTCTCACGGATGAACTCGATGAGCGCGCTTTCCTATTTAGGATCCAAGTTGGTACTGATGCTGAACGGCTTAGAAGAGTCGCCTGGAGTAAATTCAACAAGCTTCGTTTCAGCGGCTGATTTAAACTTCAACGCCGGGTCATGCTCTGTAGTTGGCTTCTTCAGGGAGGTCATATCTGCCGGGTCAACATTATCTTGATAAAACTTTAGCTCTTCTGCTGCACAAACAGACTCAGCATAAGCCGCGTCGCCTTCTTCACACTCCAAGGCTACCTTTCGACTCCCATGCACAGTGATTGTGCCCTTGTGACCTGGCATCTTGAGCTGCAGATAAACATAACACGGTTGTGCCATGAACTTGGCATAAGCCGGCCACCCAAACAGAGCATGATACGGAATCTTGATTTTGACCACCTCAAGCGTCAATTTCTCGGCCCTAGAATCATATTCATCTCCAAAGGCCACCTCCAATTCAATCTGACCGACCGGGTATGCCGACTTACCAGGCACCACCCCATAGAAAACGGTGTTGGATGTCTTTAAATTTTTGTCAGTCAAACCCATGCGTCGAAAGGTCTTGTAATAGAGGATGTTGATATTGCTACCTCCGTCCATGAGTACCTTGGTAAATTTATATCCACCGACCTGAGGCGCCACCACCAAGGCTAACTGACCCGGATTATCAACCCGGGGAGGGTGATCTTCCCTGCTCCATAAAATAGGCTGCTCTGACCACCTCAAGTAACGGGGAACTGCCGGCTCAACAGAGTTCACGGCCCTCTTATGAACCTTCTGGTCATGCTTGCACAAGCTAGTGGTGAACACATGATACTGCCCACTATTCAGCTGCTTCGGATGGTTTTGATAACCCAACTGCTGCTGCTGTTGTCCCCCTTGACCAGGCTGTTGTTGATTATAGCCGCTTTGATTTCCCTGAAAGCCGGAACTTGTACCGCCGCCCGGGCCATGAAAGCCGCCGGCTCCTGAGCCGCCGCCTGACCCATGATTGCCATCAAACGTGTTGGAATTCTTGAAAGCCTTCATATTCGCGCAATCTTTCCATAAGTGGGTGGCGGGTCGTTCCCGGGTGCCGTGTCTCGGGCAAGGCTCATTGAGTAGCTGCTCCAGAGATGGGCCTGACCCGCCAGATCGAGGGGGCGGTTTTCCCTTACGTCTCTGATTGCTACCCTGCGCATTGGCATTGGCCACAAACTCCGGGTTACCCTCAGCCTTACGCTTGTTGCCTCCTTGATTCATCGGGCTATGCTGCTGACCCTTTCCATTGCCGTTCTTCTTTCCCTTCCCCGTCTTTTCCTCATCAGATGCGGGATCCTTGGTACTATCAGAGTCGGAGTATTTGACTAAAGCTGCCATTAGCGTACCCATATCATTGCAATCACGCTTAAGGCGCCCCAATTTCTGTCTTAGCGGCTCAAAGCAGCAATTCTTCTCCAACATGAGGACTTCAGAGCCGGCATCCATCTTATCAGACGAATGTATTATGTCCTTGACCCGGCGCACCCAATGAGTTGTGGATTCACCCCTCCTCCTGCTTACAATTTGTCAAGTCCACAATCGACATAGATTGCTTGCAAGTGTCTTTGAAGTTCTGGATGAATCGGGCCTTCAGCTCTGCCCATGAACTAATGGAATTGGGTGGCAAGCCCTTTAACCAGGACCGGGCCGTTCCATCCAACATCATGGTGAAGTACTTAGCCATTGCTGCGCCGCTGACCTCCAACAGCTCCATGGCCATCTCATAACTTTCGATCCACGCTCTGGGGTGTAAGTCAGCCGTATAATTCGGCACCTTTCAAGGTCCCTTGAAGTCCTTGCGTAAACGTACATTACGCAGAGCCGGCACCAAACGAGGAACACCGCCGGTTCTAGTAGCCACTCCCGTCTCAACGTAAGTCGTCGAATACTCTGGGAAATCTTGATGAGTCATCTGTTGAGCCGCTAGCTGAGCCGCCCGCTCGTTCTCCTGACGTATTCGGTCTTGTACCGGGTTATAGCCACCGGGCTGGTTACAACGCTGAGCGTTGCTTGACAAAGCTTCTGACTCCATGTGCCTGCTGTAACTTGGACTCCGCTTTTGACAAGGCGGTGCTAACCAAGGCGGAGGAGTCGAATGAATCATGTCCCGGCTATAAGAATAAGTCTCTTGCTGAGCCAGGGCCGTCTGGACAAGTTCTCTGATCCTCCGGGTCTCTGCCGCTGTCGGATCATCACCGTCGACTGGGAGAGCCGCCAAACGCGCCGATGTTGCGATTAAGTTCTCCATGGGGTTGGAAAAGTGACCCGGTGGTATTGGTACATAGTGGGGCGGGGCCATACTACCATGAGGAGGTGCCATCTCTCGAGGCTGAGCCGGTCCTCCCGCTCCGGCTGTCATGAACTGATTTGCTTCGGGCGGGTTGCTAGGGCCGGCACCGGGTGTAGCGAAAAGGTTCCGAGGGTCGTAAATCGGAGGCAAACGGGATTGAGTTTTCTGGTGCCTCCTTCTCATCACCTCATTAGATGCGTTCAGGCTCATCGTAAGCTGGAAAGCCTCTGACTGGAGCTGCTGCGCCCGTGCATCCAAAGCCGCCCGTTCGGTAGCTACCTGGTGTCCTCAGCTTCCAAGGCCTCCTTGGCCCGAGCTATCTCCTCACGCACCAGTGCCACCTCCGCGTTATGCTCATCTTGATTTGCAGGAATAACCTTGGCGGTTAACAGGGCCGTAAGCTTATCCATGAGATCCATTAGTATCTGATCCGGCGGGCGCACAGGGCCTCCTGCCCCGGCCGCTCCTGACCCGGACGTTATTGATGCAGCGGTTGTAGAGTTTTGGTCGGGTTGAGTCCCAGCCATGAAGACTCCTGCCCAGCTTGGCGGCTCATAGGGGTTCGGAATACTGGGGCCATCGGAACAACCCCCAAGCACGCCATCTTGCACTTGATACAGCGAATCTGTTGAACCGGCAGATGAATCACCGTCAGAGAGGACGGTCGTCTCACCACCATCTTCAGATCCTTTAGAAAGTTCCTCTCCGTGGATGCAGCCCACGAAGGCATGCTTCATGACGGGTTGAACTCGGGCGGGTCTCGCGCGCTGAGCCGTCTCGACGAGTTCGGTGCAGTTGTCCGGCTCAGGGCCCGGCTCACCAATCCGGCCGATGAAGACGTGGATTCTGCCGAAGGGGACCTGGTACCCGTACTCAATTGAGTCGGCGTCGGGGCCCCAGCCTTCGTCATCGATGTAGATCTTGCCGCGACGACTCTTGGTCATCCGGCCAACTGCGTATCCCTTGAGCCCTTCGAAGCTGCCCTTCAAGAACTCAAATCCATCGTGCGTTGGCCCCACGGTGGGCGCCAACTGTCGTGGAATTGTCACGGCAGATGTCCTCTTGCAAGGACTTAGTCGTGGAACCATCGCAACTAGGAAGCTTAAAAGGTTTAATCGGGACAAAGGACACGAGAGAGTTATACTAGTTCGGCCCCTTACGGTGAAGGTAAGGCCTACGTCTAGTTGGGTTGGTATTGCTTGAGGTTTCGATAACCAGGGAGCGAGATACGCTTTGCCCGGTTCTCGATGAGTTGTTTTCCTCTCGTAATCCGCCGGTGGGTCGTCCCCTTATATACACGGATTGACGCTCTGCGGCCTACAGAGTCCTTGCCGGCTCATAGACAGTATCCGGCTCGGTGACTAGTAAATTCTACCTTATGTTACAAGTCATGTCATCATGGCGGTTTACCACTATGGGCCTTAAACCGCCTGTGGGCCTTAGACCCTTTATTGAACCACCATCTTCATGCTTGTTCTTGGGCTTATTTCTGATGAGTCTTCTTTGCGTAACCCGGCTCCTCCTGGGCGGCTTACACAAATAGTTATATCCTGAACAGAAATTGTCCCGAAAAAAATAGAAATAGAGGGTAATTGACCCCTTAAAACAAGGGAGGAATAAATAGTCTATTAAGCGGAGACACCGAGCCAGTCGGGCTACGACGGCAGCGGCGCCGTAGATCGTGAGGCAGGCGTTTGGACCCCGTGGCCGCCGGGCAATACAAGGGCATCAACTGCGGCGCAACCAGCGTCTTCCATAGTCACTGCTATCTTGACGACGAGGTTTGGGGTCAGAGGTGGCCATGTCCACGAGGATGCCGCCTGAGACGAGAGGTAGTAGCGGCCGCTCCAGCGGAAGCTGACCATGAACTGGCCAATGCCTAAGCTGCTAAGCACACATGATCGAGGATACGATTTGTACGAGAGCCTCCCATTATCGAGGAGCAGCAGGAGTGTCCCACGGCTGATGAGCACATTGATTTTTTTTGAACTCTGATGAGCCCCTTGATGATTATGCTTCTTGCGTCGGGTTTGTTTGCACACTTGACGGTATCTGTTCGTCCATTGCAGAAAAGCTTCCAGATGTGCCACTGTCGTGTTCCTTAGCCATTGAATTGGGTTAGCATTCGTGGTTGCAATTGTGACTCAAGCATGATTAAGGAAAAAATAGCCGAGGATGTCGCGGCGGACGTGTAGGCCTTGGCAGCGCGGCGAGTACGGTGGTGACCAGGGTCAGTGCGCCAGGTCGAGCCGGCGGCCGTGACGACGACAATGGAAGCAGCGGCGTCAACCCCTGGCAAAGGTGAGCGTGTGGCAAGCCGATGTCCCCCTCGCGATGGTCGACGACGAGCCATGTCTCCTGTGAGGTTTTATTTTTCCGATCCATACACGCACTGATTGATTTTTTAATACAGTACAGACGCAAGCGCTCGTACATATATGTTTTCAAACATTAGTTTTTTTAGTATGAATAAGAAAATAAATAGAACAGATATTTTATGAGCAGTTCAATGACTTGTACTTGTAACATTACAGCATGTTACTCGCAAAAAAGAACATTACAACATGTTTAGGTTGTAACTTGGGTGGCAAAAGAGTTACGGGAGGAAAGTGGCTACTCCCTCCATCTCAATTTACAAGTCTTGTATGTGTACCTAGGCCGTCAATTTGACCAACTTAATATAAAATATATATTTCAAAAATATATCATTATAAACTTTAGATGTTCTATTTCTAATGATATATTTTTTATGTTAAATAATTTCTTT
Source organism: Aegilops bicornis (assembly GCA_021605145.1). Classification (NCBI taxonomy): domain Eukaryota; kingdom Viridiplantae; phylum Streptophyta; class Magnoliopsida; order Poales; family Poaceae; genus Aegilops; species Aegilops bicornis. The sequence continues at coordinate 652,010,655 of CM038674.1, forward strand.
TATGTAAGTCAAATTGACGACATAGATACACATGCAAGACTTATAAACTGAGATGAAGTGAGTAGGTCTAATTGCAAAATGAGCATTTTAGAAGTTTTTGGTTGTGTTGACTCAAGTGCTTGAACCCTGCATTGTGAGGGACGAATTTCACCGTTTAATCTACACTAACCAAAGCCTACAACATTCTGGGTGAGAGATTTTTCCAATTACTCGCATCCATCTACTCATCTAGATTCCACCAACCTCCTACACATCGCCCATCATTATATTATTATTGTTGACCGCACGCATCGTGATCCGTGCAGTTCACGGACATGAAACGGATGCCAGCCGATCCTAGGGGCGTATCACTGCCACACACTATATTCTTCATCGAGAGTGTTCGTGAAGGATAGATATTATGATTTGGAATAATAAATGCTTTTGTTTATAGACATTGTGTTTGCTATTAATCATGTGTTTAATTCATTACTTTATCGCCTGATTCATAGCAATCATGTTTCCTCCGTAGCAACGCACGGGCCTATGTGCTAGTCTTCTCCTATAGTTGTTACTTTCCACCAATCCATCCACAGGCGACCTTTATATCTCCTCCTTAGGACCCGTAGAAACACAAGTTCAAGCCAACTCCAACAGTGGACCCTAAACGGACATCTGTTTTATCCGGATTTTGTCCGTTTGGGACAGAAAAATGGACGACCGTGTCTGGTTGGGTCCGTCCGCCTACTAGAGCACCCAACCGGACGGCCGAATTGTATTTTGTCTGGGCTGCGACAAAAAAAATACCGGTTACACATTAAATCGTTCAAACAAAGTCCTTGTCGCACATTAAACTGAACTTAAAATAAAAAAACATTAAAAAACTGCCCGCCGCCACCATGGTCATCCTCGATGTCGCCGTCGTCCTTCTGGTCGTCATCCCCAGTGAGGTTGATGTACGGCAGTGGCTGCCAGGGGTGGGCAGGCGGCCCCTGCGGCGGCTGCATGGCCGGAGGCGCCTGCACGACCTCTTCCCGTGGCAGGGACGGCGACCACGCCTCAGCGCCCACCCACGAGGGAAGCACAGAGACATACTTTGGCGTGCACGGTACTGTGTCTGTCCACGCCCACCACTGCCCTACCATTGCAACGAAGTGCGGCCTCCTCCTCCTTGACGACGACCTCCTGTAGCTCCGGGGGGATGGCGACGTCACTCGCGGCGGAGAGGATGATCTTCTCCTCGAGCCCCTGCCACTGGGCCTTGTCATCGTCGTGGATGGACTCCTCGAGAACATGCTGCATGAGCTCCTCCCCCTCATCAACGGTCATGGGAGGTGCCACTCTGATGGAGCTTTTCATGGACACACGCCACTTCCTTTTCCCGTAGCAACACGCATGAACTTATCCTAGTAAATAAGTAAAAAAATGTGATTAATTTTGCTAAGTGTAATGGAGTTTTCTAGCTATATTCAGTATTAACCATATATTGACAGAATGAGTTATAACAAATTAAAAAGTGTAATCAATTTTGCTAAGTGTAACTACAATTTGTGTTTGTTATTAGATGCAATGCATTGCAAGATATTAAAATGTGGTCAACAAAATAAATGGTGGAAGTGGCACCTTTGGCAGTAACATTTGAAATGTCACTCCATAGTTTCTATTTTTCATTCTGCGGGCCATGTGTGTGTTTTACCCGTTTTCGCTCACTCACTATTGCATTCTAGCAAAAACAATATAAACAAAATTTCTCAGTCACATGAAGTCCAATGTTTGAAAGTAAGAATGAACAATGGCTCTCACATTTTCCCAACAAAATTCATTAAAAACACTTATAACTTAAAGAATAGCCTAGCATATTCCAAGCAGGAGAATGATTTTGTTTCCTTTTCATTATTTAACTGGTCATTTCCCCTTCTTTGACTACATGTGTTGTGGTCCTTTGATGCATAGAACATGCATTGTATTTTCTCCTTGGTCCCAGTTTCTAATGGATAATCAAATTCGTACTTCATTTCCATCGTTTTGTGTCTGGTTTGGGAGATTTAGTATATTAGCCCTCCGCAACACTTGGAAAATAGCCACACCGGCTGTAGCATCATTTGGTCCTGAATACACCCCTCGCTTTGTAGTGGCTTCTAGGACAGAAGGTGCTGACATGCTCACTGTTGGTTCATGTGTAGCCATTTCATTGCAAGCCTTCACAAATATCCTCTCTTGCTCTCTCTTCAGTGTTGCTAGATCCTCTTTCAAGGCCTTCAAATGTGTGTCTACTATCCACTATTCATCATCCATTTTGGATGCATATCTTCATGATAGATGTGAACTCATGGCGCATTAGTGCGTACTACATCTTCCTTCCCGAGTCTTCCACCATCTCACTTCATTGGTGGGGTGGGGTGGGGCCTTGCGTAGTTTGATCAACCAACTTCTCTCCAACTATGATCTCATACAGAATTTGCTTTTGACGTAAGTTGAAGTTGCTCGGAGGGGGAGACCTGTATATTCACTAATGGAATGGTTGAGCTTGTGTCAAACATGTGCATGGAAGCTCATCTATTTGAGTATGTAGAAATTGTAGTATTGTAACTGAGTGTGTGAATGGGTAGAATTCAAGTTTTCCATAATGGTGGTAAATTCCGGCATGGTAGCTAGAAGATAACTTGAGGATAAAAAAATGTGGATGTGGCTAACATGTGGGTAGTGGCAGTTGTTGTCTACCGATGTTTAGGCTTCGTTGAAGGTTGTTAGGAAGTACTGGTCTATCACTTTCACTTACGTTTTGTACATGTTTATGAATCATAGTTTGACGGAGTGATTTGATGACGTTGCCACATGGCATGTGAAACTAATTCGAGCGTGTAATGGTGTTCTTAGCAAGACTACATGGAATAATTATTGAGTGGGGGGAGAGAGAGAGATAAGGTGGGAATGGATCGCTTATTAAGAAAGATAAGACTGTACATCCCATTCTACAAGAAGTCATCCTAACTATATTTTCTAGCTGAATTTTAACCATCTCGCAAATTTATAAGGATGCAATCATTACTTGTTAGAGATAACACCAACAGATAATCCCATTTCTTTAGGTGAGATGCGTGACATAAGTCTCATCGATGATTATAAATGCCCTTACATTGTTCAGTGGCATGGAGCTAGCCTGATATTTCTCAGAAGCAAAGACGACCACTGGACTCATGTTGTTGGAAAACATAGTAGTAAATAAAAAATCCGCACCTGGGTACAAGCCTAGGATCACTATGAAGATGCAAGAGATATTTAGATCTCATCTTTACCAACTTAACGCAACAGACAATAAGAGTTGGTGTAGATCGTTAGTGCAGATTCCTGCAACTAGGATTCAACCACCCAACCACGAGAATTTTCTCCCTCAAACAAGAAATCGAAAGGATGACCCCTCTGTCGGTATCCATGCACATGAGGTCAATAGATCAGCAAGGCTTCGCCGTCCAGAATGAAACTATGCCAGAGAACTAGAGGAAGGGTGGAGCAGCCCTGCGTCGTAGGATAATTTTCATGGGAGAGAAAGAGAGAGAGAGGGGCAGCCCATGCGTAGATAAGAGAGATGCGTTTGAGGGGCTGCCCCTACATATGTATAGGGGAAGAGAGGGAGGCCAAATTGGAGGAAGAGATTCCTCCCTCCCTTTGTCGGCCAACACAAGGTGTGGGCCCCCAAACACTAAGGACCACCAGTGAGGCTTAGCCTCCAAGCCAGGGGCGCCCCACTCTTGGGCCAATATATGTGGCTGCCTCCTACTTGCGCCTAGCCAAAAGGGGCATCCCATGGTTCCCCATATATTTTTTCGTGAGGTTATGAAATACTATGAGGCTCTCCTTGACCTTCCGATGATTTTCCGGTCTCCCGGGACTTTCTCGATTTTCCGAAACTTCTTCAGTTTCTTCGGAACACTTTCGATTCTCTCTTCAAAACTTTTGCAATCCAGAACTTTTCAGTAATTTTATCTTAACATCCTAACACTTCTAGTACTCAACAGACTGGTGAGCCTTAAGTTTGTGACCCCGCAAGTTTGATAATGTGCAGACATGACCCGAAACTCCTTATGGTCAATAATCAATAGCGGGATCTGGACATCTATATTGAATCCTACACATACATGAATAAACTATCGGGTGAACCTTTTTTCATGCACACAATTCCCTTTCCTTTGCGGTACATAACCAAACCCGAGGTGAGACTTATCAATATAGTTTTCAATCAACAACTTCATCACTATATTGAGTTATCCTCGTTACGGGTTTGTTCTATTTTGTCGTTTTCATATTCCGGTATCCCCATGATCATATCACCCGGTGTATGGCCAGACGATGATGGATACCAAAGAACCAAGAGGGCCCAAAAAGTACCTCTCCAACATCAGAGCAAAACTCAATCTTCAACTATCAAGTCCCTAGACATACTTTTTAGATGTACAAAACAACAGCCATTAAAATCACCCTTACGAGTAATGTTTGGAAAAACCCAAAGTATACCATCCGGCATGAAGGTACTTGATACACTCATGTTCTAAGGAAGAGATTATATATTTACACTTGCATGATGTTGGGAAACGTAATAGAAAACAGAAAAATTGCCCTACAAATCGAACTCCTAAATTATTGTGAAGACGCATATATACAAGGTTTGATCAGATCACTACGAACTTTGAGTTGTAATGGAAGAAGAGTTGGCACAAATCAAGTCCCTCGAACCATTCATGAACGATCCGTCAAATAAAATATCAAAAACAAGACCTCTCTATGGATTGCACGCGTACGGGCTTCTAGATCCAGTAGTGCTTCACCATCCAAAGCTTTGCATCACCGGAGAACTAGAGGAGGGAGAAGAGAACCACACAGGGCTTCTCTATTATGAGGACTAGAGAAAATTAGAACTAGATAAGGTCTAGATCAAATCTAGAACAAGACTAGACTAAGAGAGAACTAGAGGGGTGGTGGGGGCGTCCGTAATCAAGGGATGTTAGGGAACGTAGTAATTTCAAAAAAAAATCCTACGCACACGCAAGATCATGGTGATGCATAGCAACGAGAGGGGAGAGTGTCATCCACGTACCCTCGTAGACCGTAAGCGGAAGCGTTATGACAACGCGGTTGATGTAGTCGTACGTCTTCACGATCGACCGATCCTAGTACCGAACGTACGGCACCTCCGCGATCTGCACACGTTCAGCTCGGTGACGTCCCACGAACTCACGATCCAGTAGAGCTTCGAGGGAGAGTTCCGTCAGCACGACGGCGTGATGACGGTGATGATGAAGTTACCGACGCAGGGCTTCGCCTAAGCACCGCTACGATATGACCGAGGTGGATTATGGTGGAGGGGGGCACCGCACACGGCTAATAGAGCAATGATCAACTTGTATGTCTATGGGGTGCCCCCCTCCCCCGTATATAAAGGAGTGGAGGAGGGGGGAGGGCCGGCCCTCTATGGCGCTCCCTGGAGGAGTCCTACTCCCACCGGGAGTAGGATTCCCCCCTTCCCTAGTTGGACTAGGAGAGAAGGAAGGGCGAGAGAGGGAGGAAGGAAAGGGGGGGAGCCGCCCCACCTCCTAGTCCAATTCGGACCAGAGGGGGAGGGGGCGTGCGGCATGCACTGGCCTCCTCTCTCTCTCCACTATGGCCCAATAAGGCCCATATACTTACCGGGGGGTTCTGGTAACCTCCAGGTACTCCGGTAAAATCCCGATTTCACCCGGAACTATTCCGATGTCCAAATATAGGCTTCCAATATATCGATCTTTATGTATCGACCATTTCGAGACTCCTCGTCATGTCCATGATCATATCCGGGACTCCCAACTACCTTCGGTACATCAAAACACATAAACTCATAATACCGATTGTCACCGAACGTTAAGCGTGCGGACCCTACGGGTTCGAGAACTATGTAGACATGACCGAGACACGTCACCGGTCAATAACCAATAGCGGAACCTGGATGCTCATATTGGCTCCTACATATTCTACGAAGATCTTTATAGGTCAAACCGCATAACAACATCGTTGTTCCCTTTGTCATCGGTATGTTACTTGCCGAGATTCGATCGTCGGTATCTCAATACCTAGTTCAATCTCGTTACCGGCAAGTCTCTTTACTCGTTCTGTAATGCATCATCCCGTGACTAACTCATTAGTCACATTGCTTGCAAGGCTTATAGTGATGTGCATTACCGAGAGGGCCCAGAGATACCTCTCCGACAATCGGAGTGACAAATCCTAATCTCGATCTATGCCAACTAAACAAGTACCATCGGAGACAGGTGTAGAGCACCTTTATAATCACCCAATTACGTTGTGACGTTTGGTAGCACACAAAGTGTTCGTCCGGTATTCGGGAGTTGCATAATCTCATAGTCATAGAACATGTATAAGTCATGAAGAAAGCAATAGCAACATACTAAACGATCAAGTGCTAAGCTAACGGAATGGGTCAAGTCAATCACATCATTCTCTAATGATGTGATCCCGTTAATCTCATGTCTATGGTTAGGAAACATAACCATCTTTGATTCAACGAGCTAGTCAAGTAGAGGCATACTAGTGACACTATGTTTGTCTATGTATTCACACATGTACTAACTTTCCGGTTAATACAATTCTAGCATAAATAATAAACATTTATCATGATATAAGGAAATATAAATAACAACTTTATTATTGCCTCTAGGGCATATTTCCTTCAAGGGACTTGTGTCTCAAAGGGGGCAAGTCCCTCAACTTTATATAGGTGGATGGATGGGCTAAACGACTTGAAGAGGGGTATCCCCTCCCTTGGTGGACGGGCCAGGGAGGAGGAGTCCTCCTCGAACTGGTTCGGCCCCTTTAGATTGTCCAACAAGATATAGGGGGCGCCTTATTGGCCTCTAGTCCCATGTGTTGTCCCCAAATAGGCTCTTAGCCTATCTAGGCAACCCATGGTGTCTAGATAAACCCCGGGAGAGCTCTCGTTAATTTTCGAAGCCCTACTATTTTTATTTTAGGTCCTTCGATATATTTTTCACCTATACAATATTGCCCATATTCTTCAAAACTCTTCCTGTAATCCCGAAATTCTTCCGGTTTCTCTTGAAACTATTTCTTTTATTCCCGAAACTTTTCTGTAGGTTCTGTGAAATATAGACATGAACAAAATTTCCTTTCGCTTAATGATTAGCAGCGGAACCGTGGACATCCATGTTGACCCCTATACTCACACCAATGATATCCGAGTGAACCTTTTGTTATCATATGATATTCCTTTTGCTTCGCGATACTTTACAAAACCCGAGGTGAGATATATCTTATCCACGTGAGTCATGCACATGATGACTTTACCGGTCTCCTCGTTATCGGCTTTGTTCTTCTTTCTCGTTATCATGTTCCGACATCCTTGTGAGCAATTCACCTATGTCTGGCTAGATGGTGATGGAGGTCATCACACCAGGAGGGCCCTAAGAAGATCTCTCCATTGTCGGAGGAGTAAATCCCACTCTGAGCGACCTAGCCCCTTGCCATGCGTTATTGATAAACCCATAAGTTGTCGTTATGATCACCATGTTACAGATGCCATTGGATTGGAACAAGCCCAAAGCGTATCGTCCGGTATGAAGTGTCTATACTCTCATGGTCCAAGGAACCGATCATACTTTAACTCTCCATGTGATTGACTATAGACTTGCGACCATAATATCTCATAAGTATAACAATCAATTTGGGTCAATTCAATATGATCGCTCTACTAACATCATACTCTCAAAGGTTCCATGCATCAGTGTCGAGGATGGCTCAGCTGGTGCGTGAATGATCTTAAGAAACTAAGGGGGGGGGGTATTTCCTGCATGTCACGTGTTGTGCTTTTGCAAAAATGCTCTAGGAGCCGAGCTCCAAGCTATAATGTTAGGGATGTCACTAGCCATGCAATGGTATAGTACTACTATGTTGGTGCTATCAGACTCGTTAGTGGCTCTATCTTCCTTATCGAATGATTCTCTCATCAAGTTTCAATTCGATAGTCAAGTTCAGGAGATTAAGTGCTTCATGAAAGGGAGTTTAAGCCTGCTAAGTTAGCAAAGACTCAAAATAAAGTTTCAAATTGTGTGACCAATAATGCTTGGCATGTAGCACTGCTTGTTTTTTAAAAAAAACTCCACCCATATATTGATCAAATAACAATAATCTTACAATCGTTCATTACATAATTAGCCATGCAGGGCGGAACAGAATTACACAAAATACCATCAGACATGGTATCAAAACTAAATTTTGCTATCACATGTGCCGCCTTATTAGCCTGCCTATCAATCTTAACAATCTTAAGATCAACAATAAACTTGGAGGCGCTGATCGCTTCCATTTTTAGATCCACATAAGGAGACCTGTCAATAGTTTCTTTCGCTAGGAAAGATGCAGCAAAGGAGCAGTCAGTTTCCAAGATAATTGGTTTGTGAAGAGAAATACCAATGTACATCCCGGCGAGGCACGCACGAAGTTCCGCCTCCTCCGCTCCGGAGCACATTCGAATAAAATCCCAAGAAGACACCAGGACTTCTCCCAGATGATTCCTAGCGACAACCCCAACGCTAGCAGATCTCAAGCTCTCCACAAAATTAGCATCAACATTTATCTTAATATACTCCCACTCTAGAGGCTTCCAAACAGCACGATCATTTTCTTTTTGCGGACTAGGATTCTCCCCCTTCCCCATCACCCCCTTCCCTTTGGTGCTTTGGTCCACTTGCACACGAGTAGGGCTGCAAGAAAAGCTCGAGACTCGCGAGCCGCTCGAGATCGGCTCGTTTTTTGGCTTGACTCGAGATCGACTCGAAAAGAAACGAGCTGACTTTGAACATTTTATGTAGCTCGACCGAGGAATGAGTTGATCTTGAGCCAATATTGGCTCGCTCGATTTAGCTCGATAACTCGACATAATACTATTATGTTAAATGATCATGCCATATATTAAATGGAATAAGATAATTTGTTACCATATATGGTGTGCATGATTTTTCTCCATTTTATTTACCAGCAAACATGAAAGCTTAATTAAGTGCAAAGAAGATTTAGGTCTAATTATGATACGTGGTCGTCTATGTGTTAAATATCCTGTTATTTTCGGGAAAAATTCTCATCATATGCACTTTTGTTTTCTTGTTTTTCGTCCACAAAGACCACCATCTATTGCTAGTTTGCCGAAGAGACCAAGATGAGCTCTCCCGAGCAAGACGACATTGTCGTACAAAGTTGTGTCGTGTTGTGTCTTTATCTAGTTGGAATAATCACCACAAATTTATAATTTTTACCATATTATTTAGCTCGAAACTAGCTCGAGATCGACTCGAGATCGTTACAAGCCGAGCACGAGTCATGCTCTACTGCTCGATCTTGAGACTCACTTAGTTTGAACTCGCTCGAATTTTAATATCAGTTGAGCTGAGCCAGCTCCAACTCGCTCGAACTTGACTCGTTTGCAGCCCTACACACGAGCGTTGGAAATGGACAAAGTCTTCTAATAATTATCCACTGGTTGTTGGTTGCACCGTGGACCGCCTTTTATTCTTGATCTTGTATTGGCGGATTGTAAATTTGTAACCCTATTGATGTGGAATAAAACTCCATATTTACCTGCAAAAGAATACATGGAACTGAGTAATAGTACAGTACTTACTTATAAATCGAGTAAGCTTTGTAATTCCTGAAGAGCTTGTCAAGGGCAAGTCTGGACCTGTAAATGCCTAAACTATGGCAAGTTACTTGCTAAAAGGAAAATCTTTGGAACGGATCAATCATTGATTCATTGTTTCTTCCAAACCAGTACGAATTCTCACGATCTGCAGACTTGTATTTTAAAGGAGAAAAGATATATTCTTCAGAGACCTCATATCTCTACTTCTAATGGAGCAGTTGGTAGTCTCCGTTCCGGGGTTTTTTTCGTCCCACCTCTCATCTTTGCTGGTTTTTTTCGTAGATTTATTTTCGCATGACCCTCTCACACAATGAAAGAAATCTAAACGGATCAGAACTTTTCATACTGGTGTAAATTATTTAGAAATGTAGAATCAATCACAATCAATATCTAAAGATCAAATCTAAATTAATTAAACATACCTTAAATCGCTCAATCACATTAATTAAAAACAAATAATTACTTTTATTTTCTCTACTCTGTACGTCGTTTCGTTCGTTCGCTCACCCCCACCGATTTTGTATCTCCCCTGAAAATCTCTACTCCTAATGGAGCAGTTGGTAGTCTCCGTTCCGGGTTTTTTCGTCCCACCTCCCATCTTCGCTGGGTTTTTTCATAGGTTTTTTTCATAGTTTTTTTTCGCGTGACCCTCTCACACAACGAAAGAAATATGAACGGATCAAAACTTTCCATACTGTCGCAAATTATTTAGTAATGTAGGATCAATCACAATCAATTTTTAAAGATCAAATCTAAATTAATTAAACTTATCTTAAATCGCTCAATCACATTAATTAGAAAACAAATAATTACTTTTATTTTCTCTACTCCGTACGTCGTTTCGTTCGTTCGCTCACCCCACCGATTTTTTATCTCCCCTGAAAAACCAGTGGGAAAATAACCATGGAAAAAAACAACTACAAAAACCATTGACCACGCGAGGAAGAAAAACACCATAAAGAAAACTCCCCTCGATCTATTTGCTAGGTCGATCGTGAAGCTCGCCGCCACCGCCATCGTGGAACGCCTCGCCGCCGCCAACGTGGAGCCCTTCGCCGCAGCCGAGGTCCAAGGTCCGAGATCGCCATCCCTATCTGTTTCTTGTTCGCTGGCATCTCTCGCGCGTCATTGCTGCCTCTGCCGCTACCCCCATGACGAGATCTCCCCTTTCCAACATACGCGGCCGCCTCGCTGTTCCTGCCCCACATGCGGCCCCGGTGGTGCCTCCTCGTCCTCTCACAACCCCATCCTCCTCCCTACGCGTGCTCCACACGTATCTTCGATGGTGATGCTCACGACAATGGTATGCGCGAGCATGCCACAGGCAGCGGCCAGGTGTGTGCGGGCGGTAGCCAGCGAGGGCACGCTGATGTTCGTCTGGGCCACACGGTGAGTATTCTTTGTTTATGTGTTCTGGCTATTTTGTGAATTGATGCATCGGCCAAAAGGCTGCGCCATCTCAAGTATCTGTGGGTCAGTCACAGTACAGTACAGATACTGGCCATCTATTGGGCGGATCTGGTAGTGATTTCACTGATTTCAGGTAAGAATGCTCTCTCCTCTTTGCAGTTAATTAAACAGATCCGTAAGCTGCTTGACTGCTACAACTGGTTGTATCACCGGCCGGTTACTTCGGGTGAATTGGGCAGAACGAATTATGCCATGTATGTTCCATCTCATTTTGTTCAATGCTTGTGCTTTCCGTAATTGGGAGTCTCCAAGTTTTGATTACATTTATTAGAATGATTGGTACTATCAGGTTGATGAACGGAATGTGAAGCTTATATGAAACAGTGGGATTTTCAGTTTGTATGCTCGTCCATTAACTCAATTTTTGCAGGTTTCATGATACAGTAATTCTGCAAATGTGTCGACTTTCTATTTAGTTTTGCAGTGCCATTTAATTGTTAAACTTTCTAGATCAAAATCTCAAGAATACCCAATATGACTTTTTTGTTATTTCTTTCAGCGAGCCACACAGAGATCTGACAAAGGTCCTATAGAACTGACCACGAGAGTGGCGGCAAGTGCAGCTGTGGCGTACTAAACGGTTGATCGACTGCGTGCAAATCATGTCCCCAGTGTGATTGAGAATGGCGGTAGATTATTAGACACAAGCAGTTAATTTCTACTAATTAGAACTACACAGTGAAGCCTGACAAAATGGCCACAAGTATTGGAATCTTATAAAGTTATAATATGTTGGAGGGTGGACTAACGGGTATCCTTCTCGATCCAAGGCATGGAGAACCACAAGGAGTTTGCCGACAAGCTGTTCAGGACATGTCGAGGCCATTGGCAGTGAGGGAAGGAAGGGCATGTGGAGGGACCGAGGGAGGCGTCACGAGAGATAGAAGCAAGCCTCCGTGGGGGCTTCCCTGTTTCTTCTGCGAGAAGCAGAAGGAGGCGGTTGGGCGAGGCTGTGGGAGCGGATGATGGCTGCTGTGCTGTGCGGCGAGAATGGGCGAGCCGAGTGACGGGAATGGAGTGACGGAGTAAGTAGCTTGCTCGGTGAGAGAATTGTTTTTTAGGAGAGGTCGGTCAGAAAATGGGCTACTGCCCAGTACAAATCCAGGTAAAGTCCAGGCCAGTTTACCAGAGTTGTTCTTTTTGTACAAAGTTGTAGTTTATTTTGTTTTCATGTGTTATTTGCAGAGAATATATGGTTCGTTTTTATCATGCTTATTTCATATAGCTTTTTCTGATAGCATATTTGTAACAGAAAATTGTACGCATTAGTCACCCTGTTCATGATTCATAACACATGCATTTTAGCGAAATAGTATATCTTTTGAGTCTACCATCTTGTATGCCAAGCAGGGTCGAGTAGATGATATACTAGGCGCTTTTCTTCTAAATTGTACAGAAAGTCCACTGAGTCATTGTTGTTTGTATGCCTCCGTAGAGCAAAATAGTACTTCTTTTAATCATTTTTAGGTGAAATACAAGCATGTAGCTACCTCACTTAATTATTGTACTCACTTGAAGTTTTATGTTGATACAATGCAATATTTAAGTAGTAGAGAAACCTCACAAATTTAAATTGATGAATGATATTTAGGAAAAGAAGTAGGCATGTTTCATTATAAAGGGAAAGTCTTTTTCAAGGCATAGTGTTTAATTCACGAAAGATTAAACAGTTTAACGGGGACCAACACTAAGTAGCAGGGGAGTGGCAGTGCAGCACATTTTAAAACATAACAATACTCTGCATTGTTTTGATGTTGGTATCAGAACCAAGTACCATGTGAAGCTCAAGGAATGGTTGTAGATCATTATGGAGAAACTGAAGAAAAAAAGATCATTATGGAGTACATTATAAACGGCATTTGGTGTCGGCGGCATGTCACTACCACTGACAAAATTCTCTGAAACACGATTACTATCATGTACAATGCTTTTACAGCCAATTCTATTTATTTGGTACATAGAGCTATTGGTCCTTTATGATTATTTTATTTCTTCAGTACAAATGCTTTTAGCTCTTGATATTTTATTACGGCTATACACTTATCCATTGACACGCCACTTGCGGAAACTTTTTCCGTTGGAATAAGAAGAACAACAATGATTTAGTTGTAATAAATGCTGAAAATGCAACCTGATGTGCATGAGTACCTTAAAGATATATGCTAGACAACAACAATGATTTAACTTGTTGTAAAATGTTGTTTCTGCACCAAATCTTCTTTACAAACTGTCTGCACGAGAGAGGTAGTCCTGCTGGAATCATGTATGCCTCTCGTGAGTTTCACTATTAAGTATTCAAAGCAGCAAAGATAACAGGATGGAATGTCAAGGTGATCACCCGTATTTCTGGAGAAATAGTAAGTGGGCTAACTGAGATGAAACTCAACAATGTATCTCTACTATTACTAGTAAGTATGCACGTGCAACGCACGTCTTGCCTAATATTATAACCGCACATTCACACATATAACATGTGTTAGAATATTTTAATATAAACTACATATGGATTGAAATGAGTGAACAAACACACTAAAACATGTCTATAACTATATATATATATATATATATATATATATATATATATATATATATATACAACCGAGTCACCAAACATATTTTTAAAAACATTATGTAGACAAAGTAGAAACAAAAATTGCAGAGAAATAACTAAATAACTCATGAAAGTCCGGAACTCGTCCAATATGATCCTCAACTTCTCAGAGGACATGAAAGGATGACAGTAATCTCTAACTCATTGTTGGCGCTGGTCTTAAATGTAATTAGTACAGAAGTGCCAACCTCATGTCATGTCTTGTGAGGAACTTCTTCCATCCTTGCTTGAAGAATAAGAGGTCGTCGAGTGAGGTGTCATACTCGGTCCTCCTGAAGCTCTCGTTGCCCAACCATAGTCTCGCCAGCCCATGCTTTGGGGTGTCCAAACAAGGGGCATCTTCTTTGTGAATTTTTTGGCTGCTCCATAATGTACACACACAAAAAAATATTAGGTTGGCCATTCCGGGTGTCTAAACAAAAAGACCAACTGAGGAAATAGTGAAAACATACATACCATCATATGTAGTTCGACGTTAGTCCTAGTGAAGCGGTGTACGACGAATGGCAATGTGACCCATGGTGGAGCGGCAATAGGTTGCACAAGTTAGCTATGGTATAATGACAATTAGCTAATTGAACTATGCATGACAAAATACAAGACTAAATGGGGATAAGGCACAACAAATATGTCCCAAAAAAGGACCAGCTACTCTGCGAGCCGAGTTTCAAAATAATTGACAACTCTGAAACTTTCAGGTAGAATACCGATTAATGGACAGATTATAGCAACACAAAAATATAATGCAAGTTGTAGGATAGGTGAAGAGAGGAAACCAGGTATCTAGCTCTGAGCAAAAAACTCAGTCACAAATTCCTATGTGTGTCAATCTAGTTTGGAACACCCTACTACTCTGAATTTCCATCAGAGCAAGAGCACAACTATGTTTTCACAAAAATCTTCCCAAGCTAAAATCCGCTCCTCAGAAAGCGGCAAGTTGCTAGTGGAAACACATATCATAGTTGATCAACAAACATGTCATTTTGTCTACGAATACATTCAAGTATCAATTGAATGACAGATTGACAATAGAGAGAATGACAAGACTGGTAATTGAATAGTCATTTCTCTTGGTTCCTTTCAAGCTTATCTGGTTTGACAGTCTAACAAATGTGTAGTTCATCAACCTCAGTAATACCAAACCCATATCCTTCTCAGCGTCCTTATGCAAGAATAGGGAGCAAGACAACTTACCTCGTGGAAAGAAAAAAAGAAAGGACAAGGATGCAAGGCGAGGGGAAGTTCTAGTTGATGCTGATGGAAATGGGCTTGATCTCCTTCAGTGCAGTGGAGATGGCAGTGCCAATCAAATCACGTGCATCCTCCATATTGTACACCGATGCCTACAATTTACAGAATGAGATCATATCATTGAAAGAAAAAACAAATAGACTAAAGAAAAAATACAGTAAGGACAGATTGTTTTTGAGGGAATATGACTAAAAACACTGATTGACAAAGAGAAAAATAATAAAACAAGAGGGTCTGAAGACTGATATATAACTAAAATCTCAGGACTGGGAGAATGAAGAGTGATGCATTTGTGTCCTAACACTTTCGCATTCAGTCAAGGAAGTGTTCTCATATCTAGATACAGTAGATGGATTTATTGGGCATTGAGTTCTAGCAACATAATGGCTAACATATTAAAGAAAGTATTGTGCTGAAGTGGATTTTTGGAGGCAACATGTGAACACTTATTTACTAAGTTATAACTGTTCACATTGTCAAATATAATATTCTATAAATAAGTGTTATATATATGTTGATTAGGTACAAACTCCATACCATGTTACTCTTTAGATAATCTTCGGGAAACAACCAAATTTGTAATATCTTGAAATGGTGTACGTGCTTGTACGTCAATGGACCTTGCTAAATGGAGTTTTCCGTGCCTTCCTTCATAGATGCTTTTTTATAGATGACCGATCATGCACAAATTAAGTCGAGCTGCTGCATCATAGAGTATATCATAAAAAATGTTGGTACGGAGTTACATGGCAGCATATATGATTGGACAATAAAAGAAACTGAAATGATATGTAGGCATAAACACAAAAACTTGGTGGTGGGGATTTATGCATAAACACAAACACTTGGTAGTCAAGATTTAGGATTTCCGTCTCCCTCCTACAGGCAACCACCACTACCGAGGTTGCCGTCGCTGGTCTTTCCTCCTCCCCTGCGTGTCGATCTGTAGTGATGGTGTCACTTCCATGACCATCCCTTCCGTAGATCCAACTTGTCATAGCCGGATTCATGCAGATTGAGGTCACCGCCACCGGATCCGTGCAGATCGAGGTTGTGTTCTCCAGATCCATGCACATCCAACTCTCCATAGGCCTCTTGACAATGGTACAAATTATTGTCCTTTTTTGACTATTTTTCTGGAGCGCAACTTTTAGTTATATCCTTATTGTCAAAGTGGAACTGCAGATAATGCCTCTTATGTTGGGGAACGTTGCAGAAAATTAAAATTTTTCCTACGGTTTCACCAAGATCCATCTATGAGCTCTACTAAGCAACGAGTCAAGAGAGAGAGTTTGCATCTACATACCACTTGTAGTTCGATGCAGGCGTTCGAGGGAGTGGTGATGATGAAGACGTTCCCAACGTGATTCCGATCACCGATGACCAAGTGCTGAACGGACAGCACCTCCGCGTTCAACACACACGTACGGGACGATGGCGTCTCCTTCGTCTTGATCCAGCAAGGAGGAAGGAGAGGTTGAGGAAGACAACTCCAATGGCAGCACGACGGCGTGATGCAGATGGAGTGACTGTTCTCCGGCAGGGCTTCGCCAAGCCTATGCGGAGGAGGAGAGGTGTTGGGGAGGGGAGGGGCTGCGCCTTCAATGGTGTTTGCAGCCCTCCCCCACACCCCTCTATTTATAGGAGGAGAGGGCAAGGGGGGCCGGCCATCTAGGGGAAACCCTAGATGGGGGCAGCGGCCAAAGGGGAGGAGGGGAGGGTGACTTGCCCCCAAGCTGAGGCGCCCCTTTAGGGTTTCCTCCCCATGCCCTAGCCGCATGGGCCTAGGTGGGAGGTGCGCCCAGCCCACCAGGGGCTGGCTCCCTCTCCACTTAGCCCATGTGGCCCCCCGGAGGGGTGGCCCCTCCAGTGGACCTCCGGAACTCTCCCGGTCGCCCCGGTACATTACCGGTATACCCCCGAAACTTTCCGGAGTCCGTTTAACCACTTTCCATGTATAAATCTTTACCTCCGGACCATTCCGGAACTCCTCGTGACGTCCGGGATCTCATCCGGGACTCCGAACAACATTCGGTAATCACATACTTGTCTTCCTATTAACCCTAAGCGTCACCGAACCTTAAGTGTAGACCCTACGGGTTCGGAGACATCTTGCGACATGACCGAGACGCTCTCCGGTCAATAACCAACAGCGGGATCTGGATACCCATGTTGGTTCCCACACGCTCCTCGATGTTGTCATCGGATGAACCACGATGTCGAGGGTTCAAGCAACCCCGTATGCTATTCCCTTTGTCAGATGGTATGTTACTTGCCCGAGACTCGATCGTCGGTATCCCAATACCTCGTTTAGTCTCGTTACCGGCAAGTCACTTTACTCGTACCGTAATGCATGATCCCGTGACCAGACACTTGATCACTTTGAGCTCATTATGATGATGCATTACCGAGTGGGCCCGATGATACCTCTCCGTCATACGGAGTGACAAATCCCTGTCTCGATTCGTGTCAACCCACGCAGACACTTTCGGAGATACCTGTAATGCACCTTTATAGTCACCCGATTCGTTGTGACGTTTGGTACACCCAAAGCATTCCTACGGTATCCGGGAGTTACACGATCTCACGGTCTAAGGAAGAGATACTTGACATTGGAAAAGCTCTAGCAAAAGCGAACTACTACGATCTTTGTGCTATGCTTAGGATTGGGTCTTGTCCATCACGTCATTCTCCTAATGGCGTGATCCCGTTGTCAATGACATCGATGTCCATAGTCAGGAAACCATGACTATCTGTCGACCAACGAGCTAGTCAACTAGAGGCTCACTAGGGACGTATTGTGGTCTATGTATTCACACGTGTATTACGATTTCCGGATAATACAGTTATAGCATGAATAAAAGACAATTATCATGAACAAGGAAATATAATAATAATGCTTTTATTATTGCCTCTAGGGCATATTTCCAACAGTCTCCCACTTGCACTAGAGTCAATAATCTAGTTTACATTGTGATGAATCGAACACCCATAGAGTTACGGTGTTGATCATGTTTTGCCATGAGAGAGGTTTAGTCAACGGATCTGCGACATTCAGATCCGTGTGCACTTTACAAATTTCTATGTCTCCATCCTGAACGTTTTCACGGATGGAGTTGAAGCGACGCTTGATGTGCCTGTTCTTCTTGTGAAACCTGGGCTCCTTGGCAAGGGCAATAGCTCCAGTGTTGTCACAGAAGAGTTTGATCGGCCCCGACGCATTGGGTATGACTCCTAGGTCGGTGATGAACTCCTTCACCCAAATTGCTTCATGCGCTGCCTCCGAGGCTGCCATGTATTCCGCTTCACATGTAGATCCCGCCACGGCGCTTTGCTTGCAGCTGCACCAGCTTACTGCTCCACCATTCAACATATACACGTATCCGGTTTGTGACTTAGAGTCATCCAGATCTGTGTCGAAGCTAGCGTCGACGTAACCCTTTACGATGAGCTCTTCGTCACCTCCATAAACGAAACATGTCCTTTGTCCTTTTCGTGTACTTCAGGATATTCTTGACCGCTGTCCGGTGTTCCTTGCGGGATTACTTTGGTACCTTCCTACCAAACTTACGGCAAGGTTTACATCAGGTCCGTACACAGCATGGCATACATAATAGATCCTATGGCTGAGGCATAGGGGATGACACTCATCTCTTCTTTATCTTTTGCCGTGGTCGGGCATTGAGCTGAGCTCAATCTCACACCTTGCAACACAGGCAAGAACCCTTCTTGGACTGATCCATTTTGAACTTCTTCAAAATCTTATCAAGGTATGTGCTTTGTGAAAGACCTATGAGGCGTCTCGATCTATCCCTATAGATCTTGATGCCTAATATATAAGCAGCTTCTCCAAGGTCCTTCATTGAAAAACACTTATTCAAGTAGGCCTTAATGCTGTCCAAGAATTCTATATCATTTCCCATCAAAAGTATGTCATCTACATATAATATGAGAAATGCTACAGAGCTCCCACTCACTTTCTTGTAAACGCAGGCTTCTCCATAAGTCTGCATAAACTAAAACGCTTTGATCATCTCATCAAAGCGAATGTTCCAACTCCGAGATGCTTGCACCAGCCCATAAATGGATCATTTGGAGCTTGCGTGCTGTTAGCATTCTTAGGATCGACAAAACCTTCCGGCTGCATCATATACAGCTCTTCCTTAAGATATCCGTTAAGGAACGCTGTTTTGACGTCCATCTGCCATATCTCATAATCATAGTATATGGCAATTGCTAACATGATTCGGACGGACTTAAGCTTCGCTACGGGAGAGAAAGTCTCATCGTAGTCAATCCCTTGAACTTGCCGATAACCCTTAGCGACAAGTCGAGCTTTATAGATGGTGACATTACCATCCGCGTCCGTCTTCTTCTTAAAAATCCATTTGTTTTCTATCGCTCGCCGATCATCGGGCAATTCAATCAAAGTCCACACTTTGTTTTCATACATGGATTCTATCTCGGACTTCATGGCTTCTAGCCATTTGTTGGAATCTGGGCCCGCCATCGCTTCTTCATAGTTCGAAGGTTCACCGTTGTCTAACAACACGATTTCCGGGACAGGGTTGCCGTACCACTGCAGTGCGGAACGTGTCCTTGTGGACCCTACGAGGTTCAGTAGCAACTTGATCCGAAGTACCTTGATCATCATCATTAATTTCCTCTTCGGTTGGTGTAGGCATCACAGAACACTTTCCGAGCTACACTACTATCCTGTTCAAGAGGTAGTACTTCATCGAGTTCTACTCTCCTCCCACTTACTTCTTTCGAGAGAAACTCTTTTTCCGTAAAGGTTCCGTTCTTGGCAACAAAAATCTTGCCCTCGGATCTTAAGTAGAAGGTATACCCAATGGTTTCTTTAGGGTATCCTATGAAGACGCATTTTCCGACTTGGGTTCGAGCTTTTCGGGTTGAAGTTTCTTGACATAAGCATCGCATCCCCAAACTTTTAGAAAGCGACAGCTTAGGTTTCTTCCCAAACCATAATTCATACGGTGTCGTCTCAACGGACTTAGACGGTGCCCTATTTAAAGTGAATGTAGCTGTCTCTAGAGCGTATCCCCAAAATGATAGCGGTAAATCGGTAAGAGACATCATAGACCGCACCATATCCAATAGAGTGCGATTACGACGTTCGGACACACCGTTCTGTTGAGGTGTTCCAGCGGCGTGAGTTGTGAAACGATTCCACATTTTCTTAAGTGTGTACCAAATTCGTGACTTAAATATTCTCCTCCACGATCTGATCGTAAGAATTTTATCTTTCGGTCACGTTGATTCTCTACTTCATTCTGAAATTCCTTGAACTTTTCAAAGGTCTCGGACTTGTGTTTCATCAAGTAGACATACCCATATCTACTCAAGTCATCTGTGAGAGTGAGAACATAACGATATCCTCCATGAGCCTCAACGCTCATTGGACCGCACACATCGGTATGTATGATTTCCAACAAGTTGGTTGCTCGCTCCATTGTTCCGGAGAACGGAGTCTTGGTCATCTTGCCCATGAGGCATGGTTCGCATGTGTCAAATGATTCATAATCTAAAGACTCCAAAAGTCCATCAGCATGGAGCTTCTTCATGCGCTTGACACCAATGTGACCAAGGCGGCAGTGCCACAAGTATGTGGGACTATCGTTATCAACTTTACATCTTTTGGTATTCACGCTATAAACATGTGTAATACTAAACGCCGAGATTCATTAAGAATAAACCATTGACCATCGGAGCATGACCATAAAACATATCTCTCATATAAATAGAACAACCATTATTCTCGGATTTAAATGAGTAGCCATCTCGCATTAAACGAGATCCGGATACAATATTCATGCTCAAACTTGGCACCAAATAACAATTATTAAGGTTCATAACTAATCCCGTAGGTAAATGAAGAGGTAGCGTGCCGACGGCGATCACATCGACTCTGGAACCATTCCCGACGCGCATCGTCACCTCGTCCTTTGCCAGTCTCCGCTTATTCCGCAGCTCCTTTGGTGTTGCCGGCCTTCTTGTCCGCTAAGTATTTGGGGCAGTTCCGCTTCCAGTGACCCCTCCCCTTGCAATAAAAGCACTCAGTCTCGGGTTTGGGTCCATTCTTTGACTTCTTCTCGGCAACTTGCTTACCGGGCGCGGCAACCTCCTTGCCGTCCTTCTTGAAGTTCTTCTTGCCCTTGCCCTTCTTGAACTTGGTGGTCTTATTGACCATCAACACTTGATGTTCTTTCTTGATTTCAACATCGGCTGACTTCAGCATAGAGAACACTTCAGGAATGGTCTTTACCATCCCCTGCATGTTGTAGTTCATCACAAAGCTCTTGTAGCTTGGTGGGAGCGATCGAGGATTCTGTCAATGACCGCCTCATCGGGGAGGTTAATGTTCAATTTGGGTCATACGGTTGTGCAACCCGGACATCTTCAAGATGTGCTCACTTGTAACTATTTTCCTCCATCTTACAACTATAGAACTTGTCGGAGATGTCATATCTCTCGACCAGGCGTGAGCTTGGAAAACAAGTTTCAGCTCCTCGAACATCTCATATGCTCCGTGATTCTCAAAACGCTGTTGGAGCCCCGGTTCTAAGCAGTAAAGCATGCCGCACTGAACGAGGGAGTAATCATCAGCGAGAGTTTGCCAAGCATTCATAATGTCTTGGTTCTGCAGACGGAGCGTCACCTAGCGGTCCTTCTAGGACATATTGTTTCCTGGCAGCTATGAGGATGATCCTCAGGTTCCGGACCCAGTCAGTATAGTTGCTGCCGTCATCTTTCAGCTTGGTTTTCTCTAGGAACGCGTTGAAGTTCAAGTTGACATGAGCGTTGGCCATTTGATCTACAAGACATATTATGCAAAAGTTTTTAGACTAAGTTCATGATAATTAAGTTCATCTAATCAAATTATTTCAATGAACTCCCACTCAGATTAGACATCCCTCTAGTCATCTAAGTGTTACACGATCCGAGTCGACTAGGCCGTGTCCGATCATCACGTGAGACGGACTAGTCATCATCGGTGAACATTCTCATGTTGATCGTATCTTCTATACGACTCGTGTTCGACCTTTCGGTCTCCGTGTTCCGAGGCCATGTCTGTACATGCTAGGCTCGTCAAGTAAACCCTAAGTGTTTTCGCGTGTGTAAATCTGTCTTACACCCGTTGTATGTGAACGTAAGAATCCATCACACCCGATTATCACGTGGTGCTTAGAAGCGAAGAACTTTAGCAACGGTGCACAGTTAGGGGAAACACTTCTTGAAATTGTTGTAAGGGATCATCTTATTTACTACCGTCGTTCTAAGTAAACAAGATGTTTAAACATAATAAACATCACATGCAATTATATATAGTAGTGACATGATATGGCCAATATCATAAAGCTCCATTGATCTCCATCTTCGAGGCTCCATGATCATCTTGTCACCGGCATGACACCATGATCTCCATCATCATGATCTCCATCATTGTGCCTCCATGAAGTTGTCACGCCAACGACTACTTCTACTTCTATGGCTAACGCGTTTAGCAATAAAGTAAAGTAAGTTACATGGCGTTCTTCAATGACACGCAGGTCATACAAAATAAAGACAACTCCTATGGCTCCTGCCGTTGTCATACTCATCGACATGCAAGTCGTGATTCCTATTACAAGAACATGATCTCATACATCACAATGTGTCATTCATCATTCATCACAACTTGGCCATATCACATCACATGACAATTGCTGCAAAAACAAGTTAGACGTCCTCTAATTGTTGTTGCATCTTTTACGTGGCTGCAATTGGGTTCTAGCAAGAACGTTTTCTTACCTACGAATAACCACAACGTGATCTTGTCAACTTCTATTTACCCTTCATAAGGACCCTTTTCATCGAATCCGCTCCAACTAAAGTAGGAGAGACAGACACCCGCCAGCCACCTTATGCAACTAGTGCATGTTAGTCGGTGGAACCGGTCTCACGTAAGCGTACGTGTAAGGTTGGTCCGGGCCGCTTCATCCCACAATACCGCGGAAGCAAGATAAGACTAGTAGCGGCAAGTAAATTGACAAGATCCACGCCCACAACTAAATTGTGTTCTACTCGTGCAATAGAGAACTACGCATAGACCTAGCTCATGATGCCACTGTTGGGGAACGTTGCAGAAAATTAAAATTTTTCCTACGGTTTCACCAAGATCCATCTATGAGCTCTACTAAGCAACGAGTCAAGAGAGAGAGTTTGCATCTACATACCACTTGTAGTTCGATGCAAGCGTTCGAGGGAGTGGTGATGATGAAGACGTTCCCAACGTGATTCCGATCACCGATGACCAAGTGCTGAGCGGACAGCACCTCCGCGTTCAACACACGTGCGGAGACGATGGCGTCTCCTTCTGCCTTGATCCAGCAAGGAGGAAGGAGAGGTTGAGGAAGACAACTCCAATGGCAGCACGACGGCGTGATGCGAGATGGAGGATTGTTCTCGGCAGGGCTTCGCCAAGCCTATGCGGAGGAGGAGAGGTGTTGGGAGGGAGGGCTGCGCCTTCAATGGTGTTTGCAGCCCTCCCCACACCCCTCTATTTATAGGAGGAGAGGGCAGGGGCCGGCCATCTAGGGAAACCCTAGATGGGGCAGCGGCCAAAGGGAGGAGGGAGGGTGACTTGCCCCCAAGCTGAGGCGCCCCTTTAGGGTTTCCTCCCCATGCCCTAGCCGCATGGGCCTGGGTGGGAGGTGCGCCCAGCCCACCAGGGGCTGGCTCCCTCTCCACTTAGCCCATGTGGCCCCCGGAGGTGGCCCCTCCCGGTGGACCTCCGGAACTCTCCCGGTGGCCCCGGTACATTACCGGTATACCCCGAAACTTTCCGGAGTCCGTTTAACCACTTTCCATATATAAATCTTTACCTCCGGACCATTCCGGAACTCCTCGTGACGTCCGGGATCTCATCCGGGACTCCGAACAACATTCGGTAATCACATACTTGTCTTCCTATTAACCCTAAGCGTCACCGAACCTTAAGTGTGTAGACCCTACGGGTTCGGGAGACATCTGCGAACATGACCGAGACGCTCTCCGGTCAATAACCAACAGCGGGATCTGGATACCCATGTTGGTTCCCACACGCTCCTCGATGTTGTCATCGGATGAACCACGATGTCGAGAGTTCAAGCAACCCCGTATGCTATTCCCTTTGTCAGACGGTATGTTACTTGCCCGAGACTCGATCGTCGGTATCCCAATACCTCGTTTAGTATCGTTACCGGCAAGTCACTTTACTCGCATCGTAATGCATGATCCCGTGACCGGACACTTGATCACTTTGAGCTCATTATGATGATGCATTCTTGAGTGGGCCCGATGATACCTCTCCGTCATACGGAGTGACAAATCCCTGTCTCGATTCGTGTCAACCCAATGACACTTTCGGAGATACCTGTAATGCACCTTTATAGTCACCCGATTACGTTGTGACGTTTGGTACACCCAAAGCATTCCTACGGTATCCGGGAGTTACACGATCTCACGGTCTAAGGAAGAGATACTTGACATTGGAAAAGCTCTAGCAAAAGCGAACTACACGATCTTTGTGCTATGCTTAGGATTGGGTCTTGTCCATCACGTCATTCTCCTAATGACGTGATCCCGTTGTCAATGACATCGATGTCCATAGTCGTGAAACCATGACTATCTGTCGACCAACGAGCTAGTCAACTAGAGGCTCACTAGGGACGTATTGTGGTCTATGTATTCACACGTGTATTACGATTTCCGGATAATACAGCTATAGCATGAATAAAAGACAATTATCATGAACAAGGAAATATAATAATAATGCTTTTATTATTGCCTCTAGGGCATATTTCCAACAGTCTCCCACTTGCACTAGAGTCAATAATCTAGTTTACATTGTGATGAATCGAACACCCATAGAGTTCTGGTGTTGATCATGTTTTGCCCGCGAGAGAGGTTTAGTCAACGGATCTGCGACATTCAGATCCGTGTGCACTTTACAAATTTCTATGTCTCCATCCTGAACGTTTTCACGGATGGATTTGAAGCGACGCTTGATGTGCCTGGTCTTCTTGTGAAACTTGGGCTCCTTGGCAAGGGCAATAGCTCCAGTGTTGTCACAGAAGAGTTTGATCGGCCCCGACGCATTCGGTATGACTCCTAGGTCGGTGATGAACTCCTTCACCCAAATTGCTTCATGCGCTGCCTCCGAGGCTGCCATGTATTCCGCTTCACATGTAGATCCCGCCACGACGCTTTGCTTGCAACTGCACCAGCTTACTGCTCCACCATTCAACATATACACGTATCCGGTTTGTGACTTAGAGTCATCCAGATCTGTGTCGAAGCTAGCGTCAACGTAACCCTTTACGACGAGCTCTTCGTCACCTCCATAAACGAGAAACATGTCCTTTGTCCTTTTCGTGTACTTCAGGATATTCTTGACCGCTGTCCGGTGTTCCTTGCGGGATTACTTTGGTACCTTCCTACCAAACTTACAGCAAGGTTTACATCAGGTCCGGTACACAGCATGGCATACATAATAGATCCTATGGCTGAGGCATAGGGATGACACTCATCTCTTCTTTATCTTTTGCCGTGGTCGGGCATTGAGCTGAGCTCAATCTCACACCTTGCAACACGTGCAAGAACCCCTTCTTGGACTGATCCATTTTGAACTTCTTCAAAATCTTATCAAGGTATGTGCTTTGTGAAAGACCTATGAGGCTTCTCGATCTATCCCTATAGATCTTGATGCCTAATATATAAGCAGCTTCTCCAAGGTCCTTCATTGAAAAACACTTATTCAAGTAGGCCTTAATGCTGTCCAAGAATTCTATATCATTTCCCATCAAAAGTATGTCATCTACATATAATATGAGAAATGCTACAGAGCTCCCACTCACTTTCTTGTAAACGCAAGGCTTCTCCATAAGTCTGCGTAAACTAACGCTTTGATCATCTCATCAAAGCGATCGCTCCAACTCCGAGATGCTTGCACCAGCCCATAAATGGATCGCTGGAGCTTGCATACTTTGTTAGCATTCTTAGGATCGACAAAACCTTTCGGCTGCATCATATACAGCTCTTCCTTAAGATATCCGTTAAGGAACGCTGTTTTGACGTCCATCTGCCATATCTCATAATCATAGTATGTGGCAATTGCTAACATGATTCGGACGGACTTAAGCTTCGCTACGGGAGAGAAAGTCTCATCGTAGTTAATCCCTTGAACTTGCCGATAAACCTTAGCGACAAGTCGAGCTTTATAGATGGTGACATTACCATCCGCGTCCGTCTTCTTCTTAAAAATCCATTTGTTTTCTATCGCTCGCCGATCATCGGGCAAGTCAGTCAAAGTCCACACTTTGTTTTCATACATGGATTCTATCTCGGACTTCATGGATTCTAGCCATTTGTTGGAATCTGGGCCCGCCATCGCTTCTTCATAGTTCGAAGGTTCACCGTTGTCTAACAACATGATTTCCAGGACAGGGTTGCCGTACCACTCTGGTGCGGAACGTGTCCTTGTGGACCTACGAGGTTCAGTAGCAACTTGATCCGAATTACCTTGATCATCATCATTAATTTCCTCTTCAGTTGGTGTAGGCATCACAGGAACACTTTCCTGAGCTGCACTACTATCCTGTTCAAGAGGTAGTACTTCATCGAGTTTTACTCTCCTCCCACTTACTTCTTTCGAGAGAAACTCTTTTTCCAGAAAGGTTCCGTTCTTGGCAACAAAAATCTTGCCCTCGGATCTTAAGTAGAAGGTATACCCAATGGTTTCTTTAGGGTATCCTATGAAGACGCATTTTCCGACTTGGGTTCGAGCTTTTCAGGTTGAAGTTTCTTGACATAAGCATCGCATCCCCAAACTTTTAGAAACGACA
The DNA here is from genome assembly GCA_021605145.1 of Aegilops bicornis. NCBI lineage: Eukaryota > Viridiplantae > Streptophyta > Magnoliopsida > Poales > Poaceae > Aegilops > Aegilops bicornis. The sequence goes on from CM038674.1 coordinate 652,037,551, forward strand.
GCTTAGGTTTCTTCCCAAACCATAATTCATACGGTGTCGTCTCAACGGACTTAGACGGTGCCCTATTTAAAGTGAATGTAGCTGTCTCTAGAGCGTATCCCCAAAATGATAGCGGTAAATCGGTAAGAGACATCATAGACCGCACCATATCCAATAGAGTGCGACTACGACGTTCGGACACACCGTTACGCTGAGGTGTTCCAGGCGGCGTGAGTTGTGAAACGATTCCACATTTTCTTAAGTGTGTACCAAATTCGTGACTTAAATATTCTCCTCCACGATCTGATCGTAAGAATTTTATCTTTCGGTCACGTTGATTCTCTACTTCATTCTGAAATTCCTTGAACTTTTCAAAGGTCTCGGACTTGTGTTTCATCAAGTAGACATACCCATATCTACTCAAGTCATCTGTGAGAGTGAGAACATAACGATATCCTCCATGAGCCTCAACGCTCATTGGACCGCACACATCGGTATGTATGATTTCCAACAAGTTGGTTGCTCGCTCCATTGTTCCGGAGAACGGAGTCTTGGTCATCTTGCCCATGAGGCATGGTTCGCATGTGTCAAATGATTCATAATCTAAAGACTCCAAAAGTCCATCAGCATGGAGCTTCTTCATGCGCTTGACACCAATGTGACCAAAGGCGGCGATTGCCACAAGTATGTGGGACTATCGTTATCAACTTTACATCTTTTGGTATTCACGCTATAAACATGTGTAATACTACGCTCGAGATTCGTTAAGAATAAACCATTGACCATCGGAGCATGACCATAAAACATATCTCTCATATAAATAGAACAACCATTATTCTCGGATTTAAATGAGTAGCCATCTCGCATTAAACGAGATCCAGATACAATATTCATGCTCAAACTTGGCACCAAATACCAATTATTAAGGTTTATAACTAATCCCGTAGGTAAATGAAGAGGTAGCGTGCCGACGGCGATCACATCGACTCTGGAACCATTCCCGACGCGCATCGTCACCTCGTCCTTTGCCAGTCTCCGCTTATTCTGCAGCTCCTTTGGTGTTGCCGGCCTTCTTGTCCGCTAAGTATTTGGGGCAGTTCCGCTTCCAGTGACCCTCCTTGCAATAAAAGCACTCAGTCTCGGGTTTGGGTCCATTCTTTGACTTCTTCCCGGCAACTTGCTTACCGGGCGCGGCAACCTCCTTGCCGTCCTTCTTGAAGTTCTTCTTGTCCTTGCCCTTCTTGAACTTGGTGGTCTTATTGATCATCAACACTTGATGTTCTTTCTTGATTTCAACCTCGGCTGACTTCAGCATAGAGAACACTTCAGGAATGGTCTTTACCATCCCATGCATGTTGTAGTTCATCACAAAGCTCTTGTAGTTTGGTGGGAGCGATCGGAGGATTCTGTCAATGACCGCCTCATCGTGGAGGTTAATGTTCAGCTGGGTCATACGGTTGTGCAACCTGCACATCTTCAAGATGTGCTCACCGACGTAACTGTTTTCCTCCATCTTACAACTATAGAACTTGTCGGAGATGTCATATCTCTCGACCCGGGCGTGAGCTTGGAAAACAAGTTTCAGCTCCTCGAACATCTCATATGCTCCGTGATGCTCAAAACGCTTTTGGAGCCCCGGTTCTAAGCTGTAAAGCATGCCGCACTAAACGAGGGAGTAATCATCAGCGCGAGTTTGCCAAGCATTCATAATGTCTTGGTTCTCTGGGACGGGAGCGTCACCTAGCGGTCCTTCTAGGACATATTGTTTCATGGCAGCTATGAGGATGATCCTCAGGTTCCGGACCCAGTCCGTATAGTTGCTGCCGTCATCTTTCAGCTTGGTTTTCTCTAGGAACGCGTTGAAGTTCAAGTTGACATGAGCGTTGGCCATTTGATCTACAAGACATATTATGCAAAAGTTTTTAGACTAAGTTCATGATAATTAAGTTCATCTAATCAAATTATTTCAATGAACTCCCACTCAGATTAGACATCCCTCTAGTCATCTAAGTGTTACACGATCCGAGTCGACTAGGCCGTGTCCGATCATCACGTGAGACGGACTAGTCAATGGTTTATTCTTAATGAATCTCGAGCGTAGTACCCAGCGTCGCGTCCCTGGCCGCCCGTCGCGTCCTGCGCTGCAACCGATGATCGAGGGAGGAAAGGGACCCCGCCGCCGAAGACACAGGCCGAGCCAGTTGCGTCTCGCGCCGCCGCCGCTCCTCGATGGAGGAGAGGCACCACGCCGCCCCATTGACGTAAGACGAGCTCACTGCACCCGGCTCCGCTGCCGCTGCTCGAGGGAGGAAGGGTCGTGCGCCGCCAGGTGTGTGGGATTTATTTTAGCGAGGGGCGGCGTCGCGGCGACGAGCCGACCATAGGTGCGAGAAGGCAGGGGCAAGAAGAGATGCGATCACGGAGAAGAAAAGAGATGCGAGCGCGGATTCCAAACAATCGGCATTGGCGATAGCGATCGTGCAACAGAGCGGTTTCGTGCCGCGAGCTCGGCGTGCAGGAAGGAGACGACGTGCAGGGGAGCAAATTTCGTTCTGTTTCCTTAGATAGCGATCAGAATTGCACGATCAGAGGGGACGTGGGACTGGTAGGTAGAATATTCCTCTGGTGGAGTACGGTCAGCCACTAAAAATTGCTAAGTCCACACCATGATGTTATTAGATCAATATTGGCTGTTAGATTGAGATATGTGGGACTAATCGTGTGGTGTTGATCGGTCAGTGCGGTGTTGTGGGACAATTTGCTGGGTGCACTTAAGAAAATTCTTGTTTGATTGTTTAATAGTAGTGGAGAAAGGGCTATAAAAATATAGAACTTGTGAAGCATCCCTTCAATCTACCATCTTTACTGGAAGCTCATATTCTATATTTCTGCTATGTAGATACCCGCGAGCCTGCTGTTGAACTCGCTGAAAATGGAGATAGACATGGATTTAACGGTTCTCATTCATTTAAATCTCAGTGATTTCATACCAGTTTCTATTTGGAACTGAGATAACTAGGAACCATTTCCTTCATGATACTGGCTGTATGAGCTTTTTTCCTTCGGTGTAGGCCAATATTGTACAAAGTTATTTCCTAAAATTATATTCGAAGGTGTCTTCTATGAGAGTAACCATCTCAATCTTTTTTCTATATTTGTCACAAGGTTCTTGTGCTGAAGTGGTTTTTTTGGTCAATATGTTTTCTTCTGAATATTTCAAGAATGAATATTTCAATATGTTATAAGTGAAAATTTATGTAGTGACAAATGTTTGGGAATCACAGTGGCGAAAAGGTGCAATGCAGGAAGAGAAACTTTAGTGCTTGTTGTAACGTATTTGTGGCATTTTTTTCGTCTTCTGCCCGTAGCAACGCACCGGCAGTCTACTAGTTTCTTTAAAGGTATAGTTCCCAATCTGCTCCAAGAACCAACGTACACAGAAGATTATTTTCAAACTTTACGTTATTTTATATTTGTATGGGCTCTAGAAAAAATCACCAAAAAGATTGAGAAAACCATTAAAAGATTAATAAAGTATTAGTAATTTGAAGAATATGCAATCCATTTTGAATGTGTGCGTATATCTTACCAGCGTTTTTGTGTTTAATAAAAATGGGCAAAAAAAGCTCAATCTGTGAGGAAGTAAGCGAGTTAAAAGTTGAAGATAAAAGATGCATAAAAAAAGAAAAGAAAAGTTGAAGATAAAAATATTGTAATTAGCATAATTAGTTTCCTTTCCTTTTAATTTCGAACTTTTAAGATGTAATCATTAATTTACTTTTGTATATTTATGTATAGTGCAAAGTCCATATTGATTGATCATAATAAAGGAATTAATTTCCCAAGATTTTTTTAGCAACATTTAATTTCGGGAACCACTAGGTCAGACTACTGATGCCTAGCATTCTATGAGACTAGTAGAGAGGCGTTGGATTGGATCCCATGGAACCGTTGGATAAGCAAGGCACCTTCCGTTGAGTGTTCCCAAAACTGAAACTAGTTAATGCTGATTACCTGTGATTCCGCCGCTGGATTTCAGCAGGTTGATTGCTAGTCCTTTTAACATATGGTATGTAGCTTGCTTCCATATAAATCGATGCTGCCTACACATAAATCAGTGCTTTTTTTTGCGGATTGCTTTCTCTGTGCTTCAAAATCTGCAGTATGTTAAATGGTGCTTGTGGCAAACTAGGTGCATCTGACGCATTCATCTTCTATTAATAGTGGAAGCATATCAATTCGTTTTGCTTCTATCGGCTAGCAAAATTTGCTTCCATATCAATTGTATATTTTTTCAGTTTGTCCAACGTGACAATTTATTTTGCATCGTCTAGGCTCAGTGCAGACGGCTTGCTTCCAACATTACAAATACATGCTTCCATCAAACATCTATTTTACCATTGTTCCAGAATCTTTCAAACAAATTAAATTGGAACTTTTCCTTAGAATCTAGTATCTGCATCCGAATAAATATGAATTTTCTTCCACAGAATTTGTAATTTGCATCCAAAGAAATGAATATTTGCATCCATAGAATTTGAAATCTCAAACATCTTTTCTACCATTGTTACAGACTCTTACAAAAAAATTAAATTGGAACTTGTTCTTCAAAGAATCTGGTATCTGCATCCGAATATATAGGAATTTGCTTCCAAAGAATTTGTAATTTGCATCCAAAGATATGAGTATTTGCATCCATAGGATTTGGAATTTGAATCGAAAGAATTCAGAATTAGTTTTCTTGCAACAAAACGGATGCCTTGCTTCGAGAGATCGTTGCTTCCGAATCATTATGATACTATTTTCATAGACTAGAAGAATTGCTTCCATACAAATATATATTTGTTTCCATTAAAAAGAAAAAGAAAAACTATATCATATCAAATAACATGGGAAGTGCTTCCATGCTGATAATCATGTGTCTCTGTTAAGGGCACTACTAGGCGCCGGTGCGCCGGCCGAATTTCGGCCGGTCAGCGCGCACCCGTACTATTGCAGTTTCATCTGCCGTTGGATCCGGGCCTTTTTTTCCTTCCTCGTCTCGCACATCATGCCAGAACAAAAAAAAATAGGAATCTCCGGCGCACCCGGCCCGCTCACGCAGCCTGCCATGGCCGCGCGTGCCGCTGATTCGAAGCACCGTCGGCTCGCCGTCCCCGCAGCACTGGCCCTCGCTGGATCTGGCAGGCCACCATCGCTGCACCGAGCCGTCGCCATGTAGCAAAACAATTAACTGATTGCCGCAAAAAATAACACCGATGCAGCAAAATTATGATGTCGGTTCCAGCAAAATCGGCCTCCAGTTGCAGCCTTTCAGTGAAAGTTCATCGCTGTCACCGTTTGTAGATGGGGTAGTAGCTAACAAAAACACCGGTTTCAACAAAAAAAATTGCTGGTTCCAGCAAAAAATATATCCAGCAGAAAAAAACAAAAAAAGGGATGGTAGCAAAACTCAACTACACTGGTAACAAAAAACAAAGACAATGGTAGCAAATTTGGATGGTTCAGAGGTAAAAAAGATGCATCCGGCAAAAAAAAGTCAAAAGACAGGGTAGTAGCAAAAACGGAGACGGTGGTAGCACAAATCAAAGACTCTGGTAACAAAAAAATGGAGTGGTTCTAGTAGAAAGATGGATCCAGCAAAAAAAAACCAAAGATGGGTGCCAAAAATCAAAAAAAGGACGGTGGTAGCAAAAAACAAAACGATGGTAGCAAAAATTTGGCATGGTTGTAGAAAAAAGCACTTCCAAAAATGTGGATCCTAGCAAAAAATGTTGATGCTTCCAACAAAAACAAAAACCGGTTGTAGCAAAAAAAATTGCCAATTGCAGCACCCGCCGAGGCCGATTCCAGCATCTCGTTTGCTCATGCAAGACGTAACTACCGGCCCATCACCCGGTGGAGGACGGCGCACGCCAGAGCAGCGCGGGGCAGGTGGAGGCGGCTGCTCGCTAGAATAGAGCGGGGCAAGTGAGGGCTTTACGCTCGTCGGAGCAACACAAGGGGAGTTGGAGGCGGCCGCTCGTCGGATCAGCGTGGGGTTGTGCTCGTCGAGCAGCGGGGGGGTTTGGTGGAGGTGGTCGCTCGCCGGAGCAGCCTGATCTGTGTTTGATTTGGAGGAAAAGAAGATGTCTGGCGTTGACGGGAAGAAAGAGATAAAGGGGATACGAAAGCGGTTTGCAGGGCCCACTAGTGACGCGTGGGAGAGAAAGGTGCGAGGGATGTGGAGACGACGCTGCGTACGCAGGCCATGTGGGCGAGGGACCGGCGGAACACGCAGCCGGTCGATCGGCTGCGAACGTTTCCCCTCTGTTAAATATAGAATTTACTTCTACGATGGTCAGTAAGCTCCACACCATCTTCCACAGTGACACACACTGCAATCAAAAGTGCGAGGAACTTGTCCCTTGCACTATTGTGATGCGGACATATGTGATGCTTCTTCCTAATAAATTCTTATGTGCTTCCTACAACCAGAGTACATAAACATGTGACGGAGTTAAATAACTCTGATGGACAAATTCAAGAGATGAAGATGAAAGAACTCAAGAACTACAATGCTTCAAATAATGGAAATATTCCTTGCATGGGCGATTGACACATTAACCTTCAAATCCGATCAGGGGCTCTTCAAAGAGGGGAACACCGGAGTCCACTGCTTGTTGTTCCGCCTTCTGGTGCTACTCCGACCTGGGAGGTCAACCGTCGAAGCAGCAATCACAGAGAGGAAGTAGGGCTCGGCCATCTAATGACAGGAATGTGCACCTGCACACCTGCAATGTTGCCTAGTGATGGGAGGCGGAACGAATCTAGCCAGTGAGGTGGAGAGGAGCGGAGGAACAGATCTTACCGCGCGCTGCAGCGCAATCGTAGAGAAGATGAGTAGTGCGATGGCGAGGGAAGTTCATGCGAGGGGGTCTTGGGATGGATGAACGGGTGAGTGATTAGCGGGATGGGTTTATGCGCCAGATGCGGGTGGTTGGTTAGAGGCGTTCTGTTTTTTTTTTTTTTTTGATGAAAACGACTAAAGAGATAAGATGTATTTTGGCCGTGGGATTCAGCTAGATGGACGGTGGTCCATCGGTCTGATGCGGTGCTTCTGATCAGACTACAGATTATCAGTGTTTCCCTTTAATTTCCCAAGAGGTTAGACACATAGGAGCCACTGGATTGGGCAGAATTAATGGCTCATATTAACTTGGACCATCTTAAAATTTCTCATTTCATAAATGAAAAGATATCGCTGCATGCCTCGCTTACTCAAGGGTGCATCACGAGGGAGCCAGCACAGGACCGAAATGGCCGCGAATGCCTCGAGGTCACACGCCACACGCAACACGCAAGGGAAGAGCAGAGCCAAGATCCAGCGACCCGGGTCGAAGATTTCATACCCGTACGTCGAACAGCCCACAATCTCACATCCGCAGAGATAGTCACAGTCTCTCAGGGAGCAAGTAGTGTCTCATCAGTGGAGTGCTCGCTTACTCAAGCTGCGATCTCGTCAACTGAAGCCGTCCCTGACTGTGATCCGCCCACGCAGCTTGATGGGCCGAAGGATAGCCATCTTGTTGCTCGTCGCCGCCGCCGTCCTCCTGCCCCTGCTGGCGGTCGCCACGCATCGCCTGCCGCGGCATGCTCCAGGTACGCACGATCGAGTGCCAAGAGATTTCAGTCGGGTGTTCCGGATCCTACCTATGCATGCACGAATGGGTGATTGATTTGATTTCGGTGTTGATGGTCCTAGGTGGTGGCGCCGGCGCGTGGGATCGACCGGAGGGGCTGTGCCGTGGAGGGGCGGTGCTGGGTGTGGGAGCTGCGAGGCGCCTGGGGCAGAGGATGCCGGTGAAGGCGCCTCCCTCGCCGGACCCCAATCCCGGCAAGGGCACGTCGACGCGTCGGCTGCCCACGCGCCTCCCCTCTCCTCCGTCCAACAAAGAATAGTGGCCATTAATTAATTTTGTGCAGACACCGACCCATTTTGGACGGTTTCTCAACAGCATGCAGAATAATGAAAACGGCAATAGATAAACATTGCCAAAATAAACTCTCTTCCCTTTATTTTGTCAGGCACATCTGTAAGTCATCTCATAACAATGCAGAGTTTTTCCAAAAAAATCTGGATCTAAAGCGACAATCTCCTCTTCCTCCTTAATTCGGACAGTCAGCACCCATTTAATAACGCTTACGAGCGTCGCAAAAAACTAATCATGTGATCTGATCCATACTCTCCCTCTCCCTCTCCCACGTGTTGCGCGATTTTCTCCATGCCCGCCCTCCCTCCCGCCTTTTCTGACTTATGAACCCCAATCCGGTGACTCTTAAACGACTATCATCGGGCGGTTCGTTTTCTCTCGATACAACCATCTCTATCACCCAATAGGACCCAACACGCATTGGGGAATAAAATTCTCGTTTGTAATGACCCCATGCATTTTGTATTAATTAATTGGCAACAAATCAAAAGAACGACAACATTGGCGATGAAGGAACACATTACACTAGGCTTAGAAATGAAAATGACAAATTTCTTGGATGGGCCTAACACAAAAGGGAGTGAGTTCTACGATTTCTTTTACAAAAAGACTTTTCTTGGATATGATAGTATCATTGTTGTTTCTACATTAGCAATGCGATTCCAATGATGGTAAACCAAACATAGTGTCCGTTTGTTTTGATTTATTAGTCAAGAGAGCTAAGTCAATAAAGATCTCTCTCTCTCTCTCTCTCTCTCTCTCTCTCTCTCTCTCTCTCTCTCTCTCTCAATTTTTGGGCTTCGATTATTGTTAGGTTACAAATCCTCATTGCGCTATATTCTCGATTTTCTTCATTTTTGTATTTAGTCTTACAAACCCAAATGAAAAGAGTAGTTGGCTTGATTGCATTCGTAATCCAGGAATCTAACGTAATTAACATGTCCCCGTTTGAGATAGCCAGACGTAGTACCTTTTTTGAGGAATGTTTCAAAGAGGGGTAGGGTGTACGTAGGGCTTATTTTAGAAAAAAGAATCAACTCACTATATAGAGAAAACTGGGTCAAAAACCATAAATGCATCGTTATTAAAAGAGAACGTGTAGAAACCCCATCAACATGGAAACACCTAGCAAAACTAGGTAACGCGGCGAACCAACCTGTGGTTGGATGATTAGAGGGACTGTGGTATCCCTAACCCATCAGGGTTCAAGTCCTGGTGCTCGCATTTATTCCTGAATTTATTTCAGGATTTCTGGTGATGTGCATTCAGTCGAAGGAGACGTTCCCGTCGACGACGAGGTGCCTACGGTGACTTTCTAAATTTCAAGATGATATGCCGGCTCAGTCTTTCGAAGGTGCTCATAGGGGTAGGATGTGTGTGTGTGTATGTTCATATGGATGAGTGTATGCGCGTGTATATGAGCGCTTACGTCTGTACTGTGTTTCAAAAAAAACTAGGCAACGCGATCCAACAGTCCTAGCATCGCTCACTAGCTGATATCACCTATGCCCCCGAAACCGCACCCGCGGGCCCACAAAGTTGACCTTTACCATCATGTACATGCGTTTCAATCATGCTAAGATGTGAAACTAGATCTTCGTCGCCCAGTAGAATCAGTTGTGACCAAAATGAGTACAAAATCGGCGCACCTTCGGACCATACAGCTGAGGATATTGCCCTAAGCTTGCACCATGTGCAATTAGAAAGTATGTTGCCTTATTCATTCTCTAGAACAATGAATGATGCAGAAACGAGAAAAAAAATAACCAGACAGAGATTTTTATTTCCTGGAAGAGGACACCACTGAGCGATCTATCATGGTAATTATCACTAATGGCTCGCTTCACTAGGAGGGACTATATTTCGACCACGACTGCAATCATGCCCCAGCTCTGAGTTGGGGATTCTGAATATGTTGGATATGACCCACCCATATAGCCACTGCCTCCCCGAGCTCGTTTTGTACGACAAACCCCAAGTTGCCACGCAAGGCATTATTTGGAGTGCTTTCCATCAACATTGATCTTCAGTGGGTCCCTTCTATTGAGGAATGTTACAAAGAGGCCCATGGTGTATGTACTATTTATTTCCGGAAAAAAATCAACCCACACTATACGTAAAACTATGCCAAAACCCTTAAATGCATGGTTATTAAAAAGGAAAGTGTAGAACCCAATAGCATGGAAACATCTAGCAAAAATAGGCATGCATCACAATCTAACAACAACTATGCAGGCATCCTAGCATTGCTCGCCAACTGATATCATCTCTGCTCCATGAAACCACAACCATGAGCCCACAAAGTTGACCTCTACCACCAGGCACATCCATAAAAAAATGTGGGTAAAATGTGAAACTAGCTCTTCAACAACGCCTTCGAGAATGAAGTGGTACCTAAATACCCAATCAGGGTAAGGATAGATGTGTGTATGATGCTTGGTCGTCTGATGTTTTGGTGTCATTGCGTGTGAGCTGGCCAAGGAAGTTACAATTTACAAGTGCCTAATTTTGCCTTAGAATTACTTATTTATTATTTTTATACAGGTCCTTGGTATTTGGAAAATCTTTCATTCGGAATCCTATGACCGGCTTTTGTAGACATTTAAGGGGTGGTTTTCTATTCACTTTGAAGCAGCCTACGCCATCTTCTGAAGCCTCACAATCATCCTAACCTACACGAGTCGAAAAGTGAGTAGGTCCACGTACGATCAAGCCATGTCGTTAGCTTAAAAGGCAGGTAGCTTGAACTGAGACCTATTCCACTAGGGTTGGACGAACAACAGCCACTGGCGGGAGACCTTCCGTCCCCTCGCCTTCTTTAGTCATCTTGATGCCAAGAGGTGAGAGGACCTCAGATCGCCAAGAATCATATGGTCTTCATCAACATATACTGGTGCTCGTTGTATTTTTGCGAAGAAAAACACTACATTCTTTATTTGGCGATGCCATGGAGCCGAAAAGGCTTGTGTCCTTGCATATCGATTATTTAGATCGACTAAGTTTATTTTAGCGTGCCATGTTGCTTTTGTTGCTTTGGTTCTTCATAGAGTTAAAATCTTTCCTCGACAGTATGCTGGGGATCTTGCGGTTCGACGTCCTGCACTTCTAGGGAACCATCCCCAGCCCAAGTATGTTCACCACTTATGGTTTCCCATCTTTTTAGATGGGCGACTCAAGGGGCTTTCAGAAACCTTTATTGATAACCAAGTTTGTGCGGGTAAACAAGCGGTGGTATCGTTGCTCCGCTTCAATTGCAGTCTCTTTACTGAAAGTCTTGGCACTATTTCATCTTGCAAAGATTGACACCATATAAAAGAGATTTCATTGTAATTCTTAGTTGTACGAGTTACTTCGTAATTTCTTGTATCTTGGATCCAAAGCATTGAACCTACAATATTGGCCAGTGTGAATGAAATTACAGGTATTTCTCATAAAAACATGTGCGCAAATAGCCATCTGGGGTAAGTGTGTATTAAAAGAAAAAAGGTTAGTAATGGAACTTCAGTAATATCACAACTTCAACCCATAGAGTGCAAAAACAACACCACAAACTATGTAGAATACTCTTTTTCCAAAAATGCATTTGATACTGTCTGAAAACTTTGAAGTACCATTATAAACAGTTAGTAAATACATGATAACAGTTTTTAATACATGATGACTAGTTTTTCATACACCATAAACATTTTAAAAGTATACCATGAACATTTTAAAAGTACACCATAAACATTTGATACGGTATGAAAACTTTTAAGTACCATGATAAACATTTAGTAAATACATGATAACAATTTTTAATTCATGATGACTAGTTTTTCATATGCCATGGCCATTTTGTTAAATACTAAGCATTTCTAATACACAATGAACATTTTAAAAGTACATGGTGGACCTTTTCAGTAAAATGTAAACAAACCAATTTTTAGTACACGATGAACACTAATTAATTCACAAGGAACTTTTAATACAAAGAAGAACATTTTAAATAGTTCATAATCATATTTTAATACACAATACGCAATGAATATATTTTTAATGTACACCATAATTTTCTTGGTTACACCGTTAACATTTTAAACACATGGCAAAACCCTTTTTTTAATGGCACACATATTTTAGTAGCTGATGAAGAAAAATAACCAGAAGAAATGAAAAAAGGAAAATGAAAGAAAAATAGGAACAAGGAAAAGGGGAAACTAAACAAAAAATAAGAAGATAAAAAAATGAGGAAAAGGAAATGAACAAAATAAAAAAGGTAGAGAACCCCAAAAAATAGATAAAGAATAGATAGAAACACCAAAAACCAAACCAACCTGGTTTACAGAAAACATTTAGAAAACAGCGGTAAATACCTATTGAAAGAATAGATGGTGAAAAGTCACCAATTATTTGCCCGGTTTTCCCTAGGTTCTAGAGAAAAAAATTTGCACCATTTTTTCGCGTGAAAAAATAATGCTTTCATGAGAATCACAAATTTCGTTCTCCTGGAGGCACAGATTTGCTTCAGGGAGAAGTGTTTTTGGAAAAAATAGATAATAATGTGAAAACTTATCGACATTATTTTAAAATCAATTAACATTTTTAATTTCATGTTTTATTTTCAAATTTGCACATGATTTTAAAAATTTCATTTTTAATTTCATTTTTATTTTCTAATAAATTTTTTAAAAAAGTGTGAACTTTTTAGATTTCTGAACATTTATGAAATTCACTTTGAATTACATGGAAAATTTAAAATTCATTATTTTGTTTCAAATCTAGCAAAGACGCCAACACTATACATATGATAAAGTTGAGAGACGTGAAGGTCATTAAGGTGAAGGGAAATGACATTCACATGTTAATTAACAAAGATGACAGCACAATACGTACTCTATGTATGCTTAATTCACAATTTTTTTTTTTACAAACACATGTAATTTTATTCATACTTATAACAATTACAGGTATAGTGATTTGGATCCAAAATCTAAGAAAACAAAAACTAACTCATATGACCAAGAATTACAATGAAATCTCTTGGAAACACCTTCTTCTTGGTATCATTCTCTGCTAGAAGAAATACTTTAAAGACTTTGATAAAGAGGCTGCAATTGAACTGAAACAACGATGTTGTCACTCTTTCACCTGCACGAACATTACCAATAATGGTTTTTGAAAACCGCCTTGAGTCGCCCATCCAAAAAGATGAGAAGCGTTCTACGTCATGAGGCATTGGCCGTAGTTCTGTTACGCACAGAGAAAACTCAGCCCGCGCCGCATCGTTGTACTAACAGGTCGGGCTTGTGGATGGATCGACCAATTGTAATGCTATGTGCTATGTGCTATACAATAGATGCCACTATGTCTCGCTTAAAGCGAGACGACAGGCGAATGGAACCATCACGTAATGGGCGCGCCAGATCGGCCGGCCCATCATATCTTGTTTCTATTCTGTTTGTATTTTCACATTTTTTGTTTTCATTTTATAAATTTCTTTTTGTACTTCTGATTATACTTATAAAAACCTAAAATATATATTAGAAAATAATAATATATTAAATGATCTGAAAATTCTAATCACGCATTTGAAAAACGTTAAATATGTATAAAAAATAATGACAAAAAATATATAAAATATGTATGAAAAAATATGATCACGTATTTAAAAAATGTTAATCAAGTATTTGAAAAATGTTAATAAAGCATTTGAAAAAATGTTAAATGTGCATCGTAACAATGTTGACCCTGTATAAAAAAATGTTAATCTTGTACATTAAATGTTAATTAAATATTAGGAAAACATTAAATGTGCATACAAATATTGACCATGAATTAAGAAAATGTTAATATTTTATTCAAAATATTAATAAGTCATTTCAAAAATCTTTAAAATGTGTATATATTGTTTTTTACCATGTATTCAGAAAATATAAATCTTGTTAAAAATGATTATCTTGTATTTGAATAATGGTAAACGTGTCTTAGAAAAATGTATTATATATACCGTAATGTACAATGTGCATGGAAAAAGGTAGACACCAAAAATTTAAGTTTTCAAAAAATGTTAAACCTGCATATAAAAATACTTTTCATGTATACAAAAAGTGTTGAATTTGTAGTAAAAAATTAACATGTGTTGGAGAAAAAATTAAACCAATGAAAATCAACAAAACAAATAGGAAACCTATGAAAAAAACATTTCAAAAGCAAAAGAAAATGAAAAACCAAAAAAAGTGCAAAAAATGGAAATAGAAAAAACTGATAAAACCAAGAAATAAACAAAGAAAAAGAATAAAGAAAGAAAACCTAAAAATGAAAATAGAGAAAGAAACAAAAAAAGCAAAGAAAAGGAAAAAACAATGAAAACCAAAAAAGATACGAAGAAAACCAATGAAAATGAAAAGAAAAATCGAATAAAAAATAATAGCAAAGAAAAAATTGTAATAACTGAGAAGAAGCAAAGAAAAAACAATGAAAATACTTTAAAACCCAAAAAAAGAAACGAGGAAATAAAAACAAAGAAAACAATGCAAATGAATGAAAAATTAGTGAAAATCGATAAATAAGAAAAGAAAAGACCATAAAAACCAGGAAAGAAAGAAAGAAAAATCAAAGAAAATTCAAGAAACTTAGAAATATAGAAAAACCAATGAAAATCAAGAGAGAAACGAAAAACATAATGAAAATGAAGAAAAAAAGAAAAATCTGTAAAACCATTAAAGAAGCAAAAAAAAACCATTGGAAGAATATAGAAAAATTGTAAGAACCGAAGAAAAATGACCAAAAAGAAAGAAACCCGGAGAAGAAGCGGAATAATAATGAAAATCGATGAGGAAACGGGAAAAGCCAGATAAGAATTAAAGAAACTGAAAGAGAAAGAAAAAAAACACAGTAGACCACGTCGAACAACACACAACCAGCGAACGGTCTAGCGCTAAAGGAGGGCCTGCCCAGTACTGTATGGTCGCTGGGAAACCTCAAGCAAGATGGAACGAAGTCTCACTATAAGCGAGATATAAATATTGTGCTATGCAACGAGTGAATTTGTTTTTGTTTTGAAAGATCCAAACAATTGCTGGAGTTTGATTGATCATTAGCAGGAAGGAAAGGATCCTAGGATCAAAAGGAAGAAAGCATTAAAACAACATCGAGGCCGGCCAAAGTACATGTCCAACATCACTACTCGCAAAAACATATCTCTCACGATGGATCCCCCAGGGGCTCTCAATGCATTTTGCACCCGTTAGTCAATTGGCCAAAGCTCGATCTTGTCAATAATAATCTTTATGATATACCTTCAGGATGGCAGCTTCTCCAGAAGGTGCATTTGTTGCGCTCCTACCAAATTTTGCAGCAAGTGAACACCAACAAAGTTATTGTCCCTTTCTTGTGTCCTTGCAAATGCCAGATACAAAAGAGTGAATTTCCGTGACCACTGCAGTGCTGCTAGTATGTGGCAACGAGGATCCGTGGGGAAGCCAGGTGCTGCATGAGAGGCGAGAGCGACGTGTGGGAGCCGGGAGGCACTTGGGGTAGAGGGTGCCAGTGAAGAAGCCTCCCTCACCCAACCCCAACGGCATGAACACTATGGTGAAGCCTGATTCGTCGTCACCGCCATTATCGATCTACTGGGTATACAAGTATGCGGATTTGATGCTCACTTGCCGATTATTTGCAACATTGCATGCATTCACGTGGGACATAGCCGCAAAATATTTTCTTAGGATTATCTATTTTGTTGGTAAAAAGACCCTTAGATCTATTACCCATTGACCAACAGTACAAGACAACCTTAACAAAGAAAGATACTACAACCAGGTCCCTAGGATGCCTCACTCCTCCAATCTCCTGGATGCGCTGACAGTGCATCGCCTCAGCTGCTCCATTAGCTTCCCCGGTGCTATATTCCGACGAACCTTGTAGTATAACACGAACGGGAAGTCATAAGCCAAAGAGCTGAGAGCCTCGATGTAGCCCAAGCCGGCACAGAAGCACCAGAGCAGGGCACACCACTGCTGCCACCTAGGATGAAAACAAAAGTGGTAACCACCCAAATCCTGAACAAACTCTCGGGGCTTCCCGGCGACACTGAAGAAGCCAACGCCGTAACGCGGGTGAAGCCCGAAGACAAAACAGCCGATGGTACCGTCGTGTCCACCTCAACAGCAGCACTAGGCCCAACATCCAGATATTGTTTCATGACAAAGCTCGGAGCATCGTTGTTGAGGGGAAGGAAGGATCGGGCTTATTCCATATGCGCCGACGCCGCTCTCCCACATCACTATGGGACAAGCAAGCGCACACCCTATTTACAGACTAGAAAACTAGATCTGTGGTTCCCCTGAAGGAAATATGCCCTAGAGGCAATAATAAAGTTATTATTTATTTCCTTATTGAATGATAAATGTTTATTATTCATGTTAGAATTGTATTAACCGGAAATATAATACATGTGTGAATATATATACAAACATAGTGTCACTAGTATGCCTCTACTTGACTAACTCGTTACTCAAAGATGGTTAAGTTTCCTAACCATAGACATGAGTTGTCATTTGATTAATGGGATCACATCATTAGGAGAATGATGTGATTGACTTGACCCATTCCGTTAGCTTAGCACTTAATCGTTTGGTATGTTGCTATTTTCTTTCTTCATGACTTATACATGTTCCTATGACTATGAGATTATGCAACTCCCGTTTACCGGAGGAACACTTTGTGTGCTACCAAACGCGTCAACGTAATCGGGTGATTATAAAGGAGCTCTACAGGTGTCTCCGAAGGTACATGTTGAGTTGGCGTATTTAGAGATTAGGATTTGTCACTCCGATTGTCGGAGAGGTATCTCTGGGCCCTCTCGGTAATGTACATCACTATAAGCCTTGCAAGCAATGTAGCTAATGAGTTAGTTGCAGGATGATGCATTACATAACGAGTAAAGAGACTTGCCGGTAACGATATTGAACTAGGTATTAAGATACCGACGATCGAATCTCGGGCAAGTAACATACCGATGACAAAGGGAACAACGTATGTTGTTATGCGGTTTGACCGATAAAGATCTTCGTAGAATATGTAGGAGCCAATATGAGCATCTAGGTTCCGCTATTGGTTATTGACCGGAAACATGTCTCGGTCATGTCTACATAGTTCTCGAACCCGTAGGGTCCGCACGCTTAAAGTTAGATGACGGTTATATTATGAGTTTATATGTTTTGATGTACCGAAGGTAGTTCGGTGTCCCGGATATGATCACGGACATGACGAGGAGTCTTAAAATGGTCGAGACGTAAAGATCGATATATTGGATGACTATGTTCGGACACCGAAATGGTTCTGGGAGGTTTCAGACATTTATAGGAGTACCGAGGGTTACCGGAACCCCCCCCCCCCCCGGGAAGCTATTGGGCATTATGGGCCTTAGTCGAAAGGAGAGAGGGAGGGCACGCGGCCCCCCTTGCCCCAATCCGAATTGGGAAAGGGAAGGGGGCGGCAGCCCCCCTTCTCCTTCCTTCTCTCCACCTCCTCCTTCCCCCTTCTCCTACTTGGAATAGGAAAGGGGGGGGGGGCAAAACTACTTGGAGTAGGATATCCCCCCCCCCTTGGGCGTGCCTCTCCCCTTGGCCAGCCCTCTCCTCCTCCCCCTTTATATACGGAGGAAGGGGGCACCCCATAGACACAACAATTGATCATTGATCTCTTAGCCGTGTGCGGTGCCCCCCTCCACCATAATCCACCTCGATAATATCACAGCGGTGTTTAGGCGAAGCCCTGCGTCGGTAGAACATCATCATCGTCACCACGCCGCCGTGCTGATGGAACTCTCCCTCGATGCTCGGCTGGATCGGAGTTCGAGGGACGTAATCGAGCTGAACGTGTGCTGAACTCGGAGGTGTCGTACGTTCGGTACTTGATCGGTCGGATCGTGAAGATGTACGACTACATCAACCGCGTTGTGCTAATGCTTCTGCTTTCGGTCTACAAGGGTACCTGGACAACACTCTCCCCTCTCATTGCTATGCATCACCATGATCTTGCGTGTGCGTAGGAATTTTTTTGAAATTACTATGTTCCCCAACAGTGGCACCCGCGCCAGGTTTTATGCGTAGATGTTATATGCACGAGTAGAACACAAGTGAGTTGTGGGCGATACAAGTCATACTGCTTACCAACATGTCATACTTTGGTTCGGCGGTATTGTTGGATGAAGCGGCCCGGACCGACATTACGCGTACGCTTACGCGAGACTGGTTCTACCGACGTGCTTTGCACATAGGTGGTTGGCTGGTGTCAGTTTCTCCAACTTTAGTTGAACCGAGTGTGGCTACGCCCGGTCCTTGAGAAGGTTAAAATAGCTAACTTGACGAACTATCGTTGTGGTTTTGATGCGTAGGTAAGAACGGTTCTTGCTCAGCCCGTAGCAGCCACGTAAAAATTGCAACAACAAAGTAGAGGACGTCTAACTTGTTTTTGCAGGGCATGTTGTGACGTGATATGGTCAAGACGTGATGCTATATTTTATTATATGAGATGATCATGTTTTGTAACAAAGTTATCGGCAACTGGCAGGAGCCATATGGTTGTCGCTTTATTGTATGCAATGCAATCGCCCTGTAATTGCTTTACTTTATCACTAAGCGGTAGCGATAGTCATAGAAGCAATAGGTGGTGAAACGACAATGATGCTACGATGAAGATCAAGGTGTCGCGCCGGTGACGATGGTGATCATGACTGTGCTTCGGAGATGGAGATCACAAGCACAAGATGATGATGGCCATATCATATCACTTATATTAATTGCATGTGATGTTTATCCTTTATGCATCTTATTTTTCTTTGATCGATGGTAGTATTATAAGATGATCTCTCACTAAATTTCAAGGTATATGTGTTCTCCCTGAGTATGCACCATTGCGAAAGTTCTTCGTGCTGAGACACCACGTGATGATCGGGTGTGATAGGCTCTACGTTCAAATACAACGGGTGCAAAACAGTTGCACACGCGGAATACTTAAGTTAAACTTGACGAGCCTAGCATATACAGATATGGCCTCGGAACACTGAGACCGAAAGGTCGAGCGTGAATCATATAGTAGATATGATCAACATAGTGATGTGTACCATTGAAAACTACTCCATCTCACGTGATGATCGGACATGGTTTAGTTGATTTGGATCACGTGATCACTTAGATGATTAGAGGGATGTCTATCTAAGTGGGAGTTCTTAAGTAATATGATTAATTGAACTTTAATTTATCATGAACTTAGTCCTGATAGTATTTTGCAAATTATGTTGTAGATCAATAGCTCGCGTTGTTGCTTCCCTATGTTTATTTTTGATATGTTCCTAGAGAAAAACTATGTAGAAAGATATTAGTAGTAATGATGCGGATTAGATCCATGACCTGAGGTTTATCCTCATTGCTGCACAGAAGAATTATGTCCTTGATGCACCGCTAGGTGACAGACCTATTGCAGGAGCAGATGCAGACGTTATAAACGTTTGGCTAGCTCAATATGATGACTACTTGATAGTTTAGTGCACCATGCTTAACGGCTTAGAATCAGGACTTCAAAGACGTTTTGAACGTCATGGACCATATGCGATGTTCCAGGAGTTGAAGTTAATATTACAAGCAAATACCCGAGTTGAGAGATATGAAGTCTCCAACAAGTTCTATAGCTAAAAGATGGAGGAGAATTGCTCAACTAGTGAGCATGTGCTCAGATTGTCTGGGTACTACAATCGCTTGAATCAAGTGGGAGTTAATCTTCCTGATAAGATAGTGATTGACAGAGTTCTCTAGTCACCATCACCAAGTTACTAGAAGTTCGTGATGAACTATAGTATGCAAGGGATGACGAAACGATTCCCGAGCTCTTCGTGATGTTGAAATCGATGAAGGTAGAAATCAAGAAAAGAGCATCAAGTGTTGATGATTGAAAAGACCACTAGTTTCAAGAAAAGGGCAAAGGGAAAGAAAGGGAACTTCAAGTAGAATGACAAGCAAGTTATCACTCCCGCGAAGAAGCCGAAAGCAGGACCAAAGCCTGAAACTGAGTGCTTATACTACAAAGGAAATGGTCACTGGAAGCGGAAATGCCCTGAATATTTGGTGGATAAGAAGGATGGCAAAGTGAACAAGGGTATATTTGATATGCAGGTTATTGATGTGTGCCTTACTAGTGTTTATAGTAGCCCCTGAGTATTTGATACTTGTTCGGTTGCTAAGATTAGTAACTCGAAACAGGAGTTACAGAATAAACAGAGACTAGTTGAAGGGAAGTGACGGTGAGTGTTGGAAGTAGTTCCAAGATTGATATGATCATCATCACACACTCCCTATACTTTCGGGATTAGTGTTAAACCTAAATAAATGTTATTTGGTGTTTGCGTTGAGCATGAATATGATTTGATCATGTTTATTGCAATACGGTTATTCATCTAAAGACAGAGAATAATTGTTGTTATGTTTACATGAATAAAACCTTCAGTGGTCATACGCCCAATGAAAATAGTTTGTTGTATCTCGATCGTAGTGATACACATATTTATAATATTGATGCCAAAAGATGCAAAGTTAATAATGATAGTGCAACTTATTTATGGCACTGCCGTTTGGGTCATATCGGTGTAAAGCGCATGAAGAAACTCCATAAAGATGTATTTTCGGAATCACTTGGTTATGAATCATTTGATGCTTGTGAACCGTGCCTTTTGGGCAAGATGACTAAAACTCCGTTCTCTGGAACAATGGAATGAGCTACTGACTTGTTGGAAATAATACATACTGATGTATGCAGATCAATGAGTATTAAGGCTCGTGGTGGGTATCGTTATTTTCTGACCTTCATAGATGATTTGAGCAGATATGGGTATATCTACTTGATGAAACATAAGTCTGAAATAGTTGAAAGGTTCAAAGAATTTCAGAGTGAAGTGGAAAATCATCGTAATAAGAAAATAAAGTTTCTACGATCTGATCGTGGAGATGAATATTTGAGTTACGAGTTTAGCCTTCAGTTAAAATAATGTGGAATAGTTTCACAAACTCATGCCACCTGTAACACCATAGCGTAACGGTGTGTCCGAACGTCATAACGCACTTTATTTGATATGGTGTGATCAATGATGTCTCTTACCGATTTACCACTATCGTTTTGGGGTTATGCATTAGAGACAACTGCATTCACTTTAAATAGGGCACCATCAAAATCCGTTGAGACGATGCCTTATGAACTGTGGTTTGGCAAGAAACCAAAATTGTCGTTTCTTAAAGTTTGGGGTTGCGATGCTTATGTGAAATAGTTTCAACCTGATAAGCTCGAACCCAAATCGGAGAAGTGTGTCTTCATAGAATACCCAAAGGAAACTGTTGGGTACACCTTCTATCACAGATCCGAAGGCAAGATATTCGTTGCTAAGAATGGATCCTTTCTAGAGAAGGAGTTTCTCTCGAAAGAAGTGAGTGGGAGGAAAGTAGAGCTTGATAAGGTAAATTGTACCTTCTCCCGAATTGGGAAGTAATTCATCACAGAAATCAGTTCCAGTGATTCCTACACCAATTAGTGAGGAAGCTAATGATGATGATCATGAAACTTTAGATTAAGTTACTACAAAACCTCGTAGGTCTTCCAAAGTACAGTCCGCACTGTGAGTGGTACGGTAATCCTATTCTGGAAGTCATGTTACTAGACCATGATAAACCTACGAACTATGAGGAAGCGATGATGAGCCCAGATTCCGTGAAATGGCTTGAGGCCATGAAATCTGAGATGGGATCCATGTATGAGAACAAAGTATGGACTTTGGTTGACTTGCCCGATGATCGGCAAGCCATCGAGAATAAATGGATCTTCAAGAAGAAGACTGACGCTGATGGTAATGTTACTGTCTACAAAGCTCGACTTGTTGCGAAAGGTTTTTGACAAGTTTAAGGGGTTGACTACGATGAGACTTTCTCACCCGTAGGGATGCTTAAGTCTGTCCGAATCATGTTAGCAATTGCCACATTTTATGACTATGAAATTTGGCAAATGGATGTCAAAACTGCATTCCTGAATGGATTTCATTAAATAAGAGTTGTATATGATGCAACCAGAAGGTTTTGTCAATCCTAAAGGTGCTAACAAAATGTGCAAGCTCCAGCGAACCATCTATGGACTGGTGCAAGCATCTCGGAGTTGGAATATACGCTTTGTTGAGTTGATCAAAGCATATGGTTTTATACAGACTTTTGGAGAAGCCTGTATTTACAAGAAAGTGAGTGGGAGCTCTGTAGCATTTCTGATATTATATGTAGACGACATATTGTTGATTGGAAATGATATAGAATTTCTGGATAGCATAAAAGGATACTTGAATAAAAGTTTTTGAAAGAAAGACCTCGGTGAAGCTACTTACATATTGAGCATTAAGATCTATAGAGATAGATCAAGACGCTTGATAAGATTTTTCAATGAGTACATACCTTGATAAGATTTTGAAGTAGTTCAAAATAGAACAGTCAAAGAAGGAGTTCTTGCCTATGTTGCAAGGTGTGAAGTTGAGTAAGACTCAAAACCCGACCATGGCAGAAAATAGAAAGAGAATGAAAAGTCATTCCATATGCCTCAGTCATAGGTTCTATAAAGTATGCTATGTTGTGTACCAGACCTATTGTATACCTTGCTCTGAATTTGGCAATGGAGTATAATTTTGATCTAGGAGTAGATCACTAGACAACGGTTAAGAATATCCTTAGTGAGGACTAAGGAAATATTTCTCTATAATGGAAGTGATAAAAGAGCTCGTCATAAAGAGTTACAACGATCAAGCTTTTACACCAATCCAGATGACTTTAAGTCTCAATCTGGATACATATTGAAAGTGGGAGCAATTAGCTAGAGTAGCTCCGTGCAGAGCATTGTAGACATAGAATATTTGCGAAATACATACGGCTCTGAATGTGACAGATCCGTTGACTAAACTTCTCTCACGAGCAAAACATGATCACACCTTAGTACTCTTTGGGTGTTAATCACATATCAATGTGAACTAGATTATTGACTCTAGTAAATCCTTTGGGCATTGGTCACATGACAATGTGAACTATGGGTGTTAATCACATGCAGATGTGAATATTAGTGTTAAGTCACATGATGATGTGAATTAGATTATTGACTCTAGTGCAAGTGGGAGACTAAAGGAAATATGCCCTAGAGGCAATAATAAAGTTATTATTTATTTCCTTATTTCATGATAAATGTTTATTATTCATGCTAGAATTGTATTAACCGGAAACATAATACATGTGTGAATATATAGACAAACATAGTGTCACTAGTATGCCTCTACTTGACTAGCTCGTTAATCAAAGATGGTTAAGTTTCCTAACCATAGACATGAGTTGTCATTTGATTAATGGGGTCACATCATTAGGAGAATGATGTGATTGACTTGACCCATTCCGTTAGCTTAGCACTTGATCGTTTAGTATGTTGCTATTGCTTTCTTCATGACTTATACATGTTCCTATGACTATGAGATTATGCAACTCACGTTTATCGGAGGAACACTTTGTGTGCTACCAAAGCGTCCTAGCAACGTAACTGGGTGATTATAAAGGAGCTCTACAGGTGTCTCCGAAGGTACATGTTGAGTTGGCGTATTTCAGATTAGGATTTGTCACTCCGATTGTCGGAGAGATATCTCTGGGCCCTCTCGGTAATGTACATCACTATAAGCCTTGCAAGCAATGTAGCTAATGAGTTAGTTGCAGGATGATGCATTACATAACGAGTAAAGAGACTTGCCGGTAACGAGATTGAACTAGGTATTAAGATACCGACGATCGAATATCGGGGAAGTAACATACCGATGACAAAGGGAACAACGTATGTTGTTATGTGGTTTGACCGATAAAGATCTTCGTAGAATATGTAGGAGCCAATATGAGCATCCAGGTTCCGCTATTGGTTATTGACCGGAAACGTGTCTCGGTCATGTCTACATAGTTCTCGAACCCGTAGGGTCCGCACGCTTAAAGTTAGATGACGGTTATATTATGAGTTTATATGTTTTGATGTACTGAAGGTAGTTTGGAGTCCCGGATATGATCACGGACATGACGAGGAGTCTCAAAATGGTCGAGACATAATGATCGATATATTGGACGACTATGTTCGGACACCGGAATGGTTCCGGGTGGTTTCGGACATTTATTGGAGTACCGAGGGTTACCGGGACCCCCCCCCCCCCCCACGGGGAAGCTATTGGGCCTTATGGGCCTTAGTGGAAAGGAGAGAGGGAGGCCAGGAGGTGGCACGCGGCCCCCCTTGCCCCAATCCGAATTGGGAAAGGGAAGGGGCGGCGGGCCCCCTTCTCCTTCCTTCTCTCCACCTCCTCCTTCCCCCTTCTCCTACTTGGAATAGGAAAGGGGGGGGGGCAAACCTACTTGGAGTAGGATTGCCCCCCCCTTGGGCGCGCCTCTCCCCTTGGTCGGCCCTCTCCTCCCCCCCTTGATATACAAAGGAAGGGGGCACCCCATATACACAACAATTGATCATTGATCTCTTAGCCGTGTGTGGTGCCCCCCTCCACCATAATCCACCTCGATAATATCATAGGAGTGCTTAGGAGAAGCCCTGCGTTGGTAGAACATCATCATGGTCACCACGCCGTCGTGCTGACGGAACTCTCCCTCAATGCTCAGCTGGATCGGAGTTTGAGGGACGTAATCGAGCTGAACGTGTGCTGAACTCGGAGGTGTCGTACGTTCGGTACTTGATCGATCGGATCATGAAGACGTACGACTAAATCAACCGCGTTGTGCTAACGCTTCCGCTTTTGGTCTACGAAGGTACGTGAACAACACTCTCCCCTCTCGTTGCTATGCATCACCATGATCTTGTGTGTGCGTAGGAATTTTTTTGAAATTACTACTTTCCCCAACATCCCCCACCCGCCCACGTGCTGGAGAGGCCGGAGAAGGGGAGGAAAAACCACAGTGGCATCGGGGAATTGAGGGAGCCCTTTCTTCAACCAGAGCCTAACTTGAACGACTCCAAACCTTTAGCATTATCTTTGCAAGTACAATGTTGGAGTTGTGTTGTTCTCTCACACTTCGTACAGAAGATTTTTTTCTAGTTTCTCTATTTTTAGTCACCCCTTCTTTTAGGGGGCGAAAAATAAGGTTAATAGTATATCAATTGATTAAATGACAAAGGTTATGGGCCTCTGGCGGGCTAAATTGTATTTTGTTCCGGCCTAATCGTGGGCTCGCGGCTTGATCCACTTTGCCGTGTGAGAGATGTGAAGGGGAAGGGCTACACGACAATTGGCAAAGGAGTGTATCACCACATACATCTAGCCATGCATGGTCAACACCTGCAAGATGAGTAGAGCCAAAATCATATCCATGTTACTGGCTGGCAGAGGATTTAAGAGTGTCACTATAGGACAACGAACAACTCACAACTCGCGCTGTCTATCCCATGTAGCTACTGACTCGAACCCCCATTTTTATTTGGTTTGCGTGCAAGGTTTTTTTTTCCTTTTTAGCTTGCTCCCAACCCTCCCCTATTTATTCCATTGCCTCCCCTTGTTTTGCAGCTTCACAGGCAACCGATGTGTTAACTACTCTGATCACTGTGTAGGCAATTTCCCCTCTCTTTCCTCTTCGCCTTCCAGATCTCTCATCATACCCAACTCTTCCCCTCTAGACGCCATGGTCTACCAACGGAGGGCCACATGTTTTCTCTTCACCGCCTTCCTCCTCCTCCTCCTCCTACCACTGATGGCATCCTATCCATGTGTGGCCGCCGCACATGACCCACCGCGTCATGCTCCAGGTATATCTATATGCGAAACTGAGTTCCCTTTGGATGTCTCCGAATCCTGGATTTGTTGTTCATATGTATGGATGCGTGCATTAATGTAATTACTATGATGATGCTAGGTGGTGACATTGGTGTGTGGGGTCGTTCAGATGGGCTGCATCATGAAGGGGAAAAGGTGTTTGGGATGAGGGTTGCGAGGCGCTTGGGGCAGAGGATACCGATGAAGAACCCTCCCTCGCCGGTCCCCAACGAAAATATAGGGGTGGTGTTACCCTTGACACCGCCACCACCATCGTTGATCAATAAACAGGTGTTGGAGGTCCGGGATACGAGCATGCCATGGTGACTTTCGTGCGCCTCCTTATCTGTTGTTGTTGTGTTAGAAGAATAATTTCGCTATTGTGAAATAAGTTGGCATGCTTCAAAGTGTTAAAATATATTGTTCGCTTATGAATACCAATTTGGACTTTTGAGAGAAATGGTCAAAATATAATTTTATTATGGTCAGAGTCAAGTGGTCTCAAGATTACGACCTGGTCGACGAGCTACTAATAAATTAGTTGTAGCATACATACATAACTTTTCTAAGTGGAACTATTATTTTGATATTGATGAAAAATAAACTAAAGGCATGTTAAGCTATTTACAATAGCGCACACCCCAATGAACTATTTATCCAGTTTAGCTATCTTAGGCCTCTAAGAAAATCCGATAATTCATGTTTCTTCCTTAATTCTATTTTCCTTCCAATACATGCAGTAACTGAAGAGGAGATTGGCCATACATGTGACCCACTGCGGACCTCTAGGGGAATGTCATATTTA
This sequence comes from Aegilops bicornis, assembly GCA_021605145.1. Classification (NCBI taxonomy): domain Eukaryota; kingdom Viridiplantae; phylum Streptophyta; class Magnoliopsida; order Poales; family Poaceae; genus Aegilops; species Aegilops bicornis. The sequence continues at coordinate 652,064,135 of CM038674.1, forward strand.
TTAGGCAATAGAGCGATGTGTGGGCCTCAAAGACAATTAATGGACCAAAATTGGTGTGGTTAAAGAGGAAATTTTGGATGCCTTGGTCCTTCCTATTTGGCCACTTAAATAAACCCAAATATATATGATCATTTATTTCTCCATTTGCATGGCAATTTATTTCAATTTTTATGTTTATTTAAGGCATTGTCATCCAAACATGCATTCCAATGTACCTTGGACAGATCTATCAAACAACTAAACATAACCATAATTTGTGCCAAAAGGCATTGATGAACAAGTCCATTCCAAAAAACCATCAACACATGGTGGACCAAAATGTCATCATACTTCACAAGGGCTTCACGCACTCGCATTGTCACCGGTGGCACCACCATTGTCGTCGCCACCATTGCTGCTGCCAGCACATATCTTAGCCAAGATGTCTCCATGATTAAACTCCCAATATTGCCTTGCCTTCTCATCCATCTTGCTAGGATCCATCCACATGGTTGCATGTTCCTCGGCCACCCTCTTGTTCCTTTGCTCCTCAGCCGCCAATGCAATATTTTCTCCTCACTCTCAATCTTTTTATTTTTCTCCGTGACCTCAATTTCAAGGCTTGTCACCTCAAGTTCAAGTTTTTCTTTTCTTATGCTTGCACCTTTATCTCCTCGGCTATCACCTTTTCCTTCTATTTTGTCTCCGCCATCAATTCCATCTCATAGAAACAAGTCATCTTCTCCTCCTCCCGATCGGCCACCAATGACCTTTTAACATCCACCATCGCAATCAACTCTTCCTTGTATGCTCCAACACAACCATTCTTCAAGATTTGCAATTTTCAATCCATCCAGGCGCACATGAGGAGTGGATGGATTATCGACCAAATCATCATCATCAACACTGGTGTTGAGCCTTTGCCTCTTCTGTGTGGTTTCAAGGTTTCTTGTTGTCCACTTGTCATGTCCATCAAGCTCCGTGTAACAATGATGCAAAGTAAATGCTTTTGAGCCGTTTTTTTGTTCCTTTCCTTGTAAAGAGCTTGAATGACGGGTTCATTCTCGTTGATGGGCACTCCACCTGGCGACGCAAGGTTGACTAGCTCAACATATTATTCCCACTAGTTGCATTGATCTTAGATCACACTCCAATGAGGAGTGAGAAATCTGATTGTGTGGCTGGAGCGAATGGTCACATTGTTATTGTAGTACTCTGTGGCCCTTTGAAAAAAAACATCCTTTGTTTGGTCAGGCCCTAACGTTGCATCGAGAGAGATGTTGACCCAAGCTTCACACAAAGCTTTTTCTTCCTCAGTCTTGTACTTGCAAAACCTACTTCTCTTCTTGTTAGCTTGGGTCTCTCCGACCTCATCAACAACATTGGCATTTCTCGCCATCTCTTGGGTATATGGCATTGACATGGTGCTACTTGTGCTTTGGGATTTCTCCAAAGAGGAGAGGATGAAGTAGTACAGTAGAATATGTATTTCCCTCACTTAAGAATCAAGGTTGTCAATCTAGTACGAGAACCACACAGAACCTTGTTAGCAGCACCTGCACACACAAAAGCAAATACTTGCACCCAACGCAAACAAAGGTGTTGTCAATCCCCTCGGCGGTTATTTGCAAGGATCAAATCTCATTGTGGTAGGTGATAAGAGAAATTGATAAACAAAATAAAATAAATAAAAGTGCAGCAAGGTATTTTTGTGTTTTTTATATATGATAAAAGTAGACCCGGGGGCCATAGTGTTTCACTAGAGGCTTCTCTCTCAAGCAGATAAGTACGATGGGTGAGCAAATTACTGTTGGGCAATTGATAGAAAAGCGCATAGTTATGACGATATTCAAGGCAATGATTATGTATATAGGCATAACACCAGAGACAAGTAGACCGACTCCTGCCTGCATCTACTACTATTACTCCACCCATCGACCGCTATCCAGCATGCATCTAGGGTATTAAGTTAATGAAAACAGAGTAACGTCTTAAGCAAGATGACATGATGTAGACAAAGTAAACCCAAGCAATATGAATAAACCCCATCTTTTTATCCTTAATGGCAACAATAAAAATACGTGGCATGTCCCTTTGTGTCACTGGGATTGAGCACCGCAAGATTGAACCCATCACAAAGCACCTCTCCCATTGCAAGAAAAATCAATCTAGTTGGCCAAACTATACGGATAAATTGGAGAGAAATACAATACTATATTAACCATGCATAAAAGAATTTAGAAAAGATTGAGAGTGGTGTTTTGCCTCATAGGTGTAGATACACCTATTATGAAAAAAAACTATAGCACAAATCATTTTTTTTAAATCAAACAATAATTTCGTGTGTACATCCGGACATTCTATGTTCGCACAAACATTCTCAAAGAAAGAACATTTTTGTGGCATGTATAAAAAAGATTAAAAAAATGTCTCCAAAATAGTTATAATCAAGCATCGAAAATTTTGTTTTTTACACAAGCCACAAAAATTTCCCTTTTTAGCAAAACTTTGTGCACAAACATATAATGTCCGGATGTACACGCGGGATTTTTTTTTACTTTTTAAAATGTATATTTAGACAATGGGTGCATCTACATCTATGTGCCAAAGTGAATTTCTCGAAAAGACTTAATTAATATTCATGAATAATCTGATCATAAACCCACAATTCATCTGATCCCAACAAACACACTGCAAAAGAAGATTACATTGAATAGAACTCCAAGAACATCGAGGAGAACATTGTATTGAAGATCAAAGAGAGACAAGAAGTCATCTAGATACTAACTATGAACCCATAGGTCTGTGGTAAACTACACACGCATCAACGGGAGGCAGAAAGGATGATGTAGAAGCCTTCCGTGATTGATCCCCCCTCCGACAGAATGCCGAAAAAGGCCCCCAGATGGATCACGGAAGAACAGAAACTTGCGGCGACGGAAAAAGTGTTTGGGGTGGCTCTCTGTGGGTTTCCCGATTTTAGAGAATTTATAGAGTTAAAGTTAAGTCAGTCGAAGCCACGTGGGTCCCACAAGGCATTAGGGCACGCCTACCCCCTTGGCGCGCCTTGTTTCCTTGCCATCTCCTCTCTTCTCATCTGGTCTCCTCCTGAAGCTTCTAGGGTCTCTCTTGTCTAGAAAAAAAATTATCAAAAAGTTTCATAGCATTTGGACTTCGTTTGGTACTGATTTACTGGAAAACCAAAAACAAGCAGAAAACAACAACTGGCACTTGGCACTGGGTTAATAGGTTAGTCTCAAAAATAATATAAAATATAACAAAAGGTTATAAAACATCCAAGATTGATACTATATAATATGGAACAATAAAAAATTATAGATACGTTAAAGACGTATCACATGGCAATCTCATCAAGACCGAGTGTCTGCCATACATTCAATTCATTCATGAAAGTGGATGAATCATCATTCAATTGCTTAGAGAATCTAGTGTAGGAGTTGCCTAATCCGGGCCCATATACATTTACGGCCGCGCCCGGGAGCACCCGCAGACATTGACCGGACATGAACTAAAAGTATGCTTCCACAACCGGATCCATCAAATCAAAACCTCAAATCCATTAAACATACGTAGTTGAACACAAGTCATTGAACTACCAAAATTTGACATGTTCTAGGAAACAACAACGGAAGAAGTTCATGCATGGTCTCCCTTGCCCTTGTCGTATTCCTTGCGGAAGTAATGGTCAAAGATGCAAAACGGAACGAGGCGAATCTGCTCATTGTTGGAGTTGTCGGATCCGTCGTCGTCCTCGTCCTTCTCCTTCTTGGGAGGTAGTCCGACCATGCCACGGACCGCTCAGCTTTCCTCTTTTTCCATGACATGAATCGCACTCCTTCGCCACTTCATGGTGATGCAGGCATGGAGGGCTTCCTCCTCGCTGACCATGCCAGTGTGCGATTCCACTGGCTCCGCCTCGCGGCCTTCGCTTCAAGGGCGTGCCCGTAGCCATCTGCGGCGAGCACACCGTGCCTCCTTCTCCTTTCATCCGCAAACCATGGAGGCGGATATGGCCTCCATTTTGGCGGTCGACGCCGGGGGCCACCTAAAATGTTCCACAGGCACAACGGGGTACTTTGCCATGTGGTGGTGGTCACCGCTTCCTGCGAGGCCGTGGCCAAATGCAGTGATCTGCTGGCCTCGGCGGATCCTAGCGCCATTTTAGCAAAGGCAATGGATTGCCGCGGTGTTGGGGACACAACTACTGAGTGTGAACCGCCCTGGAGGGGCCGGTTTACCCTCGTCCATGATCCAGGCCCACGAAGGAGGCCCGGAGCCCAGAGGCGAGTTAAGGTCCATTTATGTAAACCGCCTTAGTGTTGTAACTTGTGTTGTAAGACAAGAGAGAAGAGACCGAGCCGGACACTTGTATGAGCCGGATCGGGACTCTGTGGACCGGCCGGGCGTCAACCCGTGTATATAAGGGGACGACCCGGCGGCGGATTAGGGACAGAGGATTCGAGGCTAAGGCAAAGCTATTGCTCCCTAGTCGCCGAAATCATATCAATCACATCACAACTGGACGTAGGCTTTACCTTCATCGAAGGGGCCGAACCAGTATAATTCCCGTGTCTTGTGTCCGCTTTAACCCCTCTAAGTTAACCCGTGCGATGGCCCTACGACTAAGTCCTTTCATGAGGACATCTGCCGTGACAATTCCACGACAGCTGGCGCCCACCGTGGGGCTATCGCATGATGGTTTGATGATCTTAGAGGGCAAGTTCGAAGGACTCGAAGGTTATGCAGTGGGCCGGATGACTAAGAGTCGTCGCGGCAAGCTCTACATCGACGATGCGGGCCGGGGCCCCGAGGCCGGCTCAGTTGAGTACGGGTACCGGGTCCCTTCGCGGCATACACGTGTTCATCGGCAAGATCGGCGAGCCGTGGCCTGGGCGGACGTCTGCGCTGACCTCGCCGAGACGGCTCAGTGGCGAAGAAGAGTCCTGCCACAGCTAAACCGGCGGTCGGGCATGTTTTCGTGGGGTCGCCCACGGAGGCTGCGAGGACGGATCAACATCTGGTGACGAAACCGTTGTCTACTCTGGTGACGAATCGTCGGCCGGAGAAACCGAAGTCTCTATACCAGCCGCAAGATGGCCAGATCGGGGCTGTTCCGACGGTGAGAGTATTCCGGACCCTTCGATCTACCCAACCGGGTTGGGATCTTCATGGCCGATGCAGCGGCGGCGCTTCACTCTTCGACCGCGGCGCCCCCGGTCGCCGGTTCAACAGCGGTGATGGCAGCCGGGGAAGGAGGCCCTGTGCGCCCGCCGGCTCAAGTTTTGTCAGAGCTTTTTGACGCGTTGGTTGTGCTCATGGCAGAGGCTAATCCGCTGGATCAGGACCTGCACAACGCGGAGATTGCAAAGGTGAGAGAACAGATCACCAAAGCTAAAGCGGACCTGGCAGCCGCGGACGTGAGGATGGCAGCGGAGCGGGCGCTTTGGATGCGCAGCTTATAGGCTCATGCTTTGGATCGTGAGCGCATCGCATGAGGTCATGAAAAGGAAGTACAGGTCCCGTTTACCTTCGGTTTTCGAGGGAAGAGAGCTTTTCAACACCCCAGGGGCGGGGACCAGTGGTCCGCCACCGGTGGTAAACCGGCCGGAAGTACAGGACGGCCGCCGCCGTTCAACCCGTGTGATAGATCTACCTCGTCATCACACCGGGCGCACCCAGGCTGTGCGAGACACCTCCGGTCACTACTCCAACCCGATGGATAACCTTGTCGCGGCTGCGGCACGGTTGGAAGGCGATTCCGATCGAGGCGATTCACCACGGCGGTCGAAACCCGCCGGTCAAGGAGCTCCTCGGGGCGGCCTGGCTCGGCAAGAAGCGTATTCGTACAGTCGGGATCGGATCCACTCCACCCCCCGCCCAAGCCGGAGCTATAGCCGACGCGTCGACGAACCGGCCGTGTCAAGCAATGCGCAGCGTGGTCCGCCTCGCGGCAACAATCCGTCGGGCGGCTTTGAGGATGCCCAAGTGGTAGTGGACCGCGCCCGAGAACGCGTAGGGAGGCCGAGTTAGCAGCACAAGCAGAGGATCATCCGCTCGCGCCGGTTCGTCCGACCATCGTCGAGCCAGGGGTCACGTCTGGTTCTTTGGGGGTGCCTTGCCTCATCCCCGCTTTACGTAACGTGCGCTTGCCCAAGGACTTCAAGGGGCCGCGCAAGGTGCCCAATTATACTGCCGATTTGGCTCCAGAAGCATGGATAGAAAGCTATGAGATGGCCATGGAGATGTTAGATGTGGATGAAGCCGCATGTGCGAAATACTTCACAATGATGTTGGAAGGAACGGCCGGACTTGGTTGAAAAATTTGCCGCCCAACTCTATCGGTTCGTGGACCCGATTGCGAGCCCGATTCATTCAAAATTTCAAAGATACCTGTAAACAGCCCATGTCTGTGGTGGATTTAGCAGCTTGTGTCCAGCGGAGGGAGAATCCACAACCCATTGGAGTGCGCCAGCGTTTGGAAGTTTTACATTCTTGAGACGGATCAACCCTGATTCCGCGATCTTAACCTTGGAAGCCAATTGCCGGTTCGAGCCATTGAAATTGATGCTGGGCCGCATGAAGCGTTTTTGCCATGACATGGGCACTCTAATGGGCGTTTTGGTAAAGTACGCTGATTCTGATAGTACCAAGGATCCCGAATCTGAGAATGACGAAGTGGGGAAGGGAAAATGTAACGGCAACCCTGTGGGCCAGCAGCATCATTCGGCAGCAATGGAGGGAACAAGCGTAGTTTAACGGCAGCATGGGCTTTGAGGCCAACACCAACGCTAGCAGGACAAGGGTCAGCGGCGCAGGGTAGGCAATCAAACCGGGCGGTCACAATCCGGATCGTTTGCATTTCATATTGAATCAACCTTGTCCGAAGCATGGGGACGAAGGAGGCACCGGCGAACCACCTTTGGAAGGATTGTTACATTATGCAGGAGTTCAAAAACTCCGACTCTTTCCGGTATGATCAAGGGCCCGGCGGCGGTTCAGGGTCCACCCCGGGTTATGGTGGAGGAAATTCCGGCCCAGGATTCGGTAGTAATCCGGGCGGGCAAGGCAATCCGAATAATCAAAGTAATCAGAACAGTCAGAACAATCAGAACCAAGGGGGCTACAATCAACAACAACGGCAGTCGGGTTATCAAAGTAACCCAAAGCAGTTGAACAGGGGACAGATACCACGTCTTTACCACCAGCTTGGACAGGCCGAGACCGAAAACTTCGAAGCGGCGGTCAGCGTTGTTGAACTGCTGCGCCGCATTACCTCTGCTGGTCCGAGCAACCCGATCACGTGGAGCGAGAGGACCATCCTCCCGGGTTTACAATCCGGGTCAGCTATCTGGTGGTGGCACCCGGTAGGAGGGTACAAGTTTACCAAGGTCCTTATGGATGGAGGAAGCAGCATCAACATCCTGTACTACGAGACCTTCCGCTATGGGGTTGACGGATAGGCATCTTAGGCCATCCAAAGACAGTGTTTCACGGAGTGGTGCACAGCAAGTCGGGCGTATCCGGTCGGTAAGATAGCTCTGGAGGTGACCTTTGGGGACGAACATGACTCGGATCGTAAACATTGACATTTGAGGTGGTGAAAATTCAAAGCCCTTACCACGCCCTCTTTGGGCGGCGGCTTATGCTAAATTTATGGCGCGGTCCTGTTATGTTTACTTACAGCTGAAAATGCCGGGTCACAAAGGAACGATAACGGTTCATGGGAGCCGCCGGATCGCTTTGGAGTGCGAGGAAGGTGATGCGGCTTACGCAGAGTCGGTTTGTGCCACTGAGGAGCTAAAATATTATAAAGACAATGTTGATCCGGCGGATATGACCCCTTTGAAGAAGCCAACTCACGGAGCATGATCTGGACTTGAAGTTCAAATCGGTAATTTGAGACGAAACTTGTTGATTTTGTGCCCGGCGATTCGTCCAAGCAGTTCACCATCGGTGCCAACTTGGATCCTAAATAGGAAAGCGCGCTCATCGAAGTTCATCCGTGAGAATCGGGACATTTTCGCATGGAAGCCTTCGACATGCCGGGTGTACCGAGGGAACTCGCTGAGCACACTCTTAATGTTGACCCAAAATACAAACTGGTAAAGCAGTTTCTTCGCCGGTTTAATGAGGAAAGGCGCAAGGCCATCGGAGAAGAAGTTGCTAGGCTCTTGGCAGCAGGATTTATCGTCGAAGTCTTTCACCCAGAGTGGCTTGCCAATCCGGTGTTGGTTCTTAAGAAGAATGGCACTTGGCGCATGTGTGTGGATTACACAGATCTCAACAAGGCATGTCCAGCAGATCCTTTCGCCCTCCCCCGCATTGACCAGATTATTGATGCTACGGCGGGTTGTGAGCGTTTGAGCTTTTTGGACGCGTACTCCGGTTATCATCAGATTAAGATGGCAGTTAAGGACCAGGAGAAGACGGCGTTTATCACCCCCTTTGGAGCCTTCTGCTATGTATCTATGCCTTTTGGGCTCAAGAGCGTAAGCGACTTATCAGCGTTGCGTTCAGAGTTGCTTGCACGAACAGATCGGCCGTAACGTGCATGCTTATGTGGATGATATCGTGGTTAAGTCAAGGAATGAGGGAAACCTTGATTGAGGATCTAAAGGAAACCTTTGACAACTTGCGGGTGTACAAGATGATGCTCAACCCGGCCAAGTGCGTTTTTGGTGTTCCAGCAGGCAAGTTATTGGGTTTTCTCGTGTCCAACAGGGGATCGAAGCTAATCCGGAAAAAATTACGGCTATCACCTCCTTGGCTAAGCGAAGTGCATCAATGACGTCCAGCGTTTGGCAGGCGGATTGCTGCGCTAAGCCGGGTTTATCGGCCGTCTGGCGAGAAGGCCATTCCTTTGTACCGGATGTTGAAGAAAAGCGGATCGGTTTGTCTGGAGTTCAGCCGATGATGAAGCATTGGAGGATTTGAAGCGGCGGTTGGCCAACCCGCGGTTCTAGCCGCCCCATTGACAAAGAGCCGCTGCTGCTATATGTTGTCGCTAACGCCAGGCAGTTAGCGTGGCTATCGTGGTGGAGCGGAAGGAGGCAGGAAGGAGTATCCGGTTCAACGGCCGGTTTATTACATCAGCGAGGTCCTCATTGAGTCTAAGCGAGAGATATCCGCATTGGCGTAAGCTGGTATACGGGTTTTTATGGCAAGCCGGAAGCTAAAGCAATATTTCCAAGGGCACCCCATCACGATTGGTCGATTCGGCTCCCTTGGGCGACATCATACGTAACCGGAAGCGATCGCGGATTGCTAAGTGGGCTATAGAACTTGGGCCGCACGGTTTAAGATATGTGCCTCCGACGGCCGTAAAATCTCGTGCACTTGTGGATTTCATTAATGATTGGACGGAGTTGCAAGCGCTGAAGAGAAGCCGGATCATACCTATTGGACCATCCACTTTGATGGGTCCAGCAGTTGGAGGGCTCGGGGTCGGAGTCGTTTAACTTCCCCGCGAGGTGACAAGTTCTACGTTCTCCGCCTAATGTTCCCTTGTACTAACAATGCAGCTGAGTATGAAGCTTTGCTCCATGGTCTCCGGATGGCTAAAGAAATGAATCTCAGCCGGGTTAAATGCTTTGGTGACTCGAGACTTGGTGGCTCGGCAAGTATCAGGTACTTGGGATTCCAAAGATCCACTCATGGCTGCATATCGTCGGGAGGTGGATGTTGTTGCAGGACATTTTAAAGGATATCAGGTGGACCATGTGGATCGTCGGAAGAACGAAGCGGCTGATGCTTTAAGCCGGCTGGGCTCTCAACGTAAACCGTACCCACCCAACGCTTTTCCTTGATGTATCGCATAATCCGTCGCTTAAGCTTCCCGATGAAATTGGTTTGGCTATCCACGATCCGGAGGCTCAATTGGTGGCGGCCCTGCATGTCATTCCGGATTGGGCGCTCCTTATTTGGCATACATGAACCGGGCGAAGTTACCGTAAGATGAGACGTTGGGTCCCGGCAGATAGTTCGGCGGTCTAAGTCTATGACCATTGTTAGTGGCGAGTTGCACCATTGCGATTAATGTCGTGGGCATTTCAGCGTTGTGTGTCCCCGAAGAGGGCCGTGAGATATTGCGAGAGATCCATGAAGGGGATTGTGGTCACCACGCCGGTTCAAAGTCCTTGGTGGCCAAAGTGTTCCGCCATGGTTTCTATTGGTTGACCGCCCATGCCGATGCGGAGGATCTGGTCGACGATGTGATGGTTGCCAAAAGTTCTCCAAAGCGTGTTTGATGTGCCAGCCTCAAGAATTGAGGATGATTCCAATTACTTGGCCGTTTGCGACTTGGGGTTGATATGGTTGGACCTTTCAAAAGGTCCAAGGACAAAAGACCCACCTGTTGGTGGCGGTTGATAAGTTTACCAAGTGGGTTGAGGCAGAGCCTGTTAGCAAGTGTGATGCAGCCACGGCGGTTCAGTTCATCAAAAGGTGATTTTCGGTTTGGGTTTCCACACAGTATCATCACGGACAATGGCACCAATTTGTCCAAAGGAGCTATGAAGGAATTTTGTGAACGAGAGCACATCCGCTTGATGTTTCTTCCGTAGCCCACCCGCAATCCAATGGTCAAGCGGAACGAGCTAATCAGAGATCTTGAAAGGTATCAAACCCGACTTATGGTCCCTTTAGAGAGGACGTCGGGTTGTTGGGTGGAAGAGCTTCCATCGGTGATATGGAGTATAAATACTACCCCCAACCGATCCACTGGATACACGCCGTTCTTTATGGTCTACGGAGCGGAGGCGGTCCTTCCCAGCGATATCCGTCACGACTCGCCTCGAGTGGCAGCTTATGTTGAGGCAGATAGCGAGGCAGCACGGCAAGACGATTTGGATCGACTGGATGAAGAGCGATATGGCAGCTGCTCGTTCGGGCGGTTTACCAGCAGGATCTTCGCTCGGTATCACAGCCGGCGGTTAAAACCAGAACCTTTCAGGAAGGAGACTTAGTGCTGCGGCTCATTCAAGACCAGAAAGATATGCACAAGCTATCCCCACCTTGGGAGGGGCCTTTTGTGGTCCGCAAGAATCTATACAACGGGTCCTACTATCTAATTGATGTTCGAGAGCGAAAGGACTCACGCACGTCAGAGGAGGAGACCAACAGGCCGTGGAACATAGCTCATCTTGGCCTTATTATACCTGAGCCATTGGCTCCACTTATGTACATATTAAGACAATGTATATATTATGAATAAAAGCAATAAACCGGATCCTCGGCTAAAGCGGGGTATCTGTTCTGTATCAAAGTCCGGTTTGGGTACATGGAGAAGCTGTCGTGAAGCGGCCTCCGGTTTAACCCTTGGCCTTGCTTTTGTGAAATTTTTGTCACTTGGGGGCTTGGTCGTGTCCGAACCAATGCAACACCTCTTGGCAGGCGAAAGCCACCAGATCATTTGGGGGCTTGGTCGTGTCCGAACCAATGCAACACCTCTTGACAGGCGAAAGCCACCAGATCACTTGGGGACATGGTCACGTCTGAACCAGTCACGCCTCTTGGTCGGCCTAAGGCCATAGAATCACTTGGGGGCTTGGTCGAACCCGAACCAATGCAATGCCACTTGATCGGCGTAATGCCACAATGTCAGTTGGGGACCTGGCTGACTTGAACCATCGCTACACCTTATAGGGAGCTTGTTCCTGTCCGACCATGGTAACGCCATCTGATCAGACTCAATGAAGCCTCTTCTTGCAAACAGTCTTTGTTATTGTTTTTGCTTCCATGTGTTTTTTATACATATAATTTGGCTTTTGTTTGTTCTTTTGAACCGACAAACCTTCTTTCAAACCGGATTCAAGTTTTCAGAATTTGGTCCCCTTTTTCCGGCGATTGATTATTCCGGTTTGATTTTGCTGTTAACATCCCATTATGGAGTAACAGGGGGCTTATCATACCGACCACGATTTACACGGTAAATCGGTATTATACACACAGGATTATTCTCCTTGACGGTGATGGTTTATAAAGCCTCCGCTTTAGGATTGGCTAAAGCCAACTGTGTGCCCGCCATCGGCAGGTATGTTTGTATCACAAAATTTTGATCGTATACCTCGATATTTTCTTATATAAAGATATTGGTATCACAATCCGGCTAGAGGCGCAAGCCGCCATGGCGGTTTAAGAATTTGTGATTGCAGGCAAAATAGGTTGCAGGATTCACTACTTCACAACCAAAGTATCCAGCACCGCCATGCAAAAGTTTACAGACTGAGTTGGTAACGGCATTGTTCAAAACAAAGTACTGACTATCCTATTACAAAGCCTTTTGCGGCCCGGCGTTTCATGTGGGGTTATGCCTTGAAGCTTCGGAGGCGTCACCCGGCTTGATTTAATTACGCTGCTTCGCCGGGTTGACGTGAGGTAGAGGGGGCGCCTGACGTCGGATCAACTTCTTCTTCTTCCTCACCCAAAGCCCGGAAGTCATTGGTAGACCAGTCAATCCGGGTTAAGGCCTGAAAGACAGCTTCTTCACTTATCAGCTCAGCCGGATCAACGCGTCGAGGCGTAAGTGTGCTTACGGATTGGGGAACAAGGCTCGCACTTCGTGGATGACAAAATCCACCCGCTTGTTGTTGGCGTCATAAAAGAGCGGTGAACCGTCAGGTTGGCTTCGTCTGCCAGTTGACTCGCCAGCGGACGCATTTCCTTTGTGATCCGTTTCAGGGCGTCGTTACCAAAGGCTTCACCATTCTCTTGAGCACTGGGGAAACCTTTGGCTATGTCCGCCGGATCAAGATCTGCTATCCACGCCTTGGCGCGCGTCAGAGCCAGTAATGTGCCAGCCCGAGCCGCGGATCGCTTCAACTCTTCAAGCTGCCCCGGAACCATGGACAACCGGTCCAGGGTTTCTCTGATCAGGGACGGCGCCGTTTTGTCGTATGATGTAGCACAGATGACTCGCTGGGCGCCGGTATACAGCTGCTCAATCAGCGTATAAGCGGCCTTCAGTTTCCTCCGCACATCAGAGCCCATATGTGCAATACGTTTGCCTGCACCGGTTTAAGACAACTCAGGATAAACCGGCGGAAATATCAAAATTAAGATAGCGATTGCATAGTTTCTTACCAAAGACGGCAGAGGTCATGGCATGCACTTGGCGCTTGAGTCCGCAAGCTCTTGGTCACCGGTTTAAGGGCTGCTTGGCTTCTTCCGCCCGTTTTTTCAAACCGGCCTTCTCGGTGTCCCAGTTGGCTTGTTCGGATTTATACCACTCCTTCAGCTGTTCCATAGTGGCCAAGGCCGTTCTCAATTCGTCCTTGGCCTTAGTGGTTTCTGCTTGCTGAGTCTCCAGATTGGCTCGCAGGTCTTTGAGTTGCACGCCTTGCTGCTCTATTTCATTCTGGTAACAAAGGAAGCATGTTAGGTGTCTCATTATCAAGTCCCAAGCTCAATATACATATTCACCTTGGCACTTGGGGGCTAATGGCTAATTGATCTCAGTTTGCCATTTGGGTACAAAAATCAAGTCCCGGTTTAACTATGCTAAGTTGAACCGACCCTTGGGGGCTACTATACAGCTAAAGTACAGGAAAGACATAATTCATTACCTCATAGCGGTCCTTCATCCGGTTTACTGCACCAGCTTCAAAGTCACGGCTGGTGTAGAGCCGGTTCGAGCCGGAATGAAGTTCTTGGGCGGAGAAATTGTCGTAAGTCGGCTGCATCAGTCTTCCCTTGTCCTTGCTCATAGTAGTGGAACCTTCCTTGATCTTTGTGCTTTGCTAAAGCGACCGGTCAGCTAGGGAGCAGTGTAGCCAGATGCGGTCACAATAACATCGTCATTTTCAGCGGTCTTCTTTGGGCTTGATGTCGTCTTGCTCGCTCGGCGGTTCAACAATCACGACCCGCTTTGGGACGGGTTTGATGGAGCAGGCTGCGAAGTTTCCACTTGGACCTCCGGTTCAACTGCTGGTGGGTCAGCAGTATCATCTTTGTACAACTCGCCAGAACTATCTTTGGCAGCTTCAGGATTGTCGTGGGTTTGTTCTGGGGTCTTTTCCGGATCAGCATCCGCAGTAGGGTCAAGGGTTTTTTGCTTTCTTGCTCAAGCGAGCCTTGGTGCTGCAATATTCGGAATGGAATAAAGAAAAATTGGACAAAACAATTGTAAACCGAACGGACGGGACAGCGGTTGCATACCCTGCAACAACTTTAAACGGAGGCAGTTGCGTGGTTGATGAACCGCCGGACGAACCGGAAGAGGCCTGATAATTTGGGTCAGATGGATTGAGAGGACATCGGAAGAAACCCTTTAAGGGATAACGCTTTTCAGGAGAGCAAGTCACCTCTGGACGACGCTTCCGGGTTGGTGTGTCTGGTAAACCGGATGAGGTAATACGTTGGCCACTATGCCGGGTCGTGCGGCGCTCTTCAGCTTGCTGTGTCTTCAAAGAAAGGTTTGGATTTAAGTAAGCACAGGAATGATATCTTTTCACTTTCCGGACGGTCGCCGAATTCTTTTAACCGCACAAGGTCGGATTCGAAGAAAGAAAGATTACCTCAACGGGTCGGCATGGCTGGCTTCAGATCATCCCGGAAGCAAAGTTGTCGATAAAAAGGAGTACAAGGGAACAAATCATAAGCAAGAATGAGCGCAAAGCGGGAAGCCAGTTTACGGCGGCTCCCTCGTAAGAATGGCAAGTGTTACCTCAGCTCCTTCTGATTCTGCGTCCTCTGGCGGATCAGAGGACTCAGCGGTTTTCTTCTTGCCTGCCTTCTTGGTGGCCGTGGCCTTTACACGCGTCGCCCGAGCCGGTTTCGTACGTTTCGTATGAGCTGTCACCGAGAAATAACAAGGATTAATACATATCAACAAAGTTTTAAAGACCCAAGAACGGTGAATAGAGCTTTACCGGGCGGTTTATTGGCAACACAGAATGGAGCCAGCCGGTTAGGCTGCAAACGGAGATTGGTTCATCAAGCATCTTCTTTACAATCTCCGTAACTTCAAGTTCGATTATGGGCAGCTCGTGGCGTCTTTGAGGGTCTTTGAGGCTGCGGTGTACTCATGCATCAATCCGGGCGGCTTAGCGGCAAGACGCCCCAAGAAACCCAACACCGCACAAGGTCCACGCCGGTTAAGCCATTGGCCATTAGAGCCCGGAGCTTGATTATTTGAGGCGAAGTTCTTCCGTTCCATGGCGGTTAAGCGTCTTGCAGCAGCGGATCTTTGGTTCTTTGAGCGGTGAGGACGATAACCCGGCAAAGGGTTCTCGTTGGCGAGCGGTGTTCGGCAGTAGAACCAGGTTTGGTTCCAATCCTTTGGATGACTGTGGTGTTTGGCGTGAGGAAAATCCACCTCCTTCCTCTTTTTGGATTGAAACGCCCAGCTACGTGTTCGGACCGTCGAGAAAATTGATGCGGCAGTTCAAGTGAAAAAAATCCGGAATAACTCCACAGATGGTTCTTCCTGAAGGTAGACTTCACGAAGACTTGGAAGTTGCATATGTTTGACACAGAAGTTCGGGCCGATATCCTGCGGATGGAGTTTCAAACTTGCGAGGACGTCCGGAAAAATTTTGAACCGGGCGGGCAGAATCCCAGTCTAAGTGCTGCATAAACACGATTACTTCACCCTCTTGTGGCTCGGGAGGAAACTCGCCATCCGGAACACGCCCGATGGAGGACATTTTTGGCGCCAAACCGCCCGGTGGTGACATAGCCGTTCAGTTGTGTTTGGTGATTTTGGACCGACCCAATTGCAAGCTGCGAATTGAGGGGCCATTCCGGAAGACTAAGCTGCGAAAGAAAGGAAGAGACGGTTTACCATTAAACGGTTCGGGCATATCATACATTGTTAAACCGGTGATTCAGCATCCGGCTTCCCTTCCGGTTTAGCGAGGACTAATGGAGTAGACGGATTAGCTGTCGAAAGTTAAAACCGCCGAAAATGGCAGAGTTGAAAAGTCTACTAAGTATGGATGTAAACAGTTTTCACATACGAATGGAGGTAATCGAGATCTACCAAGCTCTAGTAAGAAAAACTTTACAACCTATGCAAACCTTCATAAAGAGCAGGAGGGTTCAGATATTCTAAACTCGAGGATCTGAACAAAAGGAAAGGTGCATAAAGAGTTCAATGGACGGCGGAGCAGTCACTTATACAAGATGCCCGGTATGGCTGAGGCATACGGCCATGGCGGAGCAAGTGAGAAGAAACTGATATGAACTGCGTGATGAACAGGATCTACAGATGGGATCTAGGGCTTGAGAGGAACCTTACCTGATGAGCGGAAACCGCGGAGGAGCGCCGAAAACTCTGATACGGTCAGGTTGATGCAGCGGCCCGGCGATGAAGCGTCGTTCGAAGGTCGGGCGCGACGGCGGAGCTTCAGGGCTAGAGCGTCGCGAGGAAGGAGAAGAACGGAAGAAGAAGAAGAGAAAGGCGACGGTCTATTTATAAGGGACCGGAGCAATCAACGGGCGCGAGAATCAAGGAGTCAAAAGCGGCGGACGGTGCGGCCGCCTCGATTTCCTGGATAGCATTAAATGAAGGGAATCTTCTGTTTGGATTTCTTTATTAAAGATGACGTCAAGGTGCCCCGACATGGAAATCGGAGGATGACGCCACGGCGGTTCAAGCGGATGGCGGTTTACAAAATATGAAAGGAGATCAAAGAGGTTCCTGAAGGTGTTGAAGATTGACTTGAACCGTTCAGTCAATCAGGGCCTAATGTTGGGGACACAACTCTGAGTGTGAACCGCCTCGAGGGGCGGTTTACCCTAAATCCATGATCCAGGCCCACGAAGGAGGCCCGGAGCCCTGAGGCGACTTAAGGTCCATTTATGTAAACCGCCTTAGTGTTGTAACTTGTGTTGTAAGACAAGAGAGAAGAGACCGAGCCGGACACTTGTATGAGCCGGATCGGGACTCTGTGGACCGGCCGGGCGTCAACCCGTGTATATAAGGGGACGACCCGGCGGCGGATTAGGGACAGAGGATTCGAGGCTAAGGCAAAGCTATTGCTCCCTAGTCGCCGAAATCATATCAATCACATCACAACTGGACGTAGGCTTTACCTTCATCGAAGGGCGAACGATATAATTCCCGTGTCTTGTGTCCGCTTTAACCCCTCTAGGTTAACCCGTACGATGGCCCTACGACTAAGTCCTTTCATGAGGACATCTGCCGTGACAATTCCACGACACGCGGGATCGATGAAGTCCACAGGCAGGCGCACTCCTCCGAGAGCGTTAGAGATCAGTGCAGATGGCCATCTGCTCCTCAGGACTGCAAGGGATGAGGTTCCAGTCCTCAGATTCGGACATCTCGGAGTCAGATCTAGTGCCCTCCATGAAGGAGTACATCGAAGTTCACCAGGGAAGAGCTTGGGCACTGTGGGAGGAGAGTGGAATGCGACTAGGGTTTGGCCCTCAGTGTTGATAGGGTTGAATATATGTGGGGTTGGGTGGGCCACTATGGGTCAGATCCGATGTGGCAGGCGCGTTCGGGCGTCCTCATATCTGCCCTAGATATGTTGGGGGTATGGGGAGTGTCGGTCAGTCCGGGCATTTGGGCCGGATTTACCAGGTCTGGTTGGGTGGAAATTTTGCATCCAGGTAGTGACGAGCAGGCCTCCCGGGCATTTGGGGCGGATATGCGGCATCTGGTTGTAGATTCTCTTACTAAAAAAGCAAAGAACCTAGCAACCAATATCACATCATGCATCTTTCTCTTAAGCAATTGCAATCCCAAATCAAAAAATTACCCTTCGGTCATATCCTCGAGCATGTCGGCCTCACTCCTTGTCCCGTCCAAGTTCGGGTTGTCAACGGCTGCCGGAGGTGGTGGGGGTGGTGACGCGGCTGTAGGAGGTTGTGCAATAGTCGTCGGCACCACAGGATCACGAAGGGGGAAGTGTCGGGGCGGTTGAACCCTTATTCTTATTCTTTTTCTTATTTCTCGTTGTGTTGTCTGCCGCCTTGGCTAACGGTTGATGGTCTTGTTTAGTCGGCTAGGGCAAGAGCGGTCGGATGGTCACAGCGGAGCAAGTGGCGGCAGCCGCCGATGATGAACCATTCTCAATGATGTTCTTGCCTTCGCATTGTTGTTTTGGTGATTGCACTGCCAAATTTATGGTTGGCGGTGGGTCTCCGGCACCGGTGAGGTTAGTGAGGAGTGCGACAGGGGCAGGCTTTCCCTTCCGTCGGTTATCCAAGTCGGGGGTGACAACCAGTGGGTTGAGGTGCGATGGTGTCATGGTTTAGTGGGAAAATGCGGGCAAGTGGGGGCAATAGGGCTTATCATGACTAGATTAAATATGAACTAGTGCGGGATGGTTTTGAAAAAAGAATATATGGGGAAAAAGTTATACCAGGAATCTGCTACATAATGCTTGAGGAGCTTGATAGTTGGCAAACGTTATGTTTGTAAGCAACATTACCAAACAATGTTTAACCCATGTTCCACCAGTTCTTGTAAGCAACATTACCGAACAATCTTTAACCCACGTTCCACCAGTTCATGACCGATTTTTTTCCCTTTTTTTCCTTTCTCGTCGTCCAGTTTTCTTTCTCCTTTCCTGTGCGGTCGACTTTTTTGAAGAGGGTGCTGAATAGGGTAAAATACAGAGTACAAAAAGAGCTGAGTTACATGGGATTCAAACCCATGACCAGAGGGCAGGTATACGACAAACTAGGACGTAGTAAGCGCCTCAACTGGTCTTGCTTATTGTACAAATCACATAATATCATACTATTTGAACAAAATATGTTTTCACATAAAAAATCGTCGCGACGAGACTTTCAAAATTAGATGTCATACGTTCCGAGAACTTTTTCACGTGAAAAATTACCACATTGAAAGGGCATTTCTTGCCTTAAGGGTTTTGATTTTGATGACACCGCAATTTATGGACTAACCGTGTGCTTAAGTTACACAGGCATGTGTATATGGAACAAGATGGTTGGGCACCCTCTGGATGGAAAGAGCGGAGGCGGCATTTCCTACGCTTTTATTTCTTTGGTCGTCGAAAATCCATACTTTTAAAAGGGGCTCTGCATCGGAAGGTACGGGTGGATCAAATCATGTATACCTATACATATTATATCCACCATATCTACCTTCCATTTCGAGGAGAGATCTTCAATTCCAATTATGCAAGAAAATGCACTCAAGTGGTTGTACCGCTGATGCTAGCGGTTGTACCACTCCCTTGTGGACTAGGTAAACGCAGGCCAAGCTAGGCGGTTGTACCGGCCACATGGGCGGTTGTACTGCTACCTCCCCTGGCACGGCATCGATGGCCCTCGTACTGGGCCAACTACCACCCGAGGGGGTCTCCCTTCGGGTTTGGCCAGTGGTACAGGGTGGTGCCGGAGCGGTTGCACCGATTATTACACTAATAAATGGTACAGCTAGTGGTGAGGGCGGTTGTACCGCTTGACCCACCGGAATCACTCATGCCTTGCACGGTTGTACCGTGTAGTTGACTGTTGTACTACACAGCTGACTTGTTGTACCGCTCAGTCCTGGCAGATGGCTCATGGGACTTGGGGTGGTTGTACCGCTCTCTAGAGCAGTTGTATCGCTCGCATGTGATTTTCTGCATAATGGTTGGGTTTGATGAGGGACTATTTAAGGAGGTGGATCTTCCTCCTCCCACCCGCCTCTTGGTCTTCTTCGCTTCTCCGTTAATGCCCTAAGCTCTATTTTTTTTCTAATTTCTTTCTCTAGCGAATCAAACTTATTGATTTGCTAGAGATTGAGGGAGGTGGTCTAGATCTACGTATCCACCAAAGGAAATTTTACTCCGCCATATATTTCTTGTGGGTTTT
Source organism: Aegilops bicornis (assembly GCA_021605145.1). Classification (NCBI taxonomy): domain Eukaryota; kingdom Viridiplantae; phylum Streptophyta; class Magnoliopsida; order Poales; family Poaceae; genus Aegilops; species Aegilops bicornis. Next base: position 652,083,926 of record CM038674.1, read on the forward strand.
ATTACTCTTGGGTGTTTGGGCACCCTAGACAGAAAAGGTCACCTTGGAGCCACGATCCATTGTGGTGAAGGTTCGTGGTGGTGTTGGGAGTCCCCAATTAAGTTATGAAAAGAGCACCAACCTTATTTGTAAAGGTTACAGTTGCCGCATTCAAGGGCACCGCTAGTGAATTCACGACACCTTGCATTGTGCGAGGGTGTGAGGAGAATAAGGTGAATCCTTGGGCATTGTGCCACGCGTCCAAAGGAGGCGTACGTTCCCCAAAGGAGAGAACTTCGGAAACACATCCTTGTCTTCATCGTCTCCACTTGCAGTTATCTCGCTCCTTTACTTCGATCAAGATTCTACCTTGTGTTTACTCTTGATTGCTTGTGTTGCTTGCTGTAATTGCCATATAGGTTATCCACCTAGTTGCATATCTATACAACCTATCTTCATTGTTGCGCCTAAAATATTTGAGAACAAAGTTAAAAATTGCTAGTCTTTATTCAACTTCCCTTCTAGTTAACCGTACCAATTGTTTCATACGTCTAGGCTAAATAAGTTGTATCATGCCTGCAGTGCATAAATTACCATGGTATTACACATAAGCTACCGGGGTATGTTTTCAACAACTATTGCCCTCGGGTCAAAGTTATCTCATAGTTTGTACCTAAATTATCATGTACACGGTACATATATTATCAGGCTATTTACACAGAGTGACCGGGGTGTGTTTTCAGAAACTTCTTTTCCTCGTGTCAAAGTTGTCGCGGCGTTGTTGAAAACATATCTTCTAATAATTTCTATGTAAATAGCATGATAATTTACACACCATAGATCTGAAAACATACCCCCAATAATTTATCTGTATAGCGTAAATCACCATGAAAATATATACAAATAAATTATTGGGGGTATGTTTTCAGATCTATGGTGTGTAAATTATCATGCTATTTACACAGAAATTATCAGAGGATATGTTTTCAACAACCCCCCCCCCCCCTCCTGCACACACACACCCAGGTAAAAAAATTACTGCACTATTTTTACATAACTTATCGCGATTGCGGTGCGTATATTACCGTGCTATTTGCATAAAGGTTGTGAGTATGTTTTTCAACAACTTTTTCCCCGGGGTGAAATAGCTACCATGATGTTAGTACGTGAGACATCAACTTTCTTGTGCGTAAATTAATATGCTATTACACAAAAAGTTACTGAGGATATGTTTTTCAAAAACTTGTTTCCCGGGTCAAAAGGTTATCGCAGCGTTTGGTCATAAGTTATCATGCCTAGAGAGTGTATATTATCATATAACTTGAACAAAAGCGCGATGACGCGGACTCTTCACAAGCGTACGGACCGCTACCACGTCCATCTCTGGCAACAATGACCTATCCAAAAACCCATTCCTTGTCATCGCGCTTTTCCGCCTGAAGCCAGCTGCCTGGCTCTAGAGCGTCAGCGCTGCATTCATGCCGGTCCAGCGGACGCGATCTCTCACTCGAGCTGGCATTGAAGCGGCGCGTCAGCCAATAGAATGTCGTCCGCTGCACGCCTGCTGCACACGCCTCCTCGCCGCATTGAAACATCTTTCGTCTTCCCGCCTACTTCAATAAAGTCGCGCACGTGTCAAAAATCTACTCCGGCCACACGTCGCAAGCCGGCTGGCATTAAACACAATGTAGGTTGGCTCCTCACATCCGCCCGCTATTTAAACGAGGCCAGACGCCTAGTAAGAACCACACCACACCTCCGCTCTCCATCTCCTCCTTGCACCACACTCTCCATGGCATCCATCGAGTAGGAAGAGGAGTTCACCGGCATTAAAGCCGGGTGGCTGGCCCGCTGCGCCCGCCGTATACGCTCCACGCAACTCGCTAGTCCACCTCATTCGTCGCTCCAGGCCGTCACCACCATGGGCAAGGCTCCAGGCCGGCGCGCGAAGGAGCAACTCGCCGCTCCAAGCCGGCATGCGGTTCAGCAACTCGCTGCTCCAAGCCAGTGCGTGGAGGAGCGGCGAGTTGCTCTAGGCCGGCACGCGGAGGAGCACGGCGAGATGAACATCGTGACGAACGTGGACTTGCCCTCTGAGCGGAAGCGAAGGCCACGGTGACCGTCTCCCCCGCCTAAAAAACCAACTCTGTGCTTCACGGAAGCAGAGGCTATCTTCCCCTTCTGTTGAAGCATATCTGTTTGGGGCTCACGGTAGCACGATGAGCGGCCCCGTCGAACATAGGGAAGACATGTCGTGGGATTGGGGCTCCGCTGCGGCCGGTAAATAGACTGGGTTAGAATAGTCTAGCCTAGTTCGATATAATCTAGTTAAAATATGTCTGAATGTAAATATTTTCATTTAGTTTATATGAAAATCATTCGGTTTGCATGAAATTCTTTTGGATAATTGAAACGCGGTTTGAAATGTATGCAGATAGTTTTGAATGGTCGGCTCCCGCATCAGTCTCTGCGGACAGGTCCGTCGGTCCATGGATGGATACGGTGTCCGATTTACGGGTGAACGTTAGGGATGCTATAGCCTGCAAGGGTGAAACTGGAAGCAACGTAGTACAGCTAACCGTGAATCGCGGGGGCAGGACAAACATCATGCAGGCTTCGAGGTCAACACGCGCATGCAAGACTAGCAGAGCCAAGACCCACTTTCCCCGGCTGGATTTTAAATATGCCGCAACCGGGCAACGATCAGCTCACACATCACGCGGAGTCTCGAGGAGCAGCTGGCTACTACTACTATCATAGTACTGGCTACAACTCAAACTGTACACTATTACGGGTGTAGTTCAGCGCTCTCTGCTCAGCCTAGCTACACAGCTCGACCGATGATGTACCGGAGGACAGCCGCCCGGCTGCTCATGGTCGCCGCCGTCGTCCTCCTGTCCCTGCTGCTGGCCTCCTGCGCGGCCGCCCCGCATGGCCTTGGCCTGCCGCCGCCGCGTCCTCCTCCGGGTACGTACGTGTATACGCACCGAAATTTCCTTTGGGTGTTCCAAATGCTCTTGTTATGTCGGTGCATTAATGGGTGCGTCCATGTGATCGCGGTGCTGCTCCTGGGCGGCGGCCGGAGCCCGGCGCGCGAGGCGAGGGGGCTGGATCTGGGAACGCCCGCGAGGCGGCGCTGGGGCAGCAAACGTCCACGAATGTGCCTCCCTCGCCGAAGCCCCACGGCAACTCGGGGTCGGCGGGGCCCGACACGCCGCCGTCGAGCAACGAGTAGGGCGACGAGGCTCCGTGGCGCGAGCACGCTACGGTGGCCGCTGTGGGTTGGGTACGAGAACACTTTCGCCAGTGTACAAGTCAATAAGCTTGTTTCAAAAAGAAAGAAAAAAATGTCAATAAGTTGCGTGCTCCGCGCCTCACTGGTCTTTCCGTGTGTACGACAACACTTTCACTAGTGCATAATAATTTAGTGACCCGCAAAAAAAAACCCAGTGAGCACGTTTCGCACAATATATGTTGCTTCCTTTCATTTGCGACGCGATTGATCATGCTTTCGTAATAACAGTGACGACGTGCCTCAAGTATACAAATACTATGAAATCATTTTCATGAATTGTACTCTTTAATACATAAATACCGCGAATCAACCTGCGGTTGAATGGATAGGAGGATAGTGATATCCCAGCCAATCATGGTTTAAATTCTACACTTAACACCGATGTTTACATTTTTCTGAAATTATTTCGTCTTCGGTGATGTACCTTAACTGTAAGCAGACGCTCCATGGGCCTTCCGACGATGTGATACATAAATTTATTTACACATCACAACTCACAAGGGTGAAACTGGAAGCAACCGGCGGTGCTTTTCATGGCGGCGTCTCGGAATTGATGGCATCATGTGCAGATCGGCGGCGTTAGGGTTCATGGATGGTGTCGGCGAGGCGGGGGCGGCGACTTCATCATGTGTGTCTCTCCTTCTGCTCTGTCCCCGTTGCTGCGGCGTTGTCTCCGACATCATGATGAAGCAGGGAGGTTTTGTCATCCAAGAGTACGTGTAGACGGTTGTCTACGCAAGTGACAGCTGGAAGATGGTGCATCTTGTGCTGGGTTTGTGGTTGGAGGCTGACAGTTCTGGTTTCCTCCTCCAACATCGTAGTCATGCGGGGATGTCAGTTCTGAAGTTCGATGACGTGTTCGGGGACACGTTGCCCCGGTCTGATTCTTTCAGCAACAATGATTTTGCTTCAGGCAAACTATTTTCTAGGTCCGTAAAGCTGCTGATCAGCGATGGAGCCGCGTCGAGCTCAGATAAAGAAGTGATCGGTCTCCTTTTCCTTAGTGGAGAGGGACATGCGTCGGTTTTTTGCATAGGATTATCCTATTTTTTCAGTCTTATAATGTCGATGTTTACGTAGCCTGTAAGTGAATCTTTATTTTACTAATGAGACAAGTATTTCTTAGAAAGAAAAAACTGGAAGCAACGTAGTACAGCTAACCGTGAATCGCGGCGGCAGGACAAACAACCTCAGGCTTCGAGGTCAACACGCGCACCCAAGATGGGCAGTGCCAAAACGTTTCCCAGGGGTCGGCGGGGCCCCTGGAGCCGCCGCCCCCGCCGTCGAGCAACGAGTAGGGCGCCGATGGTCCGGGGTTACGTACGGGGTACGAGCACGCGACGGTGGGCTCCGGTCGATCGATCTCCTCACCGGCCGTTTTGGGGTGTTTGCGTCGATACGATGTATGGTACTCCATGTACTACAAGGAACAACTAGCTGCCATACGCAAGAACTCTTTCGCTAGTGTATAGTAATTCAACAAGCACGTTTCAGAAAAAAAAGTAGTAAGTCACTAAGTTGCGGTGTTCCATATGGTCACTTCGTTTGTTTAGAAAAGAAGGATCACCCGCCGGGCCTTCGCATCATTGCGATGCACACAGCCGGCATCTTTATGCAACATGTCCGAGGGTGCGCTGCGGAGCAGTAATGCTAGATTTACAGATGCTTTTTGCATACTAAATCTATGGGTACTGTTTTCTTGCATCCCTTAAAAAAACTGCTTAAACAATTACCCATAAATTTCTTCCGTAATAAAACATCCACTGAAATAGCATTACTCCTCCCCTGAAAAAGAAGAAAAGAAATAGCATCGAAGCGTCAGGCTCCCCGATGTGACGTCTCTGATCCAATCGTATACTAATCATACATGCGTATGTGTACAATCAAGTTCAGGGACTCACGGAAAGATAACACAACACAACTCTAGACACAAATTAAAGTCATACAAGTTTTATATTACAAGACAGGGGCCTCGAGGGCTCAAATACATACGAGTCAGCCGAAACAACAATATCTAAGTACATACATAAGTTAAACAAGTTTGTCTTAAGAAGGCTAGCACAAAAATATCAACGATCGAAAAGGCAAGGCCTCCTGCCTGGGAGCCTCCTAACTACTCCTGGTCGTCGGCGGTCTTCACGTAGTAGTAGGCACCCTCGAGGTAGTAGTAGTAGTCGGTGGTGGCGTCTGGCTCCTGAGATCCGTCATCTGATCGCAATAATCGATATAGGGGAAAAGAGGGAAGCAAAGCAACCGTGAGTACTCATCCAAAGTACTCGCAAGACTTACATCAGATCTAAACTAAGTATGCATCTATATCAAAGGAATGTGTTGTATCTGTGGACTGAACTGCAGAATGCCGAAATAGAGGGAAAGGCCTAATCTATCGAAGACTAGCATCTTGAAGTATCTTGCAGCATTAGAAGAGTGCAGATTAGCATATTATAAATTAGTAGTTTGTTGTAATAACCACGCCTAGAGATCCTTTCTCGACTTCCTGTGAGAGCAATCCTGGAGTTATCATATCCATTACATGCCTCAGCATCCAGGTCTAGTTGTATCGACCAGGATACAACTCCGTGAAGGAAATATGCCATAGAGGCAATAATAAAGTTATTATTTATTTCCTCGTATCATGATAAATGTTTACTATTCATACTAGAATTGTATTAACTGGAAACATAATACATGTGTGAATACATAGACAAACATAGTGTCACTAGTATGCATCTACTTGACTAGCTCATTAATCAAAGATGGTTGAGTTTCCTAGCAGAGATATGAGTTATCATTTGATCAATGGGATCACATCATTAGAAGAATGATGTGATTGACTTGACCCAATCCGTTAGCTTAGCACTTGATCGTTTAGTATGTTGCTATTGCTTTCTTCATGACTTATACATGTTCCTATGACTACGAGATTATGTAACTCCCGCTTACCGGAGGAACACTTTGTGTGCTACCAAACATCACAACGTAATTGGGTGACTATAAAGGTGCTCTACAGGTGTCTCTGAAGGTACTTGTTGAGTTGACGTATTTCGAGATTAGGATTTGTCATTCCGATTGTCGGAGAGGTATCTCTGGGACCTCTCGGTAATGCACATCACTATAAGCCTTGCAAGCAATGTAGCTAATGAGTTAGTTGCGGGATGATGCATTTTGTAACGAGTAAAGAGACTTGCCGGTAACGAGATTGAACTAGGTATTAAGATACCGACGATCGAATCTCGGGCAAGTAACATACCGATGACAAAGGGAACAACGTATGTTGTTATGCGGTTTGACCAATAAAGATCTTCGTAGAATATGTAGGAGCCAATATGAGCATCCAGGTTCCGCTATTGGTTATTGACCTGAGACGTGTCTCGGTCATGTCTACATAGTTCTCGAACCCGTAGGGTCCGCACGCTTAAAGTTTGGTGACGATCGGTATTATGAGTTTTTGTGTTTTGATGCACCGAAGGTAGTACGGAGTCCCGGATGTGATCACGGACATGACAAGGAGTCTCGAAATCTTTGAGATGTAAAGATCGATATATTTGATGACTATGTTCGTGTTGGGAACGTAGTAATTTCAAAAAAAAATCCTACGCACACGCAAGATCATGGTGATGGCATAGCAACGAGAGGGGAGAGTATTGTCCACGTACCCTCGTAGACCGTAAGCGGAAGCGTTATGACAACGCGGTTGATGTAGTCGTCGTCTTCACGATCCGACCGATCCAAGTACCGAACGTCACGGCACCTCCGAGTTCAGCACACGCTCAGCTCGATGACGATCCCGGACTCCGATCCAAGAAAGTGTCGGGATGAGTTCCACAAGACAATGGCGCAGGACGATGATGATTCTCTACCGGCGCAGGGCTTCGCCTAAACTCCGCGACGATATGACCGAGGTGGAATATGGTGGAGGGGAGCACCGCACACGGCTAAGGAACGATCCATAGATCAACTTGTGTGTCCAAGGGGTGCCCCTTGCCTCTGTATATAAAGGATGGAGGAGAAGGAGGCCGGCCAAGGCAATAGGTGCGGCCAGGATGTGGAGTCCTACTAGGACTCCAAGTCCTAGTAGGAGTCCACCAAGAGGGGAGGAAGGGAGAAGGAAGTGGAGGAGAAGGAAAGGTGGCGGCCCCTTTCCCTAGTCCACCTTCGGACTAGAGGGGAGGGGGGGCGCAGCAGCCCCTTGGCCCTTTCTCCTCTTCCCACTAAAGCCCATCAAGGCCCATTGCTTCTCCCGTAACTACCCTGTACTCCCAAAAATACCCGAATCACTTGGAACCTTTCCGATGTCCGAATATAGTCGTCCAATATATCGATTTTTACGTCTCGACCATTTCGAGACTCCTCGTCATGTCTCGGATCTCATCCGGGACTCCGAACTCCTTCGGTACATCAAAACTCATAAACTCATAATATAACTGTCATCGAAACCTTGTTGCGTGCGGACCCTACGGGTTCGAGAACTATGTAGACATGACCTAGAACTATTCTCGGTCAATAACCAATAGAGGAACCTGGATGCCCATATTGGTTCCTACATATTCTACGAAGATCTTTATCGGTCAAACCGCATAACGATATACGTTGTTCCCTTTGTCATCGTTATGTTACTTGTCCGAGATTCGATCGTCGGTATCCAATACCTAGTTCATTCTCGTTACCGGCAAGTCTTTTTACTCGTTCCGTAATACATCATCTCACAACTAACTTATTAGTTGCAATGCTTGCAAGGCTTATGTGATGTGTATTACCGAGAGGGCCAGAGATACCTCTCCGACAATCAGAGTGACAAAACCTAATCTCGAAATACGCCAACCCAACATGTACCTTTGGAGACACCTGCAGTACTCCTTTATAATCACCCAGTTACGTTGTGACGCTTGGTAGCACCAAAGTGTTCCTCCGTAAACGGGAGTTGCATAATCTCATAGTTACAGGAACATGTATAGGTCATGAAGAAAGCAATAGCAATATACTAAACGATCAAGTGCTAGGCTAACGGAATGGGTCATGTCAATCACATCATTCTCCTAATGATGTGATCCCATTAATCAAATAACAACACATGTATATGGTTAGGAAACATAACCATCTTTGATTTATGAGCTAGTCAAGTAGAGGCATACTAATGACTATATGTTTGTCTATGTATTCACACATGTATCATGTTTCCGGTTAATACAATTCTAGCACGAATAATAAACATTTATCATGAAATAAGGAAATAAATAATAACTTTATTATTGCCTCTAGGGCATATTTCCTTCAGTCTCCCACTTGCACTAGAGTCAATAATCTATTTCACATCATTATGTGATTCAACACTAATATTCACATATGTATGTGATTAACACCAATAGTTCACATCGTCATGTGACCAATGCCCAAAGGATTTACTAGAGTCAATAATCTAGTTCACATCGCTATGTGATTAACACCCAAAGAGTATTAAGGTATGATCATGTTTTGCTCGTGAGAGAAGCTTAGTCAACGGGTCTGTCACATTCAGAGCCGTATGTATTTTGCAAATATTCTATGTCTACAATGCTCTGCACGGGGCTACTCTAGATAATTGCTCCCACTTTTAATATGTATCCAGATTGAGACTTAGAGTTATCTGGATCAGTGTAAAAGGCTTGCATCGATGTAACTCTTTACGACGGGCTCTTTTATCACCTCCATAATCGAGAAATATTTCCTTAGTCCTCACTAAGGATGTTCTTGACCAATGTCCAGTGATCTACTCCTAGATCACTATTGTACTCCCTTGCCAAATTCAGAGCAAGGTATACAATAGGTCTGGTACATAGCATAGCATACTTTATAGAACCTATGACTGAGGCATAGGGAATGACTTTCATTCTTTTTTCTATTTTCTGCCGTGGTCGCGATTTGAGTCTTACTCAATTTCACACGTTTGCAACACAGGCAAGAACTTTTCTTTGACTGTTCCATTTTGAACTACTTCAAAATCTTGACAAGGTATGTACTTATTGAAAAACTTATCAAGCGTCTTGATCTATCTGAATAGATATTGATGCTCAATATGTAAGCAGCTTCACCGAGGTCCTTCTTTGGAAAACTCCTTTCAAATACTCCTTTATGCTTTGCAGAATAATCCTACATTATTTCCGATCAACAATATGTCATTCACATATACTTATCAAAAATGCTGTAGTGCTTCCACTCACTTTCTTGTAAATACAGGCTTCTCCAAAAGTCTGTATAAAACCATATGCTTTGATCAAATCATCAAGCATATATTCCAACTCCGAGATGCTTGCACCAGTCCATAGATGGATCGCTGGAGCTTGCACATTTTGTTAGCTCCTTTAGGATTGACAAAACCTTCTGGTTGCATCATATACAACTCTTCTTTAATAAATCCATGAAAGAATGTAGTTTTGACATCCATTTGCCAGATTTCATAAAATGTGGCAATTGCTAACATGATTCGGACAGACTTAAGCATCGCTACAGTTGAGAAAATCTCATTGTAGTCAACACCTTGAACTTGTCGAAAACCTTTTGTGACAAGTCGAGCTTTGTAGATAGTAACACTACTATCAGTGTCCGTCTTCCTCTTGAAGATCCATTTATTTAACATGGCTTGCTGATCATCGAGCAACTCAATCAAAGTCCATACTTTGTTCTCATACATGGATCATATCTCAGATTTCATGGCCTCAAGCCATTTCATGGAATCTGGGCTCATCATCGCTTCCTCATAGTTCGTAGGTTCATCATGGTCTAGTAACATGACTTCCAGAACATGATTACCGTACCACTCAGTGCGGATCTTACTCGAAGACCTACGAGGTTTGGCAGCAACTTGATCTGAAGTTTCATGATCATCATCATTAACTTCCTCACTAATTGGTGTAGGAATCACCGAACTGATTTCTGTGATGAACTACTTTCCAATAAGGGAGAAGGTACAATTACCTCATCAAGTTCTACTTTCCTCCCACTCACTTCTTTCGAGAGAAACTTCTTCTCTAGAAAGGATCCATCTTAGCAACGAATAACTTGCCTTCGGATCTGTGATAGAAGGTGTACCCAATAGTTACCTTTGGGTATTCTATGAAGACGCACTTCTCCGATTTGGGTTCGAGCTTATGAGGATGAAACTTTTTCACATAAGCATCGTAGTCCCAAACTTTAAGATACGACAACTTTGGTTTCTTGCCAAACCATAGTTCATAAGGCGTCGTTTCAACGGATTTTGATGGTGCCCTTTTAACTTGAATGCAGCTGTCTCTAATGCATAACTCCAAAACGATAATGGTAAATCAATAAGAGACATCATAGATCGCACCATATCCAATAAAGTGCGGTTACGACGTTCGGACACACCATAACGTTGTGGTGTTCCAGGTGGCGTGAGCTATGAAACTATTCCACATTGTTTTAATTGAAGACCAAACTCGTAACTCAAATATTCGTCTCCGTGATCAGATCGCAGAAACTTTATTTTCTTGTTACGATGATTTTTCCACTTCACTCTGAAATTCTTTGAACCTTTCAATTATTTCAGACTTATGTTTCATCAAGTAGATATACCCATATCTGCTCAAATCATCTTGTGAAGGTCAGAAAATAACGATACTTGCCACGAGCATCAACACTCATTGGATCGCATACATCGGTATGTATTATTTCCAATAAGTCAAGAGCTTGTTCCATTGTTCCGAGAACGGAGTTTTAGTCATCTTGCCCAAAAAGGCACGGTTCGCAAGCATCAAATGATTCATAACCAAGTGATTCCAAAAATCCATCTTTATGGAGTTTCTTCATGCGCTTTACACCGATATGACCCAAACGGCAGTGCCACAAATTAGTTGCACTATCATTATTAACTTTGCATCTTTTGGCATCAATACTATGAATACATGTATCACTACGATCGAGATTCAACAAACTATTTTCATTGGGTGTATGACCATTTGAAGGTTTTATTCATTTAAATAGAACAACAATTATTCTCTGACTTTAAATGAATAAACGAATTGCAATAAACATGATCAAATCATATGCATGCTCAACGCAAACGCCAAATAACATTTATTTAGGTTTAACACTAATACCGAAAGTATAGGGAGTGTGCGATGATGATCATATCAATCTTGGAACTACTTCCAACACTCATCGTCACTTCCCCTTCAACTAGTCTCTGTTTATTCTATAACTCCTGTTTCGAGTTACTAATCTTAGCAACCGAACAAGTATCAAATACTCAGGGCTACTATAAACACTAGTAAGGCACACATCAATAACCTGTATATCAAATATACCCTTGTTCACTTTGCCATCCTTCTTATCCACCAAATATTCAGGGCATTTCCGCTTCCAGTGACCATTTCCTTTTGCAGTAGAAGCACTTAGTTTCAGACTTTGGTCCAGCTTTGGGCTTCTTCACGGGAGTGACAACTTGTTTGCCATTCTACTTGAAGTTTCCCTTTCTTTCCCTTTGCCCTTTTCTTGAAACTAGTGGTCTTGTCAATCATCAACACTTGATGCTCTTTCTTGATTTCTACCTTCGTTGATTTCAACATCACGAAGAGCTCGGGAATCGTTTTCGTCATCCCTTGCATACTATAGTTCATCACCAAGTTCTAGTAACTTAGTGATGGTGACTAGAGAATTCTGTCAATCACTATCTTATCTCGGAAGATTAACTCCCACTTGATTCAAGCGATTGAAGTACCTGCATAATCTGAGCACATGCTCACTAGTTGAGCGATTCTCCTCCATCTTTTAGCTATAGAACTTGTTGGAGACTTCATATCTCTCAACTCGGTATTTGCTTGAAATATTAACTTCAATTCCTGGAACATCTCATATGGTCCATGACGCTCAAAACGTCTTTGAAGTCCCGATTCTAAGCCGTTAAGCATGGTGCACTAAACTATCAAGTAGTCATCATATTGAGCTAGCCAAACGTTCATAACGTTTGCATCTGCTCCTGCAATAGGTCTGTCACCTAGCGGTGCATCAAGGACATAATTCTTCTGTGCAGCAATGAGGATAAACCTCAGATCACGGATCCAATCCGCATCATTGCTACTAACATCTTTCAACACAGTTTTCTCTAGGAACATATTAAAATAAACATATGGAAGCAACAAACATAGGGAAGCAACAACGCGAGCTATTGATCTACAACATAATTTGCAAAATACTACCAGGACTAAGTTCATGATAAATTTAAGTTCAATTAATCATATTACTTAAGAACTCCCACTTAGATAGACATCCCTTTAATCTTCTAAGTGATCACGTGATCCATATCAACTAAACCATGTCCGATCATCACGTGAGATGGAGTAGTTTCAATGGTGAACATCACTATGTTGATCATATCTACTATATGATTCACGCTCGACCTTTCGGTCTCCGTGTTCCGAGGCCATATCTGTATATGCTAGGCTCGTCAAGTTTAACTCGAGTATTCCGCGTGCAACTGTTTTGCACCCGTTGTATTTGAACGTAGAGCCTATCACACCCGATCATCACGTGGTGTCTCAAAGACGAAGAACTTTCATAGCGGTGCATACTCGTGGAGAACAATTCTTGATATTTTTAGTGAGAGATCATCTTAAAATGCTACCGTCAATCAAAGCAAGATAAGATGCATAAAGGATAAACATCACATGCAATCAATATAAGTGATATGATATGGCCATCATCATCTTGTGCTTGTGATCTCCATCTCCGAAGCACCGTCGTGATCACCATCGTCACCGGCGCGGCACCTTGATCTTCATCGTAGCATCGTTGTCGTTTCGCCAACTATTGCTTCTACGACTATCTCTACCGCTTAGTGATAAAGTAAAGCAATTACATGGCGTTTGCATTTCATACAATAAAGCGACAACCATATGGCTCCTGCCAGTTGCCGATAACTCGGTTACAAAACATGATCATCTCATACAATAAAATATAGCATCACGTCTTGACAATATCACATCACAACATGCCCTGCAAAAACAAGTTAGACGTCCTCTACTTTGTTCTTGCAAATTTTACGTGGCTGCTACGGGCTGAGCAAGAACCGTTCTTACCTACGCATCAAAACCACAACGATAGTTTGTCAAGTTGGTGCTGTTTTAACCTTCGCAAGGACCGGGCGTAGCCATACTCGGTTCAACTGAAGTGAGAGAGACAGACACCCGCCAGTCACCTTTAAGCAACGAGTGCTCGCAGCGGTGAAACCAGTCTCGCGTAAGCGTATGCGTAATGTCGGTCCGGGCCGCTTCATCTCACAATACCGCCGAACCAAAGTATGACATGCTGGTAAGCAGTATGACTTGTATCGCCCACAACTCACTTGTGTTCTACTCGTGCATATAACATCAACGCATAAAACCAGGCTCGGATGCCACTGATGGGGAACGCAGTAATTTCAAAAATTTCCTACGCACACGCAAGATCATGGTGATGACATAGCAACGAGAGGGGAGAGTATTGTCCACGTACCCTCGTAGACTGTAAGCGGAAGCGCGTTATGACAACGCTGTTGATGTAGTCGACGTCTTCACGATCCGACCGATCCAAGTACCGAACGACGGCACCTCCGAGTTCAGCACACGCTCAGCTCGATGGCGATCCCGGACTCCGATCCAGCAAAGTGTCGGGGATGAGTTCCGTCAGCACGACGGTGCGGTGACGATGATGATGCTCTACCGACGCAGGGCTTCGCCTAAACTCCGCGACGATATGACCGAGGTGGAATATGGTGGAGGGGGGCACTGCACACGGCTAAGGAACAATCCGTAGATCAACTTGTGTCTCCATGGGGTGCCCCTTGCCTCAGTATATAAAGGATGGAGGAGGAGGAGGCCGGCCAAGGCAATAGGTGCGGCCAGGATGTGGAGTCCTACTAGGACTCCAAGTCCTAGTAGGAGTCCACCAAGAGGGGAGGAAGGGAGAACGAAGTGGAGGAGAAGCAAAGGTGGCCGGCCCCTTTCCCTAGTCCACCTTCGGACTAGAGGGGAGGGGGGCGCAGCAGCCCCTTGGCCCTTTCTCCTCTTCCCACTAAAGCCCATCAAGGCCCATTGCTTCTCCCGTAACTATCCGGTACTCCGAAAAATACCCGAATCACTCGAAACCTTTCCGATGTCCGAATATAGTCGTCCAATATATCGATCTTTACGTCTCGACCATTTCGAGACTCCTCGTCATGTCCCCGATCTCATCCGGGACTCCGAACTCCTTCGGTACATCAAAACTCATAAACTCATAATATAAGCTCGCCATCGAAACCTTAAGCGTGCGGACCCTACGGGTTCGAGAACTATGTAGACATGACCTAGAACTATTCTCGGTCAATAACCAATAGCGGAACCTGGATGCCCATATTGGTTCCTACATATTCTACGAAGATCTTTATCGGTCAAACCGCATAACGATATAATGCTTGTTCCCTTTGTCATCGGTATGTTACTTGTCCGAGATTCGATCGTCGGTATCCAATACCTAGTTCAATCTCGTTATCGGCAAGTCTCTTTACTCGCTCCGTAATACATCATCTCACAACTAACTTATTAGTTGCAATGCTTGCAAGGCTTATGTGATGTGTATTACCGAGAGGGCAGAGATACCTCTCCGAGCAATCGGAGTGACAAAACCTAATCTCGAAATACGCCAACCCAACGTGTACCTTTGGAGACACCTGTAGTACTCCTTTATAATCACCCGATTACGTTGTGACGTTTGGTAGCACCCAAAGTGTTCCTCCGTAAACGGAGTTGCATAATCTCATAGTTACAGGAACATGTATAGGTCATGAAGAAAGCAATAGCAATATACTAAACGATCAAGTGTTAGGCTAACGGAATGGGTCATATCAATCACATCATTCTCCTAATGATGTGATCCCATTAATCAAATAATAACACATGTATATGGTTAGGAAACATAACCATCTTTGATTAATGAGCTAGTCAAGTAGAGGCATACTAATGACTATATGTTTGTCTATGTATTCACACATGTATCATGTTTCTGGTTAATACAATTCTAGCATGAATAATAACCATTTATCATGAAATAAGGAAATAAATAATAACTTTATTATTGCCTCTAGGGCATATTTCCTTCAGTTCGGACATCTGAAGTGTTTCGGGAGGTTTCGGACATATACCGGAGTACCGGGGGTTTACCGGAACCCCCGGGGGGGTTTAGTGGGCCTAATGGGCCCTAGTGGAGAAGAGGAGGGGCCGCCAGGACAGGCCACGCGCCCCCTCCCCCTCTAGCCTGAATAGGACAAGGAGGGGGGCGGCGCACCCCTTTCCTTCCTCTCCTCTCTCCCTTCCTTTCCCCCTCCTACTCCAACTAGGAAAAGAGGGAGTCCTACTCCCGGTGGGAGTAGGACTTCTCCCTCGCGCGCCTCCTCCTGGCCGGCCGGCCCCTCCCCCTTGATCCTTTATATACGGGGGCGGGGGGCACCTCTAGGACAACAATTGATCTCTTGATCTCTTAGCCGTGTGCGGTGCCCCCCTCCACCAGATTCCACCTCGGTAATATCATAGCGGTGCTTAGGTGAAGCCCAGCGTCGGTAGCATCATCTACACCGTTATCACGCCGTCGTGCTGACGGAACTCTCCCACAAAGCTCTGCTGGATCGGAGTTCGTGGGACGTTATCGAGCTGAACGTGTGCTGAACTCGGAGGTGCCGTACGTTCGGTACTTGATCGGTCGGATCGTGAAGACGTACGACTACATCAACCGCGTTGTGCTAACGCTTCCGCTTTCGGTATACGAGGGTACGTGGACAACACTCTCCCCTCTCGTTGTTATGCATCACCATGATCTTGCGTGTGCATAATAATTTTTTTGAAATTACTACGTTCCCCAACAGTGGCATCCGAGCCTGGTTTTATGCGTAGATGTTATATGCACGAGTAGAACACAAGTGAGTTGTGGGCGATATAAGTCATACTGCTTACCAGCATGTCATACTTTGGTTCGGGCGGTATTGTTGGATGAAGCGGCCCGGACCGACATTACGCGTACGCTTACGCGAGACTGGTTCTACCGACGTGCTTTGCACATAGGTGGCTGGCGGGTGTCAGTTTTTCCAACTTTAGTTGAACTGAGTGTGGCTACGCCCAGTCCTTGAGAAGGTTAAAACAGCACTAACTTGACGAATTACCATTATGGTGCGTAGGTAAGAACGGTTCTTGCTGAGCCCGTAGCAGCCACGTAAAATTTGCAACAACAAAGTAGAGGACGTCTAACTTGTTTTTGCAGGGCATGTTGTGATGTGATATGGTCAAGACATGATGCTAAATTTTATTTTATGAGATGATCATGTTTTGTAACAGAGTTATCGGCAACTGGCAGGAGCCATATGGTTGTCGCTTTATTGTATGCAATGCAATCGCCATGTAATTGCTTTACTTTATCACTAAGCAGTAGCGATAGTCGTAGAAGCAATAGTTGGCGAGAGGACAACGATGCTACGATGGAGATCAAGGTGTCGCGCCGGTGACGATGGTGATCATGACGGTGCTTCAGATATGGAAATCACAAGCACAAGATGATGTGGCCATATCATATCACTTATATTGATTGCATGTGATGTTTATCCTTTATGCATCTTATTTTGCTTTGATTGGCGGTAGCACTATAAGATGATCTCTCATTAAATTTCAAGATAAAAGTGTTCTCCCTGAGTATGCACCGTTGCCAAAGTTCGTCGTGCCGAGACACCACGTGATGATCGGGTGTGATAAGCTCTACGTCCATCTACAGCGGGTGCAAGCCAGTTTTGCACATGCAGAATACTCGGGTTAAACTTGAAGAGCCTAGCATATGCAGATGTGGCCTCGAAACACTGAGACCGAAAGGTCGAGCGTGAATCATATAGTAGATATGATCTACATAGTGATGTTCACCATAGAAAACTACTCCATTTCACGTGATGATCGGTTATGATTTAGTTGATTTGGATCACGTGATCACTTAGATGATTAGAGAGATGTCTATCTAAGTGGGAGTTCTTAAGTAATATGATTAATTGAACTTAAACTTACCATGAACTTATTACCTGATAGTATTTTGCTTGTCTATATTTGATGTAGATAGATGGCCCGTGCTGTTGTTCCGTTGAATTTTAATGCGTTCCTTGAGAAAGCAAAGTTGAAAGATGATGGTAGCAATTACACGGACTGGGTCCGTAACTTGAGGATTATCCTCATTGCTGCATAGAAGAATTACGTCCTGGAAGCACCGCTAGCTGCCAGGCCTGCAGCAGATGCAATTGACGACATTAAGAACGTCTGGCAGAGCAAAGCTGATGACTACTCTATAGTTCAATGTGCCATGCTTTACGGCTTAGAACCGGGACTTCAACGACGTTTTGAACATCATGGAGGATATGAGATGTTCCAGGAGTTCAAGTTAATATTTTAAGCAAATGCCCGGATTGAGAGATATGAAGGGCCTGTTCTGATCTCCTCCCAACTCCACAAACTCCATGATTCCAGCTTCCTATCCCAGCTTCTCACTCCACGCAGCGAGACAACCTCGTTCGGCAGCAATCGCTGGCTTCTCCCGTCGCCACTATGGGTTGGCAGCATGGGTGGCCTACCTTAGGGCCATAATGGGCCAGCAGAACCAGCCCAGGTCGGCCAGCTAGTGGAAACACGTAGCGAATCGTTATGTTTTGTGGCTCGGAACAAGTGAATCGTTATGTTCGGCGGTCAGGAACGAATTGTTATACTTGGCGGTGGCATTTCAAGTGTAATTTGAGCGAACTCCAGCTTTTGCATTCGGTGGAGCTGGGCCGATGCTGCTTCAGTTTTTTGCACTGCGCGAGTGCTCAGCTCCAAGAAGTTGACTCCGCGGAGCTCAGGCGTTCTGGGCGACTTCACGTGTGAGAGTTGGAGAGAATCAGAACAGACCCGAAGTCTCCAATAAGTTCTACAACTGCAAGATGGAGGAAAATAGTTCTTTCAGTGAACATATACTCAAAATGTCTGGGTATAACAATCACTTGATTCAACTGGGAGTTAATCTTCCGGATGATAGTGTCATTGATGTAATTCTTCAATCATCGCCACCAAGCTACAAGAGCTTCGTGATGAACTATAATATGCAAGGGATGAACAAGACAATTCCCGAGCTCTTCGCAATGCTGAAGGCTGCGGAGGTAGAAATCAAGAAGGAGCATCAAGTGTTGATGGTCAACAAGACCACCAGTTTCAAGAAAAAGGGTAAAGGGAAGAATAAGGGGAACTTCAAAAAGAACGGCAAACAAGTTTCTGCTCAAGAGAAGAAACCCAAGTCTGGACCTAAGCCTGAGACTGAGTGCTTCTACTGCAAGCAGACTAGTCACTGGAAGCGGAACTGCCCCAAGTATTTGGCGGATAAGAAGGATGGCAAGGTGAACAAAGGTATATGTGATATACATGTTATTGATGTGTACCTTACCAGAGCTCGCAGTAGCACCTCAGTATTTGATACTGGTTATGTTGCTAATATTTGCAACTCAAAACAGGGACGACGGATTAAGCGAAGACTGGCTAAGGACGAGGTGACGATGCGCGTGGGAAATGGTTCCAAAGTCGATGTGATCGCCGTCGGCACGCTACCTCTACATCTACCTTCGGGATTAGTTTTAGACCTGAATAATTGTTATTTGGTGCCAACGTTGAGCATGAACATTATATCTGGATCTTGTTTAATACGAGACGGTTATTCATTTAAATCTTAGAATAATGGTTGTTCTATTTATATGAGTAATATCTTTTATGGTCATGCACCCTTGAAGAGTGCTCTATTTTTATTGAATCTCGATAGTAGTGATACACATATTCATAATGTTGAAGCCAAAAGATGCAAAGTTGATAATGATAGTGCAACTTATTGTGGCACTGTCGTTTGGGTCATATTGGTGTAAAGCGCATGAAGAAACTCCATACTGATGGACTTTTGGAATCACTTGATTATGAATCACTAGGTACTTGCGAACCATGCCTCATGGGCAAGATGACTAAAACGCCGTTCTTCGGAACTATGGAGCGAGCAACAAATTTGTTGTAAATCATACATACTGATGTATGTGGTCCGATGAATATTGAGGCCCGTGGTGGGTATCATTCTTTTCTCACCTTCACAGATGATTTGAGCAGATATGGGTATATCTACTTAATGAAACATAAGTCTGAAATATTTGAAAAGTTCAAAGAATTTCAGAGTGAAGTGGAAAATCATCGTAACAAGAAAATAAAGTTTCTACAATCTGATCATGGAGGAGAATATTTGAGTTACAAGTTTGGTCTACATTTGAAACAACGCGGAATAGTTTCGCAACTCACGCCACCCGGAACACCACAACGTAATGGTGTGTCCGAACGTTGTAATCGTACTTTACTAGATATGGTGCGATCTATGATGTCTCCTATTGATTTACCGCTATCGTTTTGGGGTTATGCTTTAGAGACGGCTACATTCACATTAAATAGGGCACCATCAAAATCCGTTGAGACGACGCCTTATGAACTGTGGTTTGGCAAGAAACGAAAGTTGTCGTTTCTTAAAGTTTGGGCTGCGATGCTTATGTGAAAAAACTTCAACCTGATAAGCTCGAACCCAAATCGGAGAAATGTGTCTTCATAGGATACCCAAAGGAAACTGTTGGGTACACCTTCTATCACAGATCCGAAGGCAAGACATTCGTTGCTAAAAATGGATCCTTTCTAGAGAAGGAGTTTCTCTCGAAAGAAGTGAGTGGGAGGAAAGTAGAACTTGATGAGGTAACTGTACCTGCTCCCTTATTGGAAAGTAGTTCATCATAAAAACTGGTTCCCATGACTTCTTGGACCTGATACAGAGAATCCGTTGAACCGGAGGACGAATCATCATCTGATGGGATGGCCGTCTCTTCACCATTTCAGATCCTTCAGAAAGTGCCTCTCCATGAACACAGCCCACAAAGGCACGCTTCATGGTAGGTTGAATCTGGGCCGGTCTCGCACGCTGAGCCATCTCAATGAGGCCGGTTCAGCTGTCCGGCTCTGGGCCCGGCTCACCAATCCGGTCGATGAAGACGTGAATTCCGCCAAAGGGGACCCGGTACCCGTACTCAATTAAGTCGGCCTCGGGACCCCAGCCTTCATTGTCGATGTAGATCTTGCCGCGACGACTCTTGGTCATCCGGCCCATCACAGATCCCTTGAGCCCTTCAAGCTGCCCTTCAAGAACTCAAATCCACCGTGCGCTGGCCCCATGGTGGGCGCCAACTGTCGTGGAATTGTCACGGCAGATGTCCTCTTGCAAGGACTTAGTCGTGGAGCCATCGCAACTAGGAAGCTTAAAGGGGTTAATCGGGACAAGGGACACGAGAGGTTTTATACTAGTTCAGCCCCTTACGGTGAAGGTAAAGCCTACGTCTAGTTGGGTTGGTATTTCTTGAGGTTTCGATGACCAGGGAGCGAGATATGCTATGCCCGGTTCTCGATTGGTTGTTTCTTGCCCTAAGCCGCTAGCGGGTCGTCCCCTTATATACACGGGTTGACGCCCTCCGCCTCTGAGTCCCGACCGGCTTATAAACAATGTCTGGCTCGGTGACTAGTCAAGTCTACCTTATGATACAAGTCATGCCATTATGGCGGTTTACTACAACGGGCCTTAAGTCGCCTGTGGGCCTTAGGCCCCTCATTGAGACGCCATCTTCATGCTTGGACTTGGGCTTCTGTTTGGTAACCTCTTTACGTAACCCGGCCCCTCCTGGGCGGC
Organism: Aegilops bicornis; assembly: GCA_021605145.1. Taxonomy (NCBI): domain Eukaryota; kingdom Viridiplantae; phylum Streptophyta; class Magnoliopsida; order Poales; family Poaceae; genus Aegilops; species Aegilops bicornis. The sequence continues at coordinate 652,104,951 of CM038674.1, forward strand.
TTAACCAAATTGTTATATCCCCAACATTAGGCCCAGATTGATTTGAACCTGTTCATGTCAATCTTAAAATAACTTAAAACATAAATCTTCAGTCTCTTGACTGTGCAAAAAAGACTTTCTTTAACCCGCCGTGACGTCATTCTTTGGATCTGTGTTAACCCATCATGACATCATCTTTCCTTTTATCCCGTCGAATCGGCCCAACGGATCTCTGTCTTTATAGCCCGTTCCGAGAATCGAGGCGTCGGGGCCGCTGGATAATAATTCTTATCTCCTCGTTTCCCGCGCCGTCTCAATTATGCTCTCCTTATAAATAGACACGACCAGGGTTTCATTTTTCCCCCTTACAGTAGTCTCCTTCCTCTTGCCTCCTCTCGAGCTCCGCCGCCGCCGCCGTCAAGCTTCTCGTCTTCTCAGGCCAGCCGCCGCATCAACCTCGAATCGGTCCGAGAAACACGCCGTGAACCTCCGCAGCTCCTCTCTAGACCTGTAAGTCCCTTTCCTTTCTGTCTTAGATCCAGATCATAGTTTTCGCCGAGTTCGCCGGTGTTCATCGCCGCCCGCCACTTAACCCTTGATAGATCTCACCTCCAACGCCCTTTTCTCGATCGTTAGATGGCATAGAACTGCTATGTAACTGTTTCACCCCCATTTTATATGCAAACAGATCCCTTTTCCTTTGTTCAGAAGCTTCTTTCGAGTGTATGAACTTCTCTGCACTTAGTTTTAGGTCTAGAAATTTTTCTTTTCAGGACGACCATTTGATCCAACATAATAGTTATAACTTATGAAACCTGTTTTTATCACCCGGAACACTTCTTATGTTAAATGCCTTTAACATAACTGTCCAAATATCTGGTTTAAACGCATCCCACTTGATCTGTGAACCTTGGCGCCTTCTTAGGTCTGTAAAACACTGGTGGCGGCTTAAATAATATTGCCCAACTATCCTTATGTCATTAGGCCCCTTTAAGCCGCTACCTTCAGCAATTTGAATATTTTCCTCCGGGTTAAAATTTAAACCGGAACTTCTTATTTTGCAATAGGCCAATCTGTTGTCATGGCGCCTAAGTCGACCAAAGCTCTTGTAACCTGCAACTGGGTCCCATCCACTGTCACCAAAAGCAAACTGGCTGAATTTGTGAAATCTGGTCTTCTGCCAAAGAAGGAAGTCATGTCTTATCGTGTCCCTGACCCATCTGAAGAGAAGCCTCAACCCAAAGAAGGGGAAGTAATAGTTTTCACGGATCACATGAGCCGGGATTTGCCCTCCGGCTCAAAGTTCTTCAGAGAAGTTTTAAATTTCTTTGACCTTAGACCTCAAGACATTGGACCCAATTCCGTGTCCAATCTTTGCAATTTCCAAATCTTCTGTGAGGTGTACCTGGGAGAGGAACCAAGCCTGCTCTTATTCAGAGAACTGTTTTATTTGAACCGGCAGAACGAGCGCGCCAACGGGTCGAGTCTTGAACTTGGCGGTATATCGATCCAGCGACGGAGAGACTGTCTGTTTCCTTATGCTGAGCTGCCGAGTCACCCCAAATATTGGAACCAGTCATGGTTCTACTGTCAGGATACTTCCCCAGCTGATGAGCCGCCTCTGCCCGGCTTTCGCGCCCTGCGACTTGAGTCTAATCACCCGCTGGCGGATAAACTGACCGCTGTTGAACGTCTGCCGCTCAACCCCACCATCAAGAAGATTAAAGCCCTTCTGGGAAATGGCTTAAACGGCATCGACTTGGTCCGGGTCTGGGTTACTTGGCGTATACTCCCATTAAGCCGCCGCTCCGGCTTAATGTGCACCTATACAGGCGAACAGAACGACCCAATGCGCCACAGTTCTGACGACTTACCAGATGACGTGGCAGATGCTACAACTCAGTCACTGCTGAAGGAGGGTATTGTTATCAACAACACCTTCGGGTTACTTCCCTTCAAAGAAAAGAACCCGGCTCCCGAGAAGTCACCAATCTTAATAAATACTCTTTAATATGTTTTACCTCCTTGCACTTATAATTCCTTATTTTTCCCACAGGCCAGTGATGATTTCTGGAAAGTCAAATATGACCACGAGGCCGCCCAACAAGCCAGAGCAGCCAAGAAAAATGAAAGGCAAAACACCAAGACAGGGACTTCAAAAAGAAGAAACCCAACGCCTCTGAATTACTCAAATTGGATGACTCTTCTTCAAATGAGGAAGAGGTAATCTCTTATTCTCTTTAACTGCTTTGTTACTATTTTATTGATATTTCCACCTTCGTGAAGACACCTTTGGAAACAGCCAAGCTCATGGCGAAGAGGTAACTATAATTTCCTCCGACTCGAGCCTTTGCCAAAGCACAAAACCCAAGGGTGACCCGGAAAGTAAGATTTTCACATCCCTTAGCTTATCAAGATCCTCAATTTCTTTTGAAGCAACAACAACTTGAGAACCGGAGGCAAACCCGGACAAGCAAGGATGTAGAGTTTCTCTTCCGCTTACTCGACGTAAGCGTGAAGCGTCGAATCGAGGTCATCTCCGCTTATGCGTTCTGTTTATCCTTTGGCGGGTTTAATTAAATGACCTCTCAATTCATCGACTTCAATTATCAGGATACCTCTCCTTCTTCTGGCGAGTCTATGCAATCCAACATGCCGGCTTTCCAGACTGCCTCTGGGTAATGTACCTTTGTTATCCTCATGCTTTGCCTTACTCATATTTTGTACTTATCCCTTTGTTTTATTCACGATTAATGCGGCGAAGCCAAAGAAGAGGGCAAAGAAGAATAAGCCGATTGAAGACCAGGTAGCAACGGAGCCGGAACTCGGAACCACTGCCCCTGAAGCTTCTATTCATCAGCCTCCTCCTGAGCCGGCCCTTGAAATTCCGACACCATCTTCCGACCCGCCTCAAGAAAACACTCTTGATAACTCCGATAAACCGGAAATTCCTAGCCCGGTCCGGACGGCTGAACCGGAAGTTGAATACTTGAAAAGCCAGTATGTTGAGCCGGGGCGGCCTACTGTTCTTGCCAGGTGCACCGCTAAGGAAGAACTTGTCAAAAGCCGGAAGACCAAACAGGACATCGCTGATTATGCCCACTTAAGTATTGGCGATATAGTCTCAGGCTATCTGAATCAAGTGCATAACAGCCGCGACCTGGAGATTGACATGGTGAAACAGATACAGCATAAATCTGAGGTATAACTTATATCATTTCTCCTGGATCTTACTTACTGTACCAGCCCCCAAGTCTACTGCTTATAGGTAAATATGTTGTAGACTTAGATACCGGCTTACTTTTAGCTCACCCGGTTTACAAGAAAGCATATTGAACCCGGCTGTAATATAGCAACTTTTGAAAGAAGCGATACACGTTAGCCCCCAAGTGTCAAGTATTTTTACTTGTAAAGTACTTGAGACTTTAATATGTATAATCTGACATTATAAAGTAAAATTTTCTTCAGCATACATTAGCCCCCAAGTGTCAAGGGTCTTTACTTGTAAAGTGCTTGAGACTTTAATAATACCTTACCATAACCTTACCATAACCCGGCGTTATTGCAGGTCTCCACCAGTCAATTCGAATTGCAGATTGCTGATCTGAAGACCCGGCTGGCGGCCCAAGACCTTGAGATTCAAAAAGCCGACTCCAAATTCGCCTTCAGCATCTCTGAGCAAGAAAGTTGAAGAAGGATTTTGACACGGAGAAGAAGGCCTGGGCGGATGAAAAATCTTCACTTGTGGCCCGGGCCGAGACAGCAGAAGCAGCTCTTGCCGAAACAACTGCCGAATTGTCCGGCTTAAAAAACCAGATATCCCAAATGGTCTCAGCAATTTTTGGTAAGCGACTGTGTGTAACTTTTGAACATCATCATGATTCATTTGATAACTGTTTCAGATATGATCTCAGGCTTAACCTTATATGCATAAATGCAGGTCCTGTGAGTACCAACTCAAGGCGTAAGATGCTGATCAAGCTTAAGGCGGTGTACACTCTAGTGGAACAACTGTACACCGGGTCACAACGTGCTTTGGCCGTTGTGGCTTTATCAAATGATACCCCTTATCTCCTGCAGGATGTACTCAAACGGCTTGCCGTGTTACCTCAATGGATTCAGGAGTTAAGGCGAGCATCTGGTAGAGCCGGGGCCATAGCCGCCTTAAGCCGGGCCAAAGCGTTGGCTCCAGAGCTAGACTTAAGCGATGTTGCTCTTGGATACCCTAGCTTAAAGGAGGACGGCTCTGCATTCAGTCAATCAGACATCACCACCTATGTGAGAGTCGTACGTCCTGTGGCCACCATCATCGGCAATGATATTGATCTTACAAAGTACCAGCCCGGTTACGATCATGACAACCGGAGGATTCCAACTCCTCATTATGACGATGTCAGCCTGATCCCTCCAACTCGTAAGCACACCTTTGCTCCTGAAGTTGACCCGGCCAGTTTAATAGATGATGAAGCTGAATTTGAAGCCTTAAGCGGCATTGACTGGACCTCGTCAACCTTCCAAGACAAAGCAGCAGACGAAGAGGCGGAGAAGGATAACCCGGAGTCGTCAAGTCCACCAAAGGAGTAACCCGCCTGGCACTAAGTCTTTGAAAAAAAACAATGTCTCATTATTCAGACTAGGGGAGTCTTGTAATAGGGTAGAAACACTTCTTAACTCTGTCATGCCTTCGCGCATGTTTGTGGCGCTTAACAATGTCTCAAGCCACTTATTGTTGTGCACTACCGGCTTACTTGAGTTGCTTCTTAACATCCAAAAGCTTTTTGCTTTACCCTGTGTATAAAAACAAAAAATTCCTTTGGCATCTCACCACATCCGAGGTCACGTAAAATAATATTAACCCGGAGTATGAACCAAAACGTCATAAGTATCAGCCGGTTGAAGGCGTACATTACCGGCTTACCTGTTCCAGAAAACAGACAGTTATACTTAACTTCTGAAAATTGGAACATATAACGTTTATCTGGCCCTTAATATTATTCACCCTTATAGAGTAAGGTAAACCTAATTTTCAAAGGCCTCTGATTCGAATACGATCAGTAGAACCATTCCAAAGGGGTTAAGCTAAGATTCGGATACGATCATATAGCCCCCAATGGCTTTGGCGATGCCGATCAAGTGGGTATCGACAGCTATGTTCTCTTTGGTTCGAATAAGAACTATGTTTGAACAGGAAGCCCCCAAGTGACCATGAGAGTTGTTTAATGACGCTGATTCGAATGCGATCCATGTCAGACCCATAGGGGTTAAGCTATGATTCAAATATGATCAAGAAGCCCCCAAGTGGGTTTGGCAGTATGCCGATCAAGTGGGTATCGACAGCTATGTTCTCTTTGGTTCGAATACGACCTATGTTTGAACAGGAAGCCCCCAAGTGACCATGGCTTGATTCAGATATGATCATAAGCCGGACCAAAGGAAAAACCGGATTCAGATATGATCCGCTCCCTGTTAGTCGTTTCCATCACCTGGTAAAGAAGACACATAAACCTTGTAGGATGGAAAGGAAAGAGGTCCTGCTTTATTGCTTTATATAATATATACAATGCTAAAAAGAAAAACAAATATACTCAAAGCCGGTGGCTTAAGTATAGTAGGGCCGGAGATGCGCTATGTTCCACGGCCGGCGGGTCTCCTCCTCCGACTTACGTGAGTCTTTGTGCTCTCGAACATCAATGAGGTAATATGACCCGTTGTTGAGATTCTTGCTGACCACGAAAGGTCCCTCCCAAGGAGGGGACAGATTGTGCATATCGGATTGGTCCTGGATGAGCCGGAGCACTAAATCGCCTTCCTGGAAAGTTCTGCTTCTAACCCGGCGGCTGTGATAACGGGCGCTGGTCTTCTTCAATAAATCGCCGAGCGGGCTATCGCCAAGTCTCGTTCTTCATCCAACAAATCAAGTGCATCCTGACGAGCTTTTTCATTATCAGCCTCGACGTAAGCCGCCACCCGTGGTGAATCATGCCGGATGTCACTTGGCGTAACCACCTACGCCCGTACACCATGAAGAAAGGTGTATAACCGATGAGACCTGTTAGGCGTTGTGTTGATGCTCCATAGCACAGAGGGTAACTCCTCCACCCAACAACCCGGAGTTCGCTGTAAAGGAACTAAAAGCCGGGGTTTGATACCTTTCAAGATCTCTTGATTAGCTCTTTCTGCCTGACCATTAGACTGGGGGTGAGCAACAGCCGAAACATCAAGCCGGATGTGCTCTTGTTGACATAACTCTTCCATGGCACCCTTGGAGAGATTAGTGCCATTATTATTTATAATACTGTGCGGAAAACCAAAATGAAAGATCACATTTTTGATGAACTGAACCGCCGTGGCTGCATCACACTTACTGACCGGCTCTGCTTCAACCCACTTGGTGAATTTATCCACTGCCACCAACAGGTGTGTCTTCTTATCTTTAGACCTTTTAAAAGGTCCAACCATATCAAGCCCCCAGACTGCAAACGACCAAGTAATTGGAATCATCCTCAATACTTGAGCCGGCACATGAGCTCGTCGTGAGAATTTTTGACATCCGTCACATTTACTGACCAGATCCTCCGCATCAGCATGAGCCGTCAGCCAATAAAAACCATGACGAAAAGCCTTGGCTACCAGAGACTTTGAACAGGCATGATGACCGCAATCACCTTCATGAATCTCACAAAGTATCTCCTGTCCCTCCGTAGGTGATACACAACGCTGAAACGCCCCAGTGACGCTGCGGTGATGCAACTCGCCATGAACAATCGTCATGGATTTGGACCGCCTGACGATTTGTCTTGCCAAGGTCTCATCCTCAGGCAACTCTCCCCGGGTCATATAGGCTATGTATGGGACCGCCCATCCGGGATGGCATGGAGAGCCGCCACCATTTGCGCCTCCGGTCTGCAGCCGCAAGCTCTTCCTCTGTAGGCACTCTGACAGAAGGGTTATGCAAAATGTCAAGAAAAGTATTAGGTGGCACCGGCTTACACTGAGACCCCAGCCGGCTTAAAGCATCAGTCGCCTCATTCTTCCTTCGATCAATGTGCTCTACTTGATAACCTTTGAAGTGCCCAGCCACCGCATCAACTTCACGATGATAAGCCGCCATGAGGGGATCCTTAGAATCCCACGTGCCTGACACCTGTTGAGCAACGAGGTCTGAATCTCCCAAGCATCTTACCCGGCTCAAATTCATCTCTTTGGCCATCCGGAGGCCATGGAGCAGGGCCTCGTATTCAGCTGCATTGTTAGTATAGGGAAACATAAGCCGGAGCACATAACAAAATTTGTCACCTCGGGGGGAAGTTAAAACGACTCTAGCCCCCGAGCCTTCCAACTGCCTGGACCCATCGAAGTGAATAGTACAATACGTGTTATCCGGCTTCTCCTCTGGTGCCTGCAACTCCGTCCAGTCATTGATAAAGTCCACGAGGGCTTGAGATTTGATAGCTGTGCGCGGCATATACTTCAAACCGTGAGGCCCAAGCTCGATGGCCCACTTGGCAACTCTTCCTGTGGCTTCCCTGCTCGATGATATCTCCCAAGGGGCTGAACTTACCACGCTTATAGGATGACCCAGAAATCGCTTTAACTTCGGCTTGCCATGAACACCCCATAAACAAGTTTACGCCAATGCGGATACCTTTGCTTGGACTCTATGAGCACCTCACTGATGTAATAAACCGTCACCGAACTGGATGCTCCTTACCAGCCTCCTTACGCTCCACCACAATGGCCACACTAACAGCACGTGAGTTAGCAGCAACATACAATAGTAATGGCTCTTTATCAATCGGAGCTGCGAGAACCGGCGGCTCAGCCAATTGTCTCTTTAAATCTTGAAAGGCAGCATCAGCAGCCTCACTCCAGACAAAGGTGTCTGCTTTCTTCATCATCTGATACAGCGGTAGAGCCTTCTCTCCTAGCCGGCTTATGAATCGGCTTAGCAAGAACGCGACCCGCCCGATCGCTGAACATCATTGATGCACGCCCGGTTTAGCCGGAGAGGTAATCGCCTTGATCTTCTCCGGGTTAGCTTCAATGCCCTGTTTGAGACCGGGAATCCCAAAAGTTTGCCTGCAGTACACCAAATACGCACTTTTCCGGTTAAGCATCATCTTGTAGACCTGGAGATTGTCAAAGGTTTCCTTTAAGTCGGAGATCAAGGTTCCCTTCTCTCTGGACTTCACCACAATGTCATCCACATAGGCATGAACATTGCGCCCAATCTGATTGTGGAGACAATTCTGCACACACCGCTGATAAGTCGCCTGGGCACTCTTGAGCCCAAACAGCATAGATACATAGCAGAAGGCCCCAAATGGAGTAATGAAAGCCGTCTTCTCCTGGTCCTTAACTGTCATCTTGATCTGATGATAACCAGAATAAGCATCCAAAAAACTCAACCGTTCGCAACCCGCTGTGGCATCGATGATTTGATCAATGCGGGGCAGAGCAAAGGGATCAGACGGACAAGCTTTATTTAAGTCCGTATAATCCACACACATCCGCCAGGTGACATTCTTCTTGAGAACAAGCACCGGGTTAGCCAACCACTCCGGGTGAAAAACTTCCACGATGAACCCGGCCGCTAAGAGCCGAGCGACCTCCTCCCCTATAGCCTTTCGCCTTTCCTCATTGAATCACCGGAGAAACTGCCTGACCGGCTTATACTTTGGATCAATATTAAGAGTGTGCTCAGCGAGTTCTCTCGGGACACCCGGCATGTCAGAAGGTTTCCATGCAAAGATGTCCTGATTCTCACAGATGAACTCGATGAGCGTGCTTTCCTATTTGGGATCCAAACTGGTACTGATGATGAACTGCTTGGAAGAGTCGCCTGGAGTGAAGTCAACCAATTTTGTCTCAGCGGTCGACTTAAATTTCAACGCCGAGTCTTGCTCTGTGGTTGGCTTCTTCAAAGAGGTCATATCTGCCGGGTCAACATTAGTTTGATAAAACTTCAGCTCCTCTTCAAAGACAAACGGATTCGGCATAAGCCGCGCCGCCTTCTTCGCACTCCAAGGCCACCTTTCGACTCCCATGCACAGTGATGGTGCCCTTGTAACCCGGCATCTTGAGCTGCAGATAAACATAACACGGTCGTTCCATAAACTTGGCATAAGCCGGCCGTCCAAACAGGGCGTGATATGGGCTCCTGATCTTAACTACCTCAAAGGTCAGCTTCTCAGCCCTGAAATCATATTCATCTCCAAAAGCCACTTCCAGCTCGATCTTTCCAACGGGATATGCCGACTTACTAGGTACCACACCATGAAAAACAGTGTTAGACGTCCTCAAGTCTTTATCAGTCAGCCCCATACGGCGAAAGGTCTCATAATAGAGAATATTGATGCTACTTCCGCCGTCCATGAGCACCTTAGTGAATTTATATCCACCAACCTGAGGGGCCACCACCAAGGCCAACTGACCCGGGTTATCAACCCGGAGGGGGTGATCTTCCCTACTCCAAATGATAGGCTGCTCTAACCACCTCAGATAACGGGGAACCGCCGGTTCAAACGAATTCACAGCCCTTTTATGAACCTTCTGGTCACGTTTACACAAGTTAGTGGTAAACACATGGTATTGCCCACCATTTAACTGTTTTGGATGGCTCGATAACTCGACCGCTGCTTCTTGTCCTCCTTAACTGCATCGCTGCCGATTATAGCCACCTTGACCACCTTGAAAACCGGAACTTGAGCCGCCACCCGGCCATGGAAACCACCTGCTCTGAACCGCCGCCGATCCGTGATTGCCATCAAACATGTTTGAATTCTTGAAAGCCTTCATGATCGCGCAGTCCTTCCATAAGTGGGTGGCAGGATTTTCTCGAGTACCGTGTCTTGGACAAGGCTCATTCAGAAGCTACTCAAGAGATGGACCTGAGCCACCAGATCGAGGAGGTCCTCTCCCCTTACACTTCTTGTTATTACCCTGGGCATTAGCAATGGCCACAAACGCTAGGTTACCGTCCGGCTTACGCTTGTTGCCACCTTGACTTACTGGTTGTTGCTGCTGACCCTTTCCGTTGCCGTTCTTCTTTCCCTTCCTGTCTTTTCCTCCTCGGACACGGGATCATCGGTAAGTATCGAATCGGCATACTTAACCAAAGCCGCCATCAGCGTACCCATGTCATTGCAATCACGCTTAAGGCGCCTACCGCTTCAAAGGGCACAAAACGACAATTCGATGGAGCATAAGTATCATGAGCGGCATCCATCTTGTCGATGAATGTATTATTTCCTTGACCCGGCGCACCCAATGAGTTGTGGACTCACCTCCTCCTCCACCTTACAATTGGTCAAGTACACAATGGACATAGATTGCTTGCAAGTATCTTTAAAGTTCTGGATAAACCGGGCCTTTAACTCGGCCCATGAACTGATGGAATTAGGAGGCAAACTTTTCAACCAAGATCGGGCCGTTCCATCTAACATCATGGTGAAATACTTAGCCATTGCCGCGTCGCTGACTTCCAGTAACTCCATGGCCATCTCGTAGCTTTCAATCCATGCCCCCGGCTGTAAGTCGGCCGTGTAATTCGGCACCTTTCGAGGACTCTTGAAATCCTTGGGCAGACGCACATCTCGCAGGGCCGGCACTGCATAAGGGACACCACTGGTTCTAGTGGCCACCCCTGCTCCAACAGAAGTCATTGGATACTCTGAGAGACCATCATATGCCGTCTGCTGAGCCGCTAATTGAGCCGCCCGTTCATCCTCCTGACGCAATCGATCCTGCACCGGGTTATAGCCACCGGGTTGGTTGTGACGCTGGGCATTGCTTGACAAAGCTTCTGACTCCATGTGCCTGCTGTAACTCGGACTCCGGTTTGGACGAGGTGCTATCCAAGGCTGAGGAGTGGAATGAATCATGTCCCTGCTGTAAGAATAGGTCTCTTGCTGTGCCAAGGCCGTCTGAAGAAGATCCCTAACCCTCCGGGTTTCCACCGCCGTCGGGTCATCACCATCCACTGGAAGAGCCGCCAGACGCGCCGATGCTGCTATCAGGTTCTCCATGGGGTTGGAAAAGTGGCCCGGAGGTGTCGGTATGTATCGGGGCGGGGCCATGCTCCCGTGCAGAGGTGCCATCTCTCGAGGCTGAACCGGCCCTCCAGCTCCGGGTGTCATAAATTGATTGGCTTCGGGCGGATTGCTAGGACCAGCTCCGGGTGTCGTGAAAAGATTTCGAGGATCGTAAACCGGAGGCAGACGGGACTGGGTCTTCTGATGTCTCCTTCTCATCACCTCGTTGGATGCATTCAGACTCATGTTAAGCTGGAAAGCCCCTGACTGGAGTCGCTGCGCCCGTGCATCCAAAGCCGCCCGCTCCGCAGCTAGCCTGGTGTCCTCAGCCGCCAAGGCCTCCTTGGCCAAGGCTATCTCCTCACGCACCTTTGCCACCTCCGCGTTATGTTCATCTGGATTTGCAGGGATGACCGTGGTGGTTAACATGGCCGTCAACTTGTCCATAAGATCCATCAGCACCTGAGCCGGCGGGCGCGCGGGGCCTCCTGCCCCGGCCACTCCTGACCCGGACATTATTGCTGTTGCAGCCGTCGAGTTTTGGTTGGGTTGGGTACCAGCCATGAAGACTCCTGCCCAGCTTGGCGGCTCATAGCAATCTGGAACGCTAGAGTCGTCGGAACAGCCCCCTAGCATGACTTCTTGGACCTGATACAGAGAAGTCGTTGAACCGGAGGACGAATCATCATCTGATGGGACGGCCGTCTCTTCGCCATCTTCAGATCCTTCAGAAAGTGCCTCTCCATGAACACAGCCCACAAAGGCACGCTTCATGGTAGGTTGAATCTGGGCCGATCTCGCACGCTGAGCCATCTCAATGAGGTCGGTGCAGCTGTCCGGCTCTGGGCCCGGCTCACCAATCCGGCCGATGAAGACGTGAATTCCGCCAAAGGGGACCCGGTACCCATACTCAATTGAGTCGGCCTCGGGACCCCAGCCTTCATTGTCGATGTAGATCTTGCAGCGACGACTCTTGGTCATCCGGCCCACTGCGTATCCCTTGAGCCCTTCGAAGCTGCCCTTCAAGAACTCAAATTCACCGTGCGCTGGCCCCATAGTGGGCGCCAACTGTCGTGGAATTGTCACGGCAGATGTCCACGTGTAAGGACTTCGTCGTGGAGCCATCGCAACTAGGAAGCTTAAAGGGTTAATCGGGACAAGGGACACGAGAGGTTTTATACTAGTTCGGCCCCTTACGGTGAAGGTAAAGCCTACGTCTAGTTGGGTTGGTATTGCTTGAGGTTTCGATGACCAGGGAGCGAGATACGCTATGCCCGGTTCTCGATTGGTTGTTTCTTGCCCTAAGCCGCTAGCGGGTCGTCCCCTTATATACATCGGGTTGGCGCCCTCGCCTCTGAGTCCCGGCCGCTTATAAACAATGTCCGGCTCGGTGACTAGTCAAGTCTACCTTATGATACAAGTCATGCCATTATGGCGGTTTACTACAACGGGCCTTAAGTCGCCTGTGGGCCTTAGGCCCCTCATTGAGACGCCATCTTCATGCTTGGACTTGGGCTTCTGTTTGGTAACCTCTTTACTAACCCGGCCCCTCCTGGGCGGCTTACACAAATTGTTATATCCCCAACAGGTACCAAAGTAATCCAGGAGTGGATCACTGGACAGCAGTCAAGAACATCCTGAAGTACCTGAAAATTACTAAGGATATGTTTCTCGTTTATGGAGGTGACAAAGAGCTAGTCGTAAATGGTTACGTCGATGCAATCTTTTACACTAATCCGGATGATTCTAAATCTCAAACCGGATACGTGTTTATATTGAACTGTGGAGCTGTCAGTTGGTGCAGTTCTAAATAAAGCGTCGTGGCGGGATCTACGTGTGAAGCGGAGTACATAGCTGCTTCGGAAGCAGCAAATGAAGGAGTTCATATCCGATCTAGGTGTCATACCTAGTGCATCAAGTCCAATGAAAATCATTTGTGACAATACTGGTGCAATTGCCTTGGCAAAGGAATCCAGATTTTACAAGAGAACCAAGCACATCAAGAGACGCTTCAATTCCATCCGGGACCAAGTCCAGGTGGGAGACATAGAGATTTGCAAGATACATACGGATCAGAATGTTGCAGACCCGTTGACTAAGCCTCTTCCACGAGCAAAACATGATCAGCACCAAGGCTCCATGGGTATTAGAATCATTACTGTGTAATCTAGATTATTGACTCTAGTGCAAGTGGGAGATCAAGGAAATATGCCCTAGAGGCAATAATAAAGTTATTATATATTTCCTCATATCATGATAAATGTTTATTATTCATGCTAGAATTGTATTAACCAGAAACATAATACATGTGTGAATACATAGACAAACATAGTGTCACTAGTATGCCTCTACTTGACTAGCTCATTGATCAAAGATGGTTGAGTTTCCTAACTGTCGGTGTCAAAACCGGCGGATCTCGGGTAGGGGGTCCCGAACTGTGCGTCTAGGCGGATGGTAACAAGAGACAAGGGACATGATGTTTTTACCCTGGTTCGGGCCCTCTCGATGGAGGTAATACCCTACTCCTGCTTGATTAATATTGATGATATGGGTAGTACAAGAGTAGGTCTACCACGAGATCAAGGAGGCTAAATCCTAGAAGCTAGCCTATGGTATGATTGTTGTTCGTCCTACGGACTAAAACCCTCCGGTTTATATAGACACCGGATAGGTTAGGGTTACACGTAGTCGGTTACAATGGTAGGAGATCTACATATACGTATCGCCAAGCTTACCTTCCACGCCAAGGAAAGTCCCAACCGGACACGGGACGAAGTCTTCAATCTTTTATCTTCATAGTCTTGGAGTCTGGCCGTGATGATAGTTCGGCTATCCGGACACCCCCTAGTCCAGGACTCCCTCAGTAGCCCCTGAACCAGGCTTCAATGACGACGAGTCCGGCACTCATATTGTCTTCGGCATTGCAAGGCGGGCTCCTCCTCCGAATACTTCATAGAAGGTTTTGAACACCGGGATAGTGTCCGGCTCTGCAAAACAAGTTCCACATACCACCGTATAGAGAATAATTTTTGCACAGATCTGCTGGCGTACTCCGCGGCGTGACATCACACCACGGCCAGGCCTTTATATGAATCGTTTTTTTACCGTTCCACCTTAACGTGTTTAGCGAGGCGGTTTCCTTGGCACGTCTTATCAAAGCATAGATCGTGCCCCCTTATTCCGGGATTCTCATCAATACGGATGTGGGTAACCCATCCGCGCCATTGATTACGGCGCTTGGGAGATAAGCGAGTTTTACCAGGCTGGTGGGGGACGCATAACTTCGTCCGTCCATATAAGGGGATAAGGATCCACCTTTTCACCTACGCTTTCTTCCTCCTTTGCTCATCCATTTCCGCGCACTCGAGCTCCAGCGCCCAAGTCCGCACATCCCACCTCAACCTTCTCCAACCATGTCAGGAGCGGGAGGCAGGTGGATGGCCTCCTCCGTCATGGAGGGGCACATCACAAGACTGTGGGAGGCCGGATATTTGTCCGGCGACATCACGCACAGGCTGGACGCGGGGCAGCTCATTCCAACCCCCAGGCCCCATGAAAGGGTGGTGTTTCTCCCCCACTTCCTCCGCAGACTAGGTTTTCCACTTCACCCATTTATCGGGGGGCTCATGTTCTACTACGGCCAGGACTTCCACGGCCTGGCCCCGAATTTTATCCTCAACATCTCGGCGTTCATCGTCATGTGCGAGGCCTTCCTCTGCATCCAGCCCCACTTCGGCTTATGGCTGAAGATCTTCAATGTCAGGCCGAAGGTAGTGGGCGGCCGCCAAGCGGAGTGCGGAGGCGCCATGGTTGGCAAGATGGCCAAAGTCCTATGGCTCGAGGGCTCCTTTGTGGAGACAATAAAGGGGTGGCAATCGGGGTGGTTCTACATCACCGAGCCACGCGACCCCAAATGGGTGGCGGCCCCCGAATTCAGATCTGGCTTCCCCATACGGCTCTCGTCATGGAAAGAGACAGGCCTGACGTGGGGGAATTCGGACGAGCTATCCGGACTCCAAACATGCGTCCGAAACCTGGTGGACAAGAATCTCAGGCTTGTCAACGTAATCCAGGCGATGCTCATCCGCCGGATTCTCCCATGCCAACAACGGGCCTTCAAATTATGGGAGTTCGATCCGGCACAGCATCCCACTCTGACAAGGCTCTTCGACACTACGTACGAAGATGCCTGGAAGGTGCTGTTCAAGGGCGCCGAGGCTCCCACATCCGCTACCGAGGATTCAGCTCGCAGCGTCAAGCCAGCGAGGTGAGTTATTTTACCCTTTATGGGACTCTTTTTCATAGTTTGACTCTATGTGGGATCTAAAACTCCCTAACCTTTAACAGGACTGGCTGAAGACGTCCGGACAGGTTAGCTGTCCGGCTCCTTTGCCGGAAGACCCAGCCAGACGCCGATTGACGGGCTGCTAGCTCCGTACCTCATGTGGTGCCGGAGAAGAAGGCCAAGAAGGAGGTAACGTGAACTCGAAGGAGCTCCCGACGCCTGGTGTTGTCGATTCTCAAGCGTAATCTTCTCCCGAGGACGCAGGAGGAAGAAAAGAAGCCTCTCCCGCGGGGGAGGAGAGGAAAAGGAAGGCCGCCCCACCTGGGGAGGCCGGAGGGTCCAAGAAGGGAAGAACCCTTCCTCCGGACTTCTCCACCAACGTCGACAATGACGAGGAGGATTGGCCAACAAGGGCCAAGCCCCTAGCGAGATCGTAAGTGTACGGATACCCATGGCTTTTTTATCATTGCATAGTGTTCTCTAATGCCGAACAATCATGCAGCCCGCCCAAGGGCGAAGTTCGCCCGCTTCGGCCGAAAGGGTCCTCGAGTTAAATCGGAAATGGAGAGTACTTCACTTCCGGCCGCCTCCTCACCTCACGCTGTGGACGACGCCGCTGTGGGGCCCCAAGGGGGGCTTGGTCAAGAGGAGGTGGCGCAGAGGCGCCGCAAGGCAACCTCCCGGACTCAAGCGCGTGGGGCGAGACCCCCGAGGCTCTAAGCCCGACCCTCGTCCGGACTCCATGCCGGAACCTTCAGCGGTTCGAGTCCGCAGCAGTCCCTTCGCCAAGAAGGGTAAGAGCGCCGTGTCCTCTGTCCAACCGGAGGCACCGGATAGCTTCTTGGAGGGCTTAATAGCGCTTCCATCAGGAGGAGCACCGCATCTGTTATGAGTGCGGTGATCCGACAGTTCGATCCGCATAAGAGCGGGCTGACTGAAGCCTGTACCAGCCTTCTAACGGGCTTTGAGGTAAGTTTAGAATATGTAAAAATATTACCGTGAGACAAGAGTTCTCGATGCTTAGTTCGGTGTTCGGAAAGAAAACCGGACTAAGGATCTAAAAAGATATACGCAGGAGTCTAACATAAGTATGTCAATATGGGAATGCAGGTTACTGCCGACCTCTGCCAAGACCGACCGCAGAGGTCGATGCATTGAAGCAAAGCCTCGAGCGGTCCGAGAACGAGCTCGGCCTTGCCAAGAAGCAGCTCGAGGACAAGGAAGGTAAGTAATACCTTATGAAAGAAATACCTTATATAAAGGTTTTGGTTGCAAAAAATAACAGGAATAACATGGGTACTGCATGGGCCACGAACAAGGTGGCGACCCTGAAGGAGGCGGTGTCCGTGTGGTCGAAACAAAGCTCATGCGGAACGCACCTAAGCGAGAGAAGGGAGGCGCAGCTGGCGGAGGTGCGGCAAGAGCTCCGTGCTCTCGTGGAAAAACACGAGTTTGGAGCGTGACTCAAGACCCGAGAGTCCGAGCTTGCTTCGGCTCTTGAGAGTGCCAAAGCTGCTAAGGCCGAGGCCCAAAAAGCCCTCCAGGAGATTGACGCAATAAAGAAGATCGCGGCGGGTAAGGCATTCTTTATGCAGAGCAAGCATGTGAAAGTGAATTACTTATTACTTACCCGGATTCGGAGCTCTCCAGGAGCGTTCGCAAATCTGCCTCGTAGTGTGTCGGATGCTGCCGCGTTCTACCACACGAAGGAGGGGAGCTCAACGGAGAAGGTGTTCTGGTCTCAGTATGCTGAGGCCGGACATCCGGTGCCCCTAAGCGACCAGCTGAAGCAGCTGGTCGAGCTCCACAAGGTCGCCGAACAGGCCATGAAGGGCCTTATAGTTCGGCTGTGGCCATTGGAAGCCATGCCTGGGAGCTACTTCGACTTAGTGTAGCGGTGGTGGACGCCTGTCCACGGATTGAAGTCATCAAGCGCTCCGTCTGCATTGAAGGTGTCCGTCGGGCCCTTGCCCGTGCTAAAGTGCACTGGGGCAAGCTGGATGCGGAGAAGCTTGTGACGGACGGGCCACCTAAGGGCAAGGAGCATCGCACGCCCGAAATGTACTATGAGGGCCTCCTGAAGGGTGCCCGCCGAATAGCGGATGAGTGCTCCAAAGATGTAATTTTTTAATAGACTCGCATTAGTTATCCTGTACGCTGAAAAGTTGTTCATATGCGCTAAGCAACGCTTGTTAATTTAAAATATTACCTTCTGTGCGGCCGTTTATCAAATTTGAGAGATGGCAAGTTGTTGGCTTCAGCCCCATGCCACGTGTCTTTGGGCTGTTCGGGATAAACTTGAGCACTCTTGTTCCCATTCTTGGGTCCATCTAGGGAGGCGCTCAACACAACGAACAAGGCAACCGGACTTATAATGCTTGAACACTCTCACTTAGCCATAGAATTCTATAATTTTAAATTTCGCGAAGCCCCTAGTATTCGGAAGACCGAGTTCGGGCGCTATCCACGCCTTGGCGGACAATTTCGGTTCCTCGCTCTAAGCGGCATAAGTCTTTAGGGACCCGAAAAAACCTCTCGAACAGCGACCGGCTCTCGCCCTATCATGACAGTCAGTTTTAGCTTTCTCCACTGAGGTGCTCGACCCAGCTCAACTGGGGCACAATCGCACCTTAGCCGATATAACGGAACGTAAGGTACCAAAACACGGGAGCCGGGCAAACCCAACTATTGACCCAAGACATGATTCGGAGCCGATTCATATAATGCTATAAGTTCGGGGTGCCGCACTTGTGAAAGTGTTCGGACTTATCACACCATAATTTTAGGGTACTTAAGCCCCTGGTGTATTGGCCGTACCAAAGTGTACGGGTGCGTAATGTCATGAAATGAACATGTATATAGATAAAGAAAGGAGTGCAATAATAGGCAAAAGCTATGTATTGTTTATTCAAAAAGGTACTGCAATGAAAGCAGAACGATACAAATAGTGCGATAAGCAAGGGATGGGACTATCTAACATGTCCCCTTCTAGGGGTAAGCTATGGATGGTATGTAAAACAGGTATAATGCTCGTAATAGAGACCACCTGAACACTCGACGTGGCTTTCTGCTTCCCTGGCTGTTGCATCATGAGTTCGGCGATTCTAGTGCCGGACAGGACTTCTGGAAAACGGAGTCCTGAAAGTAAGAAAAAGGAAGAAAAAAAGAAAAAAGAAATGACACAATCGGAGCCCACAGTGCGGTTGAGCCGCATTCCGGGCGTGCCGTGGTCGTGCCCCTCCCCTTATGCCCATGGCATCTCCAGAGCGTAGTTATGTATGCGTAGTACTGGCTTCGCAATTTTGCGAGGGCTGGGGTTGGGGCCGGATTGCTACGCGTGCTTGAATCGTGCTAGGCAGTCTTGTTGTAGGTTACTCTCGGCGCGCTTGACAGTGGCCGGACGCTTAGTGGCCGGACTCGAGAATTGTTGTGAGAGGCTGCTTTGTACCTCCGCCGCGAGGGCCGCTGTGTGCTCCTCCGTTCGGAGAGAGCGTTCGGTGTTTCCATTGACCGTGATTACTCCTCGAGGGCCTGGCATCTTGAGCTTGAGGTATGTGTAGTGCGGCACCGCATTGAACTTTGCAAATGCGGTTCGTCCGAGCAGTGCATGATAGCCGCTGCGGAACGGGACTATGTCGAAGATTAAATCTTCACTTCGGAAGTTATCCGGGGATCCGAAAACCACTTCGAGTGTAACTGAGCCCGTACAATTGCCCTCTACACCCGGTATGACGCCTTTAAAGGTCGTCTTTGTAGGTTTAATTCTTGAGGGGTCTATGCCCATTTTGCGCACTGTATCCTGATAAAGCAGGTTCAGGCTGCTACCGCCGTCCATCAGGACTCTGGTGAGGTGAAATCCGTCAATAATTGGGTCAAGAACCAATGCGGCGAAACCGCCGTGACGGATGCTAGTGGGGTGGTCCCTTTGATCGAAGGTGATCGGGCAGGAAGACCATGGGTTGAACTTTGGGGCGACTGGCTCCATCGCATATACGTCTCTTAGTGCATGCTTCCGCTCCCTTTTGGGTATGTGGGTTGCGTATATCATGTTCAACGTCCGCACTTGTGTGGGAAAACCCTTCTGTCCTCTATTGTTCGGCGGCCGGGGCTCTTCCTCGTCATCGCTATGCAGCCCCTTGTCATTGAGTTCGGCACTTAACTTGCCTGCTTGCTTAAACACCCAACAATCCCTGTTGGTGTGATTGGCTGGTTTTTCGGGGGTGCCGTGTATCTGGCACAAGCGATCGAGTATTCGGTCCAAGTTGGACCGGCCCTGGGTATTTCTTTTGAATGGATTCTTCCGCTGACCGGGTTTAGAGCCTCTGAATCCGGCATTGGCCGTATCTTCAGCATTATCGCCGTTAATGCGGCGCTTGTTCTTGTTCTTGACGCCGACCTGCCATTGCTGTCCTTGGTATCCGAACTATCGTGGTGTTTGGCCAAGTTATTGCTTCGAGCTAGCCAGCTGTCCTCTCCCGCACAAAAAGCGGGTCATGAGTGTTTTGAGGGCTGCCATGGATTTTGGCTTTTCTGTCCTAGGTGTCGGGCAAGCCACTCGTCGTGGATGTTATGTTTGAAGGCTGCAAGGGCCTCTGCATCCGGACAGTCAACAATTTGATTTTTCTTTGTTAGGAACCGTGTCCAGAATTGTCTGGCCGATTCTTCTGGCTGCTGAATTATGTGGCTAAGGTCATCGGCGTCTGGTGGTCGCACATATGTGCCCTGGAAGTTATCAAGGAATGCGGCTTCCAGGTCCTCCCAACAACCAATTGCTGGCAAGCTGTTGAGCCAATGCCGAGCTGGTCCTTTAAGCTTGAGCGGGAGGTAT
Organism: Aegilops bicornis; assembly: GCA_021605145.1. Classification (NCBI taxonomy): domain Eukaryota; kingdom Viridiplantae; phylum Streptophyta; class Magnoliopsida; order Poales; family Poaceae; genus Aegilops; species Aegilops bicornis. Next base: position 652,125,076 of record CM038674.1, read on the forward strand.
TTGATGGCATGTAGATCATCACCGCGGGCCATGTGGATATGGAGGAGATAGTCCTCGATCCAGACCGCGGGATCTGCGGTACCATCGTATGACTCGATGTTTACGGGTTTGAACCCCTCGGGGATTTGATGATCCATTACTTCATCTGTGAAGCATAGTGGGTGTGTGGCGCCTCTGTAATTGGCTATATTACGACGTAGCTCATATGAGCTTTGTCTCATCGTGTTCGGCCCGGCCGGGTTTGCTGTATCCGGCGCGACGGTAATCATCCCGCGTCGTTGGGCGCCCACGCGATCCGTAGATCGATCTTGTATGTTTTGCCTTATCCTCCAATATATCTCGCAAGTCTGGCGCGTTTTCCCGTGCCTTGGTACTTTTTGAGCGGCGTCGGGGTGTGGCTTGAGCGGAGGGCCGAGAGGCTTCTCTTGTCGTGGCCACGGGGTGGCCGGTCTGCCATGTCGTGCGCTAGTGACTTGGGTGCTTCCTCCTCTGATCGAGGCAACGGCCTGCGTTTGGGGTAGCGTTTGGAGGGGCGTTCGAGTTCATACTCTTCGGCTGCAAGGACTTCAGTCCACTGTCGCCTAGCAGGTCTTGGTCAGCTCTAAGCTGTTGCTGCTTTTTCTTGAGGCTGCTTGTCGTGGCTATAAGTCTGCGTTTGAAAGCGCTCCTGTTGGCGGGATCCTCGAGCCACGACAAATTAAATTCGTCGTCGAGGCTTGCCTCATCTTCGGAGGGAGGCGCATAATTATCGCCATCGACCTCCCTCTCTGCCCGCCGTCGTGCGGACTTGCTTCTCTCCTCCTCTGCGCTGAGTCCTGCTGGAGGGTTGTCTTCGGCACTGTCCGGTGTTATTATCTCCGTGCGGAATCACCATTTTATTGTGGCGGGATTTAGAGCGGCGCCACCGACGCCGGCACTTCGGTTGCTTCGAGGGGTCATCCTCCGTTGTTCCATCGTCGTTCCCATCTTTTGGGATGTCCACCATGTATATGTCATATGACGAGGTGGCCTTCCGATTACCTCGTAGGCGCTGGGTCTTGGTCGTCTCCGGCATCGTCATCCATACCGTCGATGTCTTCGGAGTCGAAGTCGAGCATGTCGGTTAGATCATCGATAGTGGCTATAAAATGGGTGGTGGGTGGGCGTTGAATTTCTTCGTCGTCCGTATCCCAACCTTCCTGTCCGTAGTCCGGCCAGGGCTCTCCAGATAAAGAGAGAGACTTTAGTGAATTCAGGATGTCGCCAAAGGGCGAGTGCTGAAAGATGTCCGCGGCGGTGAACTCCATGACCGGCGCCCAATCGGATTCGATTGGCAGGGGCGCGGAGGGTTCGGAGTCCGGAGAGGAGTCCGGCACCCTGGAGTCGAGGTCTTCACAGAGGACAGGGATGGAGTTCGGCTCAATCACCGTAGAGATCGTAGCCCCCGAGGCGGTGTCCAACCACTCGTCCTGGCTCAGGGAATCCGGCTCCGGATTAAGGGTCGGAGCGGATGCTTTGTGCGCCCTCCGAGCCTTTGTTCGCTGCGAGCTAGATCATGCCCATCGAGACGGTGCGGCACGCTTGGCTGCGGCTCGAATCCGTTGAAGATCAAGTCTCCGCGGATATCGGTCGTATAGTTCAAACTTCCAAATCTGACCTGATGGCCAGGAGCGTAGCTTTCGATCTGCTCCAGATGGCTGCGAATTGCCCGCAGTGCAAAGCCGCCGAATACGAAGATCTGTCTGGGGAGAAAAGTCTCACCCTGGACCGCGTCGTTGTTGATGATCGAAGGAGCCATCGGGCCTATCGGTGACGACACAGAGGAACTCTCAGTGAAAGCACCAATGTCGGTGTCAAAACCGGTGGATTCTCGGGTAGGGGGTCCCGAACTATGCGTCTAGGCGGATGGTAACAGGAGACAAGGGACACGATGTTTTTACCCAGGTTCGGGCCCTCTCGATGGAGGTAATACCCTACTCCTGCTTGATTAATATTGATTATGGGTAGTACAAGAGTAGATCTACCACGAGATCAAGGAGGCTAAACCCTAGAAGCTAGCCTATGGTATGATTGTTGTTCGTCCCCACGGACTAAAACCCTCCGGTTTATATAGACACCGGATAGGTTAGGGTTACACAGAGTCGGTTACAATGGTAGGAGATCTACATATCCAGACGCCAAGCTTGCCTTCCACGCCAAGGAAAGTCCCATCCGGACACGGGACGAAGTCTTCAATCTTGTATCTTCATAGTCTTGGAGTCCGGCCGTGATGATAGTTCGGCTATCCGGACACCCCTTAGTCCAGGACTCCCTCACTAACCATAGATATGAGTTATCATTTGATCAATGGGATCACATCATTAGAAGAATGATGTGATTGACTTGACCCATTCCGTTAGCTTAGCGCTTGATCGTTTAGTATGTTGCTATTGCTTTCTTCATGACTTATACATGTTCCTATGACTATGAGATTATGTAACTCCCGCTTACGGAGGAACACTTTGTATGCTACCAAACGTCACAACATAACTGGGTGATTATAAAGGTGCTCTACATGTGTCTCCGAAGGTACTTGTTGAGTTGATGTATTTCGAGACTAGGATTTGTCACTCCGATTGTCGGAGAGGTATCTCTGGGCCCTCTTGGTAATGCACATCACTATAAGCCTTGCAAGCAATGTAGCTAATGAGTTATTTGCGGGATGATGCATTTTGTAACGAGTAAAGAGACTTGCCGGTAACGAGATTGAACTAGGTAATAAGATAACGACGATCGAATCTTGGGCAAGTAACATATCAATGACAAAGGGAACAACGTATGTTGTTATGCGGTTTGAGCGATAAAGATCTTCGTAGAATATGTAGGAGCCAATATGAGCATCCAGGTTCCGCTATTGGTTATTGACCTGAGACGTGTCTCCGTCATTTCTACATAGTTCTCGAACCCGTAGGGTCCGCATGCTTAAAGTTTGGAGTACTGGATGTGATCACGGACATGACGGGGAGTCTCGAAATGGTCGAGACGTAAAGATTTATATATTGGATGACTATGTTCGGACACCGGAAGTGTTTCGGGAAGTTTCGGACATATACCGGAGTACCGGGGGGTTACCGGAACCCCCCCCCCCCCCCCCCCGGGGGTTTAGTGGGCCTAATGGGCCCTAGTGGAGAAGAGGAGGGGCGGCCAGGGCAGGCCACTGATGTCTACTACACAACCTTCTTCTTGTAGACGTTGTTGGGCCTGCAAGTGCACAGGTTTGTAGGACGGTAGCAAATTTCCCTCAAGTGGATGACCTAAGGTTTATCAATCCATGGGAGGCGTAGGATGAAGATGGTCTCTCTCAAACAACCCTGCAACCAAATAACAAAGAGTCTCTTGTGTCCCCAACACGCAATACAATGGTAGATTGTATAGGTGCACTAGTTCGGCGAAGAGATGGTGATACAAGTGCAATATGGATGGTGGAAATAGGTATTTGTAATCTGAAATAATAAAAACAGCAAGGTAACTAATGATAAAAGTGAGCGTAAACAGTATTGCAATGATAGGAAACAAGGCCTAGGGTTCATACTTTCACTAGTGCAAGTTCTCTCAACAATAGTAACATAGATAGATCATATACCAATCCCTCAACATGCAACAAAGAGTCACTCCAAAGCAACTAATAGCGGAGAACAAACGTAGAGATTATGGTAGGGTACGAAACCACCTCAAAGTTATTCTTTCGGATCGATCTATTAAAGAGTTGTACTAGAATAACACCTTAAGACACAAATCAACCAAAACCCTAATGTCACCTAGATACTCCATTGTCACCTCAAGTATCCGTGGGCATGATTATACGATACGCATCACACAATCTCAAATTCATCCAACCAACACAAAGTACTTCAAAGAGTGCCCCAAAGTTTCTACCGGAGAGTCAAGAACGTGTGCCAACCCCTATGCATAGGTTCATGGGCGGAACCCGCAAGTTGGTCACCAAAACATACATCAAGTGGCACATGATATCCCATTGTCACCACGGATAAACACAGCAAGACATACATCAAGTGTTCCCAAAGTAAAGACTCAATCCGATAAGATAACTTCAAAGGGGAAACTCAATTCATCACAAGAGAGTAGAGGGGGAGAAACATCATAAGATCCAACTACAATAGCAAAGCTCGGGATACATCAAAATCGTGCCATAGAGGGAACACGAGAGAGAACACGAGAGAGAGAGAGAGAGAGAGAGAGAGAGAGAGAGAGAGAGATAAAACACAAAGCTACTGGTACAAACCCTCAGCCCCGAGGGTGAACTACTCCCTCCTCGTCATGGAGAGCGCCGGGATGATGAAGATGGCCACCGGTGATGGGTTCCCCCTCCGGCAGGGTGCCGGAACGGGCTCCCGAGATGTTTTTGGTGGCTACAGAGGCTTGCGGCGGCGGAACTCCCGATCTATCTTGATATTCGATGGTTTTAGGGTATGTAGGCATATATAGGCGAAAGAAGTCGGTCGGGAGGTGCTCGAGGGGCCCACGAGACAGGGGGGCACGCCCAGTAGGGGGGGGGGGCGCCCCCCTATCTCCTGGCCTCCTCGAGGATCTTCTGACGTGAACTCCAAGTCTCCAGGATGATATTCTTCCCAAAAATAACGCTGCCGAAGGTTTCATTCCGTTTGGACTGAGTTTGATATTCCTTTTCCTCGAAATACTGAAACAGGCAATAAAACAGCAATATGGGCTGGGACTCCGGTTAGTAGGTTAGTCCCAAAAGTAATAAAAAAGTGTATAACAAAGCCCATAATCATTCAAAACACATAGTAATATAGCATGGAACAATCAAAAATTATAGATACGTTGGAGACGTATCAAGCATCCCCAAGCTTAATTTCTGCTCGTCCTCGAGTAGGTAAATGATAAAAACAGAATTTTTGATGTGGAATGCTACCTAGCATGATTCTCAAAGTAATTTTCTTTATTGTGGCATGAATGTTCAGATCCAAATGATTCAAAATAAAAGTTCATATTGATAAAAGAAATAGTAACACTTCAAGCATACTAATCAAAGTAATCATGTCTTCTCAAAATAGCATGGCAAAAGAATGTTCATCCCTACATAATCATATAGTTAGGCTATGCTTCATTTTCGTCACACAAAGATGTTCCCAACTTCTATACCCCCGATGACAAGCCAAGAAATTGTTTCATACTTAAATAATCTCAAACTTTTTCAACCTTCACGCAATACATGAGCGTGAGCCATGGATATAGCACTATGGGTGAATAGAATATGATGATGGGGATTGTGTGGAGAAGACAAAAAAGGAGAAAGTCTCACATTGACGAGGATAATCAACGGGCTATGGAGATGCCCATCAATTGATGTCAACATGAGGAGTAGGGATTGCCATGCAACGGATGCACTAGAGCTATAAATGAATGCTCAACAAAATAAAACTAGTGGGTGTGCATCCAAATTTCTTGCTCACGAAGACCTAGGGCATTTGAGGAAGCCCATCGTAGGAATATACAAGCCAAGTTCTATAATGAAAAATTCCCACTAGTATGAAAAAGACAACTTATGATACTCACTATATGAAAAAAACATGGTGCTACTTTGAAACACAATATATGAGACTCACTACATGAAGAACAAGGTGCTACTTTGAAGCACAAGTGTGGAAAAAGAGATAGTAACATTGCCCTTTTTATTTTTATTTTTTTTTGGGCCTTTCTTTTTTTCTTTTTGGCCTTTCTTTTTTTTATTGGGCAATGCTCTAATAATGATGATCATCACACTTCTATTGATTACAACATAAGGATTACAACTCGAAATTAGAGCAAGATATGACTCTATATGAATGCATCCGGCGGTGTACCGGGATGGTGCCATGAATCAAGAGTGACATGTATGAAAAATAATGCATGGTGGCTTTGCCACAAATACGATGTCAACTACATGATCATGCAATGGCAATATGACAAAAGTAAAGTATGTCATGATGATGATGAACGGAACGGTGGAAAGTTGCATGGCAATATATCTCGGAATGGCTATGGAAAGGCCATAATAGGTAGGTATGGTGGCTGTTTTGAGGAAGATATAGGGAGGTTTATTTGTGATAGAGTGTATCGTATCACGGGGTTTGGATGCATCGGCGAAGTTTGCACCAACTCTCAAGGTGAGAAAGGGCAATGCACAGCATCAAGAGGCTAGCAAAGGTGGAAAGGTAAAAGTGCGTATAATCCATGGAATCAACATTAGTCAAAAGAACTCATATACTTATTGCAAAAATTTAGAAGTCGTCAAAAATCAAGTACTACGCGCATGCTCCTAGGGGGATAGATTGGTAGGAAAAGACCACCGCTCGTCCCCGGCTGCCACTCATAAGGATGCACAAGCCAGGTACACTTCATGTTTCAAATTTGTTACACAACTTTAACCATACGTGCATGCTACGGGACTTGGTAACTTCAACACAAGAATTCTTTTAATTCATAATCACCCAACTAGCATGACTTTAATATCACTACCTCCATATCTCAAAACAATTATCAAGTATCAAATTGATCATAGCATCCAATTCACTTCCTATGATAGTTTTCGTTCAAATTACCATGCTGTTTAAGACTCTCAAAATAATATAAGTGAAGCATGAGAGTTCATTAATTTCTACAAAATAAATCCATCACCGTGCTCTAAAAGATATAAGTGAAGTACTAGAGAAAATGACAAACTACTCTGAAAGATATAAGTGAAGATCAATGAGTAGTCGAATAATTATACAACTATGTGAAGATTCTCCCATTTAATAATTTCAGATCTTGGTATTTTATTCAAACAGCAATCATAGCTAAATAAAATTACATGACGCTCCAAACAAAACACATATCATGTGGTGAATAAAAATATAGCTCCAAGTAAAGTTACCGACGAACGAAGACAAAAGAGGGGATGCCTTCCGGAGCATCCCCAAGCTTAGGCTCTTGGTTGTCCTTGAATATTACATTGGGGTGCCTTGGGCATCCCCAAGCTTAGGCTCTTGCCACTCCTTATTCCATAGTCCATCGAATCATTACCCAAAACTTGAAAACTTCACAACACAAAACTTAACAGAAAACTCGTGAGCTCCGTTAGCGAAAGAAAGCAAAACACCACTTCAAGGTATTGTAATGAACTCATTCTTTATTCATATTGGTGTTAAACCTACTGTATTACAACTTCTCTATGGTTTATAAACTATTTTACTAGCCATAGATTCATCAAAATAAGCAAACAACACAATGAAAACAGAATCTGTCAAAAACAGAACAGTCTGTAGTAATCTGTAACTAACGCCAACTTCTGGAAATCCAACAATTCTAAAATAAATTGGTGGACCTTAGGAATTTGTCTAGTAATCATCTTCAAAAAGAATCAACTAAATAGCAATGTCCAGTAAAAAGTTGAAGCTAATCTCGTGAGCGCTAAAGTTTCTGTTTTTTACAGCATGATCATAAAGACTTCACCCAAGTCTTCCCAAAGGTTCTACTTGGCACAAACACTAATTAAAACATGAAAACACATCTAACCAGAAGCTAGATGGATTATTTATTCCTAAACAGAACCAAAAAGAAATAAACTAAAATAAAATTGGGTTGCCTCCCAACAAGCGCTAATGTTTAGAGCCCCTAGCTAGGCATGATGATTTCAATGATGCTCACATAAGAGATAAGAATTGAAACATAAAGAGAGCATCATGAAGAATATGACTAGCATATTTAAGTCTAACCCACTTCCTATGCATAGGGATTTTGTGAGCAAACAACTTATGAGAACAATAATCAACAAGCATAGGAAGACAAAACAAGCACAACTTCAAAAATTTAAGCACATAGAGAGGAAACTTGATATTATTGCAATTCCTACAAGCATATGTTCCTCCCTCATAATAATTTTCAGTAGCATTATGAATGAATTCAACAATATAACCAGCACCTAAAGCGTTCTTTTCATGATCTACTTGCATAGAAAATTTACTACTCCCCACATAAGCAAAATTCTTCTCATGAATAGTAGTGGGAGCAAACTCAACAAAATAATTATCATGTGAGGCATAATCCAATTGAAAACTAAAATCATGATGACAAGTTTCATGGTTATCATTATTCTTAATAGCATACAAGTCATCACAATAATCATCATAGATAGCAACTTTGTAATCATAATCAATTGGAACCTCTTCCGAAATAGTGGATTCATCACTAAATAAAGTCATGACCTCTCCAAATCCATTTTCATGTTCATCACAATAAGATTCAACATCCTCCAAAATAGTGGGATCACTACTTTCTAAAGTTGACACTCTTCCAAACCCACTTTCATCAATATAATCATCATAAATAGGAGGCATGCTATCATCAAAATAAATTTGCTCACGAAAGCTTGGGGGACAAAATATATCATATTCATCAAACATAGCTTCCCCAAGCATGTGGATTTGCATATCATTAGCATCATGGATATTCAAGGAATTCATACTAACAACATTGCAATCATGCTCATCATACAAAGTTCTAGTACCAATCATTTTAATGCATTCTTCTTCTAGCACTTGAGCACAATTTTCCTTTCCATCATTCTCACGAAAGATATTAAAAAGATGAAGCGTATGAGACAAACTCAATTCCATTTTTTGTAGTTTTCTTTTATAAACTAAACTAGTGATAAAACAAGAAACAAAAAGATTCGATTGCAAGATCTAAAGATATACCTTCAAGCACTCACCTCCCCGGCAACGGCGCCAGAAAAGAGCTTAGTTGACGGGTGTGAGTGAGTGCCGCTTACCTAGCCTCCCGACAGCAACGGAAAAGAGCTTGATGTCTACTACACAACCTTCTTCTTGTAGACTTTGTTGGGCCTGCAAGTGCACAGGTTTGTAGAACAGTAGCAAATTTCCCTCAAGTGGATGACCTAAGGTTTATCAATCCATGGGAGGCGTAGGATGAAGATGGTCTCTCTCAAACAACCCTGCAACCAAATAACAAAGAGTCTCTTGTGTCCCAAACACACCCAATACAATGGTAGATTGTATAGGTGCACTAGTTCGGCGAAGAGATGGTGATACAAGTGCAATATGGATGGTAGAAATAGGTATTTGTAATCTGAAATAATAAAAAAAGCAAGGTAACTAATGATAAAAGTGAGCGTAAACAGTATTGCAATGATAGGAAACAAGGCCTAGGGTTCATACTTTCACTAGTGCAAGTTCTCTCAACAATAATAACATAGATAGATCATATAACAATTCCTCAACATGCAACAAAGAGTCACTCCATAGCCACTAATAACGGAGAACAAACGTAGAGATTATGGTAGGGTACGAAACCACCTCAAAGTTATTCTTTCGGATCGATCTATTAAAGAGTTTGTACTAGAATAACACCTTAAGACACAAATCAACCAAAACCCTAATGTCACCTAGATACTCTATTGTCACCTCAAGTATCCGTGGGCATGATTATACGATACGCATCACACAATCTCAGATTCATCCAACCAACACAAAGTACTTCAAAGAGTGCCCCAAAGTTTCTACCGGAGAGTCAAGAACGTGTGCCAACCCCTATGCATATGTTCATGGGCGGAACCCGCAAGTTGGTCACCAAAACATGCATCAAGTGGCACATGATACCCATTGTCACCACAGATAAACACGACAAGACATACATCAAGTGTTTTCAAAGTAAAGACTCAATCCGATAAGATAACTTCAAAGGGGAAACTCAATTCATCACAAGAGAGTAGAGGGGGAGAAACATCATAAGATCCAACTACAATAGCAAAGCTCGGGATACATCAAGATCGTGCCATAGAGGGAACACGAGAGAGAACACGAGAGAGAGAGATCAAACACATAGCTACTGGTACATACCCTCAGCCCCGAGGGTGAACTACTCCCTCCTCGTCATGGATAGCGCCGGGATGATGAAGATCACCACCGGTGATGAGGTCCCCCTCCGGTAGGGTGCCGGAACAGGCTACCGGGAGGTTTTTGGTAGCTACAGAGGCTTGCGGCGGCGGAACTCCCGATCTATCTTGATATTCGATGGTTTTAGGGTACGTAGGCATATATAGGCGAAAGAAGTCGGTCGGGAGGTGCTCGAGGGGCCCACGAGACAGGGGCGCCCGGAGGGGGGCGCCTATCTCGTGGCCTCCTCGAGGATCTTCTGACGTGAACTCAAATCTCCGGATGATATTCTTCCCAAAAATAACGCTGCCAAGGTTTCATTCCGTTTGGACTCCGTTTGATATTCCTTTTCCTCGAAATACTGAAACAGGCAATAAAACAGCAATATGGGCTAGGCCTCCGGTTAGTAGGTTAGTCCCAAAAGTAATAAAAAAAGTGTATAACAAAGCCCATAATCATTCAAAACACATAGTAATATAGCATGGAACAATAAAAAATTATAGATACGTTGGAGACGTATCAGCCACGCGCCCCCTCCCCCTCTAGTCCGAATAGGACAAGGTGGAGGCGGCCCTTCCTTCATCTCCTCTCTCCCTTTCTTTCCCCCTCCTACTCCAACTAGGAAAAGAGGGAGTCCTACTCCCGATGGGAGTAGGACTTCTCCCTGGCGCGCCTCCTCCTGGCCGGCCGCCCCCTCCCCCTTGATCCTTTATATACGGGGGCAGGGGGGGCACCTCTAGGACAACAATTGATCTCTTAGCCGTGTGCGGTGCCCCCCTCCACCAGATTCCACCTCGGTAATATCGTAGTGGTGCTGCTGGATCGGAGTTCGTGGGACGTCATCGAGCTGAACGTGTGCTGAACTCGGAGGTGCCGTACGTTCGGTACTTGATCGGTCGGATCGTGAAAACGTACGACTACATCAACTGCGTTGTGCTAACGCTTCCGCTTTCGGTCTACGAGGGTACGTGGACAACACTCTTCCCTCTCGTTGCTATGCATCACCATGGTCTTGCGTGTGCGTGGGAATTTTTTTGAAATTACTACGTTCCCCAACACTCTGAGCGTCCGTTACCGTGGACACGGCTATTCGAATAGATTAAACTTCCCAGCAGGGGTGCACAAACGTACCCAACACGTTCGATCAACTCCAGCCGGACACACCATCGGGTCTTGACCGGCCTCGGCCAATCAACACGTCGCAGTCCTACCTAGACTCAACAGAGAGGCCAACACACCGGTCTACATCCTAAGCGCGTAGGGGTTTTGGATGGTTGGACGAAGGGGTGGTGGGAAGAAATGTGAAATGGGAACCATACGTTCTTTTTAAGTTGTAGAGATGGTATAATAGTAGAGATTTTTTTTATGATTTTAGTGTTCATCGTGAGCTCATTGAGCTCACCATCAGAACATGACTTTTGGAGCTTGTGCTTTTTAATCTCCTAACCAAATTTACTTAGGAATATTTTGCGTGTGAGCCTATTCAATCACTAAATCCTAACTATGCGCCAACATGTCATGTATGCCCGGTTGCATTGTTCTAGAATACACTATAACCTTTCATGAATCTCCATACTCTTCTGCCATGCTATTCCCAAATATCCTATCTAAATCTTCAAAATTCTCCCGTGTTTATGCTGATGATTCACGTGTCATAAATTTCATTTTTCCATAGTTGAAGTGCCCAGGTGCACGCACCCAAAATTATTAAAAGCCACTTAGGTCTCAAGTAAGGAAAAAGAAAAGGAACCGGGGGGGGGGGGGGTCAATAATAGAACAATATTAATAATATTATTTATCTTCACTAATGTTATTAATTTGTTCTTTGTTTAGCACATCCAAGCTCTTTAATGATATGCATTGATGTATCGATTTGTTCTTTCCAATCTCTGAAATGCTACACATTGATGTATCAATATGTTCCTTCAATCTATTTAATTATCTGCATTGATGTTATTAATTTGCTCTTTAATGATACATATCTCTTTAATTATTTGCATTGATGTTATTAATTTGCTCTTTAATGATATGCATTGATGTATCGATTTGTTCTTTCCAACCTCGGAAATGCTACACATTGATGTATCAATATGTTCCTTCATATCTGTTTAATTATCGGCATTGATGTTATTAATTTGTTCTTTGTTTAACACATCCAATCTCCTTAATTACTTCCTCCGTTCCTAAATATAAGCCCTTTTAGCAGAATGAGTGAATCTACACTCAAAAATATGTCTATATACATCCATATGTAGTCCTCATTGGAATATATAAAAAGACTTAATTTAGAAACGGAGGGAGTACTTGGGTCAATGTCATTAATTTGTTATTTGTTTAACATATCCAATCTCTCTATCTGCATGCAACTTACTAATTTTGTTCCTATTATATGTAGTTGTTCTACCTTCAAGGCTAGTGGGTGGCAGATCTCTATAAATGGACATCTTTCCTTCTATCTAGCATGCAAAAGTTCATAGTACAACACATCTCTCTAACAAAAGATGAGGACTTCACCAATCCTATTCATCTCCATTGCCCTCATGCTGATGATGTCTTCAGGTATCTACATACACATACATGTCATTCCACATGTTTGGTATGTGCATTGATCTTCCTTAACATTATTTCGGTTTATGATAGATGTGGCAATCGCCAAGTACTGCGGTCCTAGAGTCTACGAGGGCCAGTGTGATGAAATCACTTGTCGTGACTGGTGATGGCCCACAATAGCAAATGTGTTCCCAAAGGATGCCAGTGCGAAGCATGCTGGGCAAGACCACCGAGCTCATCATGGAACTCACCACTGAGTTAGGCCACATGGACGTAAAACTTTATTTCATGGTTTATGTTTGTGTAATGAAATTTGATTTTATGGTTGGTCGAGTAATAGCAGTGATGACAAGCCTCAAGTATACAAAATACTATGAAACCATTTTCATGAATTGCCTCTTTAATACACAAATACTAATACTATGAGAGGTCAATTTCATGAACTGTACTCTTCAATACTTCAGTGCTACACAAGAATTCGATAGAGAAGGACGAATCTTCCGTCATGTGCATCCGTGGATGCACATCGTCATAATCGTATTCGAAAAGATGTCCCCCAAAATAAAAGAGGTTATCTATTTGCCACGGTTTAGGAGACACGGGACGCTCATCCGCGCGTCAGCACCAAGGACAAAGCCATGTGCGGTGGACGGCGGTGGAGGGCCACTTCGACCCTCGGTGCAACTCTCATGTGTGGATCTCGCTCCCAACGGTGCTCTTGCACATTTCGAACCTGTCGAACTCTGCTCTCCTTCGGCTGCAGATCCCTCTCCTGATGGGCTGCAGCAGCCGTCACCGGTGTGGCTTCTACACCCAAATCCAGACACGTCGTTGCGCGACTGGTGCTGCGGATGCGAGGCGGTGGCACGAAAGTGGGTGAGCACGGGGCGGGCACAATGCTCCATTCAGGAGGCACATTACTAGTCTAGCGTTTGTGCGAAGTGGTGTGTTCCTCCGTCGGTGTTGGTCCTTATGGTGACCACTTCGGCCAGCGACGATGGACTTGCTGCGGACTGCGGTGGCCACCAAAAAGTCTTAGTGAGGGTACCTATCTCCAGATTCAATGATTGACTTTGATAGGGAGATGCAAATTATGAATGATGGCTTGACACAAAGGGATGGTTGTACAGCGACGGCGGTTGCACGTCACATTAGTTGTTGTTGGTTATACCTATCAATGGCGATGTTTTTATGTCGTTACCTTATTGAAGGCATTTCTCGAATATACTCAGGCTGATTCTTTAGAGTGAAAACCTAGATTCTACCTTGAGTGGTTGGATCCGTTGATGGCACCATCTGTCTGTCGTTTCCTTTTTGAAGACATTGTTGCTGAAGAACCCCGTCGTTCATGTGGGTGTCATGAAATAGTTGATGCGGATATTATCATCATTGTAGTTTGCCTTTTTGCGGACCTGACCGCTTTGTTTTCTTTTTCTTCTCCACTCGCCTACGCATAACTTTTGTCTTGTATGATTTTGCTATTTGTCGGCATGTTTTTTTATGTGTTTGTGTTGGTTTTGATTGTGTGCGTCCTGCCCGGGTAGAGGTTGGGTATGTATTTATTGTGTATGTATCCTCATGCTTTATTCTTTAAGCCAATGAAATTCACCCTTTGTCAAAATATGCTCTTGATGCTTTACTTTTTAAGCCAATGAAATTCATCGTTTGTCAGAAAATCTGCCTTGGTTCAAATCCGGAACCTCATAAGCAAAGATATCAATCTGCGAAGGAAAATAGGACCCCCTCGTGCATCACGAGGACGGAAGTCAAGCGAGAGCAGCGCTCTGCAAACAGTGGACTCGCCGGCATGGGTGCATGCACCGATTGCCAGGACATGACAAACAGCCCGTTCAGACTTGAGGTCAACACAAAATTACGAGAGTCCAATCAGAATCCAGGGCCCCCGGGTCGAGAAAACTTAAGAATGCCGCAAAACTACAACAAACAGCTCACATCTTGTCTGCCTCAGACTGTCTCTCCACGGTCAACATGGCCCAGAGTTTCCACTCCTCTCACTGTCAGTCACTAGTTGCTCACCAGCCATCTCGTTGGACGTTGGTTATACTTATGACCTCCTCGCCCTCTGATCTCACCGCAATTCTGCACGGTAGCACCAGACTACCAGTCTCGAGCGGTTCTCTGCTCACACACAGCTCGCTCGATGCGTCGCAGGACAGCCGCCGCGTTGTGGTTGCTCGTCGCCGTCGCCGTCGCCGCGCTCCTGGCCTCCTTCGCGTCCTCCGCACGTCCTCCTCCAGGTATTTCTGATCGACGCCCCTGGTTTTTCCTCTTTGCTGTATGCAGTGCAGACAGTACATCGGGACTGATCGATCGGTGTGAGGCTGCATGCAGTGCTGCCGCGAGGTGGTGGCGACGCCGGGCTGGATGGAGGGAGAGAGCTAGGGGCCATGGGAGCTGCGAGGCGGTTGGGGCAGAGGACGCCGGTGAACAAGCCTCCTTCGCCCAACCCCCACGGCGCGTCGTCGATGGCCGTGCCGCCGCCACCGTCCCTTACTAGCTAGGGCCAAGGTCAGGGGCCGGAGTAGTGAATGCTCATACGTGTAGGACTGTATGCGATGGGTGCCTGTGATCGATATCAGAGAAGAACTAAACCCTCAGCAGCTGTGCACAATACTTGTTTTGCTACTGATAAATTATGGAACTGTATACAGGACATATGTGGGGATATACACCAACTGATGACCTTTTTTCCTTTTTCTCGCAAACGCCAACTGATGACCTTGATAAATTCAATGGTCTATCTCTGTTAATTTAGTACTCTGTTAATTCAATATACGCGCAATTCGGTTCAAAAAAATGTACACGCAGTTGACTGTCATTAATTCTCGTTCTCCACACAAAATTTTGGAAAGTGAAGTTACCCATGAAGGTCAACGTCCTCATGTGGCTTGTTTTGAGAAATAATGTGTTTAACAAAAAACAATTAAAGTCAAAAGAAAACAGGTCTACCACCAATTCCTCTCACCTCCGGGTGCCTACTGGCGTCAGCAAGGCTGTGGGAAACCCCGGTCTGGGGTGTCAGTGTAGTCTCTTGTCGCCTTAGTTTTGATTAGGGTTAAATCTAAGTGTAACCTACAGTGTGGTGAGGCAATGGCACTATCGGCGGCGAGGAATAAGCCCTCCCCGTCATGTCCTCTTTTTGACGGTGTTGTTTTGGCATTGGCGGTGGGCATGTGGAGCTTCCAGGACCAAATCATGGGCCTCATTTTTGTGTTTGTTTCATGTACATGGATATGAAGTCGCAGGGTGATTTTTGGGTATGTGCCCCCCCACCACCACCTCTTTTTGGCTCGATTTGGAGTTATCTTCTGGCCCTCCTCGATGTCAACTTCTACGGCATGGTGATCCATCACATCGTGGTCACCGGCATCTTCTAGTCTACATCGATAATTTGTAGGGTCACCTCTTCTTCAAACTCCTGGGTTATAAGAACTGGGCAGAGATGAGGAGTACACAGTTCTATTTCTCTCCCTTGAAAGAGATGAGGACTATACACATATGTCTTCCTATTTGTTTTGCTTTGTGCAACAATCTTCACTAAATTTTTTTTGGGTTTATGATAGATGTGGCAATGGCAAAGGACTTTGGTCCTATGGTCTATGAGGGCCCATGTGACCAAATCATTGTGGTGACTGGTGCAAGATAGTTGAAGGCTACAACAACAGATGCGTTCCCAACGGAGGCCAGTGCGAAGCATGATGGGTGTTGAAGGGAGAGAGATATATATATGAGTACAATCGTCTACTTGGAGTACAAGACAAGCCAGAACAAATCCTAGTCTATCTGGTCTTTCCTAATAAGCATTATACTCAACATCCCCCCGTAGTCACAACGGTAGCGACACAGACGGTGAGACTGGAGAAGAATCCGAAGGCAAGCCGACGGACACCCCCCATAGTCGTAACGGTCGACGCATCCGCAGTCGTGGCTGGAGTGGCAACCGACGAGGTTGCTCAAGCAAGGCGATAGCCCTTTGTGCTGTTTGTCGAGGTAGCCGAGAGCGTGGGTGGTGGAGCCGCGGTCGAGGTAGCCGTGCGAAGAATGTCGTGGTCGATGTCGAGGCGGGGTGCGCCGACCAGGCTTGCCAGGCCCGGTGTCGAGGAAGTGGCCGTGGAGCCGCGGGCGCAAGAGGGCGCCGAGTTAGTCATGGGCGCAGTGGTGACGAGGTAGTGGTGCGCCAGAAGGATGATGGTGTTGACGACGCGTCGCGACGGGTTTGCCAAGCCCGGGGACACATCGTGGACGAAGGCGTGCACCGGTGTTGCCAGCACCGGGCATGCGTAGACGGACGAAGACGAAGTTAACGGTTACCGCCCGTGCTTGCCAGCCCGGGACACGTCGTGGATGAAGGCATGCATCGGTGTTGCAAGATCGGGCATGCGAGACGAGGACCTGCACGAGCTGTACGCCATGTCGGAGAAGTCGGAGGGGCCAGCAGAGAAGAACTCGACGACGATTGCGGCGCCCATCGGCGCGGGGCCGATGTCACCAATGGTGGTCGGAGTAGACGAAGTGGTCGGGGTAGATGACGGCGACGCTGGCGACGGGCTGGTGCTTGGACGAAGACCTAAGGGGGTGGACGGGCGGCGTGGCGGCTATGAAGGTAGCGGCGGCTACAAAGGTAGCGGCGGCGGCGGCCAAAGAAGAGCGGTGGCGGCGGCTAGGTTAGGAGTGCTGCGGCGGTGCTCGAAGTAGGCGAAGAACCCTGACAGCGTGACGAAGACCGGCATGGACGGTGGCGTTCCCGCGCCAAGGGAGACGGCGAGGCGCATACCACGGGAGGTCGACGCGCGGTGACGGCGGAATGGATCGCAAGCCGCGGCGCTACGGCCTGAAGGGGCGACGCAGCGGCGGCAGTAGGGTCGGGGCACCGGCGGGAAGACCTCGGGGCGGCGGCGGGGACCGCGGGCCGCGGCGCGACAGCCCGAAGGGGCGGCGCGGTGGAGGAGTGCGGGTCGGTGCAACCGCAGGGACGACCTCGGGACGGCTGCGTGGACCGCATGCCACGCTCGCCTTCTGACGGGCGACGAAGCGGGCGCGCGAGGGTCGGTGCGCCACAGGGACGCACCAGGAGCGGACGGACTGGGCGGCGGTGGACCACGGGCCGCGGCACTACGGCCCGAAGGGGCGACGCAACGGTGACGCGGGTCGGTGCAGCCGGGAGAAGAACCACGGGGCGGCGGCGCTGCGGCCCGACGCGGCGACGCAGCGGCAACCCGTTGCTCGATCGGTGGAGGGACGCGCTGAACTCGGAGACGATCTTCACGGGACCTGCGGAGGCGCGCGCAACCGACGGGCCAGGTCGGTCGCACGGCGTAGATGAGGCGGATCGCGGCGGCGGGCGGGTGATCAATCCGATCGCGCGCGAGGTCGGGGACGCCGCTCGGTGGAGACGGGGTGGCGGCGGAGTCCGAGATGAAGCCGGCGACGGCGGGCGGCAGGGCGGCTATTATTGGCTGCCGCATGGAGCGAGGCCGACGGGTCGGGTGATGCAGGAGTCCTGATCGGAGCAGGGCGGGGACGGCCGACGCAGGGCGACGGGCAGATCGACACGCGGACGACGGCTGGCCCTGACGGGCAACCTCGGTGCGCGTGGCCGCCGGGTCGGAGGAGAGGCCGGCGGGTCGCGCCGGGGTCGGAGTAGAGGCGCTCGGGGTCGACGGCGGCGGTGGGCGGCACAAACCGATCAAGATTAGATCGGAAAACCAAAAAGAAACCGCGTGATCAAGATGACCGGCGGGAGAGAGAAAACCCCATAGCAAGGTTTGGGGAAAAGACTCTCTAGGGCAGCCGGTCAACACGACCAGCGGACGAACCCTAGGTACGGGCGGCGCGGCCCCCGGCGACGGTCATGGAGGCCGACCGCCCCGGGGGCGGCGCGTGGGTGCGGAAGCGACGACGGCTAGGGTTTAGGGTCGACTTGTGATAGATACCATGTTAGAAGAGAGAGATATTTGGTGGAATAGTTGTTGTATTGCTTGAGCCTCGTGGGCATCTCTACTCCTAGTATACCATGTTATTTTTCGCTGGTTTTATTTCGCCTCACCACTTTCGTTGGTTTTATTTCGCTGGTTTTATTTCATCTCCCTCCCACCTGCCTTTTCGCTTCACCACCCACATAAACCCATCAGATTAGTTACCATATAAAAATAAATCACAATCAATCAAGTATTGATGATCAGATTAGTTACCATATAAAAATAAATCGCAATCAATCAAGTATTGATGGGATATTTCCTTATATTGATGTGATTTTCCCTTTCTTATCATCAATCATCTCTACTGCCTAAAAAATGCGTAGCTTTCCTTTTCCTGCCAACCAACCACGTCCCGTCTCCCTACATCCGTCCTCGTTGCTCTGCCTCCCGCACGAAAAAAACCCTCTCGTTTGACCTCCCACAAACCCCGCACGATGGAAAAACCCAGCCGCCTGCTTCCCCTCCTCTCGACCGCTCCATACGTCCAGATCGCGGCCCCATCCCCATCCTCCTCTCACGTCACGGCGGCCGATGGACTGCCGCCACCACCCTCCTACTCTCTCGCCGCCGCCGTCCTCCCGCTCGCTTCGCCGCCGCCCGTCGCCACCAATCCCGGCGAAAGGCGCCCGTTCTTATGTCGCCTCCTTTCCCCATCCAAGCGACCATGGCAACGGTGCCCTCTCATGTGTCCCATGATGAGGTTTGGGGAGGCGCGACCACAATCCAAAGAGGGATCTCACCGCGGACCCATCCGCTGGGATGGGTGTTGCCTCCGTTGCGAATGGGATCGAAGGAGGGACTACTTCGTCGTCAAGGTCGGCGAGGCAGCGGCCGATTGGGAGCCTGGTTGTGAACATGGGAGTTCGTCCCCATGGAGGCGGCGGCCGTGGAGATTGGATGTGAAGCAACCCCACTTGCCGGTGGTGGAGGCTTGCCGTCCATGTGATCCTTTCTTCTCCCGGTATCCCCATTCCTTGCCTCCCATTACAAAAGCGAGCATGAATGAGAGCAGGGGCTGATTTTCATCAATTCATTTCTCATATTTTTAGTTGCTTTTTGATATTATACAAGATGCTCCCGATCTGTTTTGTCAAATTACTTGGATCGCCTTATGGAATTGACAGCCATCGTATTTTTCACCTCATGTTATTTCTTAATCCTTGTCCCACTAGGCATCCACTACATGTTTGGTAATGACGTGATGTTGAGGCGGTTAGGAGAAGCTCAGCAGCCAGATCAAGGGCTATCGAGATGGATCTGGGAGCCAAGCAGTAGTTCTTCTGTTAAATTTTGGTTATTATCTTTTCTATTATTACGATTGTGGGATGGTTGATTTTGACTCGGTGTAACATTTGCATTTGTTTTCCCAGCTTGTTGGCGTAGATGCGTGGCAATCGCGGCAACTAATCAAGAGCGAGGGCAGTGCACATCGAGCTACGCTGAATGTAGTGCACATAGGTAGGTCAACATATTTTGTAGCTCTTTCAGATGTAAAAGCATATGTTGCATAAGAAATTATTATCTTCCAAGCATACTCACATTTCACTAACAAATAGGGGGAGGTTCAGACTTCAGAGCAATGATAAAAAGGTATGTTCCTCACTCTTTTGTTGAAATTTTAGTTCCAAGTTAACATGATTTCAGAGCAATGATAAAAAGGCCCCGTTGCAACGCACGGGCGTTTTTCTAGTATATATAGGAGTACAATCATCTACTTAGAGTATAAGACAAGCCAGAACAAATCTTAATCTATCTCATCTTTTCTAATAAACATTATACTCAACAATGGGCAACATGGTCGAGCTCATCATCGAACTCACCATCGAGTTAGACCAAAAATATGGCATGCATGGATGTGCAATTTTATTTCATGGTTTATTTTTGCGGAATGAAATTTGATTTCATGGTTAGTCAAGTAACATCATGACAGCAGTAACGACATGTCTCGAGTGTACAAGTACTATGCACGATAATTGAATCTAGACAGATACGGAATCTCCCTTATGTGTCTGTCCAGAGGTGCTCTCATTTTCCTTCCCTACTCTATGTGGCTAGAACAAATTCTTCCTTCCAAGCTTCACCCGCGAGCCTGTGGATTCGCCTCTCTCCACCCACCGCTCCGGTGGCCGATGGCGAGTAGGGGAATTCTGGTGTCTTCGCTTTACTAGTTTAGGTTAAGCTTTTTTTAGTCTTTGTAGGTGCGGCGCTTGGGCGGACGGCGGTGTTTCTTTTTCAAGTTTGTTTTCCTGGCTCCAATCCTCCTTGAGTTCGTCTGTCTGGACATAGTTGATGGAGCTCCGGTGTAGATTCCTGCCGTCTTCTTGGTGCAGTGAGGTTATGATTTTTTGTCATATGGCGAGATTTGGAGCGAGGTATTTCAGATCTATGCAGGGGTTCAAGGGCAACGCCCGTGACTCCAGGGCGTTGGTCCTTAGGGGCATGTGCACAAACACTTCACGATTGTCATCGACAAGGTCAAGCCGGTTCCCGTAGGGGAGCGGCGATAGTGGTGCGTCGACGGCTCATTCTGGCAGCAGTAGTGGGCATACGGCGGTCTCAGAATCTCAATGTAATTTTTATTATATATGTATTTGAGATTCTTTGTACTTTGGTACTTCCGGTGAATTCTTATAATAAATCTGATCTTTTTCGTAAAAAAATATACAAGTACTATGAAGTCATTTCCTTGAATTGTATTCCACATCTCTCAGTGCAGGTTTATTCGGAAAAAAATCCTACCACCTCACCTAAGGGCAAGAATTTCTTGAGATGTGATCACAATTTTCCAAATTTCCCTGCAAAATCATGATAAAAGAGTGTGGAATGAAGTCCTGTCCGTTTTTTTTCAAACGGAGAGAAAATGTGAGAACAAAAATGGAGATTTGCAAAATGAAAGTGGAAATTGGATTTTTATGCGGAAACGAAAACAAAAACGGAACGGTGTTTTCCTGTGGAACAGGCGTCGAAATGGAACTTTCCGTTTCCGTAAATATGGCATTTCTATTTTTATTATAGACCTATGGCTGCTTTATAGCCCAACCATCAAATAACACAATATGACACAATGAGTAGAATGAGTCATTTGAAGCTCAACTTCTACTACCACACATGTACTTAGCTTGCCCGTACACGCAATTGTCTAGTGTTACTACAATACTATGATAAGTTGCTAAGATAATGATATTATTTCATCGTCATGTTAACAATTCATTAAATTTCTTTGTATTTGTGCGGTCAACACCCACTTATGTTTTCGTGTTCGCTTTGTATTGGCTCCGTGTATGTTTCCGGTAGTATCTGTTGCCGTAATCATTTCCGAGCTTTTTGTATTCGTTTTCGCTTCTTTAAAACTATATGAAAACAAATGTGGTAGCACTCAGTTCCGTCTATTTTTGCTCTGTAGAGCATCTAATCTGAACTTGGCAAATCCGGCCTCTCGAACACCCACGGACGCACCCGGGTGCGTCCGCAGGCACTGACCGGGCACCCATCATATTTGCCATTCTGCATCCGTGTATCTCATATCCGGCGCCTTATATTCATACTACCCATGCACACATTGATCTATCCTACATGATCAAACGACGGACAACAAAATTGAACTGTAAAATAACACAAGATCGGCTGCAACGGACATAACATACTTCACCACATCAAAAAGATCATAGTTCATCCACGGACAAGTTCATAAACTTCTACAACTAAAAACAATATAAACATTGAGGAGGAGGGGGCCGGAATCACCACTTCCTCGGGACTTTGCTCTTCTGGTCGCCGGCTCAGCTCTAGGCGTTCACAGCTAGTGGAGGGTCTTGGTCGTCGGACGACGACGTGCAACTGTCGCCACCGTCAGAGTCGGAGTCGGAAAGGACGATGAGCCCCTTCATCCGACGGACCACCCTGTCCTGCTACCGCTTCATCCTTGCCACTTGAGCCTTCACTGCCGCTATCTCCTTCGCCTTGCGCTCTGACTGCTTAATAGCTAGCCGGAGTGCCTTGGTGTCCTTCCGTCGGAGGTGGCGAGCGGTCGTCTCCGCAGTCGTGAGGGAGCAGCGGTACCCCCAGGCGAGGAGACGTGCGTCCTCATTGGCGTCCGGCTCCATCCCGCGGCAGTGGCGCGCGGACTGCTCCGCCACGTCCCTCTCCCGTGCACGCTGCCTCTTGCGCATCCGACTCCGGAGTGCGCGTGCGGGCACAAGCACCCAACACTGGTCGTGTGTTGGAGCGACCTGCGGGGGAAGGAGACGTCGCGGGCCCGGCGCGGACTGTGTTGATTGGGTGTTGCTGCACGCGGGCCGGGAGGGTCCAGCTCTGGCGCCCGCGCTGCACCGGCGCGGGTGGTGCGGCGACGCTCCAGATCTAGACATGCCGCCGGTCTCTACCTTGGACCGCTCCAGCGTAATGCGGAGGGCCATCCTCCTCGTAGTCGAGCTCCGAGCCGGAGTCGCTGCTGGAACTGCTCATCGTAGTGGATGGGATCGAAACCGGAGATGGAGAGGAGTGGACGGAGCGAGAGAGAGAGAGAGAGAGAGAGAGAGAGTGAGTGAGTTAGGACTTGAGCTCGCCGCCCGGATTGGGGTTTTTTTATGGGGACCGTGATGGACCGGGCCTATCAGACGGACGCTCCCGAGCGTGCCCAGCCCGTTCCATATCCGCCCTGTATTTAAACTGAATATGAGGCGCGCCGGTCAGCCCGGACGTTTGTCCGTAGTTCCAAAGGTCCGGTTGGATTAATTTTTTGTGACCGTTCCTTTGACTGGATGGCCTGCCCGGGCATTGAGACGGGTACGAGAGGCCCGGCCGTAGATGACATATTGTTTACAACTTGTACAGAGTTGACTCACCCGGCCGCATGGCTGCATGCATGCATCGCTTGTGAAGGGAGCCAGGACAACGCAGTGCAGACTTCTAGGTCAACACAAAGACTACAAGGGTCGAGCCCATGAATTAGATAATCGTAAAAGAAACGTCACAAACGTCCAACGAACAGCTCACACCTTCCCCTCAAAAAAAAAAAAAAACAGCTCACACCTTGATCGGAGAGAGTCTGAAGCCTCAGAGCAGAGCGACCGTGCACCGCGCCGGGCGTTCCCACGCCTGTCCCGGCCGTCTCCTCCGCTACTTACTCGAGCAGACCAGATCTCCCGCTTTCCGCACCAGTAATGTGTACAGTCGCCTCTCTTCACAAGGCTCGCCTGATGCGTCGCGGGATAGCCACCGCATGGTTACTCTTGCTCCTGGTCCTGGCTCCGCCCTTCTCCTGCGCGCTCTCCGCCGGTCGCCGGCCGCCGCCTCCTCCAGGTATGTACAAGCTCGTTGGTTTTCCTTTTGATGTACAGTAGTTTGTATACATGTGAGCTGATCGACCGGTGCGAGACTGCATGCAGTGCTGCCGCGAGGTGGTGGTGGCGGAGACGCCGTGCCGCGTGAAGGGACGGCGCTGGCGGCCGTGGTGGCCGCGAGGCAGTTGGGGCAGAGGACGCCGGTGAGCAAGCCTCCCTCGCCGAAACCCCACGGCATGACGTCGATGGCCATGCCGCCGTCGCCGCCGCCGCCGTCGATCTACTAGCTAGGGGATACGTGTACGCGTTGATGCCCTCGACCGGCTACGCCGTGCTCTTCCCGGCGGCGATCTCCGGATCTCTTCGTGGTGAACAACCAGGTGCTGCTGTGTACAATCATAATTTTGCTACTGACAAGTGATAAATTATGGAACAGTATACACTTCAGTGATGACCCTGATAAGATTCGATGGTTTATTTCTGCTATTGGTGTTTCCTCTGTTAATTCAATGCACACGAGCAGTTGATTGCCACTAATTCTCGTTTTCCACACAAATTTTGTGGAAGGCAAAATTTCCCATGAAGATTAACGCCTCGTGTGATTTTTCTATTTGTGGAAAGTATTGTGCTAACAAAAGACAATGTGTCGAGGCTCGCATGGGATGGAGCCTTCAGTTCTGTGGTTGTGCTAAAACTGCAGATCATTTACTCTTACAATGTTCGTTGGCTAGATTGATCTGAAATATTCTGAAGTGTGCTTCTAATTTTCAAAACATCCCGGATATGTTCTAGTTTTGGCTCCCAAGGTTTAGGAAGTAGGATAATCAGCAATTTTGGTAAGCAAGCATGGCAACTCCGCTGTAATCTGGGTTTCGCTAGAATCTTGCAAACTAAAAATGTCATCCTCGTGACAATATAAATTGTCATCAAAACGTTCGCAATTGCCATCCCTCCCAGCGAAAGTGAGCTGAATTGCATTATCGTAAATCTTTACATAAAAAAATCTTGGACCCCAATAGCCAGCGAACGTTTGGGATGAATGCCATTTACAAATGATTTTGATGGCAATTTGTGTTGGCCGAGCATGACATTTTTTGTCAGTGAGCATGGCGACTCCGCAACACTTCTGTTTTTCGCAAGAAAAATGATGTGCTTGAAAACTAACTGTGCCATCCTTGCCATCCTAGCGACAACTAAAAGTGATATCAAATGTCACTTACGATTGGGATAGCTGCGATTTTCCAGACAATTTGGAAGATAAAAAAAATTGTGCATGCTTTGGTAGTAAGAAAATCGACGATCTACATATGGTGGTGAATCTAGTTGGATATTAGCTTATATCTTGGTCAATTATATTGGCAAATAGAAAAATCATGAGGCGTTGATCTGCGAAGTAAGACTCATCAAACAAATAGCAAGCGAAATCTTTTGCGCAACTCATGGTGAAGTTCTAAAAAAGAGAATGTTTGTTGTCGGTTCACATGCTTGAAACAGAGGTGATGATGTGACAAGTCAAAGTTTGTCTTCCCTCTCCCGTGCGACAATGAAGAAGATGTTGTGTATATGCTGGAGGAGGGATTTTGGTCTCCTATAATAGTTTAGATGCTTTCTAGTTGTTTCAACCAGTGTAGGACATGTCATCTTGGTTACATAACAAATTTACTTCCTGATTTTGTTAGGTGCCATGCGAGGTTTCACCTGACTTTGTTGCTTGTTATGATATGCCTTTATGGTTTGGCTTTCATGTTTAGTTGTTTAGGCCTTGTTAAGCAAGACATTGGTTTCATTTTGAATGGAATCAGAGGGGGTGCTCTCTTTTCAAAACAAAGAAAAAAGAGTCAATTACACCGATGGTGCTTAAACTTGGCACAAAAGATCACTTTGGTGCTAAAACTTGTGGCATACATTAAACTGGTGCAAAAACTTGGCTCGGACGTGCAAATACGGTGCTAATCGCATTTGGATACGAAATTGATGTTGATTTCGTGTGCTAGTGTGGCGTGGGGCCTTTTTTGCGAAAACCCCCTCAACTTTTTTTTATTTCTCACAAAAAAACCCCCTATCAACACGCGACAGATGCCATTTCATTTTGACTATGACACATGGGACCGTGAAAATAAAAATGAAACAAACACCCACTGGTCTCGAACCAAGACCAACTGCTGGGTGCCTAACCGTCGAAGCCACTCCAGCATTACGTTGCAATGACAAATTCTGATAATAGTTTTTAATGTAGTGTCAGGAGGATGCATGTTTTTTTTTGAGCAACCATCAGGAGGACGCATGTGGGACTTATATGAGCTGCAAATATCATGGCCCATTTTGCACGCACTAGTTTTTTAATACATATGTAAAACATAAGTAATAAAAATAATGTTCAAATATTCGTGTGTTATAAATATTATACACAAACAATGATTTGTAAATAAAATTATTTGAATATACACCCATGTACTCCCTTCGTAAAGAATATCCAAACGCTCTTATATTTCTTTACAGAGGGAGTATTACATTTGGTAAATACGGAGATTTAAATGTTTATTAAATGGATACAAAAAAATTATACACTTGTAGCTTATATTTAAATTATACGAAATGATGAACGCAAACATTCGTGCGATATAATTTTCACTCTGATTTATTTTCAGGAAAATATAATTGAAATATTAGCCACTAATGAATATTCATATGAAATTTTTAATTTTAAATTATGAACATTTATTTATACAAATATTGAAATATAAATATGTATTGTTATTAATTATCAAAACATTTCTGTAATTCATAAATCTTATTTTAAATATATGAATATTTTTAAAATAACATGTGAACAATTATGAAACATAATTTATTAAGTTTGTATGTATAATATTTATACCACACAAGTAATTAAACATTATTTTCATTACTGAGATTAGAAGTTACATACCTTTTACTAATTTCTAGAAAAGAACAGATGCAAATGGGCGGCATTGATCACAGTCCATTTCAGCTCCACGAGTGTCTTTGTTCTGCTATATTAGTTATCCATTTTGTGACGTGAATACTAGAAGGTGTAGTTGCTACGACTTACTGTGTGCAAGGCAGGGTCAAGGGTTCGAGACACGGGAGCTCTATTTTTTGTTAATTTTCACACTGCACTGACATAAGGGACCCACCTCTCATAGAGGCGAAAAAAATAAAATGCGAATTCAAGTTGTTTTTTGCCAAAAAAAAGAAGAAAACAGGCCACACGCTCTCCTCTCAGCCTTCCAATCACTGACAGTGGGTCCCATGCTAGCATCATTTCATATCCAAACGTGATTTGCATTGTACTTGCACGTCTGAGTCAAAATTTTTGCACCAATTCAATGTATGCCACAAGTTCTAGCATCAAAGTGACCGTTTGCGCCAAGTTCAGGCACCACCGGTGTAATTGACTCAAGAAAAAACTACTTTGCTAAGTCGGTTCTTCACCGTGTGTTCGTGCTGCGCTCTGGTCCCTTCGTTTACAGTTACCGCCATTCACACCATTGTTGCTTGTTCGAGACATACAATGCAATTAGCGGCTCACCGAATGCATTTGCTAATAAAAATGAACTAATGCCATCGAAAATACTCCCCTTGATGAGATCCATGACACCCTTTAATGCAAAATGGTCAGCATTTGCCACTCACTCGCATTTCATGTTCTCAATTTTTTGCATTCAAACTTTTGATACAAGGACTCATCTACCCTTCACCATTAAACCTAAAACAGAGCATCCCTTTCCCTCACGTCTTCTTCTTTTTTCCCTTGAGCCGCTTTGTCCCATCTCCTTCTCGCATCGCCTCCGCACATGCCTCCTTGCCGCATCACATTCCCCTAGTCTCCCACCCTTTTTTTTTTCTTCCCGAAGTCTTACTCGGCCACCACCGCCATTAACAGAGGAGTCAAATCGTGCCCTTGGTAATCTAATAAGATGTTCATCTATAGTCCCAAAAGGGCGTTGTACTACTACCGGTCTGATTAACCTCCAAAGATGGACGACCACCCTTCTTGGACTGTAATCACTCTCTTGCTATGTTTAGTTGTCATAGCTGTTCAAAATTCACAAACCATTTTTCAAAAAGAAAAAAAAATCACAAACCATCCGCACCGATGGTTAGAACTTTTTTGAATAAGCCCTTCAGTTTATTAGAGTCACAAACCTCAAGATCGATGAGCGATCGACGACACCTTCCTCCTCCACCTCCTCTGAGCATTGATGCAAGCTCTTTATCACACCATAACCGAGTCTCTCCTTACAGCTCTCACCAGTCCACCCGTCATTGCAAATGACTGCTCCTTACTCCCCGCTCCTTCTACCAGCCCTCATCCTCTCACGTCTGACGACACGAAACAGTTTGCTGGGCAGCCTCATCGAGCATTACGCGAATTCTTTCAAAATTGAAAATTTATTAGGTCCAAAGATTTCATATATGAAAATTGCCTTCCAACTTTTATTTGACCGGGTCAAACCCTGCAGTTCCATTGTTCCACAAGAACCTCAGACAAAACCTCTACCGACTTCCGGCTTGTCCAAATCAGCCGCCCCCGACCTCTCCACGCCCTTCCCTCACAAAAATTCGAACTTTCCCGACGCTTCCGGCCACCGCCGCCGCCCCTCCTCACCGACGCGGCCGTCACCGGCGGCGCTCTCCCCGCCTGCGCACGCACGTCGCCGCTCCCATGGTTCGCGGCTCCCTCCCGGCTCCAAACCCTAAGCCTCCCCTCCCGCTCGCGCCGCCCGTCTCGCTCACCCCTCCCCCTCCATCTCCCGCAGGATTCCTCCCCGGCCGCCGCCGCGCCGACCGAGGCCTCGGCCCCGCCGCTCGAAGACTGCCTCCGCCTCCTCCGCGGCGAGCGCGACGAGCAGAAGCTGGCGGGCCTCCTCATCGCCGCCAACGTCTGCCGCGCCGGCGACGCCGCCGCCGTCGCCCAGGTCTACCGCGCCGTCGGGCCCCGGTTCCTCCGCCGCCTCCTCAACACCGGTAAGGACCTCTACGAAACTTGTGACTACCTTGTGGCTACCGAGCTTCGTTGGGCCTGTGGCTTGCGGCGCCCGTGTCTGTGTCTCATTGGGGATTTTTGCTCCGTGCGCGCTGCAGGGCTGGGGAAGGTGGAGGGCGGGAAGGAGGAGGAGCGGGAGGCGTACCTGCGGCTCGCCGTGACCGTGCTTGCTGGGCTCGCGCGCGCCCCGGAGGTTGCGGCCGACGCCGGGGTCGTCTCCACCGTGCCCCTCATAGCCGAGGTTGTCTCCAAATCGTAAGAACTTTCGCTCTCTGTTTCCTTCCAATACTGATGCAATTTAAGTGGTATGCGTTCAGACATTTGCTTAGTTTGGCAGTGCTCCCCAATTGAGCAGATCAAACCTGTGCCATCCTCTCGAATCTAGATTGGGCCAACTGTTTTACTCTTTGGATGCTCTGGTTTTGCAAATCACATTTGCTTATGAGCTGCCAAATCATCTGCAGGCCTGATCTGACAATCACTGAAGAATGTTTTGAACTTCTATTGCTGGTTGCCATAGCCTCCGAAGATGGGGCATACAAATTTTGTGAGCCTGGAGTTATGGACATGCTCTTCAGTCAAATCTCCAATTTTCTAGATGGTACTACAATTTTCTAGCCAGCCTCTTGTTTGCTTAATAATTCCATCTTCATCTTGCTTCATCCTACCGAGGAATGTTAGCAGTGACACTTGATCCGACGTTTTAAATTTTTGCACCTGGATGTCTGATGGTTGGTTGCGAACTCTGCTTTACCTAGGACGATTTGCATAGTATATTGAATCAGTGTACAAATTAGAAGAATTTACATGGGTTGGTGGTGGATTCCATTAGGTATTGCAGTCCAACAACACATTATATTTTCCATAGTTAGGTTGAATTCTTATACAATTGCTCGATTGTTTCGTTTGTAGGTTCAAGGTGCTTAGAGCTTTCCACTCATCTATTGCAGTTACTTGTTCATAAACTCAGAGCAGACAACATGAGTGTGGAGAAATTGCAAGGCATGGCAAGCATGGTATGGCAGTGGATTGTTTTGCCTGAATATTTCTACGTTTCATCTGTCTGGTTGCTAATTTGATGGTTTGATCTATACTTTCTATTGTCATTCAGGTGACTTCTCTTGCTATGCTTTTCGGTGTACTTCATACGGCAGTTAAATTTGAATCGCTGCACATGCTTGCGACACTCCTTTCCCAAAAAGAATCTGTAAGAGCAACCCTTTCCCCTACCATTTGTTTAATTTGTACTTTGGGGATTTTAGTTTAACTACTTCTCTGTATTTTTGGAACACCAAAGCCACTTCATGATGCTTTGAGGTCAATGCCATCCACAATCTGGAAATCCCATATCCGTGGTGGGATTATAGACGTTCTCCAAAACCGTGTTGGTATGTCCATGCTTCATATTTTGAAATTACGAATTAATTGTTTCTGTTTCTGCTGTCAAGTTGACAACATGGACCTTACATCGAAGGTTTGGCCATTTGAGGATGAACTGCATTTGCCCAGGATGAAAGTGCTAATATGAAATTTTGATAAACTATTTCTATACAAACGCAGTGATAGTCTATAAACTGAAATGTGCTTAGGACCTTAGGTCTATGAGTACCTTTTAATTTTTCTTTCTATTCTAGTTGTCTCTTTTATAACCGTAGTTTTTTTATTCTTGTACCCATAAGCCGTAGATTTGGTTTAAATTTTTCCAACCGCTGCAGGGCAGCTTGTGTAGATTGTTTGGAGCAACAGAACTGTAGTATTTACTTACTAAAGGGAGGTACAATGTGTTGTAAGAAGAAGTTTTGTAGGGCAGAAGAATGAATCCTAACTAGTGTTAGGATTCCCCTTCCTTTTTGACATGGTCATGACTAAGTATTTCTCCACTTTCAGTATCCTCCGAAAAGCTACAAGCTCTTCTTTTGGCGGAGTGCATGATGTCCATACTAGGCGAGAATTGGTTGTCAGAAGATCATAAAATCCTGGATAACAAGAATGCGATCTCCGTTGACAAGTATGTTTCACATCATCTCTCTCTCTCTCTCTCTCTCTCTCTCTCAGAGATAAGCATCCCTCTGGATGTACTTTTTTTCATTTTATATAACAACTTCTAATTTCTGTAGATTTGTCCTGCTAGTCCTACAATCTGCAAGAGTTGAAGTTGCTGTCCTTCTAAACGAACTTGCTTTTTCGAAATACGAGTCATCAGAAAGTTCTCAGACAGATGATGCCATCATCCAGAAACAGAGAAACCTGGCTATATTGTTTTCACTGATAGAAAGAATAATCAAAATGATATCAGATGCCAGTAGTGGTGAAGGTATGTATACCATTTCCTTCACTATTTTTGGTTCCATGGGCTGCAACGCTTCTGTAATATGTTGCCATTTCTTCTTTTATATTTTATGGAAGTTCGTCATTACTCATTAGCTAATAGGAAGCTTTAACTCACTGATTAAAGTATCATCTTGCGTTTTCTTTTAAAATAAAATTAAACCGTATGCAGGTGAACCAAGTCAGACCATCTGTGAAAGGACCATAATGCAGGTAATTACGGGATTAAATGAGACAATAAGTTTAGTGTTGGACTTCCTGCAGGATGCAAAGGTAAATATTCTAATCTTCTGAATTCTGATGATATGAAATTTAGTATTGGAAGTTAATCTTACAGGATGAAGTTTGACAGGATCATGGGCAAAGGAAAGGTGATGATCTTTTGGCAGCTGTGAGAATAGTAGGAAGGTGTGCTTCTCTTACTATTATTGGTTGTCTCTGCATTCTACAATCCCCACCCCCCCTCCCTGAGAACTGCTCCTTGGAGATATAATGAACTAGCACTATGTTAAGGGTCCTTTAATCGTCCATTTTCTAGTTACTAGTTCCACCTCATGCTTGTACTTATAGTGACGAACTGGCTACTCAGTTTGATGGAATGGTTATGTGAGTCATTGCTTTTGACAATTACAAACAAATGTACTTTAGCCACTTCATATTTTCCTATGCACATCATTCACATAAGCTGTTAAACAAAATTATTGTACGAGTGAAGTGTTTCAAGCATCCTGTAATCCCTTAAGTAGAAGCTACATCTGTGTGTTACTCTGTTGCAGCTATCTGGCAGAGACACCATATGCCTGCCAGGAGAAGACTGGTCATCTACTGGAATTTATCTTTTCTATCGAGGGTCAAGATGAATCAAGGTAGTTTCTTGCCCATTGTGTGCAAAGAACGTGTTGTGCATAACCGAGCATCTTCCTTTGTAATGCAATTTATTGATGATGGTACCAACTAACATTCTTGCAAACAGCCCCTTCTATTCTGTTCGCTTCATGCTTCCAATGCTATCACAAATAACGACGACAGCTGATGGATGTAGAACTTTGGTGTCATTTGGAGGCTATAAAGCAGTAAGTAGGCATATTTTGTGTTAACTTTATAAAAATTGTGACTCCCTTGCTTATTTTGAACTTGAAATAATTTATAATGCTGATTATACTTGTTCATTGCAACACCCATTTTCCAATTTTAAAATTATAATTAAACCTTTTACGATTTCCGGGTATCTTTCTGGTTTACTAATTTCTAGAAAAAATAGTTTACAAATATAACTGTATTTCCGAAGAATCTGTGGCGTTCAAAATTTCTAAATGGGATTGTAGGCTGACCCCCCTCCCCTATGCACCCTGGCTTAGAGCTAGCAAGAGCTACCATTCAGTGTTTATACTACCTTGGTACAGGGGTGTTACATTATATGGTGTCGTGGCATAATTGTGGTAGTTCCTTCTAGGTGCTAATCACATTAGATGCGAAGTTTATTATTTGAAGTGAATCCATGAAAATATGAAATAACTGCATTATGGTTTGCCAACTGTTAAAATTGAAATTTGGCATAACACGGTTGTTATTTTTCGTTCAGTTTTCTTTTCCTGTGACTGTACAATTCATTTGGTTGTTTCTGTGTTTACAGGTTATAGACTGCCTCATTAAAATGACCGAGGAGAATGGAATGATGATCGACGATGGTAGCATGTTTTTGGCATGTGATACTATCATAAACATTATGTCAAACGTGAGTAACTACAATGTTCAAAACAGTCTCTTACCTGGCATGAGAAAATCTAATAACATATTTGTACTTATGTAGAGGAAGAATTATCCTATTCAAATGGAGCCTTGTTTCATCCGCCTCTTGCAAGCACTTATCACATGGGCTGGTACATTCTGCTCCTAATTTCTTTACATAAGCTGAAAAGGATATACTTACATATTGTTTGTAGGGTGGCTCTCAGTTGTTGGAATTTCAAAATGTCTGATTCTTTCATTTATTTTACCTGAATTTAGTAAGCGTGGCTAATTCTTTTACTAAAATCTGGGAAGAGACGATTGTCTCTGGCTGTCTGCATCTTATATACTCAACATTGTAACTGGAATCAGACATACTTCAGAAATTACTTCCCTCTGCTGGTCTGTGCATAGTTGTCAAAGTACACATTGGTTGTCCTGGCAAAGTTTCAGAAAACTGTTTAATCTTAAAACCGCCGCTGGGTCAGTTTACATTTGTTTTTCATTTTTCAAATTCTTGCAGATGAGCTGTTGTAGTTTTGATGTCTAAGTAGTACAAATACACATCACTGCAAACACTGACGATCAAATGGTGCCATTAATGTCGTAAACCAGCGGCATTTTAAAAACATGTCAGATCATATATGGACCAATTTTGATTGAAACCCTGTACTGGTTTCTCAACCATGATCATGTCATAGCTGCTTGAATCTCTGCATGTTGGCAGATCTGGCATCTCTTGCATGTATATAGCAGGATACCAGGATCTATCGCTAGTAGAGATATTGATTAGCCGAGGAGAGATGAACTAATCCATACCTAAATATCACGCTAAATATCGATACCCATTTTTCCTGTTGATTCTCTTCACGAGCTGACCTAACCCTCTTATTCTCGAATGTGGGCTGATCAATAAGTATGAATATGTGTGAGCTTATAGGAACAACAGATGCTTCATCAGTCGTCATGACAGCATCCAGCTTATGCACGATGGTGATGGAGTTGACATCAGAAGAGTTCCTCTTGAGTTGCTCTGGTTTTGACCCCAAGACCCTTGGGAGTTTATCTGACCTCATTGTCAGAAGCTTGCATCAGGTAACCATGACATCATCTCTTTAGTGAGTTTTTTCCTCCTGCCTCATGCATTTGCTTCTTTTTTCTAATTCTGGATGTGCTTTGGCTTTCTGAATTGCCCTACAGGATATCCCTGACGGCGATAGCGAACAGCTTAACCAAAAGCAAATCATTGCATCAGGTAAACACAGTAACCTGTTAATGCGGCTCTCATTCGACGTATGTGATGTGGAACACCATCATCTAACTTCCCTTTTTGTACTGGTTGCAGGTTATAGGCGCTGGGCTGATCGATTCCCGAGTGTTAGAAATGTTGTGCATCAGCATGCATCTGTCTGACCTTCTCTGCCCAAAGAGTTGTCTGTTGTGAATGAAACCCCGCAGACGGGGAACCCAAAGTGCAAGCGTCCCCTCACGGTTAACTGCTTCCTTGGCGGCCATTGGTTCTTCTGTGTATCGCCCGATGCCCTTGTGTGAACACTCGCCCGAGGGCCACGCTTGCAGACTTATAGCTGGCATGTGTTTTGCACTAGATTGGATTATGAAGTGGGAGGCTGAGATGTTAGTACCATATATGTTTTCTCTGCCATTTGCGAAGAACCGGACTATTTTGGCGTAACGACGATGTATCATGTGGCATGTTCAGTGTAAAAGAAATGGTATTACACACGTCAAAATCAAATCAGACATACTAAGACCCAAAATTGGCCCGTCCTTGCATGCATGCCGCACGAGATTTTATTACTGGGAATCAATGTCCATTATTTGACATGATGCTGGAGTGCAACTCAGTCACGAACGACGCAAACGCAGCGACTGTCAAAAGGAGGCTTGCCGGTGCAGTAGGCTTCCTTGACGTGCTTCCACACATTCTTGCACCAAACCTGGCATTTTATTGTTGGGCACAGAATGGCCGGTACACTGTGTGTTTGGCAATGCTCTGTAGACGACATACATACATCAGTAAAACAATTTCAAACTGAAAGGGTCCAAAGAAATTCATGCAGTTGAATTAACAATATTCATGACGGCTCGTTCTACTCCAGTTCGAAGTTCAAAGGAAACACATATATAGGAATAGAGAGATCAATTTTGTACCAGCGCGAGTGGAATTTCCTAGTAGCAGAAGCACCATAAGGCAAAGCAGAATAGGTTTCCTCTCCATAAGATCAGGCACAAACTTCCTCTTGTTCTCCTTTCTACTACTTGGGGTTCAAGAAGCATACATGACGTGCTCTATTTATAGACTTGTTATAGAGAACATTTACTGCTTGTTCACTCAAATAAGATATACAAAGATCTTTGATCATATCATTTGTGAAGGCAGTCTCAGTGTACTATATCTTAAGCTATACTACTAGCTAAATCTAATAGCATTAAATATATGATATATCGGGAGGGCCGTTTTGGCTCTGGGGGTGCATATGCTCCCTAATGAATAGCAAATTCAAAATAAATAGTAAATGAAAATTTAAAATTCTGATTTTTTTTTGTAGATGTTCTTGTTAGTGTAATAAGTGTGCTTGATAATTTTATGCGAAACAGGGTGACGGTGCTTCTTTGGTGAAAAAACAAAAAATAAGTGTAACATTTGGAGGTAACATTTGCCGTTTGACTTGTTTTTTTTTGCACAGATCAAAATACTTGATCTTTCCTCCTAAAAATTTGCAGGTAGCATTTTAGTGCAACAATGAATACATCTTCTTTTTTTGACGTCTGCAAAAAAATTATTGATGGGCAGGAGCATATGCTCCCAAGAGCCGAATTGGATTTCCTATATTTAGTTGTATCTAATACAACCCTCATTTAATGTCTTCTGTGAGAGAATTTTGTCAAAATCTCTTGGATTTTCTACCAAGATCTATTATCTAGATTAAGCCAAGGTTTCTAGAGAGTGGCGATCGATAGTACACACGAGCTCGCTTGCTCGCCCACATGCAGATGATATTAATTGATCATGGAAATACGGGGTGGGTTTAAAAATGTAGATAGTTGATATACGGGCCTTGGCCGGTATAGCCGGGTAACGGCGCAGGTCGTTGCATTGCATGACGGGAATTGACGAACCGTTCCACACTGGGGCAGCTGGGAATGCATGTAGCATCCGATTTGTATAGCCCTCTCCCTCAATCGTCTGCCATCCCCGTCGCCACACAAATAAAACACACACACACCAAGGAAACGCACGCTCGGGCGCATCACCGAGGCCGTCTGGCTTGCTGGTGCGCACCTGCCGGCCACCGCTGACCGGCGAGGCTGCCTCACCCTCGCAGAAGCGGAGGCCGGCGGAGCAGGAGGAGGAGCATGTGGCGACCGACGGCCTCGGTGTGCTGGACCCCCGACCGGCCAAGCGGCCGTTGTTGGGGTTTGAGCGCGGCCTCTGGGACAACCTCGACGTGCGGATGAAGCACCCGGACGACCCACCCCAGTTCTCCGACTATGAGCTCGCCCTTCATACCGAGACAGATCGGCTCAGCCTCCTCACCGGCGCGCCCGAGCTCTTCCCCGACCTCATCCCGCTCAGCCTCGCCTCGTCCCTCTCTAGCAGGAGCAGCCAGCAGGATCGTGCCGCCACCTCCCAAGTCCCAACAACCATCCGAGCGGCAACGGATATGGAGCTCCATGGAATAAGCTAAGCCGGCGGATGCGGCCGGCACTTTCTCTTCTCTTCTCCTCTCCTCATCTGTCTCATCATTTTCTTAGTGTCGATTGCAATCTGAAGTGTAGTAGTACTGTCAGCATGGGAGCATATCTGACAGGAAGATGGCACCTGAAGCTTTTTTTTTTTTTTTTGGCGAATATCATTTGAAGGGTTTTGTAGTGTGCACGCTACTTAACTGTATCAACCTTGGCAATTTTTTGAGAATGTCTTGTAGTGGTCCATGACATTCGTCAACATTTTTTTTCTCTATAACATGACAAGTTTGAAAGAATTTCTATGAGCCACACAACAAACTCGGAACATCATGTTTCCCATCACATGGCAAATTTTAGGAAAAGATGTAACCATGACACAACAATTTTATCAATTCTGTTTTCTAAATCACGTCAAATTCTTCAAACAAAATTATAGGTATCTCATGGCAATTCTCGAAACGAATTGTATATTCTAATCATGGCAATTGTTAAAACAAATAGTATACCACCATGGCACCTTAAAATATATCGACATGTTAACATGGCAAATGCAGGTTTTCTTTTTTGAATCAGACCATGGAAAAATGCAAGTATTCTTTTTGAATCTGACCAAGGCAAATGCAGGTATTCTTTATTGAATCGGACCATGTCAAATGCAAAAAAAATTATACTTATCATTGTAGTTACCATGGCAAATTATCTTTTTTATTTTTATAACCATGGCATTTTTAATAGATACCTGGGCAATTATTGAACATGTGGCAAATTTCTCTTTTCTAGCATGGAAAATTCCTAAATTTGTCTAGAGAACCAAATTCCTAATGTTTCTGTCATGTGCCCATGACAAAATCCTAAATTTGCCATCTTAAAAAAAAAATCTTTAGTTTCCGTGACATGCGTTGTTTTTAAGAGTATGATAGCACTTGTTTGCGTACACATCATGCTACACAATTGCCATACTTTGTTTTTTTTCTCAATATCATGGCAAGTAGTGTGATGGTAATTTTTACACACATTTGTCATTTTTTCCATGTCATGATTTTTTGGCTTTGACTACTTATGATGTTTTATTCACCTCCAACTATGTATGTGGCATGACATTTTACTTGTTTTTTTAGCTATAATTTTGGACATGGCAAAATTTTCTGTTACCTTTTTCATGGGCAGTTCATGTTTTGTACTACATCTATATAATAGTCATGGCAAACTTCAATATGTTTTTGGCATGACACTTTACATAGTTGTTCTACATCTATATAGCTACCGTGGCAGGAAAACAATGTCTTTTTTTGCCATGCCAACTTAAGTTCTGTAATACATATATAGACATGTCATGGCAAAAAATTTAAAGATGTCTCTGCCACGTCATCTGAATTCGTGATATTTGTTCATACATGAAAATTTACTTGCTTTTTAGCTATAATGTTTATACTACATTTCATGGGCATTTCATGGGCAGAAAAACAATCGATTTTTTTTGCCATGGGCAGTTTAAGGTTTATACTACATTTCAATAATTGTATTTATGGAAAAATTACTGTATTGACCATGGCATTTTTACTTGTGGCTACCATCGCAAATTCATTTTTTGGAACATAGCTCGTCAAATTTATTGTACAAAACCGACGATTTTTCCATGTCATTAATTGCCATCATTTTAGAAAACATTGGGAAGTGAATCTATCATGATATGAAAAGCATAACAGAAAATTTTGAAGTTGCCTTGGTCCATTATCTAGTTTTTCCTGCAAAGTCATACAAAAATATATTTTTCGTGGTTTAAAGATAGTAGGGGTGTTTCAAGAATTGTCAAGTGTTATAGAGTTTTTTTTCATGAATTCCCATGTGAGCATTGCAAAAATTGCCATGTGATCACTACAAAATATTATTAATGTGTGCTCTTTTAGGGAAATAGCAAAAGATAATTCTGAAATTTTCCTTGCGAGTATTAGAAAAGTTGTCGTTAGAATTTTTGCCATGCTTCTTTAGGAACCAAAATGTTCTAAGGTTTCCATTGTAAGTACAATGGCCTCCTCAGTTGCATGGGCCGCGCTAGAGGGTCCCGTCATTCATTAAAAACTGTATAATGGTTATGGCACCTTCTTGTGTATATAGCATGAAAAATTTATTTTCAAAAGCATTACAATTTTTATTATCCAGATTATCTGTAGTAGTTGTGTCAGTCTAGAACAGCCCTGGTCTTTGCGGTCATGTCCCAATATTTATCATCTTTGCGTGGATGCCTAAGGCCTTGTAGTGCAAGGTGCTTAGGAAATATGCTAGAAATAAATTAGTTTTTTGGGGGGAACTGGAACTTATTTATAGAGAATAAATGCTTAATAAGCACATATCCTATGAAAATAAGCACCGATGCTTAAGAAAACTCGGTTTATTTTACTAAGCATCTCCCTAAGAGCATCTACAACCAGATACAACAAGCCCCTAAAACGTCCGTGAACGCGCCTATTTGCGTCCGCGGACATTGACCGGTCACGCCTTAAATTTTCATTTCCACAATTGGGTACCTCATTTAGAAATCCTCAAATTCATATAACCATATGCATCGTAAACTATCTCTATGATGCAACACAAAGCCTGCGGCTGCTACATCAAAACATGTCATCGAACAACCAAGAAATTGACATGTTCAACACATACTAACTATGGAAAAAGATCATCCAAGAATGTTCTTGCCCTTGCCGGCGCCCTTGCCGTCTTTGTAGTGGAAGTAGCACTCAAAGACGCAACATGGATCAATCCGAATTTGCTCATCGCCGATGTTTTCCGACCCTTCACTGTCCTCCTTCTCCTCTTTGGGAGGCAACCCGACCATGGCATAGAACGCCCGGTTTTACTCTCGGGCGAGGGCGCGCGTGTTCCCACCCTGTCGCTTCTGAACGTTGTGGTCACGGAGGGCTTCCTGCTCGGCGGCAGCGCGAACCGCCGCCTCCGCATGTCTGCAGCGAGACGGGCTTCGACCTCTCGCGTCCTCTGCTTCTTACAACAGGCACATTGTTCCCTGTAGCATTGTACTCCTCTACACCAGAGATGGGGTGGCAGGCGGAC
This sequence comes from Aegilops bicornis, assembly GCA_021605145.1. NCBI lineage: Eukaryota > Viridiplantae > Streptophyta > Magnoliopsida > Poales > Poaceae > Aegilops > Aegilops bicornis. The sequence continues at coordinate 652,164,665 of CM038674.1, forward strand.
CTCGAGCTTCCACTCTAGCGGATCTAACACCCATTGCACCGACGCAATGGATTTCCGCTGGATCAAATCCGAACTCGCTCGGGCCCATACGCCTGAGTCGACGGATCGGGACTGGTCGGAGTCGATCTACTGGCTATAATGCCGAAGAAGCCCGGAGATTGTTGGAAGGGAGCTTGGGGCGGTGAGGAGTGGAGTGGAGCAAATTGGCTAATATTTGGTCTATGGGAACGGAAGGGGACAAATATATGTAAGATCGGGTGGGCCAGCGTGGACTGGGATCGACGTGGTGGACGCGCCCGGGCCTCCCCATATCGATTTGGGCTGGACATGAAGGTATATGGGGCCTGTATAAGAAGCCCGTCTGGTCGACTTTTTCTGACCGGTCAATGATAGGGTTGTCCATCCAAGCCTACAGTAGGGTTTATGCCCGGTTGTGCTCTACTCCCTCCGTCCTTAAAAGAGTGTACTTCCAACTTTGTTGGAAAATCAAACTTTTTTATGTTTGACCCTTTTTATACAATAATGGAATAACATTTATGTCATCTAATTAGTATCATTAGATTCATGATAAAATATATTTCCGTCATATACCTATTTGGTTTCACAAGCATTGACATATTTTTGCATAAACTCGGTCAAAATTTTGAGATAGTTTGACCCTTCAACAAAATTGGAAGTACATTCTTTCAAAGACGGAGGGATTAAGCAACTTGTGTTGTACGAAGTCGACATCTTCATTAGTGTGGAATCGCTCTGTACGCAAAAGTTGATGTATCAAATCTCCTGATCTGTAGTTGGTGTGCCAAAGTGTAGGTATGGACGTGAAACAACCCTGGTATTTCCAGTCGCTTGTGCTGCATTGGGTGGGACCCGACGTTGATTTTTCTTTTGCATGGACCCGACGTTGATTCACGGCGTGATGGAACGGCGCGTACTGTGCCATGGGTCCGCACCAGAATCCTTTAATAGAATTATGTAAGAGTGCCGTTGCGTACATCAGCATATACCGCGTTAATTACGAGCCTAGTCCCCGAGCGCGCAACGATAACATGAGCAGGCGAGGACGGGAGCTCCTACGAATTTTCGAAGGTTGCTCTCTCTTTCCTCATTGAATTGGGTGCCACATCAGACTTTTGCTTAGGTTGCATGGCTAAGATATACTAGAACACAATGAATGAGAGAGTGCTTCAAAATTATAGAGCATTCTCAATTAAAAGAATTGAGTGAGAGATTATTGACTCGGTCAAAATTGGTGACCTCAATTGAATGAGAGGCCTCCAATCCTAGGGGAGCTTAGTGATATAGTAGATGTAGCATTGTAACTCCCCTCGTTTGTATAAACTGGTTCTCTTTTTATGATTGTATCCATTTAATGTGATTATATTGGTCTATATCTATGCTGATGTAAATTTGGGACCTAGTCTAAATTAATGGTGCACATTGAATATATGTGATCTGATCTAACCTATTAAACACCCTATCATTTGAGTTATTTTTTCATGTCCTATTCAATTACCAGGCGGGCACCCCCACCAACAAGTTACTTGTATAAAACCATGAGCGGTCTAGAACATCACACTCACCTAATTGTTGTTACGATGCGACACTACTGTAGAATACCCCTTTTGAAGATCCGGTTGCAGAGAAGGGCTCAGTAAACCATCACTAAAGAAGGGCTCAGTAAACATGGCCCTCATTCGATGTGTGTGATGTGAAACGACATTATCTAACTTCCCTTTTGTACTGGTTGCAGGTTATAGGAGCTGGGTCGATCGGTTCTCTGAGTGTTAGAAATGTTGTGCACCAGCATGTCTGGCCTTCTCTGCCCAAAGGTCTCTTGGAATAAAGCCCTACAGATGGGGAACCGAAAGTGCAAGCATCCTGTCGCATCAAGGTGTAATCTCATGCGGGGCGCCGTTACCCGTTGCCTGTTCCGCTCGCCGCCATTCACATGTAGCCGTCGGCTGACTGGTTATTCTGTGTAATGCCTGATGCCCTTACACGAACGCGCTGCTAGGGCAGGCAGGACAGTGTTGCAAACATCACTTGAACCCTCAGTGGCTAACTGGCATGGGTTTTGCAATACACTGGATTACATTAAGTGAGAGGCTAGCTGAGATGTTGTACCATATCTGTTTTCTCTGCCATTTTGTGCAGAACTGAACTATTTTAGTGTAACGATGGTATATCATACGGCATGTTCAGCATAAGAAAAGGAAATTGTTCGTTCCTTATTTGCTGCTCTGCCTTGCTTTGTTGCATATGTATATGCACATGTGTCGCGTGTATAATTTTAACTCAAACTTGTCGTCCTAGGACATGACGATCCATAGGGAACGTCCAGCGAGCCCCCGAATCCGGCAAGAAGCACGAGTATGTGAGTTACATCCTGGGCATGCTGACAGAGGAGAAGCATCCTACCTCTCCGGCGAAGACTGCGAGTACTGTAAGTTTGGTTCATGTTGTATATGGTTATTTCCAAACTTACTAACCGCCAGGCCAGGCAAACACAAAACCACTAAATCTGAGATTGCGCGCACCACAAAATCAAATCAAACAGAACACCAAGAACTGGTGACCAATGTCCTCGCATGCATGCCACACGAGATTTTATTATTGCACATCAGTGTCCATTTTTTGACATGATGCTAGAGTGCAACTCTAGTGACAAAGGACGCAAACGCAGTGACTATGAATAAGAGACTTGCCGATGCAGTAGGCTTTCTTGACGTGCTTCCGAGTGCCCCCGCACCAGTACCCACAAATCATTTTGCAAAGAGGGACATCCGGTACATCGAGTGTTTCACAATGCTCTGTAGACAACATACATACATCAGTGAAACAATTCCAGACTGAAAGGGTCCAAAGAGACTCATGCAGTTGAATTGACAATATTCCTGATAACTTGTTCTACTCCCGTTGGAAGTTAAAAGGAAACACATACATAGGTATAGGGAAATCAATTTCATACCAGCGTGAATGCAATTTCCTAGCAGCATAAGCACCATAAGGCAAAGCATAATAGTTTTCCTCTCCATAGGATCAGGCACAAACTTCTTGTTCTCCTTTCTAATATTTGGGCTTCAAGAAGCATACATGACGTGCTATATTTATAGACTTATTATAGAGAACATTTCTGCTAGTTCACTCAAATAAGATCAACAAGATCTCTGACCGTATCATTGTCAAGGCAGTCCTCGTGCACTATGGCTTAAGCTACATCTTCTATCATTAAATATATGTTTTGATATAGCAGCCCCAATGCACTAAGATGTATATAAGAGGCGGCCTAATAAACCCAAACGAAGGGAATATATCTTAGTGTTGTCTCTAAAACAAGTCTCATTTAATATCTTTTGCGAGATAATTTTTTTGAGATGTCTTGAATTTTGTGCTAAGATCTATATCTAGATTAAGATAATGTTGCTCTCTCTTTCCTCTTCAATGGTGTGCCACATTAGATTTTTTTGTAGGTGGCATGGCTAATATGTAGGAGTACTACACAATATAGCACTGTGACTGCCCTCGTTTGTACAAACTGGTTCTCATTTCTATGATTGTATCCATTTAATGTGATTATATTTGTCTATGTCTATGTCGATATAAATTTGGGAGATATTCCAAATTAATTATGCACATTGAATATGCTAACTTAGAGCTTATATGCTTAGTTTCTTATAGGTTAGCTCCAAAATAACTTATGTTAGCATAAAATGATCAAGTTTACATAATAAGCTTATAGTCTTTTTCTTATTCTTCTTCTTTTCCAAAATGACATAGATTAGCTTCATTTTACCTAAGTTGGCTCTAATATACTAACTTAGAGCTTATATGCTTAGTTTCCTATAGGTTAGCTCCAAAATAACTTATGTTAGCACAAAATGATCAAGTTTACATAATAAGCTTATAGTCTTCTTCTTATTTCTTTTCCAAAATTCTTCTTATTCTTCTTCTAGTGTTCTTCTTCTTCTAGTATTCTTCTAGTCTTCTTCTAACTTCTTGTTTATCATTTTGCAGATTTGATTTAATTCACGGAAGCTTGCATGGATGGAGTGCTTCTTTTTCATTTGTGTTTTTATTTTGTATCAATGTGAAACTTTTGTGAATTAATGGATAACGGTGTTGGATGAAAAATGTGAAACTTTTATAATATGTAACGATGGAACTTGTGTGTTGGCTATGTATGTATATATGATGGAACTTGTGTGTTGGCTATGTATGTATATATGATGGAACTTGTGTGTTGGCTATGATTGTTATATGGATGCTTATTGTATATATATGTGTTGGATATCTCATAGGTGAAATAGTGACCTGAGATTAAGAAAAAAAAATTAAAAAAAATTGTTACTAATGGCGCATTACAATGTGGTGCGCCATTAGTATAGCAGACACTAGTGGCGCACCGTGGGCAAAACTAATGGCGCACTGTCTGGTGCGCCATTAATATACCAGTGATGCGCCATTAGAAAAAAATTCTAGTGGCGTGATACTAATGGCGCACCAGTGATGCGTCATTAGTAGGCAAAACTGGTGCGCCATTAGTAGCCCTTTTTCTAGTAGTGATCAAAGGCGGCCATACAGATAAGACACCCTCCTTAACAAGAGGATCCACCATGACTTCCCGTCGTACCAGGCAAAGGTCCACAAATACAAAACATAATTGTTTTGTGGGCTATTTACAACAGTTTATTCACATCATGCATATGAGGAATTGCACCAGTAACTACCTGAGTTCAGCCCTGTATTTACTCCTTGTCAAAAAAAAAAAAAATCTTTCTCCGTGGAATGCATGATCCATCGTATGAAAATAAGTGGTGGCGTCGGCTACCAGATAACCATGTCCTTGGACCCTCACAGCTAAGATTGCAGGTACAATGAGCTTGGTTTATGTTTTATATGGTTATTTCCGAACTTACTAACCGCTAGGACTGGCAAACACGAAACCACTAAATCTAAGATTATGTACGACAAAATCAAATCAAACAGAACACCTAAAATTGGCGATCAAGGTTTTTCCACACATGTCACAAGAAGATTTTATTACTGGACATCATTATCCATTGTTTGACATGATGCTAGAGTGCAAGTCTAGTCACAAACAACACATATGCAATGACGGCGAAAAATAGACTTGTGGGTGCAGTAGGCTTCCTTGACATGGTTCCACTCACTCTGGCAGTAATTCCGGCAATAGAAATTAGTGCACAGGGGGGCTGATTCATCGTGTGTTTGGCAATGCTCTGTAGACAACATATATACATCAGTGAAACAATACCAAATTGAAAGGGTCCAAAGAAACGCGTGAAGTTGAGTTGACAATATTCATGAAGATTTGTTCTACTCCGGTTGGCAGGAAAAAGGAAACACATATATAGGAACAGGGAGATCGACTTCTTACCAGCGTGAATCGAATTTCCTAGCAACACAAGCACTATAAGAAAAAGCAGAATAGTTTTCCCCTCCATTCTCCTTTCTTGTATTTGGGCTTCAAAGAAGCATACATGACATGCCATATTTATAGACTTTTCATGGAGTACATTCATTCATTGTTCACTCAAAATATGAAAACAAAGAAGATCTTTGACCGTGTGTCACTGTCAGAACAGTCCTTTGTGCCCCAGTGTATCTTAAGCTATATCTAAAAGCACTAAATAATATATCTAGATATATATAGCAGTCTCCGGTTTAAAGGGCTTGAGGGCATCTAAACCACGTCCGTCAGCAAGATGCATGCATAGCGTTTCCTATCAAAATTAATTGCAAGCTGAAACTGCATGACGGGATATGCGCGATCGGTGAGCAGGCGTCCATGCGCGTGATTGGGGAGTGCTCCTGGGTTGGTGACTGCATGCAATAAATGACATGCGAAAGCATTGTACACCGTTTTTTTTAGTCTGCATATAAAATTTAATCAAAGTCAAACTATGCAAAGTTGACCAAATTTATATCAAAAGATATCAACATTTATAATACTAAAGCTATATGTTATGAAAATTAATTTCATGATGCATCTAATAATATTGATTTCATACTATGAATGTTGATATTTTTTCTATAAAGTTAGTCAAAGTTTACAAAGTTTGCCTTTGACCAAACTTTTTATGCAGATTAAAAAGAAACGGAGGAAGTAATTACAAGGGTGATTAATGCCTAAATTAACAGTTATACTAGTAACTAGACTATCTTGTTCTTTGTGTTTTGAGTAGGCAGTCTTTTAAACTCGGACTGAGAGCATCGTTAATTGTATAACTCGGTCGGCGGTTAGGCCGGTGGTAGCCGGCGGCTCAAGATCGAGCTCGAGGTTGAAGATGAAGTTTTGGACGTTCGATCAAGATCCAATGATGGAGATAGGAAGATGAAAATCAACTGACCCGTTAAATTTTTTCAGGCGACTGTCGTATAGCCACTCCCATATTCTTTATGACTACAAGGAGCAGCATGCGAGGGTGAGAATATCACATGAAAACCAAGTTCCAGTCAAAACCGGTGAAAATCACGTGGAAATGATTTTGAAGTTTAACTTTTTATAAAAAAAACACGAAATGTTAAGAGTGTGATGTTCTATCAGCATGCACGTGAAATTCTGAGTTAAAACACATTACCATTTACGAGATACGAAAAAACAAAATCAGCATTGAATAGTGCAGAACAGTAAACATCACTATTCATTGCTTATATTTCTCTTTCCATATTCATAAATAGTAACGTGTTCAAACTTGCAATTTCACAAGGCAATTGAACATCACCCATTTAACATTCTAAATTTTTTAGATATTTTTGAAACTTTCAAATATGGTTTTCACGAAATTTTTTTAAACTTATGTGACATTCTCTCGCAGGCGAGGCGCTTGCTCGATCATTGTGTGAAGGAAACTATAGAGAGGAGGATGTCATCTGGGTCCATCTATCTATCAATACCAACTGTGTTCATTTGTTGCACCTTTATTTTAGGGGATTCGTTGCACCAAATGGTGGCGGCAGTTGGGTTTGGCATCGGCTACCGGACAACCATGTACTTGGACTCCACGGTGAAGACTGCAAGTACAAAAAGCTTGGTTCATGTTGTATATGTTTTTTTTCGGTAACATGTTGTATATTGTTAAAGTATCTACAGTCAATACCCCGGAAAAAAGTATCTACAGTCAAACTTAGCAAACCCGGTCCTCTAAACGTCCGCGAACACGCCCGGGCGCGTCCGTGAACAGCACCTGACAACACCTTAAAACTCCTGTCGCACAACCACGCTCCTCATCATATCTAAACCCTCAAATCTATGCACGTCATACACATGAATATCACAAGAAATCATGGGTAGTTTCACAATTCAAACGTAGTTCATACTTCAAATATATAGTTCAAACATACAATTTTGAAGTGCACAATTCAACCATTAAACCCCTTGGTTTCCTCCTTCTGTTTTTTTGTGTTTCCACATATTCTCCACAAGATCAGTTGCATGTGGACCCATTCATCTCGGAGATTCTAATGCATCTGCAGAAAATTCATAATCTGATCTAGATCTTGATCCGGGATGTGGACTTGTTCTCTGTGTTTCTCAAAATCATGGATTTGGGCTGCCCCTTCAACTTCATTCTCGACAATTGTGCAAAATGACACAACATGTCATCATCCGCTGCAAAGTTTCTGATTCCCACATCATTGCAGCTCCAATTCCCCAAGGAGCTTGGAGCACTTCGAATGCCCTCTTTCTAGCTACTTCTTGCATTGCTGCAAATTGGTTTTATTTGTTGCCATGGGGATCGGATATGATCATCACAAACGCCGCCCACTAAAGATAGATACCATCTACAAGGTAGTACCCCATGTTGTAGTCGTGCCTGTTGACAGTGTAGTTGCACGGCGACGCTTTTCCATTGCAAAGTCTCCTGAACACGGGACATCGCTAGAGCACATTGATGTCCTTGTGAGAACCAGGCATGCCAAAGTAACCATGTCAAATCAACAAGTCCCTTGATGTCACTGCTTCGAGTATGGTGGTGGCCTCATTGGTGTGACCTTGTACATTCCGAGCAAACCTTTGGAACAATTCTTTAATTGCCAATGTATGCAATCAATTGAACCGAACATACATGGAAAGCCTTTGGATGCACCAATAGCCGTCAACTTTTCTGTATCTTGCACATTTGGTTCTTGTAACACCCCCAGTGTCATGCTATAGTAATCCCCTGTTAATGGTGCAATGTCATCATGATACCGTTGCTAATCTTCACTTGATCCAAATCTCAATTCAATTTCAAATCCAATCTAAAGTCAAAAATTCAAAATTTCTCAAACATGAAAACAAAAATGTTCATCATGTGCCAAATATTCCACAACTAATATTGGTGGTGAACCAACATTTTTGCAAAGGGTTTGAGTGGCCTAAACTACTTAAAACAGTGACCTAAGCAATAAATTAAATGCCTTTTTAATTTATAAAATTGGCAATCTTTTTCTAAAGTCTCACTATATTTTTGTGGCAGTGCAATATACTTCTTTGAAATTATATTGGCCAATGGCATAATTTTTTTGCAAAGTCTTTATTGGCTAAAAAGAAAAGGCAAAAGCTGCTTTGGAAAGAAAAAGGAAAGCAGATAAAAAAAGGGAAAGGGCCAGAGCCTCTGGCCTCCCAGTGGGCCTCGGCCCACTCGAGCAGGCCATGTGGCCCACACCCCCCACCGGGTCGCCTTCCCTCCATCGCTCCTCCGATCACACATGACAAGGTTGCCGCTACCAAGACCACCTCGTCGTCGAGGACGATGAGGATAAGGCCTCCACCGCGGCCGCCACCGAGTTTTTTATTCCCCACTCCCCTGGCATCCTCATCCTTTTCCTCCCTCTCCCTCGCTCGCTCCGCCCTTCCTCTCCTCCAGATCCGCGGCCCGAGCACCCTCGCCGCCGTCCTCCGTCGTTGCCGCGGCCACCGGCGGCCCCGTGCCTGCTGGCCTTGTCCACGGGCCTCGCCGCCGTCGGCAACCTCTCCTGGTGCCACCAGGTGAAGACGGGAAGCCCCGCTGCCTCCATTCGCCTTCGTCCACATCTTCGGTCGCCGCCGCTCATCCTCGGCTCCGGCGACGTCTCTGCAGCTCCTAAACCACCACGGGCCATCGTGTGAGCCACTCGGTGAGCTCCACCCCCTTCCTCTCCCCGTCCTAGCTCCGTTTACGCGCCGCAGCAAGATGTGCGCGACGCGCCGCCATTGTTGCCGCTCGCTCATTGTCGAGCTCGCAGCCAACACGGTAGGGTTTCGCCCCGGCGCGCCGAGCTCACCAATGCGTTCATGGCTTCGAGTAGTCACCGTAGGAGTAGCGCCACGCCTGCTTTTGGCCTCCGTTTCGCCAGCGAAGTTTGCCGTGCTTCGGGTCTCCGCCGTCCCTGTCGCCGGCGGCGGCTCCGGCCATCGCAGCTCGCGCGGCCACCCGCGTTGGATGCGGCGTTGCTCACTCGTTCGAACGCGCCAACGCACGGGCCAAATGGCCCCCTGTACGAGGATTCCGGCGAGGTCCCGAGCGCCTGCGCCGTATTTTCGGTCGCCGGCGTTCAGCCGCCGGCCACCACACCGACGTGGCACACCTGGGGCCACCCCTGGGTCACTGCCAGCGGGCCCCGCAGGCCCCTTTGACTGGGCTGACCAAGTCAATGTGCTGACTGGGCAGCCCAGTGCCACTGACATGTGGGTCCCGCGCTAATTAACAGGTTTTATAAATAAATAAATTGTTAATTAATTTGTTAAATAGTTTTAATCACTAATTAGACGCTGACTGGTGGAGCCCACATCCCTAACTAACCCTGTTAGTTAGCTTAACCCATTGTTGAGCTAACAGAGGCTGACATGTGGGTCCCGCTGGACCCGCAGGTCAGGTTTGACCTGCTCAGCGAGTCTGTTGACTGCTGACGTCATCAGCACGTCATGCTGACATCATTTTATCTTTTCTGTTAATTTAAATAAATCCAGAAAATGGTTTAATCTTTGAAAATTCATAGAAAATAAACCGTAACTCGGATGAAAATGTTTTCTATATGAAAGTTGCTCAGAAAAATCCAACGAATCCGAATACGCGGTCCGTTCATCTGTCACATGCCCCTAGCATGCTGAACATGGAACATTCTTCCTCCGGTCATATGTCTGACACAGGTCCGGAACCGGGAATACATTCCCGGTTGAATTCCCCTTCACCTTTATCGTGTAGCCTTACGTTAGGTCACACCCGACACAACATATTGCCACGTTATGCTTTGTGATGCTATGCCTGCTTTATATTTACTGTTTCTTCCCCCTCTTCTCTCCGGTAGACCCCGAGACCGATGCCGCCCCTGTGATCGACTACGTCGACGACGACCCCTTCTTGCCAGAGCAACCAGGCAAGCCCCCCCCTTTGATCATCCTGATATCACCCATTCCATTCTCTCATGCTTGCATTAGATTTTGCTACTGTTATTGATTGCTCCTATTCTGATGCATAGCCTGCCTTTGTATCTGCTGTTGTTCCTTACCCTGCTTATCCTAAACTGCTTAGTATAGGTTGGTTAGTGACCCATCAGTGACCCCCACCTTGTCCTTGTTGCCCCTGCTTCATCATTGAAGACCCGATCAACGGGATCAAAGACCAGGCCCCGACACCACACATCACTTCCCCTTAGTTGCTTGACACTCTTTGGGTTACTATCGAAAGTACCGAGGGTGAGACCTCATCAAGACTTCCGATGTTAACCTCAGTAGTGTAGTTATTCGGTCGTGGTCATCGAGGGTGATTTCCTCTTTAACCACTTCCGACACGACTGTCGTGCAACCCTCCAAAGTGTGGACCTCGAGGGTGAATCCTCTTACGCTCACCTTGATGACTACATCGAGTGGAATTCACCGGTGATTCCTCGGTTTTCCCTTGATGTTTAGCCACACAGTTACTATGATTACTATGACTTTACACCGAGCCATGTTACTAAAGACGGGTCGACCACGAGGGGTACCATGGAGCTTAATTGCAGTGATGTGGAGTCGGGTTGACCAGAGGGTGCCCGCGAGATAAATACGAGGCGTGGTCGGGCATTCCTAGCCCTTGCCGCAAGTCCTCGAGACGGGCAACGGGTCACATCTTTCGTGAGTCTCGCTTGTTACCGCGCTGCCTAATCCACTACGATTTGGATATTTGATCCGAGGGCCTCTGCCCGACAAAGCACTAACCATCACGTGGGCATAGTATGGGCGTTACGCGTCGTATGCATCAGCCCAAGCTTATAGACGCCGGCCGATCGAGCGGCGCGCGCCGGGTTGGACTGCGTAAACGCCTGCCTTGTTGAAGGAGGTAGCTAGGTCTGCTCACCGGTCGCCCTCGCAACGTGCAGGAGTTCCCGGGGAGATGGCCCATGACCCCTGGGGGCATAGGTTTATGTTGGGAACGTAGTAATTTCAAAAAATTTCCTACGCACACGCAAGATCATGGTGATGCATAGCAACGAGAGGGGAGAGTGTATGTCCACATACCCTCATAGACCGTAAGCGGAAGCGTTATAACAACGCGGTTGATGTAGTCGTACGTCTTCACGATCCGACCGATCCAAGTACCGAACGTACGGGACCTCCGAGTTCTCGCACACGCTCAGCTCGATGACGATCCCCGGACTCGATCCAAAGAAAGCGTCGGGGATGAGTTCCACAAGACGACGGCGTGGTGACGATGATGATGCTCCACCGACGCAGGGCTTCGCCTAAGCTCGCTGACGATATGACTCACGGGCGCAGGGCTTCGCCTAAGCTCCGCGACGATATGACCGAAGTGGAATATGGTGGAGGGGGGCACCGCACACGGCTAAGGAACGATCCGTAGATCAACTTGTGTGTCCATGGGGTGCCCCCTGCCCCCGTATATAAAGGAGGGAGGGAGGAGGAGGCCGGCCCTAGGAGGGCGCGCCATGGGGAGTCCTACTCCCACCGGAGTAGGATTCCCCTTCCTAGTCCAACTAGGAGTCCTTCCATGTATTAGGAGTAGGAGACAAGGAAGGGGAAGAGAGAAGGGAAGGAAGGAGGGGTGCGGCCCTCCCTTAGTCCAATTCGGACTAGGCCATGGGGCGCGGCCTGCCCTAGGCAGCCCTCTCTCTTTCCGCAGGGCCCAATAAGGCCCAATACTTCTCCCGGCGAATTCCCGTAACTCTCCCAGATTCGAAAAATACCGAATCATTCGAACCTTTCCGAACTCCGAATATAGTCGTCCAATATATCGATCTTTACGTCTCGACCATTTCGAGACTCCTCGTCATGTCCCCGATCTCATCCGGGACTCCGAACTCCTTCGGTACATCAAAACTCATAAACTCATAATATAACTGCCATCGAAACCTTGTTGCAAGCGGACCCTACGGGTTCGAGAACTATGTAGACATGACCTAGAACTATTCTCGGTCAATAACCAATAGCGGAACCTGGATGCCCATATTGGCTCCTACATATTCTACGAAGATCTTTATCGGTCAAACCGCATAACAACATACTTTGTTCCCTTTGTCATCGGTATGTTACTTGCCCGAGATTTGATCGTCGGTATCCAATACCTAGTTTAATCTCGTTACCGGCAAGTCTCTTTACTCGTTATGTAATGCATCATTTCGTAACTAACTCATTAGCTACATTGCTTGCAAGGCTTATAGTGATGTGCATTACCGAGAGGGCCCAGAGATACCTCTCCGACAATCGGAGTGACAAAACCTAATCTCGAAATACGCCAACCCAACATGTACCTTTGGAGACACCTGTAGTACTCCTTTATAATCACCCGGTTACGTTGTGACGCTTTGGTAGCACCCAAAGTGTTCCTCCGTAAACGGAGTTGCATAATCTCATAGTTACAGGAACATGTATAAGTCATGAAGAAAGCAATAGCAACATACTAAACGATCAAGTGCTAGGCTAACGGAATGGGTCATGTCAATCAGATCATTCTCCTAATGATGTGATCCCGTTAATCAAATGACAACTCATGTCTATGGTTAGGAAACATAACCATCTTTGATTAACGAGCTAGTCAAGTAGAGGCATACTAGTGACACTCTGTTTGTCTATGTATTCACACATGTATTATGTTTCCGGTTAATACAATTCTAGCATGAATAATAAACGTTTATCATGATATAAGGAAATAAATAATAACTTTATTATTGCCTCTAGGGCATATTTCCTTCAGTTTAGTCCGGCGTGCTGGCCTCTCTATTAAGCCTAGGTCAGGTTGCGGCGTATTGTTTGGCCGAGGCCGGGCATGACCCTGGAAAGTGTGTCCGGCCGGAGTTAAGCGAGCGTGGTGGGTAAGTTGGTGCACCCCTGCAGGGAAGAAAACATCTATCGATAGCCTGTCCTACGGTAACGGACACTTGGAGTTGTATCCCGATCGATACAACTAGAATTGGATACTTGTGATGAGAATTGGATGGTGTTGAGTAATGGATTGTGATGATAATCTGGATAGTATGGCTGGGATTTCTTTCTCGCAGGGAGTCGAGAAAGGATCTCCGCCGAGGTTGATAACACTACTTCTACCTTGCTTTGGCGCTACTCTACTCCCTCCTATTTGCTGCAAGATGGTGGTTTCAAGATGCTAGTCTTCGATAGGACTAGGCCTTCTCTCTATTCTCGCATTTCTGCAGCCCACCACATATACAGCCTTCCTTTGATAATGTTGCATATGTAGTGTAGATCCTTGCTTGCGAGTACTTTGGATGAGTACTCACGGTTGCTTTGCTCCCCCTTTTCCCCTATTCTTCTTCTTTCCGGTTGATGCAACCAGATGTCGGAGCCCAGGAGCCAGATGCCACCGCCGATGCCTACTACTACGTGGAGACCGACGATGACCAGGAGTAGTTAGGAGGCTCCCAGGCAGGAGGCCTTGCCTTTTCGATCGTAGATGCTTTTGTGCTAGCCTTCTTAAGGCAAACTTGTCTAACTTAAGTCTCAGACTCAGATATTGTCTCTTCCACGACTCTTGTGTACTCGAGCTTATGTATTCGAGCCCTCGAGGCCCCTGGCTTGTAATATAAAGCTTGTATTATTTTAATTTGTGTCTAGAGTTGTGTTGTGATATCTTCCCGTGAGTCCCTGATCTTGATCGTACACATTTGCGTGTATGATTAGTGTACGATTGAATCGGGGGCGTCACAGTTCTCTTAGATAATATTCTCCAAACACCTGCACCATCAGGACCATCTTACAGTGGTCTTCAAACACATGTGCAAGCAAATCTCATAGTGGAATTTAGGCATGTGCTCTCCTCCATCCGGACCATCTCACCAATGGCGTCGGCGGCGGTACCTAGTGCAGGCATCCTCGTAGCATCCATGCACTTATGCTTAGTAGAGAACAAGAGGTGTCCGCAACAATCCCTGGTGAGCTTGACATAGGAATCATGTGCCTCCACTTCCCCGTGCAAGAACAAGGGTTTGCGCATATAGAAGCATCGACGAAACCATATATCAGGGAATGTTGGTTTGGGATTATAGTAGTCCTTGTAGAGCATTCGTGCTCTAGCGACCCTATCAAGTTCAAAACTGTTCTCCCTTTGATTGAACCCTTAAAGCTTAGAACGTGCTCTAGCTCCCTGTCAATTTCCTCTTGAATGCTCGTGATCATCAACACATCTCGACCACTTTGTCCGGCTCAGACGAATTGAAAAACTCCTTGTGCATCAACTCATCCAACTCTGTTTTTCCATACTCCTCATCCGACGAACCATCTGAACCCATCGTTTTCCTACAAAAATTCATTAAATAAAATGCTCGAACAATTTGTCAAACACACAGAGGGCAAGCAGTCTGAGAATAGCCACACGTACTGCCATGACGTTCGGGGATGGAACGGTGCCCGGAGTGCCGAAACAGCTGAGGAGGAGGTTTGTGGCGGTCCTGGTGACGCTGAGGAGTCGGGCCGACGGTTGAGCTAGGGCGGTGGCGGAGCTAGTGGAGGACCGAAGTGGACGAGAGAGAAGAAAGGAGAGGCAAATGGCTCATCTAGCAAGGTCGGGGGGAGGGGGTCTGGTGCAAATTATGGTGGTTCCTACCTATCGGATTTGACGTGACAGACTCGTTCAACCCTTCCCATATCCACGCCAGATTTGGGCGGTGCCGGTCAGCCCAAACGGAAAGGGTCAGTTTGAGGAGCTTGGCTGGGTCATGTTTTTGCCATCGGTCGGTCACCGGACCGTCCGCTGGACATGCAAGGGGGTTTGAGGAGCCCGACTGTAGATGCTCTTATTTCCAAACTTACTACCTACTGGGCCAAGCAAACAGAAAACCTCTAAATCTAAGATTACACAGACAAAATCAAATCAAACACCCAAAATTGGCGCAATGTTCTTGCATGCATGTCACAAGAAGATTTTATTACTAGACGTCATTGTCCATTGTTAACATGATGCTAGAGTGCAACTCTAGTTACAAACGATGCAAACACATTGACGTTGAAAAAAAGATGTGCCGCCGACGCAGTAGGACCCCTTGACATGGCCCCACTCATCCCTGCACATACTCTGGCAATAGTAAGGCATGCACATAAAGTCCGGTGTACTGTGTGTTTCACAATGCTCTGTAGACAACATACATACATCAGGAAAAGAATTTCAACGTGGAAGCCTCCAAAAAAATTCATGCAGTTGGGTTGACAATATTCATAAGACTTGCTCTACTCCAATTGGAAGGAGAAAAAAAAAGAACCACAAATATAGGAACATAAATTCCATACCTGCGTGAGTGAAATTTCCTAGTAGCACAAGGGCCATAAGACAAGGAAGAAGAATTTTTCCTTCCATAAGATTAGACTATCAAGGCTGAATGCTTTTCTCTACTTGAAAATGGCTTGACTTTACAACGAAGGGGTCAACTCCTTTTATAGGAGGTCAAACCGACTTTGGGTACATGCCAGACTTAATCATTAATGTCATGTTGAAGGATGACATCATGGCTGACCGCATGGTAGCTGATGACGTCACTGCTTACCTCTGTACTGAGGAAAAAAACAAAGACTTGTCCAACTGTCATTTTGACAGTATTTGACTCCACAGAGGACGAGGTCAACTCTGCCATGCCGGGCCAAAATCACTATTTTGACTTTACTGAGTTTTTAACATAATTTGACCTCTGTCTAAAACTTTAGCAGGATCTGATTTTTTCCGACGGCGATAGAGCGTATGGGCTACTGTCAGAGTCAACGATGAGTCGATGATAGACCCTGGTCCACGCTCGTGAACAGCCGCTGACATCGCAGAGGTCTACTGCCGAAGAGGGTGGTGGTAGCCTTGCATGTTGCATGTACAATACGCGGCCACTCGGTCGTGCTTGTCCTTCTTAACGTGAACGTCTGCAAAAACAAAATAATTAGCCAAGTAATTTTCTTTTGTGGGGGAAAACTGAGAGCTTTATTAAATAAAAGCATTCGCCGAACAGTCAACCAGTAGGCTAGTGATCACGAAGCTAGGAGTATTGTCAAGCCAGCTTTCTGTTACATTAATGGTGCAAGCATGCTTCACACATATATATGCTGGACCATTGGCTGATCTGAATATATGTTGAATAACAAAAGAATGAAAATTACTAATAAGCTCTCCAATTTCTACTAGAGAGAGTCATGGCGAGTGGACCAGTGGTTTACAACCTCCAAACAATCCGTCGATGCGAGTATGTATGTGTGTGGCAACCGATGTACGGATACGCATATATGTACATATATATGCGTACAAAGCCATGTTGGCCGTCTCGACATCTGGGTATTTGAGCCCAGTGGCGTATGTACAAGGTGGCCAGGGTGGGCCGTGCCCCACCCTGGGATTCTGACACGGGTCATATACATATACATTTTAAATGGGCCAGAAAAAAATAGCCCAATAAATAGACCATCCATATCCAATTCCCCGACGCCCACTGCTCCCTCGCACCTGCTCGACCCTGATAGCCGCCTCCGTGCCTCGCCTCGTTGTTCCTCACCGCCGTGCGCGCTCAGCGCCCCTGCCGCCGCCCAGCCGCCGAGGAAGCTCCCAACTCCCTCCTCTTCTGCAGCTCGCCTGCCCGGCCCTTGATCCAAGCGCATCTCCTTGCGTGGGCGCGGTGAGCCTTGTCGGCCTGGCTGCGCCTTGGCGGTTGGCCACTGCCGGAGTCCGTCGTCATACTGCAGCCTCGTCAAGGCTGCCTGGTGGCCCTGCCCTCGACCCCCTCCAAATCCGGATGCAGTGAGGTACTGAAAACAAATCCCCCAAATTCATGATTTACCCCAAATTTATGATTTAGGGTTTACTTATTTGCACTATGTTCTGCCTCAATTAGCTTTATTGATAGGAAGCAGTACTGATAGGAAGTAGTATTCTTGCAGATTTGTTGAAGAATGAAGAGGGCAGCAGACATTGTCTCTCTTTTTCAAAGAGAAGCTATGAAGATAGGGAAGAAGAAGAAGGCAGAGAATATCTCGGATGTAGCTGAAGAGCAGACCCACGAAGTTGTGTGTATGCTGGTTGTTATCGAAGAGCAAATTGAAGAACCAACATTGTCTATGTCAAATGTGACCATAGAGCAAACTGAGGATGTGTCACCGCCATCACCACCGGTTTATGATTTTAGTCGTCTTAAACATGATCCCGGGGACAGGCTACCCATTGCAAGCTATCCTATCAATGATCAAGATGCGGTTCGAAGAGCATACATCCTTAAAAAGCCATTCAAACCTAATGCACATGACTTAAAAAAAAGAACAATTGGGAGTAGAGAACGTTCATTCAATCCTTTGTGGCTTCATAATCATAGTTGGCTTGAATATAGTATCAAGAAGGAATCTGCATTTTGCTTTGTATGTTACTTGTTCAAAGACAAAAAAACTAGTGGTAAGGGAACTAATGCATTTACTGATGGTGGTTGGAGTAATTGGAATAGAGAGGATGCTCTTCTTAAGCATGTTGGTTGCGTATCAAGTGTGCATAATGCAGCTCAAGAGAGATATAACTTATTTGTGAATCCTCGTGCACCAATTGATGATCTTTTTGTGAAGGTGAACAGTGAGGATCTACGTCATTACAAGATGAGGTTGAAGTATTCACTTAGATGCTTGCAGTTTCTTCTTCATCAAGGATTGGCATTTCGTGGGCATGATGAAAGTGAACAGTCTAGCAATAGAGGAAACTTCCTTGAGCTATTGAAGTGGCTTGCAGCAAATAGTGAGGAGGTGAATAAGTATGTTTTGAAGAATGCTCCAGGTAACTGTCAATTGACATCTCATCAGATACAACATCAGATTATTCAATGTTGTGCACAACTTACTAGAAAGAAAATTATTGATGAACTTGGTGATGAGCACTATGCTATTCTAGCCGACGAGTCTAGTGATGTATCACATAAAGAACAATTAGCTTTATGCTTGCGTTTTGTTGATAAAGTAGGGAGGCCGTCTGAGCACTTTCTTGGAGTTGTTCATGTAAGTGACACTACTTCATTGTCACTTAAGGAAGCAATTGAAACTTTACTTATTGATCATGGTTTGACTATAACACAAATTCGTTGGCAAGGATATGATGGAGCTAGTAATATGATAGGAGAAATTAAAGGATTGAAAACATTGATCATGAAAGAGTCACCTTCTGCCTATTATATTCATTGTTTTGCACATCAACTCCAGCTAGTTCTTGTTGTTGTTGCCAAGGGAAATGATGATTGTGTGTGTGTTTTTGATCGAGTGTCTTTATTACTGAATGTTATTGGAGTGTCTTGTAAGCGTCATGACATGCTTTGAGATGCTAGACTTCAGAATATCCTGAAACTACTTGAATGTGGTGAGTTACAAACTGGGAGTGGTTTGAATCAAGAGATGGGGTTACCTAGGCCTGGTGATACTCGGTGGGGCTCTCATTACAAAACTGTTCTTAACATTATTGCTATGTATCCCACATTCCGTGATGTGCTCGTAACTCTTGGACAAGATGCTTCACAAAGAAGTGATTGGCCCAAAATTCATACTATTGTTGGAGTGTTCGAGTCATTTGACTTTATTTTCAATGCACACTTGATGCTTGTCATTCTTGGATACACAAGTGATTTGTCTGATTGTTTGCAAAGAAGAGACCAAGATATTCTTACTGCAATGGCACTTGTTAGAAGTGCAAAAAGTAGAATACAAGAGCTTAGGGATAATGGGTGGGATGCATTTCTGCAAAAGGTCACACTATTTTGTAACAAGCATGGCATTCAAGCTCCTATAATGGAAGATAATTATGTGCCTTATGGAAGATCAACACGGTTTGCTCGACCTCAAACAAATGATGATCACTTTAGAAGAGAAGTTTTTCTTGGAGTCATTGATCAAATTAGTCAAGAGCTTGAAAATCGGTTTGATGAGATCAATATGGAGCTGCTATCTTGTATGTCTTCTTTGAATCCCGCCAACTCATTTGCTGCTTTTGATGCACAAAAGGTATGCAAACTTGCTTCTAAAATTTGTATTGCTTTCAAAATTGGTACACAAAATCTCTAACTCATTTGTTTCTTTTAATGCACACAAGGTACGAAGACTTGCTGAGTTTTATCCCAAAGACTTTTCAAGTGCCGACTTGATACACCTTAAACTACAACTTGATAACTATATTGATGACATGAGAAATGATGAGAACTTCCAAGGCCTTGGAAATCTTGTTGATCTCTCGGTTAAGCTTATCCAAACAGGGACACATATAGTTCATCATTTGGTGTACTTGCTTTTAAAATTGGTATCGATTCTCTTGGTGGCAACGGCAAATATTGAGAGAGCATTTTCTGCCATGAGTTTTGTCAAGAACAAGTTGAGAAATAAGATGGGTGATAGTCTTTTGGATGATTGCCTAGTCACATACATTGAGAGGGATGCTTTCTCCGAGGTGAATGAAGATGACATAATTGATACCTTCATAGCAATGCAAAAACGTAGGCCAGAAAGATAGTCTTTTTGAACTTCTCAAGGTATGTGCTATGGTCCATGTACTATTCAGTCATCGGTACTACCTTTACTATGTATTATGCAAAACTGAGATTTAATTGAGAATTTTAGTGTGTTCATAAAACCATATTGATTTATTTCTATGTGCTATTGATAATTACTTAGAATGTTCACATGTCATATTAGTTATCAAAAAAAATTAGGACGGACCACCCTGATGTCAAATGCTAGCTCCGCCACTGTTTGAGCATGTATGTGTACATAGTGGGGGTAGTCGGATGTTTATGTATGCGTGCTGGTTGAGGTTTGTAACCGTGTTAGTGTGTAGGCATTCAAAGTACGTACACTTATGAAGTCGCGGGCAACACAAGTCCTGAAGAAGGCATGCACTAGGCAACCCTGCCATGCCATGCGCGTACAAAGTCGACCTAGCACAATGCATGCGCTAGTGCGTGCGTATGTGAATTTTCCTCCCTGTGTATCTCTAAACAGTAACTTAGAAAAATCAGTCACGAAAAAACTAAATAAATAAAGTATACAGTAAAATCACGCAGAAGAAAAAGGAGGAATAAAATATCTCCTCAAACACGTCCAGGCTTCTCTGCTTTAAATTATCAAATCATGACATCCGTTAATTTTCTTAAAGATTGCGAGTTAGGTCTTCTTGATGCTTCATCTTGTACAGGTGCTAAGACTATCAAGTAGACATAAAATCAACATGGTAAGTTAATTAAGATGAGAGATATAGTAGTTTGATGACCCTACAAAGAAACAACCTGAATTCTGAATCGTGCAGCTGCGCCGGATGGTTGTCTCGAGCGCACACGCGAGAGCCGCCCAATACGCCCGATCGCCACCGACGCGCGCAGAATCGTCCGACCAGAACAATAATAACTCACGTCACGACAAGGGCAAGGGAGCGGCCCACATGGGGACAGTGCATGAGGTGGGGATTCAGTTGGAACATAGATCTGCATGCATTTAATTAGCGTTTTCAAAATTTTGAAAAGCTATAACTTTTAGACCAAGCATCAAAATTAAGATATGTTTTCACCTTAGGTTAATTGTGACGAGATCTTTAAAACTAGATCCCATATGAGTATGTTTTGACTAACTTTTTTTTGAGCAACTTTGGATGCTACAGAGGCAACTTTAGTGCTATAGGAAAGCAACTTCTTG
This sequence comes from Aegilops bicornis, assembly GCA_021605145.1. Classification (NCBI taxonomy): domain Eukaryota; kingdom Viridiplantae; phylum Streptophyta; class Magnoliopsida; order Poales; family Poaceae; genus Aegilops; species Aegilops bicornis. The sequence continues at coordinate 652,185,768 of CM038674.1, forward strand.
TTAGTTTGTTTAGTATGATTTTCTATGATTGAAAATCTCTTTGAAGTTGGCTACCATGACTATCTAGTTAACTAGCTTCACTTCTAAGTTTTCTACCATAATTAGTTTTGCCTCCAATTTGATAGTATTGTAGACAACTTAGTTTCGGGGTAGGCTAACATTATCCTCAACTGCTTGCCATGACAAGCGAGTAGCTTAATATCATCCTTAGTTGCATGTAATACTTTTTGGTATGGTAAACAACTTAGTTTCATAGAAAGGCAACTTACTAACAATGATGGACCACCTTTTCAATGTATTCTAGGCAACTGAAATAGAAATGGCAGGCAACAGAGCATCACAGGTAGGCAACTTAGAAAAAGAATGATAATAAACTTCCCAATATTAGTAGGCAACTAATTTATAAAGTTAGGCAACTAACATCGATGTTAGACAATTTCATAGTATTTGGTAGCCAACTGAGCATGAACTGTGGGCAATTGGTCACTAACGATAGGCAAAATGGACAACAGTGTTAGGCAATTTCATAGTATTTGTAGGCAACTGGGCATCAACCACAGGCAACTAATCATCAATGATAGGCAACTGTGTGTCAATGTTAGGCAATTTCATAGTATTTGTAGGCAACTGAGCATCAACTGTAGGCAACTGAGCATCACAGATAGGCAACTCGTATCAATGTTAGGCAACTTTATAGTATTTCTAGGCAACTGAGCAGCAATCGTAGGCAACTGATAATCAATGATAAGCAACCGAGCAGCCATGATAGGCAAGTTGGGATAAAGTTAGCAAGACTCACAGCACATAGTGCAGTGAAGTTGCTTGTATGTAGCACTAAAAGGCACCTCATGTTTTGTGTGATTTATTGTTTTGACACAAATCAACCTAATAGAAAGTCATACTAGGCCAAAAATAAGAACATGATGCTAAATGAGGCAACTTTAGTGCTAAGTAGGAGCAACTTTGATGTTATACGAATTGAACCGTATCTATTAGTGAATTCGCCTAGTAGCCTCCTAATTAACTGCGTGCAGTAGTGTAATAGGTGGCATAGAGTTAGGATACTTGCTAGTTATGGTATACAACTTAGAGATGAAGCTAGTCAATTTTGGTAGTTGCGATAACCAACTTAGAAGGATTTTTCGTTGATAGGCAGTCATACTAGGAAAAAAAGAAATTGCTTTCTTATAGCACTATAGTTGCCTCAATACAACCCAAAGTTGCCCGCGAAAAAAGTTTGTCAAAATGTACCCATATGGGATCTAGTTTTGAAGTACTCGTCGTGAGAAACCCAACGGTGAAAACGGATCTGAATTCCGATGCACGAATCAACAGTTATAGCTTTTGAATCTTTTTGAAACCCAAATAAATGCACGCGAGATCGTAGGTGATTTCCTAAGTAGCGTGAATACGTCAAGTAGTTTCCTTTTAGGATGTCAGTTGGTTTCGGAATCACGTGAGCGTGGGGGGATGGTGTGAGAAACTGATTTGCTTTTTTGGGAAAGTGACAGCCCGCCTTCCTTTTAGGGAGAGCGCTCGATCCCACGAGCCAGCGCTCGGGCGCCAGGTAGCCACGTCCAAGAAACAATGTTAAAGCCAGGGTACCCACATGATAATTTACAGTCCACAACAAATCAAATTAAGAAAGCTTAGAAACAAAAAAAACTAAGCAACTATGCATTAGGGACTTTGGCTACTAAGCACTTTCATGTAATTAGCATCTAAGCATTGGAAGAGGCTTTCGATAGAGCGGTTATGATTCTTAAAAAAATGTGTCTATGTCATCCATTGAGGATGGTGATTCTAGTAGTTTGTTCATATTCTCGTTGCAAGGTTCTATATGTGAAGACTGTACCCAAAGATTGAAAGCCATGCTAGTGCTCACTTCCGCCCTCCCCCCGCATGAGATCTGGCCACGTGATGCCCTCCCTTACCAGATCTGGCGAGAGCAACTCCAACAACCTCCGTCTCCATGGATCTCGTGTTGCAGCTCCCGTCGGCGGCCTCAAGACCATCCAGGCGGTGGCTTTCATGTGTCAGCATGGTGTACTTCTTCCCCATGGATCTGGTGTTACGGCTCTCCCCGGCGGCCTAAGACCATCTAGGCGGTGGTTTCCATGCGTGAGCATGATGGACTCGTGGTCCTGTGCATCGAGGCCTCGAGCTTCGAGGCCGTCACCAGTCCAGTTGCGTACTGGTTGTATTTCTTTTTTAAAACAGATACTATTTTGTATAGAAATCGATGTGTTGTATGCACTATGTGTACATTTTGGTACATATATGAACAAATATTGTATGCACGGACTGAGAAAATTGATGAAATTTGCTATCTATACCTACTATTAAAGGGAATAGGTATTCTTGGTTTGGTTCCGCTTTGTTTCGTCCTGTTCTGAGTATTTTCATGTACAATAATAATTTTTTTTGTAAGATCATTTTCCGTTTGACGTATATACACGTGCAAACGAAAAGAAACCGTGACGTGATGTGCGTGCAAAGGAAACTAAGTGTACGTGTCAAGGAAACTAAGCAGCCAGCCCATATTTTTATTTTGTTTCTTATCGAAACAACTGATCATTAAGGCGCGCGTTGCCGCGCTCGTTCATATTGAGAAAATAACAAAAGATATATATAATAAAATCTTGACAACACATATATTTGTTAAACATGAATTGAAGGTGCATTATTATTCAAAAAACCACAGTAGTAAGATAGTGGCATCATAAATAGTCCAAAAATACTTGGCACTTGGCAGTACTAATATAATGATTTGCCCACCCTGGAAATTAATTACAAGATGAACAATTTCAAAATATTGCATGATTGTGTAAATCAGCCGTGCATACTTTAGACAAAGCATTCTGGAGACAGAGCACACTTGGACTGCAAAGGATAGCCAAAACCTGCATGTTCAAACTTTGCTAGTTTCATCGCTTCTTCAAGTGAATTTGCTAGCTAATATACTTCCGTTTCATTACATTTTCAATTAATTAATAACATGTAATAAGAAAAGGTAAAGGTCAGGTTGTGACAAACAGGACGACATCTATTTAGAGGAAGATATACTTGTTTAAGAAGTGCTCACTCATACAGTATAAAAATGCATCAGGAACTGAATTGAATCAAAACAATAACAAAACGATGAGGCCAAAGAATGGCAAGGCTGACTAAAGGAGGGAAAGCTAGCTAAAGTGAGGTAATCAATGGAGAAAGGGAAGAAGAAATGACATAGCAGGCGAATATGAAGTGATCCTTCGAGCTGTCCCAAATTCAGTGTCTTAGAGATGCCTATTTGCTCCTGCAATGTTTTCAGTAACAACAAGAGATGTTTTTCTTGCACCGAAGCATAGTTGAGAGATGAACAAGAAAGCTATGGAAAACAGCACAACAATCAGCTGCAGCAGCCAGCAGGGAATAGATCTTTGCGCTCTTGAGGCTTCAGGCTAGAGAACCAGCGAAGGAAGAGTAGAGGGCGAGAGAGGGCACCACCAAGGCACACGTGCAGTAGAAGCTCGCTGCGAGGATGAGGCGCCGAGGCGCCGAGGAACAGGGAATAGAGTTGGCGACATTTTCTTTTTCAGGCCTGTTACCGGGATATACACATAGGAACCAGGCTCCCGCTGCTATGCATGTCCAGCTGGACTTCTTGGGCCTTACGGCCTGATTATTGACACAACTTGTAACTCGTTCTGTGGAGTAGCGGCCTAGAAAACTGTGCTATGAGCAGGATAGACGGGAAATTAATTAGCGTAAACCAACTGAGGACCCAACTAATCCTGCGCGTACATGAGTGTGATCCAATGGTTAAGGTCCTAAATTGTTGTGGACGCTCCTAGGTAGCTCCATTTTACTGTTTAGTAGTGACCTCTCGTTTCAGACTTGCCCTTTCTGAACAGTACTAAAGGCTGCTTGCATGCCCTTTTTTAATCAAATTGTTGGGCCTATTTGAGCATCTAATAATTGTTGCTAGGCTTTTCTGGGCCGTGCAATCTCCAGTCCAATAGCTGCAAAACATCAATATTTCGTGTGAAATAATCCTACCTTGCTCCTTTAAGACGATTCTCACCTGTTTATATAGGTTAGGAAGTTAGCTGTAATATCAACAAGACACCTAGAAAAAGGGAAGATGACAACGGACGAGAGGGCGATTAAACTCATGATAAAAGAAACGATGGATTTAGGACGTGGTGCACCCTGCAAAGAGGGACGTGTGGGCTAAAAGAATGAACTTACTAGGAAGGATTGTGTGTGTGGGTCGGAACATTCAAGGAAGGAAATGTTGCATGACACTATGAGTATTTTTAAAGTTAAAGGAAGGAAGATTTTTAGGGCTGCAAAAAGAGTAGCAAGGATGGGGTGTGCGATGCCGTGCGCTGATTATTAACTGGAGGCCTAAATTGTTCGGAGAATGTATTTTTTTCTCTAAACCTTGGCAACTCCCTGTCATTGTTCGGATGTCGTGTTGCTGGTACGCATTTTGGCCTAGCAAAGCACGGGTTGTCGTGCTAGCACATGCACGCGAAATGTATTTTTCCGTTGCAACGCACGGGCATATGTCCTAGTTGTATTGTACTCGAGGAAAATTCTGATATGTGTATCTTTGCCGGGCTCCAAGCTTCGGGCTTTTTGCTCGGGCGGGCTCAGGCTTGATTGCAGCAGAAGTTCCGGGCTTTCGGGCGGGCTCGGCCTTGATTGCAGCAGAAGTTCCGGGCTTTGGGCCGGGCTCGGGCTGTAGTTTATAGGATCGGGCTTTTTTGAGGTGGTTGGTTTTATTTTGAGGATTTAAGAAAATGATATTTGAGGTGGTTGGTTTTATTAACCAAAGGTTCTCTATTGTTGCTACTGTTAAGAATAAGTCTGATAACTTTGTCTGGCAGATGGTGTTAGTGTATGGATCTGCATATCCTGAATTTAAAATGGATTTTGTGGCTGAATTGCATGATACCTTAACCAATGCTTCTTACCCTATTATGATTTGTGGAGACTTTAATTTGGTTAGGAATGAAACTGAAAAAAGTAGTGGTTTGATTAATCAACAAACTACCTTTTTGTTTAATGATTGGATCAACAGATGGGCCCTGATGGAGATTTCTATCTCTAATAGAGTGTTTACTTGGTATAACAATCAGATGTCCCCTGTGTTTGCTGTTCTGGATAGAGTGTTCATTTCTGTGGACTGGGATGCACATTTTCCTTTCTCTACCTTGTCAGCACTACCCAGGGTGGGGAGTGATCATACTCCTCTAGTCGGTGCTAGAGCCCCATCCAATCCCAAACATTTTAGGTTTGAGAAATGGTGGCTCTCCCAGCCAGGTTTCCATCAAATGGTCACAGAAACCTGGAATTCTGTGTCCTCATCCAAATCCTCAGCTGATAACTGGATGATTAAGACTAGGGTCCTCAGAAAGAAAACTAAAGGGTGGAGTATTAATAGAGAGGCAGCTTTGAAAAAGAAGAAAAAGGCACTCCTTCTGGAGTTTGACATTCTTGATGTCATGTCTGAAACCCAGCAACTACCTGTTTCTAACTATGACAGAATGAAGGAGATTAAGAAAGAACTGGATGATGTGTGGAAGAAATAGGAAACTGCTTTATGGCAGAGATCTAGGGATAGAAAGATTTTGGAGGGAGATAGGAATAATGCCTACTTCCAGGCCCTTGCTAACCACAGACATAGGAAAAATCATCTTACTGAATTTAACAGTCCCAATGGTGTGGTCACTTCGATCAAGGAGATGCTTGAGGTGGCTACCTCTTTTTACAAAGAATTGTTTGCTTTTGAAACTAAACCTGACATCCATTTGGATGATGACTTTTGGTCTATTGATGAAATGGTTAGTAATGAAGAGAGAGAACTACTAGAGAAACCTTTTTCTTAAGAGGAAATTAAACAGGCTATTATGAGCTCCTATGCTAATGGTGCCCCTGGCCCTGATGGCATGTCCTTCTTATTTTATCAAACCTTTTGGGATCTGATTAAAAAAGACTTTATGTGGATGGTTAGAGATTCTGAAAATGGTAACCTTGATATTTATAAGCTGAACCATGCCATTATTACTCTTATCCCTAAAGTTCCTATGGCTAGAGATATGAAAAACTTTAGACCTATCAGTCTTAGTAATTGTGTTGTCAATTTTTTTTTCTAAAGCTATGACTACTAGGGTTTCCCCCTTATGTGACAAGCTTATTTCTTCCAACCGGACTGCATTTATTAAGGGCAGATTCATTCTGGAAAGTGTGGTGATGGCTCATGAGGTCATTCATGAAATTCATAGGTCTGGGTCTACTGGTTTGATTCTTAAACTTGATTATGAGAAAGCATATGATAGAGTTAGTTGGGATTTTTTTGAAGGAAACACTCCTTTCTAGAGGCTTTGGCAGTAAATGGGTAGGGTGGGTTATGTCTACTATTTAACAAGGGACTTTTCAGGTTAGAATTAATGATTCCAATGGTCCCGCTTGAAGCAGGGTGACCCTCATTCACCCTTGCTGTTTAATCTGGTGGCTGATGTTTTTTCTAAAATGCTTTATAAGGCTGCCAGTAGAGGTTTGATTTGTGGGTTGCTGCCTCATGCCTTCCCTGGTGGAGTGGTCAGCCTACAGTATGCTGATGATACCATATTATTCCTTGATAGCTCTCTAGATTGTGCCAAGAACTTGAAATGGATTCTCTCCTGTTTTGAAAACCTCTCTGGATTGAAGATTAACTTTCATAAAAGTGATCTGCATGCCATTAATATCTTTGAGCAGTTATCTAAAGATTTTGCTCAGGTGTTCTGTTGTCAGCTTGGGGATTTCCCCTTTAAATATCTAGGAGTCCCTCTTCATTTCAAAAAGCTTAGAAGGGAGGATCTTCAATCCATCATTGATAGAATTATTAAGAACATATCTGGCTGGTTGGGGAGATTTCTCTCCTATAGGGGCAAATTGATCCTTCTTACTACTTGCATTGCTAGTATTCCTGCCTATCTAATGTCTATTGTTAAACTTCCCAAATGGGTTATTGATATGATCACTTCTCAAATGTCTCACTTCTTTTGGGGTAATGTCGGTGATAATCATAAATATCACCTTGCTAATTGGGGGGTGATCTCCAGGAGGAAAAAGTTTGGTGGTATGGGGGTGCCCAACCCTTAGAGATTTTAACATGGCCCTTTTGGCTTCTTGGGGGAAGAGATTTTATGATAATAGGGATATTGATTGGAAAAAGATTCTGACTTACAAATATAACACTACCAGCCCTAATTTTTTTAACACTAAGGTTAACATGGGGTCTCCCTTTATGAAAAGCTTATCTTGGGCCCTTGCAGCTTCAAAAAAATTCTACAGATGGCCCCCTGGGGATGGCAAGAGTATTGCCTTCTGGCATGATATCTGGATTGGGGATTGCTCTCTTAAAACTGCATTTTGGGACTTGTATGATATTTGTCATCAGCAAGAGTCTACTCTTGCACAGGTCTGGGTGGGTGGTGAACTTCACCTTACTTTTAGGAGATGTGTTGAGGACAGTACTATGGCTAGGTGGAATGAACTCAATAAGTTCATTAAGCAAGTGGCATTATCTGGTTCTCCAGATCAACCTATTTGGATGCTGGAATCTTTCAGCAAATACTCTGTCAAATCCTTTTATAAGTTCATCAACTTTGGGGGGTGACTGCTGAGATTAAAGATGATATCTGAAAAATCAAAGTTCCACCAAATATTCATGTTTTTCTGTGGCTGATCTACTATAATAAGAGCTTAACTAGAGATAATCTTGTCGGTCCTGTGTCTTCTGTAATGAGCCTGAAACTATCCAACATCTTTTCTTTGATTGCATTGTTGCTAGGCAGGTTTGGGATTTGGTAGCTGACAGTTTTAATGTTGTTACACCTGGTTCTTTTTCTTTGTTGTCTTCCTTCTGGAAGAGAATCGGAGGAAACATTTTGAAGCTTTGAACATTGTTACTGTTGCTGCCTTGTGGAGCTTATGGCGTTTGCGAAATGATTTTGTTTTCCAGAGGTGAAGATGGCGAAGTATAAGCTGTGTTTTAGATTTGTTGGGTGCAACGACCAAGCAATGGAAAATACTGTGTTCAGAGGTTCAGGATGCGCTTCTTCTCTGATGCTTAAGGTTGTTGGACCACCGAAGAGGGGAGTTGCTTAGGATTGCGTGGCACTAATGTACCCTCGGAGCATCGCTGGGTTGCGTCCTGCTAGTTTGCACATCTTTGCTTTGATCTATTTGTGAGCTGGCATGTTTGCCACCCTGGATATGTATCCTATCTAGATCTGCCTAAAACTATGTAATAGGGCAGTTTAAATCTAGCTTTCTTCTGTAGCAGCTACTCTTCAGTTACCACCGAGCGCTGTTAACAGTTTATATTGTGTGACTTTGCTTTGGCTTTATAAAAGTTGGGGCGGGGGAACCCCTTTTGGTTAAAAAAAAAAGGTATGTAGGATCGGGGCTTTGACAAATCCGGTCCAAGAAATGCCCAGGTTTAGAGCAAAGGCACCGTGCAACTTAACCCACCGTATCTGCCCTCTAGTCCTAATCGAACGGCCCACCGTGACTCTAAGCAAAATCACCTCAGTACTTGCCATTTCTCATTTCTCAGCGAGCTGGCCGAGTCGTTTCTCTCCCGTGCCCGCCGCGGAGGAGAAGGACGGCCGCCGCAGAGGAGAAGCTCCGGTCCCTTCCCCCGGCCTCCCCGCCGTGGCCATGGATCCAGACCCCGCCGACGAGAACCCCCTCGCTGCCCTCTCTCTCCGCGGCTCCGACCTGCCCGCGCACTTCGCTGCCGGCCACGAGATCGACGAGGAGGACGAGGACGATGGATATGCGACGGCCGCCGCGCGGAGGGAGGGGCTCGACGAAGAGGACGGCGGCGCCGTCCCTCCCAGCCCCAGCAGCAGCGGCTACGCCGGCGAGCGGGGTAGCAGCCTCGCCTCCAGCACGGGCGCCCGCGGCGTCGAGGAGCCCGACGCCGCTCCGCCCCTCGCCCCCGGCGCCGAGGACTGGGCGCAAGGCAAGAAGCACGCCGACGAGGTGCTCCCTGCTCTGTTACATCTCCTTACACTACACGCACCATTGTTATTCACCTACACATGGAGTGTTGTTTGTCTCTTGAGCTACATCAATCATCTAATTATGAATTATTTACCCCTCAATTCATTCTTCATCGGTGATTTGGATGCCCAACGATGACATTAGTTAAGTAGCATGTAGCTTTAGTGATGATGCGTATCCATGCTACTGCTGGAGTTGTAAGTGTTGTGTCACCCTGAGTGAGTGTGTTCCTCTCCTTGATGTTCCAGGATGATGGTTCGGCCTCATGGAGGAAGAGGAAAAAGCATTTCTTCATCTTGAGCAATTCCGGCAAGCCAATATACTCTAGGTAAGGTAAGATCACTTATGCTAAAATGATTCTTGATACAGTTTACCAGGAACTCAAAATGATAACATCCCATCTCCTTCATCTTGTTTGACTTCTAGGTATGGAGATGAGCACAAGTTAGCTGGATTTTCTGCTACATTGCAGGCGATTGTTTCTTTTGTTGAGAACAGGTATGCAACATCAGATTTGACTGCCTTAACCTTTTCCTGTGGGCTGTGCTGATTTTTTTCTCTTGGTGTTATTCTTTTGTTTTTATCCAGTGCTGACCATATCAAATTTGTGAGAGCTGGAAAACATCAGGTCAAGTGTTCTTCCTTGTCCAAAATTTACTCTGTTCATTTAATCTTAGTTCAGAAGGACAACAAATGCATTCTTCAATCGAGGCCCGAACAATCAGACACCACTTAAGATGCACATTTCACTTGCAAACCCTTTTATGTACTAACTGTATTATACTAAGTTGATTGTACACTGTCCTTCCTTACAGATAGTTTTCCTTGTCAAAGGTCCTATATATTTAGTTTGTATAAGCTGCACTGAAGAGTCATTTGAAGGATTGAGGGGACAACTAGAGCTCATGTATGGTCAGGTGCTTCCACTGTTGCATTCATCTTAACACACTTGAATTTTTTGTATTTTTATTGTGGTCATTATACAGCCATGCGTTTTCATTCCTATCCTGATTTCTCTGTCTGAAATCACAAACTTGCAGATGTTGCTTATTTTGACAAAGTCGGTCAACAGGTGCTTTGAGAAGAATCCCAAATTTGATATGGCACCACTTTTAGGTGGCACAGATGCGGTTTTCCGATCTCTTATACATGCGTTCAGCTGGTCAGCTTGTTTCCTTTTCCTTTCCATGGATCTCATCTTAATTCATTTTGGACTTTAGTGCTTAATTGATATCTTACTGAACTATTACACAGCAATCCTGCTACATTTCTTCATGCATACACATGCCTTCCCCTCGCCCAAGCAACAAGACAGGCTGCTAGCGCAGCTTTTCAGGACATTGCTGATTCAGGAGTTCTATTTGCACTGTTGATGTGTGATCACAAGGTTTGTCCAATTTCCTGCCATGACTTTCATTTTGATACTAACCCCATTTGACGTATTCATCTTATTGTGCTGAGGCTATGCTTATTTGCTAAGATGTAACACTTTTCTTATTATAGCTACTTCTGAACACTCTTTAGGTGCCACTCGAACTTTCTAGAGCTTTATATAACATGGGCATAAAACTTATTTTATCATCAGTCAGTTACGTCTTTTGCCATATCCAAACTCCAAAGTGATATTCCACATTTCTGAGAACTTCTGTAGAAAGCTTGCCATTTGTGTCCTTTGGTATCCCCATATTAGAATCTTCGATCTCTCCAATAGAGTCAATGACTTTTCTCCAGTAGTATACGGCTTTTGTGCTTGTAGCTTGACAAAGGGTGCCAGTACCATTATAGATTGCTCCTTCTAGTGCTATTATTTGTTATTATGTGCTTCTGGCATCCCATCAGAAGGCACCAGACTTTATTGCTAGTGTTTGGAGACATTTAACGTAAATCATTTATTTTCATTAGTCCTATGTGTTCGTGTTTGTGAGAGCTACATTCATTGTTAATTTCAGGTTTGTCCAATTTCCTGTCAGAAATTCCATTGTGCTACCTAGTTCATTTGACTCTTTAATCATACTGTGCCAGAATCCTGCTTGTGCTAAAATGAAACGCGTTTCTTATTATAGTTACTCCTCAATACACTTTAGGTGCCACTTGACCTTTCTAAAGGTTCATACAACAGTATCATTAATCTTAATTTATCGTCAGTTAATCAGTTACGTCTTTCACCATATCCAATCTGATATACCACATTTCTGAGTTTCTGTAGAAAGCCTGCCATTTTTGTTCTTTGGTATCAGATGTTTTCAATTTCTCCAGCAGAGTCAATGACTTCTGTGCTCTGTAGCTTGACAAATGGGACCAGTACCAATATAGATTGCTCCTTGCTCATGCTATCGGTAGTTATTATGTGCTTCTAGCCAATTGTGTCTGCCATCCCATCACGAGACACAGAACTTTGCCATGCCAAATATTGCACTTATGATTGCAACTTTGCTAGTCTATGGAGATGGATAACATAAATCATTTATTTTCCTTAGTCCTCTGCATTCATGTTTCTGAGCTACGATCTTGGCTAATTTTCAGGTCATTAGTCTTGTGGGATTGCAAAAGGCAACTTTGCATCCTGATGATATATTACTGCTTGCAAATTTCATATTATCCTCCGAATCTTTTAGGTAATCTTCACATACTATCTGAAATGAAAAACCTTGACCTGCAACCATCTTACAAGTTTGGTCTGTTTAATGCAGGACTTCGGAGTCATTTTCACCCATATGCTTGCCAAGATATAATCCTATGGCCTTCCTATACGCTTATGTTCATTTTTTTGATGTGAGTAAAATAGGTGCATCTGAATATGCATGCTCACGTCAGTGTACCGGCAATATCTTCATTATGAGAATCATGATGCATGTCTTACGACACAGATGGAAACCTGTAGAAGTTTATATGCAGTGCGATCATATATTATTTTTTAGTTTAGGTTTGAGAAAGTCATTTTATTATATTAGCTAATCTCTTTTCCATGGCAGGAAAATACTTACTTGACTCTTCTTACTCCGAGATCAGATGCCTTTTATGATTTGAAAGATTCAAGGTGAGCTGCACAATAAAATGTCGAATGCTCAGTTAAAATATCACAAGATACTGAGTGTATGCTGCCTACCATGTACTATGGAACTGAGGCAATTAATTTTTTTGTGAACAATGTCTAGGGCCCGTATTCAGGATGTTCTATTGAAATCGAATGTCCTTCTCGAAGTACAAAGGTCTTTACATGACAATGTACTGCGTGTTGAAGATGTCCCTATTGATCGTTCTTCTCAATTTACATCAGCTCCTGCACAGTCTTCTCAAGGCCTAAATTCTCAACTGTTGTCTTCTGATGAGGCAATTGGTGGACCAGCTGGACTGTGGCATTTTATATACAAAAGTGTTTATCTTGACCAGTATGTATCGTCTGAGTTTCCCTTGCCCATAAGAAATCCAAAGCAACAGAAGAGGTATTGAATATTGATGACAGTACTACTACATTATTTACTTCCGTATTACTGAACCGTCTTTTGAGAGAAAACCTGGTGTGTGCAGATTGTACAAGGCTTATCAAAAGGTTTATGCTTCCATGCATGATAAAGCAACTGGTCCGCACAGAACTCAATTCAGAAAAGATGAGGATTATGGTGAGTTGCCCAGGCACACTCCAAAACTTACTCCGTGTGTTTGGAATTTTTTGACAGATCTGATTGTTTCAGTTAGTTGATTCCTCCAAGTTATAGTACTTATTATATAACAGGGATGCTAACATTCTGACTTCAGATTTTTAAGCATGGCAAATTGAACATTTTTATGGTAAACTATGTTGTCACGAGGATGGCAAATTTAGCTAGCATGGCAATTCCTGGAAAAAAACTGAAGATGCAAGGATTCGCCATGCTTGTTAAAGGAAATTGTCATCCTCGCGACAACATAATTTGCCATCTTGGGCGTTCATTTTGCCATGCTAAAAATCTGAAGTTTGATTTCTAGCGAAATCCTTATATAATGTGTAGGTAGCAACTATAGAAATATGCAATTCGTTCTTAGTGTATTTTTCTGCTCCGATAGCCAATTAGCCACTACTAAGATGCCCGTTGGGATCTAGATATCATCACATCAAATCATTTATCTGGAAACAAAGGGATGTATAACTGAATTTGCAGAATAATAAAGACAGACTTGATCAAGCTCCACTCATGTCCATAACTGTATGTCAGTGGCTGGGAGCATAGTTAAACTAGAAACTATATAAGATTTTAGTTCGACTATTGTTGTACCTGGACCCAGTTATAGGGACGAAAGTCGTGGCCATTTAATGACATGTTCTACCTTCGAGAGAGATGAAACTATTACCTTTATATTTCTAGTTGCTATGTGATTCTAATACCCACACAGATTTTTCCTATTCACATAACACAGTTGTGCGATCTGAACTTCTGCAAGCATAGCGATGTGAAAATAAAACTTCTGCAATCTTAGCTATTTAAGAAAACATTGCTCTGAAACCAGCAGGTGCATGTAGTATGCAGGGAAATAATAGCTTGTACATCTTTACTTTAAGATTGGTTTTTGAATGTTTACAAATACAGCCAAAGGTGCAGTATGCTGTTCCATTTTACGTTGAATTGAAACCACTTAATGCAAAGACCTAGAACCATCAGAGGATCGGTAGAACAATCCATTCTGTTCACATAGACGCCTGCCTGTATAGGCTGTAGGAAACAAACTGGTAGCTGTTATGAGGCGCCAGATATCTCATTGCTTGCTGCAGTTGTGGTTCTGTGGCATTGATGTCCTAGGAGTACCTGCGCCATCGAAGTTACTAGCTCAAGCACTCTGTTTCATGTTCGCCTGAGTGTTTCACAGTTATTTTGTTACACAACCAATTTCCCTTTTGTTGCAGTTATGTTTAGCTGGATAACCCAGGATTTTGAGCTGTATGCAGCCTTCAGTCCACTGGCTGACAAGGTTGGCATCTACCTGCCTACATACAGTTCAGCGATGCGATTAATGCATCATCTATAGTAATACTGTCCTGATGTATCTAATCTTACTTTGAGTACACGCATTTTGCTTGCAGACCCAAGCGATTAAGGTATGCAACAGAGTATGCCAGTGGATCAGGGATCTACAAGACACAGTGTTCATACATGGAGAAAGCACCATTGCCTGGTGATATATTGTCTTGTATGTAAACTCGTGTACTTTTGTTTTGCTTCTTTCGTTGAAATCTTTCATGATTCATGTGCTTGCCATACTGACGCAGGCAATACCAGCACTGTTGGGGAGATGTATGAGGTTTGTCTCTCTCTTTAACACCATTACAAATGTAAATGTGGCCCTTTTTTTATTCATGATCATTGTTCAGGACAAATTAAGGCCAATACTTGGTTTTTATTTGTATCTTGTTGATGTTGCGATCCATCGGGCACCATTTCTTATTTCTATGTATGCTTGGTATGTAACCTTCTAATTCCCCATGGAATCCAAATTAATACATCATATATATAGGTTTGGAGAACCTTATTTTCCCCCTGTATGTTTAATCAATTCAGGAAAGTTATGTCTAAAAACATTGCAAAACTTTCCATGGTGTAATTTGGATCTAGACAAATGTAAGACAAGTAATTTGGGACGGAGGTAATATTTAACATTGTACCTGGAATTGGGCATACTTTGAGGAATTACTTCTCCGTGTTGGTCTGTACATACTTGTCAAAGCACACATCACAGTTGGAGGATACGGCAAGGTTTTTTCTTATCCAACATGGTTGGCAGTGTGATCCTCGTCACCATAAGCGATCTATAATCTCTTTATCATTACTACTTTCCGCATTTTTTTTCTTTTTTTTTCTTTTACAAACCTGTTGCGGGTGTGTGCATCTTATGCAGAGGTCCGGTGTAATGCTCAAATCTATTGAGTAGTAAAGGCTCTTTATCGAAAAAGCCTCGTGAAACCTTGCTGAGAATTTGAAGTAAAAATTATGCAAAGTGATAATGTGGGCATGCTTACCCGGTTGCAGTTTTGGAGATGCATCTTTAATTAGGCAGGTTCAAAGCACAACACAGAAGTTGATTCCAGCACCCAACGCGGGATCGTGCACGCTAGAAACGTCTTGGGAGTTGGGAGGCATCTTGACGTGCAGAGGCAGGTGGTGCCATCACGCGCTTCAAAGTTCTACTGTTAATTCGAGTAGTAACATTTTTAGTTCAGTAAAAAGGGAGTATCAATTTTTTTTTTTGTGTGTGAAGGGCAGCTGTATACGTGTAAATAGCATCATTTTCGGTGAAGCCTTAGATATTGTTTTCTATTCTCACATAGGTCACTGACGGAATCTGAAGTAAATATTCTCACATAAGTAGCACCGGCAGTGGGTCTTGGAAAGTATGTACTCCTTCCGTTCCTAGATATAAGTCCTTTTAGAGATTTCAATACAAATTATATATGAAGTAAAATGAATGAATCTACACTCTAAAATATGTCCATATACAACCATATGTAGTTGAAAATCTCCAAAAAAGCTTATATTTAAAAACGGAGGAAGTACATACGACAGACATGTAAAGCTTTATTGTGTTCCGTATATATATATGGACGTGGGAGTTTCTTTGATGCCTTGACAACATCTTTTATTCAATAATAAGTACAGAGCAACCCCACGTCCACGGAAACGATCGGGAACGGCACTGATCTCAAACAACAACAGTACACAACTAAATTTAAAAAGAAGAACTACAATGAGAAGATCCATGCGCAACATCATGACTAACAATACTTCCAAACAGGTACTTCATCAGGGAACTGGCTTCAACGAATCATAAAGCACGAGTTAGAAATGCAATTGCAGTTAGGGTTCGTGCATGGAGTCCACCTGCATGATTGCATACAGTAGTACCGCTGCTGTTGCACTCCCTCCTCAGTCACCATGACGATGGTCTCGTTTGAAACCCGCGGCAGGCGAGCCATGGCCGTTGGAGCCACCGCGAGCTGCAAAAGCACCATTGCAGCCACCAGGGCCACCACGCCGACGGCCTTGTTTCCAATCTTCATACTGCGAGCTTGACTAGGGAGTTGTGATTTGGTAGGTTTGTTCCTGTCTGATCTGCTCAGCTCCTACGCGTTCTCGGCCCTTTTATAGGCAGCGGCGGCGAGATAAGATCGGAGCTTGCTCGCAAACTAAAATTATGTGAACTGGTTTTAAATACATCTCGGAGATCTATGGCAGTACCAACGGATACAACACATGGGAGTATGGGATGGTGGGTCTGATTGCCATGTGATTTTCTTTTGTCTTTTGCCTCTTGGTATCGTTTTTTTTTTTTTTTTTTTTGCGAATCTCCTCTTGGTATCGTTGGGAAGGGTTACAAGCACGTTGTGACCTGTGAGAGGCAGCGCCACCAACGATGTGCCGCAAGACGCGGATCTTGTGGCCTAAACCGGGTAAACAGATTAACGAATCTTAATGGGCACTAGTAAAAAACTGACTCCACTTCACTCCAAATGAGCTAGGTTAACAGATTAACTAGTACTAACTCCACTTCACTTCACTGTCAGACAATTTGGCATAAGCCGCTCATTTAGGGTAATATCAACAGACAATTATATTACAATAAAAATTCGTCACACACCATCAGAGTCAGCAGTGTGACCCGCTAGTACAGAAAAGCCTATTAATAGAGGGAGTGGTAGGGGGCATTTCCACAGGTATGGTACCACTGATAATAGGTTACCACTGAAGTTCCAGCCCCACGCCAATGGTAACAGCTACTAGTGTCGTGCCTAAACCAACATACCACTAATATTCCAGCTACTAGTTGTGCGCCCTCAAATTGGTACACTACTAGTATTTTGATTACTAGTGACATTCCCCTCAAATTCAAAATGCCTGGAACTCTATATTCCTAGCCGAATTTGACAATTCTAAAAGATATTTGGAAACCACCAAAGGCCGTTGAAATTAGATGTAACATTTTGTGTAGATACTTTTCGATGTAGATCTCAGCTCAATCCAAGTTCATACGCAAAAGTTACGACCATTTTGTCGAGACAGCCCATTTTTGCAAATTACTCGATATCAGCGGTAGATCCAATTTATTAGTGGTGTGCCTATTAGTAGACCAATCCTAAACTTGGACCTGTCGGTTATATAAAGTCACTACTGAGAACCTTATTTGTGTGGGACACTACTAACTGGTCCTTATTATTTGTAGATTATTTTTTTCTAAAAAATAAAAGCACAAATTCTTAAAAGGGACAAAAAAACTAACATGGCATGTCCTTTATATGGATATTTCCTTGTGGCTTTTCAAGATTTTTACGCATAGAAAATTAAATATATTTAACCTTAAAGTTAATTAAATGAAGCATCTATTTAGATGTGGTAACATAATAGTGTAAAATTCATGAAGAAATAAAATTATTGTTTGAATAACGTTTTAAAGTTATCAAAATCATCTTAGAACTATTGGATGAACAAAAGATATAGTTGGAGTAATGTATTTAAATGAGCTATAAATTACATTGTATTAATATGAGATATTCAAAATTGTGTTAGAATATCATGAAATCCTTTAACAAATTCCAATAATATTAAAACTACCATAATTATATCATATTATTTGAATGAGTAAAATACCTACTCAAAGTTCAGACATTCATGTGTATATGTGAGACCCTGGTTAGACTACTTATGTTCACATACGTGACACAATGAAAAACTCTATAAACCTAAAAACAAGTTAACAAGGCCTAAACACATAAATCCAAAATTCTAAACTGTAAACTAAATCCAAATTACATTTGAGGGTATAGATGGCTTACGAGTAAAATTAGTACTGACGGATGCTAAACAAGTATTAGTCACTGACTGGTGCCAAATAAATGACAACCAGTAGTTTGTGTTGAAATATATTGCCCACCTTTCTTCATCAGTTCGGACTTTTGAAGCAATTGAGTGAAGCATGAATTCAATATTTTGGCCGGCTAGTGATGTTCATCTTATTACAGGCAAGCCGAAATAACAGTGCGGTTAGTAGATTGCGTAGGCCCAATCTAGCAAGAACACACATATGAATGGAGCCGGAATCCATAGCAACACGGAAATTTAAAGAAACAAACAAAATTAGGAGTACAACACAACACGGATGCATCCTGCAGGCGGTAGCTAGCTCATTGAGCTAGCTTCGCTTCCTGCCCGGCTCGCTAGCAAATCATCCATCCATAGGGCCGGATGACCTTGTCTGGCTGCACCGATCTACTCGCTCCCACTACAGGTAGACGGCGAATCCGGCGTGGTGTTGCACATGCTGACGCACTCGGTGTTGCAGGACTTCTTGGTCGCCTCCTTGCAGGACTGGCATGTCGGCTTCTTGGAGGAGGCGGCGGCGGGGACGCCGCAGAGGCCGTTGCACGCCGCTGACTCGAGGTAGGAGCACGCGGTCTCGCAGAGCGAGTCACAGTCCCGAAGCGCCGTTCGCTGCACGGACGACGCGGCGAGCACGACGCAGAAGACAATGGCCCCCAGCTTAAGCACGGATGAGGCCGTCACAGAAGAAGCCATGGGCGGATGGAGTTAGGTTGAAGAAGGGTAAACAGTACTATAGGTAGACTGATGAGATGCAAACAAGACGTCGGACAATGGTGTTTGAAGGCAGAGGGATATTTATTGACACTAGCTACGCACTTCAGGAAGCATCCCAGCTCTGGTGTATCCACTCCGGTGGAACGTCCGATCTCGCGCTTTGTCCATCCCTCACCGTTCGATGCAACTTTATCCTATGATACTCCTCTTGTCCCATTATATAAGATCGTTTTTCAAGCTAATAAAATATATTTTTCACTGCAACACATGCTCGTTGATTAATCGTGCGGGAAGTTGCTTTTTCCCTCTACCTGGTCTCAAAAACAAGACAAACTTTTGATTGCACTCCCCTGCAACACAGTTGCAACCAGCGGTTAAACAGGGAATCTGGTTGCAAGTTTCCCCAGGGTATCTTCTCCATTTGTACTCCCTCCTGTCTCACCATGATGGTGGTCTGACTCCACTGAAGGCCGCGGCAAGCGAGCCTTCAAGCTGCAGAACGGCCATTGTAGCCATCAAGTCCACCGCACCAACTGCCTTGTTGCCGATCTTCATTGTATGCTAATTCTCTGAGACACCAATCAAGGGCGATGCAACATATCTCAATGGGTTAACATATCTCAGTGGAATCTTTTTTAAACAAGGGAGATGCAGCACCACCACCAAGAAAGCGCCAATCTCAAACAAACTATAGGAACGTGAGTCACTTGATCTCAAGGCTGCCCGACAAGAACATGGCACTTGAGTAATTTTGTTAGACAAATGGGCTGGGCGAAATCACTAATTAAGGAGTACTCCTTGCGGAGATCACTCCAACTCCCCCAGGTTGCGACAAGTGGTGCCCTGCATGTGCGTCACTTGTCGCAACCTGGAAGTTTTTCCTTTTTTGTAGATTCGTTTATTCAAAATATTTTATCTCTTAAACCGTGCGTCCAAATCTTGAACCGCTTTCGCCATTCGATTCCTCGCGTCGAGATCTTCAAAACTAGATCCCATGTTGATAGGTTTTGACGAAAGAACCCGACAAAAAAACCGAACCGGAAACATGGGTTTTTTCCTTTCCGAAAGAGGCACGCCCGTGCCTCTGACGAAATCACAACCGTGCCTCTCGTGGAAACAAAACTGTGCCTCTCACGAAAGAAAAAAAAAGAAAACACGTTTTTTCCTTTTCCGAAAGAGGCACACCCGTGCTTCTCGCGAAAGCACAACCGTGCCTCTGGCGGAAGCAAAACCGTGCCTCTCGCGACAGAAAAAAAAACAGAAAACGTGTTTTTCCCTTTCCGAAAGAGGCACGCCCGTGCCTCTCGCGAAAGCACAACCGTGCCTCTGGCGGAAGCAAAACCGTGGCTCTCGCGAAAAAAAACAGAAAACACGTTTTTTTTCCTTTTCGAAAGAGGCACGTCCGTGCCTCTCGCGAAAGCACAACCATGCCTCTCGCGGAAGCAAAACCGTGCCTCTCGTGAAAGAAAGAAAACAAAAAACACGTTTTTTTCCCCTTTCCGAAAGAGGCACGTCCGTGCCTCTCGCGAAAGCACAACCGTGCCTCCCGCGAAAGCAAAACCGTGCCTCTCGCGAAAGAAAAAAAAATAGAAAACAGGTTTTTTTTTTCGTTTTCAAGAGGCACGGCTGTGCCTCTCGCGAAAGCACAACCGTGCCTCTCGCGAAAACAAAATCGTGACTCTCGTGAAAAAAAAATGCATTTTTTTGCGCAAACATTTTTTTTTCAATTTTTTTTTCGAAAAGCTAGGGAAGACCGGTAAAAAACCAAAACGTAAAAAAAAATTGAAAAAAAAAACTTTTAAAAAGCCGAAAACGCGTGCGTAAAAATAAAAAAATAAAATCCGAAGGAAGCGTCCAGAGCGTGACACGTGGCGAATGGCTGTGAGCGCGCCAAGTGACGCTGATCGTTGCGAGGCTCCCGAGTTGCTACCACAAATGGGCACTCATGTACGGGAGCTCCTACTGGACGCTCTTTGCGTCAAATTGGTGACGCAACTCACAGGGAGGCCGCCCGACTCGGCCGGCCCATAGAGCTGTACCCCGTGAGAAAAAAGGGAAGAAAAAAAATTAGCAAGGCGCGATCCCAGGAATCAAACTGGCGACCAGACGGTTGCGACCGCGTGCTCCTTGCCAGTCCACCTGACTAGCGTTTTATGTATTTTGACATTGCGTAACTAAATGAACTTAGGACCCCCGTACAACAAGCCAAATCTACTTCGAACACAAAACTTAAAAAAAAAACGAAACGTGAATGTGTTATCAAACACGAATATTATGAGTTCTATTTACAAATTTTGAGAAAACTCAAACATTTTTCATCACACAAACGAATTTTCGAGATGCGAAGTTTTTATTTAGAAAAGAAACATTTTTTAAACTACCAAAAAACTGAACAAGAAAAAGGTTTCAAATTTCAAACACAAAATTTGGAAACACGAACAACTTTTGCACGTGAACATTTGATGAAAGTCCAGAACAAAATTTGAAAAAAGAACATTTCTTAAAATTAGCATTTTTTTGGAAACGGAACATTTTCCGAAACTCCGAACAAAACTTGTAAATCTAAACATTTTTCGAAATTTCTGAACAAATTTTGCAACGGGAACATTTTTTCAAACTCCCAAACAAATGTATGGAATCTACGAACATTTTTGAATTTGTGAACAAAATTTGAAAACATGAACCTTATATAAATTAGTGAACAAATTTGGAAAGCTGGAACACTTTTTGAAATTCCTAAACATATTTTGAATGCAATTTGTTTTTTGAAAACATGGACAATTTTTAAATAGTAATATTTATTGAAACTCACAAACAAAAAAAAACATTTTTCTTAAATTTGCGAACAAATTTTGCGAAGTTGTAAAATTTTAGAAAAACATAAAGAAAAGATACAGAGAACAAACTTCAAAGCATGAACAAAATTTTAATGCATGAACATTTTTTGAATCTTGAGAACAAATTTTGAAACGGAGAGCAATTTTTGAAAAATCCTAACAATGTTGCAAGTGTCAACTTTTTTAATAAGTGAACAACAAAATTGAAATCCGGTACATTTTCTGAATTTCAAAAGTTTTGAATTTTCTTTTGTGTAATGAGAACATTTTTTGAATTTGAGAACATTTTTTCGAAAGCTGAACTTTTTTTGGGAACATGAACAAAACTTGAATATTTTGAAAAAAGTTTGGAAATAAAAGAAGAAAAGAAAAAAAATAAAATACAAAAGAAATAAAATTTGTTGAAAAGAGAAATTAACTTTAAAAGGAAAAGTGAAAGAAGAAACAAAAAACAAAAAAAAAAGAAAAAAGAGAAAAGGAAAAGGGAAAAAAGAAACAGAAACGGAAAAACAAAAAAAGAAAAAAACGATAAAAAACGAAAAAACCGGTTCAGGGAACCTCCTAGAAGGTTCCCAAAACCGGTGGTAACCGCAACTGGGTCGGCCGAAATCTTCCCAGGGGTGTGCGGAGCCTCGTCAATTCGCCGCAAAATGCGTGAATAGGGTTTTCCCTCAAATCTTGCCAAGGAGGAAAAAGGCGGCCTACTATGCACAGTGGGCGGGCCGACAATTCAAGTTCAACTACTACACGGAGCGCCCCATCAGTTTGGAGTGCAAGACAAAGATCTATATATATGCGGACTTAGCTGTAAACGATCAGGTTTCTATCCGTAAACAGATCACGAATCATGTACCTCTAACCTTATATATCTACCTATATAAGGTGGGGTAGGGGCCTCTTGGTTGGTAGGTTCAACCATAGACGCAATATTCCATACACACAAACCCCTTGCGACCTCCACAACAACTCTCGTGCGTCAAGACCAAGACTCGGTATCACACTCAATGAGGTCAAGTTTGAGCATGATCCTAGGCTGCGAACATCTTGAGGATTGTCGGACTAGGATGAAGTTGTCGTGAAGACTAAGTCCGCAATGAACGCGCTCAGTTGCGGTGACAAGGTTGTCGAGCTTGGGAGCGAAGTCGCAACGACAGGACCTTCGCGAAGATCTTGGCCACTATGTGAATCAAGCGATCGGCGAGTAGTCGCCTAGCCGTTGAGCGTCCGCTGCGTTTGGGCAGCAGGGTAAGCAGCGCTTGGTTGAGCTGGCTAAACCCGCGCCCTTGCAGCGTGTACAGAAGCTCGAAAACGCTCCAAATGTCATGCCGGATGATGCTCCAGCAAGCACGCAGAAACTCTGCGGTGAAGCCGTCCGGTCCGGGCGCTTTGCGCGTCGGCATGCACTTGACCGCCTCCCATATCTCCTCCTGGCTAAAGGGCTCGTCGAGGCATGTGAGGTCATTGGGGCAATGAGTGAGAGATCCAGGTGCGCTCGGTCCACGGCAGTGCCCAGCAAGCCATCAAAATGCAAAAGCACCGCGTTGGCCATTTCCTCATGATCGGTGAGCACTTGGACGTCCACGACAAGGCTGTGAATGCGATTCTTCTGTCGTCGAAAGGAGCATTGTCTGTGGAAAAAGCTCGCGTTGGCGTCGCCGTCCTTGAGAGTCGCGATGCGGGCTCGCTGCCTGGCGATCGTGCGCTCCATGGAAGCCATGCCCAGGTAGGCGAGCTTGAGCTGCTTGCGAAGCCACTCCTCCGGTGGCGAGAGCACCCGGTCCTCACGCGCCTTGTCAAAGCGCAGGATCAGCTCGCGGGACATGGCAAGCTTTTCCTGGATGTTGCCCGTGGACTTGGCACTCCAGCTCGAGAGGCGGCGGGCAGTGTCTTGAAGGCGCTTGACCAGCCTCCGAAAGGGGTCGTCGTCGTGCACCGAGCTCCAAGCCGTGGCAACGGTGTCGTGGAAGCCATCCAGCCGAAGCCAATAGTCCTCAAAGTGGAAGCGCGTGTGGGCTGTCGGCATGGGGGAGCAATCCAAAGAACAACGGGCAGTGGTCCGACACGACCGAAGAGAGACATCGGAGGTGACACTTGTCGTGCACATCTTCCCAATCCGAGGTGCATAGAACGCGGTCCAGGTGCACTGGTGTGGGCGGCGATTGCTCGTTCGACCACGCGAAGTGACGCCCATTGAGATATACCTCCTTTAAGGCGAGGTCGTTGATGACGAGGCGAAACCTTCCCATCATGCGCCGATGCAGGCCACCCATGTTTTTGTCCTCGTCCCGGTAAATGAGGTTGAAATCGCCACAGAGCATCCACGGGCCGGGGTAGGCTGCACGTATGTCGCGCAGCTCCTGGAGGAACAGGATTTTATCAGCGTCATCCTGGGGTCCGTAGACCGTCGTTAGCCACCACGGTGTCCCGGAGGCCACGGTCACCTTGGCCGTGAGCGCGTTCTGGGTGAGCAGGGGGTCAGAGATCGAGACGACCCTGCTCTTCCAAGCGAGGAGGATGTCGCCTCGTGTGCCATCAGCCGGGAGGTAAGCGTAATCGTCGAACTCGGAGCCGAGGATGTCAAGCACGATGGGCGAGTAGATCAAAGCCATCTTTGTTTCTTGTAGACATACAATCACTACAAAAAAAAGACACATCTGTGACATTTTGGGTCGAACGAAATTTTTCTGTCATACTTATGACACTTCTATGACGATAATTGTGACAAAACCCGGTATCATAATAGATGTGGTGGGCTCCTACTTCTACGACAAAAAATCATGATAGAAAATGGGCTTTTCCTCCTGGGCGGGCCGGAGACGCATCTGCATGGCACTCTTTGGGCGTCCATGACGAAAAAAATCATGGTAGAAGCGAGGGCGAGGAAAATTTCGGGGAGTTCCGATTCTGGTGGGTGGTCGGGGCCGAAGCGACAGCGCTTCTCTCGTGCACGTCTGCTGCGTGTGCGTAGGCGTTGGCTCTAATCGAACCCAAGCGAGGCGTTGGGCTCTAATCGAACCCGGCGATCGATCGATGGTCGTTAATCGAACCCGATCGAGCGATTCTTCGCTATCTGCTGCTAATCAAGCCGATCGATGCTGCCTCTGGATGAACAGTGGCGTTGCGGGGGGTTGGATGAGCGATGGCGGTGGGGGGGGATGAACAGGACCCCGATTGGTCGAGGCGGTTGGTGCTAGATGAACAGGACCCCCGTGGAGGGCTGGATGAATAGGACGACCCCGTGGAGGGCTGGATAAACAGTAGACGATGGAGGGGTGCCCGTGGAGGGGTGGTTGAATAGTAGCCGGTGGAGTAGCGCGCGGTGGAGACTGGATGAACAGGAGCCCGTGGAGGCTGGAGGAGGTCGACGGTGGAGATGAACAGTATCCAGTGGAGTCTCGTTTTGATGCACGCCACACCCTCCCTATCAACGGGACCCCGTTTGGCCGTGGCGCTCCAACACAAGTCTGTTTCGTCTGCTTTTCGCGATGCGCCACACCCTCCCGACAACAGACCCCGTTCGACCGTAGGAGGTCCATTTCCTCCGTTTTGCGGTATGCCGACCCTCCCGATGAACAGGATCCTGTTTGAGCGTGGCGATCGAACATAAGGCCGTTTCCTCCGTTCATGCAGACGCCAGCCTCGTTCCGTCGCTGTTCCGTCCAAGCCCTCCCGATGAACATGACCACACATTCCGTTCCGACCCAGCCGGTTGGCTCCCCATGAACACGACGACGACGTTGTTTCTCCGCTCTGACCCATCCATGTACACGAGCCCTGGCCGTACATATGCGCGAGTAGGCGTTCGAGACCCCGCCCGTATGTACATATACGCGGCCGTATTTTCTTTCTTGCACACTGGCCGTTGTACGTACGTGTACATGCTACGTGCACGCCTCTACTACGACACGTGCGCGCCTCTACATCCACCAATATGTACGTACATGTTCGCGACCAGAATGACAACGCTACATACGCTTCGACCAGGTGGGTCCCGACTGTCAGGCACTTCCTTGCGTGCGAAGAGTAGCTGGTGGGTCCCAGCTGTCAGGGAGGCGAATCGTTTTTTTTGCCCGGACGCACTTCCTTGCGTGCGAAGATGTAGCTGGTGGGTCCCAGCAGTCATGGGGCGAATTGTTTTTTTGCCCGCATGCACTTCCTTGCGTGCGAAGATGTAGCTAGTGGGTCCCAGCAGTCAGGGGGAAACATTTTTTTCACGAAATACAGTGGCCCGTCCGGTGGGTCCCAGCTGTCAGGTGGAGGAATCATTATTTTCCACGTAATAAGGAGGCACTTCCTTGCTGTGGTCGTGGACCCAGCTGGCAGCCTCTCCACGTACAGTCCACGTCCGATGGAAGTCGTTCCTTGACCACGTTGACCACGCCGCGCCGAGAGCACCACGGCGGTGGACGACGGCGAGGCCTAGGAAGGGGACGACGTAAGCCGGGAAGACGCGGCGATGGAAGCCCAGCGCGGAGAGAATCTGAGGTCACCGGTTACCGCGGTGTGAAAGGCTGCCGTCGCAGGCTGGCCAGCGGTGGGAATAGTAGGGCGGTGAGGCCTCGCGGCGACAACCTGACCCACGGGAGGCAGGAGCATGCGGCACGACCGACACTGTTTTTGGCGGCTGGAGCAAGAAGACCAGAGGTTCAAGAAGCACTAGGCCGTTGGATGGACATCGTACGGTCACTGGAGCTAGAATCGTTCATATTGACTAAGTTGACAAAGCCCTCCGTCCCCGTCAACTTAGTTGGCCCACAAGTCATCCTCCCACTATGGTGGGTCACAGCTAGCAGGGGGGTATTCATTTTTTTGTGCGTAATAAGGAGGCACTTCCTTGCGTGCGAAGATATAGCTGATGGGTCCGACATGTCAGCGGGGGAAACGTTTTTTTCCTGAAATGCAGAGGCTCTTCCGGTGGGTCCCAACTGTCAGGTGGAGGAATCATTATTTTGCGCTTAATAAGGAGGAATTTCCTTGTGTGCGGCTGTGACGCCCTCGATTCAATCGTACACTAATCATGCACGCAAACGTGTACGATCAAGATCAGGGACTCACGGGAAGATATCACAACACAACTCTAAAACATAAATAAGTCAAAAAAGCATCATAATACAAGCCGAGGGCCTCGAGGGCTCGAATACAAGTGCTTTCGATCATAGGCGAGTCGCCAGAAGCAACAATATCTCGAGTACGGACATAAGTTAAACAAGTTTGCCTTAAGAAGGCTAGCACAAAGCGGGATACAGATCGAAGAGGCGCGGGCCTCCACGCCTAGGATCCTCCTAACTACTCACTCGGTCGTCGGCGGGCTGCTGCGTAGTAGTAGGCACCTCCAGTGTAGTAGGAGTCATCGTCGAAGGCGGCGTCTGGATCCTGGGCTCCATCGCCTGGTCGCAGCAATCGGGTAGAGAAATGGGAAAAAGGGGGGAACAAGGCAACCGTGAGTACTCATCCAAAGTACTCGCAAGCAAGGAGCTACACTACATATGCATGGATATATGTGTAAAGGGCCATATTAGTGGACTGAACTGCAGAATGCCAGAATAAGAGGGGGATAGCTAATCATGTCGAAGACTACGCTTCTGGCAGCCTCCGTCTTGCAGCATATAGAAGAGAGTAGACTGAAGTCCTCCAAGTAGCATCGCATAGCATAATCCTACCCGACGATCCCCTCCCCGATGCCCTGTTAGAGAGCGATCACCGGGTTGTATCTAGCACTTGAAAGGGTGTGTTTTATTAAGTATCCGATTCTAGTTGTCATAAGGTCAAGGTACAACTCCAAGTCGTCCTGTTACCGAAGATCACGGCTATTCGAATAGATAAACTTCCCTGCAGGGGTGCACCACATTACCCGACACGCTCGATCCCATTTGGCCGGACACACTTTTCTGGGTCATGCCCGACCGCGGAAGATCAACACGTCGCAGCCCCACATAGGCACAACAGAGAGGTCAGCA
Source organism: Aegilops bicornis (assembly GCA_021605145.1). Lineage (NCBI taxonomy): Eukaryota > Viridiplantae > Streptophyta > Magnoliopsida > Poales > Poaceae > Aegilops > Aegilops bicornis. The sequence goes on from CM038674.1 coordinate 652,213,167, forward strand.
CGCCGGTCTAAACCTAAGCGCCGCAGTGCAGGCCCATCGCCCTTAGCACACCTGCACGCTATAACGCCGGCCGGAAGCAGACCTAGCCTAGCGAGCATTCCAGTCCAATCCGGCGCGCCACCACGGCGACGTCACGAAGTGCCGGTGATACCACGATGCGGTTGCCCATATCTTGTCCCACGTGGCGGTTAGTGCGTATAAGGTCAACGACCCAACTCGAGATCAAATACCGGGATCTCGTTAAGCGTGTTAAGTATCCACGAACGCCGAACAGGGCCAGGCCCACCTCTCACCCAGGTAGTCTCAACCTGCCCTGCCGCTCCGCCACAAAGATCCACACAGAGGGCCGTTGGGACAAAGGTCCTTTCAGCCCCCAATCCGTGAATCACTCGCGGGTGCTCCTTGAGCCGACCCATCTTTAGTCACCACATGTATCATGTATAAGTATAAAGTATATACCTGTGATCACCTCCCGAGTGATCACGGTCCGATAGTATAGCACAGCCGACGGACAAGAAGGTAGGGCCACAGATGGAATACTAGCATCCTATACTAAGCGATGTAGGCTAAAGGTGTAAGGGTAACAACTGTAGCAACAATGATAGGCTATGCAGCAGAATAGGATTAACGGAAAGCAGTAACATGCTACACTACTCTAATACAAGCAGTATAGAGAAGAATAGGCGATATCTTGTGATAAAAGGTGGGGCTTGCCTGGTTGCTCAGACAAGAAGGAGGGTCGTCGGTGACGTAGTTGATCACATCGGCAGTCTCGGGGTCTACCGGAGAGAAGAGGGGGGAAGAAACAGTAAATATATAGCAAGCAAGAGCATAACCGGACAACAGATAGAGCTAGACGTATTCTAACTCGGTGCTACACGTTACCGGCGAAGGGGGATAACATCCGGGAATGTTTCCCCAGGTTTAGCATTTTTGGACAGACGAATCGGAGGGGAAAAGTTCCATGTTCGCTATGCTAGGAGTGTGTGGCGGACGAACGGAGGGTGTAACCGGATTCGTCTTGTCGTTCTGAGCAACTTTCATGTATAAAACTTTTTCATCTGAGCTACGGATTATTTTATATGTTTTTTCGAAGATTAAAACAATATTCCGAAAACCCTGAAATTTTGCTAAGTCTGAGAATTCGACAGTTTTAAACATTACTTGGCTGTTTTCAAAACACTACAACTATTGATCTGTAACTCCTATGATTTTGTGCCTTATTTCAATCTGCAGCATTTTTCTGTGGTCTATAAGATAGTAGCACTTTCATCTCTGTTAGAGTCCATTTGATTGATCATTAACAGCTCTAAAGTAGCTATGAAATTAAAGCTATTTTCAGCTTTTCTATTAACAGAACATTGGAATTTGTGATTTTTGTAGGAATTAAACCATACATCAAAAGGATTTGGTCCAGTGGGATAAAATGGAGTTTGTCATGTATGCTTTCTACTCATATTATTTTTACCCATGTTAACCGCTGGTTAGACGTTGTTTAGAGGCTGTACAGAGGGTCAGACAATGTCAAATTAGAAAAGCTAGCACTAGCTACAGTAACTGAATGTTACTGTACCCGTGTAGCATAGCAGCAGGCACATGCGGGAGCAGGAAAGCAGCAGCGAAGCGAGTGCAGTGCACGGGGCCACGCATGTTGGGTGCAGGGCGGGACGGTCGCGGCGACTACGGGCACGATCAAGGGCAGGGCTGGTGCGTGCGGTCGTGGTGACGCGCGTGGGGCGGGTCGGCGAGCGCCGTACGGGGCGGCGTTGGAGCAGTAGCAGGCGAAGTAGCACTAGACCACGGCGAGGCCGGCGCGCGCGCATAGAAGCAGCCACAGCAGGCACGCACGTACGCGTACGTGGCAGCTCGGACGACCTTGGGGACGGGGGCCTACGGCGCAAGAATGGGAGGGGAGAGGATGTGCTCACCGAGCAGGCACAAGGAGGCCCGTCGAGTGGCTTAGGAGCAGCAGAGGTGGCCGGTGTTGGCGACGGCGGCGGCGACCGAGACGGATGGAGGTTGAGGACGGGGAAGCAGCGGGCGTCCCGGTGGCTTCCGGCTCGATCTCGCCCATGTAGTCGAAGTAGGCGACGAAGACGGTGCCCCTGGCGCGGTCTCTGGTAGTGAGGAGGCCATCGGCGACGGCTATGCCGACGACGCGTCCATGGCGGAGATCAGGAAGGAGGGGGATCTGAGGAGGGAGGCAGAGGGAGATGGGGGCGAGCAAAACTAGGGTTGGGCGCCGGTGACGCGGGGGTGGCTTATAGGCGTCGGGGAGGTCGGGGATGGCCGCCACGCATGTCCCTGGCGCCATGGATGGCTGCCACACCCCTCCATCGTCCCTGTAGCGAGGGGAAGGGGATAAGTGGGAGTGGGCTGGTATTGTACTCAGGTGGGTCGGCCAGTTGGGCCGTCTGGCCCAGTTGGCCAGGGAGGCCTTTCTCTTTTTTTTTGTATTGTATTTTCCTGTTGTTTCTTTTTTTTGTTCTCTTTTATTTTTAGTTTTTGTAAAAATACTAAAGTGGCACCCAAAATAGATGTTACAATTTATACCACAGCCACAAACAACTTAGCACTGAAATAAAATAGTTTTGAAATTGTTTGTCATTTTAAAAGCATTTATATAATTATTAATGCTGCTATTTTATTCCTTTTAGAGTGTTTAAACATTTTATAAAGGTGTGGTTTGACCACCATAATTACCTATGCATTATTTGGCACAACCCGAACATTTTAGTTTTAATCTTTGAAAACTTTTGTTGTTTGCCTGATTTTTAAATTGAATTCAAATCGGTTTCGAACTAATGCGAGATTAGCCACAGTAATCGAGGTGATGTGGTATCATTAGCGGAGGGTTACTATAGCGTAACTATCCGGGCGTCACACCATGGACCCATCTGTCAGTCTCTCCACATACAGTCCACGCCTGATGGATGTCGTTCGTTGACCACGTTGACCAGGCCGCGCCGAGAGCACCATGGCGGTGGACGACGGCGAGGCCTAGGAAGGGAACGACACGGAGCCGGGGAAGACTCGGCAATGGTTTCCCACGCGGTGGGGAGTACGAGGGTTTACTGGTCCGACTGCCGTCACCAGAAAATAACAGGAGGTGTGCGTGAGTAGAGGAATGGCCTGGCCAGCAATGAAGTAGGGTGGGGAGGTGCGGCCTGTGCGGCAGCACAGCCGGCCATGGGGGGCGGGAGCAGGCAGTCCCACCAGAGCTGGTTTGGGCAGCTGGAGCAAGAAGATCAGATATTGAAGAAGCAGCACAACCGTTGAATTAACATCCAACAGTCACTGCTGCTAGAATCGTTTGTGGACTAAGTTGACAAAGCCAAAGTACACGTCAACCTAGTAGACCCACAAGTCAGCCTCCAAATCTGTCCCAAACAGCATACAGCCCGGAATTTTTAGCCAGATTCAAATTAATTTCAAATCTAAATATACCTTAATTTAAATTCAGTGAAATTTTACCCGCACAAAAACAATGAAATTCAAAATATCAAAATCCGAAAGAAACAGTATTTTGGAACTAATTGCCTGTTTGTTGTATTTTTCATTTTACAGCCCATTTATTATTACTTATATCCCATTTCTTATTACTTCTAGCCCATTTTCTGGGCAAAATACATCCCTCCTTGTCTTGAAAGATTTCCGGCCCAGCAGGGCATAGAAAAGCAAGTAGGCCTACGTTGGTTATTCTGCAAAAAACAAAATAGTTGGCTAGCCATTTTCAAAAAGAAAAAAAAACAAACTGGGCTGGTCATGTGCTAAACATATGAAATAAAAGTCTGGGCTAGATAGGCCACGGGTCCCGCACAACCCAGTTGATACCCTTATCCGTCCCGAAAAAACAAAATTAATGCGCGCACTGCTGGGTCCCTACTGTCATCCTCACCATGTACAGTCATCTCCTTATTCCTATCGGTTGTTGACCATGTTGACAACACCGGAGGGCGGCGCCATGGTGAGTGAACCAAGGCGGAGGACGATGGTGAGGCCTCGGACAGGAACGAACAGGAGTCGGGGAAGATGCGCAGAGTTTTAGGGTGCGATGTGGCCATGATGCGTGCGCGGCAGCACAGCCAGCCGTGGGAAGCGGGAGCAGGCGGTCCCGCCGGCGCTGGTTTGACTTTGGCGACTCGAGGAAGAAGAGACTGAAGAAACACGACAGACGTTGAATGGCAATCCAACGGTCAAGGTTGGCACAATCGTTTGTTGACTAAGCGGACACCAAGTGGCATACTTTTTTATATATAGGAAGAAAAGAAAAGAAAAACTGGGCTCATTGGCCTGATAACATTCCCGAAACTGTGACTGTTCGATCTTATGTCGCAACTAAAACTGCGAGGAAAATGCGTTTGTCTGCCGTCCTCCTCACAGGGAACGTTCGCCACATAAGTGACTAGCACCCTTGGTTTTCAACCGAGAGGTCTTGGGTTCAAGTCCCAGGAACTCTCAATTTTGTCCTCCTTCCTTCCTCGCAAAAAAAGGGAAAGAAAATCAAAGACTTGGGAAGGCGTACAGAACAAGCTAGTGTACCAGTAAAGAGACATTGCCGAGTTTTAGAAAAAAGAGAGACGTGCTCCTATAGCTGGTTCGAATCCAAACCTAGACTATGACTATATATGGTGCTATGCTACTCTGCAAGTAATGAAACTGACATATCCAACGTTCGCTTCTCCTCTTCTCTACTTACTCTGCCTAGCATCAGAAGCTCGCCGCAGCAACCATGTCTGGCTGGTTGCTCGTCCACCGCTTCTTCAAAGCAGTAACAACCAGATATGTGCCAAGTCGCCACCCGTACCATCGCTGTGGGTCTCATCACACCCCGCAAGACGCCGCACCGCAGCCGATTGCTCATTGCAAACCGCTGCCGTTGGTGTGGTGCCACTTTGCAAATCACGCAGAGTCATCCGTCAGATCTCAACCACAATCTTCAACCCTGGCCGAGTCTTCTACAAATGCCCGAATCATGGGGTAATAATATGTTTAAGTGTTGTTCTGCTGCTTTCAGTTGCTGATTTTTTTAATAGTTTGGTTGATGATTTTCCAATTTGATTCATGCAGAGAAGGGAAGATTCGTGTGATTTGTATTTCTGGGAAGTTGCTGATGTGGGGGAATGCAACTACGCTGATTATTTGGTTAGCCGAGGAATCCCAATACCAGCAGGTTGGGGTGTTGGACAAGTAATCAAGGAACGGCAGAAGAGGAAGATGCAGAGCAGAAGGTTAAAGATGCAGTTCCTCTGATCATGGCCAAGCAACAACTGCTGAACAGCCTTGACAGCAATGAGGAGATGAAAGAGCTTGTGAAGATAATGGGCAAAATCGATGTGCTCTGTAGGATGATTGTCTCTTTATTTGCAGTGTATGTAGCACTCGTGATGTATTCAGTGGCTATGACATGAGCACTTTGCTGAAACTAGTAATGAATGAAACCTGTGTAGCAGGCTGGGCGTAGTGTTGTGAACATCTAATGATTTCTATTAACGGAAATCAGGGGGTATCCCCTTTTGCTCATAAATAAATAAATAGCAGAGGCCCCGTCGAGTCAGCTTTGTTCTCATTCGAAGACGTCGAGCAAATTGCAGTCCAACAGCAAACTATTTCATCAAATTCAAGTTTCACAGCCAAATATGAGTACAACTAAACAACAATGTCATCATGTTTTAGTTGTCATACAATCACCAAACACAAATCAGCATACATAACAAGTGATGTTCTCACAACAAAATACTAAACAACATGTTCATCAGGTTTTAGTTGTCATAGCAAACACAATTTCACATAGTAGATAAAAAACGTCTTCTGACAGGCAAATACGACAAAAGCAATGTAATCATCATCCGCAGCAGCAGCGTCAACATCTTCACCATGTATATCAGTCTGAATCGTATCCCCACGGTATCATCTTCTTCGTCGTCCTCAACGTCCTCGAACGTTGGCTTCTTCTTGATCAACTCTTGTATGTCCACAACACGACAGGCAATATTTTCACCGGCGTCATTGACGTGATGGTTCTCAAAGATATTAGGAACATATGTGTTATCTTGTACATCAGGAGCAGTGTAAGCATCATCTTGTTGTGCAACTTCATTAAACGAATTCCTCTGCTCAAACCTTTGCAATACTCTCCAGTCATCGCTACATGCAAATGTGTCTTCCAAGAAAAATATCTGTGTTTCTTGATTTGCCAAAATAAAAGGCTCGTTGGTCTGGTACGCCTCCTTGACATTGATGGATTTGAAATAATCATCATCTCCGGGTTTTGCGATCCTGGAAAACAGGTTATACCAACGATAGCACAACAGAACCACACATCGATGATCCTCGGAACTGGAGATATACTGCAACTGAACAATGTCTGTTATGTTAGCATACATTTCAGTTGTCTCTTTGTCATACATATCCATGCTCATGATGGCACTGTTTTGTGTCTTCCTGCCTTCGTCTCGTGCAAGGGTGTTGTAGCGCACATCTCCAACAACGCAAGATTCATAATGTCTTACCCGAGTATTAGGACCCATTGCTAGTGAGTAAAGGGCATCATCAACTGCCTGCCCATCCTCCCGCATCTTCTTAACCTATGGTTAGAAAATAGACAAGCTGATCATCTTATGTACTCAATATATTAAAAAAAACTGACAAAGGTAATTCAAAAAGCTTACATGGCTCTTGAACCATTTCGCAAATCCTGCCATAACCAGTTTGTCAATGTTTCTTGGATTTTGCGGCAAGAACTACTTTTTGTAGATGCTGCACAACATAGTGATCGCGTCAAACATCTAAATATATAAGAATGTGCTGCAAGTTTAGTAGATTGCGATGTATAAGCTGCGATCTTGCACTTACTTGATATAAGGTAGTATCTCAGGACAGTTATTCAACACATACCAAACCATTTTGTCCAAATCTTTAGGTTTGTCCTCTTGTCGACTCTCCCCTGTAACTCGAACAGAATAATTGAAAACATTGAGCCCGGGATTGTCTTGACCCACCTCTTTGCTAAGCTGATCAGCTTTTTCAATGTATTTTGAGCAGAATGTCAACGCTTCTGTAGCAATGTAGGCCTCTGCAATGGAACCCTCGGGTCTAGCTCTGTTCCTAACATAGCCCTTGAAAGTGCCTAGCCGCCTTTCAATAGGGTACATCCAGCCATACTGTACTGGACCTCTAAGTAGTGCCTCGTCAGGTAGATGAACAGCCAAATGCACCATCACATCAAAGAAGGCTGGAGGATATATCTTCTCAAGGTCGCATAGGATAGTTGGTATCTTGTCTCTAAGACGCTCCAAAGCATCTATCCTGATATTTCTACTTCAGAGTTCCCTCAAGGTCCCAACTCGCAATCGCTCAGATAAGTCGTGGCAGCCCAATCCTCTAGGGATAACAGTAAAACCCTTTGAAGTAGGGCGTGGCGGTCATGAGTTTTCAACCCTTGTACCTTGTTTCCATATGCACCGACTCTCCTTTCGTGGTTGGAAGCAAATCCATGTGGGAATCTCACACGTGATAGGACCTCGCAGAATTCTTTTCTTTTACCTTGTCCAAGACGCATTACACATTTGGTGCCATATCCCGTGGTTTACCTTCATCTTGCACCTGCAAATCCTTTCTGATACCCAGGTGTGTCAAATTAATCCTAGATTTTAAGTTATCTTTCGGCTTGCCTTCAATATTAAGAAGTGTGCCGATAATGCTGTCACATATATTTTTCTCGATGTGCATCACATCAAGATTATGCCGCAGATCCAAATCTTTCCAATACTCCAAGTCCCACAAAGTGGACCTCCGGGTAAACAATAATCTCTCTTACGCCTCGCCACGCTTCCTTTTCCCGCTACCATTACCGGGATGGTTTCACGGTGTAATATGCCCGACCTTCTCTAATTCCACTTGCAACTCATCGGCGGTGAGCCTCTTTGGCGCATCCATGGTTTTCATGCTTTGCATTGAACACATGTCTTCGGTATTTTCTAGGATGCGGCTTGTCCTTGGCAAGGAAACGACGGTGTCCAATGTAACAGATCTTGCTAAGTATTGCGTATGACAGCGGATTCCTGTCACAGCGAACACATGCATTGTAACCATGTGTCGTTCGCCCTGACATAGTGCCCAAAGCCGGATAATCATGGATGCACCAAATTATAACAGCACGCAGAAAGAAATCAGCCGGTGGGCTGCTATATAGGTCTCGAGTGAGAACACCCCTCCATAGCTGTTGAAGTTCCTCCACAAGAGGCTCCATGAATAAATCAAAATCCTTTCCAGGACTTTTTGGACCTAGGATGAGCAAGGCCATCATGTAGTTTGATTCTTTGGTGCAGACATTTGGAGGCATGTTGTAAGGGATAACAAGCACTGGCCACATGCTATATGTGGCGCTCTGGTGGCCAAATGGGTTAAATCCATCAGAAGCTAAGCCAAGTCCAATGTTTCTCGGGTCAGCAGCAAACTTTTGTGTTTCTGATTGAAGCTTTTCCACTCACTACCATGAGATGGATGGCTCATTACATTCTGATCTCTATACTCCTGGTTCCTAGAATGCCACAAGACATCCTCTCTTGTTTAAGCATCATGAAACAACCTCTTGCAATCTTGGTGTAATTGGAAAATGTCTCGGAACATTATGAGGAATCCTCTTCACAGATCGCCATCTTTCCATCTTGATGATTTGCATTTCGGGCATTCCCTCAAGTCCGCATAATCCTCCCAGAACAGCACACAAATATGCTTACACACAAGGATCATATCATATCCAATTCCAACTGCACGAAGGAAATTCTTCATTTTACTGGAGGTGTGTGGCAGCTCAGACGCATCTGGGAAAGATTTACGGAAAGCAACCAACATCGCATCAAATCATTTGTTGGTCCTCCGCTCAGATGTCTTCACCTGAAGAAAGGTGACCATAGCTGAGAATACTGATAGCTTATTTCCTGGGGTGACAGCCACGTTGCATTGTTCCAACATGCGGGCCCACTGGTTTTCTTCTGCAGGTGAAAGTTCATGGAATGCACGAGCATTTCGTAGCATTGTTTCAATGTTGGTCAAACTCACTGGCTCCGCCACCACCACATCCTCCTCCTCTTCCACCTAAGCATCAGGCAGATCAAGATGGTGATCTGCTGCTTCCACGTAGTCCATAACATTGACGTTCACAGTTTCACCATGATGAACCCACCTAGTATATGTGACCAACATCCCATACAAGTGTAGATGATTTTGCACAGTTGACTGGGGTTTTGTAACTGAATTCATAGAACTGCTACATGGGTAGAGCACATCTGATTTCGGACCACCGTACTCAGCTCTGATAAAGTTCATGAAGTTTTCAACCCCCTCGACATATGCAGCGGAGAATTTTCGAGCAGAAGTTATCCAAGTCCTGTCCATCTGTTAGACATACAAATTAGTTCTTCTACTAGATATTACAGGAAAAACATATATGCTTTTTTATGAAGTCCGGAAAAAAAATACCTAGGTCGATGTCTAAAGCTATGGCAAGATATATGGATGAGCAGATCTAAGTAACGAAATATATGTAAAGCTAATTCAGCAAACAGATTAGAGTGCTAAATTATGGCAGGCTGTTTCAGCAGTCAATGAGGCCGAGCACACAGCCATCAAACTATCGAAGGCCATCGCAGCAACAAAGATCGAGTATAAAACGGTGTAGAGCTATTTCACCTAACAGATTGGCTACTAGACCATGACAATCTACGTCACAATAAATATATGGCAGGATATTTTAGCAACTAATCGGCCTTGGCATGCCATCTCAGCTAAGCAGATTGAGTGCAGAACTGGGCAAGGAAGCTTCTTAAGCAGAGCATATTGGCTGTAAACTACTTCGGCAAACAGTGAGATTAACAGCGTCTATCAGCTAACATTCAGCGCTACACCGACATGAACGGGGCTTTAGTCTAGAATGTGCGTACCGTGGGAGAAGCTGACCGCCGTGCATCTCCACACGAACGTCACCAGCGGTGGCGGCGCTGACTGCCGTGCGCCTCCACAAGAACATAGCCACTAGTGGCGGCGCGGCTAGAGGACAGAAGTCTACGAGAGCGTACTGTGGGAGCGAGAGGATCACCGTGCATCCCCTCGATGAACCGCGGCGCGACGTATTGGCGCGGCGGGGAGGGCAGCTTTGGTGGAGCGAATGGAGTGGAGGGGGACGGGGGGGGGGGGGGAGGGGGGTTTGGGGAAAATTATTGGCTAGTTGGCCGAAGGGCGGTTGAATCGGATTCGGGGGGAATTTTTGGGTGGCGGGGAGGATTTTCGCGCGGTGGCGGGGGGAGTTTGGCGCATGGTCGGTTTCTCCAAGTGCAGTACCAGGTGTCAGTGAAGAGGCAAGCCGAAGCGCGTTCCGTTTGTGTGAGCCGTGCGTAGGACCGAACGTGTGTGGGGTGCAATGCGACCGCGACAGGAGTGTTGTGAGTGTACCACCTTTTTTCCTTTTAAACTAGGTGCTTCGCCCCCTCAAAAAAAACATTTGTTGCTTCGCGCGATCCATTAATACTACTACTAGTAATCCGGTAATCCCGACTAAAATGGCGCGGCCGGGTCTTTTCCCGCGCGATATGCTGGGAGGTTGGCTTAGTTGGGTTTTTTAGGACGAGTAATGCTACACATACGTAATCCCAGTTACGTAACTAACGTAATGTGAAACGTGTGAGCTGTTGATTGTAGATTGGGGGGAGGGAGGGGCTCACCACCATGAAAATCAGGGGAGGAGAGAGAGAGGCAATTTATGTTAACCCTTTCGTAGGTTCCCGTAGATGTAGAAAGATGTGAAATGCGTGAATGTGTAGTGGACGTACTATTGGAGTGCCTAAGATAAATTGTGTATGTATAGACCCTATGTTTTTATTTTACTTCGCATGTTAGATTTGTCTCGGTTCAATAAAAAGCAGAGTTGGTGATGATGGTGTGCCTGTCATCCTTCAATATAGGCCGTCCGATCTATATCTAACGGATAGGAAGGAAACTATGACAATTTACCCGCACTCCTCTCCACATTTGCAGATAAGGCTTTCCCTCGTCTTGATCTTCCGTGCAACGCAAGAGCATCTTTCTAGTACTCCTACAATATACTATATTATTGTGAAAGTTCATATACACCGGCCGAGATTAATGCAAACACGGCAGATTTTCATTACATTTCGAACTTTTATAGGACAGAAAAATAAAATAAACCCGACCCTAAATCTATTCTACGGCGGCGACCAACGTCCTCCATCTGCGATCTCTATGTATGGGGGAGGGGTTCAAGACCCGTGAAGTGAAGGTGCGGTCTCCGGCAAGGAAGACTAGAACACGGGATACAGACCGGCCAGTTGGCACACCATGCCCTGCCGCCTCCCATGCCCTACTCATCCTCGGAGGAGTCCCCGACCTCGGCGGTGCCGTACGTTGGACGACGGCAAGTAGGACGCGTGGCCGACGGTGCTCCCGTCGTCGGCCGCCAGCGTGGCCACCGCTTGTGCAGTCGCGTCCGCGTCCGGCTACGTCGCTATTGCGTCGCGAGAGGCGACTTGAGAGAGGGCGGCGACCTCGAGCTTCATCCCCGAAGACAAGCTCTCCCACAGAGCATTCACACTTGCGGTCATGGCGGATGTGGTGCCAGGTAGGAGGACGATGCGCTATGGTGTGGAGGTTAGCTGGGCGTTGCCGCTTTAAGTAGCGCATTCCGGTGAGGCCAAGCGTCTGGGTGCGTCATTAAGTTGCCGGAGTTGGTTCCTCGGGCACCGAGCCTCTTAACAACGACATATGAATGGATGACATAAATGCGGGCAGCTGGCGCCGGCTGGGAACGCACCGCGCGACGGCGCGATGGACGAGGGTTTTGGTGCGCCAGGCTTGTCAGCTGCGGTCGTGGCAACGTTGGAGATGCCCTTTGCTCACATGCGATCCCCGTATGTCATTGAAAAAGCAAGACGACCTGGCATGGTCTCAGGTCCTGAGGATGCAGTTGGCCGCGCTACACCACTCCGCAGATGTGTCGCGGCGCCCCGTGCATCCTCGACGAGCCGGGTGTTGGGGTGTGTTTGGATTGTGGCCAAAGTGCACCTTACCAAAATTTTGGTCATGACACAAAGATTGGTCTTTGTTTGGATGGTTGCCATTTTTTGGCATGCCAATGAACTCTAGCCAACTCTAGTTCATTTTTCTTGCCAATGTCGGCCAAATCATGGGCAACCAATACCTCAACCAAAATTTTGGCTACCCAATGCTTTGATGGGGCAACCTTGGGCACAAACCAAACATACTGTTGGTCGTGCCACGGCACTAACGCCACTCTCAGCACACTGAAACCGACCATGTCTAGCGACGATATGAGCGTGTCGCTCACCTCGGTCGCCGTGTCCAGAGGCGGTGCTGGAGCTGAGATACGTCTCCAACGTATCTACAATTTTTTATTGTTCCATGCTATTATATTACCCCTTTTGGATGTTTATGGTCTTTATTTTACACTTTTATATCATTTTTGGGACTAACCTACTAACCAGAGGCCCAGCCCGTATTGCTGTTCTTTTGCCTATTTCAGTATTTCGAAGAAAATGAATATCAAACGGAGTCCAAACGGAATGAAATCTTCGGGAGCGTGATTTTTGGAACAAACATGATCCAGGGGACTTGGAGTGCAAGCCAAGAAGCAGCCGAGGCGGCCACGAGGGTGGAGGGTGCGCCCACCCCTACAGGGCGCGCCCCCTATCTCGTGGGCCCCTCGGGCGGCCACCGACGTACTTCTTCCTCCTATATATGCCCACGTATCCCGAAAACATCCAGGGAGCCAACGAAAAAAAAATTCCACCGCCGTAACCTTCTGTATCCGCGAGATCCCATCTTGGAGCCTTCGTCGGCGCTCCGCCGGAGGGGGAATCGACCATGGAGGGCTTCTACATCAACACCATAGCCCTTCCGTTGAGTTGTGAGTAGTTTACCACAGACCTTTGGGTCCATAGTTATTAGCTAGATGGCTTCTTCTCTCTTTTTGGATCTCAATACCATGTTCTCCCCCTCTCTTGTGGAGATCTATTCGATGTAACTCTTTTTGCGGTGTGTTTGTCGAGATCCGATGAATTGTGGGTTTATGATCAAGTTTATCTATGAGAAATATTTGAATCTCCTCTGAATTCTTTTATGTATGATTGAGTTATCTTTGCAAGTCTCTTGAATTATCAGTTTGGTTTGGCCTACTAGATTGATCTTTCTTGCAATGGGAGAAGTGCTTAGCTTTGGGTTCAATCTTGCGGTGTCCTTACCCAGTGACAATAGGGGTTGCAAGGCACGTATTGTATTGTTGCCATTGAGGATAAAAGGATGGGGTTTATATCATATTGCATGAGTTTATCCCTCTACATCATGTCATCTTTCTTAATGCGTTACTCTGTTCTTATGAACTTAATACTCTAGATGCATGCTGGATAGCAGTCGATGTGTGGAGTAATAGTAGTAGATTCAGGCAGGAGTCGGTCTACTTGTAGCGGACGTGATGCCTATATACATGATCATGCCTAGATAATCTCATAATTATTCGCTTTTCTATCAATTGCTCGACAGTAATTTTGTTCACCCACCGTAATACTTATGCTATCTTGAGAGAAGCCACTAGTGAAACCTATGGCCCCCGGGTCTATCTTTGATCATATAAGCTTTCAATCTACTTTTATTTGCATCTTTACTTTTCCAATCTATATTATAAAATACCAAAAATATATTTATCTTATCATACTATCTCTATCAGATCTCAATTACGCAAGTGGCCATGAAGGGATTGACAACCCCTTTATTGCGATGTTTGCGAGTTCTTTGTTTGTTTGTGTAGGTGGTGGGACTTTTGAGGAGCCTCCTCTGGATTGATACCTTGGTTCTTAAAAACTGAGGGAAATACTTACGCTACTATTGCTGCATCACCCTTTCCTCTTCAAGGAAAACCAATGCAAGCTCAAGACGTAGCAAGCTGCGCCACGTTGTTGGCCCCAACGACCCACATGAACGGTTATCGGTGGCGAGGAGGTCATGGGCCAGCTCCTCCATTGGATTAGTCTGCGCTACGTCGTCCCGACGGGTGTGCCCCACATGTTGGTTTCCCTGTTTTCCCGGCCATATTCAAGCATCAGTGCTTCGCGTTGCGCATTAGGCCTTTCACTATGTAGGCCAAGCGAGACAACTTATTGTTTATTTGAGCCTTTCAAGTATAATCATGTGGCATTTGCTTATTTCTCATTCATCTCCAACCCTCTTCTCCATCGATCATGTCGTCCTCCGGTCGAGTCCATCCTCCCGCATGCCTCATTTGAACATTTCGCCGAGTATCATTCGCATGTACCCACCCTAGTCCTCTTTCAATCGGTCTCCGGACCCCGAGATGAAATCAAGAGAGAACGAGTGGAGGCACGTGATACCTAAGGCGGATTCAAAAAATTTGAACCGGTGATCATAGCATCCGCAAATCATATATAAAGGGTATTCAATGTCAGCGTACGAGTCCCCCATGGTGCAGGCGGACCAATGGTTCAACATGGCGATACTAAAGGAGAACCGGGAGGCAGAGGCTCAACTCGACGCGGAGCGCGCACATGCCGCTGCCATCGAGGCTCTCCTGTAGGCGGAACCGGATGTCGTGGATGTGAATCGGGCGGCGGAGGCTCAACTTGAGGCGGAGCGCGCGGATGCCGCTGCCATCCAGGCCCTCCTGCAGGCGGAACCGGACGTCCTGGACTTGAACCGGGCGGCAGAGGCTCGACTCGACGCAAAGCGCGCGATTGTCGCTCTCATCGACGCCCTCCTGCAGGCGGAACCGGACGTCCTGGACTTGAACCGGGCGGAGGCTCGACTCGACGCGAGCGCCGCGGATGCCGCCGCCATCGAGGCCCTCCTGCAGGCGGAACCGGGCGCCCTCGACTTGAACCGGGTTGTGCTCTCGTCCGCAGAAGCGCCTGCGACGCCCGCAGCGTAAATGAGTAGGTGGAGGCCGAGGACAACCACGGTGCAGAGACACACGTCGGCAGCTACGGCTGGTTCACGCCGGCAGCCAAAGATGACGAGGCTGTCTCTTTCCGCGAGCAGTGATAGTTTTTCTTCATGTTGTTGTTTTTATGGATCTTTTGCTGTGTAAAAACATATATTTGTTATGCAAGTCGCCTGACTTGGGTTAGTCTACCATTTCAGGCGGTTGGATGAATATCCTACGTCTCCTAACCCTTCTTTCCTTCTTCCTCACCTCTTCTTCTTCCCCAACAGACCGCTGCGCGGGCCTTATGGATACTCCCCAACATGCGGTTGGATAAACATACTCTATGAACGAAAATTATGTGTCAGCGATAGGATGGCTGAGTTTGGTTTGTTCACATGCGACAGCACGTGTCAGTGAGGGTGCGTTCCCTTGGTTGGGTTTGCGGCGTGCAGGAGCGACTGTGTGAGGGTGCGGTGCGACCGCGGCGTGCAGGAGCGACCGTGTGAGGGTGCGGTGCGACCGCGACAGCCGTGCGCAAGTGTACCTCCTTCTCATTTTGAAAACTTTAGGCAAGCTTGGCAAAAATGTGTGGCGAAATTTGGCAATGCAAGGCCTTGACCCAAACAGGATAAGTACGTACGCACTAGGAGTACTAGTGTTAAAAAAGAAAGGTAGGGTTTTCCTTCGCGGGATTTAATCGATACAAATCCTCGTTTCACGTGTCAATTAATGCGTATTTTTTTCTCCAAAGACCAAAGAGCTAACCATCTCACTCCTCATCGCTTGATTAATGCAGTGCCATGCAAACCAACCTTCTCACTTCGACATGCATGCAGGGGATATTAATGTCCTTGGTTGCTAGTACGAGGCAAACCCCATCAATTTTGCCTCGATTAGTGTTAGTGGCCTTTTGCAAATTGTAATTTTGATATACTGGCCTTGTGTACAAAAAAAATGGAGGTAGTAACTATATTTGACTTCCTTCCCCATTGCGGTGACGCCGATGATATCTTTTTTTTTTGTGGTTTGGCGAAGTGTGTTCGACGGAGAACACCATTGAGGGAGACCACGGTAAGTCGTTCGCAAGTTCCGCCTGCAAGCCGAGACAACCGCCTTATTTGCATCCAAGAAGTCCTTTGAACCAAAGGACTAGTACTACTAGGAGTACACAATAGCGTCGTCCGTCCAGCTTAGTGCGGTGAGATGGTTTCTCGAAGAAGACGATGGAGAAGCGGAGTCAGCGAAGAGTGAAATGATGGTTGCTTCGTCCATGGTTTTGTGATTTGACGCCTCACTGCTTTGTGATTTGTGATAGAAGGGACAGGGGAGTAGACTCTGTGCTCTATCTTTGTACTACATGCGTCCAAGCATGGGAGAAAGAGGAGAGACGTTGCATTTTTCTATTCCTTCAATCAATCAATCAATCAGGGAGCTTCGGTTCCATCTTTTTGTCTTTGCCAACACCGTCCACAATGGTTCCCACGATGCCAAAAGCTATTTTCACATTTGGCTACACATTGTGGATGCCCTTAACACCACTTGGTTTTGCTCCCGTGTGCTATCTATACAAATCTCAATTATATTGATCTAAAATTATAGAATCAAGATTAGTAAAAGGAGGTGATTTTGCCGCGGATGGCGGGGAGGTTTCTTATTTTCAGAGGACGTTGTCTGGCGGTTTGCTAACATGCGGCCCCACATGTCGATGCTTTACCAAGCCGATCCGCGTCCCACATGAGGCGTAACAACGGCAGAAGCAACACGTGGTTAAGTTGAAGAAGATGAGGGAGAAGCGGATTCAGCAACGAGTGAAATGATGGTTGCTTCATCCCTCCAACTTCTTTTTTAGCATTATTACTTCGTCCCTCCAACTTAACTGCGGGAAAGGTGCAGCTTTGTGATTTGACGCCTCATTGCTCATTACTACGCCGGCGCCATGACTGGGGTGCTTCACCCCGGCTGCTCTGCACTGTATTCCGGTATGGCACATGGACCCGGTAGCTTGATGTCCCACATGTCGGCGAAAGGGACTAGAAGATTTATGAAAGCGAGCGCTCCACTCTTATGACGGAGGAGTACACGACACGATGGCCCAGTGAACTGTCACTTGTACTGTATAGTACTATAGTTTTGCTATTTCGCACGATCCATCGATACAAACCTGATTAAACAGGAAAGGGCGGGATTTTTCTCACGCGGTAGATGATACTGGCCATACATTTCAAAGGCAATTTTAATGTATGCAAACTGAATAATTAAGGCCTTTCCCAATGCTCCACGGTGTACAAGTGCTAAGGATGCCACATAGGCAGAAAAATGATGTTGCAAAGCAATTAAAGAGGAGAGAGAGAATTATGGTGACCCCAACAAGAACCAATTCTAAGCACGTGAACCTAGACAAAAAGACTACCAACCAATACATGAAGGAGTTTTATTACTAAACAATTAAATAGAGAAGGCTTAGCTACAAAACCTAAGCACCGATGCATTAGGGGAATTAGTTGCTAAGCATTTTAATGCACTTAGCACCCCACTTTAGCACCAATTCATTGGGAGAGGTCTAAGTAACAATATGATAGTAGTATCTAGTAAAACTAAAAACACATATGAGTTATTGTGTTAGAGTGTAGTAGTAGTGTTGTATTGCATAGTTGTTAGATGTAACATGCGAGAACGTGTAGAGATGTAGTTTTGGAGGGCCTACCGAGAGAAAAGCGTAATATGGTCACCAAAGTTCAGAATAAGCTGATTACGGTCACTATATATGTTTTGCGGTGATTATACGGTCACTTGCCCACGTTTCAACATCGGTTTGCACTCTGTTGACCAGCCAAATAGTCTGCGTGGCGCCATGTTGACTAGTTAAATTGACCATGTTCCTTGTGGGTCCCACCTGTCAGTTCGCATAGGGAAAATGTCAGATAAACACAAATTTACGCAGGCGCGACAAGACTCCAACCCGTCTTGGGAATCACCTGTTTGTGTATGTATGCAGCCGAGTGCGATGTGTGCGCATGCACGTGTAGGTTGAGCACTTGAGTGTGAGAGTGTGTGTTGGTAAATGCAGTGTCTTTGGTGTATGCATGCATGCGTGCGTGTGTGCGTGTGAGTGCTGCGTGCGTGCATGGTTGCGTGTGTACGTGTGAGTGTTGTGTGTGTGCGTGTGAGTGTTGTGTGCGTGTGTGGCTGCGTGTGTACGTGTGAGTGTTGCGTGCGTGCGTGGGTGCATGTGTTTGTGTGAGTGTTGCGTGCATGCAGTTCGTGTGCATGCGTGCGTGTGTGTATAATCACCACACCAGCTCCTGTGTGTTAAAACAGACGGCTCAGCATACCAATACAAGGCCACCTTGTCCGCTGTGCCCGCGCTCATGACTTCGAACCACCGTCCAAATATTTTTTTGTCGTTTGTTTCCATTCTTACTAGCAAGATGCCCGTGCGTTGCACGTAACATCAAGATGCATTTGTATGACTAGTTTATCTTGTGAGAGAAAAGGATGAATGAGGGAAGACCTTATTTGCAAATGTGGAGAGGTGTGTGTGGGTACCTTTTTGCAAAATTGCCATACTTTCTTTCCTGTCTGTCAGATATAAATCGGACGGCCTATATTGCAGGATGGCAGGCACACCATCATCACCAACACTGTTTTTTATAAGAGTGTGTTTTATGTATTTTATAAGAGTGTAGATGTAGAGTAGATACAAGCCGACAGGTGGGCACGATGGTAGTGAGATAATGTGATGCAACACTCGAGGTGCCAGGTGGAGCGTTTAACTGGTCCACTAGTCATGTCATGAGCAAATACAGAGTTGTAGGGTGAGCCCGTGACTGTATAATAACCACTAAATGTAAATAGTGACCGTAATGAGTGGATTCTGAAGTCCAATGTACGTATCGTGCTTTCGCTTCAAATACAATGATCGTCATTGCATATATCGCGAGAGAAAGATGAAACATGCATGAATTTTCTGGGGGCTTACTTTTAGAGGACCTGGAGATAGTTTTGTGTGCATACGTGAAAGGGGCGTACAGGGGGTTATGCGATGGAGAGAGAGATGCTCTTCGTTTCTCTTTATTATGACTAACTTTGTATATAGTTTAAAAATATACAAATTCACAGTGCGGAATAAATATCATTGTGGGCACCATGCAATGCAAATTAGCGTTCGTACTCCTCCATATAACTTTGTAATGTTGTATATATGTAGAAACTCTAAAATAATTTTTTGGCCACACTTTATTCAAAAGGAATGTTGTATGCGAACTAAACGTGAAGAGAGGGCTTTTTAGATCAATGGGGTACGTGATGTAACATGTGTGAATGTGTAGTTGATGCATTTATGGGCCTAGAGAGGTATGTGTGTGTATTACGTATTCAAGAGAGGCATGGATAGAGGGGCCGTGGGGCGTGGGAGAGATAGCACGAGAAATGAGAGTGGTCTAGAGAGAGAGAGACGAATATGACGTCACGACGAGAGATTCCATTCCCTTGAGTGTGTATATGCAGGGGGGAATAGAGGCACCAGGAGAAATTTTTTGTGTGTGTGGTGTTTGTGTTGGTATGTGTGGGTGTGAGAAGATAATGAGACGTGGGGGCAGAGGGTGTGTCACCGCGTGAGGTCCAGTGGGTCGAGGTGAGGTCCTTCGTTCGGTTCTGTCCTGCGCCACATTGGTCGGCCCGTGACGCATTTAGGAAGACCCATGGATGACTAGTCGTACAAGACAAAGGTAGCAGAATTGTGAAGGACTCTGTGTCCACTGACAAAACCGGCTAGGATTTGTAACCCTAGGTTCTCGGACTAAGGTAACCCCTTTATCTCTGATATTACTATTCATCCAACCTAACTTTAAGGTGCATCCTACAGAATGCTCTGCTAGAATCATACTCGTCGATTAGGAAGAGAGGTGTGAGACAATGCGTGAGAGACAGGCCTAAAGATAATGTGCGTACATGAGACACGTAGGCAGGTCCATGTATATAGAAAGGGTCGATGGGGATTGTGCGTGTGTATGCCTGCGAGATGAAGAGTGCTTGTGATAAAGGTTAGTGAAAACAGTTGTAAATGGTTACGAGAGGGAGGAAGGGTTATATCTAGAGCATGTGTGCGAGAAAAACACCTCGGGAGAGAGTGTGTGAGCATGTGTGAGAGACCACCGCTGGAGAGTGAAACTACACGTAAAAGATTGATGTACACATTGATTAAAGATATAAATTGTATCCAAATATTAGGATGGGATCATGATATTTGCAATTCGAGTAAGGAGCGTCATTGATCCATCAGACATCTAGATTCTATCGAATTTGAGCATGTCTATGTTATTATTCGGCACAATTGATCCACATAGTTAGTATTTTGAACTCCAGACAATGCATCGCTTTAGCAATCGAATATAAACGTGAGTATAGTTCATGTTGTGTGTGTAAAGCACATTATACATACGAAAGTTACACAATGAACATTATAAATAGCTACCTATGAACTAGCATACATTTGAATTCAACTTAAGGCGGTTTAAAAATCGAATTCAACATGAAGTCCATTCAATTATTTGAATTTTATATCATGGCATTTGTAAATCATACCTAAATTATGGGGTCACCAATCTTTGCTCTGATTTTGTACATAATAGCATATGTAGTCGTGTACAAAATAGATTCAAATTTAGCTCCTCCATTCCAAAATAATCGTAGTTATAGGATTTTCAAGTGTAAAAATTTCAAAAAGAAGCGGATAATTTAATGAGGTTTTCAAACATCCAAGGTCAAATATAACGTTGTCTATTTAGGTCAATCCTCATAGTTCAAGAGTACTCTAAACGTGAATGCTTGTGTTTCAAAATTTGAACAAAGCGCCAAAAGAGCCTCTACTCATGAAACCGCATGAGACCAATGTTTGGTAGTACAAGGAAATTACTTTTCTAATAACTCCGACCCATGAAACCTACCGCCCGACGTCCAAAGGTCTAAACCGGGTAGGTTTGTAGCTTCATCTAGACGCATACGCAACCATCTCCGAAAAACATTCATACACAATGGCCGCCTAAGCACACATGCGCTGCGGCGAAATCGCTTCCTGCCCACTATTTGGGACACACAGGATTACCATCCTACCCCGACCATGATGGGTCCAAAATTTAAGAGGGGCGCAAACTTTGTACTTTCCCCAAATTTCAAACAAGCGCGTCCCATCTTCTGTTCAAAAAAGCCAAAAACAAGCGCGTCCCATACCGAAACATGGTTCCCCCCACCCGTCTGATTCCCCATTCATACTCCGTGGGCGCCAAAACTACCCCTCCACCAGCCACGAAACCCCTACGTCCTCCGTCCGCTACCCCATCCCACCCATCAACCGCCGCCCTCCACCATCACGCCGAAGCTGATACCCTGACGTCGTCGTCCACCGCAACCTCAACCGCAACGCCCTCCATGGCTAGTAGTTGAAGCCGAGGCCGAGCCGTTCGTACTCGAGCCAGTTCAACCATGCCGTCCTGCGCCTCACCACTGCCGCTCCAACTTCGCCACCGTCCACCACACCGGAGCTGTTCCTGCTACGCCGTCCTTCTCCGCCTCGGATTTGCTTCCCCTCCGTCGATATACGGCCATGGCAACACAGTCAAAAATGGGTTTGTCCAAGGATCCACGGCTCTCCAAAACATCGGTTCCCCGGAAAAACAAGAAGATCGCCGCGACATATCGACACCACACTGGCAACCGATAACGGTACTCCTCTTCCCTTATTCGTGCAAATCTTACGTGTCTGCTCGCACGGTATTCATCCCACAGAAGACACTAGTTGACCGCTTCTTCTTCATACTAGATGTTCCTAGTAACTCGCGATGCACAAGGTTTCTCCTCATATACTATTTCACCTTAGCTAGAGGTCTGTCGCCCCCCTGAATTTCAATTTCTGGCCAGTTGATTCCCAATTAACGGAAGCATTCCCCAGCGTAACAGGCGCTAGTACGCCTATTACGTTGGGGAAGCAGCACCTTGGTGTTTATCTTAGGGGCGTGTGCGGCCTAGAGCTACTGGCGCCCGATCTGGAGGTCGGCCGGGATTAAAGGGATGGCCTGGGGGCGCTGCCACGCACGGCGGTGGTGTGTGGTCGATGGGAGGGCGGGGCGGCGGAGGCTGGGGTCTGGGCCGGTGGTCGCTGGCGGTTCGAGAAAGATCGTCAACAGTGACTGGCGGGAGGTAGACGAAGGCCATCTGCCCGTTCCTTATAGATTGGACGGTTCATTAAAAAAATTTACTGGCCTATTTATTTTCAGTCGACTGTTATCTTAGATATGACCACATGTGGTGGTGTGCTGGAGGAGTACCTGCATTTCTTTTGCAAAATCATACGGAGTAGAATCTAATTTTGTTTGCCATGCAATGTTGTAGAGCTATCATATGTCTCCTGTCATTTATTTTTCAGCCACCTGCTATCTGCTACTTTTACAGTGCACTAGTTCTCCACACACTTCACCCATACTCTCACTATTGTGTTTTTATGCAAGGGTATTTCAGAGTCTACCTCGAGAGAAGCAAAAAAGATAAGAGAGAAGTTGACCCAGCTTTCTTCGCGATTAGGCACGACACGTTACATCACTATAAAGGGTGCAGTGTCAGCAGATGGAGACGGTAAACGTAGCTCTGGAGTTGATGACCTCGCTCGCAATGAACCACCATCCCAGGTGCTTGCTTTAACTTCGCGGTGTCATATGTGGTTGCATGTTCCATATGGTGTCTAGCTTGTATTCGAAAGGCCAAAGTCGGTCTTTTGGGGCTATTTGGTTCTAGGCCTAGCATTGCCACACTTTGCCACATATTTTTGCCAAGCTTGCCTAAGGTTAGTTCATCAAAATGAAAGCCACAAGTTGGCAAGCCTAAGGGAATCTTGCCACATTTTTTGTGTATATGCCATGTGGGGTCCAAGTGTGGCTTGCCTAAGGTGTGGCTTGAACCAAACACTCACCTAAGTTAGTCAAACTTGCCTAGCTTTAGGTGTGGCAACATTTGGAAAAGTTAGTCACAAACCAAACAACCCCTTTATTAAGATAAGGAAAGATATTTTATTACATGAACCACCATCCCATGAGCACCAGAAGACAAATAGCTAGTAAGGGCACTGGCTGAGCCAGTGACAAGCCCAACAAAGATATGCATCATCTGGAAGCCAACTAAAAAGTTGTGATGGCGGCGAAGCAGCCCACCTCCCACCAGGCTCTCAGGTCCTAGATGATCATGCTCACCACTCCAGCCGGATGTCTAGCTTGTATTGACATGCCTTTCTGTTTTTGGCACATACTAGTACATCTGTGTATTAACCATGTTCTTACATCAAACTAATGTTCTTGTGTATCCCTCATCAATCAATTATGATGAGGCAGGCATGCAAGGGGACTACTCCTCATTTAAAGAATGCAACGTCAGCCTCCCGACATGATTCTCAAGAAACAGAAATTCTAGATGAAGATTCTGAACGTAGCTCTGTAGTTGATTACAACATTTCCCCTACACTAGCATCACAGGTGCTTCTTCTAACTTGGCAGCGTGATATGTGGTTGCATGTTGCATATGGTGTCTAGATTGTAATTCTTCCAATCTGGTTAAACTACATGTGCTAGTTTGCTTAGCTTATACATTATACCTGTTAATGTGACATGCCTTCATGTATTTAGTACATAGTACATCTGTCTATTAAGCATGTCCTTACATAAAACTATTGTTTTTTTGTATCCCGCATCAATCAATATGACGAGACACCTTTAGTATATGTAGTGCGATATTAGTTGCATCTTTCATATGATTTATAGCATGCACTGCTTCTAATTTGTTGAAATTCCATTTATGATGGGACGCTTTTAACTTGGCGAGTCATATTGGTTGCATCTTTCATGTGGTGTCTAGCTTGCATTGCTTCTTATTTGTTGGAATGGTTTCGCTTAGTTTACACAAACAGTTGTGAACATGCCATGTCGTCTGTTTTCGTACATATTCCATCCTGGTATCATGTGTTTGCCTTACATCAAAGTAGTGATTGTCGATTATCATGCATGAATGAGTTACGAAGAGAATTTGATTGCTTTTTCTTGTCGGTTTTACTTGACAATTCAAAATCAATAAAGCGGAAGGAAGTTAGCAATGCAGCGGATAAAGGTGCTCCTTCCGAACGGATGGCCTCTGATTTCTACTCCTCCACACCCCCAAGATGATTTCCAAGACAACACATGCATAGACACTCAACAAAGCTGTGTTTATGATGAGCATGTCTCCCCTAGTGCACCATCACCGGTGCTCCCTCTAACTTGGCACTGTTATATGTGGTTGCATGTTATGTGTGATGTCTAGCTTGTATTGCTTCTAATTTTGTTGAATTCCATCTGCTTACTTTACACATTATACTTGAATAATACACGTGTTCCTGTTTCTAGAACATACAATATCTGTCAAATTACTACTGTTGTGTAACCTGCAACAATCACTTATCATAAGACACGTTTGACTTCGGAGTGTGATATAGGTTACATCTCGCATTCTTTTCTAGCTTGTACTACTAATTTGTTGAAATGACACTTATGAGGAGACTGTTTTAACTTGGTAGAGTGATATTCGTTGCATCTTTCATATGGTGTCTAGCTTTCGTTGCTTCTAATTTGTTGAAATGCCTTCTCCTTAGTTTACACATCATAAGTTGTGAATATGCAATGATGTGAATAAGCAATGGCACTAATGACGAGAGACCTCTAACATGGTAGTGCAATGTTGTTTGCATCTTGCATATGATTTATTTCTTGTATTGCTTCACATTTGTTTAAACGCCATTTATGATGAGACACTGTTAACTTGGCAGAGCGATATTTGTAGCATCTTTCATATGGTGTCTACCTTCCATTGCATTGCTTCTAATTTGGTGAAATGTCGTCTGCTTAGTTTACACATCATAGTTATGGTTATCTCTTCCGTCCTGTTTTTCATACATATTACATCCTCCTATCATGTGGTTGTCTAACATCAAAGTTCAGTTCGTCTGCATCACGCATCAATTTGTTCTGAAGAACTAAATTGTTATTCGTTTTTCTTGTCGGCTTGACTTAACATGGCACAGAGAAAGAGGAAGAAACACATAATGGCAGGGAATGAGAAGCGGACGAATCCTGCAGAAGCGGATGAATTCTGCTGGTAATGATGGTGCAATAGAAGGTCAAAGTCCATCAGCAAATTCTACAAACACGGCATCCCATGCTACACGAGCTGCAAAAAAAAGCCAAACAGAAACAAATAGCTGCCACCAAACAAGCAGAGATAGCCCTAGTTCTTGCAACACCTACCACAGTACTACCAGTTGCACAAGTTACTCGTGTGTCAACTGAGCTAGCAGCACGTTCCCAAACTCCCTTGCCACCTGACACTACTTCTGAAGCACTCTTGACACAAGATGAGTTGGCAATATCAGATGAACCTTGTGAGCTTCAAAAGCAAGAAGGTAGTTGCTGAAGTCAAGTTACAGTTGCATGCTTCTTTATATGTAGTCTCACAGTTTGATGTACACTAACACTTCCTATGTTCATTGTTGGACTAGCACCTAGGCCCAAGAGGAAACAAACATCAGGGATAATGCTCGATAGGTTAACTAAATCTAGAGGAGGAAGAATGGAGATCCGTTTTGAGGCAGGTTTAAAAAGGCTACGTGATGCTACAGAGTCGGCCAAGTTAGTATCAGAGGCAGCGGTTGCTGTTAGGTGTCATGTACGTATCCTCCCAACATGGATTCAGTACAGGAATGAAAAAGACAAAACCCAGTTCAACCATTTATCTGTAAGTATGGTTATATATGGAAACTAGTAATATCGTCTTGCTCTGTCCCATACTTTCTAGGTTGCTGATAATGAGACTCCCATAATTTTTAACAGATGAGGTTCAGGTTGGATAGCCAAGATGATGCAACCAGACAATCTTGCACCCATGTTTTCAAGTCTGCTCTGTGACAGTATCGGTATAACTTGAGGAAAACTCACTTTGAAGGCAAGGCTAACAGTGAACTTTCCCAAACATCTCCAGTGGAAAATTTATCGGATGAAGACCGGAGGGCCTTGTTAAACACCGGTCCGATCCAAGTATCGTGTACATTATATATATGTGATCAGATCACATGTTGAAGTCTTATTTACGCATGTGCCACACAAATCTATCTTCTTGTAGGTGAACTGTTCAAAGAACAAGGCCAACCGTCATTTAAAGTGAAATTTCAATGCATTTACGAGGATCTCGTAGCTATGTTGCACACTGCAAGGCTCTTGTAATTAGCTGTTGTTTCACTCTTTTCGCTGTACCATATTATCAGATCTATATTTACTTGTTCGTAATGCAGAGGAAAGCCCGCAAGGACCAAAAAGTACCTGAACCAAATGCTATGGAAATCTTCAAGGACTGTCACACCAGCAAGAAGAAGGGCATGACTACACCAGTCAAAGCCACTATTGTAAGTCCTTAATCCTCATGCCTTTTAACTACTACTTACTCTGACGTGTGCATTGAACTGCATGGTTTGCAGCCAATGTCTATTACTCTTTTCAGTTTTATACACAATTGTCTTAGCGTATCATTGCACCTTACAAGGTTTAAAAGAGAGGAGTGATGTTCCTTTGATCTTGACCCGTAATCTAGTTCCATGCTGGACTTGCCCACACAACGTTACAATTGTCTGTTTGTCTGTTCTTAGTTGTTTTGTGATATGAATGATGTCATACTATGCTTACCGTATTATAAACTTCGTCTCTTTATCCTTAGCCCTCAATACAATGTGAAGAAATAGACAATACATTAGCGATGGTACATGGTCATATGTTTGGAACTTGGTTTTATTATGTACTTTGCAATAAAATACAACTAATATTTTACATGGGTTCACCAGAATAAGTTCTGTATATAGACCAAAGCTATTTTGTTTGGTTTTGCTGCCTCCTTAATATCTTCTGTTATGGTACTACTAATGTAAAATCTCAACTTTTCAGCGAACTATGGAAAAAATGGTGGAACCGCCACCTTCTAAAGGTGGCGAGGCAACTATAACCGCAATGTCATCTCTTCTTTGCGGTGGGTCAAGACTGTCCACTAACGATTGCCAAAAGCACGTTCCTGCGTAATATTGGGTTGGTTGTTAAGGCAATATCATCCAAACTGCCTCATGATCAAGATATGCAAGCTCAAAGCAATGTTGTATCTGCGCTCCAAACACAAGTCCATTCCCTAACAGAGACCCTTTGTGAAACAAGGAGAGACATTGTTCGATGTCGTCAAGATATGCATGGTTTTGAAACCGGACTATCAGACATTTGCTATGTTGTTCAGGAGCCTAGGGGAAATGAAGGCGAGGGTTATGGTGCTCATTCCGACAATACAGCATGAAAGCATGTGATCGGTGTCAAATGAACTGAGCTTCTGAACTTCTGGTGGTGCATTTATCTGCTAGAGTGTTAAGTTTTATGCCAACCTTCCTTTTGTTATATAGTTGTAATTTGTTTTGGTGCGATACAAAATTTATTCTTAACGATGCAGCCACCGGTGAAAGAAAACAACAATCCATTTTTGTATAGTGTAGGGTGTTCCCTATATTTGCACTGGTGGCGATCTTTGATGCCGAGTGGATGTAATCTGTGCAATCGCCTTAATAGCCTAGCATTAGTTTCGGCCTTATTTATTTTCTAGTCTTCTTTTTCCCTGGTTTGCTAGTGGCTGCAACAACCATGGGCCATATACGGGCCATAGGATCCATGGGTCTCCTACGGGCCGTAGGATCCATGGGTCTCCTATGGGCCGTCGATAAATGGGCCTCCAACAGGGCCGTAGAATCGGTGGGCCTCGGGCCGTCGAATAAATGGGTCTACATGGGCCGTAAATGGGCGTAATTGATATCGGTCCATCACGGTAACGGGCCGTTAACAGGCCGTAGGACAGCAAAGGCTTAATTCTGTCACAGGCATAACGGGTCGTTAATGGGCCAGAATATAGGACGGGCTGGAAACGGCGCAACGGATTAACAGGCCAGAAACGGGCCGACTCTTGCCATGGGCCGAATTTGGCCCACTAGGGAACAGGCCAGTAACGGGCCGACTCTTGCCATGGGCCGAATTTGGCCCATTAGGGGAACATGCCAGTAACAGGTCGGAAGTAATCGAGGGCCAAAAAGGAGCCCAAGAATGTATGGGCCGCCAATAGGCCGAAAGCTAACACGGGCTGGAAACGGCCCATGTAAATCATGGGCCGTTAACGGGTACAAAGAAAATTACTGTTCATTATGGGCTAGAGTCACTGTGGGTCTGTAAAGGGCCGAAAGATACGAAGGCCTCATATGGGCCGAAAGACGTCGTGGGCCATACAAGGGCCGAAAGTGAAATGGGCTGGTGTTATATTCGACTGCCCACATGACGTTGTTGGGCCGATTTCCTTTAGGGCCTAACGGGCCGTGAGTTACCGGGCCGTAAAATGGGCTATTTGCGAAGAGACCGTTAACAGGCTTTTCATGGGCCAGCCCGTTAACTTTTGACCAAGTCAAACTGGCCGGCTTTGTAAGCTAAATGGGCCAGTGGTGGGCCATGGCACGTGTCAACATATCATAGGCGCCTATCTGACCCACTAACGAGCTGACACGTGTTTCGTCCGGCCAATAAGAATTTTACACGTGGAAATTTCCCATTGGTCGGGGCTGTTAACGGGTTATCGGGTCCAAAATTCGACCCGATTGCTTAACGGCGTTCCATTACGGTGGATGCCATGTGTCGGTCACCCTTGACGAAAGCACTTCTATGACGCGCGATTTATCATCATGGAAGTGGACACTTCCGTGATGATAATTTTGGTAATGTCATGGAACACTTCTACGACAAAGACAAGTATGACTATCTTGATTCTGTCATAAAATCGTCATGGATGTACATGCATGACAAAAAACGTGACCTACTGTGACAAACACGTATCATCACGGAAGTGTATTTTTTTTGTAGTGAATGGAGGCGCCAGTGGTGCCCAACAGAGAGCGAATGGCACAACGCCGAGCGCGCGAGTTAAGCCCTCGAACATTCCAAACTACAATCTTTAGTCCGTGATCCATGGACAAGGGGTCGAAGAGGAAAGTCTTTGGTGGGCCTAGCTCGCAGCAACAGCCTCGCTCGTGGGGGAGGCGATGCACGCTAGGATCTCCCGATCAACCAGGGCGGCAATGGCCTTGAGCACCGACAGGGGGATTGGTGCCGCGAACATGTCATCATAGGCTTTCATCTCGATGGTCGTGATCTTCTGGTTGGTGCCTACGATCCCCAGGGTGCGCAGGATCTGCACATGGGCCCTCCTTTCAGCCGTCGGCGCCGCCGCCGCGGGCGTGGCAACGACCGCGGAGCGGCCTCGGCGTGGGGCGAAGTTGAGAGGGCAACGTGGACGCTTCCCTGGGGTCGGCAAGGACGCACTGATGTGCGTCGTGGCTGCAGCGAGGAACTCGACGAGCGTCCAGGCCTGCTGCTGCGATGTCACATGGCCGCGTGATCGTCGCATCGTGATAGGTGATGATACAAACCATCCAGAATCCGGAGAGCGGGGTCCAAGGGCAGGTGAGCGGCGATCAGCATTGGGCGTGGGCATGGAGGAACCCCCTAGGCCGCTGCAGAATGGGGACCGGTCTGCAGGCCACGCCTCGTGGAATCGATTCTGGCGGCCCGGCAGCGGCCACCAGGTGCAGCGGTGCTGGAGATGTGGGCTCAACAGCGGGCGGCCCATTCCTACTTGGCCCAGCATGGGGGGTGGCCTCGGGCGCGTGCGTGGAAGCAGATGGGGCGACAACTGGTGCGTCTCCTCCTATCAGAACCGCCGGAGTGGGGTCGAAGGGCTGTGAGGACTGGTCAGCGGGGATTCCTGGGCCCGCCAGGGGGATAGGGGTGGGCGAAGCGCCGCTTTGCCCCGACAAGGCGACAGGCGATCCTGGCAGCTCTGAATCTCCTGGCAGCACAGGCTGCGAGTCTGGGACCTGGCTCAAAAGAGCAAGATCCCAACAAGGCGTTGGATCAGCCGCGGTAGGGGCGGGCCCTGCAGGATCGTCCTCGAGATCGCGATGGGAGACCGAGTTTGAAATCCCTTGGCCTTCCGGGGCGTCAACCACCAGTGGGATCTCGCCAGCTGCCATTGGCCCACCTGTCCTGGCGTCGTCAGCGGAAGCGACAACGGCGTCATCAGCGGCTGCGACAAGCGCTCGTGTAGGATCCGCCGCCAAAGCCTGCTTTTGCTGGCCCTTTCCTTTTCCCTTTTTGCCTCTTTTAGCAAGGTGACGAGGACGCGCGGGCCCCTGCTGACCCGGCCAGGACTGCATGCCATCTCTCGCCGGCCGGGTGGGCTGCGCTGCCGCCAAAGTGATAGATTTGCTAACTTCCATTTTTCTAAGTGAGACAAATTTGCCAACTATGCCATGCAATACCCTATGCATACTTGTCAAAGTACACATCTCTCGGTTGTCCTAACAAAGATTCGTAAAATGCATCGCTTTTATCTTGTTTACTAATCATGGTCTTGGCAATTCTAGATTCCTATAGCTGCTTGAATTTGCTTGTCTTGTTATTTACCCCCTCCGTCCCATAATATAAGTACGTTTTGTTCACTAGTATAGTGTCAAAAACGTTCTGATATTATGGGACAAAGGGAGTAATTCCCAATGTGTTTGCTGTGTTTGCTTGATGGTGGCTTTCTGTATTGTCCTACTCGTACATGATATCTCTGATGACGATTTTGAATGATAAGCAAATCATCACAACAGGTAAACACCATAATCTGTCGGTCTTACAGATGAAGAGGAAGAAAACACGGCCCTCATTTGGTTTGTGTGGTCTGAAACATAATTATCAAACTTTCTTTTCGTACTGATTGCAGGTTATAGGCACTGGGCTGACCGATTCCCGAGTGTTAGAAATGTTGGGCATCAGCATGTATCTGTCTTATTGTCTCGCAGATCTTCTCTACCAAAGGGTTATCTGATGTGAATGTGTAGGACCTTGAGAAGAAGTAAGTAAGTCTAGAAGGGGGGGGGGTGATTAGACTACTTGACCAATTAAAAACTATGCCTATTCCCAATTTTAGTCTTTGGCAGATTTTAGCAATCTTAGCACAAGTCAAGCAATCTTCATACAATTCAAGCAAGCATGCAAAGAGTATATGAGCAGCGGAAAGTAAAGCATGCAACTTGCAAGAATGTAAAGGGAAGGGTTTGGAGGATTCAAACGCAATTTGAGACACGGATGTTTTTGTCATGGTTCCGATAGGTGATGCTATCGTACATCCACGTTGATGGAGACTTCAACCCACGAAGGGTAACGGTTGCACGAGTCCACGTCACCCAAGAAGGGTCCACGAAGAAGCAACCTTGTCTATCCCACCATGGCCGTCGCCCACGAAGGACTTGCCTCACTAGCGGTAGATCTTCACGAAGTAGGCGATCTCCTTGCCCTTACAAACTCCTTGGTTCAACTCCACAATCTTGTCGGAGGCTCCCAAGTGACACCTAGCCAATCTTGGAGACACCACTCTCAAAGAAGTAACAAATGGTGTGTTGAAGATGAACTCCTTGCTCTTGTGCTTCAAATGATAGTCTCCCCAACACTCAACTCTCTCTCATAGGATTTGGATCTGGTGGAAAGAAGATTTGAGTGGAAAGCAACTTGGGGAAGGCTAGAGATCAAGATTCATATGGTAGGAATGGAATATCTTGGCCTCAACACATGAGTAGGCAGTTCTCTCTCAGAAACAGGATGCTGGAAGTGTAGGCTTGTTCTGGTGGCTCTCTCCACGAATGAAGAGGAGGTGGAGGGGTATATATAGCCTCCACACAGAATCTAACCTTACACACAATTTACCAATCTCGGTGGGACCGAATCAACAAACTCGCTCAGACCGATTCAGTAAACAATGTGACCGTTAGGATTTTCGGTGGGACCGAAATGCAACTCGGTAGGACCGATATGGTTAGGGTTAGGGCATAACGTAATCTCGGTGAGACCGATTACATAAACTCGGTGAGACCGATTTTGGTAATTAGCTAACCACAGAGTTCGTCAGGCAAACTCGGTGGGACCGATTACTCAAACTC
The DNA here is from genome assembly GCA_021605145.1 of Aegilops bicornis. NCBI lineage: Eukaryota > Viridiplantae > Streptophyta > Magnoliopsida > Poales > Poaceae > Aegilops > Aegilops bicornis. The sequence continues at coordinate 652,245,242 of CM038674.1, forward strand.
GGTGGGACCGATTTTGATAATAAGTTAACCAGAGAGTTTGCATTGTAATCTCGGTAGTACCGATTGCTCAAACTCGGTAAGACCGATTTTGATAATGGACATACACAGAGAGATTACAATCCCATCTCGGTGAGACCGAGATCCCTATCCGTGAGACCGATTTGCCTAGGGTTTGTGGCAGTGGCTATGACATCTGAACTCGGTGGCGCCGGATAGAAAGAATCGGTGGGGCCGAGTTGAACTTTAGGTTTAAGTCATATGTGGATGTGGGAAAGTAGTTGAGGGTTTTTGGAGCATATCACTAAGCACTGTGGAGCAAGAAACTCATTAAGCAACACCTCATCCCTTCTTGATAGTATTGGCTTTTCCTATGGACTCAATGTGATATTGGATCACTAAAATATAAAATGCAGAGTCTTGAGCTTGAAGCTTGAGCCAATCCTTTGTCCTTAGCATCTTGAAGGGGTTCCACATCCTTTAGTCCATGCCACTCCATTGTTGAACTTGTCTAAAACATACTAGATAAAAGTGTTAGTCCAACAAGAGATATGTTGACATTAATTACCAAAACCACCTGTGAGCACTTGTGCTTTCAATCTCCCCTTTTGGTAATTGATGGCAACATACATCAAAGCTTTAGATAAAGATAAAGAGAATAGCAAGTAAAGCTTTGGAAAGACATGTAACAAGCATAGGCTCCCCTACATGTATGCAATCATGTGAATATGGAATATAGAAGCATGTGAGAGCATAACCATGATAGAGTAGGCAATGTGTTACATGTATCTTGGCCATATGCATCAGAGCAAAGAATATTAAAAAAAACTTCATACTCATGAGTCCTTCTTGCAAACAGTATGTACATCAGCAAGAATTCCTCATACACATGATTGTGATGCATATACTTACCTTGTGGTCTTGAGTTGGCTTAGGATGGAATGAACCTGCATAAACAAGGTTAGATAACACAGATACACCTACTAACAAGAGCAAAAAGAAGAAACCACAAGAATACCAAGACTGGGATGACATGTAAAGAGTGAGTACTAGGTACCACATTGGATTAGACATGTCCCCAAAGGTAAAGATATGCAATGAATTTAAATGAATTCTTTCCCTTAGATGTCTTGCTCCCCCTGAATCTAGCATGGGATACTGGGAGAAGATAGGGAACAGAAAATCAGAGCTAAAAGGAACAAATGAACAGAGCTAATGCAAATAAGCACATATGAACATGTCTTTCCCCTCAAGAATACATGTGGCATCTCTCCTCTTGAACACCAAGCATCTGGGATCCTTGAGGATTACTCTCTTCTTGAGTATTCTCTCCCCCTGGAGATCTCTTTCTCCCCCTGTGGAAGTGATACTCTCTCTCTCCCTTTGGAAGTGATAAGCTTAGCTTTGATGTGATCTCTCTAAGTGATAAGCTTTGATGTGATCTCTCTCTCCCCCTTTTACATCAATTTCCAAGAAGGGCCTTCTGGAATTTGTCTTGAATGGGTTTGGTCCTTGAGTCACAGCACAAAGCACTGATAAAAATGTGATGCTTGTAGAGGACAAGATTCATTGAGTGGAGCTGGATCAAAAGAATCACAAAAATAAGTGGCAGGTTGTTTTTCCTGTAGTGAGATCGGTAGCACCGAGTTGTATGCTTCGGTAGCACCGAAAGGTTTCGGTGGGACCGAAAATGACAAACCGGTGGGACCGATTTCATCACAGAGAAAACACTTGTCACCTCAGCTCACTAGACAAGTAAGATCTCACAAAGATTTGCAAGGAATTAACTAAATGATGTGCAATGAATTGGATGCAGAAAATGCAGAACAAACAGAAAAGAAAGAAATCTAGATGAAGTTTTTTTTTGAAAGGGGAAAAAATATGCATGAGACAAATGCAAGAGCACAGAAAAGAACACGAGAGAACTTCATCTAGAATTGGTCGGCGACAAAGTCACCTATGTTAGAGTATATTGACTTAGGAGTCAAGTGAGGTCACTTGATCATAGGTCATACTCATCGTTTAAGCTCGAAAATGGGGTTACCATTTTTCATTTAAGCATCTTGATGTATTCACATCTTGTCGAGTTGCTTTAGCTCATGACTCAGAGTAAAGCTTCTCTAAGATGGAATAGCATACCTCGGGTGGTGGTGTTGATCATGTGGTTGAACTTGTGTGGGTTGCTCAAGGTTGATGTAGCTCATCAAGAGTTGGGAGCACCACTTGGAATTTGAGTTCATCTACCTACATGGGTTAGTTTTTGCAAGGAAGGGCACTTGTGTATCCAAAAATGACAATCATGAAACTCAACATAGAATTTGTCAAAGGATATGTGTGTAAGAATTTTGCTTCCTTGTCTTCAATCACCATAGTGTAGAGTCTTGGTGATGTAGAGATTGCTCAAGATATGAGTAGGTTACAATCTCATGGAATTTGATTCAACCAAGTACCTACATGGGTTAGATAACATGCAAGGTGCAAATTTATCCAAGACATAAGATTTTCATCATAAGAGAAATATCAAGGATTAGTCATAAGCTCATGTCTTGCATGTATCCAATGGAGTTTCTACTCCAAGTTTGAAGCATCAATGATGTTCAATTCTCCTCTCAACCTGCAAAACACTTTCTCATCAAGAGGTTTGGTGAAAATATCCGCTAATTGCTTTTCGGTGCGAACATGCTTAAGATTAATGTCACCCTTAGCAACATGATCTCGAATGAAATGATGACGAACTTCAATATGCTTAGTTCGAGAATGTTGCACGGGATTATGAGCAATTTTGATAGCACTTTCATTGTCACAAAGCAATGGAACATGTTTCACATATATCCCATAATCTTTAAGAGTTTGGGTCATTCAAAGTAATTGAGCACAACATGAACCAGCGTCAATGTATTCCGCTTCGGCGGTGAATAAGGATACCGAGTTTTGTTTCTTGGAAGACCAAGACACAAGAGATCTACCAAGAAATTGACAAGTACCCGAAGTGGACTTTCTATCAACCTTGTCTCCGGCATAGTCCGAGTCAGAGTAGCCAACAAGATTGAAAGAGGCCCTCTTAGGATACCAAATGCCAAAATTTGGTGTATGAATTAAGTATCTCACTATCCTTTTCATGGCCTTAAGATGACATTCTTTAGGAGCAGCTTGATATCTTGCACACATGCACAGACTTAGCATAATATCGGGACGTGAAGCACATAGGTATAATAATGAACCAATCATAGAGAGATAAACCTTTTGATCAACCGGTTCACCATCTTTGGTCAAATCAAGATGTCCACTAGTAGGCATGGGTGTAGACATACCTTTGCATTCTTGCATATTGAACTTCTTGAATAAGTCCTTAGTGTACTTCTTTGAGAGACAAAAGTACCTTCCTTAGTTTGCTTGATTTGCAACCCAAGAAAGAATTTGAGTTCACTCATCATAGACATCTCAAACTTCTCCGACATTAGCTTTCCAAACTTCTCACTAAAATGAGGGTTAGTTGATCCAAATATAATATCATCAACATAAATTTGGCATACAAATAATTCTCCATTAACCCTTTTAGTAAAAAGTGTAGGATCAATTTTCCCAATTTCAAAGCCTTTTTCAATAAGGAACTTGGTTAAGCATTTATACCAAGCTCTAGGATCTTGTTTAAGACCATAAAGAGCTTTGCGAAGTTTGTAGACATGGTTTGGTTTCTTAGGATTGACAAAGCCGGGAGGTTGCTTAACATAAACTTCCTCCTCTATTTCACCATTTAGAAAAGCACTTTTAATGTCCATTTGGTACAAGGTGATATCATGGTGATTAGCATAGGCAAGTAAGATGCGAATGGACTCAAGTCTAGCAACGGGAGCATAAGTCTCACCATAGTCCATACTTCGACTTGTGTGTAGCCTTGGGCAACGAGACATGCTTTATTGCGAACTACTTGTCCATCTTCATCTTGCTTGTTGCGAAACACCCATTTGGTACCGATGATGTTGTGGTTGTTGTCGGGCTTCTCAACCAATGTCCACACTTGATTTCTCTCAAAGTTGTGTAGCTCTTCATGCATAGCATTTGTCCAATCCGGATCTTCCAATGCTTCTTCTACCTTCATAGGTTCAATGCTAGAGGTGAATGAATAGTTTTCACAAAAGTTAGCTAAACGAGCTTTAGAGTGAGTAATTCTCCCGGTTTGGATATCATTGTAGATTTGCTCGACGGGATGGTCTTTAGCAATTCTTGCTCGAACTCGTGAAAGCTTTTGCTTGGGCCTTGGTTGAACATCTTCTTCATCTTGTTCTTCTTCTTGGCCTTCTTCATTATTGGCGTTGTCGTTCTCTTGTCGTGGTGGAGAGGGAGTTTGTTGACGTTCTTGATGTACTTCCTCATTTTCTTCATCTTGGTGTGTCCACTTGTGGATGCTTCCGTATCAACTCTTGGTTCACCTTGTCGTGAAGTAGAAGCTTCCACTTGGACGGACGAGGTACTCTCCTTCACCTCCATTGGACGAATCTTGCCAATAGACAAGTCTTGGATTGCTTCTGAGGGGTCTCTGTCGCCTACATCAATTGGCAATTGCTCTACTTGCGAGCCGTTAGATTCATCAAACTTCACATCTACCGTTTCTTCAACCTTTCGGGTGAAATTGTTGTAGACACGGTAAGTGTGAGAGTTTGAGCCATAACCAAGTAGGAAACCTTCATGAGACTTAGGAGCAAATTTAGAACGACGATGCTTATCAAGAATGTAGCACTTCGAGCCGAATACTCGAAAGTATCCAACTTGGGGTTTGTTACGGGTGAGGAGCTCGTATGCCGTCTTGCCAAGTAGCTTGTGAAGATACAAGCGATTTGTTGCATAACAAGCCGTCTCAACCGCTTCCGCCCAGAAGTGCTTCGGCGTCTTGTACTCATTAAGCATCGTTCTCGCCATTTCGATGAGCGTCCAGTTCTTCCTCTCAACAACTCCATTTTGTTGAGGTGTGTACGTAGTCGAGAACTTGTGTGAAATCCCTTCCTCGTCAAGAAAGGTATCCACATTTGCGTTCTTGAACTCCGTTCCGTTGTCGCTGCGAACCTTCTTGATCTTCACTTCAAATTGATTTTGGGCCTTCCTGGCGAAGTTTTTGAAGATCTTTTGGACCTGCGATTTTTCATCAAGAAAGAACACCCACGTAAATCTTGAAAAATCATCAACTATAACTAGACCAAAAGAATTTCCACCGAGACTCTTGTAAGCGTTGGGACCAAAAAGATCCATGTGAAGTAGCTCAAGTGGCCTCCTTGTGGTCATGATGTTCTTCATGGGATGCCTTCCTCCAACCTGTTTACCTGTCTGACAAGCACTGCAAAGTCTATCCTTATCAAATATGACATCGTTAACACCAAGGATATGATTTCCTTTAATAAGCTTGTCAAGGTTTCTCATGCCAACGTGACCTAGTCGTCTATGCCATAACCAACCTTTAGAGGATTTAGCAATGAAGCAAGTTCTAGGTTGAGCCTTTTAGTGAAGTCAACAATGTAAAGATCACCTCTCATTATACCGGTAAAGACCATTTTATGATTGTCTCTACGAAACACTTGGCAATCTACTTGATAAATAGGACATTGAAACCGAAATCAGCAAGTCTAGATACTGAAAGTAAGTTGTAGCCAAGAGATTCAACGAGCATGACGTTTTGTATGGAGCTATCATGTGATATGGCCACCTTACCGAGCCCAACCACCTTACCCTTTGAGTTGTCACCGAAAGTGACATACTTTCGAGGACCATCATTTTCAGCAAGCTCACGAAACATGTCTTTATCCCCGGTCATGTGATCGGTACACCCACTATCAAGAACCCATTCCTTTCCTCCTGCCATATATCCCCGAAGATTTGCCATAAGACCAAAATGTCTCATTGCATCATCAAGATCGAAGTCACTATCATCATCCTCATCATAGTATCCATGTTCAACATCGTCATGTGGTGGATAAAATCCTAGAGAGGGTAATTCGTTAGAGTGAGTTTGACAATGATCTTGCTTATGAATTTTTATAGCTTCGGAAATAATATCACCAATAATTCCAACATCTCCTTTGGCACGCATAAGGTTTGTAAGCTCAAATAGACGATTGCCTAACATAGGATCATTGGAATTCATTTTACTCAAGGCAATAGACTTATGGAGAATTTCATCTAGATTTTTCAAGGAATAATTTGGAAAGCGTTCCTCAAGAAATTTCCATATAGTGTAGGCACACTCAAGAGTAGGCAGATTTCTAATCAAGTTTCTAGGCAAGCCTCTAGTGATAAGATTAAGAGTTCTAAGATTCCTAATCATGTCAATCGACTCATCAAGGGTAAGATGCATAGGATCAACATAAGGTGCACAAGGACTAGCAATGTACTTGTTCAAATGATATTGATTGAAAATTACAAGCATCTCATTTTTCCACTCATGAAAATACTCTCCATCAAGTATAGGCACTCTATGACTAAGACTCCCCAAAGTAGACTCATCCATCTTCCTCCAATGGTGATTAAACCAAAGCAATGGAGACCAATGCTCTGATACCACTTGTAGGACCTTGAGAAAAAGTAAGTAAGTGTAGAGGGGGGGTGATTAGACTACTTGACCAATTAAAAACTATGCCTATTCCCAATTTTAGTCTTTGGCAGATTTTAGCAATCTTAGCACAAGTCAAGCAATCTTCATACAATTCAAGCAAGCATGCAAAGAGTATATGAGCAGCAGAAAGTAAAGCATGCAACTTGCAAGAATGTAAAGGGAAGGGTTTGGAGGATTCAAACGCAATTTGAGACACGGATGTTTTTGTCGTGGTTCCGATAGGTGGTGCTATCGTACATCCACGTTGATGAAGACTTCAACCCATGAAGGGTAACGGTTGCGCGAGTCCATGGAGGGCTCCACCCAAGAAGGGTCCACGAAGAAGCAACCTTGTCTATCCCACCATGGCTGTCGCCCACGAAGGACTTGCCTCACTAGCGGTAGATCTTCACGAAGTAGGCGATCTCCTTTCCCTTACAAACTCCTTGGTTCAACTCCACAATCTTGTCAGAGGATCCCAAGTGACACCTAGCCAATCTAGGAGACACCACTCTCAAAGAAGTAACAAATGGTGTGTTGAAGATGAACTCCTTGCTCTTGTGCTTCAAATGATAGTCTCCCCAACACTCAACTCTCTCTCATAGGATTTGGATCTGGTGGAAAGAAGATTTGAGTGGAAAGCAACTTGGGGAAGGCTAGAGATCAAGATTCATATGGTAGGAATGGAATATCTTGGCCTCAACACATGAGTAGGTAGTTCTCTCTCAGAAACAGGATGCTGGAAGTGTAGGCTTGTTCTAGTGGCTCTCTCCACGAATGAAGAGGAGATGGAGGGGTATATATAGCCTCCACACAAAATCTAACCATTACACACAATTTACCAATCTCGGTGGGACCGAATCAACAAACGCGGTCAGACCGATTCAGTAAACAATGTGACCGTTAGGATTTTTGGTGGGACCGAAATGCAACTCGGTAGGACCGATATGGTTAGGGTTAGGGCATAACGTAATCTTGGTGAGACCGATTACATAAACTAGGTGAGACCGATTTTGGTAATTAGCTAACCACAGAGTTGGTCAGGAAAACTCGGTGGGACCGATTACTCTAACTCGGTGGGACCGATTTTGATAATAAGTTAACTAGAGAGTTTGCATTGTAATCTCGGTAGTACCGATTGCTCAAACTCGGTAAGACCGATTTTGATAATGGAGATACACAGAGAGATTACAATCCCATCTCGGTGAGACCGAGATCCCTATCCGTGAGACCGATTTGCCTAGGGTTTGTGGCAGTGGCTATGACATCTGAACTTGGTGGCGCCGCATAGGAAGAATCGGTGGGGCCGAGTTGAACTTTAGTTTTGGGTCATATGTGGATGTGGGAAAGTAGTTGAGGTTTTTTGGAGCATATCAGTAAGCACTGTGGAGCAAGAAACTCATTAAGCAACACCTCATCCCTTCTTGATAGTATTGGCTTTTCCTATAGACTCAATGTGATCTTGGATCACTAAAATATAAAATGCAGAGTCTTGAACTTGAAGCTTGAGCCAATCCTTTGTCCTTAGCATCTTGAAGGGGTTCCACATCCTTTAGTCCATGCCACTCCGTTGTTGAACTTGTCCAAAACATACTAGAAGAAAGTGCTAGTCCAACAAGAGATATGTCGACATTAATTACCAAAACCACCCAGGGAGCACTTGTTCTTTCAGAATGAATCCCTGCAGATGAGAACCCTAAGTGCAATTATCCCCACGCATCAAGTTTAATCCCATGCGGGGCACTGCCGCCATTCACATGTAACTAGATTACATCAAGTGATAGGCTGGGATGCAATACCATATCTGTTTTCTCAGCCTTGTGCACTGAACTATTACCATGGACATGTATGTTCAGTGTAAGAAAAATGCATTTGTTCCGTGCTCATAACATGGTTGCTTTGTTTCATATGTGCACATGTGTTGATAAGTTATGAAAATTCCTCTCTAAAAAAAACACGCTGTGAAGAAATGGTTAGCAGATCTGATCTCCGGGCTTAATGCGCTCAATGACGCCTAAACCTTAAATGTTGCACAAGCAGCCAAAAGAACCTGTCCTTTGACATCCAAACACTGAATTTATAAGAACAAAAGGGTGCAATGCTTGGAGATCTCAACCAAAGATACAAGCAATAAAAAGAGATTACAAATCGAAGCTACTGACATAACATACGCAAGAACTCTAGGAAATTCATAACACATATCTCACATTGCCGAAACAGATCCAGAACGTCTGAAGCATATTGGAACATTGTCGCAAGGAAATGGGAGGTGCACCTCTCCTACAAATTTACTTTCACAGTTTTGCGATTTCAAACTCTTGCTGCTATATAAAAAACACGAATTAATGGCCAAAGACTGGATTCCGGGCGACCGGCGTCTTTTCCTGTTCGTGTTAATGTACATTCCTTTTAGACTGCCAGGGCTTTCAATCTCTACCAAGTAGCAAACTGATTTGGCAGCACCCTGCACACCTTCCTGAGAGATCCGGCAGCAACCTATAATGGTCAGCGACTCCAACTTCTGTGAGCGTGCCAGCTCAGCCATTCCATCATCTGTCATTTTCTTGCATTTGCGGAGCGTGAGGTTGCTCAAGCAAGGAGCCTGAATAATGAAATTCATACTAGCATCAGTTATAGACCTGCAATCCACGAGACTAGTGCAGAACCGGGCTTTAGTGCCGGTTCGTAAGGGCCTTTAGTACCGATTCTACAACCGGCACTAAAGAGTGGAGACTAAAGCCCCCCCCCCTCTTTACTATCGGTTCGGCACGAACCGGCGGTAAAGTGCCACCACGTGTACGAGCCGAACACAGTCTTTGGTAGACCATTAGTACCGGTTGGTAACACCAACCGGTACTAAATGTTTGGGGGGGGGGTTTGGTTTTATTTTTCACTAATTTTGTGTTTTCATTTAATTCTTTTTTGTTTGCTGGTATTTCACGATACTATAAATTGTACACGTTATGCATATATATAAATAGATTTTCTCATACGTAGAACCGCATATATATATAAATATATATCATCGAATGTCTCACAGTCAACACCATTAATTATTCACACATACACATGTATATACAGATACAATTTCTCCTACATGTTGCCTTGGTGCCTTCGGAGCACGATGACAAGTGGTTCATGGGGGCGGTAGCGGGTACTAGTATTCTCCTTTGGGATCTATGACCTGGTCGAGCAAAAATCCCGCTATTTTCTTTTGAAGTGCTAGTATGCGCTCCGCTGGTAGGAGCTGCTCCCGCACCTCCCTGAACTGTTAAGAAGAAGATCAATATGCATGTGTATTAGTTGTGTGATTAGATATCGATAATGGTGTGAATAGTGTTCTGACAAACGTACCCAGTCCTGTCTTTGAGATCTGCTCCTTTCTGACGCCATCATGTGAATGTTCTCGCAAACGTAGAATGCACATAGATCATTCCCTCGCTACCGCTTTGCTTGGCCTTTACGAGAATGGAATTGAATCAGATAATGATTAATCAAGCATGATAATTTATTAATGGTATTGAAACAAGAATTAAAGAGATGGTAGCTAGCTAGCTAGCTAGTACTACTTAATTACTTACCTTTGGTGAATACCAAAACAACTTTTTTGCCCATTTGCCTGGAGTCACCTTGATGAACTTTGCCCAAGCCCTGCCCGCCGGCAAAGAAAATTAATAAAGGGGTTATTAAATAGTTCATATCAGGAAATGATGAACTAAATAGGCCGAGATATAGTTAATAATGATTGAAATTACATGTTGACTATCCCCTTCACGATGGTGTAGTCTTTTTCTTCTTTAAGTAGTGAATCCAGTACTTCAACTCTTTCTTTGTCAACTTTAATGTCTAACAAGATCCAGTGGAAACTGCATGCGCACACGTTTGCATGTCTTAATTAAGCGGGCATGTGCATAACACTAATCAACTACCGTAAACCCTATACACTTAATTATTAACATCTAGCTAGCTAGTAAGCAAAAACAGAATTTGTAGTACAAGACAGTATGACTCACAGGAAGTTGTAAGGAAGTAGTATATCTTCATTTGTATTGAGGCGCTTGAAGAACTCCAGCATGCTTTCCTCTAAACTTACTTGACAAGTTGGAAGATTCCGTGTGTACTCATTAATGGTATTTGGGTCAATGAAGCCAATGACATAGCGTCCAGATTTTTTTCATTTCATACATCTTCATCCTGCATATAATACCACAGAAAAGAATATATAGTGAGGATAATTACATGTAATGATTGATCAAAATGATCACTACAGCTAGCTTGAGACTTCAATTACAGAAAGAAATCACTTACAGACAATGGCAACTGACGATAGATTTGTCGAGTGCGTCTTGATTGTATAACTGAAATAGTTCTGAATACTCAACGGATAGAGCTTTCTCATGGAAGTAATGCTCCTCCTTGACATTCACCATGAGGGACTCTCGATTGGAAATCTTGGTAATGTTCATGTACCATTGATGCAATTCATACATTCTTGTTGGGAGATTCTTAACCTTGTCTGGCTCGACCAAAGGTTGGCCCCGGACATATTTCCGTTTTATTTCCTCCTCTCTAAGCGGAGACATGGGCTCGATTTCGAGGAGTTGTCCAACAAAGATCTTGACCATTTCAACCTGCATTATATGCTCCTCTGTTATTACCAGATCACCCAGTTGGGGAACGTTAACGGTTTGCCCACAATAATATTGGGCGCGCGTACTCCTCTCATGTGTTGTTGGCACAACAAGCGGGGGATCGATTATACTACCGCCTGTTCTCCCAAATTGAGGAACGGTTTTACAAAGATTTTTGCCAGCTGCTTGTTGGCTCGAGCTCAAGCTTGCCTCCTTCTGTAGTCGTGCTTGATGTGACTTCCTGATTTGGCGCTCATAGTCTGAGTCAACAGGCTTGGGAGCTGGTGCTCTAGCCATACGAATGAACTGGTCAATCTTTTCCTCAGGCACTTTCTCCCGTGGGGGAAGTGCCGGTTTTGGTCCAAAATGGGCATCCACTTGGTCCTGCACTACTGTGTTTTGCTCCTCGGTCATGTCGTAAGGCCTCTGAGGAAGAGGAGCGAGGCTTGGACCATATTTATATCGCTTGTCTCCGCATGTACTTCCTGTACCACCTCGACTCGTACCGCCACACACCATAGCTGCGGCGTGTCTCTTCTGCGATTGCTGAGACGGCGGAGACGGCTGACGTGGCTCACGCTATGCCGGACTTGAAGCAGGAGGAGTGGCCTGACGCTGTGTCGGACTTGAAACTGGAGGGGTGGCCTGACGCTGTGCCGTACTTGAAGCAGGAGTCTGCTCACGCGTTCGGGACTTGGAGGAGGTGGCGGACTTCGAGGAGGAGTCGGCTCACGCATTCGTGGACTTGGAGGAGCGGGAGTCTGCTGACTCGGTGGCATACTTCGAGGAGGAGTCGGCAGACGACGCGGTGTCGGTGGACTTTGAAAGTTGATGCAATCCTTTCTCCATAGGATGATACAATGTATGGCCTCTCCCAATGTGCGCTCGTCTTCACCTCCAGGAATGTCAAGCTATAGCCCCGAATATGGGTCCACCACTTCATCAACCAAGACACGAGCATAGCCCTCTGGAATCAGGGTGCAATGGAAGGTTGCTTCAGGGGTAATTGTAAAAGCAACGGCGTCCACCACCTTCATGGATATGTTCTTCATTTTGGAGTGTAGCTCACAGTTAGTGTTCTCTATGATGTCATCCACAGGGTATGTATCCAGCAGTGTGTCACCCAGGGCAGAACCAACGCTGCTTCTCAGCATGGATGGGATGGTGCTATCCAATGCTGGACGATCATCCGCTTGTTGCTGCGCTCTTTGAGACCCCCTTTCCTGGCTAAGTGAGTCGATCTGCTGCTGCTGCTGCTGGAATTTGAGTGCCAAGTCCGCGTGCCTTGCTTCTAGGCCTTGAAGGCGTTCTGCGTCCTGCTTCCTCTGCTCCTCCTCCAGCTTCCTCTTCTTCTCCTCCTCCATCTTCTTTCTTGCACGGGACCTGTAGTCGTCGTTCCATTGCAAAAAGCCCTCATACCAGGGAATAACACCCTTGCCTCGTGTTCTTCCCGGGTGTTCAGGATTTCCCAGGGCGCGCGTAAGCTCGTCGTTCTCTTTGTTGGGCGTGAACACCCCCGTTCGAGCTTCTTCTATTGCGTCAACTATCTTTTGTTCGGCTCCTTTTAGACTTGCCTTCTGCGAAACCAGGCCTGTCTTCGGGTCCAACACCCCCCATGCGCATAGAACCAAGTTCTGCACCTGGGGGCCAGCTCCTAGTAACCGGAGTGACCCATGCATCCTTCATCTCTTGCTCAGACTTATCCCACTTAGGAATTGCTACCGCGTAGCCACCTGGACCCAGCCTATGGAACTGCGTCTTTTTGCGGCATTGGCCTTGTTTTTTATCGACCGTTCCTTAGATAATTCTGATTCCTTGAATTTCACGAAATCGGCCTAGTGTTCTCTTTGCTTCTCCAGTGTTCCCGTGAATTCTGGAGTCTTCCTTTCTTCAGCGAGGTAGTTGGCCCATATAGTTTTCTTGTGGGTGTTGAATGCAATTGCCATCTTCTTAAGAGCAGCGCCATTGACTTTCTCCACATCTACTTCAGTGAAATAATCTGGTAGGGTGAAATGTTCCATCAGAGATTCCCAAAGGTTTTTTTTTGCTCTGTCGTCGACCCAAGTAACACCTGGATGTTTAGTTTTTGGCTCTTTCCATTCTTGAATGGAGATTGGGAGTTGGTCCTTCATAAGAACTCCGCACTGACGAGCCCACTTGTTCGCAATGTTCTTAGGCGTGAGGGGTTCGCCACTAGGTTTGACGGAGTCAATGTTGTACTTTACACCCTCCTTCAACTTTTTGCCCGGGCCTCGCTTTGTCCTGTTGTCTGTAGAAGCAGATTTGCTCGATCCGGAGGGCTGAAAGAAGAAAGATCGATTCGTTAATATATCTTCAAATAAAAAAACATGTGATGATCACCAGATGCCTGCTTATATAAATATACCTCGCCGGTAGTCTTTGTTATTTGAAGATCAGCATTGTCTGTGTCATCATAATCATAATCATAGTTCATGACTTCATCAGCTCGGTCGTCGAGATCAAATATCATTTCATCACCCTCTCCGGTATTGTTCAGATATTGGGAGCCGTCGTCTGCTTCATTCAGATCATCTAGCCTGCGGGGGCTGCGTATGATGTCAAACAATTCCTCTTCTCTCTCTCTCTCTCTCTCTCTCTCTCTCTCTCTCTCTCTCTCTGCCGGTATTGTCCGCCATAGCTTTTACTTAACTAATACAGAAGAAATACAAAACAATTTAGTATTCAAATTACAATGCATGGATGCAATCAATAAGGAAAAACTGAATCATATAGTACATAATATATGCATCGTCTCGATTAATATATAATCTCGAATACATCATCGTCTCGAATAATATATATAATCTCGAATACATCATCTCGAATATTATATATCGAATACATCACTGGCTAGGTACCTAATAAATATCGAGTACTACAGAAGAATCTAGGCCACTCGCGGTTCCTGGGGCGCGGGCGGTGGACACCCAAAGAGAAGGAACCATCACAAGATCATATCTCCGCTCATCTGCCCAAAGAACCTACCAAGTATTGGAAAACCTGACTTCCATAGCAGCCATGTAGCAATGGACGTGCTCGTCCTCCTCCCTGACACGGCGACGCACCACCTCCGACGGGGCCGGCTCCCTCTTCACCGAATGTGGCCCACGCGAACGCCACCAAAGGAGATCAGGGTCGACGACGGGACCTGAGGCCGGGTTCCTCACCAAGCGGCACGCCCCTCTAGGTAGCACCTCCCAGTGCCAGACCGGCGGAGCCTAGTCCCGGACATGGGTCCTCTGAAGCAGGACGTCGTCGCGAATGGGTCGACGGCGAGGATGCGGGTCAGGCATATCGTCGAGAACAAATACTATATGCCCGCAAAAAGTAACATTTTTTAAATGATTGGATTGTGATAACTAAAATTCTATATGCAAATTCTAACAATTTGACATTAATCTAATTCATCTAACTAAAACTAATTCTAAAATTTCTAAAAATTCTGATTATATATCTAACATTTCTATAACATTTCTAATATTTCTATAACTAAAAAACAGAAAAATTGCTAATATTTCTATAAATATTTCTATAACTAAAAAAAAAAAATTTCTAACATTTCTATAGATATTTCTATAAGTAAAAAATAGAAAAATTTCTATAACTAAAATTTATAACAAAAAAACTAATGTGTGTGTGTGTCTCTCTCTGTGTGTGTGTGTGTATGTGTGTATGTGGACATGGCGGCCGGGGCATGAGCTCACCGGCGAGGCGACGACGGGGCGATGGGACGGGGCGGCGACGACGGGGTGACGGGACGGGCGGCGACGACGGGGCGGGGCAGCGACGACGGGCGGGGCAATGAGGACGGGCGGGCGGGCGACAGGCGACGGACGGGCGGCGACGACGGGCGGGCGGCGACGACGAAGCGGGCGGCGACGACGGGCGGGCGGCGACGAAGCGGGCGCGGTAACGGGCGGGTGCGGCGACGGGACGGACGGCTGGCGGCGACGGCGACAGCGGCGACGCGTCGGGTGCGGCGACGGCATCGATCGGGGCAGGCGGCATGTCGTCAACGGAGAGGAAGAAACAGAGGGAAACTGAATTTTTTTTTTCAAGTGTTGTATATATAGGATGGACCTTAAGTACCGGTTGGTGGCGCCAACCGGTACTAAAGGTCTGTTTTGGCCAGGCCAAACGGCAGGAAGCACCCCCCCTTTAGTATCGGGTCATGGCACCAACCGGTACTAAAGACCCCCTCTTTAGTACCGGTTGCAGCCACCACCCGGTACTAAAGGGGGTGCGCTGGCGCAGGTGCGGTGCGGCTAGTTTAGTCCCACCTCGCCAGCCAAGGGGCACCCGCACTGGTTTATAAGCCCCAGTGCGGTAGCTCTCTCAAGCTCCTCTCCAAAGCAGGCCTACTGGGCCTACCTGTTCTCTGCTGCCCTGTCGGCCTACTGGGCCTTTGCGGGCCTGCATCCTGGCCCAACAAAACTTTGTGTTTCTAGTCGTATGCAGGCCGTTCTGGCCAAGTAGACGGGCTTTTCTATTTTCTTAATTTTTTTGCTTTAATCTTTTTGCTTTATTTATTTTTGTTTTATTTATTTTTGAGTTGTTTTTTGATGTATTTAGAGTTTCTTTGTGAATATTTTTGCTTTAGGTACAAAAAATCACAAACTTTCTGTTAGTGCCGGTAGTTTTCAAATTTGAATAGTTTAAATTTTGAATTATTTGAAATTTGTGTGAATCACTAGTTTGTGAATAACTTAACTTTGAAAATAGATTTTTGAGTGATTCTTTTTTATTATGTTTAATATTAGTGTGCTTTATCATTATATTCAATTTGGTAATGCTTAGGTTATTTAAAAAATGAAATGCCTTTGTAACAGATGAGTTTTCGTCCGAAACCCTGATACTTCGAAAGAGATTGTCCATTTTGTACACAAAGTGCCAGTTTTTGCCGTAACCCTCTCTACTTTTTTGACATGCTATGTGGGTGAAATTATGATACCATGCCAACTTTCAACCTTTTCTGAGTTCATTTGAAATGCTTTTCAATTTCAGGGTCATTTAGCTGAAAAAATCAGTAAATGCATGAAAGAATTTGTTTGCACATAAAATTTCTTCGTTTCAAATGCCAAAACACATAACTACCCTAACTATTATAGAGATTCCCTCCTAAGTGTGAAACACGAGAAGAAAGTGATGATAGTGAAGCCGATCACATCCCGGATCTTTGGGTGTGAAACTTTTTCTTCAAGCGTGTGTCCCTTTCTTGCCGTAGCCATGGAAAATCTTCACCATTTAACTGGATGCTCGGGTCAATATTCACTGTGAATGGAGCAATTTCATCAAACTTTTCATAATCTTCTGACAAGTCTGTCTTGTCATCCACTCCCACGATGTTTCTTTTCCCTGATAGAACTATGTGGCGCTTTGGCTCGTCATATGATCCATTCACTTCCTTATCTTTTCTTTTTCTCGGCCTGGTAGACATGTCTTTCACATAAAAAAACCTGCGCCACATCATTGGCTAGGACAAATGGTTCGTCTGCATACGCAAGATTGTTGAGATCCACTGTTGTCATTCCGTACTGCGGGTCTTCCGTTACCCCGCCTCGTGTCATATTGACCCATTTGCACCGAAACAAAGGGACCTTCAAACCACCTCCATAGTTAAGTTCCCATATGTCCTCTATGTAACCATAATATGTTTCCTTTCCCGTGTTGGTTGTTGCATCAAAGCGGACACCACTGTTTTGGTTGGTTCTCTTCTTATCTTGGGCGATCGTGTAAAATGTATTCCCATTTATCTGGTACCCTTTGAAAGTCATTATATTCGAAGATGGTAACTGGGACAGCGAGTACAGGTCATATTCAATATCACCATCATGCATGGCACGTTTCTGCAACCAACCGGCGAAAGTCCTCGCTTGTTCACGTGTAATCCAGTCGTCAGACTTCTCCGGGTGTTTGGAGTGTAGAAAATTCTTGTGTTCCTCCATATACGGAGCCACCAAGTTAGAATTCTGTAGAACTGTGTAGTGTGCTTCAGTGAGAGAATGCCCGTCCATACATATTATTTGATTTCCTTTTAGCATGCCTTTTCCATCCGGTCTTCCCTTATGCCGCGATTCAGGAACACCAATCGGCTTAAGGTCAGGAATAAAGTCAATACAAAACTCAATGACCTCTCCTCATTTTCATGGCCCTTAGAGATGCTTCCTTCTAGCCTAGCACGGTTATGAACATATTTCTTCAAGACTCCCATGAACCTCTCAAAGGGGAACATATTGTGTAGAAATACAGGACCCAAAACGTTAATCTCTTCACAAAGGTGAACTAGGACGTGCGTCATGATGTATAAGAAGGATGGTGGGAACACCAACTCGGCCCGACAAGACATTGCACCAAATCATTCTCAGAACCTTGGTATGATTTCTAGATCGATTACCTTCCGAGAGATTGCATTGAGGAATGCACATAGCTTCACAATGGCTAATCGAACGTTTTCCGTAGAAGCCCCCTCAATGCAACCGGAAGCAGTTGCGTCATAATCACGTGGCAGTCATGAGACTTTAGGTTCTGGAACTTTTTCTCTGCCATATTTAGTATTCCCTTTATATTCGACGAGAAGCCAGACGGTACCTTCATTCTGAGCAGGCATTCAAAGAAGATTTCCTTCCCTTCTTTGGTAAGAGCGTAGCTGGCCTGACCCTGATGTATGCCATATTTTCCGTGCATACGTTGCTGGTCCCCCCGTGCCTCTGGTGTATCTTTTGTCTTCCCATACACGCCCAAGAAGCCAAGCAGGGTCAGGCAAAGATTCTTCGTCACGTGCATCACGTCGATTGCGGAGCGGACCTCTAGGTCTTTCCAATATGGTAGATCCCAAAATATAGATTTCTTCTTCCACATGGGTGCGCGTCCGTCAGCGTGCTTCGAAATAGGTTGTCTGCCAGGACCCTTTCCAAAGATTACCTTCAAATCCTTGACCATATCATGTTCAGCACCAGTATGTTGGCGAGGCTTCGTTCGGTGAACCACCTCACCTTTGAAATGCTTGCCTTTCTTTCTTACGGGATGCGTGCTCGGAAGAAATCGACGATGTCCCAGGTACACAATCTTCCTACAACCATCCAAATATATACTGTCGGTATCATCCAAACAGTGCGTGCATCTGCGGTATCCCTTGTTTGTCTGTCCTGAAAGGTTACTGAGAGCAGGCCAATCATTGATGGTCACGAACAGCAACGCCTTTAGGTCAAATTCTTCTTGTCCGTGCTCATCCCACGCACGTACACCTGTTCCATTCCACAGCTTTAATAGTTCTTCGACTAATGGCCTTAGGTACACATCAATGTCGTTGCCGGGTTGCTTAGGGCCTTGGATGAGCACTGGCATCATAGTGAACTTCCGCTTCATGCACAACCAAGGAGGAAGGTTATACAAACATAGAGTCACAGGCCAAGTGCTATGGTTGCTGCTCTGCTCCCCAAAAGGATTAATGCCATCTGCGCTTAGACCAAACCATACGTTCCTTGGGTCACCTGCAAACTCCTCCCTGTACTTTCTCTCGATTTTTCTCCACTGCGAACCGTCAGCGGGTACTCTCAACTTTCCGTCTTTCTTACGGTCTTCTCCATGCCACCACATCGACTTCGCATGCTCTTTGTTTTGGAACAAACGTTTCAACCGTGCTATTATAGGAGCATACCACATCACCTTGGCAGGAATCTTCTTCCTGGGGCGCTTGCCCTCGACATCACCAGGGTCATCGCGACTGATCTTATAATGCAAGGCACCGCATACCGGGCAAGCGTTCAAATCCTCGTACTCACCGCGGTAGAGGATGCAGTCATTAGGGCATGCATGTATCTTCTACACCTCTAACCCTAGAGGGCAGACAGCCTTCTTTGCTTCATACGTACTCTCGGGCGATTAAATGCGTCCTTTGGAAGCATATTCTTTATCATTACCAGCAACTTTCCAAATCCCTTGTCAGATACACCATTCTCTCCTACCATTGCAGCAATTCCAGTGTGGTGCCCAACTTTTTTTGTCAGCTTCGCAATTCGGGTACAACAATTTCTTGTGATCCTCTAACATGCGCTGCAACTTCTTCTTCTCCAAATCACTTGCGCAGTTTCTCTTTGCATCGGCAATGGCCCGATCTAGATCATCAGCGGGCTCATCTGATGCCTCTTCTTTAGCTTCTTCCCGCATTGCCGACTCAGCTTCTTCCCCCATTGTTGTAACATTGTATTCAGGGAACCCATGGCCAGGATAGCTGTCGTCGTCCTCTTCTTCTTCATTGTCTTCCATCATAACCCCTCTTTCTTCGTGCTTGGTCCAAACATTATAGTGGGGCATGAAACCGGACTCAAATAGGTGGACGTGAATGGTTCTTGACGTAGAGTAGTTGTGACCATTCTTGCAGCCAGCACATGAACAAAGCATAAAACCATCCGCCCGCTTGTTTGCCTCAGCGGCAAGCAGAAAAGTATGCACGCCATTAATGAACTCGGGAGAGCATCGGTCATCATACATCCATTGTCGGCTCATCTTCATTACACAACACCGAATAGACCAAATTAATACAAGTTCATACATAAAGTTCATATACAACACTTAATTAAATGCAACATACAAATAACTCTCTAGCTAAAGAATTTAAATGCAACAACAAATGCGATCAAGATCGCAACTAAGGTAACAATTGATCCAACAACATAATGATACCAAGCCACACTATCAATGGCATATTTTCTAATCTTTCTAATCTTCAACCGCATTTTCTCCATCTTGATCTTGTGATCATCGACGACATCGGCAACATGCAACTCCAATTCCATCTTCTCCCCCTCAATTCTTTTCAATTTTTCTTTCAGATACTCGTTTTCTCTTTCAACTAAATTTAACCTCTCGACAATAGGGTCGGTTGGAATTTCTGGTTCACATACCTCCTAGATAAAAATATCTATGTCAACTTGATGGGCATAATTTGTCATAAACACGAAATGCAACAACTAGTTTTAAAAGAGAATATACCACATCCGAATCATAACAAGAACAAGGGCCGGGACGGATATCAAAACCATGGCACTATGCATAACAAACAACGTACAGGTAAGATAATTATACGAATAACTATATATCCAAATCACACAAACATCAATTTGGTAATGTAAAACATTCATGAACAAGAGCCTCACCACAAGGTGGTGGCGGCGACGGGGCGGTGCGGGCGATCGACGGTGGTTACCATGGAGATTTAGAAGGCACTAAGTAAACCACACCTACATATGCAAACTAAGTGTTATTTTTTACCTCAAATTGCATATAAATCAAATACTAGCACATATAATTCCTCCCAAATTACTAAACTCACAAATTAATCACTATACAAAGCATTGCAAGAGCTAATCTAGCAATGAGAGATGAAAGGACAAAGTTGCTAACCTTTGTGATCATTTGAATGGATAGGGGCCTTCAAATCTTGACAAATTTTGGGCAAAATGTGTGATGAGCTCGAGAAAGAGAGGGGAAGAACAGAGCGAGCTCGGGTGGATGAAGGGTTTATGTACGACGACCTTTAGTACCGGTTCGTGCCACGAACGGTACTAAAGGTGCTGGAGGGGCCCCAGACTGACAACATCCTGCCACCACTCTCTTTAGTACCGGTTTGTGGCACGAACCGGTGCTAAAGGTTCGCCACGAACCGGTACTAATGAGAGCAGCCGGCTAGCCGTTGGAACCGGCACTAATGGACACATTAGTGTCGGCTCAAAATTAAACCGGCACTAATGTACTTCACATTTGACCATTTTTCTACTAGTGGAGCTCAAGCTTCTCCAGACTGTGAGGATGAGAGGCACTTCATCCCCTCGTCGTACAAAATATTGGCACCATTTAGCAAAAGAGCACGAATTGGACAAGATTAGATTAGCGTCACAAAGCCCTCTTGTGTAAACCTATTTCAGTAGGCCAAACGGGGTCGCAAAATGTGAATGTGAGCTCAACAACCTGAAGCATAGGGCAGCTGAGAGCTAGAGCGTTTAGGCTAAGATCAGTCAATGGCGTCCTAAACTCATAATCTTCACATCTCAGAGGCATAAGCTTAAGTGAGGTCGTTTTAAGGTTGCTGCACCTCTGGAATTGTGCAATCATCTCATTCTCTTTTAGACCAATAACATAGTCCAGGTAAAGTGTCTCCAATGCTTTGCACTTCCCTAGGAGAAAACGAAGCCCAATTTCTGGCTCGGTTATAATATGAGCCAGCCTAAGATCCTTCAAGCCATCACAGCAGATGTCATAACTATATGGGTAGGCAGACACATAGGAGGGGTCAGAGGCCCCTGGCATCCAGTAATTTCCATTAATCTCAAACTCAAACTTTTGGAGACTCGCCCACCCTGGGCCAAACTTTAAGAGGTCATACTGGCTGATTCCATAGCAATCCTTTACAACAAGTTCCCCCAGTGATCCATACCTCCCAAGGTACTCCAGCCACTCCCCGTTGTCTACTGCCGTACAATCAACGAGGTTAAGAACCGAAAGATACCTGCAACCAACCGCCGCCTGAAAAATCCCAGTAGAAGTGACTGTTGGTGCACAGTTCAGCCTGAGGGACCTCAAATTTTTGCACTCAGCTAGATATCCAAGACCAGTGTCACCGATGTATGAGCAGAAGCTTAAAGCAAGATCAAACAGCAAGGGGCGGTGAGAAGATAGAACACAGAGGCCTTGGTTGTTCAACTGGTCCCCGTTGTTGGGCTTCCATCCAGAATAGTTGATCTCTACTTTCGCCAAATTGGAGAACCGGGAGATGAGCGATACCAAGGCTTCTGTTGAAGGGTTGAGTCCACAGCCAAGGCGGATAGCATCCCTGTGCTCCGCCTCAACGGTGCAGAGCTGCTTCGACATGAGGGAAAGAGAATTAAGATCACTTGTCTTGGTCACCCTCTTGACGATCTCTGCAAGCAGTGGCTCTGGAAGATCCTCCATTGAGTGTCTCAGCTGAAGAACTTGGGCAGTCTCAAAGTTCAGCAGGCACTGAAGTAAAGATTCCATTGTGAGAATATGGAACACAACAAGATAACCAAATAACAGGTGTAAGAGCTAATGTAAAAGGAAACATCAGTGAAATATTGAACTTTAATATAGAACTAGTTTGAAAGATTCATGCGCTTATCTTCACGGTGAATGGTCACCAACTGCAGGCTGATATTTGCATCCAAATCATGGAACAAGAAATGTTACAAGTAAAAAATAATCAAACGACCTAACGTGTGAAATTGCTGCTGGGTGGGGGTGGGGCGAGGGGATAGTATTAAAAATGCAACAATTATAACAGCCAGTCCACGAGATATCAAACATCCACCTGCTGAACTGAACACATGTCTGGAAGGACCTAACCAGTCAGATGAAGATAGCAATTTCTAGACACTCCAAGACAGATTTTAATTATATTAGAAAAAAAACAGGCTGTTTCCTCTAGAATTTCAGAGATATCCCAGGCCCATACGCGATGGGCTAACTGCATCGGCAGAGCCAAGTACACGGTGGAAGAACGGAGCGCACGCAGACATCGCGGCATGGGATCAACAGAACTCAGGTGGAATAATCGACATCGCCGCGGCTGGCGCAGCCAATGTTGGTCGGAAAGGGAAGGGAATGGAGCCAAATCCTTACCTCGGAGGAAGGAGCGACCAAGAGAAAGGGCTGCGCCGGCAGGGAGGGAAAAGCTGGGCGCAAACGGCGGCGGCCAAGGGTTGGAATGGGTGTGGAAACCTCCGCGGCGAGGTTGAAACCCTGGCCTTCCTCGCGGGCGTGTGAGTCGCTTTTTCCTGTTAGCTGACTTGGGCTTGGCCCGACTTGATGATGGGGCCCGTATTGGTGGATTGGGGAGTTTAGTGATCGGAATGTGTGTGTGCTTCTTGTTGGGGAGCATCTTCTAGAGAGAAACAAATTGTGAAAAGAAAAATCTTGAGAGAAACAGATGGAAGACTCGTCTCAAGCGACGTAGTGGTAGACCGGCCTATTCCTTTTTTTATCATTTCTTCATATTTAAAATATTATATATATATATATATGTATTATATTTGACGGCGGTGAAGCAAGACAGAATGATGGCGGGCGACACACGCGACCGACTCGAGAGACGCGTCTCGGGCGATGCGGGCGGCGCGCGGTGCGGGCGGCGTGGGCATCACCTTGGCGCTGAGCAGTGCGGTGGCTCGCGGCGTGGGCGTCGCGCGCGGCGGAGACGGCGCGGGTGATGCGCGTAGCACGGGCAGCGCGACCGATGCGAGCAGTTCTGGCGGGGCGAGCGACCCGGGCGCGGCGGGCGATGCGCGATGGCGGGTCTGGTTCGCATCGGATCTCGTGATGGCGCGGCGAATTTCGCTGGACGCCGGCGTTCTCTGGCTCCAAAGAGAGGCGCTGCGCATCGTGCTTCTGGACGAGCGCGGGAAGACGGTGGACGCTCGGTTCCTCCGGGAGGGTAAGTCCTTCGACATCGGTGACACCGTTGCTTTTACTTGCCACTTTGCTCGCGTTGGGGACAGGATTCCGGCGCCGAGCACGGCCGCCGCCGGTGCGGAGAAGGAATTGACTGTGGGTCAACAGAGAGCGGATGCGCGGGGGGCATGGAGCCGCTCCATGCGTCTGACAGGAGGGCCAGGGATCCTGGGGCGTGGACCGAGCAGCCATGTCTCCGATGCTCGACACGTGGGACAGATGAGATCCGGCCGCCATGGATCCTCTAAACCTAGGGTTTCGCTGGGCGCCGCTCATATAAAACCACACCCGGTCCTCCTCTCCCCCATTTTAGATCTCAGCGAGGGCCTCTCTCACTTCTGGGACGCGCCGTCGCCTCCAAAAGCTAGGGTACCTAGATCCTTCGCCTGGTGGGAGGGCAAAATCCATGGCGATCCTCGTTCCTTTGCCTAAGTTACAAGCTCTCCACCTCAACCACATCCCCTTGATCCGATTCGTGAGGTTACCACCATGAGAGAGGAGGGGTTTGGGGCTGGGCGCCATGGTCGGGGGGGCGGGCATTTCGACCGCGGCCTGGGACGCGGTCGCGGCCTCGACCGCAATGTGTGGAAGCGCAAGACAGAGTCAGGCGGATCCTCAACTCAGAAAGCTTCTGGATCGGGAGATACTGGATCCAGGAAGTCGGACAAGGCGGCCGACGGCAATCTTGCTGCTCATCCTCGATTTGGGAGGTGGGGCGAAGAAGATGGGGACACGAGCGAGCCTCGGGCAGTGGAGAAGAACCCTGCATCTCCGCGAGTGTGTGATCCTCCTGCTTATGCTGGTAACAATGCTCCCCCTGCGTTTCCATGTCAGATCTGTAATCTGAATGGACATCCTACTGCTAGATGTGCACAAGCTGTGTGTGAGCGATGCAAGAAGAAAGGGCACCTGTCAGTTATTTGCACTGAGTTTTTACCTTGGGAATTTTCGCCTGCTATGTGTGGTTTCCAAAGTAAAGGGCAGGGTTTCTTTTACATTCCTAATTTCGTGTTGATAGACAACCTAGAGAGAGGATTTTCAATGTTGTTGTTACTATCACCGAGGGGGATGTGCTCACCAAAGATATAGAGCACGAGCTTAGTGTCTATGAGGGTCAGGGATGGCGCTGTTCTGCTAAGTTTTTAGCTCCGAACATGTTTGTGATGAGGATGCCTAATCCCAGAGAAGTTGATCGTGCTCTTTTCGTTGAACATGTTAAACTGAAGAAGTGTGGTGTGGCTGTTAAATTTTCCCCCTGGTCCGAGGATATTGATTCTGAAGGGCTCCTTGAGGTTGCTTGGGTGAGGATTGGGAAAATCCCTCCTAATAAACGTTGTGATAAGACTGTAGCTTATGTGGGGGGACTTGTGGGTATAACCCTAGAGGTTGATATGTCTACTTTGAATCGCCCGTCTTCTGTAAGAGCTAGAATAGGATGTCGATCAGTGAAACAACTCCCTAACACAGCTGAAGGAGTGCTAGGGGGGCGTTTCTATAAGTTTACTTTTGAGGTGGAGGAAATTCTGGTGGTTAATGCTGTTGACGAAGAGGCCGTGCGTGTTGAGGCCAATGACAACCCCCCTAAGCCTGATCAGACTCCTAAGCGCAAGCGTGCTGATCAGGGGGTGGATGAGGAACAATATAATTTGAAAAGTGGGGAGAAAAGGGAAACATCTGCTCGTGGGGGCAAGACCTGTCGTCTGTCACCACAGGAGCAAGAGATGTCCATGTCTTCTGACAGTGAGGTGCACTCCTCTCTCCTCATTGAAACGATGGCTAAAGAGCACGAGCTGGCAGGAACCCATATGACCCAGGATACCTCTAAATGGTTGACAACTCTGAATCATGTTGAAACCAGTAATCCGAGGGGGGAAGAAAATATGAGCCAGGAAGTGAAGGTACAAAATCCATCTGTTATTCGCCGATCATTGTCTTATGCTGTTGTGGTGTCTAATCATGCTCAGATTGTGGAGGTGGAGGGAGACATTGATGCAGGCTTGAAGAACAATAGTTATTATGTGGTACAACTCCCACCTTCTGAATGCAGTGATGAGATCATTCTCACTCCTCCTCTAGCTCCAGAAGCAGCTCTTAAATTCAGCAAGCGTAATGTGCAGAGGATGCAGGAGAATATTGAAGCAAAAGCTATTGATCTTGCCCAGAAAAAAGATTTAGGAGGTAAACATACAGTTTGTACTAATGCTTTTGATGTTCTCTCCAATTCTGAACTTTTACATAGAGCTTCTTGCATGGGTGTGAACATACCTGACAATGATTTCTCATGTGTGGACGTACTTAGAGAATTGGAGAGGGTGAGAGGAAATTTAGCTGATAAATATAAGGTGGATGAGAATAACAAATCCACTGATGATAATGGGGATGACATTTTGGTTACCAATGGGTTGGGTAAATCTATTCCTGTTAACCTCACCTGGCTGGACCAGGAAGAGGTGCTTCATGAACAGATTTCTTTAGGTAAAAACAAAAAGAAAACTAATAAGAAATCTATGGTTAAGCTAACTAGACCTGTGACTAGGAGCCAAAGGAGACAAAACTTTACTGAAGAGTTGCTCTGTCGCCCTGCAAAGCCTCCTGGCAGGGCTACTCGATCTCATCTCCATAAAGCTCGTTCCAAATGAGGCCTAGAGGGGCAGGCAAGAAGGGGATGGCCACCTGCCTCTCTGACCTGATTAGTGACCATTCCTTACACTTTGTTGGGCTGCAGGAGACTATAAAAAAAGAGTTTTCCCCTAAATGCATTAGGAGGATTGATCCTTTTGGTCTGTTTCATTGGGAATGGATCCCATCTGTTGGGAAATCTAGGGGTATCCTGAGTGGTGTGAGACATGATACTTTTGATGTTATTTCCTGCAATAAAGGCAAATATATTTTGCAAATGGAGGTGCATGACAAGAAGATTAAGAAGACCTGGGGCCTCCTGGTAGTGTATGGATCTGCGCATGAGGAGTTTAAAGAGGAATTTTTGGTGGAACTTGCTGCAATGTGTAGCAACATGAATGGCCCCTACATTGTGGGAGGTGACTTTAATATTCTCACAGAATCGCAATGAGAAGAATAAGAAGATGAATAGTAGCAGATCTATCGATCTTTTCAATTCCATCATCAATGCCCTGGCCCTTAGAGAGATTTATACTAGTGGGGGTAAATATACTTGGACTAACAATCAGGCACACCCTACTCTGGAGAAACTAGACCGAATCTTGCTGTCTGAAGACTGGGAAAATCTATTCCCTTTGGTTTCTGTTAGGAAATTAGTTCGAGAACTCTCTGACCATAATCCACTACTGCTTTCTAGTGGGGAGGAAAATAGAGAAGCTCCTAAACCTCGTGAGTTTCGTTTTAATCTAGCCTGGATAAAAGATGAGAAGTTCTTACCTACTGTTAGTAGGATCTGGGCTAGAAGGGTTCATTCTTATGACCCTATTGATATCCTGAATATCAAGCTGAAAAGATTCAAAACCTACTTCAAAGGTTGGGGATCAGATAAATATGGCCATGACAAAAAAAGAAAAGAAGAGCTCTGGATTGAGCTGGCTATGCTAGAAGAGCTTGAAGAAAATGGTCCCTTGTCTACTGAGCTATATAGCATCAAGATTGATGTTAGTACTGAGCTTCATGACATACTGGTGAATGAGGAGATATATTGGCTCCAACAGTCTCATGAGTGATGGCTCTTGAAAGGGGACCTAAACACGGACTATTATCATAAGATTGCAAATGGTCGTAAGAGGAAGAACACAATCCATTCCCTTAAAGCTGGGGATGTGGAGATCGAGGGCACTGACAATCTGATTGCTCATGCCACGGAATATTACAAGAGTCTGTTCGGACTTGGGTCCGGTAATCTGTTCCACCTTGACCCTGACACATGGTCTGTTGAGGAAAAGCTTAATGCTAATGATAATGCTGATTTGTGCCGTGAGTTCACGGAGGAGGAGATCAAGGAGGCGTTGTTCTCTATGGCACATAATAGAGCCCCTGGCCCTGACAACATTCCTGTTGAATTCTATCAGGTGTGCTGGGATACTGTTAAGGAGGATCTTATGAGGCTGTTTGCGAGCTTTCATAATGGGACTTTGGATGTTCAACGTCTTAACTATGGGGTGATCACCCTTCTGCCCAAATCTGCGGGTGCGGATAAAATCCAACAATTTAGACCTATATGTCTCCTGAGATGTCCATACAAACTTATGACTAAAGTTTTGGATCGGCGAGTGGAGAGATACGCTGATAAGCTCATTAGCTCGACCCAAAATGCTTTTATCAAGGGGAAAAGCATTATGGACGGGGTGTTGTCGCTGCATGAAATTTTGAACTATACCCATGTGAAAAAGAGGGTGGGGGTCGTCCTGAAGCTCGACTTTGCGAAAGCGTACGATAAGGTGAACTGGGACTTTCTGTTGGATTGTCACAAGCTTGAGGTTTTAGTGACACGTGGTGCAACCGGATTAAGCAGATCCTACACAATGGTACGATGAAGTATCAAACTTAATAATCAGGTTGGTCCTTACTTTCAGAGTGCTAAGGGTGTGCGACAAGGGGATCCCCACTCCCCTTTCCTGTTTAATCTAGCTGCTGATTGTCTTGCGAAGATGATCACCAATGCCCAAAACAATAACTTGTGTAAGTGCATCTAGTGCCCCTTAGTGATTTTGGTGTATTGAAGACTTATAGGTTAAGAGACAAATGTGTTTATGAGTGTACACAGGTCTATAAGTCTATGAGGAGTTTGATATTCACAGAGAAAGTCGACCCCTAAAAATGAAGTTCTTCGACTGAAGACTTTGATATTCTGAAGACTTTCTGAAGACTTTGAAAGTGAAGAAATTGGTGTGACCTTGAAGACTTGATATTCATTTGAGGAACATGAAGCGTGGAGACTTTTGTTTTCGTAGTTTCGTTTTCTCTTTCTTGAGTCATAGGAAACACCGTATTGTTAAAGGGGGTCGAGGAAATAGTAAGGAAAAATTTCCATGTGATGCTCAACTCAAAATCCTACACCTACCAATCCCTTCGAGTGAAGCCTTTGGAAATCTCATACAGCTCAGTCAATTTCTTCATGTGATGAGACGAAGTTCTTCCGTCATTGAGGAATTTGTTCTGGCGAGGAGTTAGGAATTCGCCAAAGGCGGATTGCCTACATGAGGAACATGATAGCCCTGAGGAATTTGAGAGTCAAATTTCCGACCGTTGCTGTGCTGTGTGCGCCAGCTGTCCCAAAATATCTTATCCACCTAACGGTCACATCATTGAAGGGCATTTATGTCTTATCATGTCGGGCTGCTCTCTAGGCTATAAATAGCTGCCCCTACAACCACTAGCTGGTTGGCTGCTCCGAGAGAACTTGACACTTGTCATTTGAGAGCAACCCATCCTCCGAGGACTTTGAGCGAAAATCATCGAGTGAGGAAAAACCCCAAACCAAACCCCTACAAACCCAAAGTGATTGAGCATCATCAAGATATTGATCCTGCGTGGATCGGCGCTTGTTACCTTTGAAGACTGTGCTTCTTCCAGACGGTTAGGCGTCATGGTCTAGAGCATCCAAGAGGAATTGTGGATCGCCGAGTGACCGAGTCTGTGAAGGTTTGGAAGTCGCCTGAAGACTTACCACGAGTGATTGGACGAGGTCTGTGTGACCTTAGTTCAAAGGAGAATACGGTGAGGACTTGGTGTCCTGAGCTGCGTGCTCAGCGACTGGGTGTCCGGGACTGTGTGTCCTCGAGTTTAAATACTCAGCCGCTCCAACTAGACGTACAACTGAGACAGCAGTTGGAACTGGTCTACCAAATCATTGTCTTCACCAACCTAACTGGTTCTATTTCCTCAACTCTTTCATTTCCTCATTCGTGTTGAGTGTTCGTTCATATCTGTGTTTGAAGACTTTGTTGAAGACTTTCTCAATTTCCTCAGTTCAATTTCTTGATCTGTTTGTCTTCATCTTGTGCTATCCTGTGTTTACGCTTTTCGTACTCTTTGATTGTCTTCATTTCATCATGATGACCATGCCCGCATTCTCTTATGCTTACTTGAGTACTTATTCCATCATAAGTAGTTCTTCACTTAGGAATTTCCTCACCGCAAATTCCTCATTGAAGAATTCATAAAAATCGCCTATTCACCCCCTCTAGTCGATATAACGCACTTTCAATTGGTATCGAGCAAGGTACTCCCTTGTTCTGTGTGATTTTGGTTTAACCACCTGGAGTTTTAGTTATGTCGACCGCAGGTATGAAGAAAGTGACATGCCCTATCTTTGATGGTCATGATTATCCCAAATGGAAGGCCATGATGAGGAAGCGCCTCATGGCAATGGACATGACAGCTGTGGACCGTCACTGAAATTGGTCTTACTGATGCATGCAAGGCAATGACGCAGATGATATTCGCAAGTACACTTGACTTGACATCATGGCGAAGGATATCATCTGTTCCTGCCTATCTAGAGATGAATTCAAGCGCATTATGCATCTTTGCAATGTGAAGCTTACCTGGGACCGAATCTCCGACGTCTATGAAGGTCATCGAACCCGTCATGATCCTTGGTTTGAGGACTTCAAGGAATCTCTCAAAACGATGACTTTCAAACCAGAATCATCATCTTCTGCATCATGTCTCATGGCAAAGGGTGACAAGGTAACCGAATGTTCCCCATCCGAGTATAGTGACGATGAATCTGATGATGATGGATCTGATGATGATATTGAACCTAGCTATACCAAGCTTGTTTGTGTTGCCACCAAACAACAACATGCCTTGGAAAAGGTTCAAAACATGTTAGGTAAAAGTGATGATATGTTGGGTGAAGAAATGGATTGCACTAAAGCCCTGACTGAAAATCTTAAGAGACTTGATCTAGGCAGCGATCTTCAAGGTCATCATAACACTCTCTTATCGATCATGAGAAACTTTCTTATGAATTTCTTCAAAGAAAGCAAGATCTTGAGAAGCTAAGAGTGAGTTATGAAGATCTTCGAAGGAGCGCGGTTCATTACTTGCTCAACAAATAAGCGCATCTCTTGAAGAATTTGTTCCTCCATGCTTAAAGTGCATTGAACGTGAATCTGCTAATTCTTCACCAGAATGTTCAAATGCTTCAACTCTTACAAATTCTTCACATGCCTCTGCTATCACTAATTCCTCATCTGAGGACATTGCTAGTATCACTGACAATGCAAGGCTGAAGGAATTGTACATGACAGGCATGTACAAAAGCCTCAAAGGGCATCAGACTCTTTGTGATGTGCTTAAAAAGCAGATCCTCAACAGGAACCCTAGGAAAGAGGGTATTGCCTTTGAGAGGAAACTCAATGCTGATCGAACATATTGGAAGCCTGAGCGGTACCCCAAAACCTCATGGGTTGCGCAAAGGGACCTCCAGTTGATCCATCTAACTTATCTGGCTTTACATCTGAATCTCCTCATTCTTCTGATGAGTCATTTGACTCCAACTATAAACTGTTCAAAAATCAGAATGGTGAAGTATTTGCTAGATATGTTGGCACTAACTTCAGGAATGGTTCCCCTATGAAGAAAATCTGGGTTCCCAAGAAGTGCCTTGAAAGTCTTCAGGTGAATGTCCTCATGACACCACACATGAAGAATAGGAACCCCAGATCAAACTCTTCATGTGGACCAAATTATTCATATGGATCCAAGTCCTCATACGGACCAAATTCCTCACGTGGATCAAATTCCTCAAAAGGATCAAAGTCCTCATATGATTATCATCATGCTAACAACTCTGTCTCGCAGGGTATAGCTAAGGGCTATGAATATGTGCATTATTCTTCAAACCAATATGTTCATAAGTCCTCGAAGAATTTCTCTGCTTATTCATATGCTTACCCTAACCCCTCTTATGTGAAACAAAATGGTTTGGCCTCTATGCCACCATTCTCATATGGAGCTCGCAGAGTGATGAACTCTTTGCCACCCCTTCAGATGTGGGTGGTGAAGAAAAAGAACTAATCTCTTCTGCAGGGTCAGGTCTCCAGACGTGCTTTAACGTCTGAAGAATTTGCTGGGGGCCTGACAAAAATACCTGAAAGGACGCAGGCTAATCATGAAGAAATGAACTTTCATTTCACATGTCCTCATACTGCTCTATCTGTTTTACTGCATGATGAAATTCATCTGATGAAATTGATATCATATTCTTCACTGATGAAGCATATGAGATCGTAAGTTGCACTAATTCATCTGCAGGATGATCAACCCAAAGCCAATGAGTGGGTCCTCGATAGTGGATGTACAAATCACATGACTGGTGACAAGAATCTATTGATGGATGCTCCCTTATCACCGTCACATCTGAAGCATATCATCTTTGCTGACAAAGGCAAAAGTCAGGTATTGGGTCTTGGTAAGGTTGTGATCTCTAAGGACATACACATGGACAAAGTCATGCTTGTTGAGTCCTTAGGATACAACCTCATGTCAGTCTCAATGATTTGTGATCTTGATATGGTTGTTGTCTTTGGCAAGTATCGTTGTGTTGTGATCATGGAAGTCGACAATTCCAAAGTCTTGAAGGCTTTAGGAGAGGAGACTTGTATATTGTTGATTTCTCTCTGAGGACCACAACCAGCCGTGTGTCTACTTGCAAAAGCTTGAAAGGCTGGCTATGGCATCGACGACTTGGTCATGCGGGCATGAGAAATTTACTGCACACGCGAAGAAGAAGCATGTCATTGGCATTGAGAATGTCAAATTCCTCAAGGATCACTTGTGTGGAGCCTGTGAAGCTGGAAAAATGACCAAGGCCAAGCATCCAGCGAAGACTATCATGACCACTACGCGTCCATTCGAATTGCTTCACATGGACCTCTTTGGTCCTAATCAGTACTCAGCAGTCACTAATAATGCATCTCTATATGGCTTTGTTATTGTTGATGATTACTCACGTTACACATGGGTACACATTTTTACTTACAAACATGAAGTGCAGGAAGTCTTCAAACGATTTTCCTCGAGGGCTTCAACCAACTTTGGTGTGAAGATCAGGCACATCAGGAGTGACAATGGAACTGAGTTCAAGAATTCCGGTCTTGATGACTATCTTGATGAACTTGGTATTACTCATGAGTTATCTGCTCCCTATACTCCTCAGCAAAATGGCGTCGTGGAGCGCAAAAACAGAACTCTTGTTGAGATGGCTCGCACTATGCTTGATGAATACAAAACGCCTCGTCGTTTCTGGATTGATGCAATTGATACCGCGTGCCACATCATCAACAAAGTATATCTTCACAAATTCTTCAAGAAGACTGCCAATGAACTACTCACAGACAAAAAACCCAATGTGAGTTATTTCAAAGTCTTGATTGCTAAATGCTGGATTAGAGATCCTCATCACAATGCTAGATTTGCACCGAAAGCACATGAAGGTTTTATGCTTGGTTACGGAAAGGACTCGCACACCTACAGAGTCTTCAACATCGCTCTTCACAAGATTGTTGATACTGTAGATGTGCGGTTCGATGAAACTAATGGCTCGCAAAGAGAGCACCTACCTTCTGTGTTAGATGAACCAGCACCTGAGGAATCTATCAAGTTCAAGGCGATTGAGGATGTCATTCCTACTGAAGAATCTGCTGAAGAATTCATTCTGTCTGTGAAGAACGTCGAGCTGATGCACTGAAGATAATGCCGAAGAAAATGGTCTTTGAAGAAAATGTTGATCAAATTCCTCGGCGACAACCAGCTCATCCTCGCGTTGCAAAAGAAGTGCAAGTTGACAAGATCATCGATGACATTGAAGCACCAGGTCCTCTCACACGCTCAAAAGCTTCACATTTATCTAACTTTTGTGGGCACTATGCTTTTGTCTCTATCACAGAGCCCACTAAGGTAGATGAAGCATTTCTGGAGCCTGAGTGGATTCAGGCAATGCAAGAAGAATTACATCGATTCGAGCTCAACAATGTCCGGAATTGGTCAAACGTCAAGATCCTCGCAAGCATAATATCATTGGCACAAAGTGGATCTATCGCAACAAGCAAGATGAAAATGGCCTTGTGGTGAGGAATAAGGCACGACTTGTAGCTCAAGGCTACACACAGGTTGAAGGAATTGATTTTGATGAAACTTTTGCACTGTTGCTAGACTTGAGGCTATTCGCATATTACTTGCTTATGCTAACCATCATAATATCACTTTATATCAAATGGATGTGAAAAGTGCATTCCTCAATGGTAAGCTTGAGGAAGAAGTATATGTTGCTCAACCCCTGTGTTTTGAAGATCCAAAGAATCCCGACAAGGTCTTGAGACTCAACAAGGCCCTCTATGGCCTCAAACAGGCCCCAAGGCGTGGTATGATACATTGAAGTAATTCTTAGTGAAGAATGGCTTCACATCATGTTCACTCGACCCTACTCTATTTACTAAATCATATGATGGTGAACTGTTTGTGTGCCAAATATATGTTGATGATATTATCTTTGGTTGTACTGACCAACGTTATAGTGATGAATTTGCCTATATGATGAGTGAAGAATATCAAATGTCTATGATGGGAGAGTTGAAATTCTTTTTAGGTCTTCAAATTCGTCAACAACACAATGGCATATTCATATCTCAGGAGAAATACCTCAAAGATGTTCTGAAGAAATTCGGCATGCAAGATTGCAAAGGCGTCAAAATTCCTATGCCCACAAATGGCCATCTATGCACTGATGAAAATGGTATTGACTTGGTATACCGCTCCATGATTGGTTCTCTATTGTACTTATGTGCATCTAGGCCAGATATAATGCTTAGTGTTTGCATGTGTGCCCGATTTCAAGCTACACCGAAGGAATCACACCATAAGGCTATGAAGCATATTCTTCGATATCTAGCTCACACACCAACACTAGGATTATGGTACCCCAAGGGCTCTACTTTTGATCTCATTGGATATTCTAACTCTGACTATGCTGGTGATCGTGTGGACCGCAAGTCAACATCGGGTACTTGTCATTTCCTCGGAAGATCTTTGGTCTGTTGGTCCTCGAAGAAATAGAACTACGTATCACTTTGTCATCATGGAGGCTGAGTACATTGCTTCTGGCTCTTGTTGTGCTCAATTGCTTTGTGGATGAAGCAAACTCTCAAGGACTACGGCATCAACGTGAAGAATGTGCCTCTCTCTTGTGACAATGAGAGTGCCATCAAGATTGCTCACAACCCAGTTCAGCACTCGAAGACAAAGCACATTCAGATCCATCATCATTTTCTTCGTGATCATGTGTTGAAGGGCGACATCTCCATCGAGCACGTGAAGACTGAAGAACAGCTAGCCGATATCTTCACAAAGCCCTTGGATGAGAAGAGATTTAGCAAGTTGCGGTGTGAGCTAAATATCTTAGAATCTTGAATGTTCTTTAAAAAGGACACACATCCTGACACTTATGCAAAATTGATGACTTAGATGTGCAACGCATGAAGAAAGCGTTTTCTTCAATCAATGAAGAATAACACTCTAAGTGTGAAGAAATTAATGAAGAATTTTATTCTCGTAACCCTCGACAATTGTAATGCGGTGTCTGAAATCATCATTCTTATACGGTGGGTCACGCCACCACCAAAATTGAAAATCTTCAATTTGAGTTTTTCCTCAGTTTTGAAATTCTTCAGTTTTTCAAATTCTTCAACTTTGCAAAATCTTCACTGTTTCCGTCATTTTTTTCATTGGCTATATATATATATATATATATATATATATATATATATATATATATATATATATGTGTGTTGTAGAGGTTTATGTCCTCTACAACATTCACTTATGGCTATTTCTTCAAGTTGCTTCTTCTGCTAAGTGAATGTGATCGGACCCTTCCCCCTCTATGCTATACTCAACCCAAGCTATTCACAAATTCTTCATGTGCGTTCTATTTGAAACTCGTTCAAAATCTTCACTGTGTCCTTGTCAGCTGAAGAAATTGCGAACGGAACTTTTAACTTATCTTATCCAAATTATCGGCTTTGCCGCTCAAACCGTTCCGCATCCCACAATAAACTTATCTATTCACCCACGATCTAACACAATCTCCACTTTTCAGTACGTGGGTGACACATGTCAAGCGAATGAGAAGGGTCAGGGGCACGTTCGTCCAAAATCTTTGGGCGAACAGTTTGTCACAGTGGCTATATATACCCCCTCTCCCCTTCCTCACTTCATTTACTCTGCTCGACCGCTCTCTCTCTCTCGCTCGAGCTTCTCAAACCCTAGCGCCGCCGCTACTCCATCGTCGCCGGTGAGGAAGAGCTTCACTGCCTCGACCTCGTCGTACCAGCGCCGACCATGAAATCTTCACTCCGCCGCCAGTAGCTGTCTTCCTCCGCCGAAGTTAGAGGCGTGGGAGATCTGAATCGAACTTCTAATCTACACTTCTCGGTTCGTCGTGTTCTTGATTCGGGTAATTAAAAGTTACTTTTATTACTCGCTTTGATTCTCAAACCTCCACGAAAATCTTCAAAGGTGTTTATTCTTCAAATCTTCACACATATGAACACCTCAAACAAAATATGCTCTTGATTCGTTTCTCTAAGCACTGATTTACTTCACGATACCTCACTTCTGTGGATCCTCGCTCTATACACCTCTGGAACCTAAGACAAAGAACGCTTAGAGAAATTCTTCAAGGCTCATCTGGTCAACTTCCACAAGCTAGTTCTTTTTGAAAAACCTTCTGAGAACGAGATATGACCTCTCCAAATTACTACGCAACTATACTGCATTCACGGTACTCATGTCCGCTGCTGAATCACTAGGTTCTCATCAACTTAACTCATTTGCAGCGTTCCTCGAAGAAAAGTTGTATACTTCTTCGTAGAATTCGATTGTTCAAATTCCTCACTCAAGAATATGGCGAAGGAAAGAAGCCACGTAAAGGAGGAAAGAGGCCTGAGGTCATGATCTGCGTTTGAGATTCCTGAGGACATCTATGCTGATTATTGCACACCTGATGAAGCCAAGTTTGGCAAAGAAAACAAAAATCAGCGCAAGGTGCACATTCAAAGGATTGAAAGGAGATGGGCAAGGGAATGGAGGGAGTACAGATATGTTACTCCAAAGTACATGAAGAAATTCGCTCTCAATCCTCCATGCCCAAGAGCTCCATTGGCACTGCCAAGAAGTCAATTCATCGGCATCAAGCGTGGTGAGGACTTTCTGAAGAATGGGCCAAGCGCCAAGCCAAATTGGCAAGACAAGCCAACAAGGCGGTGAGGAAATTTAATGAGGACTCTGCTCATCTGCTGCCACTGAGGCCGCTGTCAAGCCAAGAAAATCTATGGCAAAGAAGCCCGCACACAAGCCAAGTGCTTCACCAGCTGTGCCCTCACGGCCAATTTCCTCAGCAATGCCCTCACGGCAAATTCCTCATGCTGCACCTGCTCCTCCCAAATCCTCTGCTCGCACAAAGTCCTCAGCAGTTCCGAAAAAGTCCTCGGCACCTGTGCATCTGGCCATGTGCCAAAGGACTGCAGGCATCTCTTTTGCCTCTGGTGTCTCAGCAAGTTCCTCAGCTGCACCAAATTCTTCATCTGGCCCAACTCTGCTGAAGACTAAGGCCACAGCTGGACGAGGTCCTCGGCCAAGTCCCAAGAAGAAACAAGTTGCCTTCCAAGAGCCACCTGAAGATGATGAGGCTGATGATGATGAACTTGCGGAAATCATCAGAGATAGGCAAGTCAGGGCCGCAAGAGCCAAAGGCACACCTGTGCCACTTCTTTTGGATCCAAGAGCGGTCCTAGACTACATTGATCTCTGGCACAAGGACCCAAACACTCCTATGCCTGACTTCAAGTTAACACCTGGCCAAAGTCACATGCTGACTCATTTCATCCAAGAGGAGAAATGGAAATTTGATAAGGCCAGAGAGATCAAGAAATCGCAGTACAGAAAAGAGAAACTGCTGAAGAAAAATGTCGTCAAGATGACAACTGAAGAACTTGTGAAGATGCAAGCTGACATCAAAGCCCTCAGCGACAAATTTGACTCATATTATGCTGATTGGCAAGGAGCCAAAGTCAGATTTGTCAATATGACAAAGAAGTTCTCAAATGTTGCAGCCCCAACGCAACAAGAAATTCCTCAGGCTGGAGCCTCTGCTCAGCCTGCTGAAGAACATGCCAGCACCGCTGATGAAGTTCAGGCTGCTGAATAAAATGCTAGTTCCAGGCTGATGACTCCATTCCAGCCGAAGAAATTGCCGGGGCATCCACTAGTGGTGCGCTGAAGAAATCAAGAAGTCAGGCAACCGCATCGATTCTGAGGAAATTCAACCAGATTCCTTAGCTCCTCCCGCGCCTACACCAACTCCAATCCTTCCATCTGCATCTGATGTGAAGAAGACCAAGGCTGCAGAGCGAGCTGCAGTAAAGAAAAGGAAAGCATCTGCTGCGTCAAATTCTTTGGCTGCAAAGAAAATGAAGCCAATGACCAGCTCATTTGAAAATCCTATTGATGATGTTCCAATTTCCTCCATTCCATCAAATGACCTTGTTCCTTTTGGTGAAGATTATGAGATCCCAAGCGGATCTGATGAAGAAAATCATTCTGCTGCTTCGTCAGAGCAGATTGATGAAGAAATTGAAGTGGATGCAATCCCTTCAACCCCAATCATTTCCTCGCCTATGCCTCAGTTCACAGCTGAAGAGGCTGGTGTTGAGGAAATTGAAGACGAAGACGTGGATATTGGATGCACCACGCCTGTGATGAATGATGACTTTTGGGAAAGTCAACATCCCAATTCTCCACTCTTCACCCCAATCCAACAGATTCCTCAGTCCCCTGCTCCAACAGTTCAGATGGGCTCTGAAGAAACTCATCCCACTTCATATGTACATGAAGAAATTCCAGCCACTAGCGCTGATGAACCTGCTGCTGCTGATCCTCAGACTGCACATGAAGAGGAACCAGAAATTCCTCAGCCTGAAGAACCTGAGATTGCGATTCCAGAGGTCATGATGCAACTCACTGACACTCCACTGCCAAAGCCAAAGAATCCATTCTCAACGAAGCAAAAGTTCAAGGCTGAAGACTTCTTTGGCGAGCATGTTTTCTTCACGGATTATAACCCATACGACTCTCCTCGCATAAGGAAGAGGCGTTTCTGGACTGCTAGTCAAGCCAACTTCTATTCCTCTGTGCTATTCAACAAAGACAAAGTCTTCGATCATGCACATATTCCTCATGTGGACATGGAATCTCTGCCAGGCTTCAAGCCAGTCCTCAGTGTTCTTCACGATGCAGGACTTCTAAATTTCTGCACTGACATCTGCGATTGGAATGAGGAATTTATTCTTCAATTCTATGCGACGCTGCATATCACTAGAGACGTTGAAGATGTGAACTCATGGGTGTTGGACCGATGTCCGAAAATACTCACTACAAGGCACCAAAGAATCGAATTGCTTCGTGCCCTCCCA
Source organism: Aegilops bicornis (assembly GCA_021605145.1). Lineage (NCBI taxonomy): Eukaryota > Viridiplantae > Streptophyta > Magnoliopsida > Poales > Poaceae > Aegilops > Aegilops bicornis. The sequence goes on from CM038674.1 coordinate 652,284,376, forward strand.
CTCAGTCCTCCCCTTGATGGTGCTCGTTGCATCTACACGAACCTGAGCTTTCAAATCACTACATGCAAGTGTTGATGAAGCCTTTGAAGCCAGGACAGGCACCTCGAACCAAATTCCTCGTCAAGGAATTACTATATGTGCCTCGGACTGTCTATCGGATTCTGACGAAGACAATGAGTCCTATCAAAGGCCACGACTCAAATGATGAAGAAGTCGTTGGCATCATGAAGAATATGCTTTTCAATATCATTCATGGCGTTCCCGTCAACTTCCATGATTTCTTCATGAGGACTCTGGCACACATTGCTATGTCACCTTTTGAGCTGAAGCCTTATGCACCATGGATTATGAGGTTCATCAGGACAAGGTCTTCACTCAATTACAAGGCTGATACTTTGAATCACTGCAGCTACTTGCCTCCACTTGAAGTCCTCAAATGGACATTTTCCTCAGTTGATGACAAGGGCAAGGCAACTGCTGTGATAGATGAAGGCATTCGTCCATTGGATGGTCAATTTCGCAAAGCTGCATCCTACTCCACCAATGATGACTCTGCCACACATGACTCTGCCGCCAATACCTCAGCCAAGCAAAATCCTCAAGCCACGCACCTGTGGTGATGACTGATCGTGAGTTACTCCTCGGTCTTCATCGGAAGGTTGATCGCAATCATAAATGGGTCAAGCGTCGGTTTGGTTCAATTCTTCACAAAGATGACTTCAACACACAATGCGGTGAAGAAAACCAATACTACCTCCATGAAACCTTCAACCGCACTGGCTGTTCTTTCTAATGTCTACAGCGCAGAAGAACTGAAGACTATGGGTCTCAAGGAAGAATTTGACTGGTCTGCACCTCCACTGAAGAAATTCAAGAAGGTCAAGGTTCCTTCCTTGGTGGCCAGCTCCTATTCTTCATCGCGCGACAATCGATGAAAATGAAGACTTGGACGACATCATGCGGCAGGCCCTACTACGACAACCGACCCGACAACGCTGGCGCTCCTTCGTCAACTTGAAATTCTTTAGGGGCGTTAGTCCTCAGTTTCAATCCTTTTGGTCATTTGATGACAAAGGGGGAGAAATTTGAGTTAGTCTTCAAGTGGGTATATTATATGGGAAATTTTTGCTAAGTTACAACTCTCGTTCTTCTAAAACTTTTATTGGATCGAGTTGTAATCTTAAACCCGGTGGTGCTCTGATACTTTTGATGTGTTCCTCTGCATGCTTATTCCTTGTTTTATGTTAATACACGCATGCTGAATTACATCAGTCGCCATATTTCATCATGCATTTCAAATTCTTCATACTATATGTCAAATGCGTGTATGAATTACAAGATATAGGGGGAGATCTCCATGATTCAACTCTTCAAATGTGCAATTCCTCAAAAGCAAATTCCTCACTATGCACATCTTCAGGGGGAGTTCCTCTATATCTTGCAATCAAATTCCTCAATATCAGTATTTACACTTCATATGTTTATCCCCGTTGAAAACTTAACCTATATTGTCATCAATCACCAAAAAGGGGGAGATTGTAAGTGCATCTAGTGCCCCTTAGTGATTTTGGTGTATTGAAGACTTATAGGTTAAGAGACTAATGTGTTTATGAGTGTACACAGATCTAAAGTCTATGAGGAGTTTGATATTTACAGAGAAAGTCGACCCCTACAAATGAAGTTCTTCGACTGAAGACTTTGATATTCTGAAGACTTTCTGAAGACTTTGAAAGTGAAGAAATTGGTGTGACCTTGAAGACTTGATATTCATTTGAGGAACATGAAGCGTGAAGACTTTTGTTTTCGTAGTTTCATTTTCTCTTTCTTGAGTCATAGGAAACACCGTGTTGTTAAAGGGGGTCGAGGAAATACTAAGGAAAATTTTCCATGTGATGCTCAACTCAAAATCCTACACCTATCAATCCTTCGAGTGAAGCCTTTGGAAATCTCATACAGCTCACCAATTTCTTCAAAGGACAGAGACGAAGTTCTTCCGTCGCCGAGGACTTTGTTCGACCGAGGAGTTAGGAATTCGCCAGTGTGAATTGCCTACACAGTGAGGAACATGATAGCCCTGAGGAATTTGAAAGTCAAATTTCTGACCGTTGCTGTGCTGCGCGCCAGCTGTCCCAAAATATCTTATCCACCTAACGGTCACATCATTGAAGGGCATTTATGTCTTATCATGTCGGGCTGCTCCCTAGGCTATAAATAGCCGCCCCCTACAACCACTAGCTGGTTGGATGCTCGAGAGAACTTGACACTTGTCATTTGAGAGCAACCCATCCTCCGAGGACTTTGAGCGAAAATCATCGAAAGTGAGGAAAAACCCAAAACCAAACCCCTACAAACCCAAAGTGATTGAGCATCACTGAAGAGATTGATCCTGCGTGGATCCGACGCTTGTTACCTTTGAAGATTATGCTTCTTCCAGACGGTTAGGCGTCATGGTCTAGAGCATCCAAGAGGAATTGTGGATCGCCGAGTGACCGAGTCTGTGAAGGTTTGGAAGTCGCCTGAAGACTTACCACGAGTGATTGGATGAGGTCTGTGTGACCTTAGTTCAAGGAGAATACGGTGAGGACTTGGTGTCCTGGCTGTGTGCTCGGCCGAATGGGTGTCCGGGACTGTGTGTCCTCGAGTTTAAATACTCAAATTACCGCTCCAACTGCACGCATAACCGAGACAAAGCTTGGAATTGGTCTACCAAATCATTTTCTTCACCAACCTAATCGGTTCTATTTCCTCAACTCTTTCATTTCCTCATTCTTTGTGTTGAGTGTTCGTTCATATTCTGTGTTTGAAGACTTGACTAAAGACTTTCTCAATTTCCTCAGTTCAATTTCTTGATCTGTTTGTCTTCATCTTGTGCTATCTTGTGTTTACGCTTTCATACTCTTTGATTGTCTTCATTTCATCATGATGACCATGCCCGCATTCTCTTATGCTTACTTCTGAGTACTTATTCCGCTGCAAATAGTTCTTCACTTAGGAATTTCCTCACCGGCAAATTCCTCATTGAAGAATTCATAAAAATCGCCTATTCACCCCCCCCCCTCTAGTCGATATAACGCACTTTCAACTTGCTGGTGAGTTTTGGCTTCAGACCTTATCCCTAATGGAGTTGCGGTACTCCAGTATGCAGACGACACTATTATCTGCCTGGAACACGATGTTGAGAAGGCAGTAAACCTGAAGTTGCTGCTGTACATCTTCGAGCTTATGTCTGGACTTAAAGTGAACTATCAGAAAAGTGAAATTTTCACTGTGGGGGGCGACGAGAGCACGGTGAAATACTATGCTGAGTTGTTTAGCTGTGATGTGGGTAGTTTCCCCATCAAATACCTCGGTATGCCTGTTAGTTACTCCACCCTTAGAGATTCTGATTGGGAGTTCATAGTGGCTAAGTACCTTAAGAAATTCGAGGCATGGATCGGTAATGTTGCATCCATGGGGGGCAGACTAACTTTGTTGGACTCTGTTGTCACCCAACTATCCTTATATCATATGTCTATGTGGCTTATGAGCAAAACTTTCATTGAAAAGCTTGATAAACATAGAAGGAAATTCTTTTGGCAAGGTTGTAATAAGAAAAGGAGTTATCATTTGGTCAAATGTACCATTAAAATAAAATTAATGAAATTCTAAAACATGGTTGCGCATTTGAAAACATGTTTCATAATATTTTTAAAAATCTTCAAGAAATAAAAAATCTAACCATTTAAAAAAAGATCATAACATATAAAAAATGCTTATTCCATTAAAAAATGCTCTAATACTTAAACCGGTTCACTATGTATTTGAAAAATGTTCAGTGTGCATTTTAAAAATGGTCTGCACTTATTCTGATAAATAGTCAACATGTATTTAAAAAATGTTCAATGTGTATCTAAAAAATGTTCAACATGTATACAAAAATGTTCAACCTGTATCACATAAAAATTCGACATATAATTTCATACGAAAAATAAAAAAACCAATAGGAAAATAAGAAAATAAGAAAATCAAAAACAAATCTGGATGGAAAACCCACAAAAAAAAGAATAAGAACAACATGCACAGAACCTTCCCAAAAAACAGCCAAAACTGGTCAGAAGGTTCGACCAATTGGTCTTTACATGCTTCCCAAAACTACTTCTTGGGTCAGCCAACTTCAGCAGTCCTGTAGGTGAGGCTACCATGTGTCTCGCAGTAAGCGAGATATAACACTGACGTAATTTGTGTCTCATTCCAGAAAAGGTCATTTTGGTTTCTCAGTAATTTAACTTCTATGAAATGGCTACACCCGAACGGTTTAACTTATTGTAACATTGAATAATTAAACTCATTGTTCACAAAATTCAAAAAAAAACTCATTGTTCACAAATAATACGACTTTGTTTTACTTTAAAATTAGAGTAAGTTTAAGTTTGTGCATTAAGCGAGTGATTGATTTTTTTTGTAGATATATTACAGCGTAGGTTCACAGACCATGATAAATAAAAATAAAAGAGTCTACATTCCAGACATGGATTATCTGCCCGCGAGCTCAAATACACTCATATGAACAGTAAATTAATAAAAAAGTGAAAAATATATTTAAAAACTGATTATTTTTTGCTGAACACTAACAAATGTTCTAACATCATGCAAAATTTCACCTTGAAAATACATCCTTGCGGGCCTGGACATTAAAAAAACAAAATTCAGGACTTAAAAAGATGCATTTTAGAGCACTCTTTTTTTTGGCTTCGAGCAAGGCAGGGCCATCGATGGCTGGCGGGGAGAGCAAGGCGTGGTGATGGACGGACGGCGGGGAGAAAGACAGGAGGCTCGCGCCGGAGTAGGTGTCAGCAGCTGGCGTTGCGTGAACTCCTCGGCCGTGCATTGCTTGTCAAAGTACACATCAGTTATGTATTGTATACTTAACATTGTAACTGTACTGTACTTGACACTGTAACTGGAATCAGGCCGCATACTTGAGGAATTACTGGGTCGGTCTATTTATTTTTCATTTTTTAAATTTTTACACATGAGCTGTTCAAGTTTAATTCGATGTCTAACTAGTACAAATACACATCACTGCAAGCGACGAGGATCAAATGGTGTCATAAACCAGCACCATCTTAAAAAAACATGTCAGATCATGTATGGGTCTCAATTTTGATTTCTGAAACCCAGCACTTGTTTCTAAACCGTGGTCATGGCAATTCCAGAATTTTATACCTGCTTGAATTTGCTTCTCTTGTTATTTAATCCCCAATGTGTTTGCTTGATGGTGGCTTTCTGTTGTTCTACAGGATATCCCTGACGACGATAGCGAACATTTTAACCAAAAGCAAACCATTGCATCAGGTAAACACAGTAACTGTTGATCTTACAAATGAAGAGGAAGAGAACACGACACTGATTTGGTGTGTGAGGTCTGAAACATCATCATCTAACTTTCCTTTTGTACTGAAGATCGCACGCTATAGACCCTGGGCTGACCGATTCGAGTGTTAGAAAATGTTGGGCATCCAGAAATAAGAGAAGGATGGATGCCGGAGGCTCCTCAGCGATTAGAGCTTCTCGGCCGTCCGATCGTTTTCTTGATTGCGTTCTGGCCGTTGGATCTCGGGCTCGGTCGTCGTGGGCCGTCGGATATTTACCCGGTCGTCTCCAACCGTCCGATATTTTCCCTATGAGCCGTGTCCCGCCCGGCCGTGCCACCGCGTGTAATTCCTGTGGCCCGCCGAGGGCATTTTAGACATTTCGCACATCCCTTTAAAAACAAAGTAGCAGCCACTGGAAACCTAGCCGCTTCCTGCCGCACTCGCGCGGTCACGCCCCCTTCCTCCTTCCCCCGTCCTCCCGCATTCCAGCCTCCACCTCGCCGCCGCCACCAACACCAGGCGATTCCGGCGAGTTCCGGCGGCCCTCGCCGGAGCGCAGCACACCCACGAGCTCCCCTCGTGACGGTGCTTCCTTTCCTCCGGCTAGATCTGCTCCTCAGGGCCGCAAGCGCCTTTGACTCCATCCCCGCTGCTAGGGCTTCGGCTGCCCCCAACTCTGGTGAGGTGAGCTCTCCTCTTCCCTCTCCTCTCCCCTTCTTTCTTATCTTCCCGCCCCACTCAATTTCTTCGATTCGGTGCAGCAGCCACCCTCCTCCATGGACGAGGACGACCACCACGGCCGCACATGGTCGAGCTCACCGTCGTTTCCTCCGGTGCGGTGATGGGCCAACGAGCTCCGCCTCCACGGCTCCTAGCTCGGGTAAGCATCCCCATCCCCATGACCGTTTCACTTTCCAAAGCCTCCTCCTCTTATCTTTTGTGTGTGTGTGTGCTCATGAAGCTTCTGTTCTCCATGGACGAATCTCAACTGGAAACAGCAAGCCATCTCAAGGGAGGGGATTGTCAAGTCACCCCACTTCCAATCCATGGATGCTATCCACAAGCAGGGACGGAGCTCCCATGTATTCACTGGTGTCAATTGACACCAGTGCCTTCTGGCTTTTCATCTAATAGTATTAACAAAAACTGTGTATGACCCCAGCCCAAAAATTCCATTGACCCCAGCCCAGCAGCAGACCAGCTAATCCCTAAAGCCTTAGCCCATTAATTTCTAAAAGAAATCGACAGCCTGCGGCAGCAAACAACGATACAAGGCCAGGCCCAATGCGTACGCACTATGTATCAATTAATCGATGTACGCTACCCGGCTGCTGTATGCGTCTGTGAACAGACAGACGCCCTCGTCTCTTCGCCTCCTATCTCGAACCCTAATTCCGCAGCCGCCGCAGCGAATCGGCGACGAACGACGGCGAACTCGACACCGTTTCATCAGGTGAATGTTGACATCGGCTGACCGTCCATCAGTGCATAATCTTTAATTTGCAAGTGTTGGCTCTTCCAATCCCAGGTAATTTGCACCTTCTCTCTCGCCTCTCGATCTCTAGACTGTCTGCAAGACTACAATTCTACATGTGCTTTGATTTCATGATGGCTATTGGCTAAGTAATTTTTTTAGTTTATTTTCTTTGATTTGCCCAGGATATGGATAAATTTTTGTTCAAAGGGAAACAACCAGCATTAGATATTAATGTGGCAGGGACTTCAAGGCCAGTTAGACCAGCACTTGATTTGCTATGTGGAGAAAGACATATTTTCTACAATAACAAATGACGATGTGATTGATATATTTAAGAAGATAAAAGATCAAGAAGGGAAGTTATGAAATGTGAGTCTCATATCACTTTATTTTTTCCTTAACGATACTTATTTTCTGCACTATTTCTTTCTTACTATTGTTGTGAAAATAATATGTACTTTTGTTCATCCTTTACAGAAAGTTACAAATGAAACATTCCAAAGTCATCCTTTTGCCTATTATTTCCGGAATATGTAGAGAAGTGTTATTTTATGACTTTGCAATACTCGCTATTTGGTATGATTTTTTTAGATATAATAATAATATCACCTGCATATTGTTGCTTTTTATGTCGCTCTCGGCCATTATCTATGTTGTTGCACCACTATAATTTCTGCTAGCGGCTTAGCGTGGGAAGCGGTTGACACCAGTGCCTATTTTTTCTAGCTTCGTCCCTGTCCACAAGGACCAAGATGACGACGACCGGGATGGAAGGAGCCCACGCCCGACCCCAACGACGGCGGTTTCATTTGTGTGCCGGCGTCGACCACAACCTCCCTCTCTATAATATGGTTGTGCTTTATTTTAATCAAAAGAAGTTCATTCTCAATTCACTCTGCTTATATCATAATTCAGCACCGACTCTTTCAGTCTTTCCTGCCTCCTAGCATGCTTTTACTCTGCATCTGCTACGTGATAGTTATTGTTACTGTAAAATATGCTTGAAGCCAGTAACTGATTACACTTTTAGTCACATATTCTCAAGGACCTCCAAGAAGTTGAGGTTCTGAATAGGTTATTAGTATCTAACCCTGTTGATAGCAATTAGCTTTGTCCACTTACTGGGCTGTCTTTTTAGTGTTCTGAAGATATACTCGAGTTTTCTTTGTTATAGAATGCCCCCCAAAAATCTAATTTTCCTTGACATTGTTTTGTGTACTTTTTGTTGAACCCCTTGTTTTACCTCTAATTCTTTTTATCTCTGCAGTACATCACTAACCCAGTCAGTGGTTATGAATTTCGCTCTCTGAAGGACGTGCAACGTTATATTGAATCAGGAGACACAAGTAAATGCAATGTTAGGCCAAAGAAGAGAACTGCCCAGGATGCTTGTATTACACAGAATCAAGATTATGTGAGTTCCTCCTATTGTTTTCACTTTCTGTAGCTTGCATGTTTGTGTGGGCTGGAAATGTGTGAGAACAATGCAATCTACAGAAACAATTAGCTTCATCAATTGGAAGCTCTCATCGATTGGAAGTTGCAGGGATTCAGTCTCTGACTAAACTGATTAACTAACTGGTGTATCTCCTTGGCATGATGTGCATTAGCTTCATCAATTACAATGCCTTGCTAGAGCTTCTGCCCGTGTGTTTATTTCATACCACATTCAAAGTTAAATGTACCTGCGACGCCTCTTTTGGGACTGCTCGTGACGACCATTCTGTGTTATCCTGACATGGCTTGCTATGTTGTTGCGTCCGTGCAGCTCTCTGTAGAAAAGACAGTAAAGTTGTCCACGCGTTGGACCCGATGGGAGCCCCGGCCAAACCACTCCACCGTAAGATTTATACCTTGCCGATTTTTGACACTAGATTTTGCTCTCTCATGAACTAAACACCGGTTCTTCGTTCTACAGGCAGTTCAATACCTGTCGCAGATGATCCAGACGCTGTCGTTTCCAAAGAGAACTCCCAATGCGATCGTGAAGAAGCTGTCGTATATAACAGTTGATAAACATGACAAAAATTCTCCGCCGCTGTTTGGAGGACATTAAACCTGGGAGCAGAGGAAGGAAAGCTTTAAGTTGAATGCTACCATGAAGGTAATTGCTTCGTTTTGGTTAATTACCAGAGAGTGATAAATGTTGGAAAACCAATTATGTTTCCGTTTATGATAGGTGTTGGCCGACGAGCTCACGCCCAAAGCGCGATGAACCACATACATTTTATACCCCTGTTTTCTTGGCAAAAATACATTTTACTTCCTCTAATTTTAAATAGGATATTCTTGGGAATGAGATGTAATTTTAGGAGAATTACATTTCAGCATTTTATTTTATCCTAAACTATTGATCTCTCTCTCTCTCTCTCTCTCTCTCTCTCTCTCCCTCCCTCCCTCCCTCCCTCCCTCCCTCCCTCTCACTCTCTCTCTCTCTCTCTCCATATATCACACCAGCTGTTCCAGTTAGAGTAGTAGTGGCCACAAAATTTTACTGAAATAATCATGCTATTGATTCTGGAAGAAGCGTCTGCGATTCTAGGAGAAGTTTTAATTTCTCCCCAGAGATGAGCTTGATTATCCAAGAAGCTTTTCCTTTTGTAGAGATGATCGTACTTATGGAAACTCAGATGCCCTGCACCGCTGCCGGATCAAGGATGGAGCGAACTAAAACACTTCGCTGTTACAACTAGCCCTCCCTGTTCCATGAATCGACAGGTAAGTTCTATCATATGTTTTTTATCTTTGTATTGCACACATACATATAGAGAGGAGTGTGTAGTGTTGTTGGTCAAGCTATGTATATGTACGTGCATCTTATATAGATATAGGCTTGTATGCTCGTTTCAGGGTCCCATTTCTGATATACGTGTAATAATTTATGCTTGATGATCTGCTCAAATTGTTCGATAAAAATCCAAACTACAAGTTGTTCGATAAAAATCCAAACTACATGATTCTGATATACGTCCACCTACCTACAAGTTGTTCGATAAAAATCCAAACTACTGCAGGGGCAGATTAATATACGTGTAATAATTTATGCTTGATGATCTGCTCAAATTTCTACTGACATTTACCTTCAGTCCTTGATTAGTTCTTTTGCAAAGCAGGTTCAACTGTTGAAAGCTATTGATTTACTGCTTGGCCATCATGTTTGAGCTGATATTCTGCTTTTTTTCTTTCTAGAGATATTCAAGAAAGAAGACAGTGCGACAAGGCTAAAGGGCTACTATGGTAAAAATCTTTCTTTCTTTGTTGTGACCTGTCTTATTTGGTTCTATTGTGCATAAAGAACACTTTGTTTTATCAACTCCCAGCTTGATAGTTAACTCCTTCCATCTATCAACTCCCAGCTTGACAGTTAGATGTTTCCATCTTTATATTCTAATTTGATGTTTTTGATTCATGGTATATGGAGGAAGCAGAAAATGATGGAGTGCATGATGCTTCAGCAGATTCTGCATTATTGTCAAACGCCTTTCCTGAGGTGTTATTTGTTTACACCTGAGGATGAAAATAAAGTTTTATGTCCCACTAATTAGATCAACTGCTTAGGGAAAAAAGAGATGTGCCTTCTTTGCATTAGCTCCACCATGGTTCTGCCATATGTCTAATTACGATGCACTCGTTTCAGACCATTTCCACTGCACATGTGTTCGTGCTCATTTTTTGTAAAACTTTCCGCGCACCATGTTGTCGAGGATGATTTCAGAATTATATGCTCATTGGTTTCATTACTTCTTTCCCCATTAGCTCATATTACTTCTTTCCCCATGAATTATTGTTTTTTTAGGGAAATTAATTACTCCTTGGAGAATCATAGATCCATGTTCTATTTTTGTCATGTAAGTTAGGTTATAACTATGTAGTTACAACCACATATTCAGAGTTGCAATAAAAAAATTAATAATAGAAACAAGTCAATTATGCGACTCGGTTGCGTCTTTCCGCATATCAATCTTGGTTTAGGTCATTTATTATTTGATCTAGTGATTGTGTTGATGGCTTAGTTTCTATTTCTTCAGAAAGGCACAAATAGGATCAACCCTATCCAATTAAAGTTTAATCACCTCACATATACATGCTTTTTTTGAATATATATTGTTGTATTCAATTTGGCTAGGATGTAATCCCAGTGCTCCTAAAGTTATTCCCCAAGAAATCACATATTTGCAGTGTTCTTTTTGAAAAAATGTCTTCCTGCACAATACTATGTATGGCTAGCTGCTAGCTGTTGATATATATTGATTTCTGTCAAAGAGATTGCAGTTATATAAACCTTAATTAGACATCTTTGAAGGGAGTTTAGCCATTCCATATTTCTCTTTCGGGCATGTGCTGGCATGAGATTAGTACCAGCGACTGTGGTGGCTTACATGAGAAGTGTTACATGTCTTGGCATGGTTTTATATAAGCCAGTAACACCATTTTATTTTCTGTCTGTCATGATTTATCAGTTTGGTTGTTATAAATCTGTTTTTCATCAAGCTCATATCACTGTTTATTTGAATTCCTTGCATTTGCGATTAGTTGACGGTATAAGCATTATTTATCAAGTCAGTTTGTAGACTGATGTACTTGCAGACTAATAATAGTATTGACATTTGCTTACTAACTAATGTCTCTGTAGCAGGCCAATTTGTGTGTTTTTGGTTGTGGCAGACCATTTTTAGTCAAATTGAGAAACAACCGCCTTTTAGTCTCGGCCCATAACCAGCCGTGAAAGACAAGATGTTTATGCTGCCCTTCTACCTTCCTCCCTGTCCCTATTTCTCCCCATCGCGTGTTGGGCTCTCTGAAGTAAAATAAACAGGAAACTATATGCTGAAAAATGGGGTGATAAATATCCAGTTACTAGATTCACTAAATTTGTGATCCCAATATTGTGAGCAAAATAGTGAAATGTCAGGGTTTGCTCTACTGCAAATTTGCAGTTTACTTGAACTTTGTTGTTATGAGCAATTCTGGTCTGACCAAACTAATAAATGCATGTGCTTTCCATGTTTTGTTTCCAGTAAGAAGTTGATTCTGTATTTTATGTATTTGTTGTGAGCTACTTTTAACTCTGATAAAGAATGTACATTGTATTGTTATCAATTTCTATCTGGTCTATGTTAGGCCTGTCGAGATGACTTCAACTTCTGTACCCAAGACCAACCAAGGATTTATCAGTTCGGTTTATAAATTGTCTGTAAGCTACTACGTGTTGTCGTATCTTTTATGCCTAAGATATTTAGTACTAAACCTATCGGCGAAACATGCTTTCTATGTTCATGCATTATTCAGAGGCTTCTTATTGTGTGTATACAAACATTTGGACTGGCACCCTTGCGCCGAGGCGCAATCCCGATCTAGTCAGCATGTATCTATCTGATTGTCTCCCAGATCTTCTCTACCCAAAGGGTTGTCTGCTGTGAATGAAACCCTGCAGATGAGAACCCAAACTGCAATTATCCCCTCGCATCAAGTTTAGTTCCATGCGGGCCGCTGCCGCCATTCACATGTAACTAGATTACATCAAGTGATAAGGCTGAGATGCTAGACCATGTACATGTATGTTCAGTGTAAGAAAAATGCATTTGTTCCGTGTTCGTAATATGGTTGCTTTGTTTCATATGTGCACAAGTTATGAAAATTCCTGTCTAACGCAAAACACGCCGTGAAGAAATGGTTAGCAGATCTACATCTCCAGGCTTAATGCGCTCAATGACGCCTGAACCTTAAATGTTGCACAAGCAGCCAAAAGAACCTGATGTTCCTTTGACATCCAAACACTGAAGCTATAAGAACAAAAGGGTGCGATGCTTGGAGATCTCAACCAAAGATACAAGCAATGAAAAGAGATTACGAATCGAAGCTATTGACATAACATACGCAAGAACTCTGGCAAATTCCTAACACAGATCTCGCATTACCAAAAGAGGTCTAGAACACCTGAAGCATATTGGAACATTGTCGCAAGGAAATGGGAGGTGCGCCTCTCCTCCAAATTTACTTTCACAGTTTTGCAGTTTCAAGCTCCTGCTGCTATATAACAAACACGAACTAATGGCCAAAGACTGGATTCAGGGTGACCGGCGTCTTTTCTTGTTCCTGTTAATGTCCATTCCTTTTAGACTGCCGGGGCTTTCAATCTCTGCCAAGTAGCGAACTGATTTGGCAGCACCCTGCACACCTTCCTGAGAGATCCGGCAGCAGCCTATAATGGTCAGCGACTCCAACTTCTGTGAACGTGCCAACACAGCCATTCCATCATCTGTCACTTTCTTGCATTTGCGGAGTGTGAGATTGCTCAAGCAAGGAGCCTGGATAATGAAATTCATACAAGCATCAGTTATAGACCTGCAATCCACGAGCTCAAGCTTCTCCAGGAACTGTGAGGATGAGAGGCACTTCATCCCCTCGTCATACAAAATATTGACACCATTTAGCAAAAGAGCGTGAATTGGACATGACTGGATTAGCATCACAATGCCCTCTTGTGTGAAACCTATTTCAGCAGGCCAAACGGGGTCGCAAAATGTGAATGCGAGCTCAACAACCTGAAGCATAGGGCAGCTGAGAGCTAGAGCCTTTAGGCTAACATCAGTCAATGGCGTCCCAAACTCAGGCATAAGCTTAAGTGAGATCGTTTTAAGGTTGCTGCACCTCTGGAATAGTGCAATCATCTCATTCTCTTTTAGACCAATAACATACTCCAGGTAAAGCGTCTCCAATGCTTTGCACTTCCGCAGGAGAAAACGAAGTCCAATTTCTTGATCGGTTATAATATGAGCCAACCTAAGATCCTTTAAGCTATCACAGCAGATTTCATAACTATATGGGTAGCCAAGCACGTAGGAGGGGTCACAGGAGTAATTTCCAATGATCCCAAAATCAAACTTTTGGAGATTTGCCCATCCTGGACCAAACTTTAAGAGGTCATACTGGTTGATTTCATCACAATCCTTTACAACAAGTTCCCCTAGTGATCCATACCTCCCAAGGTACTCCAGCCACTCCACATTGTCTACTTCCATACAGTCAACAAGGTGGAGAACCGAAAGATACCTGCAACCAACCGCCACCCGGAAAAATCCCACTAGAAGTGACTGCTGGTGCGCAGTTCAGCCTGAGGGACCTCAAATTTTTGCACTCAGCTAGATAACCAAGACCAGTGTCATCGATGTATGAGCAGAAGCTTAAGGCAAGATCGGACAGCAAGGGGCAGTGAGATGATAAAACAAGTAGGCCTTGGTTGTTCAACTGCTCCCTGTTACTAGATTTCCACTCAGAGTAATTGATCTCTACTTTCACCAAATTGGGGAACCGGGAAAACAGCGATGCCAAGGCTTCTGTAGAAGGGTCGAGTCCACAGCCAACGCAGATAGCATCCCTGTGCTCCGCCTCAATGGTGCAGAGCTGCTTCGACACGAGGGAAAGAGAATTAAGATCACTTGTCTTGGTAATCCTCTTGACGATCTCTGCAAGCAGTGGCTCTGGGAGATCCTCCATTGAGTATATCAGCTGCACAACTTGGGCAATCTCAAGGTTCGGCAGGCGCTGAAGTAAAGATTCTATAGTCAGAATGGAACAGAACAAGATATAACCAAATAACAGCTGTAAGAGCTAATGTAAAAGGAAACATCAGTGAAATATCAAACTTCTTAATTCTAGTTTGAAAGATTCATGCGCTTATCTTCACAGCGAATGGTAACCAACTGCAGGCTAGTATTTGCATCCAAATCATGGAACAAAAAATATTACAAGGAAAAATTAATCAAACGACCAAACAGATTTCTAGACACTCCAGGGCAAGTTTTAATTATACTAGAAAAAAAAAAGGGTTGTTTCCTCTAGAATTTCACAGATAGTCCAGGCCCATACGCGGTGGGCTAACTGCATCTGCAGAGCCAAGTACGCGGTGGAAGAACGGAGCGCACGCAGACAGAGCTCAGGGTGGAATAATCGGCATCGCCTCGGCTGGCTCAGCCAATGTTGCTCGAGCAGGGGAGGGACTGGACCCAAATCGTACCTCGGAGGAGCCGACGAACCGGGAACGGCGGCGCCAGTCGGAACGGGGGAAGCTGGGCGGGAACGGCGGTGAGCAAGGGGGGCGGATTGGGCGGCGAGGTCGACGGCAAACCCTCGCGGCGAGAGCGTCGGCTGGCTTGGGGAGCTCGGATGGATTTGTTTTCTTTTTTGGCTCAGATTAGTACGCGGCAGCAACTAAGGTGGCTTGGGCTTCGGCCCGACTTGATGATGGGGCCCATATTCGACCCCAACTAACTGAATCTCGTGATTTTAAAAGACAAACTATTCCCCCCAAAAAAAATGGTCTAGAAAAACCAAACCGACTCTAATGAACAAGGAAAAAAAGCATCGCACTTAGTACGTGTGATCGAAAATGTGTGCCTAAGCGAATTCGTTGTTACCTTAATTTAACATTTAAGAAACCACAAAGCTCAAGTAGAAGAATCGGCATCGCCTCGATCGGCTGGCTCAACCAATGTTGCTCGGAGAATGGAAGGTAATGGATCGACTTAAAAATGTGTTTCATGAAATAAAAAAATATGAAATGAAAAAATTGAAATTTTAGAAAATGTTCATAACATATAAAAATGTTTCTTCCATTTAAGAAAGAAATGTTCTAACACACTACAAATTTTTGAACGTTTCAAAGATTGTTCATGAAATCATTGAAAATTGTTCAATGGGTGTTCCAAAATGATCACTTTGTAGTGTTCATGACATTCAAAGAATGTTGGCACGTATAAAAATGTGTTTGACAAAATTTTAAAAAACATGAAATGAAAAAAAAACTCGCATTTTTATAAAAATGTCCATAACATATAAAAATATTCCTTCCATTTAAGAAAGAAATGTTCTAACACTTAACAAATGTTTGCATGCTTAAAAAATTGTTCATGAAATTGTTGAAAATTGTTCAACGGGTGTTTCAAAATGATCACTTTGTACCCAAAAAAAACAACATTTATTTAAAAAAATGTTGAATGTGCATTTTACAAATGTTTAACACGTATTCAGATAAATATTCAACATGTATCTAAAAAATGTCCAGTATGTATCTGAAAAATGTTCAACCTATACAAAAATGTTCAACATGTATTCAATATAAAAAGTCGGCATGTATTTAAGAAAGAAAAACATTCACACGTTTTAGTATACCTTTCCCTTCGACGTCATTCACACGTAGCCGCGGCTGACTAGTTCTGTGTAACTCCTGATGTGTCAGGTTCAGAGTTAACTGACCATCTCACACCGGTTCGCTAGCGATTTTTGGACAGGAAAATTGTGACTCTAGCTAGGGATTTTATGGCTTTCAGATACGCATAAGAGGGCCAGCCGGAACATTGCCGCTAGGGTTTTAACCCGGTACAAGATCGGTTGCATCTAGCAACCTGAAGTCTTGGCTCTTGTAGCCATTACATCACTAATAAAGCAGAAAAGCAAAAGCAGAAAGCTGGCTGTAAAGGAAATTCAAATAGCGACCCGTTGAGTAGTTTCAGCCATCCGATGACAGATCGGTGTCGACAGCACCATCGTCTTGGCTGAGATGCAATAATGTATATGTTTTCTCTGCCATTTTACATAGATCCTGCCTTCTTTAGTCTAACGATGGAATATTACCATGAATGTTTCAGTGTAGTAAAAGGGCATTTGTTTCATGGGTGCACATGTGTTGAGTTGATAAGTTCAGAAAAATCCTATCTTTAGCATAAACTGCTTTAAAACAACGGTTAGTAGATCTCATCTCCAGGTTTAATGTGCTCAATTACGCCTGAACCTTAAATATTGCACGAGCAGCCAAGAGAACCTGACAATTCTTTGAAATTTAAAACACCGAGGATATAAAAATAAAAGGGTACCATGTTTGGAGATCTCAAACAGATGAAGGACACCTTTCAGATAGCTAAAATAAAAGGATTAATCGAAAACTCTTCCTTGGTGGATGTGATGAACAATGCATCATACCAGGATTGAGCTGAGGTGTATGAAGAAAAACAACATGATATGCTCAGGCGCTGCACATGGACAATCTTGGAGAAGGTGCTGCACAATGAACACAAGAAAGACCAGAACCGGCACAAACAATTGTCAAGCCATAGTACACACGAATTCTGGCAAATTTCTAAAACAAATCTCACACTGCCAAAACAAGTCTAGAACATCTGAAGCCAATTGGAACTTGCCAGAAGGAAATGGCAGGTGCAACTGTCCTCCGAGTTACTTTCATACTGTTGTGGTTTCAAAGTTCTGCCAATATATAGCAACACAAATTAACAGCCAAAGACTGAATTCAGGGTGACTGGCGTATTTTCCTGTACACGTTCATTCCTTTTAGGCTGTCATGGCTTTCAGTCTCCGATGAGTAGCAAACTGATTTGGCAGCACCCTGCACACCCTCCTGAGAGATCCGGCGGCAGCCTATAACAGTCAGTGACTCCAACTTCTGTGAACGTGCCAATGCAGCCAACCCATCATCTGTCACGCTACTACATTTCCGGAGTGTGAGGTGACTCAAACAAGGAGCCTGAGCAATGAGGTACATACCAGTATCAGTTATAGAGCAGCAATCCACGAGCTCGAGCTTCTCCAGGAACTGTGTGGATGACAGGCCCTTCATACCCTCGTCATCAAATATGCTGGCACCATTTAGCACAAGAGCACGAATCGGACATAATTGGATAAGCGTCACAATACCCTTCTGTGTGAAGCCTATTTCAGTAGGATAAGAGGGTTCACAAAATGTGAAAGTGAGCTCAACAACCTGAAGCATAGGGCAGCTTAGAGCTAGGACCTCTAGGCTGTCATCAGTCAATGCCGTCCTAAACCAATGATCTTCACAGCGCAGAGGCATGAGCCGAAGTGAGATGGTTTTAAGGTTGCAGCACCTCTGGAATAGTGCAATCATCTCATCCTCATTTAGACCAATAACATACTCCAGGTAAAGTGTCTCCAATGCTTTGCACTTCCCCAGGAGAAAACGGAGTCCAATTTCCGGCTTAGTTACAATATGAGCCAACCTAAGATCCTTCAAATTATCACAGCAAATGTCATAGCTATATGGGTAGCCAACCACGTATGAGGGATCAGGGCGCTCACTCAGCCAGTAAGTTCCATTAATCTCAAACTCAAACCTTTGGAGCTTCCTCCATCCTGGACCAAACTTTAGGAGGTCATACTGACTGATTCCATCACAATCCTTTAGAACAAGTTCCCCTAATGATCCATATCTCCCTAGATACTCCAGCCACTCCACACTCTCTATTGCTATACAGTCAACAAGGTGGAGAACAGAGAGATAGCAGCAACTAACTGCCACCCGAAAAATCCCAGTAGAAGTTATTGCTGGTGCAAAGCTCAGCCTGAGGGACCTCAACTCTTTGCAGTAAGGTAGATAGCTGAGACCAGCATCATCAATGTGTGCACAGAAGCTTAAGGTGACATCAGACAGCAAGGGGAAATGATGCGATAGAACAAGGATGCCTTGGTTGTTCACCTGGTCCCCATGACTGGGCGTCCAACCAGAGTAATTGATCTCCACTTTCCACAAATTGGAGAACCGGGAGAACAGTGATGTCAAGGCTTCCGTTGTAGGGTCAACACCACAGCCAACACGGAGAGCACCCCTATGCTCCGCCTCGACGGCACAGAGCCGCTTTGACACGAGGCAAAGAGAATTTAGATCACTCGACACGGTAATCCTCTTGATGATATCTGCAAGCAGTGGCTCCGGGAGATCCTCCATCGAGTACCGCAGCTGCACAACTTGGGCAACCTTGAGGCTCTGCAGGCGCTGGACTAAAAAAATTATGATCAGGGTGGAACATACAAGATAACCAGAAAACAGCTGTAACAAATAATGTACTGTAGAAGGAAATAGGGATGAAACTTTGAAAAAAAATTATACGTGTCGAAAGTTCTATGTGCTTATCTTCACAATAAACGGTAAATTAATGCAGCAGCATCCTATTTGCATCCATTCGTTGGTAACAAGAAGTGATATAAGGAATATTAAATTTAACTAACGACCTAATTATATAAATTTCTGTTGGATGGGGTGATGCATACAAAGATACCAATTAGAATTGAACAACAAACCCACATGATATCTGAACATTCCCCTTCTCAACTGAACCCGTATATCGAAATACAAACCAACATATCAGACGAACATAGCAATTTCTGCACACTCCAGAGCGGGATTTACTGCCTAAACCAAGCTATTTCCTCTAGCATTTCACAGAGATTCCAGATCCACACACAACAGCGGCCTAATTCCCTTAACAGGGCCAAGCGGGACAATGAAGTCGACCTAGGCAGTACGCGATGGAACTAACAGAGAAGGTGGAGAACCGATGCTACGCAGACATTACAGAGCGGAATCGACCAAGTTCAGGTGGAAGAGTCGACATCGCCTCGGCTGGCTCACCAAGGTTGCTTGAGAAGGAAAAGGAATGGACCCAAGTCCGTACCTCGGGCTCGGAGGAGCCGACGACCCAGGAAGGGCGGCGCCGGCCGGGGATGGGAGAGCTGGGAGGAAACGGCGGTGATTGAGGGGGTGGATTGGGCGGAGAAACCACCTCGGTGTGGTCGACGGCGAAACCCTCGGCTCCTTCGTGTGGCTTCGCACTAGTACGCAGCAGAAGGCCAGAGGCAAAGCTGGTTTGGGCTTGGAGCCCGACTCGATGATGCGGCCCATATTCGACCGGGGACCGGGCCTCAGTGCCGACCAGGCCTAATATAAATAATTAGACTCGTTTATGCACAAATTGCCTCTTCTCGAGAAAAATATATGAATAAATGACCTTAGAAAAAGTTCATGATAAATTTTATGAATTTTTTGACTTCAAAAATACAGTATAATTATTATTGTTTGCCGGAAATAAATATATTTTTTGTGTCGAGCATGATCACTTTTAAGATCTCAACACTCATGATAAAAAATAATGATATCAAGATTGTTTTTTTCGAATAATAGGAAATCTGGTAGGAGCACCACATGTTGAGTTTATACATTAGATGTGTCTCCTAGGTAGCAAGTTAACCACGCCATGTTGAAAGATTTGACTACTTCACCTATTAGATCCCTTGAAAGAAATTGAGCGGTGTATGATTTTGCATTACATGTGTTTTTTTAGAATATTTTGAAACTTCAAAGTTTGAGGTTTGAAATGTTCAAACTTTGAGCTCTATTGAGCCTGAGCTCCATTAGCAATTTCGGACTTAGATCCTACTTGTCAAAACAAATGTTTTTTTCCTCATCTGTTCCACTCTAAACACTAGGAGAGGTGATCTTCGGGCGCAACGTGCCGCCACCTCTCCTTCGATGGTAGGTCGTCCCTTCTGTTCCTCCTCTGTTAGAACTACATGTGTGGGAGTGCAAGGAGTTTGCGCTCTACTGGATGGAGTTATAACTTTCCCGATTTGTACCTTCTTGGGAGGTTTTCGTTGCTCGGCGTTTTGACACCTTCGACTGTGGTGGCGGCCACGTTTTGGTGTTATAATGAATCTAATGAAACCATTTTTTGGTGTTATAGATGTTGGCATATTTTTTACACAGACTTGGTCAAATGTGCGGAAGTTTGATTTACAACAAATCTAGAAGTTCAAAAAATTTGAAACCAAGGGAGTGTATGGCACATCTAATCTTCCACAATTCCCTTCCTTAATTTTTTTTTAAAAAAATTATCTGAGGTTACCAACGCGCCTGTAGCTCACGTTTCTGAACTAGGAAATCAGACCCCTTCAAAAAAAAAAACTAGGAAGTTAGTTTTTTTATTTTTTGAATTTGTGAAAGTCAGAACTCAGGAAGTTTGTCGCTCTAGCCGGTTTTCTCGGTTTGTTTTTTGAAAGCCCCTTACGATAGAGCCGCGCGGGAGCCAGGAGCCAAGGCGCCGCTCCTTCTCTCCGGCGATCGCCGGCGACGCCTCGCCCCGCCCCTACCTGTACCTGGGAAGCGCGGCGCTGCGCGTGGCCTTCCCCTTTCCCTTGTCCCACCTGCGGAAGATCGCGCGGAGCGACCTCTTAAATCACCTGGATTCGCGCCCCGGGCAACTGCTTCGGATCGACGCGGATCACGCTCGTGGAATCCTCTCCGACCAAAAATCGTGCCAACCTCTGACGCCAGCGCACGTCTCTAACGATCCACGGCAACGACGGCGGCCTGCTCGGCTCGGTTGGCTCCATCTGCACGCGGGGATCAGGCGCCCTGCAGGTGTTCGGTGAATTGCCCCGCTGGGGAGATCGAGTCGCTGGCGTCCGATGGTCGGGCCCCGCGTTCAAGGTATGTTTCCTCTCGATCAGTGATTACTAATTGTCAGGATTGCAAAATACTCCCTCCGTAAACTAATATAAGAGCGTTTAGATTACTATTTTAGTGATCTAAACGCTCTTATATTAGTTTACAGAGGGAGTACTTGAGATTGTACCTACTACCTAGTGACACGGTATGTTTCAGTAGTAACAAATGCTTCAGTATCCAGAATGCATCTGTACTGTAGTTGCAATTCATGCACTTCCCATTCAAGTTCTTATGAGTCAGAGTGCATATAGGATCTGGGAAACGTCACCTACCACACATGTTCATTGGATTAAGACACATGCCCGCACGCCCAGTGAGTCGAGAGACAGTGCCAGCATTTTCCAATTGGGATACAGCTTATTCATCCGCTTACACCAACTAGACCAGGAGTCTGAAAACAGGGCGAGCTAGCTAGAGCAAGGGGATTGGACAGAGCTAAGATGATTACAGATCTAGAGCCAGGGAGAAATAGGTAGATGATCAATCACGCTGAATTTGGGATTACTTTGTGAACTGCCCTCACGTTTGTGGAGCTACACCACTGATCACACTGATAATGAATCATGCTGTGCTGGAGGATTCTGGTTGCTGCTCTGTTGCGTCGTGGCAACATGCTGTAAGCTTGCAGATGTGCCTCGGGTCTTCTTACCTTGACAAACGGTACATGATAGTATCATATGAATTGCAAAGTAGCTCAGCACAGCAATGATGAGCGCGACCACAATCACAGACGTCTTCCACCCCCTGTTGGAGCCGGCTGCATAGGCCACCAGGAGAGCAAACAGATCCAGTCTGATCGTCCGGTTCATCACCTTCAGCGACCATGTCTTCCATTCTTCTTCCCTCTCGTCTGGCAGCCAATGCGGCAGCAACATGATGATGACAACGATGGAAGCCACAAAGGAAATGGAGTTGCTGTAGAAGAAGACAAGGTACCGGGGCCTCATGTTGCTGTGCATCACCGGGTCACCCGCCTCGTACCCGTTCCCACTGCTCTGCCACGCTCCGCCGGGTGGTTCCAGGCCGGCCTGGTAGGCTACGCTCGCCACCAAGATACCTAGCAGCATCAGGTATTTGCGCCTCGCGTGGTTCTTCCTTTCTTCCTTCTTTGCTTTTTCTTCTTCCCCCTGTTCATTGGGTATGGATGGCGCAGCAGCTGCCGGGATGCCATTTCTGTTTTCTTCTTCTCTGTCCTCCTGTCCAGTCAGTCTGGATCGCGGAGCAGCTACTGAGATGCCATTTCTGTTTACTTCTTCTCCGTCCTCCTGTCCAGTGGGTCTGGATGACGCAGCAACTGCTGAATTGCCATTTTTGTTTGGCTCCCTCAACAAAAATACTAGTAGCAGTCCGGCTGCAACGAGGAGGACCACGACCACCAACACGAAAATGTAGATGGATGTCTTGATGTGTTGTGTGCTTCCGGCGGCGTACGCCCCCATCAAACAAAGCAAACCCACCGCCATACAAACAGATAGCGCATTGCTTCGTATTGCTGGCCTGTACAAATTGGGGTTCACCAGGAGGATGATGAGGGCGATGGACAACATGAAGCTCACCGAGTTGCAATAGAAGAAGGCATGGTAGCGGCGTGGGTAGTTGTACAAGAGGACCGGGTCACCGGCATGGTGGCCGAGCTTGTCGTCCTGGAGCAGGAAGCCACCAGGAGGGGTGAGGCCGGCTTGGTAGGTGATGGTCACGGTCAAGATCGCGAAGAGGAGCAACCGTTTGCGCTTCTTCTCCAGCAACTGATCTTCTTGGGCGTTGTTGTTCTGGTCCCTGTGATCCAGCGTGAAGAAGACAACATGGATCACCACATAGATCAAGACAGCCCCTGCCAAAGCCATGGCGTAAATGGAGGTGTTCACGTTTCGGCAGCTCCCAGCGGCATATGCACCGAGTGAGGCCAAACAGGTCGAGTATCATGGCTGCCTCCAGCACATGGTGCTTGACTAGCTTCTCCATCTGGACCAAGACGATGGCCACCAATGAGGCCACAAACGCAACCGAGTTGCAGTAGTAGAAGGCCTTGTACCTCCTAGCGTTTGTCGCGAGGAGGATGGGGTCGCCAGCCATGTGCCCGTCACCGTTGTCCTGCCAAACGCCACCCGGCGGGTCCAACCCCGCTGTGTAGGTGATGGTGGCGGCAAGAGTGGCAAGCAGTAGAACAAGAGAGCGAGCCTTGTCCAGAGCCTCCCTACCACTGCATTAATACATATACATTGCAGAGAAAGAAGAAACATAGTTTAGTTTAGTTGCAGAGAAATAAAGAAGAAAGCAGTGTAACTGCAGTCGTATGTGTTGTTTTTCATCAGTACCTGTCACTAGTCTGCTGATTTTCATCAGTTTGTAGGGCTGAATTGGAGTAATACCAAGTGTAGAAGCCGTGGAGCAGGATGTATGCCAGAACAGCGCCAACCAGGCTGACCACGTAGGCGGTGGTGTCGGTCTTCCTGCAGCTGCCAGCGGCGTATGCGCCAATGAGGCCGACAAGCGCTACGAAGATGCACACATAGAGCACGTGAAACCGAGCCGTCTTGTCGCGGAGCTTCTTGCCGTCGATGATGAGCAGCACGGCAATGAGCAGGGACGCCACGAACGCCGTGGTGTTGAAGAGTAAAAACACCGTCAGGCGCGTGCTGTGGTGGTCCCTGAGAATCATGTCGCTTGGGCGGTGGCTGTCCCCGGTGCTGTCCCAGAAGCCACCAGGCGTGCTCAGTCCGGGCGACGTATGTGATGCTCACGGCGAACGTCGCGAGAAGCATCAGGACCTTGCAGAGCCGTTCTTCGATTTTCAGCTTCTTCCGGGACTCCTTTTCTTCGACCTTGCGGTCAGATTCAGGGTCAGGGGCGGGAATTGCGCTGGCGCCAGGCACGGCGCAGTTGTTGGTTTCAGAGTTGGGCATGCCGCCGGTGGAGCTAGAGCCAGAGTTCTTGTCTGGAAGACGCCGGTCCAGCAACTTGAGAACCATGATGTAGGCGAAGACAGCGGCCACCAGAACCGCGGTGTAGACGCTGGAAATCCTATCCCGGCAGGTTCCGGCGGCGTAGGCACCCACGAGGCTGAGCATGTCCAGCACCATGACGACCCGCAGCGGCTTGATGACCTGAACGGCGTCCTTCTTCCCCTTCTCCTTCTCCTTGTCGTGCCGAACGGCGAGGATGAGGATGAGCATGATGACCACGAGTGAGGCGACGAAGGCGGTGGCGTTGCAATAGAAGAAGGCGAGGTAGCGGTGGTAGTGGATGTCGCGGATGATGGGGTCGCCAGCGAGTCGTTGGCCGTCGTTGTGGGGGTCCTCCTGCCAGACGCCCCCCGGCGGGTTGAAGCCCGCGGCGTACGTCACGTTGACCACCAGGGTGGCCAGCAGCAGGAGGTACTTCCGCAGGGTGTACTCCCATGGCTGCTTGCTCTGCTCCGGCTGATCCATTGACGGCTGCACTCTGAGAGCAGGTGTGCTTCCTCTTAAATTATTATGATGCTGCAGAATGGAGAATTGCAGCCATAGAAGAGTGAGGAAGATAGCTGCGTGGTTATAAAACGACTTGCCTGGCGCGTCGTCGTCGGGAGGGATTAAGAGGAAGGTGCTCTGCATATTCAAAGTTCGATAGACGGAAGTCAGTCGTCGGAGAAGGGAAGCAGCAATCAACTCTTGTCCGGTCACATAAACTAGGAAATCAATCCTAGTAAGTAGTTTTCAAAGAAAAGCATTTGGAAACATTCGTGAGGGGCACACATTTTTGGATGCATGTGTTTGGTTTTCTTTGTTCTTTACTGCTCTTTTTCCAAGTGGTTTTCTTCCATCGTACACATATTGGGCTAGAGATATTTTTACTAGGCTCTCATAATTTTCCCCATCCAGTCCAAGTCATCGCCAGGCTCAACTAGGCTGGTTTGGGCCAATTATCAAAAATGGTCAAGCTTCATCACTATCAAAAGCCACTAGTAGCTGCTAAAAGACACAAGTGATGTACTATTCGGAAGGGTGTGCGGACGCATGCAGTAGCTTTCATCGTTTTCTTCATACCTTAATTAACGAGCCAGACTACATTCTCTAGGTGCTAAACGACAGCGCCTACTATAAGTAGTAGCACTTTCACTGAAGAAGATCATTAGTGGATTATAGTGGTGGATTATAGTGGGTGAGTAGTACTCCCTCCGTCCCGAAATAAATGTCTAACTTAGTATAAATTTATACTAGAACTAGTACAAAGTTGAGGCACTTATTTTGGGACTGAGGGAGGAGCTGTTAAGGGACAAGCAAATCAGGGAATTAACATATTGTCAGTGTTTGATTCTTGCATTCTTCACTACTTTAATTGATAAGCAGTGTCAAATCATTTTGCAACTTTGAATAGCTCTTTTGAAGTGTTAACCAACTGTATTCCATTGGTAATCATACAAGGGGAACAAACATGACGAAGAGATGGATCCGTTCATGGGGACGTGGAAAGCATCGGAACGGTTGCCATACAGCCGACCGCGCGAGGCTCTTTAGGGCATTTTCAATGCAAGACGCCGAGATGGGCGCTTAGGGAAATAAAACAAATATCATAAAATCAAAAGCCCATCTAAGTGCTTTTGGTTACAACGCTGGACGCTAATTACGGGAAAAGAATTCTATGAGACCAGGTCTCATGGGTTAGCAGGTGAGACCCATCCTGATGAATTACGGGGATGCTAACGAGACCGGGCGCTTCATGCAGCCTTCCATCGTACGAGAAAATAGCGCAAGCATTCGATTCCTTTTCTGGCATCGATGTCATACCTTTTTTTTTTGCAGGATTGGATGTCCCAACTGCCCCATCTTCGAGGAATTCGATCCTGGCGCCTACGCCAGCGTCCAACATTGTAGCCCTTACAAGGAATGATTTCCTTTACTTACAAGATTACATAAATCCTAACACTCTTCTTAATCATTGCTTGTCCTTGTGACCAATCATCGTTGGGATCATCTCCAAAACCCTGTGGGAATAACTAAGGTGCAGAATGGAGAATCTTTAATTATTGTGAGGCTGCAGAATGGAGAATGGCAGCCATAGAAGAGTGAGCACGATAGCTGCCTGTTTATAAAACGACTTGCGTGGCGCGGCGTCGTCGGGAGTGAGGAAGAGGAAGGCGCTCTGCATATTCAAAGTTGGATAGACGGAAGTCAATGGTCGTCGGAGAAGGGAAGCAGCAATCAACTCTTCTCCGGTCACATCAACTAGGAAGCAATTCTAGTTTTTAAAGGAAAGCATTTTGGAAACATCGTGAGGTGCACACTTTTTTGGATGCATGTGTGTTTTTTCGGCCGGGGCATGTTTTTCCTTGTTCTTTACTGCTCTTTTCCTAAGTATCTTTGGATACTTGGCAGTATTTAGCTAGAAATAATTTCTGTACTAGGATCTTAAAATTTTGCATCTTTTGTTTATGTCCTTCCATAATGCGGATGCAGACAGTCTATTTCATCTGGTGCAAGTCATCGGTCAGGCGGTGCCTTTCTCGACTCGACTGGTTTGGGCCAAATTGTAGAGCTGTGCCAGCCGAAGCTTCACTATATAAAAAAAAATACTAGTAGCTGCTAAAAGACACATGGTTGAATGGTAGTGGGAGGGTAGTAGCTGTTAGGGAAAGCAAATGTCAGGACCCAAGCCAAGAGCATACTGAAGCAGAGGAGACGGACAAAGGAGATTCAGTTAAGCAACGGTCAAGATGCATCAAGACAGATCAACGGCTCGGATGACTCCTCACCGTTTCACTTAGTAGTACTGTTATTTTTGTCTGTAACGGTATGAATTGTAACAGTGACGCCGGTGTGGACTGTAGCTTATAAGGCACGCCAAGAGAGGGGCGAGGATAGGGAGAATATTCGCTTATGTCTTAGCTTTAGATAGAACCCTAGCTTATGTATGGCAATTCGGGGTATCTGGATTTCCGATCCACAAATTGTACCTCAGACTTCTTCCAAATTACCTCAGATAATCTATGAGCTCGTCATGATCTAGTGTTCCTGGTGATTCGAGCCTTACAGCAAAACAGAGAATTAACAAATTATTAGTGTTTGATTCTTGTGTTCTCACCACTTTATTTGGTATACAGTGCGAAATCATTTTAAAACTTTGAATTGTTCTTTTGAAGAGTTGTTGTGGAAACTAAATGAATCAATCCAATCAACTGTATTCCATCAATGATCATAAAGGGGAATAGACGTGATGAAGAGATGCATCCGCTCGTGGGGGCGTGGAAAGCGTCGGGACTGTTGCCATACGGTCAACCCCACGTGCGCTTTACAAGGAAGGATTATCCTTTAATTATAAGATTAAACAAATCCTAAACACCCTCTAATCATTGATTGTCCTTGCAACCGATCATACTTGGAAGTTGGAATCATCTTCAAAAACCTTGTGGGAAAAATTAAGGAGGAATATACGGTATGCCTTGAAAAACTTCTAAAAATACAGTGAGAAAATAACATATATCGTCCATGCTTGCATTGACATTCTCTCCTTAAAAACTTCACATGAGAAATCGTTGGAGAAAACTCACAAAGGAAAAAAGTGCAATATTGACAATCTTAACAGGTTATAGTCTTGGATTCCCCCCCCCCCCCCCCCGAATTTTGCAGTCACAAAGCCGCATCACACCAATTTCATTTACATATTTATGAAACAGAGAACTTGGTAAAGACATGGGTAAATAAATCAGCGACTTTGTTAGCAAACAATTTATTTCCCTATTCTTTTCTAGTTCATGGGGATAAAACAACTTAGGAGCAATATGCTTTGTGATATACTCCTCCCTAAAGAAATATAAACACTCTTATATTTCTTTACAGAGGGAGTAGCTCTTAATATAACTTGTGTGCATTTGTAAAATATAAGTAGGATTATCTTCATAGATAATAGTAGGTGATTGCAGAGAACCAGTTCCACTTGAGCTTTGGAGAAAGTTCAGCATTGTGCGAAGCCGTATACATTCCCGAGATGGTTCATATAAAGCAATTATCTCATAGTGATTGGTGGATGTAGCCACTAAGGTTTGCTTTGCTGACTTTCAAAAGAAGGTCGTACCTCCATGTAAGAAGACACAACCAGTCCGCGATCTAGCATTACGGGGATCTGACAAGTATCCAACATCGTATTAACATACCGTGGCTCTCTCTTGTTTTTCTCAAGAGAAGGAACCAATATCATTGGTGCTCGGAACGTATATGAGAAATATTCTTCACATGGGAAATATTTGTCACCAAATGCTTAGGAGTTGTACACTTCCTTGCATAATGAGTAGTACAACCGCACTTGTAGCAAATTTGAGAGGTGCTACCCTTATCATTTTCCTTAAAATGATTCTTGCCCTTTTGAACTCCATTGCTATTCTGGTTCTCATCACATCTCCACTTTTCTTTAAACTTCCTATGGTTCTTTTTAGAACCATGAAACTTTTGAGTATTCTGAGAATTGAAATGCGCTTCAGGCAATGGCAATGTTCCCATTGGACAAGATAGATTATGGGTCGCGCTAACTGCCACACGTGTGGCAGGAAGGGAGACGCACCACACGTCTCTAATGTAAACAGATTGCCACGTCATCGCATGCATGCATGTAGGAATCTTTTTGGATTTTCAGTTTTTAAAATGTTTTATCTCTTAAACGAAAAATCTGATTGAAAATCCGTTTTCACCATTAAATCCCTCGCGATGAGATCTTCGAAACTAGATCCCATGTTGATATGTTTTTGATGAAATTTTTTTTGGATTAAAAGTTACCATGTCTATTGCATATGAATTGCCATGATGTTTACACTGAAGTTGCCATGATATGTTTCAGCAATTTTCTTCTACATTTAAAAGTAAATTTTGACATTTATAAAACGGGGAATTAAGAAACTAGACTTGCCATGAACCATAAACTAAAATTGCCATGATACATGCACGTAAAATTGCCATGGTTCATACAAAAAATAATTTTCATGGTCAAAGTACTGGAGTTGCCATCATCAAAATACTAAAATTGCCATGATCTACAAACTAAAATTGCCACATGGCAACTTTAGTTTAAGCCATATGGCAACTGCAGTGTAAACATCGTGGCAACTTCTGGCAAAAAAAATTTCGTCGAAACATATCAACATGGGGTCTAGTTTTGAAGATCTCGTCGAGACGGATTTAATGGTGAAAACGGATTTTTAGTTCGCTTTTTTATTTAGGAGATACAACATTTTTAAGCCGAAAACTAAAAAAAAAAATCTGCTGATGTCATCTATTCATACGTGGTAAAATGAATGATGATGGAGGCGTGTGGGCGATGTGCAAATGCCCACACGTGTGGGCGTTAACATTTTTGTAGATTATTCATGTCAAGAATTTTACTGTGCTTTTCCGCATGAAGAAGTGCATATACCAACTCAAAATGCTTGTATTTCCGATGACGATGTTGTTCAACAAGTATCCTCATATTGGGATGAAAAGTGGAGATCGTCTTTTCATGAGATCTACATCCGAAACTACACTATTGCAGAGTATCAACTTATAGTTGTTTTGATGCACAATAGAATTGTATGCTATAACAAACCTAAATCCCAAAGCGGATAAGTGCTTGGTCTCTTTGCGATTCAGACAACATCACCGGCCTCTATTGTTCCTAGTGCTCCTTTAACGAGTTCTAGAGTGATAGAGGACTTTCCTCCATCACGTCTTCTTCTTTTAGAGCAGGATCAAGGTAGTGTCAAATGAAGTGCAAAGCAGCATACTTTGCCATATATTTTTTTGTCATCAGTGGCAAACTCAACAAATTTCTTCAAGATATGTCAACCATACCCTGCATGAAGATATCATGCGCATTAATTTATCCTCATGTAAATTAGTTGTGTGTAAAATAAGATGCTTGATTCAAATATAAAGGTCTAGGAAAAGCCTAAACGTCCCAAAATGTGACTTTCTACAAAAAAAAAAGATAATCAATTGTAACATGACAAAGATCTTTGTTTTGTAGAACACATAGAGGTGGTTTGTAATCACCACCAAGTGGCGTAGACCTTATTCTTATGGCTATCTTAATGCCATAATTCGGGTGCATTCATTTTTGCATTAATCACATGTAGGTAATCACTTCTAAGTAGTGTAGACCTTACTTTTATGTTACTTCGCACAACCTTTTGTTAATTCAAACATTTTGAAGATAATCACTACACGGTGATGTAGACCTTGCGCTTGTGAATAAAGTTATACATTGTGATAAATGCAATCCATAAGTAGTGTGTAATTTTTCTAAAGTAGTCATATCATTTTTAAGCATAATCAACATATAGCAATTAAAATTGCATCTATACATATGTTGATATAAAATGTGTAGACATCACATAGTGATATGCTAGAAATTAGACAAACACATATATATAAAACTGAAAAAGATAGAATCTAATCAGAAAAGAAATACGAAAAATAGCAATAGTCTAAAACTAGGTAGCCTAGTATTGTGGCTCAGGCAACCCTTATTTTTGTTTCTATAAAAAGAAATCGGATGCTCGTAACAGAGCATGGGCTAGTGCCCAAACGGCCTTTTGTCCAAGCGTGGGTAACTTTAGCCCAACCGCACGATCGGATAAGGGAGGTGGCGAGATAATTTTTTTCGCCCCCATCGACCAACCGCTCCCGATCCCGACCCAAGCCAGGGACGATAGTGGGCATCTCTCGGCCATCTGGCGTGGTCACCCCAACAACGAGGGGCAGAGAGCACGAGCTCACCCTACTCCTCCTTCGAAGAAGCATGCTACGTCTTGAGCTTGCGTTGGTTTTTCTTGAAGAGGAAAGGGTGATGCAGCAATAGTAGCGTAAGTATTTTCCTCAGTTTTTGAGAATCAAGGTATCAATCCAGTAGGAGGCTTCTCAAAACTCCCACGCACCTACACAAACAAACAAAGAACTCGCAACCAACGCAATAAAGGGGTTGTCAATCCCTTCACGGCCACTTGCGAAAGTGAGATCTGATAGAGATAATATGATAAGATAAATATATTTTTGGTATTTTATAATATAGATGCAAAAAAGTAAAGATGCAAATAAAACTAGATTGAAAGCTTATATGATAAAGGATAGACCCGGTGGCCATAGGTTTCACTAGTGGCTTCTCTCAAGATAGCATAAGTATTACGGTGGGTGAACAAATTACTGTCGAGCAATTGATAGAAAAGCGAATAATTATGAGATTATCTAGGCATGATCATGTATATAGGCATCACGTTCGTGACAAGTAGACCGACTCCTGCCTGCATCTACTACTATTACTCCACACATCGACCGCTATCCAGCATGCATCTAGAGTATTAAGTTCATAAGAACAGTAA
This sequence comes from Aegilops bicornis, assembly GCA_021605145.1. NCBI lineage: Eukaryota > Viridiplantae > Streptophyta > Magnoliopsida > Poales > Poaceae > Aegilops > Aegilops bicornis. Next base: position 652,315,839 of record CM038674.1, read on the forward strand.
CACATTAAGAAAGATGACATGATGTAGAGGGATAAACTCATGCAATATGATATAAACCCCATCTTTTTATCCTCGATGGCAACAATACAATACGTGCCTTGCAACCCCTGCTGTCACTGGGTAAGGACACCGCAAGATTGAACCCAAAGCTAAGCACTTCTCCCATGGCAAGAAAGATCAATCTAGTAGGCCAAACCAAACTGATAATTCGAAGAGACTTGCAAAGATAACTCAATCATACATAAAAGAATTCAGAGGAGATTCAAATATTTCTCATAGATAAACTTGATCATAAACCCACAATTCATCGGATCTCGACAAACACACCGTAAAAAGAGTTACATGAAATAGATCTCCATAAGAGAGGGGGAGAACATGGTATTTATATCCAAAAAGAAAGAAGAAGCCATCTAGCTAATAACTATGAACCCGAAGGTCTGTGGTAAACTACTCACAACTCATCGGAGGGGCTATGGTGTTGATGTAGAAGCCTTCCATGGTCGATTCCCCCTCCGGCAGAGTGCCCGCGAAGGCTCCAAGATGGGATCTCGCGGATATAGAAGGTTACAGCGTTGGAAATTGTTTTTCGTTGGTTCCCTGGATGTTTTCGGGGTACGTGGGTATATATAGGAGGAAGAAGTAGGTCGGTGGCCGCCCGAGGGGCCCACGAGACAGGGAGGCGCGCCCTATAGGGGTGGGCGCGCCCCCCACCCTCGTGGCCGCCTCGGCTGCTTCTTGGCTAGCACTCCAAGTCCTCTGGATCATGTTCGTTCCAAAAATCATGCTCCCGAAGGTTTCATTCCGCTTGGACTCCGTTTGATATTCCTTTTCTTCGAAATACTGAAATAGGCAAAAAAACTACAATACGGGCTGGGCCTCCGGTTAGTAGGTTAGTCCCAAAAATGATATAAATGTGTAAAATAAAGCCCATAAACATCCAAAAGGGTAATATAATAGCATGTAACAATCAAAAATTATAGATATGTTGGAGACGTATCAAAGCACCAGGGAGCCGCGTCCCGCGTGAGACTCCAACGAAGTGCCCATTCTTGAGTCCAAGACTCTAGGCTCCACTCCCCTGCCAGCGCCAGCCTTAGCTTGCACAACGTGTGACACGATTAAGCTGTCGTGGTGTGGCAACTACGATGGGGTAGCAGAGCTGCTTGTTCCATTGTTGAAGGCGTCCCACGCACAACAACCCGGGGCTAACACTTGATCGGTCTGGTGTCCACCTCCTCATGTGCTAACGTTGGAGACGACATGTTTGGGATTCCAATGATCCTAGTGCCACGGGCTCAGCCTCCTCCTCGGCGCCGTAGTCTTGTGGTGGAGATGGTAGCGGAGTTGGACACGGGCCCTAGTCTTGCAGCCGGTGCCATCGTAGTGTAGGAGCTATGAGTTTTGGCTCGATGTCAGCGACGTCGATGTCCATCGTGTCATCTACGGGCTCCATCACTTCGTCCCTGTGAAGCATTGGAGCGGCTGGTCCTGCCAGAATCCGTGTTGGAAGTGGTGTTGCCACCGACATGGACGTATCGGGTTGAGCATCAGAAGGTCTGACATGGTGGTGAGCGCTCATTCCTCGGGCACCATGTCCTCGATGAAGGTTGTAGGGACGCTTTCCAAGCGATGGAAACCATGTGGCCTCTGAACGGACGAAGGTCGTCTGCATTGCGGTGGTGGTGATGAGGCTCGCCAATACAACGATGGTGACGTGCAATCAGGCAACGTCGATGACCATCTTCCCGAAGCAGACGAAGGAAGAATCCAGTAAGCATCTGGCATTGTTGCCTATCTTTACTTTCTTCCCATTATTGTTGTTTTTCCAGCGTGTTCGATGGCGAGTTCCACCAATTTCTCTTTCTTAGTTTGATACAAAGTGTTGATAACGTGTTGTGTTGTGAAAACTGTATGAAACAATCCAATCAATTGTATTACATCGATGATCATAGAATATGCACAAGGGCAACACATGTGATAAAGAGATCCGTCAGTTCGTGGGACGTGGAGAGTGTCGGGACGCTTGCCATATGATAAACCGCACGAGGCACTTTTCACGAAGGATTATCCTTTAGTTACAAGATTAAATAATTATATTCTATGACCATTGATGGAATACAGTTGGTTTGATTGATTCATTCAGTTTTCACCACAACACGTCAACAACACTTTATCTCAAACCGAGAGAAAGAGAACTTGGCAGAACAAGTTGGCAAATTCGCTGGAAAAACAACAACAAAGGGAAGAAAGAAAAGGTAGGCAACAATGCCTAGAGGTTTACTGGCATCTTCCTTCGTCTTCTTCGGGGAGATGGTCGTTGAAGTCGCTTGATTGAACGTTGTTGTCGTGGTATTGGTGGGCTTCGTTGCCACCATCGTAATGCGGACGATCTTTGTCATTCGTAGGTTGTCGGCATGGTTTCCATCATTTCAGAGAGCGCCGCTGTAGCTTTCATCAAGGATATGGTGTCTGAGGAATCAATGGTCGCCACCATGCCAAACTTTTCGATGCTCAGCCTGGACTGGCCATCCTGGTGGCAGCACCATTTTCGGTCAGTATTCTGGCAGGACCAACCGCTTCAATGCTTCACACAGATGAAGTGATGGAGCCTGCGGACGAGACGGTGGAGTCAACATCAAACCGGAACTCTCAACTCCTCCTTCATTGTGACCGTGCCCGCTGCACAGTAGGTGCACAGTAGGGGCATGTGCCCAACTTTGCCGTCGTTTCCACCACCAAACTACGATGTCGAGGAGGCCAAGCCCACAACACTAGTACCACTGAGATCCTTGGACATGTCATCTCTAACTCCCGCGCATGAGGAGGTGGACTCCGCGACTGCTTCGTCACGCTCGACCCTGGGTGGCGCCTCCCTATGCCGGCTATTTGCGTGTGGGGATGTCTTCAATAACGGAGAACCAGCTTTGCCGCCCCATTGCCAGGGACGGAGCTCCCATGTATTCACTGGTGTCAATTGACACCAGTGCCTTCTGGCTTTTCATCTAATAGTATTAACAAAAACTGTGTATGACCCCAGCCCAAAAATTCCATTGACCCCAGCCCAGCAGCAGACCAGCTAATCCCTAAAGCCTTAGCCCATTAATTTCTAAAAGAAATCGACAGCCTGCGGCAGCAAACAACGATACAAGGCCAGGCCCAATGCGTACGCACTATGTATCAATTAATCGATGTACGCTACCCGGCTGCTGTACGCGTACGCGAACAGACAGACGCCCTCGCCTCTTCGCCTCCTATCTCGAACCCTAATTCCGCAGCCGCCAGAGCTTAATCGGCGATTTAACGACGGCGAACTCGACACCGTTTCATCAGGTGAATGTTGACATCGGCTGACCGTCCATCAGTGCATAATCTTTAATTTGCAAGTGTTGGCTCTTCCAATCCCAGGTAATTTGCACCTTCTCTCGCCTCTCGATCTCTAGACTGTCTGCAAGACTACAATTCTACATGTGCTTTGATTTCATGATGGCTATTGGCTAAGTAATTTTTTTAGTTTATTTTCTTTGATTTGCCCAGGATATGGATAAATTTTTGTTCAAAGGGAAACAACCAGCATTAGATATTAATGTGGCAGGGACTTCAAGGCCAGTTAGACCAGCACTTGATTTGCTATGTGGAGAAAGACATATTTTCTACAATAACAAATGACGATGTGATTGATATATTTAAGAAGATAAAAGATCAAGAAGGGAAGTTATGAAATGTGAGTCTCATATCACTTTATTTTTTCCTTAACGATACTTATTTTCTGCACTATTTCTTTCTTACTATTGTTGTGAAAATAATATGTACTTTTGTTCATCCTTTACAGAAAGTTACAAATGAAACATTCCAAAGTCATCCTTTTGCCTATTATTTCCGGAATATGTAGAGAAGTGTTATTTTATGACTTTGCAATACTCGCTATTTGGTATGATTTTTTTAGATATAATAATAATATCACCTGCATATTGTTGCTTTTTATGTCGCTCTCGGCCATTATCTATGTTGTTGCACCACTATAATTTCTGCTAGCGGCTTAGCGTGGGAAGCGGTTGACACCAGTGCCTATTTTTTCTAGCTTCGTCCCTGCCCATTGCAGTTGACATGTCGCGGTCGCTTCATCATGCTGGCAAGGGTTGATGCAGCTTGCCGATCGGGGAATTTGAACCCAGCGGGTCTTGGATTCACGAATGTACACTCAATGGAGTCTCACATGAGACGAGGCTCCATGGTGATTCTTCTTTAGAGGACGAGGATGGCAACGCTGGGGCTCTCTATCCCTTGTCATTGATGTGACAATGACAGATGTCTGAGTGGTGGCCGTAGCCGCTGCTTGGATCAGGATTGGGGACGGTTAATCAATGGGGACAGAAACCGTCTCGTCGCCTCCCTCACCCGATTGTGCAGTTCGACTGGTGAAAAGCCACCCATGTTCGGCCAAAAGGGCGGTTGGGCAGCAAAGAAGAATCATAAAGAGAAAAAAAAAGGAGGCATGAGACACGGTAGTAGGCTGGCAAGTTTTGGCCTATTGCCATTTTTTCCATATTTCTTTCTTGCTTAGCTTCTCGTTTTTTGAGTTTTTGTGCATATGTGTTGTTAGTAACACTAGTAAAAAACAGGGCATTTGTCCCGGTTCGTAAGGTCCTTTAGTCCCGGTTTTTGAACCGTGACTAAAGGGTCGTTACTAATGCCCCCCCCCCCCCTTTAGTCCCGGTTCTTACACGAACCGGGACAGATGGGCATCTACATGGCCGCTGCTCGCAGCCCAGGCAGGAGGGTCTTTGGTCCCGGTTGGTGACATAAACAGGGACCAAAAAGGCTTCCACGCGTCAACATTTCAGTGGCTTGGGTTTTTGTTTTTTTAAGGGGGGAGGGGTTGGGGGTTTTGGGGGGTTAGTTTAGGTGTTTCATATATTGTGTTAGCTAGCTAATTAATAGAGAGAGAAGTGTCCTCTCTTATGTCCGTGCTAGGTCGACGCTACGTACTATATACATAGAGAGGCCCTCGACACGCTAGCTAGTAAGAAAATGAAGGAAACCATTAAGTACAGAAGTTCGTCATGCATACCGAGAGAAGTGATCGATCGACCTCTCCTTCTCCGAGAAATTGGTCGAACAACAAGTTTTCAGATTATCTATCCGACGCCATCGCTACATACATATACAATATGTAAGATCTATTACAATCCCCTAGCATTTGAAATCAACTTCCACATGGTATTCTCCGGCTTTATTGATGACGTGGTCAAGAAAGAATCCCGCCAATTCCTCTTGAATTGCTTTAATGCGATCTTGTGATAGGAATTCTTTCCGCATCTGCCACGTCTAATTTGAAGAAGGGGGTTAATACATATATATGAATGAAACTCAACAGAAATGATGGTGTAATAAAGTGAAATTGTGAATATTATTGCTTACGCACTTCATATTCTCTTTTAGAGTAGCCCCGCTTATTTTTCAATGTCGCGTTGTAGATGAACTCGCACACGTGGTATCCACAGTAATCATTCCCTTGTTCCTGCCACAAGCACTTTACGAGAAATAGAGGTCAATCAAACTGATAATGAAGCATTATAAATGGCATTGATGAAAGTATAGCTATAGAATCAACAGGAGATGCGCGCAACTTACTAGCCAGTAGTACTTACGTCCGGGTATGTATATCGCAGCTCCTTCGGCAGTCCCGGAGCTTCTGCGGTGAACTGTTTCCAAACCCTGCAAGACAAAGAAAATAATTATTATTACTTGAGATATCAGGAAATGAATAAAAAGTTGCCGATATGGTGCGATAATGATCGATTGAACTTACTTGTTGAGCAATTTAGTCATGTCCGCATAGGTTTCGGGATCTTTTCGTCTCGAGTCTAAGACGGTTACTAGTCCCCGCTCAAGCTTAATCTCCAGAAGAACATAGTGGTAGCTGCGCACGCATGCATAACTCATTACTATAACCTCGCTCGAGTAATAAGGGAAACCGAATATGCACACGACAGTAACACTCACTTAAAGTTGTAAGGAAAGAGTATGGTATCTTTGTTTTGATTTTTGATCAACGATTGTAGCAAGTTGGCCTCGGCGTCTTCGGCGTGCTTTTTAACCTGAATTTCATCTATGATATTTGTGTTAATGAACCCAATATCATACATTTCTTGTTTTCTGCACTCGACGATCTTCAATCTGCATAATATAGTGAGGATAATTAATTATAAATACATGCAATGAAAGAGCTAGCTGAGCTATATATAGAGACTTAATGAAAGAAATAGTACTTACAGACAGTAGCAAAAGACCGTTAATTTATCGAGGGCCTTTTGATTGAAGAACTCGAAGAACTCCTCAAATGGAACAGCCAACAGATCAGTTCCAACGAGGTCGTGCTCCTCTTTAATGTTTAGATACAAAGAATTCGTCCCCCCAGACTCTCTACATGTTTTCATGTACCAATTATGGAATCTTCGCATGATCGTTGTTAGCGATTTTTCATCTTTGACGAGAGGCTTCCCTGCATCAGATCTCGTATGTCCACCTCCATGAAATCGTGAAGTTGATCGTCGTGCGTGTAATCTGCAAGATTGCCATAACCGGCCACCGTCCCCAGAGCATTAGCGACGATGTCGCCGCTAGACACATTGAGCGGGGGGCACGATTGATTTGCTTGTTCGCCGAGCTGGGGAATTTTTTTCGCAGCTGCTCATTCTTTTGACCTTTGATGTCTGACAGTACTTACCGACCTCCCGCCTTTGGCTATACTGCTAGACACTAGAGCAGACGGAGCGGCTGCGGCGTCTGTCTTCTTTTGTGCTTGCTTACGAGGCAGAGGAGAAGGACTACGACGCGCCGGAGCAGCCGGGGCGGCGGCGGGTCTCTTCCGCCCTTGCTGGCGAGGCAGAGAAGGAGGAGGCTGCTGGCTTCTCGGGCGCGCCGGCGCAGGCGGAGTGCCGCCACGCGCCGGAGAAGGAGGCCGACTGCCCTGATCGTCACTCGCCGGAGGAGGAGGCGGTGGAGTAGGCGGAGTGCCCTGACTCGCCGGAGGAGGAGGCGGTGGAGGAGGCGGAGTGTCCTGACTCGCCGGAGGAGGAGGAGGCAGAGGCGGAGGCGTCCAGTTCGGAAGGTTGATGAGCTCCTTCCGCCATAGGCATGGAGTCTTCAGAGTAGAACCCAGCCTAGTCTCCCCTTCACCGGTAGGGTGGTCAAGCTGGAGGTCCTCAAATCCCTCCTTATTTCATCCACCATCACCCTAGCATATCCTTCTGGAATCAGCCGGCGGTGATAAGTTACGCCGAGTTCAGTAGGTTAAACAGAGCCAACAGCCGCCTTGACCTTCAAATTCATCCATTGCGTCATAATGTGGCAATTTTGAGATTGCGTGATAGCATCCACGGGATAGCTGGCAGGAGCCGTCAAGACATGCTCTGGCTGAAGCAGCTCGGTGGAAGCCATGCTGCTTCTCCGCTGAGATGGCGGGGTAGCTCGGGGGAAGCTTCGCGTGTCGTTTGCTGCGTTACGCTTCGTTCCTCTAGCCCCATTACCCTTTTGTGCAGCGCCTGCAGCTGGCGCTGCTCCGCTTTCTTCCTCCTCTCCTGGTTTTGTAACCCCTCCATCCGGAAAATCAACCTTCCACGGAATGGAGCTGGCGTGCCTCGTGTCCGGCCCTGTGGTGCTCAGGATTTCCGAGGGCCATTGTGAGCTCGTCCTTCTCCCTGTCTGGAACGAACGTCCCTTGCTGCGCTGCATCGATATAGTGCCGAAGCTTGGTGACTGGTATTTTCAGTTGCTCGTCCGTCCAACGGCACTTCCCTGATACAGGGTCCAAGGTTCCGCCAGCCCCGAAGAACCAAGTCCGGCAACGGTCTGGCCAGTTCATTGTCTCTGGTTCGATCCCTTTATCAAGCGAGATCATTCTCAGCCTTGGACCACTTAGGCCGGGCTTTGAGGTAGCCACCGAATTTCGCAAGCGATGGTGAAACTTCTTCTTCGCAACATTTTTCTTGTTTGTCTCCGACATCTTCTTACTCTTTTCCGATGTCTTGTGGGCCACAAATGCAGGCCAGTGATCTTTGATCTTCTCATATTTGCCGATGAATTATGGTGTCTCTTCTTTGTCGACAAACTTTTTTAGCTCTTTCCTCCACCTCCTGAATAGACTTGCCATCTTCTTAAGAGCACAAGACTTGATTAATTGCTCTTTAACTGGCTTCTCCGGATCCTCCTCTGGTGGTAGGGTGAAATTTGCCTTCAGCTCAGTCCAAAGATCATCTTTCTGCATATCATTGACATAAGACACCTCAGGGTCTTCCTCCTTAGGCTTATACCATTGTTGGATGCTGATCGGGATCTTGTCCCTAACAAGAACCCCCTTGACCGAAAGCAGAAAATGCGTTCTTTGTCTGGATGGGTTCAATCGGTTCGCCGTCGTGCGCGATTGCTGTGATCTCAAACCTTTCATCGGAGCTCAACTCTTTCTTCGGGCCTCGTCTCCTTACCGAAGTTGTGCTTGATCCGAAGGGCTAGAAAAAGGAAGAAAGACGAGAGTTAATTAATATGTGTACATATACCAAAACAATGAATTCATCAATTAACTAGTCAGCACGGGCTTAATTAATATATATATATACCTGGCCAGACTCGGTTCGGTCACCGGAGCAGTCAGCACGGTCTCCTTCTTGTACCTCCATTGGGTCACCGGAGCCATCATGAACTTAGCCCTCTTCTTGTACCGGCATTAATGGGCCGGAGACATCATGAACATAGCCCTCTTCTTCACCCAGTCCCTCCTGACCATCGGTGTCGTTGAGAAATGACGCAACGACATCACTTCCTTGTGCGATTATGTCCCCAACATCGCTTCGTTGCTTCATCTCGGGAGTGCTCCATAGTTTCTGCAAATATTACAACATGTCAATTATTATTCAAACATGGTACATATGGATATATATTAGTGGCAAACGTAGAACTAGCTAGCTAATTACAATAAGGAATCATGTTAGTGGCCTCGACGCTGCTTCTCTAGGGTTTGGGGTGGCCTAGAAAACGCTTCAAGGGTTTGGGGTAGCCTCGACACAATGCTTCAAGGGTTTGGGGTGGCCTCGACGACAACGCTCTTTTAACTTGGTAAATTTGGGTGGCCTCGAGAGAGTTTGTCGAGTAAGGGCACGGTGGGAGGGGGTAGGAGACCAACATCGTTTTTTCTCTAGGGTTTGGGTGTCCTCGAGAGTTTTGGTCGAGCGAGAGGGACGAGGGGGGTGCTGCCGTGGTATAAGTTATCACGGTCGAGAGGGGGTATATATATCGACCGCCCCTCATGTCGAGGTTATCCGGGAGGGGTTATATCGACAACGACGCGACCAACATATACATGGGAAAATAATGTTATCGGGAGGAGGTATATCGACCTCCCCTCGTATTGAAGTTATCGGGAGGGATATATCGACAACCATGACCGATAAAACATAAGAAAGCGAAGAAGAAATAAAAAGAGGAGAAGAAAAAGGAATAGAGGAGAAGATCGAAGAAAAAAGAAAAAAAGGAGAAGAAGAAAGGAATGAGGAGAAGAAGAAAAATAGAATATATTTTTTCTTCTTCTCGCCTATTCCTTTCTTCTTCTCCTTCTTTTCTTCTTTTTCTTCTTATTTATTTCTCCTCTTGTCCTCCTTTCTTCCTCTTTTTATTTTCCTTTTTCCTCTCATTCTTTTAGTATTGCTTGTTTTTCTTAAAAAAATGTTCAAATAGAAAATTTCGAAAAAGTAAAGGTTTTTCCTAATGCATTGTTCATATTTCATCAACATATACACATACAAAAAAGCATACATACATACATATATACATACAAAAAAAGCATACATACATACATATGTACAAAAAAGCATACATACTTTCCTAGCTAGCAAAAAAAAGCATACATACATACAAAAAAAGCATACATATACATAAATATTTTTTTTGCGGCAAGGGGCAGGGCAGGGGCGCGGCGGCTCACTATGGGCGGCGTCGGCGACGGCGAGGTCGGGGCCGGCCTGAGGCAGAGGCGGTGGCGTCTTGAGGCAGGGGACGGCGCTGTGGCGACGCTGGGCGGCGACGCAAGGCTGGGCGCGACAGGCGGGACGACATCGGGCAGGGGCGCCAAGGCTCGAGGACGACGTCAGGCGACGGCGACGGTAGGGCGGCGGACGGTGTCGGGGCAGCGGCGATGAGCTCAAGGCGTCGAAGGGCAAATGGAGATGAGAAACTGAAATTTTCACAAGTCCTGGTTATATACCAAGAGCATTGGTCCCGGTTCGGAGTGCCACCAACCGGGACCAAAGGCCTTGCGCTGCCCGCAGCCAAAAGTTTAGTCCCACCTCGCTAGTTGGGAGGGGCTCGGAGTGGTTTATAAGCCCCACTGCGGCTACCCTCTCGAGCTCCTCTCAAATGCAGGCTTACGGGCCTAATCTCACATTGTGTTGTGCCAGGCCTATTGGGCCTCAAGGGCCTGAATCCTGGCCTAGATTGGGTTTCTAGTCGTATTCAGGCCGTGGTGGCCCAATAGGTGGCAGTTTTTTTCCAGTTTTTTTGTTTTGTTTTTTGCATTATTTATTTTCTTTTGTTTTGTGCTTTATTTTTTTAATTCTTTTTGCTTTTAGTTTTAGAAAAATTATAAACTTTCTGTTAGTGCCATTAGTTTTCAAATTTGAAAACACTTTTTTTTCTTTGTTGCTTTATTTATTTTATTTTGTTTCTACTTACAACAAAATACTTATTGTTGCTATTTTTATATTTTTTCCAGTTTTTTTGTTTTGTTTTCTGCATTATTTATTTTCTTTTATTTTTTGCTTTATTTTTTAATTCTTTTTGCTTTTAGGTCAGCAAAATTATAAACTTTCTGTTAGTGCCATTAGTTTTAGAAAAATTATAAACTTTCTGTTAGTGCAATTAGTTTTCAAATTTGAATAATTAAAATTCAACCTAAATTCATAATAAAGCATTTCAAATGAACTCTGAAAAAGTTGAAAGTTGGCATGGTATCATAATTTCACCCACATAGGATGTACATGTACCAAACAGACAATGGTATCATACTCGTCTATTACAAAGTTGGCATGGTATCATCATAATAGTTGCGGGAGAAAGTCTTTACTTTTTCTTTGCTTGTGTCATTTGCTTATTGCGCCGTAACCATGGATAATCTTCATCGTTTATCAGGATGCGGGGTCAGCCTTGACTTTGAAGGGAGGAATTTCATGAAACTTTTCATAATCTTGAGACATGTCATCTTGCCCTCCACTCCCACGATGTCCCTTTTTCCCGAAAAGAACTATGTGGCGCTTTGGCTCATCGTATGATGTATTCGCTTCCTTATCTTTTCTTTTTCTTGGTCTGGTAGACATGTCCTTCACATAGATAACCTGTGCCACACCATTGGCTAGGACGAACGGTTCGTCAGTGTACCCAAGATTTTTCAGATCCACTGTTATCATTCCGTACTGTGGGTTTACCTGTACCCCGCCTCTTGACAGATTGACCCAGTTGCATTTAAACAAAGGGACCTTAAAATCTACTCCGTAGTCAAGTTCCCATATGTCCACTATGTAACCATAATATGTGTCCTTTCCCATCACGGTGGCTACATCAAAGCGGACACCACTGTTTTGGTTGGTGCTCTTTTGATCTTGGTCGATCGTGTAAAATGTATTCCCATTTATCTCATATCCTTTCCAAATCATTGCAGTCGAAGATGGTCCCCTGGACAACAAGTACAACTCATCACAAACAGTGCTGTCACCTCTGAGACGTGTTTCCAACCAACTGCTGAAAGTCCTGATGTGTTCACATGTAATCCGATCGTCGCCGCTCCGGGTGTTTGGAGCGCAGACTGTTCTTGTGTTCATCGACATACGGGGTCACCAAGGTAGAGTTTTGTAGAACTGTGTAGTGTGCTTGAGACCAAGAATATCCGTCCCTGCATATTATTGAGGCCTTTCCAAGCGTGACTTTTCTCGTCAGTCTCCCCTCATACCGCGATTTAGGGAGACCTATCTTCTTAAGGCCAGGAATGAAGTCAACACAAAACCCGATGACATCCTCTGTTTGATGGCCCATGGAGATGCTTCCTTTTGGCCTAAGCGATTACGGGCATATTTTTTAGGACTCCATGAACCTCTCAAAGGGGAACATATTGTGTAGAAATACGGGCCCCAGAATGACAATCTCGTCGACTAGATGAACTAGGACGTGCGTCATGATATTGAAGAAGGATGGTGGGAACACCAGCTCGAAACTGACAAGACATTACGCCACATCACTCCTTAGCGTTGGTACGATTTCTGGATCGATCACCTTCTGAGATATTGCATTGAGGAATGCACATAGCTTCACAATGGCTAATCGGACGTTTTCGGGTAGAAGCCCCCTCAATGCAACCGGAAGCAGTTGTGTCATAATCACGTGACAGTCATGAGACTTTAGGTTCTGGAACTTTTTCTCTGGCATATTTATTATTCCCTTTATATTCGACGAGAAGCCAGTCGGGACCTTCATACTGAGAAGGCATTCAAAGAAGATTTCTTTCTCTTCTTTCGTAAGAGCGTACCTGGCAGGACCTTCATACTGCTTCGGAGGCATGCCGTCTTTTTCGTGCAAGTGTTGCAGGTCCTCCCGTGCCTCAGGTGTATCTTTTGTCTTCCCATACACGCCCAAGAAGCCTAGCAGGTTCACGCAAAGGTTCTTCATCACGTGCATCACGTCGATCGAAGAGCGGACCTCTAGGTCTTTCCAGAAGCGTAGGTCCCAAAATATAGATTTCTTCTTCCACATGGGTGCGTGTTTCTCAAATCATCCGGAACAGCTAGTCCGCCGACCCTTTCCAAAGATTACGTGTAAATCATTGACCATAGCAAATGCGTGATCACCGGTACGCATAGCGGGCTTCTTCCGGTGATCTGCCTCGCTTTGAAATGCTTGCCTTTCTTTCGACATTGGTGGTTGGTCGGAAGAAATCGGCGATGGCCTGTACACATTCTTCCCGCAGCTTCCCAGGTATATACTATCGGTGTCAAGTAAACAGTGCGTGCATGCGTGATATCCCTTGTTTGTCTGTCCTGAAAGGTTACTGAGAGCGGGCCAATCGTTGAAGGTGACGAACAACAACGCCTTCAGGTCAAATTCCTCCTGTTTGTGCTCATCCCACGTACGTACACCGTTTCCATTCCACAGCTGTAAAAGTTCTTCAACTAATGGCCTTAGGTACACACCAATGTCGTTGCCGGGTTGCTTAGGGCCTTGGATGAGAACTGGCATCATAATGAACTTCCGCTTCATGCACATCCAAGGAGGAAGGTTATACATACATAGAGTCACGGGCCGTGCTGTGATTGCTGCTCTGCTCCCGAAAGGATTAATGCCATCCGCGCTTAAAGCAAACCATACGTTCCTTGGGTCACTTGCAAACTCATCCCAGTATTTTCTCTCGATTTTTCTCCACCGCGACCCGTCGTGGTGCTCTCAACTTCCGTCTTTCTTACGGTCCTCACCGTGCCATCGCATCAACTTGGCATGCTCTCCGTTTCGAACAGACGCTTCAATCGTGGTATTATAGGAGCATACCACATCACCTTCGCAGAACCCTCTTCTGGGGGCTCGCCGTCAACATCACCAGGTCATCTCGTTCGATCTTATACCGTAATGCACCGCATACCGGGCATGCGTTCAGATCCTTGTACGCACCGCGGTAGAGGATGCAGTCATTAGGGCATGCATGTATCTTCTCCACCTCCAATCCTAGAGGGCATACGACCTTCTTTGCTGCGTATGTACTGTCGGGCAATTCATTATCCTTTGGAAGCTTCTTCTTCAATATTTTCAAGAGCTTCTCAAATCCTTTGTCGAGCATGACATTCTCTCGCCTTCCCATCGCAGCAATTCCAGTACGGTACCGAGCTTTGTGTTGCCATCTTCACAATTGGGGTACAACCCTTTTTTTGTGATCCTTTAACATGCGATCGAACTTCAGCTTCTCCTTTGGACTTTCGCATTGTGTCCTTGCATCGACAATGACCCGGCGGAGACCATCATCATCGGGCACATCGTCTGGTTCCTCTTGATCTTCAGCAGCTTTGCCTGTTGCAGCATCATCATGCACATCGTCTGGTTCCTCTTGATGTTCAGTAGCATCATCGTATTCAGGGGGCACATAGTTGTCATCGTACTCTTCTTCTTCGCCGTCTTCCATCATAACCCCTATTTCTCCGTGCCTCGTCCAAACATTATAGTGTGGCATGAAACCCTTGTAAAGTAGGTGGGTGTGAAGGATTTTCCGGTCAGAGTAAGACTTTGTATTCCCACATATTGGGCATGGACAACACATAAAACCATTCTGCTTGTTTGCCTCAGCCGCTTCGAGAAAATCATGCATGCCCTTAATGTACTCGGAGGTGTGTCTGTCACCGTACATCCATTGCCGGTTCATCTGCGTGCATTATATATAATTAAGTGTGTCAACAACTATTACAGAACATCATGAATATATAATTAAGTGACCAAATTAATAGAAGTTCATCATCACATTAAAACCAAAGTACATACATAGTAAAAGTAAGAAAATAATACAAGTATCTATCTAAACATACAAGTAAGAATATTTTTCCTTTCAGAAAGAAGATAAGAACAAGAGGCTCACCACGGTGGTGCCGGTGATGAGATCGGCGCGGGCGATCGACGGCGGTGAAGACGGAGATGGGACGTGACAAACCGCTAAACCTAGACAAATATTGAGTGAAATGGAGTTTGGAGGTCGAGCTTTGAGAGGAGAAAGTTAAGTAGTGTGGCTCGGGCATTCCATCAAACACCTCGTGTGCATAGAAGGTGAGCTAGAGCACCACAAAGCTCTCCAACGGCCGGGCAGAAAAACAGGCGGTGAAGTGCTCGCTTTCATGAGGCGAGGGTATATATAGGCAATTCATTGGTCCGGTTCGTGGCATGAACTGGGACTAAAAAGGCAGCCTTTGGTCCCGCTCAAGCCATCTCTGGGACCAATGGTGGTGGGCAGAGCGAGGCCCATTGGTCCCGGTTCGTCCCACCAACCGGGACCAAACGGTCCAGACGAACCGGGACCAATGGCCCACGTGGGCCGGCCGGCCCCCGGGGCTCACGAACCGGGTCCAATGCCCCCATGGGTCCCGGTTCTGGATTGAACCGGGACTAATGGGCTGACCCGGCCTGGATCATTGCCCCCTTTTCTACTAGTGTAAGTTGTACCATATTACTATGTGATGTCTGCATATTTTATGTCAACATATGTATGTATGCAATTTATATTGCTACATGTTGATTATGCTTAAAAAATTATATGACAACTTTCAGAAGAAAAATTGCACACAACTTATGGATTGCATTTATCGCAATGGATAATTTTGTTCAGAACTGTGAGGTCTGCACCACCATATAGTAATTACCTTCAAAGTGTTTTAGTTAACACAAGGTTGTGTGAAGTACCATAAAAATAAGGTCTACACTACTTAGGATTGTTTACCTACATGTGATTAAAGCAAAAATGAAGGCATAAAGATTATAGCATGAAAACAACCATAATAATAAGGTATATGCCACTAGGTGGTGATTACCTTTATGTGTTCTACAAAGCAATGATTTACGCCATGTTATGGTGATTCTCTTTTTGTAGAAAGACAAATTTTGGGCCGTGTAGGATTTCCTACACTTTTATATTTGAATCAAGCATATTATTTTACACACAATTAATTTACATGAGAGTAAATTAATGTGCATGATATCTTCATACAGGGTATGGCTGGCATATCCAAGAATAAATTTGTTGAGCTTGCCATTAATGGCAGAAACTATTTAATCAGGGCCGTAGATGCCAAAATTAACTTGCTGCCAGGAATCTGATCAGCACTATAACCACAACTGCTCAGAGAGCTCCTCCTTTGCACTTCATTTGACGCCACCTTGATTGTGCTCTGAGAGTGTACATGATGGGGGAAAGCCATGTACCACTCTGAAACTCCTTAAATGAGCATTATGATCAACAAAGGTCAGCAATGTTGCCTAAAGCTCAAAAAGAGTGGGAAAATAAATATCTTGCAAACAAAGTCATGTGATAATCTTGCTGATTTATTTATCAATCCCTTACCAGGTTCTTAGTTTCATAAATATGTAAATGGAACTGGTGTGAGGTGACTTCGTGACTTGCAAAATTCGAGGTGCTGAGGGGGTGGGGGTCTCCTAGGCTATAACACGTAAAGATCATTAGATTTTTAATATTGCATTTTTTCCTTTGTGAGTTTTTACCTAATAATTTCTCGTGTAAGGTTTTTTATGAGGCAATACCAATACAAACATGAACTGCATATGTCATTTTCTCCTTATTTTCACATTGTGTTTGTAGGAGTTTTTCATGGCATGTTGTATATTTCTCCTTGACTTTTCCTAGGAGGTTTTGTAAGGAGATGAGGTCGCAAGGACAAGCTCAGATGATTAGGTTTCTTGTGGTGGAACCAACCCACTAGGTTCAAGTCCTAAACTTAGCATTGGTGGTACCCTTTTTTTGAATTTAATAGCAATGTGTGTTCGGTAGAAGGAGACGTTCCCGTCGACTACCAAGGCTGTGGCAACTTTGTCAATCTCAAGATGCTGTGTCGGCTCAGTCTCTCAAAGGTGCTCATAGAGGTAGGATGTGTATGCGTGCGTTCATGAGCGAGTGTATGTGGGTATGTTTTGAGCGTCTTCATCTCTGTCAAAAAAAAACTCCCTCCGTCCCATATTAATTGACGCTGAAATGGGTGTATCTAGTATTGAAATACATTTAGATATATTCATTCCAACTTAAATTAATTTGGGACAGAGAGGCGAACTAACATGTGGTTGAGTTAGGAAAACAGTGGTATCCCTAGCCACGTTCTAAACTTGATATTGGTGCTCGCATTATTCCTGAAGTTATTTTAGGCTTTTGGCGATGTACCTTCAGTAGAAGACGAGGTTTCCGTCGAGGCGCCTGTGGTGACTTCGTAAAATCTCAAGATGCTATGCCGGCTTAGTTTATCGGAGATAGGGTGTGCGTGCGTGCGTTCGTAGGGGTGAGTGTATACTTGTGTATATAAACGACTTCGATTGTACTGAGTTAAGAAAAATGGGACTAAGAGAGTAATATACATAGTGGGATTAACTATTTATAAGTATAAAATGTATGTACATGATTTGATTTGACGACATGAACAGTTTTTTTTTTTTTACTATTTATAGAAAACCAACGGGCCGCATGTACCCGCACCGTATCGATCCGGTTAAGCCAACCCGAGTCCGCTCGCTCGGCCCATCCTACCGTTCGGCCACACGAGACACAGCCGCGCAGCGCAGGAGGCCTTAGGCGATGCGCCTTTCCCGGCGATCGCCGGCGACGGCCCACCCCGACCTGCACCACGCTGCTCCTGGCCCTCCGCTTGCCCGTGCCCTTCGCGTGGAAGATCGCAGGGACAGAGCGGCCAAGCGGGGCTGGTTCGGAGCTGGATTCGCGCGCTTTTCTGAACTCAGCGCCTGCATTCGCGCACCATCCACTCGCCGGCTCCAGCAACTGCTTCCGCTCGAGGCGACCCACGCCCGTGGAATTATCTCCAGCCAAAATGGCGCCCGGCTCTGATGCTTCACAGTAACCACGCTACTCGCGACGGCAGCCTGCTCAGCTCAGCTTCTGCATTCGGGGTTGGGCGCCCTGCACGTGTTCGGTGAATTGCCACGCTAGGGAGACTGCGCCGTTAAGAGTTGGGTCATATGGATCCACGGTATGTTTCCTCTCGACCTGACTAGTGATTACTATTAGGATTACACCATACTTCTAAAGCATGTTTCAGTTGCAACAAATGATTCACTTTCCTGAATACAAATGCAATTGCAGTTCATGCACTCCCAATTCAAGTTCTTATGAGATAGAAAGCGCACATAGGGTCAGGAAAATGTCACCTACCATACATATCCATTGGGTTAAGAACTTAAGATACAGACAGACCGGCCCAGTGAATCGACAAACAATGTTAGCATGCTCCAATTGGGATTCAGGTTAATCCGATTACATCAACTAGACTAGGAATCTAAAAATAGAGAAGCTTTTCGATGAAGCCCTTGAGCAAGGGGGCAGAGCTAGCTAGAGTAGGGCGTGCTGATTAGAGATCTACACTACAGAGCTCAGACGAGGGCCATAGTAGAGCTACACTACATAGTAGAACTACACTACAGAGCTGCTTTGGCGCTTCTCATAGCGACAAACGGTACATGCCAGCACCGTATGGATTGCAAAGTAGCCCAGCACAGCAAAGATGAGTGCGGCGACGTAAAGGGATGTCTTCAACCCCCTGTTGGAGCCGGCTGCATAGGCCACTAGGAGAGCAAACAGATCCAGTCGGATCATCCAGTTCATCACCCTCAGCGACCATTTCTCCCATTCTCCTTCTTTCTTCTTTGGCAGCCATTGCGGTAGCAACATGATGATGACAACGATGGAAGCCACAAAGGAAATGGAGTTGCTGTAGAAGAAGGTGAGGTACCGGGGCCTCCTGTTGTCGTTCATCACCGGGTTGCCTGCCTCGTACCCGTTGTCGTTGTTCTGCCACGCCCCGCCGGGCGGCTCCAGGCCGGCCTGGTAGGCTACGCTCGCCACCAAGATGCCTAAGAGCATCAGGTACTTGCGCCTCGCATGCTTCTTCGCTTCTTCTTCATCCTCATTCTTTTCTTCTACCTCCTTCCTTTCTTCTTCGTTCTGTTCTCTGGGTTGCGCAACTACCGCATTGCTGTGCTTTCTCTTCAGCAAAAATACCAGCAGCAGTCCGGCTACAACGAGCAGGACCACAGCCACCAACACGAAAATGTAGATGGATGTCTTACGGTGTTGCGTGCTTCCGGCAGCGTAGGCCCCCATCAAACAAAACAAGCCCACCGCGGTGCAAACGGATAGGGCATTGCTTTGTATGGCTGGCCTGTACAAATTGGGGTTCACCAGGAGGATGATGAGGGCGATGGACAGCATGAAGCTCACTGAGTTGCAGTAGAAGAAGGCATGGTAACGGACTGGGTAGTTGTGCAAGAGGATCGGGTCACCGGCATGGTGCCCGAGCGTGTCGTCCTGGAGAAGGAACCCGCCAGGAGGGGTGAGGCCGGCTTGATAGGTGATGGTTGCCGCCAAGATCGCGAACAGGAGCAACCGTTTGCGCCTCTTCTCCAGCAACTCATCTTCTTGATCGTCGTCTTTCTTGTCCTTGTGGTCCAGCTCCAGCGTGAAAAAGACAATATGGATCACCACATAGATCAGGGCGGCGCCTGCCAAAGCCATGACGTAAATGGAGGAATTCACGTCCCGACAGCTCCCAGCGGCATATGCCCCAATGAGGCCAAACAGGTCGAGTATCATGGCTGCCTCCAGCACGTGGTGCTTGATGAGCCTCTCCGTCTGGACGAGGACGATGACCACCAAGGAGGCCACGAACGCAACCGAGTTGCAGTAGTAGAAGGCCCTGTACCTCCTAATGTTCGTTGTGATTAGAATCGGGTCGCCGGCCATGTACCCATCGCCCTTGTCCTGCCAAACGCCACCTGGCGGGTCCAACCCCGCTGTGTAGGTGATGGTGGCGGCAAGAGTGGCCAGAAGTAGAACAAGAGAGCGAGCCTTGTCCAGACCCTTTCTAGCACTGCAGCGAAAGTAGAAACAGAGTTCAGTTCAGTCGCGAAGAATGAAGAAACAGAGTTCAGTTCAGTTGCAAACAGTACCTGACATTATCAGTAGTCTGCTGAATTGCTTCAGTTTGTTGCGTTGGACTGGAACGAGAAGACGTTAAAGTGTAGAAAGCATAGAGTAGGATGTATGCCATTGCCAGAATGCCGCCGGCCAGGGAGACCACGTAGATGGTGGTTTTTGTCTCCCTGCAGCTGCCAGCGGTGTAAGCGCCGACGAGGCTGACCAGCGCGACGACGATGAACCCGTAGAGCACGAGCGACCGAGCCTTCTTCTCGCGGAGCTTCTTGCCGTCGATGATGAGCAGCATGATGATGAGCAGGGACGCCACGAACGCCGTGGTGTTGCAGAGTAAAAACACCGTCAGGCGTGGGCGGTGGCGGTCCAGGAGGATTGCATCGCCCGGGCGGTAGCTGATCCCGGTGCTGTCCCAGAAGCCACCCGGTGTGCTCAGCCCGGCGACGTACGTGATGCTCACCGTGAACGTCGCCAGGAGCATCAGGACCTTGCGGAGCCGTTCGTCGGCTTTCAGCTTCTTCAGGACCTTGCGTTTGCGGTCCTCTTCTTCTCTGACATTGGGATCAGAGTCGCGGACGGGGGAGGGAATCGTGATGGCGTCGGAGTCGGGATCAGGAGTGGACATCACGCCGTCGGGGTTGGAGTTGCGGTTGGGGGCGGAGGACATTGTGCCGCCGCAGCCGGAGCCGGATTTGTTGTCTGGGCACCACCAGTCGATCATCTTGAGAACGATGACGTAGAGGAAGACGGCGGCCAGCAGGACCGCGGAGTAGATGATGCAGACCTTGTCCTGGCAGGTGCCGGCGCCGTACGCGCCCATGAGGCTGAGCAGGTCCAGCACCATGACCAGCCGCAGGGGCACGACGACCCAGCGGCTGTCCTTCCCCTTCTTGTCGTGGCGGACGGCGAGGATGAGGATGAGGACGATGACCACGAGCGACGCGGCGAAGGCGGTGGAGTTGCAGTAGAAGAAGGCGAGGTAGCGGCGGTAGTGGGTTCCGCGGATGATGGGGTCGCCGGCGGGCTGGCCGTCTTGGGCGGTCTGCCAGACGCCTCCCGGCGGGCTGAAGCCGGCGGCGTACGTGACGGTGACCACCAGGGCGGCCAGCAGCAGGAGGTACTTCCGCAGGCTGTACTCCCATGGCTGCACCGGCGGCTTTGCCGGCTGGCCGGGCTGACCCATGGGCTCTGCCGGCTGCACCTGCACGGCGGAGACGCCACCACACTCCATTCTCTCACTCTACAGCTGTGCTTCCCTTCCTGTTCTTAATTATTGTGATGCAGACTGGCCAATGATTTCGTCGTCGTCGTGATTATATAACGACGACTTGACTCGGCGCGTGCGCGTCGTCGGGGCGAAGGTGCCTAGCCTAGCCTGAGCCTCTGCGCCCAACGACTCCCACATGCGGACCGACGGACGTCAGCGGTCGTCGGAGAAAGTGAAGCAAAGCAACCAAGTCTTCTCCGGTCAAATAAAGTAAGCTATATTCTAGCCTAGCCTTTTAGGATGAAGTCGATCGGAAACATCGTGAGGAGCACGCGTTTGCGTTTTTGGATGTCCTGGTGTAGATTATCGTTGGACATATGTTTGTCGGCCTGGTCATGATTCCCTTTTATTCTTACTATACGACAGCTTTCCTAGGTGTTACTTGGATATTTTCTCCGTACGTGTGTTCTTTGAATCCTCCATCTCTTTTCTCCTTATTATAGATATACACAAACCAGGTCTTTCTGGCCGTCGCGGGGGTCCATTGCCGGCCGCACCGCACTCTGGCACTCTCTCAGCAAGTGTGCTTCCCCTTCTTAATCATTGTTTGAAAAAAAAAGGTAGAGATCGCTCTACCTTATATATTTCAAAACAGGCCGTAGCCTGGGGGACAAAAAGTCCATTACAGGAACCAAGAGAAACGCACCAAGGTGCGAAGAGACAGAGAGGAGAGGAAGAGAAGGAAGGAGAACATCAGGAAACTACAGCATAATTAGTTGGACAAACAAAGCGCCCAAGTCTTCAACTCGTCCTTGTCCTGTTGCCGCTTAGCTCTCTGTGCAGCCAAAGGCGAAGCAAGTCCGCAGCATAAAACCTTGTGTATGGGTCAGACCAAGAAGCACCGTTAAACACACGCGGTCATTCCGAGCATGCCATAGAGTGACGACGCATGCTGCAAGGGCGACATTCCATTTCCTCTTGAGAAAAGGCTGCTGGGAAACGCGGTCGAAGAAAGAGAGAAGATCAGGTGAAGCACAAGCCAACGAGTTCAACTGCAGCTTGCCCCAGAGATGTTCGGCAGACCGACACCGTAGTACGACATGATCAATGGACTCCACAGTAGGGCAGATATCACAATCAGCATTGGAGACAAGCGCAGACCAGCCTTTTTTGAACATGTTGTCCCTGGTGTTTAAGTGCCCATAAAAAGCCAGCCAAAGAAAAACCTTGTGCTTGTTAGGAATGATCTTATCCCAAATCCACTGCTCAAAAGCACACCGCATTCTCCGGAAAGTGAGCATCTTGTAGAAATAACCTGTAGCAAGCTCCTTCCCAAAGAGAGAAGAGACCCGGTGATCAACATTGGCGGCGGTCGGAGTGATATTTGCGATGAGGTCAAGCAGGACCTGCAGCTCTTGTGTCGCTGTGTGCGAGAGATTTGGGTGCAGTTGTATATCCCAACCATCCTGAGTTATTTGCGACTGGATTGAACATAGCTTATCCCTGGCAAAAGAGTATAAAACTGGCAGTACAAACATCAGCCTTCCAACCTCGAGCCACTGATCTTGCCAAAAGGAAACGAGAGCCCCAGAGCCAAGTGAGCAGCGAGAGGGAAACAAGACCAGCGGAATGTAAGTTTTGAGACCTCTCCAGAAAGCTGTGTCACGCGGGCTGTTGCCACTGGGTAGGTTATTTCTACAGTATTGCGAGGCCAGCCATTGATAGCAGGGTATGTCTGAAAACTGAAGAACTGTGGCCACAAATTTACACATCATAGCTTGGTTGTGAGTAGATAGATCCCTGACTCCCAGGCCACCCGCACATCGTGGCTGGATAACTCTGTCCCAAGCCACAAGACAGTGGCCGCCCGAGGTTTGGCTCTTCCCTTGCCAGAAGAAGGCGCGCAGCAAACCCTCCAGCTTATTGATGGACTCCTTTGGCCATGGAAAGCAAGTCATGAAGTAGCTCGGAATGCCGGCAAGCACCGAGTTGATCAGCGTAAGCCTGCCTCCCCATGAAAGAAAAGTAGCTAGCCAGCCCGACAACCTCTTGTCGACTTTATGAATCACTGGTAGGAGCATACCATGTGTAATCTTATTCAGAGACAAAGACAGACCGAGGTACGTGCACGGGAAGGAGGAGACTGGACAACCAAGAAGATGAGCAATCTCCAAAGTAGTATCAGTCTCAACTGAAACCGGGACCAATGTGTTTTTGTGGAAGTTTATTTGCAGACCAGAGAAATCCGAGAAAGCAGAAAGGATGCTTTTGATAACCTGAGCTTGTTGCAAATTTCCCTGGAAGATGAGCAGAGTGTCATCCGCATATTACAAAACAGGAAACAAAACATCTGAACCGAGGGGGTGCAGCAAGCTGCCGGCCTGAAAATGCATGCAGCATAGGCGTTGGAGCACATCCGCAACCAAGATGAAAAAGTAGGGAGAAAGAGAATCCCCTTGACGGAAACCATTCTTGGCAGAAAAAACATCACCAAGCTCTCCATTCATTAACACACACGATTTGCCAGTGGATAGAAGGGAGGAAATCCATTGGGTCCATTTCTGCGGGAAGCGGCGAGCTTGTAAGATCTGCAAAAGGCAGCTCCAACTCAAAGGCAGCTCCAACTCACACTGTCAAAGGCCTTTTGAAAGTCCAACTTTAAGGCGATAACCGGCAGCTTTCTTTTGTGAGCAGTATGAACCAACTCAGTGGCATGGTAGCGACAGGTGAAAAATCTAGAGTGGTGCGATTGTATACTAGTACGAAGTACAGTATATAAAAAAGACTTGGCTCGGCGCGAGTCGTCGGGAGAAGCTGCCGAGCCTCTGGGCCCTGCGTATTCGATCATCAAAGTCTGAGAGGGAGTCGTCCAGGAAGGGAAGAGGCAACAAGCCAACGAGCAAGTCTTCCCCCGGTCAACGAGCCGCAGCTGAATGCAGGCTTTATATCTAGGAAAAAAGCCATTTGCATCCGACAGAGCCGGCTGTGACGTGATGCGTGGTCATGGTGACTACGTCAGTGCAATTCGTCATGAAATTGCGTCAAGTGAGCATCCTATGCGGACAATCTTCATCGACCAGTCAATCAATCTAAGGGCATGAGCTATGGTAGCAGTGGTAGCAGTGGAATGGTGCTGCCCCATCTTCCACAACGTAGTCGCCATGTCGTGGCCGCTTCATCGTGATGCGTGGTCACGGTGACTACGTCAGTGCAATTTGTCATGAAATTGCGTCAGGTGAGAGCATCCTATGCAGACAAATCTTCCTCGACCAGTCAATCAATCTAAGGGCATGAGCTATGGTACCAGTGGAATGGTGCTGCGCCGTCCTCCACATCGTAGTCGCCATGTCGCGGCCGCTTCATCGTGCTGGCGAGGGCTGGCGCGCTCGCCGACCTGGGGAGTCTAGCCCGACGGATCTTGGACTTGCGAACATGCACTCAATGGAGCCTTGTACGAGACGAGGTTCCATGGTGATTCTTATTTAGAGGAGAGGAGGATGGCACGCCGGGGCTCTCTATCCCTTGTCACTGAGGTGATGACGGCTGATCTCCAGGAGGTGGTCGTGGCCGACGCTTGGATTAAGATTGGGGGCGGTTAATTCATGGGGACAAAACCATCCTGTCGCCTCCTTGTCTGGGGAGATTAGATAATTTGCCATACTTTATCAGGGGTTTGATGATTTGCCCCGGGCTTGTCTCAATGACCAATAGCCCCAGCCTCGGCCCCACCTGAAAAACTCAGGGAGGGGGAGGGGGGGTGTAAAAGTGGAATGTAAAATATGGGTTAAGATCTAATTTCTCTTCTTATCTGATTGTGCAGTTAGACTGGTGAAAAGCCAACCACGCTAGGCCAAAAGGGCGGTTGGGCACTACATGACGCTCTATACGAGCACCAAAAACAGAATAAAAAAAATAGAAAAAAGGGTGGCCAAGCCACGGTAGTATGCTGTCAAGTTTCGGCCTATTGCCATTTTTTCGTATTTCTTTTCTGATTAGCTTCTAGTTTTTTGAGTTTTTACACATATGTGTTTGTTAGTAATTTGTTGTAGCATATTACTATGTGCATATTTTCTGTCAACATATGTATGTATGCAATTTTAATTGCTACATGTTCATTATGCTTGAAAAATGATATAACTACTTTCAGAAAAAAATTGCACACAACTTATGGATTGCATTTATCGCAATGTATAATTTTGTTCACAACTATGTGATTATTATCTTCAAAGTGTTCTAGTTAACACAATGTTGCGTAGAATACCATAAAAATAAGGTCTACACTACTTAGGAGTGATTACCTACATGGCTACATGTGATTAAAGCAAAAAATGAAGGCATGCTGATTATAGCATAAAAATAGCCATAATAATAAGGTATAAACCATTAGGTGATTCACTTTTTGTAGAAAGTCATATTTTGGGTCGTGTAGGATTTCCTACACTTTTATATTCGAATCAAGCATCTTATTTTACACGTAATTAATTTACATGAGTAAATTATTGTGCATGATATCTTCATGCAAGGTATATATGTTTGACATATCCAAGAAGAAATTTTCCGAGCTTGTCATTGATGGCAGAAACTATCTAATCTGGCCATAGACGTCAAGATTAACTTGGTTGCCAGGAATATGATCAACACTATAAGCACAACTGCTCGGGGACTCCTGCTATCACAAATATGGCAAAGTATGGTGCTTTCCACTTCATTCGACACCACATTAAAGTCCTCTATTACTCTAAAACTCCTTGAAGGAGTGCTATGATCAACAAAGGTCAGTGATGTTCGCTAAAGTGCAAAATGAATGGTGAACAAAGTCATGCGATAATCTCCCGGATTTATTTACCAATCCATTACCAAGTTTTCAGCTTCATTGGAACAATTGTGACTGTGTGAGGCGACTACATGACTTGTCATCAGATTTTCAATATTGCACTCTAATGTTTTCCACATGGTTTTTTCAAGGAGATGATTCCAAGGATGATCGGTCGCAAGGACAAGCAAGGATTAGGGAGTGTTTATTTATTCTTGTAACTAAAGGATTTATTTATTTCCCTGTTCCCCTTGTATATTTTCTATGATCGTCGATGGAATAAAGTTGGTGGATTGATTCATTCCGTTTTACCACAACTATATGAAAAAAGTAAAAAAAAGCAAATGAAGATAAACATCAAGGTTTTGTAGTTGCAACATCTAAAATTCAATAGAGAAATGTCACGAGTTTCTTATTCTCCATAGTGGATTTAACATTCTCATCACCATGTCTTGAGTGATCCTAGCTTATCTAGGGCTCGATTAAACATCTTGGCTGCCACCTTCACGAGTTCCTTGGTAATGAGCCTCCATCCCTTTTCCCTTACATAAGCCAATTCTTCTGCTTGTTGCGGGATTGCATGTTTTTGGCTGGTCATGGTTGGCTTCCGTTGCCGGCCAAGCCGCTGTAATGCCACTCCTATGTCACAACTAGTGTGCTTCTTTTTCTTAGGGCATCTCAAACAGATGATGAAAAACGTATTTTAGGGTAGGAGAGAGAAGGTTTTGGGGCACCACGATTGCTGTTGCAGATGATGTAAAAGTGGTGCCTAATTTTTTTTGCCCTCCTTATCTTTTTCCTCCATAATTGCATACATATTGAAAGAAAACATGATACGCTAATTCGAACTCATGCCAAATAAATTGGAAGCAAAGAAAACACAAACAATACTAAATCATTACATACTTCATGAATCCACAAGCTCAAATTCAATACACTTGTTCATCACGCGTAACACAAAGTTCATCACAAATGACATGAAACATAGAGGTACAACTAGTGGTCTTGTTGCCCATTTCACTTCCACCACTACTCTATGAGATTTATTTACCTTTTTGAGTATCCGCATCCCGAATAGTGAACTTGAAGAAAGCGTCGGAAGCGGCCTTCCCTTCTAACTAGACGCATCACCTTTCCCATGAATTAGTGGAAGGAGTAATCCAAACTTTGACCACACTTACTCTCAACGATCATTTTATGCAAGATCATGACGACAGTCATGATGTGCCAAAGGATTTCTTGATCCCAAAACCTATTCGATCCTCGCACAATAGTAAATTGGGCTTGCAAAATCCCAAATGCCTCCCCCTCGTCCTTTCTAACAGGTGCTTGAGCATTATGAGAGTGATGTGCTTTCTTACCTTGGGAGCTTGAAATTGGCTTCACAAATGTCGCCCACTTCGAGTAAATCCCATCCACTATGTAGTAGCACATGTTGTATGTGACGCCGTTTGCATGAAACTCCACTGTTTGTCCTTCCCCGTTGGCTAACAATGCAAAGAATAGTGATTTGTGTAGCACATTGATGCCATAGCAAGATTCAGACATGCATCCCAAAAAAAGGCATGCCAAAAGATCTTTGCAAATTGCTCCATACACTTGATGGAAGTGCTCTCTCCCATTGCCAAGTGACCATCCATTAGCACATTGATACAGCCGAGTCTCCTAAGCATTGGGTGCTATCAAATGCTCTGGCTCAAACACTTCAACCACTATCTTTGCAAATTTCTCCACACACTTGATGGAAGTGCTCCCTCCCATTCCCAAGGGATCATCAATCAAATCGGCAGGAATACCAGATGCCATCATGCGCAATGCTGAAGTCACCTTTCTGATTGGTGTTGTGACTAAGATCTCTGGTACAAATCCTTCTTTGCATGAAGAATCAACCATACTCCTTCACGTAGTTGGCAATACGGAGGAACAAATATATGGACATCCTGAACTGACGTCAAAAGTATCACTCTGGATACACTGGATTTGGACAAAAGTAGCCCGTCATCAACTTGTGGTGGCCATCTTGCCTCCTCCTACGAATGACCTCACGGTCGACAACGGAACTGCCATGCTTTCGCCACTTGCTCTTCTCCATGTGCATGGTAATGGTGATGGCAATGTCCTCCCTCCTCTCACTCACATTCCTCTTCAAGAAAGGAGTCATCCCATGGAGGGGATGACGGGTACGAACTCATCTACACAACACCTACCGTTACAATCCACTACTATATGGCGAAAAAATGGAGAAAGACATTTCTTTTACCTTGGAGGCTTTTGTCGAACACCTAGTGGGCACGAAGATGAATTCCGGCCATCATAGCACGCCGAGGCTGAGGCGGTTGCTATCGGAGGTGATCATAGGTGAACATGTTGTAGGAAAAGAACATTGACAGGTCAATCTATGCGTCATTGGTGGTGAAAATAAAGTACTTGAAGTCTCTTCGTATGACTCGTATTTCCCATATTAACCGTGGTCAAAATTTATAGTTAGTGAATTTTTTAGCTATTTTTCCTAGAATTGAGAAGAGAATTGTTGTCTGTGGTTGGGATCAGGACCCTAGAGGTCATCGATTTATATAAGCAGGATCGATCCAGGACGACGACTATACACACGACGGCGGCCTGCGCAGCTCTGGTGCGTGCACCTGCATGTGGAGATCGGGCGCCCTGCAGTTGTTCGGCGAATTGCCCCGCAGGGGAGACTGGGATTCAAGGTATGTTTCCTCTCCACAAGACCATTGGATCCTATTAGAATTAAACAATCATTACTTCGGACGGCACATAGTGACATACTGGCATGTTTCAGTAGCAACAAATGCTTCAGTTTCTTGAATAAGTACAATGGAACTGCAATTCATGCACCTCTTCCCATTCAAGTGTTTGTGAGACAGAGATTGCACATAGGATCAGGAAGTTTCACCTACAATGCGTAATCAATCATTGGGTTAAGGTACACACACTTCCTCAGTGGATCGACAAACAATGTGAGCTTGCTCCAATCGGGATACAGGTTTATCGGATTACATCAACTAGACTAGGAATCTAAAAACAGAGAGAGCTAGCTAGAGCAGAGAGATTGAACAGAGCTAATTAAGCCGACTAGAGATCTAGAGACGGAGAAATAGATAGATCGCAGCTCAGACGCCCTCACATAGTAGAGCTACGGTTCAGAGCTGCTCTGGGGGCTTTGGTGCCTCTCAGGGCGACAAACAGTACATGACAGCGTCATATGGATTGCAAAGTAGATCAGCACAGCAAAGATGAGTGCGACGACATAAACCGACGTCTTCCACTGCCTGTTGGAGCCGGCTGCATAGGACACCAGGAGAGTGAACAAATCCAGTAGGATCGTCCAGTTCATCACCCTCAGCGACCATTTCTCCCATTCTTCTTTCTTCTTGTTTGGCAGCCAGTGCGGCAGCAACATCATGATGACAACAATGGAAGCCATGAAGGAAAAGGAGTTGCTGTAGAAGAAGATGAGGTACCGGGGCCTCCTGTTATCATGCATCACCGGGTCGCCTGCCTCATACCCATTCTCACTGCTCTGCCACGCTCCGCCGGGCGGTTTCAGGCCGGCCTGGTAGGCTACGCTTGCCACCAAGATGCCTAGCAGCATCAGGTACTTCCGCCTCTCGTGCTTCTTCCTTTCTTCTTTATTTTCTTCTACCTCCTTCTTCCTTAGTTCTTTATCCCCATTCTTTTCTTCTGCCTCCTCTCTTTCCTCTTTATCCCCATTCCTCACTTCTAACTCCTTCATTTCTTGGTTCTGTTCAGTGTGTTGCGCTGCTGAATCGCTGTCATTTTTCTTCAGCAAAAATACTAGCAGGAGTCCGGCTGCAACGAGAAGGGCCGCACCGACCAACAGAAAGATGTAGATGGATGTCTTGAGGTGTTGGGTGCTTCCGGCGGCGTAGGCCACCATCAAACACAACAAGCCCACGACCATACAAACAAATAGCGCATTGCTTCGTATGGCTGGCCTGTACAGATTGTGGTTCACAAGGAGGATGGTGAGGGAGATGGACAGCATGAAGCTCACCGAGTTGCAGTAGAAGAAGACCTTGTAACGGAGTGGGTAGTTGAACAAGAGGACTGGGTCACCAGCGTGGTGTCCGAGCTTGTCATCCTGGAGCAGGAAGCCGCCAGGAGGGGTGAGGCCGGCTTGGTAGGTAATGGTCGCGGCCAAGATCGCAAAGAGGAGCAACCGTTTGCGCCTCTTCTCCAACAACTGATTTGCCTGGTCGTCGTCCTTTTTGTCCTCGTGGTCCAGCGTGAAGAAGACAATATGGATCACCACATAGACCAGGACTGCGCCTGCCAAAGCTATGGCATAAATGGAGGTGTTCACATCCCGACAGCTCCCGGCGGCATAGGCGCCGATGAGGCCAAACAGATCGAGTATCATGGCTGCCTCCAGCACGTGGTGCCTGACCAGAATATCTGTCTGGACTAGGACGATGGCTACCAAGGAGGCCACAAAGGCGATCGAGTTGCAGTAGAAGAAGGCCTTGTATCGCCTAGCATTGGTCGTGAGAAGGATTGGGTCACCGGCCATGTGGCTGTTGCTGTTATCCTGCCAAAGGCCACCTGGCGGGTCCAACCCCGCTGTGTAGGTGATGGCGGCGGCAAGAGTAGCGAGCAGTAGAACAAGAGAGCGAGCCTTGTCCAGAGCCTTCCTACCACTGCAGAGAAGAAGAAACAGAGTTTAGTTCAGTTTGCAGAGTAAACAGTGAAACTGCAAACAGAGGAAACAAACTTCAGCAGCAGCAGAGATTTCAGTTGCAAACAGAGGAAAGGAAGAAGATGGTATGTATGTGATCCTTACCTGACATTATCAACAGTCTGCTGAACTTCTCCAGTTTGTTGAAGTGGACTGGAACGAGAAGAAGCGTAGATACCATAGAGTAGGATGATGTGTGCCATTGCCAGAACGGCGCCAACTAGGCTGAACACGTAGGCGGTGGTATCGATCTCCCTGCAGCTGCCGGCGATGTATGCCGCAACGAGACCGACCAGGGCAACGACGATGCACCCGTAGAGCATGCGAGACCGAGCCGTCTTCTTCTTGCGGAGCTTCTTGCCGTCGATGATGAGCAGCATGGTGATGAGCAGGGACGCCACGAATGCCGTGGTGTTGCAGAGCAGGAACACCGTCAGGCGCGGGCCATGGTTGTCCTTGAGAACCGCGTCACCCGGGTGGTGGCTGCCCTGCGTGCTGTCCCAGAAGCCGCCCGGCGTGCTCAGCCCGGCGACGTACGTGATGCTCACTGCAAATGTAGCCAGGAGCATCAGGACCTTGCGGAGCCGTTCTTCGGCTTTCAGCTTTTTATGGGTCTTATGGTGGCGGAGCCGCTCATTGTCTTCTCCGACCATGGGGTCAGAGCCGAGGATGGGGGCTGGAATCGTGCCGGCATCGGAGTCGGTATCAGGAGTGCACATCATGCCGCCGGAGCCGGTGTTGCCGTTGGAGATGGGCATCCCGCTGTCGGAGCCGGCGATGGAGGTGGAAATGGTGTCGGTGCCAAAGTCAGGATTGGGCCTCGCGCTGCTAGAGCCGGAGCCGGTGTTGCCATTGGCGACGGGCATCCCACGGCCGGAGCCGGCGCCGGAGTCGGAGTACTTGTCCCAGCAGTCCTTCGACTTGAGAACGAGGATGTAGAGGAAAACGATGGCCACCAGCACCGCAGAGTAGACGGTTGAAATCTTGTCCCGGCAGGTGCCGGCGCCGTACGCGCCCATGAGGCTGAGCAGGTCCAGCACCATGACGAGCCGCAGGGGCACGACGACCCAGCGGCTGTCCTTCCCCTTCTTGTCGTGGCGGATGGCGAGGACGAGGATGAGGACGATGACCACGAGCGACGCGGCGAAGGCTATGGCGTTGCAGTAGAAAAAGGCGAGGTAGCGGTGGTAGTTGGTGTCGCGGATGATGGGGTCGCCGGCGAGTCGGCCGCCGAGGGCGTTCTGCCAGACGCCCCCCGGCGGGTTGAAGCCGGCGGCGTACGTGACGGTGACCACCAGGGTGGCCAGCAGCAGCAGGTACTTCCGCAGGCTGTACTCCCATGGCTGCACGGGCTGATCCATTGGCACTGACTGACGGCTGCGCCTGCTCTCCACAGCTGTGATTCCCTTCCTCTTGTGTCAATTATAGAAGAGAGAGATGGTTTCGTCGTGATTATAGAACGACTTGACTCGGCGGGACGAAGGTGCCCAGTCTCTGCGGCCTCCATAGCAATTTCCACATGCGGACGGACGGACGGGCGTCAGGCTCCTCCGAGAAAGTGAAGCAAATAACCAAGTCTTCTCCGGTCAAATAAAGCCTAGCTTTTTAGGATGAAACATCGTGATGAGCACGCGTTTGCGTTTTTGGATGTCTTCGTGTAGAATATGGTTGGGCAGGTGCTTTTCGGCCTGGTCATGATTCTCTTTGTTCATGTACTCCGTACGTACACTGATAGGACTAGGGTTCCTACCGGCTCTACTCCGTAGGTTATACGGGCTGAATAGCGAGGGTTGGGGGCGAGGGCGGCGGCTCCGGCGTGTTGGCGCCGTCGCGAGGGAGAAGAAGGGCGGCGGCGGCTAGGGTTTGGTGCGGCTAGGGTTTCCGGCTTCTCTGGAGCCGGGCAATATGATAAAACTATCTTTATTGCTTGATCACAAACGATGTCTTACAACTAGTATTTATAACTTTAGCCTAAGATAACTTGCCTAAAATAACTTGCCTAAGATAACTTATGGGTCAAGCCCCTATAATACTAATGCCCGGTGGGACTCTTCCTGGTATAGACCAAACCGGTCATAACATCTCCCCTTTGCATAAACAGCTCGTCCTCGAGCTGAAAGTCTGGATAGTGTTGGCGGAATTCTTCACGCTGCTCCCAAGTAGCCTCCTCCTCTGGAAGGCCTGCCCACTGAACGAGGATGAACCAGACGCCACGACGGAGCTGCGCCTGCAATACCTTTGCCGGCTCTGGAAGAATGCGACCATTGGCGATGGGAGGAAGCGCCGGTGTAGCCGCCGGTGGCTCGCCACGGAAAGGCTTGAGCAGCCCCACATGGAAGACGTCGTGGATGCGAGCGCGGGCTGGAAGCTGAAGACGATAGGCCACCTTCCCAATGCGCTCCAAGATAAGGAAGGGCCCGGCGTAGCGAGGGCCGAGCTTGCGCCAGCCTTGTGGTCGAGTATTTGCGTGGGATCGGTGGAGAAGACGCAGCCACACCCAATCACCCACCGCGAACTCCGCCTCGCGATGATGATCGTCGTAGTAGTGCTTGGCCAGCTTTGGGCCTGAAGGAGACGCTGACGAACCTCAGCAAGCATCTTGTCACGAGTGCGGATGAGGTCACCCGCAACCTCCGTCCGAGCTGTCTCCGGGTCCACCGAAAGTATAGGCGGGGGTGGTCGACCATAGACCACCTCAAATGGCGTAAGCGTCAGGGCGAGTGATAAGAGGTGTTGTAGCAGTACTCCGCCCAAGAGAGCCAGTCCACCCAAGCGCGAGGCCGATCACCTGTCACACAACGCAAATACATGGCAATGACCTTGTTAACCACCTCGGACTGACCGTCTGTCTGAGGATGGAATGCCGTACTCAGTCGGAGCTGAACACCCGCCATCCTGAAGAGGTCGCGCCAGACATGGCCCGTGAACACGGGGTCTCGATCACTGACGATCGAAGCAGGGAACCCGTGTAGACGGACGATGCCGTCGAAGAAGGCCCGGGCCACGGCCGCCGCCGTGTATGGATGGCCGAGTGCTATGAAGTGGGCGTACTTGGAGAAGCGGTCGACCACTGTGAGGATGACCGACTTGCCGCCCACCTTGGGAAGGCCCTCAATGAAGTCCATAGATATATCCGCCCAGACCTGAGATGGCACCTCCAAGGGCTGGAGTAACCTCGCTGGCCCGAGAGTCTCTGTCTTGTTGCGCTGGCATGTCGACAAGACCCGAACCCGATCGCGGACCGGACCAGGCGCGATCGCCAGGGATGTAGAAGTCGGTGCGAAGACGATGGAGGGTTTTCTGCATACCCTCATGACCCGCCGAGTGGGCGAGCTGTAACACCTGGTGACGGAGATCATCCTGCACCGGCACAAAGACCCGGCGCCCATGTAGGAGCAGTCCGTCAGAGAAGCGCCAAGGCTCCTCCAGGTCGCCGGCCGTGAGCTGCTGCTGAAGACGGACGGCGTCGTCGGCCGTCGCGATGGCGGGCGAATGTCGGCGAAGAGGCGAACATCGGCCCGGAAGCGGATGCAGGGCCGCCCAGCGGACTCGTCGACGGAGGAAGCGAGGTCGAGTCGCGACGGACAGCGCGATCGCCACGGTGTTAAAGCGGCCCGGCCGATACTCGACGGAGAAGTCGGAAGCGAAGAGCTTGCGATCCACCGGTGTTGCGGCACGGTCGACAACCGTTGGTCCAAAGCAAAAACTTCAGGCTGTAGTGGTCGGTGCGAATCTGGAAGGACCGGCCCGTAATCTGGCCGCCAATGACGAACGGCCTGGACAAGGCCAATGAGCTCCCGCTCATATGCTGTCAGCTTAAGATGACGCGGAGCGAAAGGCCGGCTGAAGAAGGCGAGGGGCCCATCGCCCTGATGAAGCACGGCGGCGAACTCGCGCCGAGGCGCCACGATCCACCACAAGCAGGCGGTCGAAGTCGGGCATCTGGAGGACGGGCTCGTCGTGAGGGCCCCTTGAGGGCCTCGAACGCCGCTGCCGCCGTCGTCCCAGTAAAGCGTTGCGGCGAAGCAACCGCGTGAGGGGCGCCGCGATAAGCCCGAACTCCCGGATAAATTTCCGGTAGTAGCCGGCGAGGCCGAGGAACCCACGGAGGGCCCGCGGCGAGTGAGGCATTGGCCATGCGGAGACGGCTGCCACCTTGTCGGCGTCCATAGCCACCCCGTTGGCCGAGATGACGTGGCCCAAGTAGGCCACCGAACGCGTCCCGAACGAGCACTTCGAGCGCTTAAGGTGAAGGTGGTGCGCTCGAAGCTCGTTGAAGACGATGGCGACGTGCTGGAGGTGCTCGGCCCAAGACACACTGTAGATTAGAATATCATCAAAGAAAACGAGCACAAACCGGCGTAAGTAGGGCCTGAGGACGTCGTTCATCAAAGCCTGGAAGGTTGCCGGGGCGTTGGTGAGGCCAAAGGGCATCACCAAGAACTCGAAGTGGCCGTGATGAGTCCGAAACGCCGTCTTGGCGATGTCATCCGGGTGCATGCGCACCTGGTGGTACCCCGACCGGAGGTCAAGTTTGGTGAAGAAGCGCGCCCCGTGGAGCTCATCGAGGAGCTCGTCGACCACCGGAATAGGGAACTTGTCCTTAAGTGTGACAGCAGTAAGGGCACGATGGTCGATCTTGAAACGCCAGTACCGTCGACTTGCGGACGAGAAGCACCGCGCGGTAAATGGCGAAGTGGAGAGCCGGATGATGACTGCCATGAGCATGAGCGCACATCGCCGCTCAACTCATCCTTCGCAATCGTGGGTAGCGGTAAGGTCGTACCGCCACCGGCGCGAACTGGCGAGAAGATGTATCGGTGATCGTCGGCGGGCGGGCGGCACGCCTGGCTCGGTGAAGATGTCCGCGTCTTCTTTGGAGGAGGCTCTCCAATAGTGGGTGCTCGGCCATGGCGGTGGTCGCGACCAGCGGAGTGGAGTGGTTGGGCGGCACCCCAATGCCGCCCCACCGAATGCAGCGCCCAACCGCCGGAAGGTCATCGTCATCGTGAAGCGTCGAAATCCCATAGAATAGGACCAAGAGTCGCGCAGGAAGTCGACGCCGAGGATGAAGTCGAAGCAGCCCAAGTCGATGCCGGCGCGGTGATTGTGAAGTGCTCGTCGCCGATAGTGATTGGCACGTCGCGAAAGCGAAGCCTGCGTGGCAGCGGAGACGGTCACCATTAGCGACTGTGACTCGCAACTGCTCACCGCCGGTTGGCTGTAATGCAAGGCGCCGCATGGTGGTCTCCGGCAGGAAGTTATGCGTGGATCCTGTATCCACTAGGGCCACTAGGCGCTCGCCCTGGATCATGACCGGTAAGAGCATTGTCCGATCATCACGGATGCCGGCCAGCACGTGTAGGGACACTACGAGGGCGGTGGCCGGGGCGGGCGCGGGTGCCGCTGCGGGCTCCGCAAGGGCTGGAGCGCCGAGGCCATCCTCGGGCTGCGACGGAAAAACGGACGGCGGACGGGCTCCCGGGTAGGCCGAGGGCGGCCCGTGAAGCCAGTCGGGGAGTGGTGATGGCGATGACAGAAAGCGGACCTCCTGGATCGGAAGCCCGCTCGGCGACGACCGGCCCAAGTTAGGGCTGGGATTGGGCGGGGGAGGACCCTGCTCCGTGGCCGCTGGAAGTGACGGCGCGGCCGGCGCGGTCCAGGTGGGCCACTGCGGCCCCGTGGTGGCGGCGAGTGGCGCGGTTGCCGTCGTGAGCGGCGGCGTACTTGCCCAAGCGGCGGCCTTGACCGCGGCGAAGCGCCGGGTAGCCTCCGGTGATGGCCCCTGGTACCGAGTACCACGGCAGCGCTTGCGGACCCGCGGCCATGGCGGGATGTAGTGGTGGAGGCGGCCCGTACGGACTTGCCAGGTAGAGGCGGATGCCAGGACCCATGGCGACTAGGTCGTTGAGGGCGCCCGCCATTGCCTCTCTGTGGTGAACTGCGGCTGCGGGAGGTGACGGCGGCGTATGTTGGGCGAAGGTCGGTGGCCCGTAACTGGCGCGTGATGCCGGAAGGTCGGCGCCGAAAGCGCCGAGCGGCCGTGGCGAGCGAGCCGTGACGTCCGGCGCGGAAGCGGCGGCGGTGGAGAAGTTGGCGGCAGCGGCGGTGGTGGAGTTGATGGGCAGCGGGGTGGCGGCGGTGGAATTGGAGGTGGCGAAGACATGGTCGAAACCCGGGTACCTAATACCAAATTGGTAGGACTAGGGTTCTCTACTCCGTAGGTTATACGGGCAGAATAGCGAGGGTTGGGGGCGAGGGCGGCGGCTCCGGCGTGTTGGCGCCGTCGCGAGGGAGAAGAAGGGCGGCGGCGGCTAGGGTTTGGTGCGGCTAGGGTTCCGGCTCCTCTGGAGCCGGGCAATATGATAAAACTATCTTTATTGCTTGATCTCAAACGATGTCTTACAACTAGTATTTATAACTTTAGCCTAAAATAACTTGCCTAAAATAACTTGCCTAAGATAATTTGTGGGTCAAGCCTCTAATACTAAGGCCCGGTGGGACTCTTCCTGGTATAGACCAAACCGGTCATAACATATACAAATATAAAACGTTCTAACTTTTTTTAATTCAAATATAGATAGACACATTTTAGTCGAAAATTCATCTCTGCATCCGAGCTCATCTGCACCTGCGCTGATGAAAAATCAAAACAAATACTAGAAACATTAAAAAAAATTGTAATTTTATGCGGTAGTCAATTTGATGCATGAGTTCCGCTCCAATTTCCAAATCATTTGGACACTCCGAGGAGCTCTCAGCAAAAAAGACAAATTGGGGGTCTGTAAAAATGTTTACTGTTCATATACTGTTTTGGCCTGATTTGTCTTTTTTTCTAAGAGCTGCTCAGATGCCCAAATGACTTGAAATCTGAAGCAGGCCTCACGCATCAATTTTTCTACCGCACAATTTTTCTTTTTGGAATTTTTTGAATTTGCTTTGAATTTTTCACGATTTTTTCTAACTGGGTACGGATGAGTTGGGCACCGAAACGCCCTACTCCATTTTAATGTATTTGTTCACTCATTACAGTGTGTATATTGTCTATAGTAAAATATGTAAAACATTTTATATTTACAGAGGGAGTATTGGTAGAGGTTTTCATGTTACTTGGATCTCATAATTTTCACCAGGCTCTCACCGTCCTGTTAGCACTGGTTTTTTTTTTTAATTTCCTTATGTCTGATTTCTAAGAGCATTTATAGCCGGAGCCCTTATAACCCCTCTCCCCCTTGGACGGCCCTGCCACTTTTTTCCACCCAACCAGGCCGGGAAAACTTAGCTGCCGGGCTGACTGGCACCCCCCATACAATCTATATTCGGGACGGATATGGGGACTCTCGGACGCGGCCGCCACGTCGGACTGACGGCAAGGATCCGTGCCAAATCTCTTGAAGGCATGCCTGATCTTCCCTCTTCCTCTCTTATTTCCTGCCTCGTTCGCACCCGTAGCTCTACTGTCATTGTTGCTTTGTTGTCGCCCCCAACCACAGGGCCATCACCGGTGGCCCCAACCCACAACGGTGCCTACTGTGCTGCCAACAAACGCCGCCCTGCTTTGTGCAACTCCTTTGGACATACACCTCATGCTCTACTTGTTCGATGAAATGTACGAGTAGTTTTTTTTATTCTTTTGGTCATTTGTAGATCACCGATGGATTTGTCGGTTGATGATTATGAAATCATGGACCTTGACGAATTCATATACAGAGAGTTCATCAATTCGTTTGATTCAGACAGGAAGATGTTGAAATGATGATGATGATGATGAACATTCAGGAAGAAAGAATTGGAGAAGCAAGAGGAGAATGTGCTGAACTTCATGGGTCTGATAAAGGGAGGAGAGTTCTTCCACGGGATATGATTGCTAGCGCACGACTTCTACACACGAACTACTTCACACTGGACCTAACATACCATGAAGGTTTCTTTTGACGTCACTTTCGGATGGGCAAAGATTTGTTCTTGCACTTAGTTAATGCCGTCGAACAAGCTAATAGCTAATTCAAGCTTAGCACGGATTGTTGTGGGCAACTTCCCTTCTCTTCTCTGTAGAAATGCACGTTTGCTCTCAGGGTGCTTGCTTATAGTAAGGCCGTAGGTGCCATTTTGATACTAAAATCCGTATGGGAGACCACATATGTGAACACCATTGTGCAATTTGCACGCACCGTGGTGAAAGTGTTTGGACCAAAGTACCTCAAAGAACCAACTGTCGAGGACACCGAAAAATTATTGGCAACTGGGGCATCAAATGGTTTCCCATGTATGCTCCATTCAGTTGATTGCATGCACTCGCAATGGAAAAAATTGCCCCAAAGGTTTGCGTGTGCAGTATCAAGGTCACACCAAAGAGGCCACCATCATACTTGACGAAGTAACACCTAAGGACATTTAGATTTTGCATGCTTTCTTGGCATGTCTGGTTCTAACAATGACATCAATGTGCTCCATCGATCTCCTTTGTTCAAGAGACTTTGTGATGGGGAGGCTGGCTCCGACATGCAACTACATCATCAACATGCACAACTACAACATGGGGGTAATACCTTGCAAATGGTATCTATCCTCAATTGGCGGTGTTTGTGAAGACTATATCTGATCCTCATGGTAGGAAACAATGTATCTTTGCACAAGGTCAAGAATGTGCTATGAAGGATGTGGAGAGGGCATTTGGAATGCTCCAAGCTCGTTGTTGTACTGTTTGTGAAGCTGCATTGATGTGAGAATCAGAGAAACTTTGGCAGCTCATGACATGTTATGTAATTTTGAACAACATAATTGTGGAGGATGAAGGCGAAGGGTGACTATACAATACACCGGGGGTGGCGCATCAGCCGGGAAGCCCGGTATCGCGCCAACCTCAGGGCCTAGGCGGCCTGGTGGCAACTCGACTCTAGGACCATGCACTTCGAAAGCCTCGAGTTCCACTTCGACCAACATGGCGATGTTTTGTGACTTTGTGCTCCGACATCACCCTTAGCACACGAGGTAATGCCGGGCTTATCCGACCTCAGAATGGCCGGATCTTCACCAACCCACTAGCCCGACCCAATCACAAAGCATGCACATGATCTTTCGGGCCGCCGATACGCGTCGGGCCTATAAGCTCATGCGTCGCACAATCTACATGACTGCACCAGAATCGACAGAGTTCTTGGATTTGTCTAACTACACCATTGTCTTCGGTTGCACCGACCACCATGCCCATGCCCCTCAGCCAGGGAACTTCGCCCTGGTGGTAAATCCAATCAATGGCGGCTTCCACCTCCCTTGATTCCTCATGGACGAGAACAGTGGGATTAACATGATCTTCCCCGACACATTAGCGAAGATGGGAATCTCCAAGTCCCGTCTCAGCCAATCCTTGACCGGCTTCCACGGTTCTGTATCAGGCAGAAAAGCGCAACCCCTCAGACAAGGTGAATTGGAGGTGATCATTGGAGATGAAGAATTTTTTCCGCTCAGAGATACTATGTTTTCAGGTCGCGCTATTCAATATGGGCTACAATGCTATCATTGACAGGCCTGCCTATGTGAAGTTCATGGCGCTACCCTCGTATGCATATTTACATCTCAAGATGCTGGGATTAAACGACACCATCTTCATCCACGGCAGCGCGGAAAGAGCGTTAGTGGCGTGGGTCACCAATGTCGAGCTCACGAAGGCCACCCTAGCTTCCGCAGAGCTCGAAGAGATCAAAAAGTCCGTCGATCCAGCCACAACAACCTTACCCTACAAGCCAAGACCCGTCTCGGCCTTCTAGTCGACCAAAGAAACATAGAAGTTCCAAGTACATGCTGAAGCCGGACCAAAACGCTGATCTTAGGAGGAGACTTGATCCCGGAGCAAGAGGCCTCCCTCTTACAGTTCCTCGGGGACAATTGTGACACCTTTGCATGGAGGCCCGCCGACATGCTCGGGGTTCCCGCGTGCATCGCGAAGCATAGTCTGGACGTATGGAAGGTCACAAAACCGGTCAAGCAAGCTCTCTGATGCCTCGCCACCGAAAAGTGACGCGTAGTCGAGAGGAGACCACTCGGCTCCTAGCTACCGGGCTCATCAGGGTGGTCGCCCACCCTGAATGGCTGACCAACCCCATCATGGCTCGGAAGATGAATAACTCGTGGCGCGTGTGTGTTGACTACACCGACCTCACAAAGCATGCCCAAAGGACATGTTCCCGATGCCTCACATGAATCAAGTCATAGAGTGCACCGCGAGCTGTGAACGACTCTGTTTCCTGGACGCTTACTCTGGGTGCCATCAAATTCGGATGAAGGAGTCCGATTAGGAGAAGACCTTGTTTATAACACCTTTTGGGCCATTCTACTACATCACGATGCCCTTCGGGCTCAAGAACACAGCACAACATATCAATGCACAATGCAGAAGTTTCTCCGTGACCAGATCAACATCAATGTTGAAGCATATGTCAATGATGTTGTCATTAAGACGAGGAGTGAAGCCAACCTGCTAGTTGACCTTGAGCAAGCATTTCCCAGTCTACGCCGGTTCGGCATGAAGTTGAAAGCAAAAAAACGTGGCTTCTTTGTTCCCTTTGGGCAACTCCTTGTCTTCTTTGTCCCCCACAGATGCATATAAGCAAACCATTAGAGATAGTACGAGAGGTGTAAAACTGGCAGGTTGCGTGGCAGCCTTAAGCCGGTTCATCTCTTGGCCTGGAGAAAAGGCACTCCTGCTTTACAAGTGAAAGATCGTGGATGTCGCCTAAAGGGGGAGGTGAATAGGCGCTTTAAAAT
The DNA here is from genome assembly GCA_021605145.1 of Aegilops bicornis. NCBI lineage: Eukaryota > Viridiplantae > Streptophyta > Magnoliopsida > Poales > Poaceae > Aegilops > Aegilops bicornis. The sequence goes on from CM038674.1 coordinate 652,357,069, forward strand.
AATTACGGTTTATACTTGAACAAATGCGGAATAAAACTAGCGTTTAATTTGTCAAGCACAAAACCTAAACGACTAGGCTCACCTATGTACGCCAACAACTTATGCTAAGCAAGATAGACAACTAAGTGATAGCAAGAAATATGACATGAAATAATATGGCTATCACAAAGTAAAGTGCATAAGTAAAAGGCTCGGGTAAGAGATAACCGATGCACGTGGAGACGATGATGTATCCCGAAGTTCACACCCTTGCAGATGCTAATCTCCGTTTGGAGCGGTGTGGAGGCACAATGCTCCCCAAGAAACCACTAGGACCACCGTAATCTCCGCACGTCCTCGCACAATGCAAGATGCAGTGATTCCACTAAGGGACCCTTGAGGGCGGTCACTGAACCCGTAAAAATGGCAACCCTTGGGGCGGTCACCGAACTTGTACACTTTGGCAACCCTTGGGGGCGGTCATCGGTACCCGTCAAATTGCTCGGGGCGATCTTCACAACCTAATTGGAGACCCCGAATCTTGCGCAGAGCTTTACAACACAATGATTGAGCTCTAAACACCACTAACCATCTAGGGCGCCCAAGCACCCAAGAGGAACAAGTTCAAGAGTACCAAGCACCCAAGAGTAATAAGCTTCTCAGCTTGTAACTTCCACGTATCACCATGAAGAACTCAAATAATGCAACTAATGCAATGGCAAGGGCACACAGAGTGCCCAAGTCCCTCACTTTCAAATCCCACCAAAGCAACAAAAACAATGGAAACAAAGGAGAGGAAGAACAAGAAGGAAAACATCGTGATGAGCACGCGTTTACATGATTCCCTTTGTTCTTACTATACGACAGCTTTCCTAGGTGTTAGTACTTGGATATTTTCTCCGTACGTGTGTTCTTTGGATCCTCCATCTCTTTTCTCCTTATTATACAAGCCAGCTCTTTCTGGCCGTGGCGGGGATCCATTGCCGGCCGCACCTTCTTAATCATTGTGATGCAGAATGGCGAATGCCATGGCAGCGACAGGTGAAAAATCTAGAGTGAAGTGCATTGTAGGTCGCTGAACTATTTCAGAGGTGTCATGTAGGTCCTTAAACTATGAAAAGCAGCATTCAGGTCCTTGAAGTGCAGTAAGTGTGCCATTTCAGCCCAAAATCTGTCTGACCCCACCTGAACGGCCAGCTGGCGTCGTTGACCCGTTGCATGTTAGAAGGGGGCCCCGCAATGTAACGGCTGGTGACGAAAATATGCAAATAAATTCAATTCATGGTTTCAAAAAATATTTGTGAATATAGAAAAATGTTTTTGACTTGAATAAAATGTTCATTAGTTTATAGAAATGTTCGACTCTGGAAAAACATTCACGACTTTAAAAAAATGTTTGCGGACGATGAATTTGAAAAAAAAATGGTCGCAACCTTAAGAAAATGTTTGCGAATGATAAATTTTATTAGAAAAGAAAATATGTTCATGAACAATAAATTTGAAAATATGTTGGCAGACAAAAAAAGTTCGTGAATATAAAATAAATGTTCACAACTTTAAAAAAGTATTCACGAACAATAAATTTGAAATATGTTCGCGAACCACAAATATTGTTTGAAAATATGGAAAAAATGCTCGGGAATGAAGAATTTAGAAAACGTTTGTGAACAATGAATTTAAAAAAATCATGATTTAAAAAAAATCTTTGCGAATGATAAATTCTAAAAGAAAAGAACACATATTCGCAAACCACCAATATTGTCCGTGAATGATAAATTTCACAATATGTTTAGTAACACAAAAAAAATTCGCGAATGATGAATTTGAAAAAGACGTTTGCACAAATTTCATAAATGTTCATTACTTTTTTCAAAAAATAGTGATTTTTTTGTGAATTTAAAAATGTTCACGAATTTAGAAAAACGTTCGGAGTTTAAAAAAATGTTTATGAATTTCATAATATGTTTATGAATTTACAAAATGTCCATTAGTTTAAATGTTCAAGGTTTCAAAAACTGTTCGTGAATAGTGAAAAAAATGTTCGTGAACGATAATTTTGAAAATGTGTTCGTGAACCACAAATTAATGAACATTTAATGTCATGAGCGAGAATTTTGAAAATGTGTTCCTTGGAATTTATTTGCATATTTCCGTAACCGGCTGTTACCTTGCGAGGCCCCGTCCGACATGTCATGGGTCAACGGCGCCAGCTGGCTGGTCTGGCGTTGTCAGATAGATTTTGGACCTGAATGACACACTTACTGCACTTCGAGGACCTGGATGCCGATTTTTATAGTTTGAGGACCTACATGACATCCCTAAAATAGTTTAGGGACCAACATTGCACTTCACTCAAAAATCTAGAGTGGTGCGAGTGTATACTAGTAGTACAGTACTCCCTCTGTAAACTAATATAAGAGTGTTTAGATCACTATTTTAATGTTCTAAATGCTCTCATATTAGTTTACAGATGGAGTATATGAAAAAGACTTGGCCCGGCGCGAGTCGTCGGGAGAAGCTGCTGAGCCTCTATCATGAAAAGTCTGACAGTGCCGTCGAGGAAGCGAAGAAGCAACATGCCAACCAGCAAGTCTTCCTCCGGTCAACCAGGGGCGCCGTGGTTGAATGCAGGTTTTATGTCTAGGAAAAAAGCATTTGCATCCGACAGTGCCGGCTGTGACGTGGTGTGTGGTCATGTTGAGTACGTCAGTGCAACTCGTCATGTAATTGCGTCGGAGTGAGCATCCTATGCAGCCAATCTTCATCGACCGGTCGATCAATCTAAAAGAACACGGTTTGGCCCTCTTGTCATATTTTCATATAGCACTAGGCTCACTAAGGGCATGTTCAACGGCAACCCGTAAATTTTCTGTTGCATTCGGGTCAATCCGCAAGCACGGATCCAACTATTAGCCGCATACATTTCAAACTCTTTTCCAACAAATTGGATAAAATTCGTGCAAACAAGGCCAGATTTCATACAAACACGGATGATTTTCATTACATTTCGAACATTTAGAACAAAAAAAAAGACCCGACTCTAAACCTATCCTATGGCGGTGGCGCCCGGTGTCCAAGCCCGTGTCGTCCTTCATAGATGATCAGTAAATATGGACGACGGATTTTAAAGCAATTATAGACGGTGGATCCATGAACGATATGGCAGAAAATTCATTCTTGATTTCTTGCTCGAATCGGCTTGTTTGGGCCAACCTATAGAGTTGTGGTTGTCGGCGAGCAACATGTACAGTGTTTTGGCTCCTGGGTGTACATATACAGAGATAATCAGTAAATTATTAAAGAGTAGCAATAAAATTCAAAATAAAATATTTTTTATAAACATTGATGAATGTTTCACCCATGTGCAATGTTTCGTTAAGAAGAATATTTGTAATGCTGTAGGAAGAAAAATTGATGCTTCAAAAGACTATTTTTTAAAACATTTTAGAGCATTGATTTTTTTCCCAGACCTCCATGAATGGCATTCAATCACGGAATAGGTACAGAACTAAGCAACAATTGTTATTAAAATATCTTTTTTCTTCTTTCTCCTGTGTTTTTAAAGTTTTCTGTTTGCAAAGAAAGTATTTAAGCTCAGGTGTAGAATGACACTTTCGGGCGAGCAACTCCCTGACTATAGAGAGGGAATGAGAATGCAGGAAATGATAATCTCGGGGATTATAGCTTAGGTCGTCATTCCTTGGCTAATTCGTTATAAATTTTACCTAAAAGAGAGAATAAGTATCTCTCAGATTCTACTACCAGTACTCATTCGAGACCATACTTTATATTGGGACTAAAATGACACATCTAATATCTCTTCTCTCCGCAACTCCATTTTTTTAAATACATATTTCTCTTTCCTATTGTTGCCAAATGTATCGTGTTAGTCAGATCAGACGTCTTCCGGCTCATGAAAGAAACATTAGTGGTGAATGTGGCGAGTCATACCCTTGCATCTATATGTCGCTCGCAAGAACGTACTGTGTGCCGGCTTCGTAACTGCCATGTGGAGATAGCTAGCATAGTTGACTCGGATTGCAATCACTATGCTTGATCAATGAAAGTTTCTTTACCGCAAAAAAAAAAAAACGTACTTGTAATTCGCTTCTAAGAACTACATGTGTTTTGAGGTTAACTTTGACTATCAATTTAAGCAACACGATATCGAAAATAGTCATATAAATCGTATTTTAGAGATGTTTCTAATGAGAAACTTTTTTAGTTTTTTTTTTGCGAATAACCTTTCAGGCTTATAACACATAGCTCACACATTCATTTTCATTACATTGATGGTCAACATAAATCTCAAAATACCAAGAAAGTAAGAAGTTTAGTCTACATCCATGCTTGCTTGTGCTTGACATGTTTAATAATACTAAATCATAGGAGAGCATGCTATCTGCCCGACGGCCGCATGCATAGCCATGTCACAAAATCTGCTACACTATGTACTTGTACTACTGTACATTGTATGTCTGTGCCATTATTAATGAGTAAATTGCATAAAATCACCACTTTGAGGGCTAGGTTTGTGAAAAACATTAAGATACAAATTCGCTGAAGAAAGCACCACGTCTAGCGTAATTGTTTTGCAAAAACCACTGATAGGAGGATCGGGCCGTGTTAAGTGAGTTTATGACAGGTCGGGCCCGTTTTTCGCTTACGAGGCACTCCAGGCTGTCCCGACAGCCGGCAGACGGCGTTAGACGGCATCGTCGTCGCCGTTCGGTCCTATAGCAGTCTAAAACGTGAACCGTTGCCACTTTTCCACTCTGTTTGCTCGCTCCTCGCTCGTGCATCTCTCGCTCTCGCTCTGTTCTTGGTCGCTGCATCCGTCGCCGCCGCGCCGCCCCGCCGCCGCAGCGCCATGGTGTCGTGGAGTGATGGGTCGGATAGCAGCGAGCACACCGTAGAGTACATGAGCTCAACTTTCGATGACGGCACCATTAAGGTCAGTTCTCAGAGTTAGGGCTAGGGTTTGATATTTGGGGATTTCTCGAATGAGCTTCTTTTCAAACAATGGACCAAATCTCTGTCATTCCTTTGCACTCGAGGTTCCTGCTAGCACCGAAGACTCATATTTCGAGGGCCCTGAGACAGATATGTATGTTTTGTGCCATGGACACGGGAAGGCAGCAGAAAGGCATGTTGCTTTCGAAGGGATTCACACTGGCAGGAGGTTTCTTTGTCGTGCAGAGAAGGTATGGTTCCAACTTAACTAATTGGAAGTTGTTGATTAATTTAACAGATCTGTCATTTGTTTGCCATGGACATGTAATGTGGCACTCCAGCAGGCGTTGTATTATATTGTGAAGTTTGGACAGTGGATTCATTAATTGTTTACTCTACCAGCATTGTTTAGTCTGGTTCTGGCAACATTGTTTAGTTAGGTCATTTTGTTAACTCTGCCACGTTAGCTTATTTTAAGACAGAAGATGCATGGGTTAGCACACCAGCATTGTTTAGTCTGGATCTGGCAACATTGTTTAGTTAGGTCATTTTTGTTAACTCTGCCATGTTAGCTTATTTTAGGACAGAAGATTCATGGGTTAGCACACTAGCATTGTTTACTTAGTAGTTGTTTACTTTAGAGCAAACCATTGTTTTTCTTTAGGATGTTTACTTTAGGACATGTTTAAATATTCTATCTTTAGCTTGCATGATCTGAATTTTAGTATAAAGTAATCTAGCCTATCATTGTAAGCAAGTCACTGTTATGTAATTCTTTATGTTAATACAATTTTTTCAGGAAGGTAAAAACGGTGGACTAGTAGAATGGATTGATCCATGTTGGCCAAATACCCTTGAGAATGCACTGTCCAAGTTATGGTCTATGTATGAACAGACTAAGATAGACATGACTGAGGAATGTCTGATGCATTCATTTGCTGTTCATGACCTGACACAAGAGAAGAAGAAACTCCAGGCAGCCTATGAGAAGTTGGTTGAAGATGTCAATGCACTTATGGATGCCCAGGAGCAGAGGGCAGTGATACAAAGGAAAGAGCTGAAACCACTAACTTGCAGGAGAAGTATGACACTTTGAAGAACATAGCAGCTGCTCAGGCTACTGTCATTAGGAACATGAAGTTGAAGCTAGCTGAAAAGAGGAAGAATTTGCAGATCCACATTGATGAGCTCAGGAAGACAGTTGAAGAGAGCAATGTGAAGCTGGAGGGGATCAAGGCCATCATAAATGGATAAGCAGTGCAAGAGAAGAATGGGCAATATCATTTGGCATTTGCTGACCTTTTGCAGGGTGTGGTTTGGCATTTGCTGTAATGATAGTGTTTTAAATTCTATTAACCATGAGTACTCCTGAACTATGGATATGTAATCTTAAGTACTCCCTCCGATCCGTTTTACTCCGTGCATAACTTTTTTTTCATTTTTTCCGAATTGCTCCGCGTGTTCCGCTTTTGCCTCGCCTCTTTCCCAGTCTACCCCTAATCTACCGTATCACATGCACTGGAGGAGCCCGCATGCGCGTTAATTCCTTTCCTAGTTATCCGCCTTCTCTCCTCGTTTGGTGCGCCGCTGCATGCAACCCACCATCGCATGCGTTAACTGCTCTCCTAGTATTGGCCGGTGGGTTGTTGCATGCAAACAGGTGCGACTTTCCTAGTTATCTGTGGGCCGCTGCATGCATCTAATCCTGTCAAAAGAAGGGGCAATTTTGTACAAAATAATTCGAGCAGGGCTCTTCTTGGTATCCGAGATGGAAGTTATGCGCAGGGTAAAAAGAATCGGAGGGAGTAAGATGTATGCATTTGAACTAGTGCTGAATGTGGTGGTATTTGAACTAGTGGTGAATGTCAAGCTATGATTATGTATGGATTTGAACTAGTGCTGAATGTGGTGGTATTTAGAGCTGGTTAATGTTATCTTAAGTAAGATGTTTGCAATTGATGATTTTGTCTTTAGTATGTTTCTGTTCAACTGATGATTGTGAGTTAAGTAGGGCAATTGATGGTTTTTTGTTTGTCAAGTGAGGGTTTTTGGCTTTTTGTCGATGCCGAGGCATCAAGTAGGGTCAAGTTAGAGTTTTTGGCTTTTTATCGACGTCGAGGCATCAAGTAGGGTCAAGTGAGGGTTTTTGGCTTTTTGTCGACGCTGAGGCATCAAGTAGGGTCAAGTTAGGGTTTTTGGCTTTTTGTCGACGCTTAAGCTTCAAGTAGGGCAAGCGAGGGTTTTTGGCTTTTTGTCGACGCCGAGGCTTCAAGTAGGGTCAAGTGAGGGTTTTTGGCTTTTTGTCGATGCCGAGGCTTCAAGTAGGGTCAAGTGAGGGTTTTTGGCTTTTTATCGATGCCGAGGCTTCAAATAGGGTCAAGTTAGGGTTTTTGGCCTTTTGTTGACCCAAGGCATCAAGTAGGGTCAAGTTAGGGTTTTTGGCTTTTTGTCGACGCCGAGGCATCAAGTAGGGTCAAGTTAGGGTTTTTGGCGTTTTGTCGACGCCGAGGCTTCGAGTAGGGCAAGCGAGGGTTTTTTCCATTTTGTCGACGTCGAGGCTTCAAGTAGGGTCAAGTGAGGGTTTTTGGCTTTTTGTCGACGTCCAGGCTTCAAGTAGGGTCAAGTGAGGGTTTTTGGCTTTTTGTCGACGCGAGGCTTCAAGTAGGGTCAAGTGAGGGTTTTTGGCTTTTTGTCGACGCGAGGCTTCAAGTAGGGTCAAGTGAGGGTTTTTGGCTTTTTATCGACGCCGAGGCTTCAAGTAGGGTCAAGTTAGGGTTTTTGGCTTTTTGTCGATGCCGAGGCATCAAGTATGGTCAAGTTAGGCTTTTTGGCTTTTTGTCGACGCCGAGGCATCAAGTAGGGTCAAGTTAGGGTTTTTGGCTTTTTGTCAACGCCGAGGCTTCAAGTAGGGTCAAGTTAGGGTTTTTGGCTTTTTATCGACGTCGTGGCATCAAGTAAGGTCAAGTGATGGTTTGATACAACATCAAGAGTATCACATCATCAAGAGGATCACAGCATCAAGAGTACACCATCACCATCATCACAAGAGTATCACAGTACTACTCGAATGCCATAGTTTGACACAAATTGATCATCACAGTTGATCATCACAGGACTACTAGAATTCTAAAGTTTGATAGAAGGATCATAACTGGAGTAGCATAATAGTACCAACACAACATAGTTTCACACAACACAACTAAAATGACATAGTTTGATACAACATCAAGACAACATTGTCACCATTCTGCACCAGAGGCAGTCAAGTATCCCTTCATTCTGTTGTTGAGCCCCCTGACTCTCTGGGAACCATGAGTTGGTCTTGGAGGCATGAAAGCTAACCTCTTGGTCCCTTTGCAGCAGCTGATGAAGATCTGGTTGCTGGTGCCTTACCCTTGGGAGCAGCCTCTGTTGGAAAAGGCAGTGCCTAGGAGGCGCTTAGGCACGCCTAGGCGCTAGGCAATAGCGAAACGCCTCGCCTAGGGCATAAATGGAGGTCTAGGCAGGGCAAGCAAGGAATTGCCTACCCAAGAAAGAAATCATCCACATACTGCACTAATATGCCAAACGTGTTATATTCCAATGGCAGTAGACGGTAATTAACTTATTTGTATGCCCTAAACTAATGTCAACACCCATATAATAATTACAAATACACTATGAGTAAAAACTATATTACCGCATAGGTCGCGCCTAGGGCGCTTAGGCACCGCCTAGGCACTAGGCGAAGGCCAACCGCCTCGCTTACGCCTACCGCTTTTTCCAACCTTGGGAGCAGCTGGTGCCTTACTCTTGGGAGCAGCTGATGAAGATTTACTGGCTGCTGCCTTGCCCTTGGGAGCAGTTGTTGCACTAGCAGCAGCTGATCTAGTCGGCCTCCTAGCTGGTGTGGTATTAGTAGCAGCACCTGTTGCAGCAGCAGATGTTGCCCTCCTTGCTGGAGCTAGTCTACTGGCAGCAGATGTTGCCCTCCTTGATGATCCACCAGCAGTGGCAGCAGCAGAGGCTGCAGTCCTTGCTGGTTCTGGTGTACTTCTACTCTCAGGTGGGTAAGAGCTGGTGCTTGGCTGCAATGAAACAAGTAGTTTAATATTAGTAAGTAACAAAGTAACAACAAATTTAGTCCTACTATTAGCAGAGCGGTCACCTGATGTTTGTTCTTTCTCATAGCAAGTGCAGGCTTGAGAGCATCATGGCAATTGGTGTACCTATGGCCCACCTTATTACAGTTGGAGCAGGTAATTGAGGCTGTCCTTGAAGTGTCTTTGGGAGCTGGCTTCTCAAATTGGCCCTTTCTCCTCTTAGTCTGTGCTCTGCCCTTGTGTTCTTTGAAAACAGGAGGCTCAATGTCCAAACTATCTGTCCCTGGCCACATGTCAGGGCCAGGTACAGGATATATTATAGGACTGTAAGCTGCAAGGTACATAGGTTTTTTGAACAAATCATGAACAAAGTCCTCTGGATGAAGCTTAGCCTTGTGTATAGCAGAAACAACATGATTGCAAGGAACTGTTGTCATATCCCACTTCTTACACCCACAAGTCCTATGTGCTAGGTTGGCAGCATATGTTCTCTCCCCACTAGTAACTTGGTAAAGGTTGGGGCCAGCCATCAATGATTGGCAGTTTCTAGACCACTTATTTGCTTCCTCCAATTTCTCTGCATATGTTGGACAAATCTCCCATCTGACAGTCTGAGTCTTGGTTCTATTTGCATTAAACTTGACCATTAACTTTTTTCTAATTCCATCAACCATGGTCCTTATTGGCTTAGCCTTGACATCTGGAACCCACTTGTTGAAAACCTCACTTAAGTTGTTAACTACTAAATCTGTTTTGCAATTTGTGTCCATGTCATGTCTGGCCCAAGTGTGCTTTGGGATTTTACTAAGCCAAGCCCATGCTGCCTCACACTCTCTCTTCAACTCACCCATTGCAACATTATAACCATGTTCAGTGTATGAGTAACTTGCTTCATCCATGTATTTCTTTAATTCTGCCCCTCTAAACCCAGCATTTTGAAAGTTCTGGTAAATGTGTCCGAGGCAAAACCTTTGTGGACAATTGGGAAAGACTCTGTTTATGGCTTTAAGCAGGCCCTATGTGAATTTAACTAAAGCTTAGTGACTAACTTAGTGACTACATCTATATGAAAGTAACTACTGTAAAGAACTAAATGATTGTGTACAGAAAGTAACTACACCTAAATGCAAGTAACTACTAGAAAGTGAAGGAAATATGCCCTAGAGGCAATAATAAAGTTATTATTTATTTCCTCATATCATGATAAATGTCTATTATTCATGCTAGAATTGTATTACCCGGAAACATAATACATGTGTGAATACATAGACAAACATAATGTCACTAGTGTGCCTCTACTTGACTAGCTCATTAATCCATGATGGTTATGTTTCCTAACCATAGACATGTGTTGTCATTTGATTAACGGGATCACATTATTAGGAGAATGATGTGATTGACTTGACCCATTCCGTTAGCCTAGCACTTGATCGTTTAGTATGTTGTTATTGCTTTCTTCATGACTTATACAAAGTTCCTACAACTATGAGATTATGTAACTCCCGTTTACCGGAGGAACACTTTGTGTGCTACCAAACTTCACAACGTAACTGGGTGATTATAAAGGAGCTCTACAAGTGTCTCCAAAGGTACATGTTGAGTTGGCGTATTTCGAGATTAGGTTTTGTCACTCCGATTGTCGGAGAGGTATCTCTGGGCCCTCTCGGTAATGCACATCACTATAAGCCTTGCAAGCAATGTAGCTAATGAGTTAGTTACGGAATGATGCATTACGTAGCAGTAAAGAGACTTGCGATAACGAGATTAAACTAGGTATTGGATACCGACGATCGAATCTCGGGCAAGTAACATACCGCTGACAAAGGGAACAACGTATGTTGTTATGCGGTTTGACCGATAAAGATCTTCATAGAATATGTAGGAGCCAATATGAGCATCCAGGTTCCGTTATTGGTTATTGACCGGAAACAGTTCTAGGTCATGTATACATAGTTCTCGAACCCGTAGGGTCCGCACGCTTAACGTTACGATGATGCGTTTATTATGAGTTTATATGTTTTGATGTACGAAGGTTGTTGAGTCGAGATGTGATCACGGACATGACGAGGAGTCTCGAAATGGTCGAGACATAAAGATTGATATATTGGACGACTATATTCGGACACCGGAAGTGTTCCGGGTGATTTCGGAGAAAACTGGAGTGCCGGAGGGGTTACCGGAACCCCCCGGGGAAGTATTGGGCCTTAGTGGGCCTGAGGGGAGAGAGAGGGCAGCAGCCCAGGAGGTGGCGCGCCCCCTCCCATGGGGAGTCCGAATTGGACTAGGGGAGGGGGGCGCGACCCCTCTTTCCCTCTCCCTCTCCCTCTCTTTCCTTCCCCCTCTCTCTTCCTAGTTGGACTAGGAAAGGGGAGTCTGATGACCCACAAGTATAGGGGATCTATCGTAGTCCTTTCGATAAGTAAAAGTGTCGAACCCAACGAGGAGCAGAAGGAAATAATAAGCGGTTTTCAGCAAGGTATTCTCTGCAAGTACTGAAATAAGTGGTAACAGATAGTTTTGTGAAAAGGTAAATTGTAACGGGCAACAAGTAACAAAAGTAAATAAGGTGCAGCAAGGTGGCCCAATCCTTTTTGTAGCAAAGGACAAGACGGAACAAACTCTTATAATAGGAAAAGCGCTCCCGAGGACACATGGGAATATCGTCAAGCTAGTTTTCATCACGCTCATATGATTCGCGTTCGGTACTTTGATAATTTGATATGTGGGTGGACCGGTGCTTGGGTGCTGTTCTTACTTGAACAAACATCCCACTTATGATTAACCACTATTGCAAGCATCCGCAACTACAACAAAAGTATTAAGGTAAACCTAACCATAGCATGAAACATATGGATCCAAATTAGCCCTTACGAAGCAACGCATAAACTAGGGTTCAAGCTTACATCACTCTAGCAACCCATCATCTACTTATTACTTCCCAATGCCTTCCTCTAGGCCCAAATAATGGTGAAGTGTTATGTAGTCGACGTTCACATAACACCACTAGAGGTTAGACAACATACATCTCATCAAAATATCCAACGAATACCAAGTTCATATGACTACTAATAGCAAGACTTCTCCCGTGTCCTAAGGAACAAACGTAACTACTCACAAAGCATATTGATGTTCATAATCAGAGGGGTAATAATATGCATAAAGGATCTGAACATATGATCTTACACCAAGTAAACCAACTAGCATCAACTACAAGGAGTAATCAACACTACTAGCAACCTACTAGCACCAATCCCGGACTTGGAGACAAGAATTGGATACAAGAGATGAACTAGGGTTTGGAGATGAGATGGTGCTGGTGAAGATGTTTATGGAGATTGCTCTCTCCTGATGAGAGGAGCATTGGTGATGCCAATGGTGATGATTTCCCCCTCCCGGAGGGAAGTGTCCCCGGCAGCACAGCTCTGCCGGAGTCCTAGATTGGTTCCGCCAAGGTTCCGCCTCATGGCGGCGGAGTCTCGTCCCGAAAGGTTGCTTATGATTTTTTTCTCATCGAAAGACTTCATATAGGAGAAGATGGGCGTCGGAGAGCCACCAGGGGGCACAAGGTAGAGGCGCGCCCGAGGAGGCGCGCCCCACCCTCGTGAGCAGGGTGTGGGCCCCCTGGCCTTCATCTTTGGCGATGATTTTTCTTTATTTATTTTAAGGTATTCCGTGGAGTTTTAGGACTTTTGGAGTTGCGCAGAATAGGCCTTCAATATTTGCTCCTTTTCCAGCCCAGAATTCCAGCTGCCGGCATTCTCCCTCTTCATGTAAACCTTGTAAAATAAGAAAGAATAGCCATAAGTATTGTGACATAACGTGAAATAACAGCCCATAATGCGATAAATATCGATATAAAAGCATGATGCAAAATGGACGTATCTACTCCCCAAGCTTAGACCTCGCTTGTCCTCAAGCGAAAAACCGATAACAATAAATATGTCCTCATGTTTAGAGGTAGAGGCGCCGATAAAAATAAAATACGGACATGAAGGCATCATGATTATTCTCATAACAGCAACATATATTGATTTGTCATATGATTACGTATGTCAAGTGATAATCTTTTCACAAAGCCAAAGTATGAATCAGAATCCTTATTGAGCACCAACAAATTATACCCTCAGTCATTGAAGCAATTGCAATTTATCATAACATCGGAAAGAGTCTATGTCAGAGCTTAAAAGCAAGTCCACATACTCAACTATCACTTAGTCCTTCATAATTTCTAACACTCACGCAATACTTGTGGTTACGGAGTTTTAACCGGACATAGAGAAAGATAGGGGCTTATAGTTTTGCTCCACAACCTTTTACCTCAAGGGTAATGTCAACAATAATAATTCATGCTCCCCTACATCCAATTAGATATATATATATCATGTTCTTTCCAACATGCAGGGCCTGCCAAAGGATAAAATGAAAAAGGAAAGGTGAAGATCACCGTGACTCTTGCATAAGGTAAGGGATAATAATAAAAGATAGGCCCTTCGCAGAGGGAAGCAGAGGTTGCCATGCGCTTTTATGGTTGGATGCACAAAATCTTAATGCAAAAGAACGTCACTTTATATTGCCCTTGTATGTGGAACTTTATTATGCAGTCCGTCGCTTTTATTACTTCCACAACAAGTTCGTACAAAGCTTATTTCTCTGCACTAATAAGTCATGCATATTTAGAGAGCAATTTTTATTGCTTGCACCGGTGACAACTTACTTGAAGGATCTTACTCAATCCATAGGTAGATATGGTGGACTCTCATGGCTAAACTGGTTTAAGGGTATTTGGAAGCACAAGTAGTATCTCTACTTGGTGCTGAGAATTTGGCTAAGCATGAGGGGGAAAGGCAAGCTCAACATGTTAGGAGATCCATGACAATATACTTTATCTCAGATATAAGAAAACATAACTCATTACGTTGTCTTCCTTGTCCAACATCAACTCTTTAGCATGTCATATTTTAATGAGCGCTCCCAATCATAAAAGATGTCAATGATAATATATCTATATGTGAAACCTCTCTCTCCTTATTACTTCCTATTAATTGCAATGATGACCAAAGCTATATTTGCCAACTCCCAACAACTTTTAATCATCATACTCTTTCTATGTGAAGTCATTACTTTCAATAAGATCAATATGAGCTCTTTGTTTCTTTTTATTCTTTTCTTTTATTCACTCAAGATCATGGCAAAGTAATCAAGCCCTTGACTCAACACTAATCTTTATCATATATAGCTCACGGACTCGATTGCATAGAGGGATCATAAAGCAAAACTTCAGAACTAGATCATGCCATGACTTTATTCTACTAAATCAAGATACTACTAATAGGATCGAACTAAGAAAAACGGTAAAGATAGGAGTTGTGATGGAGATACGATATCGGGGCACCTCCCCCAAGCTTGGCAGTTGCCAAGGGGAGTGCTGCTACCTCTTGAGCACTGCGTTGGATTTCCCCGAAGAGGAGAGGATGATGCAGCAAAGTAGCGTAAGTATTTCCCTCAGTTTTTGAGAACCAAGGTATCAATCCAGTAGGAGACCACGCGCAAGTCCCTCGTACCTGCACAAAATGATAGCTACTCGCAACCAATGCTTAGGGGTTGTCAATCCCTTCACGGTCACTTACGAGGGTGAGATCTGATAGAGATAATATTTTTGATATTTTTGGTATAAAGATGCAAAGTAAAAAGTAAAAGCAAAGCAAGTAAATAAAGTGATGGAGATTGATATGATGAGAATAGACCCGGGGTCCATAGGTTTCACTAGTGGCTTCTCTCAAGAGCATAAGTATTCTACGGTGGGTGAACAAATTATTGTTGAGAAATTGACAGAATTGAGCATAGTTATGTGGTTATCCAGGCAATGATCATGTATATAGGCATCACGTCCGAGACAAGTAGACCAAAACGATTCTGCATCTACTACTATTACTCCACTCATCGACCGCTATCCAAAGATGCATCCGGAGTATTAAGTTAAAAAGCAGTAACGCCTTAAGCAAGATGACATGATGTAGAGGAATAAATTCATGCAATATGATAGATACCCCATCTTGTTATCCTCGATGGCAACAATACAATACGTTCCTTGCAACCCTTTACATCCTTTGGGTAAGGACACCGCAAGATTGAACCCAAAGCTAAGCACTTCTCCCATTGCAAGAACTACCAATCTAGTTGGCCAAACCAAACGGATAATTTGAAGAGACTTGCAAAGATAACTCAATCATACATAAAAGAATTCAGAGGAGAATCAAATATTTTCCATGGATAAGTTGGATCATAAACCCACAATTCATCTTCTCAACAAACACACCACAAAAAGAAGATCACATCGGATAGATCTCCACGAGAGAGGGGGAGAACATTGTATTGAGATCCAAAAAGAGAGAAGAAGCCATCTAGCTACTAACTATGGACCCGAAGGTCTGAAGTAAACTACTCACACTTCATCGAAGGGGCTATGGTGTTGATGTAGAAGCCCTCCATGGTGGATGCCCCCTCCGGCGGAGCTCCGGAACAGGCCCCAAGATAGGATCTCATGGATACAGGAAGTTGCGGCGGTGGAATTAGGTTTTGGCTCCGTCCCCGATCTGTTGGGGGTATGTAGGTATATATAGGAGGAAGGCGTACGTCGGTGGAGGCGTCGGGGGCCCACGAGGCAGGCGCGCCTGGGAGGGCGCGCCCCCCACCTTCGTGACCGCCTCTGGCACTCCTTGGAGTAGGGTCCAAGTCTCCTGGATCACGTTCGGTGAGAAGATCACGTTCCCGAAGGTTTTCATTCCGTTTGGACTCCGTTTGATATTCCGTTTCTTCGAAATCTTGAAATAGGCAAAAAACAGCAATTACAGGCTGGGCCTGCAGTTAATAGGTTAGTCCCAAAATAATAAAAGTGGAAAATAAAGCCCATTATAGTCCAAAACAATAGATAAAGTAGCATGGAGCAATCAAAAATTGTAGATACGTTGGAGACGTGTCATCCCCAAGCTTAATTCCTGCTCATCCTCGAGTAGGTAAATGATAAAAAGAGAATTTTTGATGCGGGAGTGATACTTTGGCATAATTTCAATGTAAATCTTCTTAATTGTGATATGAATATTCAGATCCAAAAGATTCAAGACAAAAGTTCATATTGACATAAAAATAATAATACTTCAAGCATACTAATCAAAATAATTATGTCATCTCAAAATAACATGGCCAAAGAAAGTTCATCCCTACAAAATCATATAGTTAGGCTATGCTTCATTTTCATCACACAAAGATGTTCCCAACTTCTATACCCCGATGACAAGCCAAGCAATTGTTTCATACTTAAATAATCTCAAACTTTTTCAACCTTCACGCAATACATGAGCGTGAGCCATGGATATAGCACTATGGGTGGAATAGAATATGATGATGGGGATTGTGTGGAGAAGACAAAAAAGGAGAAAGTCTCACATTGACGAGGATAATCAACGGGCTATGGAGATGACCATCAATTGATGTCAACATGAGTAGGGATTGCCATGCAACAGATGCACTAGAGCTATGAATGTTCAACAAAAGAAAACTAGTGGGTGTGCATCCAACTTGCTTGCTCATGAAGACCTAGGGCATTTGAGGAAGCCCATCGTAGGAATATACAAGCCAAGTTCTATAATGAAAATTCCCACTAGTATGAAAAAGACAACTTATGAGACTCACTATATGAAAAACAAGGTGCTACTTTGAAGCACAATATATGAGACTCACTACATGAAGAACAAGGTGCTACTTTGAAGCACAAGTGTGGAAAAAGAGATAGTAGCATTGCCCTTTTCTTTTCTTTTTTTGGGCCTTTCTTTTTTTGGCCTTTCTCTCTTTTTATTTTTTTATTTGGGCAATGCTCTAATAATGATGATCATCACACTTCTATTGATTACAACATGAGGATTACAACTCGAAACTAGAACAAGATATGACTCTATATGAATGCCTCCGACGGTGTACCGGGATGGTGCAATGAATCAAGAGTGACATGTATGAAAAATAATGCATGGTGGCTTTGCCACAAATACGATGTCAACTACATGATCATGCAATGACAATATGACAAAAGTAATGTATGCCATAATAATGATGAACGGAACGGTGGAAAGTTGCATGGCAATATATCTCGGAATGGCTATGAAAATGCCATAATAGGTAGGTATGGTGGCTGTTTTGAGGAAGATATAGGGAGGTTTATGTGTGATAGAGCGTATCGTATCACCGAGTTTGGATGCACCGGCGAAGTTTGCACCAACTCTCAATGTGAGAAAGGGCAATGCACGGTACCGAAGAGGCTAGCAATGGCGGAAAGGTAAAAGTGCGTATAATCCATGGACTCAACATTAGTCAAAAGAACTCATATACTTATTGCAAAAATTTAGAAGTCATCAAAAATCAAGTACTACACGCATGCTCCTAGGGGGATTGATTTGTAGGAAAAGACCATCGCTCGTCCCCGACCGCCACTCATAAGGATGCACAAGCCAGGTACACTTCATGCTTCAAATTTGTTACACAACTTTAACCATATGTGCATGCTACAGGACTTACAAACTTCAACACAAGCATTTCTCAAATTCACAACTACTCAACTAGCATGACTTTGATATTATCACCTCCATATCTCAAAAAAATTATCAATCATCAAACTTATCTTAGTATTCAATGCACTCAAAAGAAAGTTTCACATATCTTGAATACCAAGTATATTAACATTAAGCAAATTACCATGCTATTAACGACCCTCAAAATAATCTAAGTGAAGCATGAGAGATCAAGTTTCTTTTAAAGCAAATCCACCACCGTGCTCTAAAAGATCTAAGTGAAGCACTAGAGCAAAAATTATCACGCTCAAAAAGGTGTAAGTGAAGCACTATGAGCAAATTATCAAGCTCAAAAGATATAAGTGAAGCACATAGAGTATTCTATCAAATTTCAATTCATATATGGCTCTCTCAAAAGGTGTGTACAGCAAGGATGATTGTGGTAAACTAACAATCAAAGACGCAAATAATACAAGACGCTCGAAGCAAAACACATATCATGTTGGTGAATAAAAATATAGCTCCAAGTAAATTACCGATGGAAGTGGATTTAAAGAGGGGATGCCTTCAGGCATCCCCAAGCTTTGACTTTTGGTGTCCTTGGATTATCTTGGGGTGCCATGGGCATCCCCAAGCTTAGGCTCTTGCCACTCCTTGTTCCATAATCCATCAAAAGAATTCACCCAAAACTTGAAAACTTCACAACACAAAACTCAATAGAAATCTCGTGAGCTCCGTTAGAGAAAGAAAACAAAAGACTACTTTAAGGTACTGTAATGAACCCATTCTTTATTTATATTGGTGTTAAACCTAATGTATTCCAACTTCTCTATGGATTGTAAACTATCTTATTAACCATAGATTTACCAAAATAAGCAAACAACACACGCATAACAGAATCCGTCAAAAACAGAACAGTGTGTAGTAATCTGTAACTAACGCAAACTTCTGGAACCCAAAAAATTCTACCAAAATTAGACAACCTGGACAATTTGTTTATTGATCAGCAGCAATTGGAATCAGTATTTTATCACGTTCTGGTGATTTTTAACAATTCGGGCACTAAGCACAAAGATTCTGGAAATTACAGCAAGATCAAATAACTATCATCCAAGAAGATCCAATAGGTCCAACTTGGCACAAACACTAATTAAAAGATAAAACCACATCCAAACAGAGGCTAGATGGATTATTTATTCCTAAACAGAACCAAAAACAAAAAACAAAAAATAAAATTGGGTTGCCTCCCAACAAGTGCTATCGTTTAACGCCCCTAGCTACGCATAAAAGCAAGGATAGATCTAGGTATTGCCATCTTTGGTAGTCAATCCATAAGTGGCTCTCATGATAGATTCATAAGGTAATTTTATTTTCTTTCTAGGAAAGTGTTCCATGCCTTTCTTTAATGGAAATTGGAATCTAATATTCCCTTCCTTCATATCAATAATTGCACCAATCGTTCTAAGGAAAGGTCTACCAAGAATAATAGGACATGAAGGATTGCAATCTATATCAAGAACGATAAAATCTACGGGCACATAATTCCTATTTGCAACAATAAGAAAATCATTAATTCTTCCCATAGGATTTTTAATAGTGGAATCCGCAAGATGCAAGTTTAGAGAGCAATCATCAAAATCACGGAAATCTAGCAAATCACACAAAGTATTGGGAATAGTAGAGACACTAGCACCCAAATCACACAAGGCATGAAACTCATAATTTTTAATTTTAATTTTAATAGTAGGTTCCCACTCATCATGGAGTTTCCTAGGGATAGAAATTTTCAACTCAAGCTTTTCTTCATATTATTGCATCAAGGCATCAACAATGTGTTCGGTAAAAGCCTTATTTTGACTATAAGCATGAGGAGAATTTAGCACGGATTGCAACAAGGAAATACAATCAATTAAAGAGCAATTTTCATAATTAAATTCCTTGAGATCCAATATAGTGGGTTTAGCAACATCTAGATTTCTATTTCTTTCAATCCCACTTTTATCAACTAGTCGTCAACCCGTGCTACTGCACGGGCTAGTAATTATTGAAAATTGATAATAATATACATACATTTTGAAGTAATTATTTACTTTAAATCCCATACAAATTAGAACTACAGAGTTTTAAAAATTGTTTTACTACTTATTTTCATGGCGTATAAATATTATATTTCCATACGCCCTACAGTTAAAACATGATGGATAATCATATACTACCTATGAAATTTTTGTAATCGTCTTTGTGCCACACCAAAATATGATCACGCCGTTCGACATATTTAACGTCTCCTAAATTTAACAATTGCTAAATGCATATGAATATGTCCTCTGTTTTTAACACTACTATACATATAACATGTATGCTTTCCCTCTCTACCACTTATTATTGGCAGGTTACCCATGTTTCCACATGGATACATGTGGTTAAAATATTTTTCAAAATATGCATGACCAACAGCAATTTTCTCTGAGTAGTTAGTTATGCCGATCACTCTAAGCCCCACCCATGCGTGTTACCGATGGGTGTGTGTGTTACGCTCGTGCATTCGCGGACACACACATGGCCATATCTAACTCTTGGCCGCACCAACCAGTCAAGTGATCATCAGTTCAACATGTTGATGAGATGCACAGCTCGCTACGGTCCGTGGCTCGCTCAGTTCATGCGTCTTCTTGTTCTTTTAAATGTTTGGAAGATTGTTCAACTTCTTGAAGTTTACTTTTAAATTCATGGAAGCCTTGTATGTCTTTTTTAATAATTAACTTTTTTGATGGGATTTTAATAATTAACTATATTTTTTACTTTTCTAATCAGATCAAATTTCACTTGGACTGTAACGTTCTAGAATCCATCCTTGTTTTTTTAATCTAAACTTTAGTCACTATTGAATTTTCACTCGCTCAGTTTGAAGTCTGCTTGAATATTTTTAAACTTTTGCAGATATTTTTAGTGGCTTAATCTTTTGTTTTGTCTAAGAATGCCCCTAATTATTGGATGCTTGTTGTAAAGTTATTTAACATTTTTTAAAGTTCATCCTTGTAACATCCCACCCTAGCCATTGGAAAAAGTAATAATGATGATTTTTATTAGGCCATGACCTCTAGCTCTGATCCTACTCCAATGTTTTCGCGAGGAGCCCGTATCCTATTCCATGATATATAGTTTTATCCATCACAAAGAAAAATATAGCTTTGTTCGCTCATGTCTGTGACACCAATTTATCCGGAGCACATCTCTCTTTTTGACAACTACTAATTTTTACTTTTGTCAAATATAAGCATTCACGTATTGTGTGCTTATTCCTCAAATATCTGATAAATATAGAACTTACACCCGGTGTCCGAACTTCAGAAATCAGTCGGTTTCGGATGCACACGTCTGTTTAGCAATTTCAGATTTTCGAGTTATCATTTAAGATTTGTTCGATGAATATATCTGTGACATAGATTAAATCTTTTTCAATACTAATTTCTTCATATTTTCAGAAATCTATCATGTGCAAATTTGGGTACATATTCTTATGTGTGATTTGTGGGCGTAATTAGTATGGTATATGTAACTTATACCATGTGTGTCTGAACTTATGAAATCAGTCGGTTCCTGATGCACTCGCCCGGTTTAATTATTTTGGATTTTTTTTTAAGATTTTTGTTCCACTCGTGCAGTTTAGCAATTTTGGATTTTTTATATAATCTAGTTTTTATATATTAAATATATTTCTGGCATAGATTTACAACTTTTCCTAAATTAATATCTTTGTATTTTCAGAAAACACTATCTGCATGTCATCTACAATTTTGGGAATATATTTAAGTGTGATTTCTGAATGAGAAAAATAGTTAACATAATTAGATTTACAAAAAATACACTGAAGTAGTGTACATAGATTTATAGTGAAGAGAACATCGTCCATCTGTGATGTACGTATATTCTTTTTTTAGTGGAATGTTGTACATATATGTGTAGCTAGTTGTGTTACGCATATGCATTTGTGTTCATCACTACGTTTTCATTAAAAAAAACGTTAACTTGCTAGCTGATTTTAATTTGCACATTTCCTTTGTTTTAGGGAGCTGCACGTTTCCTTCCTCCCTTTTTGACATCAAATATTTCCTTCCAACCGTAATACCTATGGATTCTTGGGGTGGATTGGATCTGACATTAAATGCACACTTTTCCATCCAAGCGTGATACATATGGACTCTTGGAGAGTTTCCGTTCCTAGTTTAATTCTAAGCACAGTATTTTATTTGACAGGCAATCAGCCCGATCGTGCTTTCATTCCCTTTTATTATCGGCCTATATTTTTTTACATTTTCTTGTTGGATTTTTTAACATAGGCTTTCCTTCTTAATTTGTGTGAACAGACGGAGCCTTTTCTTTTTTTCTGACGTGAGAGTTTCCTTTTTTTACGCGAGGTTTTCCCTTTTTTTGGCTTTCCTTCTTAATTTCTGTAAACGTATGGAGCCTTTCCTTTTTTTTATGTGGAGCGTTTCCTTTTTTTTTCTGCCGTGACACTTTCCTTCTTTTTAGGTGAGGCTTTCCATGTTCTTTTTTTTACATGAGGTTTTCCTTGTTTTATTTCACTAACGTTAGTCGTGTCAGATGCGTTTTTTTGTAACACGGAATCAATGGCGTTACGTAAATTTTCCTTTTATCCTGGTCGTTAATTTTTTAATCTAATGGTTTAATTAATTTTGATGATGTGGATTAATGAGAGACTATGAATGGTGCCTTCAATTAGTAAATATAAGATTTCATCATTAAGATCTAAAAACTCTGAATTCTTGGAACGCCTTCTAGGTAGAGGAAGATCATATTCAGTTTCATCAAGATTCATATTGCAAAACAGAGATTTAATAGGGGATGTATCAATAACTTTTAGATCTTCATCTTGATTTTCATAGGAATTCGGTTTAGCGGCCATCTTATTGACTAAGGTAGCTTGCATATCCGAAATTTTAGCGGTCATCTTTTCAAGACGAGCGATTTGGGCTCTTATACCATCAAATTCTTTGGACATATCATTGAGCTCTTTATTCATATAACTCATAAAACTCTTTTGTTCCTTAAGCTCGTTTCTAAAGAAATTATTATGCTCAAATTGCAAAACCATAAACTTCCTGACATTGTTCTCGATCTCCTCTAGCCTTTTAAGGTGAAGATCACCAGATTTAGGTAAGGCCATTACGACAAACAAGCAAACTAACACACGAGCAAACAAAAGGCAAAGGGAAAAAGAGGAGGAGATTGGGAAAGAGAGGGTGATGAAGTCATGTACCTGGGGTAGGGTCATAGACCTGCCCAAAGGTATCCTCCACAAGGACACTCGCAAGAGAAGCGGCCTTCCAGTCGACCTGGTAGGTTTTCACTCGACAGATTCAAAGACACTCGACCATGAAGACCCACTCGACCACCAGGAGTCCAAGAGCCACTCGGTGCCCAAACGGTGTGTAGTTAAATAGTCTTTATGATCTTAATGACACTTTATGTAAGGCGTTACCGATGAACGCATAGCCTTAACGCACCTTAAATCCCTCACTTTCGTGGGCTGGCTGGGGTCTGGCGCACTCTATATAAGCCACCCCTCCACAGTAGAAGGGTTCGCACCCACAGAACACATACGCATATAATCCAATCGACCGCCTCCGGGCTCCGAGACGTAGGGCTATTACTTCCTCCGAGAAGGGCCTGAACTCGTAAATCCCTTGCGTATACAACTACTCCATAGCTAGGAACTTGCCTCTCCATACCTACCCCATTCTCTTGTCAAACTTAGAACCACGACGGTTAGGCGCCCACCGTGGGGCGGTGTTCTAGCGATTTGTTGGAGAAGTTGGGATTCTTCGATCTCCTACATCATGGTTTCAAGTGGAGTTACGGTTGACGGCCACGAGATCCGTCTCGGTG
The DNA here is from genome assembly GCA_021605145.1 of Aegilops bicornis. Lineage (NCBI taxonomy): Eukaryota > Viridiplantae > Streptophyta > Magnoliopsida > Poales > Poaceae > Aegilops > Aegilops bicornis. Next base: position 652,380,551 of record CM038674.1, read on the forward strand.
CACTCACGTTCGTCAGCCGACGACTCCGCTTGGCTTCAGGAGGCTCCACTCGGCGTGGGCCGCGCTCCCGTCCATGAGGTGACACACTTTCGCGTGTGTCGCGGCGTCCTCTGCGGCAACCGTCGACCCAGTATGGGTCGGCTCTGTCACCGTCTTTGCTCCCAGTCTCCCACCGGCGCAAGCGTTACGGTCGGTCGAGGCTTCAGCGGTGGGTGAGGCATGCGATGGCCCGCCAGTCGGCCACACCCCAAGTCGCGGCGATCGAGCCCGATGAATCTCTCTACGGCCTGATCGACTGGCTCCGCAGAGATCGCGTCCGAATGCGATAGCGATGACCGGCGGCAGAGGTTCTGATGGTCGATGGACCACGCAGTCCCCCCGGATTCACCCGCACCAACGGAGGTGACGGTGGAGGCGATCCGGTGCAAGCCCATGAAGAGTACTTGCCCGAGCCCCTCACTTCGCTCCAAAGGGAGGAGCTTCGCCGTCGGAACATGGATGCACTTCACACTCCTATCGTTGGAGAAACCCCCGAGGCTCGTGCCTTGGAGGATGCGCGCCATTAACCTGGCTGGCGCACTCGATCGAGAACCTTCAGCGAGTACTCGGCGAAGCTGCGCGACCAAGGGTTCCAGAATCCAGTCGACGTCAGCTCTTTCAACCGCCAACTCAGGTATATCGAACTCCGATTCAGAATTTAGCAGCTGCCGCCCGTATAGCAGAGTCAATTCACCCTTCCTAGTCGGAGGCGGGTAGAGGTTTGCTGCAAATCAGAGATCTGCTCCGGGCGGCAGGAGATCAAAACTCAGTTGTATCACAGTCGCGGAACAGGATTCACAGCCGATCTGTCGCTGCGAATTCAGTCCAGTCAACCCATAGTCCGAGATCGCCCCCGAGGCGTGAGGAACGTGGGGGCCGGCGTGATGATCAGTACAAGGGCCGCGAGCAGTATGAGCACCGATTCGATCGCAACGATCGACGTCGAGTGCCCACTCCTCCCCCAAGGGGTGGATCATACCTCCTCGTCAGCAGGACGACACACGCCATCACAATGTTGGGCGAAGAGTTCCAGTCGACCCTAGGGAACCAGGCTTTGATGCGAGATCTATTATCGTTCAAGGTTTGGTCGACAGGAACAGAGCTCACCGAGACAGCCATGATAGAGATGTTCCCTCCAGCAGCAGAGTTCATGTCTCGGGACCAGAGTGTTTCAGCAGAGCCATCAGAGCCGCGGTGATTCCTCCCAACTTCAGGTTGGCGACTGGAGTCAGTAAGTTCACTGGTGAATCCAAGCCTGATACTTGGCTTGAAGATTACCGAGTGGCAGTTCAGATTGGCGGTGGCAACGATGAGGTAGCCATGAAACATTTGCATCTTATGTTGGAGGGTTCAGCCAGGGCGTGGTTGAATCAGTTAGCACCCAGCAGTATTTACACTTAGGAAGATCTTGCCCGAGTGTTTGTCAGGACATTTGAAGGAACTTGTAAACGACCAGCAGGATTGACGGAGTTGTAGTCGTGTGTGCAAAAGTCGAGTGAAACTTTGAGAGATTATATCCAGAGGTGGATCACTTTGCACCACACAGTCGAGAATGTATCTGATCACCAGGAAGTCTGTGCCTTCAAAGAAGGTGTCAAGAACAGAGAGTTGAGTTTGAAATTTGGTCGAACCGGAGATATGACCCTGAGTCGGATGATGGAGATTGCCACCAAGTATGCAAATGGTGAAGAAGAGGATCGGCTCCAGAGTGGTAAATATAAATCGGCCGCCAAGGAGGCCGGCGGAGGAAATTACAGTCGGAAGGAGAAGCGCAAAGCCGAGCCAGCCGCTCCCGGAGAGGCCTTGGCTGTGACCCCAGGAAAGTTCAAGGGGAAACCCAAGGGTCCTTGGAACCCCAAGAAGGTGAAAGACCAGGATGGAAATGACGTGTTGGATTTGCCATGTCATATTCATACAAAGAAAGATGAAGAGGGTAAACTCATTTACCCGAAACATACCACTCGACAGTGTCGGCTCTTGATTCAGTAGTTCCAAGGGAAACAGCTCAAGGATAAGGATAAGGAAACAGACAAAGTTGAGGACAAAGATGACAGTGATGATGGATATCCCCAGGTCAATTCCACCCTGATGATTTTTGCTGACGTCGAAAGCAAAAGTCGATTGAAGGTTATCAATCGAGAAGTGAACTTGGTTGCTCCGGCGACTCCCAATTATCTGAAATGGTCCCAGACCGCCATCACATTCGACCAGTCTGATCACCCGACGCACATTGCCACCCCTGGGAGGCAAGCATTGGTGGTCGACCCAGTTGTTGAGGGCACTCGACTGACCAAAGTCCTGATGGACGGTGGTAGTGGCCTGAACATATTATACACGGAGACGTTGAAAGGAATGGGCATTCCGATGTCCAGACTCAGTACCAGTAACATGAGTTTCCACGGAGTCATTCCTGGAAAGAAGGCTGAGTCACTCGGCCAAATTGCTCTTGATGTAGTTTTTGGTGATTCGAAGCATTTCCGGAAAGAAAAGTTGACCTTTGAGGTCGTGGATTTCAGGCGCTTATCACGCTTATTCTCGAAGGCCAGCTTATGCACGCTTTCATGGCTCGACCATGTTACGTGTATCTTAAACTGAAGATGCCTGGTCCCAAGGGCGTGATCACTGTCACGGGCAATCGGAAGAAGGCAGAAGAGTGCTTCCAGAAAGGCTCTAAGATCGCCGATGCTCAGTTGGCAATGGTAGAGCTACAAGAGTATCAGAAAACTACAGATCCGAGTGATTTGTTGCGAGCTAAGAAGCCCGCTATGGAGTCAGCATTTCATTTGATCGGTGAGACGAAACAGGTTCACATTCACCCGACTGATCCCAATGCTGCTCCGACCAACATCTCAACAACACCTCAAAATAGGAAGAAGCGCTCATCCAGTTCCTCCGTGAGAACTGGGACATCTTTGCATGGAAGCCTGCTGACATGCCGGGTGTTCCCAGGGAGCTGGCTGAGCATCGCCTACGAGTCGACCCAAAATTCAAACCGGTTAAAGAATATCTTCGGTGGTCCGCCGTCCAGAAGAGAAAGGCCATTGGCGAGGAGGTGGCTCGGCTCTTAGCGGCAGAGTTCATCCGAGAGATCTACCACTCCGAGTGGCTCGCCAATGTCGTCATGGTCCCCAAGAAGGACAAGTCGTTGCGCATGTGCATCGATTTCAAGCATATCAATCGGGCCTGCTCGAAAGATCATTTCCCTCTTCCTCGCATTGACCAAATAGTCGACTCAACTGCGGGATGTGAGAGGCTGTCTTTTTAGGCGCCTATTCCGGTACCATCGAGATCCGTCTGTATGGACCCGATGAGATCAAAACAGCATTCATCACTCCATTCGGTGCTTCATTATGTCACCATGCCATTCGGTCTCAAGAATGCGGAGCCACATTCATGAGGACGATTCAAGTGTTTGCTCACTCAAATCGGTCGGAATGTGGAAGCGTACATGGATGATATAGTGGTCAAGTCACGAAAGGGTTCCGACCTGTTGGTGACCTTGCTAAAACATTTGCCAATCTCGGAGGTATGATATAAAACTTAACCAATCAAAGTTCACGTTTGGAGTTCCTGGCTGAAAGTTACTCTGTTTTCTCGTTTCTGAGCGAGGAATCGATGCTAACCACGAAAAGGTTTGCACTATACTCGAATGAAGCGCCATACTGCGTGTGCACGATGTCCGAGCTTCTTGGATGCTTGGCGCTTTAAGTCGATTCATCTCTTGCCTCGGTGAAAAGGCATTGCCTCTTTACCGGTGATGAAGAAGTCGACAAGTTCGAGTGGACTCGAAGGCTGATGCAGCGTTTGCGAGCTAAAAGCTCGCTCTCCACCCAACCGGTGCTTGCTGCTCCTATCGACAAAGAGCCTTTGTTGCTTTACATTGCAGCCACCGGACAAGTCGTCGATGCAGTACTTACAATCGGCGGGAAGAAGAAGGAAAAGACTTCAAAGTTCAACGCCCGGTTTATTATCTTTACGAAGTCTTGACCCCATCAAAGCAAAGATACCCTCACTATCAGAAGCTTGTTTATGGGATTTATATGACCACAAAGAAGGTTGCTCATTATTTCTCTGATCATTCCATTACAGTCGCCAGCGACGCCCCATTATCGGAAATTCTTCATAACAGAGATGCAACTGGTCGAGTGGCTAAATGGGCGATTGAACTCCTTCCCCTTGATATCAAATTTGAGGCAAAGAAAGCCATCAAGTCCCAACCAATAGCAGACTTCCTCGCCGAGTGGATGAGCAGCTTCCGACTCAAGTTCACTCGAACCTTTGGACTATGTTTTTCGATGGTTCCAAGATGCTGAGCGGTTACAGTGCGGGGTTGTATTGGTTTCATTCCGAGGATATAAGCTCAAATACGTTCTCCAGATTCACTTTGATTCTTCCAACAACGAAGCAGAATATGAGGCACTCCTGTATGGGTTGCGTATGGCCATTTCACTCGGCGTCCGTCGCCTTATGGTCTACGGCGACTGGATCTGGTTGTTAATCAAGTGATGAAGGAGTGGGATGTCGAAGCCCAGCTATGACAGGTTATTGTAATGCAGTGAGGAAGCTGGAGAAGAAATTCGAGGGGTTAGAGCTTCATCATATACCCCGACTGAAAAATCAAGCTGCAGATGATTTGGCGAAGGTAGGATCCAAGAGGGAAGCCATTCCTAGTAATGTATTTTTGGAGCACATTCATGCACCATCAGTTCAGGAGGATCCTTTCACAGAAGAAGCCCCACAGCAAAAGAGTGCCGATGATCCGACTGAAGTTGAGGTCCCAGCCGTGGTCGACCTAATTATGGAAGTTGTGGTCATCACTCCCGACTGGATGGTGCCGTACATCGCATATATCCTAAGGAAAGAGCTCCCAGAGAATGAAGAAGAGGCTCGACAGATCGTCCGATGATCCAAGGCTTTTCACGGATCAAGGGACAGTTGTTCGTAGAAAGCGTGGCGGAGTCGGCGAAGTGTATCACGCCGTAAGAAGGTCGAGATAATTCTTGAGGATATCCACTCGGGGACCTGTGGCCATCATGCGTCCTCTCGCACCATTGTGGCTAAAGCATACCTAAGCGGGATTTCTTGGCGAAAGCAAATGAAATGGCAAAAGAAATAGTTGACAAGTGCGAAGGATGTCGGTTCTATTCCAACATGTCGCACAAGCCCGCCTCGACCTTGAAGACCATTCCACTCGTCGGCCCTTCGCTGTTTGGGGATTGGACATGATTGGACCGTTGAGAACTGGCGAAGCGGCTTCACTCATTTGCTAGTAGCGATCGACAAGTTCACCAAGTGGATCGAAGCCAAGCCCATCAAGAACCTCGATGCATGCACCGCTATCAGTTTCATCAGAGAGTTGATATTCAGATATGGAGTTCCGCATAGCATCATCACCGACAATGGGTCAAACTTCGATAATGACAAGTTCAAAGCCTTTTGCGCCTCTCAAGGCACGCGGGTCGACTATGCTTCAGTGGCTCATCCTCAGTCGAATGGACAAGCAGAACGTGCAAACAGCCTCATTCTCAAAGGGCTGAAACCACGGCTGATGCGTGATCTCAAACACGCAACAGGAGCCTGGGTTGACAAACTTCCATCAGTTCTCTGGGGATTGAGGACCACTCCTAATCGGTCGACTGGGAGAACTCCATTCTTCCTGGTCTATGGAGCTGAAGCAGTTCTGCCGAGTGACACCTTCACAATGCGCCTCGAGTCGAACTATACTCAAGAAGAAGCGGAACAAGCCCGGCAAGATGCGATCGACCTCTTGGAAGAGGAGAGAAATGGCCCTGATCCGCTCGACTATCTATCAGCCAAGACTTGCGTCGATTCCATGCCAGAAATGTGAAGAGTCGAGCCTTCCAAGAGGGAGATTTGGTCCTCCGAGTGGATCAACAGAAACCACACAAGCTCGCTCCCACTTGGGAAGGTCCTTCATCGTCACAAGAGTTCTCCACAACGGAGCGTATCATCTCTACAATGTTGATCGCCAGATCGACGAGCCTCGAGCTTGGAGCAGCGAGCTGCTCTGCCCTTTACACTTAATACTCACTCGGTTGAGATGTAATAAAAGTACTTTTGTAGTTTGTTTATTAAAGACAAGAATGTTATAATTTTCCCAGTGATTGTTATTACTTTTTGTTGAAATTTCCCCCAGTGGGTGGCTTAGTTGCGAATCCGGTTCGCCTAAGTTTGTAAAAAAATCCTTTCCGAGTGACGAGCCAGTCTCTCACTCGGGGGCTTAGCTGCGAATCCACTTTGCCTAAGTATTCAAAATCCTACCGAGTGGCGAGCCAGTCTCCCGCTCGGGGGCTTAGCTGCAGTCCAAGTACTCGCCTAAGTATTCAAAATCCTACCGAGTGGCGAGCTAGCCTCCCACTCGGAGGCTTAGCTGCAGTCCAAATACTCGCCTAAGTATTCAAAATCCTACCGAGTGGCGATCCAGCCTCCCACTCGGAGGCTTAGCTGCAGTCCAAGTACTCGCCTAAGTATTCAGAATCCTACCGAGTGGCGAGCCAGCCTCCCACTCGGAGGCTTAGCTGCAGTCCAAGTACTTGCTGTCACACTCAAATTTTTTTTGTTTTGGTTTTTAACAAAAACTTGGTTGGTTTTGAAGGAGGTCATTTAAACCCTTCAAAAAAAATCTCTTTCTCTCAAGAATTTTCCCTTTGACAAAAGATTTTTATTTTGGCACCTTCTTCAACTCTGGTGTTGGTTATTAAAAACCTTTCTTCTGATTCTCCCCTTCTCAAATTTATTTTTGGGATTTGTTTTCTTTTAAAAGAAAACCCTAGGAGTTTTGGGTCCTGTCTTATTTTGAAACCACCCATGGTTTTACCATGCCTCATGTGGTAAATCTTCCCAAAACCCCTCCTTCCCCTTTGGGACAATCCAAATATTCTGTCCCAACAAGTCCAACTCATTTTTGGATTTTATTTCATTCAATTCTTTCCCCAAAACAATTCTGTCCATTATTTTGAGCCTAGGTGATTTGCAAAGCAAGTACCTAATTGCCTTTGAACTTTGCTCTCAAACTAACTTCTCTGGATAGTCCCTAGCACCCACAACCTAGAACCATCAAGATCCACTCTTCTTCTTTTCAAAATTTTCAAGTTTCAGCTTCAACAAGTTTGGACCAGATTTGTCAAATTTGATGAAATTCATATCTCCTCTTCTCCAAAAATTCCACCAAAATTCAGGCAACCCCTATTTGCAATGAGAGGCCACTCCACCAAAAATCAGCTCAAGGAAAAATCCCCACATACCAAAGTCATTCTGTCGAACACCTAGCCTGCACTGTTACTTTGCACTTTCAGAGAGATTGAGTTTGATAAGTTCGGTGTCGTCGAGGTTCGATCACCTGTCAGCAGTGCGCCTGGCGCGTTCGCCTGACCTCTCCTCCTGGCGTAGCGCCGCACGCCTCCTTGGACGGATGCAGGCGTCGGTGGCGGCGAGCCTCGCCCAGCGTTGGCGGTTTCATGGTGGCTGCGCCACCGTGGCGGCCAGCCGAGGGAAACCCAGCTCGCCACGCCACCCGTCGCCGCCCATCGTTCCTCGGCCCCTCCGTGGCTCATGCACGCCAACACACCCTGCGGCACCGTCGCCGTGGCCGGCAAGCACAGGGCGCGCCCTCTGCCGCCGACGGGCCCGCGCCACCCCGTTCCGTCGAAACCCACTCAAAGCTCCTAATCCAAGTCCGTTTAGCGCCTGAATGGAACCAGTGGGCCTCCACGATGACGCTCAACCCCCTAAACCTCCCCGACCAAGCTCTGCGCCACCGTAACCTTCGCCGGAGAACTCCGTTCACGGCCACCGCCTCGGACCGCCTATAAAAAGGGGCCCCGAGCTCGCCCTCAAGCACGCACCACCTCTGCACCTCACCAACAGCCCGCCAGGACACTAGGAGGACCTCGAGGAGGTCTCCTCCCCCAACTCCGGCCGCCCCGTTCCGCCTCGGCCACCACCTCATTTCACTCCGGTGAGGCCGTCCCCGACACCAAAATCTCGTCGATAGCCTCCTCTAGCACCCAGTAAGCTAACCCCCACTTCAATTTGGCCTTCGCAGCCCTCCCCGACGAGATCACACTCCACTCGAGCCGCTTGGTATTTACGTTAGTGCGTATATTTTTGTATATCGTAGATACCGAAGGAGGTGACGGAACCGCGAACTTCACCGAGCTAGGCCCCGACTACTCCGAACCAGGCAAGCATGTTTGAACTTTTGATATGATGAGTGTTTGGGCATGTTTGCATTAATTAGTATCATGGCATGTTCATGAGCATCTCGATGAAAGTTTTTATCACGTAAAAAGTTGAGGCAAGTGAGTTTCTGAAATTCATGAGTTGTTGGAAACGAATTGCATGGCCATGAGTTGGCATGAGAATGGGTAAGATGGCAATGTTGTAGCATGCCAATCTTATGCCAGACCGTTGACCCAGTGTCAACATAAATCAGTCCAGTTCCCGTCCGTCTCCCCTTTCGTACTACCACACGTTTTCCGCAAGGGATACGGCTTAGTAAGTTGCAAACCACTTTATGGTACACACCAAATCGAGAGGCCGGGATGAGGGTTCCATGGCCCTGGATTAAAGCCTATCATCCGGTCAGGCATGGGTGTTTCGGTTGGGACCAAGAGGGGGGCACCCCTTAGAGCACGCGTATATAAATTTGATCCCATGCTATTCGAGATTGTGATCTCCCCGTCTCAAAGTTTTTCTTGAACGCTGTCTAGCGTGATTCCTGGCAACGTGAGGTAGGATGGGTGTGTACTGGTTAGCTGTGTTTTCTCCGAAATACCGTAAACGGAAATAGTCCCCCATGACTACGGAAATCCGTTGGCTGTGCATAATTTAGTACAAACTCTGCAGAGTCAAAAATCCTTGAAATCATCTCATTCAGATCCAAGTGTTGTGTTCATCTTATCTTGTCAAATGTCAGTCCCGGAGCGAAACTCACGAGAACCACATGAGTGTTAAAGGTTTATTTCCTGTGGATGGACTAACTCGTTTACTGTCTTGTGATGAATATTTTCCGTGAGTACCATTTCTTGTAAAATGAAGTATAAGCCCTTTCTGCGATGTCGCTCAGACGTCCGACTGTGGCATTGTTATTTACTTGTTTCGATATAAGCCCTTTCTGCGATGTCGCTCAGACGTCCGACTGTGGCACTGTTATTTACTTATTCTTGATATAAGCCCTTTCTGCGATGTCGCTCAGACATCCGGCTGCGGCATTGTTATTCGTTTACTTTTGATATAAGCCCTTTCTGCGATGTCGCTCAGACGTCCGACTGTGGCATTGTTATTTACTTATCTCTGATACAAGCCCTTTCTGTGATGTCGCTCCGACGTCCGACTGTGGCACACATGTCCTTTCTTTCAGTATATGCCATTTATGAGGTGTCGCTTAGACACCCGACTGTGGCATGCTTTACTTATTTGTTCGCTCTTCGAGGTGTCGCTTCAGACACCCGATCGGTTTTTAGTTTATTTTCTTTGGGTTTTCGAGCGGACTACCGCTGATTCCCTTTTTACCTACCTTGCTATACTGATTTGATTGCGCATTGTTCAATTACTCATGACGCATTCGTGCATACAGTTGTTATATCTTTTGTCCGAACTGTCTTGCGAGTACTTTCAAAGTACTCACCTGGCTTGTTGATTTGGCCAGATGCTGACAATGGCGATCTCATGGATGAAGAGTTCGATAGCGAGTCCGACGCCTAGAGGAATCCCAGTCAGTCTCGTGCGACCCCTGGATTAGTCACTGTATTATAATCGCTTCCGCTACCCAAATAAATTCACCGAGCCTCACCTCAACGCTCGATGAGCCGCCAGTGTAGGAGTTATGTCATCCACTCCACTGTGTTATTCCACTACTTTACCTCGAGTCAGTAGTATGCCATCACTCCATTGTGTCATATCCGCCACTATGTATAATTATCGGCGTGCTTGTAATAAATTGTTAAGCAAGATCAGCTCGACCCTGTAATATATTAAATGCTACTGGCTTATTGTATCAAGGTTTTGTCTACCAGTGAGGAGGATTTTCCTCACACTGGAATTTATAGATCGGTTTCTTAATAAATATTTTTATTGGAAAACCGGTCGTGACAAGCTTGGTACCAGAGCCAGGCTGACTGTAGGAAGCCACTAGATGCGATCGCTAATCGGTTATTAGCATATAGAGCTATTTCTAGATTTTTTTCAAATGTAGTCAATTTCTGACAGTCAGCATAAATTTATGATTTGACCACTCAGGATTTTTGCCTACTTTTGTAGATGGCTGGCAAAGACTGCGAGTCACAGATGTTCGCCAACATGCCCGATGGGTTCGTCAAGCTTCTCTCCTTCATCGTCCAAGTCGCGATGGGGCCATCTCATGCGCCCAGTCTTCTCACTCTCTCAGCACAAGGTCAATGACCGTCTAACCATGCACCAAGCCGTGGTGCAATTCAAGGGAGGGCGAGTTGAGCATTTCCGGTTCTTGGGGAGAGCCATGCCCACGGAGAAGCATGCACTGCAGATGGTAGCCCGTGAGGCGATAGCTCGTCTCAGGGATATTCTTCCTTCGATGAAGACTCGTCGTTACCGCTACCTTCCATGTCACGTGCCATACACCTGCCATTACGCGTTCAATTTCCCCAGAGGAGAACGAGACGAAGCTTTTGAGATGCTTATTGAGTATCTTCGGGCTTTGGAGGCAGCCTTTGACAACCTGGTGGACGACTTTGTAGCTGCCCGCATGGACTCAGTCCATGGCTGTGCCGCCAACAGGAGGGAGCTCCTGCGCACCGCACCGCCACTGACTTTCGTCTCATCATCAGCATCTTTTGCTCCTACTGCTCTCGCTACTACTCGTCGCCTGCCTACCACGGAGGAGTTCAACCATGTCATTGCACCTTCTCCAGTTCGTTCTGCACCACCCCTTGCGCCCGCTCATGTTCGAGTTGTCCCGCATAGGGCACCTGCTCCACCAACTCAGCGCAGCACTTCACGTCTGGAGCCTATCTCCGAAGAGGAGGTTGAGTCCCCAGCCTCACTGCGCCTCACCCTTGGCAGGCCAAGTGAAATCCTTACCATCTCCGACTGAGTACGCTTAGCCGCCATGCGAATTACCGATTTGTGCGATATGTTTATATGTACATAAGATGTGAGAAGTAGCTTATTTGCGCATCATGTAGGAACTGGAGGAGTGCACTAGCCTAAATAACATGTCAGGAGTATGTACGCATATCCTGAGTGATGTATTGTATAATTACTGCTTGCGTGTAAGATTTGTAATGAGCAGTCCTTCTCCGTGCGCAAACGTTTACGTTTATTCTCTTGAAAAATCTTGGAGCATTTGAGACTTCTTCCGTCTTCATGAATTTATTGACTTTTGCGACTCAAATTTCTTTTCTTATGAGTTTCACAAAATATGTCCCCAGAGTGAACAATGTCTCGTCCTTGGACGCGCTCCATGCCAACTCCGCCAGAGCAAAATTATGACACACAACCTAGTAACAATTTCACACAGGGGCAGTCAAGTCAACAGGACAGTGAAACAACGCTTTCCCAAATGTGCCGTCTTTATGAGCAAAGTCAGCAACAACATCAGGAAATGATGAACCAAGTCATCAATATGGGAAATCACCGTGGGCAGTTTCAGCAGCAATCAAAGTTATCCGAGCTACAAAAGACGCGTCCCCAAACATTTTCTCACACCGACAAACCTCTTGAAGCCGAGGACTGGCTTCGAGACATGGAAAGAAAATTAATTATTGCCCAGTGTTCAGATCTGGAGAAAGTACTGTATGCACCGCACTATCTCACTGGAGTAGCCGCATCGTGGTGGGAAAATTTCCTACACATGCACCCCAACGAAAATAATATAACCTGGGAGGAGTTCAAAGAAGGTTTTCGTGGGGCACATATTCCTAAGAGTCTTATGAAGATCAAAAGAGAGAATTTGATGACCTCAAGCAAAGGACAATGGCGATGTCGTAATACAACAGTCAATTTACTCTGTTGTCTCGCTTCGCCAACGAGGAGCGTATGTCCGAAAGCAAGAAGATGAAAAATTCCTAGGCGATTACGGCCTCGCTTAAATGCCAACTGGTCGTGCACACCTTCCCAGATTTTAAGACGGCTGGTGGATAAGGCCATTACCTTGGAGAATGAGAGGCGAGCTTGGAAGATTTCCGCAAGCGGAAGAGGGACCAGACTAATCATGCCCGCAACCACCGCAGCAAGACAGATGTTCAGAAAAACTGGACACCCAAACCCACGACAAACGTCTCACGCCCAATCAAGAATTTCCATGCAAGGGACAAGGAGTTCACATACCGCCCAGACGTTACTTGCTACACTTGTGGAGAAGAAGGGCACTATGCCAAGCAGTGCCCCAAGCCAAGGAACTCGACCCCAAAGCCGAACAACGGAGGCAATAATTCGGCGCCAAAGCGCAACAATTTCAACCCAAATAACAACCACAAGAAGGGTCATCTGAACCACATGACCAAAGTGGAAGCACAGAATGCCCCAGATATCGTACTGCATGCGTTTCACATCAACACAATACCTGCCATGGTTTTGTTTGATTACGGAGCTTCTCACTCATTCATTTCAAAAGTTTTGCCTTGCAAAATAATTCTTTTCGATGCTTCCCTTGGAAAAATCTATGATCGTCAAGTCCCCACAGAATTAAGCAAGTTACCCAGAGTTATTGCCAAGGTGTGGTTATTGAGTTTGAAGGGTTGAAGTTTCGCGCCAATCTTATTGTGTTGGAAAATAAAGGACTGGATGTCATCTTAGGGATGGATTGGTTAACTACCAACAAAGGTTTTATTGACTGCTTCAACCGGACCGTGATTCTCACCCACCACCACGGGAAGACCATAAAAGTTTCAGCCAAGGAAAGAAAAATATCCCGACAACCAAGATTGAACAAGGTGGATATTTCTGAATTGAGCAAGGTTCCAGTAGTGTGTGAATTTCCAAACGTGTTTCCGAAGAACTACCAGGCATGCCACCAGACCGAGAGATAGAATTCAGCATTGAGCTAGCATCCGGAACCGCCCCCATATACAAGAAACCATACAGAATGGCACCATCCGAATTGGTAGAACTAAAGAAGCAAATAAAAGAATTACTGGACAAAGGTTATATACGAGCCAGCTCCTCACCCTGGGGTTCACCAATTTTATTTGCCAAAAAGAAGGATGGAACCCTGAGATTGTGCATAGACTATCGAGCGCTTAACATGGTCACAATAAAGAACAAATATCCGATGCTACGGATAAATGATTTATTTGATCAGCTCGCTCAGGCCAAGGTGTTCTCAAAAATTGACTTGAGGTCGGGATACCATCAATTAAAAGTACGAACAGAAGATATTCCCAAGACGGCATTCACCTCCAGATACGGATTATATGAGTTCACCGTAATGCCATTTGGACTAACAAACGCCCCCGCATATTTTGTTCACCTCATGAACAAAGTATTTATGAAGTTTATGGACAAGTTTGTTGTGGTATTTATCGACGATATTCTGATATACTCCAAGACACCAGAAGAGCACGCTGAACATCTCCGAATTGTACTAGGGGAACTCAGGAAACATCAATTGTACGCTAAATTCAGCAAGTGTGAATTTTGGCTAAGGCAAGTAGGTTTTCTGGGCCACGTGCTAACCCAAGAAGGTATTGCCGTAGACCCGGAAAAGGTCAAGGTCGTACTTGGCTGGAAACCACCAGCCAGTGTAACGGACGTACGAAGTTTCTTGGGAATGGCAGGATACTACCAAAGATTTATTGAGGGATTCTCCACCATAGCAAAGCCAATGACGCAGCTACTCAAGAAAGACAAGAAGTTTGAATGGACGGAAGCTTGCGAGAAAAGTTTCCAAGAATTGAAAAGGAAATTAACGTCAGCACCAGTATTAATTGTGCCGAACATACACAAGAATTTTGAGGTGTATTGCGACGCATCCCGGAAAGGCCTCGGATGCGTGTTGATGCAAGGAGGCAAGGTAGTCGCATCGTCTCGGAACAACTTCGCAAGCATGAGGAAAATTATCCTACTCATGACCTGGAGTTAGCAGCGATTATTCATGCACTCAAGGAATGGAGACACTTTTTACTTGAAATCGTTGTGAAATATACACGGACCATAAGAGCCTCAAGTATATTTTCACACAACCGGAACTGAATTTACGGCAACGACGCTGGTTGGAACTAGTGAAGGATTATGACGTTGGAATCCACTACCACCCAGGAAAAGCAAATGTAGTGGCAGACGCTCTAAGTCGGAACCCTAGCCCAAACGCATTTGACGGCCTGCCAAACTGAGACCTGAATTTCGGCAGGAGTTTGCTAAACTCAACTTGCTGGTAGTCACCAAAGGCAGCATATCAAATTTAGAAATACAGCCTACCCTAATGGAAACAATTAAAGAGGCTCAGCATGGACACCCTAGCATTGAAGGCATTAGACGGAAAGTGAGTTTGGGCAAGGCCCCGAAATTCGTATCGATAAGCGAGGAATATTGTGGTACGGGGATAGACTTTGCGTACCAAATATCAAGGATCTTAAACAACAGATCTTAGCTGAAGGCCACACCGCCTCGTATTCGATACATCCTGGAGGGACAAAAATGTACAAGGATATTCAGGAAATTTTTTGGTGGCACGGTCTAAAAAGGGACATAGCCACGTTCATCGCATGTTGTGACTCTTGTCAACGCATCAAGGCCGAGCACCAGAAACCGGCCGAACTTTTATAGCCAAATAAAATACCCGAGTGGAAATGGGACGAGATTGGAATGGATTTTATTGTTGGGCTACCTCGGTCACGGCACGGAAATAATGCCATTTGGGTCATCACTGATAGACTGACTAAAGTAGCACACTTCATCCCCGTAAAGACAACCCACACCACTCAGAAGCTTGCTAGGCTTTATCTTTCCCGTATCGTCTGCTTACATGGAGTCCCAAAGACAATAATATCAGACAGAGGCACTCAATTTATCTCCCGATTTTGGGATCACTTACAACAAGCTCTGGGAACTCAACTGGCGTTCAAGATGCATACCACCCCCAGACTGATGGACAAACTGAACGCGTAAACCAGATTCTAGAAGATATGCTGAGAGCATGTGTCCTCACCTATGGGACCAGTTGGGAAGAGAGCTTACCATACGCAGAGTTCGCATATAACAACAGTTATCAGGCCAGCCTGCAAATGGCACCATTTGAGGCTCTGTACGGGCGAAGATGTCGTACCCGCTAAATTGGTCGGAAAGCAGGAGACAGCCATATCTTCGCCCGGACATGCTCAAGGAGGCTGAAGATAAAGTCAAGGTGATTAGGATCGACTCAAGACAGCCCAAAGTCGACAGAAGAGTTATTACGATCAAAAACATCGGGAATCAGCTTTGAACCGGTGAATTTGTCTACCTGAGTATCCCCTATGAGAGGCCTGCATCGATTCAAGATTAAGGGAAGCTGGCACCAAGATTCATCGGACCATTCTGCATAGTGGCACGGAGAGGCACGGTAGCCTACCAGCTAGACTTACCTGAAGATTTATCCGACGTCCACGACGTGTTCCACGTCTACAATTGAGGAAGTGCGTGAGCAACCCGGAGAAGCAAGTATCCCATGAAAACATTGACGTGCAGCCAGACCTCACATATCGGGAACATCCAATAAAAATCTTGGAGGAGTCTGAAAGGAGGACCCGACAGAAAACCATCAAATTTTTCAGAGTTCAGTGGAGCAACCACACCGAGAGTGAAGCCACTTGGGAAAGAGAGGATATTCTTCGGACAGAGCACCCACATTTATTTGAGGACCAGCTGAAATCTCGGGGACGAGATTTTTCCTAAGGAGGTAGGTGTTGTGACACTCAAAAAAAATTGTTTTGGTTTTTAACAAAAACTTGGTTGGTTTTGAAGGAGGTCATTTAAACCCTTCCAAAAAAAATCTCTTTCTCTCAAGAATTTTCCCTTTGACAAAAGATTTTTATTTTGGCACCTTCTTCAACTCTGGTGTTGGTTATTAAAAACCTTTCTTCTGATTCTCCCCTTCTCAAATTTATTTTTGGGATTTGTTTTCTTTTAAAAGAAAACCCTAGGAGTTTTGGGTCTTGTCTTATTTTGAAACCACCCATGGTTTACCATGCCTCATGTGGTAAATCTTCCCAAAACCCCTCCTTCCCCTTTGGGACAATCCAAATATTCTGTCCCAACAAGTCCAACTCATTTTTGGATTTTATTTCCTTTAATTCTTTCCCCAAAACAATTTTGTCCATTATTTTGAGCCTAGGTGATTTGCAAAGCAAGTACCTAATTGCCTTTGAACTTTGCTCTCAAACTAACTTCTCTGGATACTCCCTAGCACCCACAACCTAGAACCATCAAGATCCACTCTTCTTCTTTTCAAAATTTTCAAGTTTCAGCTTCAACAAGTTTGGACCAGATTTGTCAAATTTGATGAAATTCATATCTCCTCTTCTCCAAAAATTCCACCAAAATCCAGGCAACCCCCAGTTGCAATGAGAGGCCACTCCACCAAAAATCAGCTCAAGGAAAAATCCCCACATACCAAAATCATTCTGTCGAACACCTGGCCTGCCTTTGTTACTTTGCACTTTCGAGAGATTGAGTTTGAAAGTTCGGTGTCGTCGAGTTCGATCACCTGTCAGCAGGCGCCTGGCGCGTTCGCCTGACCTCTCCTCCTGGCAGGGCGCCCGCCGCCTCCTTGGGCCGGATCACGAGGCGTCGGTGGCGGCGAGCCTCACCGGCGTTGGCGGTTTTACGTGGTGGCTGCGCCACCGTGGCGGCAGCCGAGGGCCCGAGCCAGCTCGCCACGCCACCCGTCGCCGCCCATCGTTCCTCGGCCCCTCGCGTGGCCTCATGCACGCCAGCGCACCCTGCGGCACCGTCGCCGTGGCCGGCAAGCACAGGGCGCGCCCTCTGCCGCTGACGGGCCCGCGCCACCCCGTTCCATCGAAACCCACTCAAAGCTCCTAATCCAAGTCCGTTTAGCGTCTGAATGGAACGGTGGGCCTCCACGATGACGCTCAACCCCTAAACCTCCCGACCAAGCTCTGCACCGCCAGTAACCTTCGCCGGAGAACTCCGTTCACGGCCACCGCCTCGGACCGCCTATAAAAAGGGGCCCCGAGCTCGCATATAAGCACGCACCACCTCGCACCTCACCAACACCCCGCCAGCCACTAGGAGGACCTCGAGGAGGTCTCCTGCCCCAACTCCGGCCGCCCGTTCACCTCGGCCACCACCTCGTTTCACTCCGGTGAGGCCGTCCCGACACCCAAATCTCGCCGATAGCCTCCTCAAGCACCCGATGGCTAACCCCGCTTCAATTTGGCCTTCGCAGCCCTCCCGACGAGATCACACTCCACCCGAGCCGCCGTCCGCCCGGAGCAAGGGCCGCTGTCGACGTGGTGCTCGCCGACCACCACCACCACCCACCGACGGAATGACGCCTTGAGCACGGAGGTACCACCCGATCCTCTCACCTCGCCGTGGATTGCCGGCGACCACTGCAGCTCTCGAGGCGCCGACGAGCTCCGTCCCTCGTTTGAATTTTCAAACCTGGCCAGGTGGGACCGCCCGTCAGCCTCTCTGTTCTTTTTTGAACCGTTTTCAAAGCGTATTCGACAAATGCGCTTTCCAATCTGAATTGTTTTCTGAACTTTTACATTACGCCCCAGTATTTTCTCGTTTCATTACAGAAAGGTCCTTGGACCAAAACACTTATAACTTTTAAACAGAAAAGGATTTTTGAGTGATTCTTTTTCCGTCCTCTTCAAAATTTTGTCTAGTTTTTTATCAGATTTATTTGAAAAATATTTGGAAAATTTTGTTTGAGCACCCCTTGGTATTTACGTTAGTGCGTATATTTTTGTATACCGTAGATACCGAAGGAGGTGACGGAACCGCGAACTTCACCGAGCTAGGCCCCGACTACTCCGAACCAGGCAAGCATGTTTGAACTTTTGATATGATGAATGTTTGGGCATGTTTGCATTAATTAGTATCATGGCATGTTCATGAGCATCTCGATGAAAGTTTTTATCACGTAAAAAGTTGAGGCAAGTGAGTTTCGGAAATTCATGAGGTTTTGGAAACGAATTGCATGGCCATGAGTAGGCATGAGAATGGGTAAGATGGCAATGTTGTAGCATGCCAGTCTTATGCCAGACCGTTGACCCAGTGTCAACATAAATCAGTCCTGTTCCCGTCCGTCTCCCCTTTCGTACTACCACACGTTTTCCGCAAGGGATATGACTTAGTAAGTTGCAAACCACTTTATGGTACACACCAAATCGAGAGGCCGGGATGAGGGTTCCATGGCCCTGGATTAAAGCCTATCATCCGGTCAGGGGGCATGGGTGTTTCCGGTTGGGACCGAGAGGGGGCACCCCTTAGAGCGCGCGTATATAAATTTGATCCCATGCTATTCGAGATTGTGATCTCCCCGTCTCAAAGTTTTTCTTGAACGCTGTCTAGGGTGATTCCTAGCAACGTGAGGTAGGATGGGTGTGCACTGGTTAGCTGTGTTTTCTCCGAAATACCGTAAACGGAACTAGTCCCCCGTGACTACGGAAATCCGTTGGCTGTGGATAATTTAGTACAAACTCTGCAGAGTCAAAAATCCTTGAAATCATCTCATTCAGATCCAAGTGCTATGTTCATCTTATCTTGTCAAATGTCAGTCCCGGAGACAGAAACTCCTGAGAACCACATGAGTGTTAAAGGTTTATTTCCGTGGATGGACTAACTTTCGTTCTTGTCTTGTGATGAATATTTTCCGTGAGTACCATTACTTGTAAAATGAAGTATAAGCCCTTTCTGCGATGTCGCTCGAGACGTCCGATCGTGGCATTGTTATTTACTTGTTTTGATATAAGCCCTTTACGTGATGTCGCTCGACGTCCGACTATGGTAATCAAGTTATTTACTTATTCTTGATATAAGCCCTTTCTGCGATGTCGCTCAGACATCCGGCTGCGACATTGTTATTCATTTACTTTTGATATAAGCCCTTTCTGCGATGTCGCTCAGACGTCCGACTGTGGCATTGTTATTTACTTATCTCTGATACAAGCCCTTTCTGTGATGTCGCTCCGACGTCCGACTGTGGCACGCATGTCCTTTCTTTCAGTATAAGCCCTTTATGAGGTGTCGCTTAGACGCCCGACTGTGGCATGCTTTACTTATTTGTTCGCTCTTTGAGGTGTCGCTTCAGACACTCGATTGGTTTTTAGTTTATTTTCTATGGGTTTTCGAGCGGACTACCGCCGATTCCCTTTTTACCTACCTTGCTATACTGATTTGATTGCGCATTGTTAAATTACTCATGACGCATTCGTGCATACAGTTGTTATATCTTTTGTCCGAACTGTCTTGCGAGTACTTTCAAAGTACTCACCTGGCTTGTTGATTTGGCCAGATGCTGACGAAGGCGATCTCATGGATGAAGAGTTCGATAGCGAGTCCGACGCCTAGAGGAATCCGATCGGTCTCGTCGACCCTGGATTAGTCACTGTATTATAATCGCTTCTGCTACCCAAATAAATTCACCGAGCCTTACCTCGACGCTCGATGAGACGCCAGTGTAGGAGTCATGTCATCCACTCCACTGTGTTATTCCACTACTTTACCTCGAGTCAGTAGTATGCCACCACTCCATTGTGTCATATCCGCCACTATGTATAATTATTTGCGTGCTTGTAATAAATTGTTGAGCAAGATCAGCTCGACCCTGTAATATATTAAATGCTACTGGCTTATTGTATCAAGGTTTTGTCTACCAGTGAGGAGGATTTTCCTCACACTGGAATTTATAGATCGGTTTCTCAATAAATATTTTATTGGAAAACCGGTCGTGACACTCGCCTAAGTATTCAAATCCTACCGAGTGGCGAGCCAGCCTCCCACTCGGAGGCTTAGCTGCAGTCCAAGTACTCGCCTAAGTATTCAAATCCTACCGAGTGGTGAGCCAACCTCCCACTCGGGGGCTTGTAACAGCCCAAGGATTCGCCTTAACATCCAAAATAATGAAAATCGCAAGGACGACGAGGTGCATGTCGACTGTTACCTTCTCCTTCAAAGAGGCGCCATAAAAATCCTACCGAGTGGAGAGCAAACCTCCCACTCGGGGGCTTAGATGCTGCCCAGTGCCCCGCTTAGTAATACAAATCCTACCGAGTGGTGAGCAAACCTCCCACTCGGGGGCTTAGCTACAGCCCAACGCTCGCCTAAGTAATAGAAATCCTACCGAGTGGAGAGCAAACCTCCCACTCGGAGGCTTAGCAACAGCCCAGTGCTCGCCTAAGTAATAGAAATCCTACCGAGTGGAGAACAAACCTCCCACTCGGAGGCTTAGCTGCAGCCCAGTGCTTGCCTAAGTAATAGAAATCCTACCGAGTGGAGAGCAAACCTCCCACTCGGGGGCTTAGCTGCAGCCCAGCGCTCGCCTAAGTAATAGAAATCCTACCGAGTGGAGAGCAAACCTCCCACTCGGAGGCTTAGCTGCAGCCCAGTGCTCGCCTAAGTAATAGAAATCCTACCGAGTGGAGAGCAAACCTCCCACTCAGAGGCTTAGCTGCAGCCCGGTGCTCACCTAAGTAATAAAAATCCTACCGAGTGGAGAGCAAACCTCCCACTCGGAGGCTTAGCTGCAGCCCAGTGCTCGCCTAAGTAATAAAAACCCTACCGAGTGGAGAGCAAACCTCCCACTCGGGAGCTTAGCTACGGTCCAGTGCTCGCCGAAGTAAGGAATTCATCCCAATCCATAAGGACTGACGAGGTGCAGGTCGATTGTTACCTTCTCCTTGAAGCTTCGCCACAAGTACAACATGCGGTCCATCCCAATCCACAAGGACGACGAGGTGCAGGTCGACTGCTACCTCCTCCTTCGGAGCTTCGCCACAAGTACAACGTGCGGTTCATCCCAATCCGCAAGGACGACGAGGTCAGTCGCAGTCTGTGTTCCATCTCTACCTGCAGGATAGATGAAGCACAAGTCGACTGGAGTTTCAACGGAATATTTTCCGAATGAGGAACAAAGTTCTCTCGAAGGAAAACAAAGCATGTTAAAGGATAAATCAAGTTCGGATAAACGTCCTACGGATCCAAATGTGCTCAGGCGTTAAGCCTGCTAAAGTTTATCGGTTACAAAAACCAATCGGCATTCCGAGGCAAATTTAAGGTGGGACTTAGAAGTTTTTTACTCCTCCGGCGGAGGACTGGAAGATGCAACAAACTGGTCGAGGTCGATTCCATCGGCAATACGGGTAGCAGCAGCGATGAAAGTCTCCATGAAAGATCTGAAGTCGTGCTTCCTGGTGTTGGCAACCTTGAGAGACACCAGCTTGTCCTCTTGCGCTTCTTTGCAGTGGACACGAACCGTAGATAGAGCAACATCAGCACCACACCTGGCGAAGACTTTTTCCATTCTTGCACTCGACACGGAATCTCATTCACCGAGTCATCGATTCAAGGTCATTCAAGCGTCGATCTGGCCGGAGAGTCGAGTCGATCCGCGACATCGCAACTTTCGGTCGAGCAAGATAATCCACCACGCTTAGCAACGCGAGACTCCGGTCGGAGCACATTCATAGCAACCGTCCTTCACAGAGAGTTGATGGGGTCCAAACTGGTTTCCACTCGACTGGTTTCTTCTTTGAAGTTTTGACAGAATTCTGAAAACACAGCTCAGATTCAAAATAACGATCATGTGATGAGCCGGTGATAGCAAGACAGTCGGGTAAAAGAGATTACCTTCAAGCATGAGAAACAGCTTCTTGGCGAGCCCTCCAAGATAAATCTCCAGGTCATTTCGCTTCCCCGCCAGTTGGCCAGCCTTGTCAGACAGAGCAATCTTGTCGTTCTTCAGTCGACTAACTTCCTTGTTAGCCGCGTCAAGAGCGGCTTTCAGCTTGGCATTTTCATCTTCAAGTTTGTCGACTGAGGCAAGCTTCTCTTCAGCGAGCTTTGTTTTCTCCAAAGCCACCTTCTGTGCCTCTGCGAGGTCAAGGTCCTTCTTCTTCAAAGTCTCTTCCAATTTATCTACAAAGCAACAATGAGAACAAAGTTGAGAATGAATAGAAAAACAAAGGCAGTCGTCAAAAGTTCTCACCAACCATACCTTTTGCTTCATCCTTTGCCTTCTGCAAATTCTCCTGAGCAAGCTTCAAATCGAGGTTAAGCTGGATCTGTTTGTTCTCTAACTTCGATATAGCGAGCCACAATCTCGCAAGATTTCTACAAAGAGTCAACCAACGAAAGACATCAACGACAGATCACTTCCGAGTGATTAAGGAAAAATAGTAGCATTTCTAAGACTACAGTCGAATCAAAACATTCGACAGTAGTCTCGGGGACTACACCCAGCGGGTGCACTCAGCGTGCCCCCACTGGTTTTACCAATTTGGTTCGACCAGTCGACCAAAGAGGCAAAAAGGTTTTGTATCAGCGGTCAGCCGCGATAAAAAAACAGTTCTTTAGACTATAGTCGACAGCATGCAGTCGACCATAATCTCGGGGACTACACCCAGTGGGTGCACTTAGCGTGCCCCCACCGGTTTTACGGTTCCATTGGACTTGGTCCGTCCAGGTCGAGTGAAGAAGTTTACAGCATAAAGACTATAGCCGACTGCACGCACTCGACCATAGTCTCGGGGACTACACCCAGTGGGTGCACTCAGCGTGCCCCCACAAAAATTCAATCGGCACACCCACCCAGTGGGTGTACAGATATGGAAATCTCTAGAAGGAAGCAGTTGTAGGTAGCATATCCTAACAAAGCAAGCAACGATCGACTTACTTGGACATTGCTCTGGAGAGCTGAACTGGCATCATAGGCCGCCTGGCTAGCCTCTCGGACCGCTTTCACTTGCTCCATCATGATCCACCTGGCGTATGGCCTCCTTAGCAGCACTCACTTGGTCTTCCGAGACGTGGTGTATAGCAAAGAGAGATGGTGGATCAGCGATCGGCAGTGGGTCGGGCACTTGTCACGGTACAGCAATGAAGACATGAAGCCGAGTGGGGTTGCCTCCCTCGGAAATCAGCGTCTCAGAATCGCCTTGTTGGAGCAGCCTTGCCAGCATGCACTCTCTTTTTCTTCCTCTTCCTCAATGGCGCTTCCTCGTCATCATCGGGGAGATCAATGACGTGAGGCGGAACCACAACAAAGATTCAAAAGTAAACATGGAAGTCCAATCGACTGAAAGTGAAACCTCAGAGATCATACCAAGGTTGGAGGTGGCAGCGTCCTCCATTTCCTGATCTTCGTGCTTGGCTGAAGTTTCGGAGGTAGCGGCACTGTAGATTTCAAGAATCGGCTGATCAGTCATCAAGTCGACCCAAAGTTCACTCATGTTGAATAAGGAAATACAAGGGTCTGTTGGTTACCTGGAGATGGTGGGGATGATCATACGCATCTTGGGCAGAGCCTTCGCCGGCTTTGACGACGTTGCTCGAGGTTGCTTCGGCGGTTTCTCGATCGGTAGCGAGGGAAGTTTTCCTAGGTCGCTTCGCCAGCGCCCTGGGCACAACAGCTTTACCGTGCCCGGCCGGGTCATGCGTCAACTTGGACCTTCCCTCCGGCGAGGAGGATCGACGTCTTCCTCCTCTTCCTCCTCCTCCTCCTCTTCATCGAGCTGTCGTCCCCTCATCCTCCTCGCCGTTGGACTCCCATTCCTCCTGACTTTCACCTCCACTTCCTTCTTCTTCTTCGACTGTTTCCTGCGCCCCGTTGGGCATCGAGTACATCTCAGTGGTGACCTAGAAGACAACAAAACAAGGCGAAAGTCAGTCGATGAATTGGCATCTAAACAGAATGAATCCAGCCAAATCACGATCGAAGATAAGTGGTTGTACCTTGTCTACTTCGTAAGTCTGGTCGAGTGGTGGAATCCTCCTAGCTCCGCGAGGGTTATCTTTGTTTCCTGTGATGGCAGTCATCCACTTCTCCAGCATGGCATCATCAACCTCCTCTAGATGGACCCGAGTGGTATCATCCGTACCAGAGTACATCCACATCGGATGACCTCGGTATTGGAGTGGCTGAATATGCCGTCGGAGGAAAACCTCCAGGAGATCCATGCCGGTCACCCCGTCGCGAATGAGCTGGACTACGCGCTCCATCAGCAATTTTACTTGGGCCTTCTCCTCTGGTAACACCTTCAGAGAAGATGGCGTGTTCACTCGACTCATGGAGAAAGGAGGGAACCTAGTCAACTGCCCCGGCGTCGGCTGGTCTTGGCAGTAGAACCAGGTCGACTGCCACCCTCTAACCGAGTCAGGGAGAGTCATAGCCGGAAAGGCGCTCTTCCCCCTCATCTGGACCCCGAGTCCCCCACACATCTGGATTACTTGTTCTCTCATCATTCGGGTTCGTTTTCTTCACCGTCTGAGAGTGACAGGTGAATATGTGCTTGAAGAGACCCCAGTGCAGTCGGCAACCCAAGAAGTTCTCGCATAACAAAATGAAAGCAGCAAGGTAGACAATGGAGTTGGGAGTGCAATGATGGAGTTGTGCTCCAAAAAAGTTCAGAAACCCCCGGAAAAAAGGATTCGGTGGCAGAGAAAATCCCCGATCTACGTGGGTGGCTAGGAGAACGCACTCACCCTCTTCAGGCTGTGGTTGCCACTCCGTTCCCGGAAGCCTCGCCGACCCATGGGGGATCAGTCCTTCATTGGCCAGATCGGTGAGGTCCTTCTCGGTGATGGTCGAGCGGATCCAGTCTCCTTGGACCCAGCCTTGCGGCAGTTTGGACCACGAAGAGGATCCGCCCCGACTGGGCGCTCTCCCCTTAGCCTTCGCCGCCGCCTTCTCCACCCGTTCCAGGGCTGCGGTCTTCTCCTTCACCATGGTCGCCAGCGAAGCAAGTACTGAGTTGCGGCGCTGGACAGGCTAAGAGCGCAGCGAGAAGGTTTGGAGGCGGAGGGAGGAGAAGATTGGGGTCGCACTGTTCAAAATACCCTGTCTGACGCTTTATATAGAGCCGCTTCCGAGTGGCTGGCCGGTAGGCCCAGGCAATCCCGTCAAATCCTGCAACAGGCGCGCGCGCGATACCTGGTGAAAAAGGCGGCGCGAAGATCGAGGCGTCGTCGTCTTATCCCATCCGAGTGCCGCAGTTTTCTCCGCTTCACGCGCTTCCCAAAATTTAGATCCCGTGAAATCCGCTAACCACGGAGCAACCCGTCAGATAGCAGACTTCCTCCGATCCGTCGCTCGGAAATCCTCAAGTTCACAGAGTTCACTCGACAAAACGTGAAGAATGGATCAAGGCGACTGAAAGAGAAGTTGATGCCATCACTAAAAGGTCGTTGATCCGAGTAAGACACACTCGCAACACGAAGAACAGGTCGGAAAGATTATCAACTCCTTCCTCACTCAAACCTCGATCCATTCGGGGCTAATGATGAAGTCATGTACCTGTAGGGTCATAGACCTGCCCAAAGGTACCCTCCACAAGGACACTCGCAAGAGAAGCGGCCTTCCAATGACCTGTAGGTTTCCACTCGACAGATTCAAAGACACTCGACCATGAAGACCCACTCGACCACCAGGAGTCCAAGAGCCACTCCGTGCCCAAACGGTCTGTAGTTAAATAGTCTTTATGATCTTAATGACACTTTATGTAAGGCGTTACCAGTAATGCCTAGCCTTAACGCACCTTAAACCCTCTGCTACATGGGCTGGCTGGGGTCCTGGCGCAGTCTATATAAGCCACCCCTCTCCACAGGTAGAAGGGTTCACACCCCTGTAACACATACGCATATAATCCAGTCGACCGCCTCCAGGCTCCGAGACGTAGGGCTATTACTTCCTCCGAGAAGGGCCTGAACTCGTAAATCCCTTGCGTATACAACTACTCCATAGCTAGGAACTTGCCTCTCCATACCTACCCCCCATTCTACTGTCAGACTTAGAACCACGACAGAGGGCGAATAAAACGGCAAAGGTGAAGTGGGGGAGAGGAAAACAAGAGGCAAATGGCAAATAATGTAATGCGAGAGATAGGGAGTGTGATGGGTACTTGGTATGTTGACTTTTGCGTAAGCCTCCCCGGCAACGGCGCAAGAAATTCTTCTTGCTACCTCTTGAGCACTGCCTTGGATTTCCCCGAAGAGGAGAGGATGATGCAGCAAAGTAGCGTAAGTATTTCCCTCAGTTTTTGAGAACCAAGGTATCAATCCAGTAGGAGACCACGCGCAAGTCCCTCGTACCTGCACAAAACGATAACTACTCGCAACCAACGCTTAGGGGTTGTCAATCCCTTCACGGTCACTTACGAGGGTGAGATCTGATAGAGATAATATTTTTGGTATTTTTGGTATAAAGATGCAAAGTAAAAGTAAAATCAAAGCAAGTAAATAAAGTGATGGAGACCGATATGATGAGAATAGACCGGGGCCATAGGTTTCACTAGTGGCTTCTCTCAAGAGCATAAGTATTCTACGGTGGGTGAACAAATTACTGTTGAGCAATTGATGTAATTGAGCATAGTTATGAGGTTATCCAGGCAATGATCATGTATATAGGCATCACGTCCGAGACAAGTAGACCGAAATGATACTGCATCTACTACTATTACTCCACTCATCGACCGCTATCCAGCATGCATCTAGAGTATTAAGTTAAAAACAGAGTAACGCCTTAAGCAAGATGACATGATGTAGAGGAATAAATTCATGCAATATGATAAATACCCCATCTTGTTATCCTCGATGGCAACAATACAATACGTGCCTTGCAACCCTTTCTGTCACTTGGTAAGGACACCGCAAGATTGAACCCAAAGCTAAGCACTTCTCCCATTGCAAGAACTACCAATCTAGTTGGCCAAACCAAACGGATAATTCGAAGATACTTGCAAAGATAACTCAATCATACATAAAAGAATTCAGAGAAGAATCAAATATTTTCCATAGATAAGTTGGATCATAAACCCACAATTCATCGGTCTCAACATACACACCGCAAAAAGAAGATTACATCGGATAGATCTCCACGAGAGGGGAGAACATTGTATTGAGATCCAAAAAGAGAGAAGAAGCCATCTAGCTACTAACTATGGACCCAAAGGTCTGAAGTAAACTACTCACACTTCATCGGAGGGGCTATGGTGTTGATGTAGAAGCCCTCCGTGGTGGATGCCCCCTCCAGCGGAGCTTTGGAACAGGCCCCAAGATGGGATCTCGTGGATGCAGGAAGTTACGGCGGTGGAATTAGGTTTTTGGCTCCGTCCCCGATCTGTTGAAGTGCGTGAGGTATATATAGGAGGAAGGAGAATGCGTCGGTGGAGCGTCAGAGGGCCCACGAGGCAGGGGGCGCGCCCCCACCCTCGTGACCGCCTCTGGCACTCCTTGGAGTAGGGTCCAAGTCTCCCGGATCACGTTCGGTGAGAAGATCACGTTCCCGAAGGTTTCATTCTGTTTGGACTCCGTTTGATATTCCGTTTCTTCGAAATACTGAAATTCAAAAAAAAGCAATTCTGGGCTGGGCCTCCGGTTAATAGGTTAGTCCCAAAAATAATATAAAAGTGGAAAATAAAGCCCATTATAGTCCAAAACAATAGATAAAGTAGCATGGAGCAATCACAAATTATAGATACGTTGGAGACGTATCAAGTGCCCATACCCATGTGATTATGTCTCCTTCTTTGTTGTTGGCGGTGGAGGTGTTGTTGATGATTCAAGCTTGTCGTCCACCTTCCATGGCATAGGCTCACCCTCATAGAAGGATGATCGAGTCTCCGAAATCCTCAAATCTGCTTGAAACAGCTCGAAAGCGAAAACAGAGGATATTTGCGTGATACGGTCGTCAAAACCTTCGGGAGACTATATAATGAATTTTTACAGACCAAAATACGTATCGTGCAAGAAAATGGAGTCCGGAGGGCACACGAGGTGCTCACGAGGTTGGGGGCGCGCCCAGGGGGGTAGGGCGCGCCCTCCACCCTCGTGGAGGCCTCGTGTCCTCCCCGGACTGCTACTTATTTTTCTATTTTTCTAAATATTCCAAAACGGAGAAATATTGCCTTAAAAATTGTTTTGGAGTCGGTTTACTTACCGTACCACATACCTATTCCTTTTCGGAGTCTGGAACGTTCTGGAAAGTGTCCCTTATGTATTCCTCCAGGGTTACGGTTTCAATAATATTAGTTTCAACATTTATAGGATTACCTGAGGTATAGTGTTTGATCCTTTGACCGTTTACCACCTTCGGATTTGTGCCTTGAAGTTGTTGATTTTATGGCACCGAACGGTAGACCTCCTCGATAACGTAGGGACCTTCCCATTTAGAGAGAAGTTTTCCTGCAAAAAATCTTAAACGAGAGTTGTATAGCAATACATAATCACCTACATTAAACTCACGCTTTTGTATCCTTTTGTCGTGCCATCTTTTAAGTTTTTCTTTAAACAACTTGGCATTTTCATAAGCCTGGGTTCTCCATTCATCAAGTGAGCTAATATCAAATAACCTCTTCTCACCGGCAAGCTTGAAATCATAGTTGACCTCTTTAATAGCCCAATATGCCTTATGTTCTAGTTCGAGAGGTAAGTGACATGCTTTTCCATAAACCATTTTATACGGAGACATACCCATAGGATTCTTATATGCAGTTCTATATGCCCATAATGCATCATCAAGTTTCTTGGACCAATTCTTTCTAGACCTATTAACAGTCTTTTGCAAAATTAATTTGAGCTCTCTATTGCTCAATTCTACTTGACCACTAGACTGCGGGTGATATGGAGATGTAATTCTATGATTAACATCATATTTAGCAAGCATTTTACGGAAAGCACCATGAATAAAGTGTGAACCACCATCAGTCATTAAATATCTAGGGACTCCAAACCTCGGAAAAATAACTTCCTTAAGCATTTTAATAGAAGTGTTATGATCAACACTACTAGTTGGAATAGCTTCTACCCACTTAGTAAAGTAATCAACAACAACTAAAATATGTGTATATCCATTAGAGGCAGGAAAAGGTCCCATATAATCAAAGCCCCAAACATCAAATGGTTCAATAACAAGTGAATAATTCATAGGCATTTCTTGACGTCTACTAATATTACCAATTCTTTGACATTCATCACAAGACAAAACAAACATTCGGGCATCCTTGAAGAGAGTAGGCCAATAAAAACCAGATTGCAATACCTTATGTGCAGTTCTATCTCCAGCGTGGTGTCCTCCATAAGCTTCGGAGTGACACTTGCGTAGGATCTGTTCCTGTTCATGCTCAGGTACACAACGTCTAATAACACCATCTACTCCTTCTTTATAAAGATGTGGGTCATCCCAAAAGTAATGTCGCAAATCATAAAAGAACTTTTTCTTTTCTTGGTATGTGAAGCTAGGAGGTATAAATTTAGCAACAATATAATTAGCATAATCAACATACCAGGGAGTGCTACGAGAAGCGCTTATGACATTTAATTGTTCATCAGGAAAGCTAGCATCAATAGGTAGTGGGTCATCAAGAACATTCTCTAACCTAGACAAGTTGTCTGCAACGGGGTTCTCAGCTCCTTTTCTATCAACAATATGCAAATCAAATTCTTGTAGCAAGAGAACCCATCTAATAAGTCTAGGTTTAGCATCTTTCTTTTCTATAAGATATTTAATAGCAGCATGTTCGGTGTGAATAGTTACTTTAGAATCAACAATATAGGGTCTCAATTTATCACAAGCAAATACAACTGCTAAAAGTTCCTTTTCGGTAGTAGCATAATTTCTTTGAGCATTGTCTAGAGTCTTGCTAGCATAATGGATAACATTTAATTTCTTATCTTTGCCCTAGAACAGCACCTACAGCATAATCACTAGCATCACACATAATTTCAAAGGGTAAATTCCAATCAGGTGGCTGAACAATAGGTGCAGAGACTAATGCTTTCTTAAGTATTTCAAATGCTTCTACACAATCATCATCAAAGACAAATGGTATATCTTTTGTAACAAATTAGTCGAGGTCGAGAAATTTTTGAGAAGCCCTTAATGAACCTCCTATAAAACCCAAGCGTGACCAAGGAAACTTCTTATACCTTTGATGTCCTTGGGACATGGCATCTTTTCAATAGCATCAACCTTGGCTTTATCAACTTCAATACCTCTTTCGTAAACTTTGTGTCCCAAAACAATACCTTCATTAACCATAAAGTGGCACTTTTCCCAATTCAAGACAAGATTAGTTTCTTCACATCTCTACAAAACTTCGATCAAGATTGCTCAAGCAATCGTCAAAAGAGGAACCATAGACGGAAAAGTCGTCCATGAAAACCTCACAAATCTTTTCACAAAAGTCGAGAATATAGCCATCATGCATCTTTGAAAGGTAGCAGGTGCATTACATAAACCAAAAGGCATACGTCTATAAGCAAAAGTACCAAAAGGGCATGTAAAAGTAGTCTTTGATTGATCTTTAGCTGATACAGGTATTTGAGAGAAACCAGAATAACCATCTAGAAAGCAATAATGTGTATGTTTGCATAATCTTTCTAGCATTTGGTCAATAAAAGGAAAGGGGTAATGATCTTTCTTAGTAGCTTTATCTAATTTGCGGAAATCAATTACCATCCTATAACCTGTGATAATTCTTTGCGGAATTAATTCATATTTATCATTAGGGACAACAGTAATACCTCCCTTCTTAGGAGACAATGGACAGGACTTAACCACTGACTATCAGCAACGGGATAAATTATACCTGCCTCCAGAAGCTTGAGTATTTCCTTTCTTACCACTTCTTTCATTTTAGGATTCAAACGCCGTTGAGGATCACAAACTGGTTTGGCATCCGCTTCCAAATTTATTTTATGCTGACATAGAGTGGGACTAATGCCCTTAAGATCATCAAGAGTATATCCAATAGCGGCACGGTGCTTCTTGAGTTTTCAATAATCTTTATTCTTCATGCTCTGAAAGGTTAGCACTAATAATAACAGGATATATTTTCTTTTCATCAAGATAAGCATACTTAAGATTATCAGGCAACGGTTTAAGCTCAAACACGGGATCACCCTTGGGTAGAGGAGGATCCCCTAGGATTTCAACAGGCAAATTGTGTTTCAGAATAGGTTCTTGTTTAAAGAATACTTCATCTATTTCCCTTCTTTCTTTCATAAACATATCATTTTCATGGTCTAGCAAATAGTGTTCCAAAGGATCACTAGGTGGTACGGCAATAGAAGCAAGACCAATAATTTCATCCTTACTAGGCAATTCTTCCTCACGATGTTGTTTACTAAATTTAGAGAAATTAAACTCATGAACCATATCATCCAAGCCAACAGTAACAACATTCTTTTTGCAGTCTATCGTAGCATTAATAAAGTATTCAAGAAGGGTCTACCAAATATAATGGGACAAAAAGCTATCTTGCGGAGAAGTAAGAACAAGAAAATCAGCAGGATTTTTAGTTTTCCCACACAAGACTTCAACATCTCTAACAATCCCAATTGGTGAAATAGTATCTCTATTGGCAAGTTTAATTGTGACATCAATACCTTCTAATTCAGCAGGTGCAATTTCATTCTTAATTTCTTCGTATAAAGTATGTGGTATAACACTAGCACTCGCACCCATATCACATAAGCCATGGTAACAATGATCGCCTATTTTAACAGAAATAACAGGCACGCCTACAATAGGTCTATGTTTATCTTTAGCACAGGGTTTAGCAATTCTAGCAGTTTCACCTTCGAACTGAATAACATGCCCATCAATATATCAGACAAGAGATCTTTAACAATTGCAATATTGGGTTCTACTTTAACTTGCTCAGGAGGTACATAAGTTCTGATATGCTTTTACAAACAACAGTTGGAGCTTTAGCATGATCCTTTACTCTAACAGGGAAAGGTGGTTTCTCAACATAAGAGGTGGGAACAATAGGATCATTATAAGTGATAGTCTTTTCTTCAACTTTAATAGGTGCAACTACTTTTACTTCTATGGGAGGATGATATTTAAACCACTTCTCCTTAGGGAGATCAACATAAGTAGCAAAAGATTCACGTAAAGAAGCTACTATCTCGAGTCAAGTCCATATTTAGTGCTAAACTTACGGAAAATATCGGTATCCATAAAAGATTTAACACAATCAAACTTAGGTGTCATACCTGACTCCTTACCTTCGTCGAGGTCCCAATCTTCAGAGTTGCGTTTAATTCTATCCAATAAATTCCATCTGAATTCAATAGTCTTCATCATAAAAGAGCCATCACAAGAAGTATCGAGCATGGTGCGATTGTTATCAGAAAGCCGAGCATAAAAATTCTGAAGAATTGTTTCTCTTGAGAGGTCATGATTGGGGAATGAATATAACATTGATTTAAGCCTCCCCCAAGCTTGAGCGATGCTTTCTCCTTCGCAAGGCCAAAAATTATATATATAATTGCGATCACGATGAACAAGATGCATAGGGTAATACTTTTGATGAAATTCTAATTTCACTCTTTTATAGTTCCATGATCTCGTATCACATAGCCTATACCATGTCAATGCGTATTCCTTCAAAGATAAAGGAAAAGCCTTCTTCTTAACAACATCATCGGGTATATAATTGCGATCACGATGAACAAGATGCATAGGGTAATACTTTTGATGAAATTCTAATTTCACTCTTTTATAGTTCCATGATCTCGTATCACATAGCCTATACCATGTCAATGCGTATTCCTTCAAAGATAAAGGAAAAGCCTTCTTCTTAACAACATCATCGGGTATACCTGCAAGCTTAAATAGTCCACAAATATCATCCACATAGCGAAGATGCTCGTCAGATGCTTTGTTCCATCTCCTGTAAAAGTATTAGCCAGCAGTTTTTCCATGATACCCGAAGGAAATTCAAAAGGAGTTTCATTTTCAATAGGTTCAGTAGGTTGAGGAGCAACTCTTTGCTCTACTGGAAGGGGTGAAGATACCCCGAACAAGCCCCTCATAGAATTACTTTCCATAGTAACAATTGACAGAAAATTTCAGCACACTATATAAATTTTTCCTTACCAAATTCCACCTACCAAAGGAGCTACACTCCCAGGCAACGGCGCCAGAAAAGAGTCTTGATGACCCACAAGTATAGGGGACCTATCGTAGTCCTTTCGATAAGTAAGAGTGTCGAACCCAACGAGGAACAGAAGGAAATGATAAGCGGTTTTCAGCAAGGTATTCTCTGCAAGTACTGAAATAAGTGGTAATAGATAGTTTTGTGAAAAGGTAAATTGTAACGAGCAACAAGTAACAAAAGTAAATAAGGTGCAGCAAGGTGGCCCAATCCTTTTTGTAGCAAAGGACAAGCCGGAACAAAATCTTATAATAGGAAAAGCGCTCCCGAGGACACATGGGAATATCGTCAAGCTAGTTTTCATCACGCTCACACTACAACAAAAACCTCCCTACAGCAACGGATATCTAGCAACGATGATGGCATATGTGTTGTTCGGATGAACCTCCCACCTCCCACGATGAACCAACCTCCCACGATGATAACGCATTTCCATATCCAGAGGTATAGAGTCCACCTCCACGTTATGTGCACCTGCTCCGCGCAAATAGCACGCAGCCAAGCGGAGTTGTAAAAAAAGGCAGATCTTTCTCTCCGCCGATTCCTCTCTCACCGGCCGTACTCCCCCAACCTCTCTGCTCTTATCCTCCGCCGCAGCTACATTCTCCGCGCCCCCTCCATGTGCCCCCGCATCAACCCAGTCGCCATGGGTCACCAGCACGGATCCCGACCCTTATCTAATCTGACGGCCGGACGGGCCGGCGTCTCCGCACGCGCGGCTGCTGGCTTGGGGTCGGCGGTGCTGCTCGCTCTGCCCAGGCTACCTCGACCTCGCGTAAGGCACTCATCCCCTCTGCTCTCTTACCCTTCCCACCGCTGACCACCTACACGACCACCGCGCCTCACGCATGAGCCCGAGGGTGGGACAGACACGATGCACATCGCCTCCGTGCCTCTTTCCCTGGTGTCTTAGCGCTACCTCATGTTGTTCGACACGACCGCCCGACCCTCTGCTGCGGCCGGCGGCCAACGCCGTTCCCCCAAGCGCCGCCTCGGCATCACTCTCCCAACCACGATGGGGTTCTTGATTGTGCCTCCAGCTCTGCCAAGGACCATCACGATTGTGCGTTCCTCTCCTAATTGAAATCCTGGTACATATTCTCTGCCGATTCATGTGCAAGTAGTGTGTATTCCTCTTCTTGTTCATATATGCAAGTACTGTGTGCTCATTAGAAGTTGTTAAATATTTGTCAGATATAAGGAGTGGGAAGCACCACAATGAACTGCAGTCCAGTTTTAGAAATAATTGTTCATATAATCAAATGGAGGATTGTTCATCTTCAGAAGTGAAGTAACGAACTCTATCTAAAAATTTAACTTCTTATTAGGAAAATGTAGGTGTCACAATCCTGACCCCCCTGTTCATGTTAGATCTTCAAGGACCTGATTTAGCTTGATCATGTGCTCTCGATCCGGCGAACCACAAGCTAATAATAATCTGCTGTGTGCCTGCATAAAATCCTTTAAGAAATACGCTTTCAACAACTGTTTATATGATCAACTCGTCAGAAATAGGTACACAGCAAATGACATCATATGGGAGCTTGGTATTATACTTCTGATCAACTCCTCTGAAATAGTTACAAAGCAAACGACACGATGTTTATCCAAAATATCGAACTAGTTTTGCCTAATGGGAACCAGGACAGTTTAGTAATTTAATTATTCAGGAAAAACAAAAGGAGTTGGTGCTTATACGGTTAGAAGAACTCCCTTTTAATTAAATTAAAAGTACGCGAGCATGTGCAAGTCAGCTATACTGCCAATCACAAACTGAAAGGCATACTTAGTACGTCAATAGGAGCAAGATCATATTGTACATATGTGCTAGTGAGTTGTCGATAAAAGGACTAACAACATTCTCAATTATCAGATGAATAAATAATCCGATAGTAGTTTTCATGTGTCCTTGTAATTCGATTGCATTTATATTCTGCTTTCATGGAAGTTAACAATGGGTTCTGTCATATTCAGGGCATCTTCAACGTAGGCGCTAAGGGTGGACGCTAGGAATAATTTCCAGTCTGATCGGCAGTTATGCCCTCGATTCCTGGTGTCCGGAGCCGCAGCGACGCAAAGAAAGGCAGCGAGCGCTTCTCTTTTTTCCCCCACGAGATGAGGCACGAGCGTTATTTTCCACACGTATTTAGCGCCCATGATTAGCGCCAGCGTTGGAGCAGATAACGCTTGGGGAATTTTAAACCTTTTGCTAATTTTTTTGTGTTTAAGCACCTAGATAAGTGCCTACCATTGTACATGCTCTCAGGGGTTCTGCCTGAAGCAGTACGTAGCTTTCCTGAATCCTTCTCGCTAGAGTCGTGCAGAATCCAGGACAATTTCTTCTCCCCACCACTTTGGTGTCCTGTTATGGAACCAATTATACACCAGTCTGGTACATCCACTGTCCACTTATCTTTTTATTTTTATTTGAGAAGAGTCCACTTATCTTTTATGCCTACATATATTGGTAGTGTCCGTATATGATTCATGTGCAGTTCCTAGCCATTTCTAATTTATAACCACACTCAGACAGGGATACAGGTAGAGCTACTCTTGACTCCTCTACATATACGTACTGCAGGAGCGTTTGTACAGTTGGTATTAAAATTTTCAGTTAATAAAAATATAAAAACTATGTGTATGGGATGTCCAACAATGGAAGAAATGTGTATGACCTATGTATAGCTCTACATATCCCTTCGATTTTCAGTACAAAACATCATGGTGTACTCAAGTGAATGGGGCTATTTTAAAAGTGGTTTATGGAGCAAAATAACTATTATGTAGGTACGCAATATTCATTATACATAGACTATGCTTAGATTTCATTGTGCAACTTGTACACGTATATATCTTCATAGATAATAATTCCATTCAGCATGCATGAACAACAATTTGAGAATGGCACCAAAACAACCTATATACTGCATTGTTATTGGTGTGACATCTTATTTTATTGATTCTTATATTAGGCGCTCAAGGCTTCCTATACATCAAATTGTGTGTCTACAATAACTAGAGGTAAAATCATTTGTCATCACCCTTCACAGACCATGTTTTGATTGTATTCTCATCGCATTCTTTATTTTCAGTGATGCAAATGAATGTTGGATAGCAAACTTTGGGAAATATATATGTTCAGTTGATATGGCCACTCAAAGATGTCGAGTGTATTGGTCATGCAGCCGGGTTAGTTATGTCATGGCCTTCAACCTTTGTATGTGACTTCTCTTTTTTATTGCTCTGTTGATCTGTTTTTTTTATTTCTCTAATAATACATTACTTATGTCACTTTTTTGTTGTTGTACATTGAAGATAAATGGATGGTGCACGGCTGAGTTGATTGCAAGGTGGAGAATGGGGCTGCTACCAGATAGTTTTAAGTTAATGTTGTAGAATGTCATTGTCATGCTCAATGTACAGAAGTCATGTATATCTCAATGTACAGAAATCATGTATATGTATTCTTTGGATTGCATTACATCTAATGCAACCAACTCAATTTAATATTTGAGATCTTTCTGTTTTATAGTTTGTTGCTTGTGTGCACTATCGATGTTGATCTAGTAACTATTATTGGTAGTATATAAAATACTAGTAATGTTTCATGCTAAATCAGTTTGTGTAGGTTACCACCAACGCATATGAAGTGTTGTTAGGCTGCAATTATATATGTTGCTATCCTGCAACGCTTCCTCATGTCGATTACCAACGAATCATATCCGTTGTTGTAGACCCTAGCAACGCCACCAACGACAACACATATTAATCCGTTGGTGTAGACCTTAGCAACGGTTATATGGACATACGACAACACATCGATCCGTTGCCAAAGGGGGGTTCCTCTTGTAGTGTCATATGATTCACGTTTGGTACTTTGGTAATTTGATATGTGGGTGGACCGGTGCTTGGGTGCTGTTCTTACTTGAACAAACATCCCACTTATGATTAACCTCTATTGCAAGTATCCGCAGCTACAACAAAAGTATTAAGGTAAACCTAACCATAGCATGAAACATATGGATCCAAATCAGCCCCTTACGAAACAGCATAAAAACCAGGGTTCAAGCTTACATCACTCTAGCAACCCATCATCTACTTATTACTTCCCAATGCCTCCCTCTCGGCCCAAATAATGGTGAAGTGTTATGTAGTCGGCGTTCACATAACACCACTAGAGGTTAGACAACATACATCTCATCAAAATATCGAACGAATACCAAGTTCACATGACTACTAATAGCAAGACTTCTCCCGTGTCCTCAGGAACAAACGTAACTACTCACAAAGCATATTCATGTTCATAATCAGAGGGGTAATAATATGCATAAAGGATCTGAACATATGATCTTCCACCAAGTAAACCAACTAGCATCAACTACAAGGAGTAATCAACACTACTAGCAACCTACTAGCACCAATCCCGGACTTGGAGACAAGAATTGGATACAAGAGATGAACTAGGGTTTGGAGATGAGATGGTGCTGGTGAAGATGTTGAGGGAGATTGCTCTCTCCCGATGAGAGGAGCGTTGGTGATGACGATGGCGATGATTTCCCCCTCCCTGAGGGAAGTGTCCCCGGCATCACAGCTCTGCCGGAGTCCTAGATTGGTTCCGCCAAGGTTCCGCCTCGTGGCGGCGGAGTCTCGTCCCGAAAGGTTGCTTATGATTTTTTTCTCATCGAAAGACTTCAAATAGGAGAAGATGGGCGTCGGAGAGCCACCAGGGGCCCACGAGGTAGAGGCGCGCCCGGAGGGGCGCCCCACCCTCGTGAGCAGGATGTGCCCCCGGCCTTCATCTTTGGCGGCGATTTTTCTTTATTTATTTTAAGGTATTCCGTGGAGTTTCAGGACTTTTGGAGTTGCAGAATAGGCCTTCAATATTTGCTCCTTTTCGGCCAGAATTCCATTGCCGGCATTCTCCCTCTTCATGTAAACCTTGTAAAATAAGAAAGAATAGCCATAAGTATTGTGACATAACGTGAAATAACAACCCATAATGCGATAAATATCGATATAAAAGCATGATGCAAAATGGACGTATCGGAGTCCTACTCCCACTAGGAGGAGGACTCCCCCCTCCTTGGCGCGCCCCCTAGGGCCGGCCGGCCTCCCCCACTTGCTCCTTTATATACGGGGGCAGGGGGCACCCCAGGACACACAAGTTGATCTTCGTGATCGTTCCTTAGCCGTGTGCGGTGCCCCCCTCCACCATATTCCACCTCGGTCATATCGTTGCGGATTTTAGGCGAAGCCCTGCGTCGATAGAACATCATCATCGTCACCACACCGTCGTCTTGTGGAACTCATCCCCGACACCTGCCGGATCGGAGTCCGGGGATCGTCATCGAGCTGAGCGTGTCTTTGAACTTCGGAGGTGCCGTGCGTTCGGTACTCGGATCGGTCGGATCGTGAAGGCGTCTGACTACATCAACCGCGTTGTCATAACGCTTCCGCTTTCGGTCTCACGAGGGTGCGTGGACAACACTCTCCCCTCTCGTTGCTATGCATCACCATGATCTTGCGTGTGCGTGGGAAAATTTTGAAATTACTACGTTCCCCAACGGTGGTATCGAGCCTAGGTTTTATGCGTTGATGTTATATGCACGAGTAGAACACAAGTGAGTTGTGGGCGATACAAGTCATACTGCTTACCGCATGTCATACTTTGGTTGGCGGTACTGTTGGATGAAGCGGCCGGACCGACATTACGCCAGACGCTTACGCGAGGACTGGTTCTACCGGCGTGCTTTGCACACAGGTGGCTGGCGGGTGTCTGTTTCTCCAACTTTAGTTGAACCGAGTGTGGATACGCCCGGTCCTTGCGAAGGTTAAAACAGCACTAACTTGATGAACTATCGTTGTGGTTTTGACGCGTAGGTAAGAACGGTTCTTGCTAAGCCCGTAGCAGCCATGTAAAACTTGCAACAACAAAGTAGAGGACGTCTAACTTGTTTTTGCAGGGCATGTTGTGATGTGATATGGTCAAGGCGTGATGCTATATTTTATTGTATGAGATGATCATGTTTTGTAACCGAAGTTATCGGCAACTGGCAGGAGCCATATGGTTGTCGCTTTATTGTATGAAATGCAACGCATACTGTAATGCTTTACTTTATCACTAAGCGGTAGCGATAGTCGTAGAAGCATAAGATTGGCGAGGCGACAACGATGCTACGATGGAGATCAAGGTGTTGCGCCGGTGGCGATGGTGATCACGACGGTGCTTGAAGATGGAGATCACAAGCACAAGATGATGATGGCCATATCATATCACTTATATTGATTGCATGTGATGTTTATCCTTTATGCATATTATCTTGCTTTGATTGACGGTAGCATTTTAAGATGATCTCTCACTAATTATCAAGAAGTGTTCTCCCTGAGTATGCACCGTTGTGAAAGTTCTTCGTGCTGAGGCACCACGTGATGATCGGGTGTGATAGGATCTATGTTCAAATACTCAGGTTAAACTTGACGAGCCTAGCATATACAGATATGGCCTCGGAACACGGAGACCGAAAGGTCGAGCGTGAATCATATAGTAGATATGATCAACATAGTGATGTTCACCATTAAAACTACTCCATCTCACGTGATGATCGGACATGGTTTAGTTGATTTGGATCACGTGATCACTTAGATGACTAGAGAGATGTCTGTCTAAGTGGGAGTTCTTAAGTAATATGATTAATTGAACTTAAATTTATCATGAACTTAGTCCTGGTAGTATTTTGCAAATTATGTTGTAGCTCACGTTGTTGCTTTCATATGTTTATTTTGATATGTTCCTAGAGAAAACTATGTTGAAAGATGTTAGTAGCAATGATGTGGATTAGATCCGGGATCTGAGGTTTATCCTCATTGCTGCACAGAAGAATTATGTCCTTGATGCACCGCTAGGTGACAAACCTATTGCAGGAGCAGATGCAGACATTATGAACGTTTGGCTAGCTCAAAAAGATGACTACTTGATAGTATAGTGCACCATGCTTAAACGACTTAGAATCAGGACTTCAAAGACGTTTTGAACGTCATGGACCATATGAGATGTTCCAGGAGTTGAAGTTAATATCTCCAGCAAATACTCAAGTTGAGAGATATGAAGTCTCCAACAAGTTCTATAGCTAAAAGATGGAGGAGAATCGCTCAACTAGTGAGCATGTGCTCAGATTGTCTGGGTACTTCAATCGCTTGAATCAAGTGGGAGTTTAATCTTCTAGATAAGATAGTGATTGACAGAATTCTCTAGTCACCATCACTAAGTTACTAGAACTTCGTGATGAACTATAGTATGCAAGGGATGACGAAAACGATTCCCGAGCTATTCGTGATGTTGAACTCGACGAAGGTAGAAATCAAGAAAGAGCATCAAGTGTTGATGATTGACAAGACCACTAGTTTCAAGAAAAGGGCAAAGAGAAAGAAAGGGAAACTTCAAGTAGAATGGCAAACAAGTTGTCACTCCCGTGAAGAAGACCAAAGCTGGACCAAAGCCTGAAACTGAGTACTTACACTGCAAAGGAAATGGTCCTTTGAGCGGAAATGCCCTGAATATTTGGTGGATAAGAAGGATGGCAAAGTGAACAAGGGTATATTTGATATACAGGTTATTTATATGTGCCTTACTAGTTTTTATAGTAGCCCCTGAGTATTTGATACTTGTTCGGTTCCTAAGATTAGTAACTCGAAACAGGAGTTACAGAATAAATAGAGACTAGTTAAAGGGGAAGTAGCGATGAGTGTTGGAAGTAGTTCCAAGATTGATATAATCATCATCGCACACTCCCTATACTTTCAGGATTAGTGTTAAACCTAAATAAATGTTATTTGGCGTTTGCATTGAGCATGAATATGATTTGATCATGTTTATTGCAATACGGTTATTCATTTAAAATCAAAGAATAAGTGTTGTTCTGTTTACATGAATAAAACCTTCAAATGTTCATACACCCAATGAAAATAGTTTGTTGGATCTCGATCGTAGTGATACACATATTCATAATATTGATGCCAAAAGATGCAAAGTTAATAATGATAGTGCTACTTATTTGTGGCACTGCCGTTTGGGTCATATCGGTATAAAGCGCATGAAGAAACTCCATAAAGATGGATTTTCAGAATCACTTGGTTATGAATCATTTGATGCTTGCGAACCGTGCCTTTTGGGAAAGATGACTAAAACTCCATTCTCCGGAACAATGGAACAAGCTACTAACTTATTGGAAATAATACATAACGATGTATGTGATCCGATGAGTGTTAAGGCTCGCGGCGTGTATCTTTATTTTCTGACCTTCACAGATGATTTGAGCAGATATGGGTATATCTACTTGATGAAACATAAGTCTGAAACATTTGAAAAGTTCAAAGAATTTCAGAGTGAAGTGGAAAATCATCGTAACAAGAAAAATAAAGTTTCTACGATCTGATCGTGGAGACGAATATTTGAGTTACGAGTTTGGTCTTCGTTTGAAACAATGTGAAATAGTTTCGCAACTCACGCCACCTGGAACACCACAATGTAATGGTGTGTCCGAACATCGTAATCGTACTTTACTAGATATGGTGCGATCTATGATGTCTCTTATCGGTTTACCACTATCGTTTTGGGGTTATGCATTAGAGACAGCTGCATTCACGTTTAATAGGGCACCATCTAAATCCGTTGAGTCGACACCGTATGAACTATGGTTTAGCGATGAAACCTAAGTTGTCGTTTCTTAAAGTTTGGAGTTGCGATGCTTATATGAAAAAGGTTTTCAACCTGATAAGC
Source organism: Aegilops bicornis (assembly GCA_021605145.1). Taxonomy (NCBI): domain Eukaryota; kingdom Viridiplantae; phylum Streptophyta; class Magnoliopsida; order Poales; family Poaceae; genus Aegilops; species Aegilops bicornis. The sequence goes on from CM038674.1 coordinate 652,422,470, forward strand.
TCGAACCCAAATCGGAGAAGTGCGTCTTCATAAAATACCCAAAGAAAACTGTTGGGTACACCTTCTATCACAGATCCGAAGGCAAAAACATTCGTTGCTAAGAATGGATCCTTTCTAGAGAAGGAGTTTCTCTCGAAAGAAGTGAGTGGGAGGAAAGTAGAGCTTGATAAGGTAATTTGTACCTTCTCCCGAATTGGAAGGTAGTTCATCACGAAATCAGTTCGATGATTCCTACACCAATTAGTGAGGAAGCTAATGATGATGATCATGAAACTTCAGATCAAGTTACTACAAAACCTCGTAGGTCTTCCAAAGTACAGTCCGCACTGCAGTGAATGCGGCAATCCTGTTCTGGAAGTCATGTTACTAGACCATGATGAACCTACGAACTATGAGGAAGCGATGATGAGCCCAGATTTCGCGAAATGGCTTGAGGCCACGAAATCTGAGATGAGATCCATGTATGAGAACAAAGTGTGGACTTTGGTGGAGTTGCCCGATGATCGGCAAGCCATATTGTATAAATGGATCTTCAAGAGGAAGACATATGCTGATAGTAGTGTTACTATCTACAAAGCTCGACTTGTCGCAAAAAGGTTTTCGACAAGTTCAAGATGTTGACTACAATGAGATTTTCTCAACTTTAGCGATGCTTAAATCTGTCCGAATCATGTTAGCAATTGCCACATTTTATGAAATCTGGCAAATGGATGTCAAAACTGCATTCCGTAATGGTTTTCTTAAAGAAGAGTTGTATATGATGCAACCAGAAGGTTTTGTCAATCCTAAAGGTGCTAACAAAATGTACAAGCTCCAGCGATCCATCTATGGACTGGTGCAAGCATCTCAGAGTTGGAATGTACGCTTTGATAAGTTGATCAAAGCATATAGTTTTATATAGACTTGCGGTGAAGCCTGTATTTACAATAAAGTGAGTGGGAGCACTACCGCCTTTCCGATAAATATATGTGAGTAACATATTGTTGATCAGAAATGATGTAGAATTTTTCTGGAAAGCATAAAGGAGTATTTGAAAGGAGTCCTTTAAAAGAAAGACCTCAGTAAAGCTACTTGCATATTGAGTATCAAGATCTATTGAGATAGATCAATACGCTTGATAAGTTTTTCAATAAGTACATACCTTGTCAAGATTTTGAAATAGTTCAAAATGGAACAGTCAAAGAAAGAGTTCTTGCCTGTGTTGCAAAGGTGTGAAATTGAGTAAGACTCAAATCCCGAACACGGCAGAAAATATAAAAGAGAATGAAAGTCATTCCCTATGCCTCAGTCATAGGTTCTATAAAGTATGCTACGCTATGTACCAGACCTATTGTATACCTTGCTCTGAATTTTTCAAGGGAGTACAATAGTGATCTAGGAGTAGATCACTGGACATTGGTCAATAATATCCTTAGTGAGGACTAAGGAAATATTTCTCGATTATGGAGGTGATAAAAGAGCCCGTCGTAAAGAGTTACATTGGTGCAAGCTTTCACACCGATCCAAATGACTCCAAGTCTCAATCTGGATACATATTGAAAGTGGGAGCAAGTGCATAGCATTGTAGACATAGAATATTTGCAAAATACATACGGCTCTGAATATGACAGACCCGTTGACTGAGCTTCTCTCACGAGCAAAACATGATCACACCTTAGTACTTTTTGGGTGTTAATCACATTGCAATGTGAACTAGATTATTGACTCTAGTAAACCCTTTGGGTGTTGGTCACATGACGATGTGAACTATGGGTGTTAATCATATCTGAATCTGAATATTGGTGTTAAATCACATGGCGATGTGAACTAGATTATTGACTCTAGTGCAAGTGGGAGACTGAAGGAAATATGCCCTAGAGGCAATAATAAAGTTATTATTTATTTCCTCATATCATGATAAATGTTTATTATTCATGCTAGAATTGTATTACCCGGAAACATAATACATGTGTGAATACATAGACAAACATAATGTCACTAGTGTGCCTCTACTTGACTAGCTCATTAATCAAAGATGGTTATGTTTCCTAACCATAGACATGTGTTGTCATTTGATTAACGGGATCACATTATTAGGAGAATGATGTGATTGACTTGACCCATTCCGTTAGCCTAGCACTTGATCGTTTAGTATGTTGCTATTGCTTTCTTCATGACTTATACAAAGTTCCTACAACTATGAGATTATGCAACTCCCGTTTACCGGAGGAACACTTTGTGTGCTACCAAACGTCACAACGTAATTGGGTGATTATAAAGGTGCTCTCTGAGGTGTCTCCAAAGGTACATGTTGAGTTGGTGTATTTCGAGATTAGGTTTTGTCACTCCGATTGTCGGAGAGGTATCTCTGGGCCCTCTCGGTAATGCACATCACTATAAGCCTTGCAAGCAATGTAGCTAATGAGTTAGTTACAGAATGATGCATTACGTAACGAGTAAAGAGACTTGCCGGTAACGAGATTAAACTAGGTATTGGATACCGACGATCGAATCTCGGGCAAGTAACATACTGATGACAAAGGGAACAAGGTATGTTGTTATGCGGTTTGACCGATAAAGATCTTTGTAGAATATGTAGGAGCCAATATGAGCATCCAGGTTCCGCTATTGGTTATTGACCGGAAACAGTTCTAGGTCATGTCTACATAGTTCTCGAACCCGTAGGGTCCGCACGCTTAACGTTACGATGACAGTTTTATTATGAGTTTATATGTTTTGATGTACCGAAGGTTGTTCGGAGTCCTGGATGTGATCACGGACATGACGAGGAGTCTCGAAATGGTCGAGACATAAAGATTGATATATTGGACGACTATATTCGGACACCGGGAGTGTTCCGGGTGATTTCGGAGAAAACCGGAGTGCCGGAGGGGTTACGGGAACCCCCCGGGGAAGTATTGGGCCTTAGTGGGCCTGAGGGGAGAGAGAGGGCAGCAGCCCAAGAGGTGGTGCGCCTCCTACCATGGGGAGTCCGAATTGGACTAGGGGAGGGGGGCGCGGCCCCTCTTTCCCTCTCCCTCTCCCTCTCTTTCCTTCCCCCTCTCTCTTCCTAGTTGGACTAGGAAAGGGGAGTCCTACTCCCACTAGGAGGAGGACTCCCCCCTCCTTGGCGCGCCCCCTAGGGCCGGCCGGCCTCCCCCCTTGCTCCTTTATATATGGGGGCAGGGGGCACCCCAGGACACACAAGTTGATCTTCGTGGTCGTTCCTTAGTCGTGTGCGGTGCCCCCCTCCACCATATTCCACCTCGGTCATATCGTTGCGGAGTTTAGGCGAAGCCCTGCGTCGGTAGAACATCATCATCGTCACCACACCGTCGTGCTAACGAAAATCATCCCCGACACCCTGCTGGATCGGAGTCCGGGGATCGTCATCGAGCTGAACGTGTGCTGAACTCGGAGGTGCCGTACGTTCGGTACTCGGATCGGTCGGATTGTGAAGACGTATGACTACATCAACCGCGTTGTCATAACGCTTCCGCTTTCGGTCTACGAGGGTACATGGACAACACTCTCCCCTCTCGTTGCTATGCAGCACCATGATCTTGCGTGTGCGTAGGAAAATTTTGAAATTACTATGTTCCCCAACAGAAAGAACTAAATGAAAACTAGCACAAGTGGATTTCATTACCTTCTGCCTATCAGAAATTATTGTGCAGTTACCAAACTTCCCAGATTGGCCACCTAGTGCTACCCTCGGTGATCTGAAACCAAGTCCAGGAATCTGTATCCTCCTTATCAACAATTCCAAAAGCAATGAGAAATATATTATTGTTCCCATCTCTTCCAGTAGCAGGAAGGATCTGTTGACCAGTAGTGAGCTTTATGAAGCATCCATCCAGACCTATAACAAGTTAACAGGTCAGCATGAACTAGTTGAAAACACACATTATGCAAACACACATTAGACCTATACCAAGGAATTACCTATGAATGGTCTACAACCACTGAGAAACCCTTCTTTGCATCCATTTAGGCAAAAGAATAATGCATGAAACCTAGGGTTTTTGCTTGGATGCTCCCTCAGATGTCTTGTTGTCACTATACACCTTGAACCTGGATTAGTATCTAGCACATCCTGCAAATAATCCCTAATCCTAGTGTACTGGGCCTTCTGATCTCCTAGCACAATATTCTTTGCTGCCTTCTTAGCCCTGTATGCCATGTGGGTTGATATTTCCACTCCATACTTGCTCTTTGCAGTGTTAAATATAGTAGTGATTGTTGTGCATGGGTCATTTCTGATTTCTTCCTCACAAAATTTGGTAACCCACTTAGCAGTAACTTTTGTGTTCTCTGACACAAAAGGGCAAGTGTGCACCAAATACTGCTTCCTTATGGTAAATGTTTTCTCATTTGCAATCTGAGAAGCTGCTACATAAAAAGGGAATGTCTCATCTATGCATTGTGCTATAACCCTGTCACTGCAATTTCTATGGTACTCATAGTTCCTGTTCTATGCAATGTGCATTATTTGAAGTGCATTCCTGAGCTGCATCAATGAAGCAAAGATGCTTCACAAATTGCTCAGCTGGGTGAGCTCTCTTCTCATCATACCATAACCTTTTCTTCATCTTCTTAGCTCTGCTTTTCCTGCCATTGGGCAAAACATATGCCAATGCCTCTGCACCATCATCATCTTCCACACCCAAGTCCATTGGTTTCCTGTCTTCATCAGAAGATGGTATCCAGCCCTCCTCAAACAACTCCTCTACACTTGCACGTGATCTGCTTGTTGGTCCTTTTCTGTGTTTCTTCTCCTTTTTGTTCTTCTATCCATCTTGCCCTACCTGCTCCTCTTGTTCCTCTTCCTCCACTTCCTCCTCCTCTTCCTCCTCTGCAACCTCTTCTTCACTTTCAGGCTCATATAGTGCATCCTCCTCCTCCTCTGTCTCATAAATTTCCTCAACATCTGTGTCCCCTTCAAAATGAAGGAGTGGATCTTCCCTCTGTCTTTTCATCTCCTCAAGCATAGCAAGGATATCACCATATTCTTCCAAATTATCATGATAACTGTCCTCCTCATTATCCATCACTACAGCTTTTCTCTTCAAAGAAGTGTCCTTCTCTTTATTTTTCTTATTCTTCCTAAACATTTCAATTTCCTTCCTCCTTGTCACCTCCATAACCTTTTCAATTTCCATTTGCTCCTTTGAATTGTATACATGATTTTCTTCCACTTGTACATAACCTAAAGCAAGTTGTTCCTCCAAATTGTTTGTGCTATGCTGTGTTTGAAACTGTATGGGCATTGGCTCCACTTCAACTGCTTCTGAACTTGCTGCTGCTACATGCACATTTGGTGCACTGAACAACACTCCTTCTTCATCTATATGATACAGTTTGGCTCTCCAATTTCTTCTAGAGGGATTTGCTGTTCAATAAAATTGGAGCTGGTGTTTATACTTGCAGCATTGGGAGAACTGGCCCTAACAACTGTCACATTCAATATCTTCTGATTTTGCAATGCTATGTTGTCTAGAATTTCCTCAAGCTTGTCATAGGATCCCTGGCATAGTACATGTAATCTTTAAATCCATAACCTTCTGTTTCTATCAGTGCTACTAGGTTTTAAAATGTTATGTCTGACATCATCATAGATCTCTCAATGTTGTCGCTGTCATGGAAATGCATCCTCAATTCCCAAACCTCATCATCTAGACTGCAAATAATATAAAATACATAGCAGTATAAGTGCTTAACTAAAACAGAATAACACTAATGAAACAACTCATGTTAGTGCACTAATACAATGCTTTGTCACTTATAAAGCAGATAACAGGATAACTCAATTAACCAAATGTCTAATTAACAGTGTACCTAAAATAAACTGAATAACACAGCACCTTAAATCAACTAAATCGGCTCGTTTCTAAAATCAACTAATCTAAAAATGTCAACTCTAGGGCACATGACAAACAAAGCACAACATCTGAACTAATCTAAAAATGTCAACCCTAGGGCACAGGACAAACAAAGCACAACATCTGAACTAATCTGAAAATGTCAACCCTAGGGCACATGACAACAAAATCACAGCATCTGACACTTGTACTCCATCTGATAGGATAGAGCAATATGAACCCTAACCCTAGGAGTACCCTAGGAACGCAATTGAATGGAGAACGGGAAGGGAAGAGCAAAGAAAAGTGGATCTCACTATACGCCGCTGTAGGATGATCCGATGTGCTGGCTTCCCATCGGATTGGCCTTCACCACCGCGACGAATGCTCTGGCCGCCCGGTATTCCATCGAATACTGCGGGTCTTCCTTCTCCTCTTCCTCCGTCGGCTTGCTAGGGTTCGAGCTCCCGCAAAGCTCGCCTGGATCCACCGCGGGTCCTCCTCCACTACCTACGATGCGTGCGACACTGCCGGGTGGAGCGCCGCCACCAACATCTCCACCTTTCGCCGGATTGCGCATCTCTGCAGTGCGAGGGGCGGCGGGAGCGAGGGGGCGAGGGGGGGGGGGGGAGAAGAAGAATGGGGGAGGGCGACGACGGCGGGAGCAAGGAGGAGGGAGAAGAAGAATGAGGAAAAGAGACGGATGCGGGGATGACTAAAGATGAGCCTTGACGGCGCCGTCTAACGCCGTCTGCCGGCTGTCTGGGCAGCCTGGAGTGCCACGTAGGCGAAAAACGGGTCCGACCTATCATAAACTCACTCAACACGGCCCGATCCGTCGATCAGTGGTTTTTGCAAAACAATTACGCTAGACGTGGTGCTTTCTGCAGCGAATTTGTATCCTAATGTTTTTCGCAAACCTAGTCCTCAAAGTGGTGGCTTTATGCAATTTACTCATTAATAGTCCGTTCTTATCTTAAAAAACATTTTGTTGCTTCAGTTTGGATAATTTAATGGTGAAAGAAGATGAACTACTACCGCCCAGGCTGCCGGTTTCCGCGGTTCGTTTCTGAATGCCACTGTCCACACGAGACGGCAGCAGCGCGGAAGGCGAGCCAGGAGCCAAGGCGCCGCTCCTTCTCTCAGGGGATCGCCGGCAACGGCGACCGCCCACCCCGACCTGCACCTGGGCAGCCTGCCCATAGGGCAGAAGATCGCGAGGAGCGACTGATGCTAATCCAGCTGGATTTGAGCCGCACCTGCATTCACGGCTCGAGCAACTCCACGCTCGAGGAATCCTCTCCGACCAAATTGGCTCCAGCCTCTGATGCTAGCTTATGTACCTATCGACCCACGACAACGGCGGCCTGCTCAGCTCAGTTGCCATCTTCATGCGGGGATCGGGCGCCCTGCAGGTGTTCGGTGAATTGCCCCACTAGGGAGGGAGATCACGCTGCTGGCGTCCCATAGCCCCTTCCCCCTTGGATTCAAAGGTATGTTTCCTCTCAATCAGTAATTACTTTTAGGATCGCACGATACTTCAGACCGTACCAGTGACAAATGTTTCATTAGCAACAAATGCTTCAGTTTCCTGAATACAAATGTCATTGCAATTCATGCACACAGGGTCACCAAGTCGACAAATAATGCAAGCATGCTCCAACTGGAGTGGATGCAGGTTATTCATCCGACTACATCAACAAGAGTAGGAATCTAAAAGGAGGGAAGCATTTTTGTGAAGCCCTTGGGCAAGGAAGCAGACCTAGCTAACTAGAGCTGGGTAAGCTGATTAGAGATCTAGTAGAGACAGAAACAAATAGATAAATCACAGCTAAGATGAGCAATTGCCCTCGCATAGTAGAGCTACACTCCAGACTTGCTTTGGGGCTTCTCACGGCCGCAAACAATACATGACAGCATCCCGCGAACAATACATGACAGCGTCATATGGATTGTAAAGTAGCCCAGCACAGCAATGATGAGCGTGCCGACATAAACAGACGTCTTCCACCCCCTGCTTGAGCCAGCTGCATAGGCCACTAGGAGAGCAAACAAATCAAGTCGGATCGTCCAGTTCATCACCCTCTTCTTTGGCAGCCATTGCGGTAGCAACATGATGATGACAACGATAGAAGACATAAAGGAAATGGAGTTGCTATAGAAGAAGGCAAGGTACCGGGGCCTCCTGTTGTCATGCATCACCGGGCTGCCCACTTCGTACCCATCGTCGTTGCTCTGCCACGCTCCGCCTGGCGGTTCCAAACCAGCCTGGTAGGCTACGCTCGCCACCAGGATGCCTAGTAGCATCAGGTACTTGCGCCTCGCGTGCTTCTTCCTTTCTTTTTCCTTTTCTTCTGCCTTCTCCCTTTCTACTCTATCCTCATTCTTTTCTTCTACCTCCTCCTTCCTTTCTTCTTTATCCTCGTTATTTTCTTCTATCCCCCCCTTCCTTTCTTCTTTATCCTCGTTATTTTCTTCTATCTCCCCCTTCCTTTCATCTTTATCTCCATTCTTTTCTTCTACTTCCTTCCTTTCTTCTTTGTTGTGTTCTGTGAGTGGCGCTTTTGCTGAATCGCTGTCATTTCTCTTCTGCAAAAATACCAGCAGCAGTACGACTGCAACGACGAGGACCACAGCCACCAACACGAAGATGTAGATGGATGTCTTGAGGTGTTGCGTGCTTCCGGCGGCGTAGGTTCCCATCAAACAAAACAAGCCCACCGCCGTACAAACAGATAACGCATTGCTTCGTATGGCTGGCCTGTACAGATTGGGGTTCACCAGGAGGATGATGAGGGCGATGGACAGCATGAAGCTCACCGAATTGCAGTAGAAGAACGCGTTGTAGCGGCCTGGGTAGTTGTACAAGAGGACCGGGTCGCCAGCGTGGTGCCCAAGCTCGTCGTCCTGGAGCAAGAAGCCGCCAGGAGGGGTGAGGCCGGCTTGGTAGGTGATGGTCGCGGCCAAGATCACGAAGAGGAGCAACCGTTTGCGCCTCTTCTCCAGCGACCGGTCTTCTTGGTTGTTGTTTCCCTTGCCCTCGTCGTCCAGTGTGAAGAAGACGACATGGATCAGCACATAGACCAGGACAGCACCTGCCAACGCCATGGCATAAATGGAGGTGCTCACGTCCCGGCAGCTCCCGGCAGCATAAGCGCCAATGAGGCCAAACAGGTCGAGTATCATGGCTGCCTCCAGCACGTGGTGCTCAACTAGCTTCTCCATCTGGACCAGTACGATGGCCAGCAAGGAGACCACGAACGCAACCGAGTTGCAGTAGAAGAAGGCCTTATACCTTCTAGCGTTCGTCGTGAGGAGAATCGGGTCGCCGGCCATGTGCCCGTTGCCGTTCTCCTGCCAAAGGCCACCCGGAGGGTCCAACCCTGCTGTGTAGGTGATGGTGGCGGCAAGAGTGGCGAGGAGTAGAACAAGAGAGCGTGCCTTGTCCAGAGCCTCCCCAGCACTGCATTCATTGCACAGAAAGAAGAAACAAAGTTCAGTTCAGTTGCAGAGAAAGAAAGAAATAGTGTATCTGCAAACAGAGGAAAGGAAGAAGAGGATTGTCAGTTCAGTTTCGTACCTGTTCTGAGCTGCATTAGTTCGTTTTGCTGTACTGGAACAACAAGAGGAGCATTTAAACGGTAAAGTGTAAAGTAGCAAGTATGCCAATGCCAGAGTGGCGGAGGCCAGGCTGACCACTTTGGCAGTGGTGCCAGCTTTTCTGCAGCTGCCAGCGGCGTATGCGCCTACGAGGCCAACAAGCGCGACGATGATGCACGCGTAGAGCATGATAGACCGAGCGCGATGCTTCTTGCTGTCAATGATGAGCAGCATGGTGATGAGCAGGGACGCGACGAACGCCGTGGTGTTGCAGAGTAAGAACACCTTCAGGCGCATTTTGTGGTGGTCCTTGAGGACCGCGTCGCCCGGGCGGTGGCCGTCCCTGGTGCTGTCCCAGAAGCCACCCGGCGTGTTCAGCCCGGCGACGTACGTGATGCTCATTGCGAAGGTCGCCAGGAGCATCAGGACCTTGCGGAGCCGTTCTTCAAGTTTCGGCTCCTTCACAGCGTTGGAGCCTGAGGGGGATTGAATCTGATTGACCATACACCACCAGCTCAGATCCAGCAACTTGAGAATGGTGACGTAGAGGAGGACTATGGCCACCAGCACCGCGGAGTAGACGGTGGAGATCTTGTCCCGGCAGGTGCCGGCGCCGTACGCGCCCATGAGGCTGAGGAGGTCCAGCACCATGACGACCCGCAGCGGCACGACGACCCAGAGGGCCTCCTTCCCTTTGTCATGCCAGATGGCAAGGACGAGGATGAGGACAATGACCACGAGCGACGCGGCGAAGGCAGTGGCGTTGCAGTAGAAGAAGGCGAAGGCAGAGTGGGAGAGAGCTGCGTGATAATAAGACGACTTGCCTCAGCGCGTCGTCGGGAGGGAAGGTGCGCCCTGCATATTCAAAGCCTGACGGAGTACCACTGTTGTATTTTTAACAGCGACTCCGGCGCGGCGCGTGTGAACGTGCGGAGTCAGGGTCGTCGGTGAAGGGAAGCAGCCAAGTTCCTCTTATTCTGGCCGTTGCCGGGCTGCAGAGATGCTGGTTGCTGCCCGTGCTTCGTCTGTAGGTGAAGGTGAAGGGAAGCAGCCAAGTTCCTCCATCGCCGGCCGCACCGCAGGGACGCCACCACTCTCTCAGCAAGTGTATTTCCTCTTTTCCTTTTTCGACCACATGCGCTTCCTCTTCTTCGCTATTGTGATGCAGAATGGCATATAAAAGGACTTACCTTTTCTAAAAAATATAAAAGGACTTACTCGGCGCCCGCCGTCGTCGGGACGAAGAGGCTCGCCTCTGCGCCCTGCATATCCTATCTTTAAGGTTTGACAGGGTGGAGTATTGTACTGCTTGCTCTCCCCGATGTCCATGTGAATCGGAGTCACGTCATCGGAGAAGGGAAGCAGCAACAAGCAAACAAGCAAGGAAGTCTTCCTCCGGTCAAGTAAACTAGTGAAGCAGTTTGAGTTCTTCCAAAACATCTCTGGCAACTCCAATGCACGACCCCAAACGGACGACTGTTTCATCTGTTTGGAGGTGGCAATGGGGTCATGTCCGCCGGATTTATGGATGCACCGGCCGTGCGCCATTTCGGCCGCGTCTCGTCCGTTCGAGAATATAAAAAAATCTGAAATTAAATAGGGCAATAGTTGCACGTCCGAAATAGTCTTATTACAACCCAATCGAATTAAAAATAACATCAAATAATCTTATTACAATCCAATTGAAATTTTTTTGAGCGAAAAGAAATTAAACCGACAGATAGATCTATTGGTTGCCAGTGTGAGTCCACATGTGCTCAACCAAGTCATCCTGGAGTTAGACATGAGTATGCCAATCACACAATTCCCAATGAAACTCGATAAACTGTTCAAAGGTTGCAGGAGGTGGATGCTCAGACTCAACATTTTCACCTTAAAAATCAAACCCTTGGTCGTAGATGCTATCATAACGCTCATCCTCCACGATCATGTTGTGTATGATCACACAAGCAGTCACCACCTCCCAAAGCTTCTTCGTGCTCCATGTAATGCAGGGTTACGAACGATACCCCCACCGAGACTGAAGCACACCGAAAGCATGCTCCACATCCTTCCTAGCACTCTCATGCATTTGGGCAAACCTCTATCTCTTCTTTCCTTGCGAATTGGGTATGGTTTCCCAAGAGTGGACCACTGAGGATAGATACCATCAGATAGGTAATATCTCTTGTTGTAATGGTGACCATTGACCTCAAAGTTGACCTCCGGGGAGTGGCCTTCTGCAAGCCTTGCAAACACCGGAGACCGCTGAAGAACACTAATATCATTATGAGAAACAGCCATGCCGAAGAAAGAATGCCATATCCAGAGATCTTGTGAAGCTACAACTTCAAGTATAACAGTGGCAAATTTCACATGCCCCTTGTACTGCCCCTACCAAATAAATGGACAGTTCTTCCACTTCCAGGTTTGAACCTTTTGGCCTAGGTGTTTTATGAACCCGCTCACGCAATACACAGGTCCCGGGTTTGAACCTTTGGCGGACCATTTTCTTTTTGGTATTTCTTCGTGAGAGAAAAATATGTCAGGGGCTTTTCGCAAAATAAATCGGAATCTGAAAACAGGGAGCTTTTCACAAAAATATATCAGGTTATTCATCCGATCACATCAACTAGAGCAGGAATCTAAAAACAGGGAAGCTTTTTGGTGAAACCCCTGAGCAAACAGGGAAGCTGATTAGAGATCTAGAGGTAGGAAGAAATAAGTAGGTCACAGGCTCACAGCTCAGACGAGCAATTGCTCTCACATACTATAGCTACGCTGCAGAAGACATGCCTCGGGTCTTCTCGCTGCAAATCTCCGTTTGAGTTTGCTACGCTCACAAATACGTAGTATTATATGGATTGCAAAGTAGCCCAGCACAGCAAGGATGAGCGTGATGACATAAACAGACGTCTTCCACCCCCTGTTGGAGCCGGCTGCATAGGCAACAAGGAGAGCAACCAAACCCAGTCGGATTGTCCAGTTCATCACCCTCAGCGACCGTTTCTCCCATTCTTCTTCCTTATGTGGCAGCCATTGCGGTACCAATAAGATGATGACAACTATGGAAGCCATGAAGGAAATGGAGTTGCTGTAAAAGAAGGCGAGGTACTGGGTTGCCCGCCTCATACCCGTCGTCGTTGCTTTGCCACGCCCCGCCAGGCGGTTTCAGCCCGGCCTGGTAGGCTACGCTCGCCACCAGAATGCCTAGCAGCATCAGGTTCTTGCACCTCGCATGCTTCTTCCTTTCTTCTTGATCCCAATCCCACTTCTTTTCTTTAACCTTCTTCCCTTGTTCTTCGTCCCAATCCCAGTAATCCCGCTTCAGTAAATATACTAGCAGCAGTGCGAGTACAGAGTAGAGAACCACGGCCACCAACAAGAAGACGTAAATGGATATCTTGCGGTGTTGCGTGCTTCCGGCAGCGTAGGCCCCCATAGAACAAAACAAGCCCACCACCATACAAACAGATAGCGCATTGCTTCGTATGGCTGGCCTATACAGGTTGGGGTTCACCAAGAGGATGATGAGGGTCATGGACAGCATGAAGCTCACCGAGTTGGAGTAGAAGAAGGCATTGTAGCGGTGAGGGTAGTTATACAAAAGGACCGGGTCGCCAGCGTGGTGCCCGAGCTTGTCTTGGAGCAAGAATCCGCCAGGAGGGGTGAGGCCGGCTTGGTAGGTGATGGTCGCTGCCAAGACCGCGAAGAGGAGCAACCATTTGCGCCTCTTCTCCAGCAACTGTTCTTCTTGATAATTGTCTTTCTTGTCCTTGTGGTCCAGCGTGAAGAAAACAATATGGATCACCACATAGACCAGGACGGCACCTGTCAAGGCCATGGCGTAAATGGAGGTGCTCACGTCCCGGCAGCTCCCGGCAGCATATGCACCAATAAGGCCAAACAGGTTGAGTATCATGGCTGTCAAGAGCAGATGGTGCCTAACCAGATTCCCCATTTGGACTAGGACGATGACCACCAAGGAGGTCACGAATGCAACGGAGTTGCAGTAAAAGAAGGCCCTGTACCTCCCAGCGTTGGTCGTGAGGAGAATGGGATCGCCGGCCATGTGCCCCTCACCGTCGTCCTGCCAAAGGCCACCCGGCGGGTCCAACCCTGCTGTGTAGGTGATGGTGGCGGCAAGAGTGGCGAGGAGTACAACAAGAGGGTGAGCATTGTCCATAGCCTCTTCCCCAGCACTGCATACATAGCAGACAAAGGACAGAGTTCAGTTCAATACTTCAGTCGGTTGCAGAGAAAGAAAGAGACAGTGCATCTGTGCAAACAAAGTAAAGGAAGAGGAGGAATTTAAGTACACAGTTCCGCACCTGCGGTGAGTTGCAAAAAATCGTGTTTCTCCACTGGAAAAACAGGACGAGGATTTGGCCGGTAAAGTATAGCGTAGGATGTATGCCAATGCCACGGCGCCGCCGGCCAGGCCGACCACTTGGGCGGTGGTACTGGTCTTCCTGCAGCTGCCAGCGACATATGCGCCGACGAGGCCGACAAGCGTGACGACAATGCACGCATAGAGCACGAGAGACAGAGCATGGAGCTTCTTGCTGTTGACGATGAGCAGCATAATGATGAGCAGGGACGCCATGAACGCCGTGGTGTTGCAGAGTAAGAATACCGTCAGGCGCACATTGTGGTGGTCCTTGAGAATCACATCGCCGGGGTGGTGGCCGCCCCCAGTGCTGTCCCAGAAGCCACCCGGAGTGTTCAGCCCGGCGGAGTAGGTGATGCTCACCGCGAACGTCGCCAGGAGCATCAGGAGCTTGCGGAGCCGTTCTTGGGCTTTGAGCTTCTCAGGGCCTTACGGTGGCGGAGCCGCTCCTCCTCTTCTCTGACTGTGGGGTCAGAGATGAGGATGTGGGCTGGAATCATGCCGCCGGAGTTGGAGTTCTTGCCCCACCAGTCCATCAGCTTGAGAACGAGGATGTAGAGGAAGACGATGGTCACCAGCACCGCAAAATAGACAGTGGAGCTCTTGTCCCGGCATGTGCCGGTGCCGTAGGCGCCCATGAGGCTGAGCACGACTAGCACCATGAACACCCGCAGCAGCATGACGAGCTGTAAGGGGTCCCTCTCCTTCTTGTTGTGCCGGACGGTAAAGATGACGATGGAGACGATGACCACTAGGGATGTGCCGAATGCAGTGGCGTTACAGTAGTAAAAGGAGAGGTACCGGTGGTAGTGGGTTTCGAGGATGATGGGGTCGCCGGCTAGTTTGCCCTCATTGGTCACCTGCCAGACGCCTCCTAGCGGGTTGAAGCCAGCGGCGTAAGTGGCGGTAATCACCATGGTGGCCAGCAGCAGGAGGTACTTCTGCAGGCTGTACTCCAACGCAGTGTGCACAAGCACCTTCGCCGACGGCGGATCCATTGGCATCGCCGGCTGCACCGCAGGGACACCGGCCATTTCACTCTCTCAAGTTTTGGCAGGAAGTGTGTGGCTCCTCTTTCTTACTATTGTGATGCAGAGATCATGTGGGACGATGGGTAAGAGATGGACTGAGGGAGAGAGCTGCATGATAATAAGACGACCTGACTCTGGCGGGTCGTCGGGAGGGAAGGTGCCAGCCTGTGCGCCCTGCATATTCAAAGCCTGAAGGAGTACCGGTATTTTACTACCCCTCCGGTGTGCTTTTCCTCTCTTAATCATGGTGATGCAGAATGGCGAATGCCATTGCAGCGATGGGTTAGAAAGAGAGCTGCGTACGTGATTATACATATTGTGAAAAGACTCGACTTGGCGCAAGTCCTAGTCTGTCCGGAGGAAGCTGCCGAGTCTCTCTGCACCCTGCATATTCTATCCTTAAGGTCTTTCTTTTTTCGGGAATATTCTATCATTAAGGTTTCATAGAGTACTTAGTACTGTAGTAGTATTGTACACACTACTGCTCTACCCGATGTGAACGGAGTCAGGTCGTCGTGAAAGGGAAGAAGCATCGAGCCAACGGCAAGTCTTCCTCCGGTCAAATAAACCAGGAAAGAAATTCGAAACTGCTGTGCGAGCGACGTTGCCCGGCCGATATGTGCACAAACACTCTAATCAAGCGGCCTACAAGTGTTGCCCAACTGAATCCGATGGTTGCCGCAGCTTGTCGGCTGTAAATCATCCGCAACTGTGTCGTTTGTATAGCAGCGTTCAAAGAAATTTGTATACTAGTTTTTCTTGAAAACACCATGAGGTCAGTTGAATGCAGGTTGTTTATCTAGGAAAAAAACACACCAGTATTTGAATCGACAGAACCAACACTACCAGAATAACTGGTGATGCCGACGGCCGAATCTATGCCGACGGCCCCCGTCGGCATAGATTGGCCTATCCCGAAGGCCCAGCCCAGGCCGTCGGCATAGAAAAGCCGTCGGCGTATATCCATCTATGCCGACGGCCCCCATCGGCAAAGCTCAGCCGTCGGCGTCGTGAGAAATATGCCTACGGTGGCCGTCGGCATAGAGGAGATCGTCGGCATAGCACGTGGGCCCGGCTACCCGGGCGGAGACGGCTGCTGGCGGCGTCGATCTCGCCGATGGGCTAAGCGGCGTCGGCATAGACCCCGTCGGCGATCGCGTCGCCCGCCACGTCATCGATCCGCGTCGCTCGTCGGTCCGCGGGTGGCAAATCTATCTTGACGGCTGGCGTCGGCATAAACTAACCCATGAATGTTGCCACGTCATCGATCCCCGCCCTTACCACGTCATCGATCCGTGGCCGTGTGCGCAGGTATGCCGACGGCCTTGCCGTCGTCATACCTCTATATTTTTTAATTTTTTTAATTTTTTATTTATATTATTTATTTTTTTCTTGTTTTTTTCACAACATAAATGTGCCTTATCTAACAAAAAAAAACATACCCAGATGGTATATCGATTGCCCCCTCACGGACGTTGCTGCCGCCGTGCCCCACATCGACGCCGGTGATGGGGGGCACACCCCGGAGCTGTGTGCCGGGTGCCTGCGCCAGCCACCACGCTTCCACAACCGTAGGAGGGCCCAAGGCAACACCTAGCGGCATTGCTACCCCGGTACACCGTCCGTCTAACCGTGCCCTCATACATGCGGGGCGGTGTGGTGCCATGTTTGAAGAGGCGGGACGGGGCCCTGGGGGGATAGCAATACCACCTTAGCGTCGCCACCGGGCCCTCATACATGCGGGGTGGTGTGGTGCCATGTCCAAATTAGAGGCGTCGCGCATCTCAAAGTGTGCCCCCTCACGGACGGCGCCGCGCCCGCCGGCTGGAGAAGCAGACGCGTCGGGTCTCACCGGAGACGTGCCGCCTCTTCGGACATGCCACCACACCACCCCGCATGTATGAGGGCCCGGCGACGCCGGTGGCATTGCTACCCCCAAGGCCCCCTGGCCCCGCCTAACCTCAGAAGGCGTTTGACCACGGGATCTACCCTTTGACTTTGCACGGACGGGCTTTAACCAAAGTGAACGTATCCACCCGGTTGTGTTAGGTCAGCCCATAGGAACACTTTGGAGCAACATCCGGGCGGACCCACGGCAAGATCCCTTCCGTGTAGACCGTGGCGTCCGTTCCCCCTCCAGTGCGGCGGTGGCGCCGTCCGTGAGGCACACCGGAGATGCGTGCGCCTCTTCGGACATGCCACCACACCATCCCGCATGTATGAGGGCCGGTGCGGCCTCCGGTGGCATTACTACCCCCTAGGGCCCCGTCCGCCCTAACCTCAGAAGCGTTTGACCACGGATCTACCCTTTGACTTTGCAGACGGGCTTTGACCGGTGAACGTATCCACCCGGTTGTGTTAGGTCAGCCCATAGGAACACTTTGGAGCACCATCCGGGCGGACCCACGGCAAGATCCCTCCGTGTAGACCCGACGTTCGTTTCCCCGCCTCCGGTGCCGGCGTGGCGCGCCGTCCGTGAGGGCGGCACACCGGAGGCAGCGTGCCGCCTCATCGTACATGCCACCACACCATCCCGCATGTATGAGGGCCCGGTGCGACGCTCCGGTGGCATTGCTACCCCCCTAGGGCCCCCGTCCCGCCTAACCCTGTAGTGTTTGACCACTGAATCTACCCCTTTGACTTTGCACGGACGGGCTTTGACCAGTGAACGTATCCACCCGGTTATGTTAGGTCAGCCCATAGGAGCACTTTGGAGCAACATCCGAGCCAGACCCACGGCAAGATCCCCTCCGTGTAGACCCGACGCGTTCGTTCCCCCCTCCAGGTGCCGGCGGCGGCGCCGTCCGTGAGGGGAGGGGCACACCGAGAGGCAGCGTCTTGGGCGTTTGCACCCGCCACAACACTTCCAGACTTGTGACAGGACGCCTACACAAGACTTGTGAGGGGGTTCCAGACTTAGCCGCCGCCACCCTCCCCGTGGCTCCGGGGTGTGCCACCCTCACGGGCGTCGCTGCCGCCATCTCTCGGAGGAGGGAAACAGCCACCACAGGTTACACACGACAAACTGAAAATAGTAATAATTGAATTTATAAAAAACAAATATGCCGTAATAAAAAAATAACAAAATGCAAAGTACCTATGCCGACGGCACAACTGTCGGCATATCTCATACCTTATCCACTCGGCTCTGTCGCTGGTAGGTGGGGACCAAGCCTATGCCGACGGCTAGGCCGTCGGCTTAGGTCCAACCTTATCCGATCCTTTGACGCCCTCCTCTCCTCCACTCACCGCCGTCTCATATCCTCCACTCGTTTCTCTCCCCCAACCGCCGCCACCCTCTCCCGTGCAGCGCCGTCAGTCGTCCCCACCACGGCTACTTTTGCCGCCGCCGTCCTCCCGACCCCGTCGTTACGCCCGCCCATGATCCTCCCGCCCTGCGCCGGCGTCCTCCCGCCCCATGCCTACGGCCGTCCTCCCGCCCCGTCTTTGCCAGCGTCCTCCCGCCTGCCTGCCCGTCGCGCCTGCCCGGCGTCCTCCCGCCCCGCCCGTCGCACCACCACAATGCCGCCGTCCGCGCCTTGCCAAGCGCAAGGGCTCGACTCATTGCGGGTCCTGCGCCCCCTTCCCGGCCGGTTGGAGCAACCGGCCCTCCCTGTGCTGCAGCTCATCACCGCCCCCCAACCGCCGCCGCCCCTCTCCTCCGACCCGACCAGCCGGCCCTCTACTGAGTTTTTTGCTTCTTTTTTAGTGTTTTGGTACTGTTTTTAGGTCGAAGAATGCATAGATGATGGACTGTATGTCATATTTGTTAGATGCAGTTAGTTTGCAAAATATTGATCAATGGATGTTATTAGCAATATGAGTTTTTTAAGTTGAAGTGTGAATTTTGTTATGTGATGTGTGATTATATACTTTTTGCACGGTGGTATTTTGATCATGATGGTGTTGCTACAAATCAATGTAGGACCAGATCGTGCTGCGCCAATGCAAGAAGAAGGCCCGCCAGATGCAGTACGAGGTGCGCTATGTGGCCATCTCGACATACTACCACGACGTTCTTGGTGTGAAGATGACCAAGGAAGAAGCGCGGAGGATGAGCATTACCTTGGAGAGGCCCGAGTTCTTGGCGGTAAGTATAAAAGATATTTCATTATGCTTTCATATATTGTGCTTTCATTATGCTTTCATTACCATGTGGTACATTTCACCGTTTCATGTTGACATGCCATTATGCTTTTATTATGTAGGTGTGTCCAAATTGGTGTTATGGAAAAGACGAGTCCTGGGCGGCATTGGTGGATCTTTGGTGTGATGAGGCTGGAGTCTGGGTGGCTACGAGAATCAAAAATAAGGCTAACCGAGGGACGGAGGGAGTACATGCTCGAGAAACCGAAACCACTATCTCCACAAGGCGCTTAATGTATGACTAACCCCATTAAACATTCTTCTTCTTCTATTTACCATCACTTTCTTATGTATGACTAACCTCTGTTTGGTGGTGCAGGAGGAGAAACCCAGCGGCTGCTCTCGGACATGCAGGCGTGGGAGATCGCCCATCTGTGGGAGGACTCCAAGCTGGCGAGCCCAAGTACTACGGCAAGAAGACCGCGGGGAGGAAGGAGGCCTACTCCATGGCGTGTCTGAAGTTACATCCCACACACCTGACCCCATTGCGCGGATCTGGGCGAGAGGGCGGTGGTGAGCATGGGGCCCAAGGAGCACGGTCGGGAGGCGGTTCTCGATGCTGTGATCACTCCTACTATCTCCTACACACAGCTCCGTCGGATCGACCCGAGCCTGAGCCAGCGCACGAGCCAGCCAGTGACCAGTGCATAGTCCCTTTTTCAGGAGCAACAATCTGTAAGTATTTTTCCTCTTATCTTCATTGCTCACTTTATTTTCCGCATCTAGTAGTTTTATGAGTTCCATCATGTCATACCGTAGGCCTACCTGGAGTACACACACCAGGTGACCATGGCGTGGCATCAGAGGCTTCATGAACACCAAGTGCAGAGGGATCGCCAGCTGGAGCAAGCTTTTTAGGAAATGGCGGCCGACAGGTGTCCTCAGTTGCAGCCAGCACAATGCCCTCCAAAGACAAGCAAAGGTCACGACCTTTGAGGAGTTTGTGGCACAGAACGCTGGCCCCTCGCCGGTTAGTTCATCCCCAATCTATTCACCCAAAGCATGTCATGCCTTTCAACACAGTCATATATCCCGTTAATATGTCTTTTCAACATCCAGGGAACAGGTGGATCTACCGTTGGCGGTGGTCTTCGTAGCACTCCGGAGACACGGAGCCCGACCACTCCGATCCACGGAGGCGGAGGCGGAGGTGGAGGCGGTCTTGGCGGTAGCGCTGCCAGAAGCTTGCGGCGACACAGGCTTGGCGCTCTTGGCGGTGGCGACCTCCAGCGGTGCTCGGCGTCCTGGCGCTTAAGCCTTTGGGTCACATTGTGGCGGTTCTCGATCTTTGTGATACTTATATGCTTGTGATGTTTCTTATCTTATTGTTGTTTGTGAGATTCTTATATGCTTGGTGGTGATGATACTTATATGTTTATTCTTTGCGATGCTTCTTATGATGTGTGATGATGAATTTGTTGTGTGATGCTGCTCTTTATTGTTACGTGATGCTGCTTCTTATATATGCTGTGTATATTCAAATGAATTGAGCTGAAAAGAAACAGAAAAAAGAAAAAAAATCGATGAAACTATGCCGACGGCCCGGCGTTAGCATAGGCTGGCGTGAAGCTCGATGGGTGACACATGGCAGGTCTATGCCGACGGCCTAGCCGTCGTCATAGTTTGAAACTATGCCGACGGATAGGCCGTTGGCATAGACCTGCCCCAGGAGCGCCCAGTTTCTGACACGTGGCATGTCTAGCCGACGGCCTAGCCCTCGGCATAGTTTCAAACTAAGCCGACGGCTAGGCCGTCGGCATAGACCTACCCCAGGAGCAACGGCTTCTCGCCATGTGGCACCTCTATGCCGACGGCCCGGCCGTCGGCATAGACAGATAACCGCGTGGCGGCTAATCGCTTACCAACGGCGGCCGCCGTTAGGCGATGACGTTGCCGACGGCCAGGGCCGTCGGCATAGATGTACGGCCACCGTCGGGATAGGGTCTATGCCGACGGCCTTTCTATGCCGACGGTCATCCTGGCTACGCCGACGGATATGTTGCCGACGGCCCTATGCCGACGGGGGCCGTCGGCATAGGCCTGTCCCGACGGCTAGTCAGGGCTATGCCGACGACCCTGGCATGATGTCTGGTCATGTTGAATTCGTGAGCAGAATTCGTCATAAAATTGCGTCGGGTGAGCATCCTATGCAGACAATCTCCTCCACAGGTTGATTTTTTTTGAGATTTTCCTCCATAGGCTGATCTATCTGAAACAACACAGTTTAGGCCTGTTGTGACATTTCACGTGGCAGCGTGGCCGCTACGTCGACATCGTCAGTAATGGCCGCTTCTGGTCAGGCCCAACAGAAGTGTTGTGCTGTCTAGTGGCCTAGTGGGCCGAGTGAGGTGAGCACACGGCACACATCCCCATTGCCTCCTCTTGTTCTGAGAAAAAGCCATCACCCCCTCTGTTCTCGTCAGGATCCTTCTTCTTAGCTGCCCATCGTTCCGATTCTTCTCTCAACTTCTCCTTCCCGGTTGTTTTCTCGTTGTTGTGCCATTGAGGATTCATTTCAAGCCAGTATTGGCACATGAGAGAGGCCGGAGTTTGAGCATTGCTGGAGACCGGTGACGAGGAGAAAGTTGTGCTCACATCGAGGGTGGTGTTGATGTCCTTGTGGTGAGCCGGCGCCGCTGGGGACTTTGTGTGCGGTGGAGCGCAGACAGGACACATCGGCGGCTTGTTGGGTGAGATTTTCCTTTAGCACATAATCAAGCATGAAGGTCTGCACTCGCAGGGATGATGTACACACCCTCAGGTGGATATGGGTCAACCAAATATGTCGACTAGTAGTTTCATGTAATGCACTACTAAGGAATGAGCTTCTGCATTCGTTGTTCATCGCTCATAAATGACCTCCGCTCTTTTGAATCTCTGCAATTTCTCCTTTTATTTCATGTGAAGGCTGTGCGTAAAGCTCCCAAAGTTCCTACATGCAGGCTCCTGACTACCTGCTGGCAATCACTGGCGACAATGATTCTGCAGCGAGAAAAATTGTTTAATAGCAAAACAAAGTAACTTATTAACATAGTTTCTATGGGCGAATAGCTCCCATGTGACGTCGTTGGTGTGAATTGTCTCTGATGCGACGTAGTTGGTTGTAATAGCTCGCATGCGACATCTGCGTTGGAAAAAATAGCTCCCATGCGACACTGCTGCCTAATCCAAAGACACATGTTTAAAACTCGAATCAGGTGAGCGGGACCCACAACATGGGACCCACTAACTTATCCAACTCAGCATTGGTCAGGTGAGCGGGACCCACAACATGGGACCCACTAACTTATCCAGGTCAGCATTGGTACAAGAGGACACCGAGCCGTGCAGCACCCGAGCCCATCCTCCCCCCCTCCCCGACCGTTGTTGTTCTTCTTCTCCGGCGACGACGGGCAGCAACGCCGTTCCGGGCCGCGACCTAGCAATGTCGAGCTCCGCTTCAGCCTCCCGCCGCTCATGGCGCTTATGGCGCAATGCCCATGACAAGGTGCCCTGCATGCCCACGTGTCGCACCCAAGCGGCTAGTCACAACGACCGACAAGAATGGCAACCTTAGGCGGAATTCGTGAAATGCGAGAGCAAACCAGAGCAGGGAAATGTGAGATTTTACTTCTCAATATGCCAATTTTGGTTTTTGTCTCCCAATTTCAAATTTGCCCATTTTTCCCCATCGGATTTGGGATTTAGGGTTCATCTTTCCAATTTCAGAAATGGAAGCAATGCACCCATTTTGAGTGGCTAGATGAGTACATAGAGCGGATTCAACTGGAGGGTGCATCAGGGGAGCTCGATTTACCGTTGGAGGCGGAGAAGTTGGGCAAGTTTGGATCGGGCGCATCTGGATCTGGCAATTCCATCGGGGGCGCCCGCCCTTCCATGGGTGCTACTGTGGGGGATGCAGGAGTGACGGCAGAGCTGAAAAAGCTGAACAAGCAAATGAAGAAACTCATCGAATTGTAGAAGCATGGCAATTTGATGGGGCTGATGGCCGGACTTTTTTATGTTTGTGTAATTGCTCTCGCATTTGTTTATGTGATGATAATTAGTCGTAAGTGAATAGATTGGGCATCATTTGTAATCGTAATGATATGTACATTTGAATAAAAGTGTTGCGCTGTACGAATTCGGCATGTCTTCTCCACTCTGTTTCGTTTTTTCAGATCTTCAATTCGTCATCAGTTTCAGTTTCAGTTTCAGTGGTAGAGGGAGAAAAGGAAAAAAAAGGTTCGTCTACAGTTGCCCGAACCCCGGCCCATATAGAAGTTAGGCAGGGCCGAATAGAACATATCCAGGCCCATTGATAAAAGAAGTGTAGCTAGTGCAAAAAAAGTGCAAACGGTCATTGACATCGATATATCTTTTCGGCTTTAGGTTATTTCACAAATGTTAAGTTTCCTGCCTTCACCTTTTTTTAGATAACTCATCTGATAATTATTTGAGCTATTTTTATGCATAAGCTATCGTGTCCGATTGTAGGGTCCCGTGTTGTTTCGGCTAAAACAAAAGCTTGGTTCTAGTTTATTTCAACCAAGGTTGGTTCTAGTCTTTGTGAACCAAAAAAGTTGCAATTGTTTGGTTCTAGTTTATTTCAACCAAGCATAATTTTTTTTTATTTTTGATTTGTGCTATGGTGTTTTCAAAGTTTTTACTCGTGTGTTTCAACCAAAAAAGGTTGTGCCACTTTCAAAAAAAGAAGACATCTAGTGTGCCCCTAGTAGCATCTCCTTACAACATAGAGGGTCATCCCCTTACAACATATAGTGCATAAAACATAAAAGGAAGATAATTAACTAGACACGTGCTAACAACAACTTATATGATTGGATCATGTTTTAGTGCATTTTTTAGTTCACATGGCCACATAAATAAAATGCAATGGAGAAACTTTGAAAACACCATAGCACAAATCAAAATAATAATAATAGATAGCACTAGCCTGAAAAAACATTAATAGATAGCACGATAGAGGGGCATCGGGTACGCTAGTAGCATAGATAGATAGAACATATAGAGGGGCATCCCCTTACAACATATAGTTCATAAAACATAAAACTAGATAGATAGAAGACACGGGCACACACGCCCGAACCAACACAAACACAAGCTAGATAGATAGAAAGACTCGCACTCGAACAACTCCTTGGCCCCTCCTCCTTAGCAGGCGCCCCTCACTTGTCGTTCTCCGGCATCTAGTAGGGGAGGGTGTGCATGCTGTTGGGGTGAGGGAAGATGTGGTGGAAGTTGTTGAAGATGTTGTAGGTCGTGAATGCGATAAACTCGCATCCACACCAGAACACCTGGCCGAGGAGGTGGTGAGCGTCGTAGGGGTTGGTGAAGGTGACGTGGAGGCCGATGACAAGGCCGTTGGCGTTGCCATCGTACTGCTCGTGGAGGTGGAACATTGGCGGAGTGCCCGGAGGGAGGTGGCGGTAGCCGTCTTGGAGGAAGAAGCGAGCCAACTCTCTAGGGCCCCTCCACCTTGAGATGGCCCACACCCTCAGGCTATTCTCGACGATGACTCGGCCGGGTACTCCCTCTCGGCCACGGTCTGAGGCGGCGGTAGGTAGGGCCATTGAACTGCATGGTGGCTCGAGTGGTGGATTTGGCTCGAAAAGAAGAAGCGGAGGAGGCTTGAGAGATGGGGGAGATGAGTGTGAGAGGGATGAGGAAATGGTGCCCTTTTATAGCCGCGTTGCAGCCATGGTCAATGTGTACATGGTGCCTTCTCGATCGTTTTCTCTTCTCCGTTCGTACTGGCATGAGTAATTGCGGGCATTAATTCAGAAACGGCGGGCAGAGCATCCAAAGAGGCACCGGCGGCACAGGCGAGATGCATCGTTTCGTGCACTTGCATCAGCGGTGACGCCGCGTGGGAAACAGGCCCGTTCATCGTGCACTTGCATCAGCGGTGACGCCACGTGACACTGAAAAAGGAGCTGCGCCACCGACGCATCCGTCACGTGTCTCAGGTTCAAACATGCATTTGTTAAAATAGCTAGGATGCGACGTACCTATACGCTGCGCCCCTGTCGTGCTTTACTGCGTCGATGCGTGCATGCAAGCCCGCGCCCCTGCCATGCTTTACTGCGTCAATGCGTGCATGCAAGCGCGCATGCGTCACATCGTTCACGAGCACAGAATAGCTAGGCTGCGACGTTGCATGGCATGCATGGGACAGGGACGACCCACATGTCATTGACCCTCTCGCATGCAGCCCATCCCCCCCTCTCGACGGCCGTGCGCACGCACGCCAGGCTCTGCCGGGCCCGATCCGCTCGGCCCAACGGTCACTGAGATGCTCCCCCGCTCAACGTTATCTGTTCGTCAGAGAGAAAAAACGGTGGCCAATCAGATTGGAGAATCAGGGCTCCCACGGATCGCCCCCCCGGAATCCTTCTAGAAGGCCTATCCAACGGCCGCAGTTTGGCATTAGGGTTAGATCGACGGTGGACGTTTGGCGCTAGGGTTACATGGGTTTTGGAGGCAGTCAACGGGCTTTTGAAAGGTTTGACCGAACATTCAAATGTGTATAACTAATTCAAAAAAATCTAAAAAATGAAAAACCTGCGCATGTAGTCTTTTATGTTACATAGTGACGAAATAAAATGATAAACTTGATCTAATGATCTTTGCATGAAAAAACCTTCACAAATTGGACTATCTCGACTGAGGTTGCATAGAGTTCAAAGGAGTGAGAAGAGGGTTTGAGGTTTTGAAAATGCAAAAAAATCAAAAACCTCACCTTAGCTTCATTTTGGAGTGACTAAGGAGGATCTGAAGTTATTTTTTCATTTTTAAAATTTTAAACTTGTTTTATTGCTGACTTTGTATTAAAGGGTGTTTTTTCAAAAATAAATTAAATAATATGAATACTTATTCAAAAAAAGGTGAGACTTCGTATTGATCCTATATAGGTATAATATATGCTAAGAAAATCTTTTGGGTGATTTTGAGAAGGTCGAAAAAACTCGCTTAGAAATGGGGCTGTTGTCCCTGACTTTGGAGCCTGTTTGGACAACATTTTCAGTGACTATGAGTTGGACTTCACAAAAAGGGTTGGATTTATGAACTAAAGTGCATAGTAGTACATAAAACAATGCAACATCACAGAACAAACAAATGAGCCCCAAATATATTGGAGATAGGTTCAAATTTGAATCTCGGTTCAAATTTGAATCTCGGTTCAAATTTGAATTTTATTTCAAGTCAAATCAACATCATAGCACATAAGTTTTCACATGAAAGAACATAAGTTTTCACATCAAATGGCAACAAACTTAAGTTTTCACATCAAATTTGAATGATTTCGACTCTATTTCTTTTGCTTCTTTCTACCACCCGATTTCTTCTCCTTTTTTCCACCGTTTGGTTCCACGGCGCATAGTTTGTTGATGCTGATGCTCTTGCTTTTTGGCCCCTTGGTTTTCTTGCCAACTCCACTAGGCCCCTCAACTTTTGCAGCTGACCATGTCCCACTTCTTCAGTTTGCACTTCTGCAGATTGAGTAGATGGCACACATTGTTCAACTACTTCAGTTTGCAACTCAACACTTGGCAGCACAACCTCCAAACATGGCAACATAGCTGTCAAAGCAGATTCGCATGGCAGCACAACAGTTGCTTCATCTGCAACAGTTTCAGATTGCCCTAGCGCCTGCAAAACAGATTCACTATGCATCACATCGTCCAAAACAGAAACACTTAGCTCATGTTCAGCAGTAATAGTTTCAGTTTGCTCCATATCTTTGTCACCAAACATTATCTGCTTAGTGCTCTTTCTTCTAAAGCCATTGAGTCTTGCTTTTTTCACTAGCCAGCATTGTTCAACAACAAGAGGTGGGGCTTTTTCTGCACGCTTCCTCCTAAAAAATAAAGCATTTGACTTGGTTAGATACTAGAACAAGTAACAAAATCAAAAACTTGCAAAAACAGTAACATAAACATACTTTGGCCTCTGAGGAGTGTAGATGCATTTGGATGAACCAATTCTGTGCCCAAGTACCTCACACAACTTGCACCTATTTTTGTTACCTTTTTGAGCCCTTTTGGGCTTATCATTATTTTCCTTTTCCTTTTCCCCTTCTTACTACAACCACCTTTCTCAAACCAAGCTTTGAATCTACTCTGTTTTGGCCTCCCAGCCTTTCTTCTAGTGAGAGGGGGACACAAGGTAAATTCTATTTCCACCTCAAAGCTCTTGAGATTGGTCGATCAGTCAGGAATTGGACTTGCATATGCATCTTTGAATTTTTGTAATGAATAATACTCATGCAAATATGGGTGCATATTTAACCTGGGTTTAGATGCCAAAAAAAGTATGGAATGCTCACATGGTTTTCCAGTGTGTTGCCACTCTTGGCAAGTGCACTCATGCAACTCAGTATTTACCACATGCCTCTTGCCACTCTTTGTATCTCTAACTTCAGCACCCCACAAGAAAGATTTCTCAACAGATAGATGTGAAAGATTTCTACTCCTGTTGACCACCTGTTGTACCACTGCTGGAAGCTTGTCCCCTTCCAAAATATTAGCAATTTTTACTCTCAACTCCCACCAACGCATGATCATGATCCTTATTTGGTCCACCATGTCATGCACAGGCAAGTCTTTCAAATCCTTCACTTTGTTGTTAAAACTTTCTGCCAAGTTGTTATTGATATGATCACATTTTATGGCAGTATTAAAACCTGATCTATACCACAACAGAGAATGGTGGGTGTTCAACCATGAAGCAAATTCATTATCACTACATGATGCCATTATCTTACCAAGGCGATAGGAATGTGTCTGTCTGGTGTATGATCTTGCTGCTGGCCACATGCGCCCAAATTCATCTCCTCTGAATTTTTTTATCAGATTCATCCACATATGTCCAAAGCACTCCCTCTGCTCAGCATGGGGGAAAACATTTTTTACTGCATTTTCCAACCCTTTACAGCATCTGTGTGGATGGCCAAAGGAGAAACTAGCCCTATGCATCTTTTCAGTAGCATCATGAACCATATCCATGATGCCTCTGTCTCTGATTGAAACATTCCTATTGCAATTGGGAACATCCAGTTGTGTCCATCTAGAGCATTGCATGCAGCCAACTGACCATTCTACTTTCCAGTCAAAAAATATGAGTCTATGCTCAAATATGGACGACAACCTGCTTTGAATCCATCTATGCAAGGCTTCAAACACATAAAAAAATTGCTGAATAAAACCCTGCCATCCTCTGTTACCTCTGTATCTATCTCCACCACACTCCCAGATGACCTCTTCTCCACCTCTGCTTTAAAACTATACAACATCCTAAATGTATTTGCCCAGTCACCATACAATGATTTCATGGCCCTTTGTTTTGCTTTCCACACTGTGGTATATTGCAGCTGGATGGGGTACAACTTATCCAAGTCAACTTTAAGCCTCTTTGCAGTAGTGTTTGGAGTCTTGGCTAAAATAGGAGTAATCTTCTCTGTAACCCAAAGTTGTGATGTCATCTTTGAAACTCTCTGTGAAGTGGTCATACATGTATGCTGGTGTGGTATTTTATTTACCCTTACTGTACTTCCATCAGGTTGTAGTCTAGCAGACAAGTACCATTTGCAAGGATTGCCACCACCATCATAACATTTGCACCGAGCATAAAATTTCTTTCGATCAGTCCACATAGTCTTGGCATCAAACTCTTTTTTCACTGCATAGGTCCTGAAAGACATCCTAAACTCCTTCATGCTTGGCCACAACTTTCCCACCTCAATAACTGGGTTCTCTTTGTCATACAAACAAACCAGCTCATTATCATCTGCATCATCCACATCATCTGCAGCCTCTCTCATCAGCTCTTCTTCATCCTCATTTGCATTTCTAGGGCCTGTGTTACCATCAGCAGGCAAAGAACTGTCATTCTTCTCCTTATCTTTGTCATCAACTTGAATGCCAAACATTTCGGCCATATCAATGTCAGATATTGGTGTAATGATCAAATCTGTTTTTTCATTCAACTCTACTACATTCCAGTCAACAACAATCTTCCTAGCACCATGGGTTCCCTCCTCTCCATCTGCATCAATCCCTGTATCTTCAACTACTACAGTCGGTTCAGTCAACAATGCCAACATCTTCTTTTGTGAAACCCACTCATCATCTTCCACCTGTGCAGCCATCTTTGATGGCACATAACCAACTCTGGAATGAGTTTGCAGATCAATTAGCTCTGCATAAAATGTTACTTGTTTGCTTGCCCACCCTTCTTGCTGATCAATTTCAGCAACCATGGATTCTCCATCTTCAATTCTCACATATTCACCATTATAGTTATCGAAGCGTTGCGTAGATACCTCTTGTTCTGGACCCCAAATAATACTCTCCCCAATTCTCTCCACCAAATTGCCCACGGCCTTCTCCTTCATGCTCTCCAATTCCTGGGGATCAACATCTGCAAATTCCACATCCAACCTTACGGTGGTATCTCTATCAACGTCTTGGACACTGCCATCACGGAGCCTGGCTTTACAAGGAAAATATTCCACTATAATTGCGAATGTGGTGGCAGAACCTGAACCTCCCCTATTTTGTCAGCGCGTTTTGTCAATGGCAAGACTACCAAATCGAGTTCGATAACAGCTAAAAGAGAAAAGCCCGAAAAGAGGGTGGCATTACCGATTTGAAGCATTGTCTCCTCGCTCCATCTCATCCAACCCTCGCTCCATCTCCTATCCAATCGAGATTCTAAAACGCCAAGAAACGGGGGCAGCCCGGCAGCATGAGGCCACAGATTTATCCAAAATTCAATGGAATGGGATTAGTGTTTGGAAAATACTCACTCGCAACAGCCGCTGCCGAGAAAGGCGCTCCACCACCGGGCCGCGCAGAAGGGGCGAAACAGCCCCTGGATCCAATCGAGATTCTAAATTGCCAAGAAACATGGGCGTCCAAGAAACAGAGGGGCAGCATGAGAACGGACAGATCCCCCAAAATTCCGGGGAGTGGGACTAGGGTTTCGGGCTCACCTCGCAATAGCTCTGCCGCTGCCGAGAAATGCACTTCACCACCGCGGAGAAGAAACCGCTGCCGGAGAAGATGCTTACGGCGGCGCCGCTCGCCCAGTCCAGCAGGCGAAGTCGAGCACGGTCACACATTCACCCGATCGAGTCGTGGACGGTTGACTCTTGACTACGTGGCCATAGGTGGACCCACCAGTCAGAGCACATAACCCCAGTGTCCTAACCAAACCTCAGCCTAACTAACAGCCAACTAGCCACGTAAATGGGTTGTCTTGCTTGAGCTATTTATGCGTTGGGAGACGTCGCATGAGAGCCATTACAACCAACGACGTCGCATGAGAGACAGTTCACACCAACGACGTCGCATGGGAGCTATTCGCCCAATTTCTATACTTTTGTCTAATGTGTGGGGAAGTTTGACTTACCGAAGCTAGAGCTTTAATTAATCTGGAGACAAAGTAGAAGAGAAAATTTTGGTTTTCAGTATTAAAAATATGACCACGATTGATTGCTTAGGGGCATCACCCGGGCCGATGCTTCCATAAAGCAATCGTAGAAAGTTGGTTAGTGAACGACCAAATGAGATGGACGCCTGCAGGAGCTATCCAACACCAGAGAAAGATGACACTACCCTGGGTCCCTTTTATGTGCCGAGAAGGAATGTTTCCTTTACGGCCATGGCTGCTGATTGCACAAGTGTCCAAGAGTCCAAGAGTTCGTTGCCATCAACTCCACTTCACTGGCCCACTCATAATGTCTGCATCGAGCAGGCGTGAGAGTTCGATCTGCCTAGATTTCCGCCGTGCCCATCTTTGGTAATGCTTAATTGCCTCTGGTAATGTTTTTGTTAGGTGTCCTAACCTCTATAATCACTTACATTAAGCCCTATTATTTGTGTCTAATACGCCCATGATTGCCGCGTATTATGAAATTCAGCATATACTGATATACACATAGTGTCCAGCTTTCGATTAAGGATATGACCACGATTGATGCGGTCTAACACATAATACTACCGCCCTCCTGGTTTATTTTTTTTGAAAGACCCAGCACTTCACTGGCTTTTCATTGATTTAGCAGAGCCTCCTGGTTTACTGCCCCTCATATTTTGGATCATGATTTAATAACTAATAAAATATAAGTTATACCTAGCAAAAGTAATATTGTTGAAAAATGCATTCAAATACAAACCCAATAGTATAATTTTTCTTAAGTATTAACATTTTGCTAGTTAAATATGTGGTCAAATTTTGACCGAAAATACTATTACTCCATCTGTTCCTAAATATAAGCCTTTGTAGAGGTTTCACTATAAACCACTAATGTAGCAAGATGCATTTTTGAGTGTAGATTCACTCATTTTGCTTCATATGTAGTCAACAATGAAACTTCTACAAAGACTTATATTTAGGAACGGAGAGAGTAGCTAGATGGATGCTTGATTTATTATCTCAACCCCAAACTCAGACGGAGATAGTAGCATAACACAAGTGACTCTGATTGGATGGACGCTGAGTCGATCTATTATCTCCCTCCGTAAGTAATTAACTAACAAAGTTGACGACCTATCCAAAACCAGACGTAGATGCATGACCCACATGATCCAGCCCTTTATTTCCTTTGCGCTTTCATGCATCACACTTCCATCTTCGTGGTTGTAGGCATATGACGCAGAAAAGCTCACGTACCTGTATGTTATATCCTTGTTTATCTGTTAAAGACGGATGTCCTAACCATCTCCGGTGGCTACACTTGCACCAATGACTTTCTCGAGTGTGACATCGGGGTGGCCCCGATCGCCATTCTGCCGCATGTATAAATCCTGCGTAGGCGCACAGGGCTGAGTAGACACGACCTGACAATGGTAGTGGAGGCGGCGGCGCTCTGGGACATCCTGGCGAAGGCCGCCAACTTTGCGCAGATGTCCGGACTGCACGCCGTCATGCTTGTTGCCGTTGGCGTGAGCCTCCTGCGCATCCCGCAGAGTAAGCGGGAGTGTGCCAAGCTCGAGCGGTGCAGCCGCAAGCTCCACTCACTCTTGCAGTGGCCGACGGGGTGCGGGGCCGCACTGCTGTCCTCCGAGATGGGTGACCCCGTCCTAAAGGCGCTCGCGGACGCGGCAAGTCTCGTCGCCTCCTACAAGAAGAGCACGCTGTGGCACCGCGTCCGGTGGGGCAGGGGCATGGCCGCCCAGCTCCATGACATGAAGGACGCCGTCGACTCCTACTGCGGCCTCCTGCTCTGTGTCAACGCGCATCTCCTGCTACAACATGCAACTCACAATCCCCCGTCAGATACTACTACGTATGGGTACGTACATGAACTTAAGATGCAAATTGATTTAATTACGACATTCTAAAAAAATGATTTAATTACGTGTCTGATACCCTCCTGTTAATTTAATTGGCAACAAAGGATTCATGAGATGAATGAGAATGACCCATCATAGAGTCAAAGCTTACAACAAGCAGTAACCAATTGCCCCAGAGTTCCAGGAACCCTTGGCACTCAGACAGGCGACACCGACCCAGCTGTATGTGAAAGAAGCGTGGCTGCTTGATTAGCAATTTCCCATGACCATACAAGGTGTAGGCTGATCGATCATTGGTACCCGATTCTCAGTGCTTGCCTTTTCATTTGCTGCAAGAGTGAAGAATTTACCATCTGTATATGTGTATGTGTATGTGTATGTAAGCTTGGACGATTTGCTTCTAAAGGTTTCGCATGACCATAGAACGTTTAGGCTGATCAATCATTGGCAGTGGATTCTCAGTGCTTGCCTTTTCACTTGATGCAAGAGTGAAGAATTTACCATCTGTATGTGTGTATGTGTATGTAAGCTTGGAAGCTTTGTTTTTAAAGGTTTCTGGCGAGCTTTACTGATCAGTGATAATTTACAGTAACCCGCAAAAAGAAAAGCAAGAATTTATAGTCTACTAACAGGGAAGAATGAAATCCGGAGAGTCTTCTCGCAAAACACACGAGTCTAAACGAGGAATGCTACATCCACAGACAATTACATAACGTTTATGGGCTGATGCCGATCTGGCAGATTTCAATTGGATTAAGTTGGAGGGAAGGGACCCACCCTGATGAAATTCAGTGGGACGATGGAGATTATTTAGGGAAGGGCTGTAACCTTTTGTAGAAGGCCCGTAAATGTATCATTTTTTAGTCTAAACCCTCCCGCATTACAACTTTACAAGCCATAGTAAGTGTTGCTATGTTACTTTCCCTAGATCGATAATCAAATACTCTTACTGTTGTAGAAACAAGATAAATAAGGTGCACTCCTCATAGTAGATAGCAATGGCGAGCCTTATGTGTGTCTCTCTCATTCCGATAATGTCGCCGTATGCTTGATCATGATCGAGTCCACGGCCTAAAACATATTGCAGTGTTGGTTATGATTTCCTCACTGATTGATTTCTCTAGTCTTGCAATGTTTTGTGACTGGGAAATGCTAACGAGATGTGTGTGGACATTTCTCGTTGCTTGTCGGGTCTTGCAATCACTGATGTTACTTGTGATAAGAAGAAGGGGTGAACATTTTTACCATCCAATGTCGTTGTTTGCTTAGACTTAGACGAGCATGGTTAATAATATAGCCAGTTGCTGGATATAGCATGTTGCCATGTCATATATATAGCTAATGTAATAGTCAATATGTATAATAGTTAGCTACAATGAGGCACTACTTTTTTTAACATATAGTCCATCTTTTATTCTCAAAAAGCTTCTTGGAGCACGTGCTGCAGCTGACTGTAAATCTACAACCCACTTCTTTTCTCTTTAATGTTCTCTCTTCCAACTCGATAAACACATAATATTTAAATCCTTATGGCATGTTTACATCATTTTGTTACACTTGCTCTTATAGTACTTTGGATACAACTAGTAAGTAAATTATCTAGACTTAGAAATAACAATAGTATAAAGCACAATATGTCATAATAAATGAGCCAGTCCTAACTCACGTCTCATAGTGTCGGTCATATGACTCTTAAGGCCAGTATTGGCACATGAAGAGGTCAGAGTTTGAGCATTGCTGGAGACCGGTGACGAGGAGGAGAAAGCTATGCTCGCATCGAGGGTGATGTTGATGCCCTTGTGGTGTGCCGGGCGCCGGCGCGCCGCTAGGGACATGCGTGCGGTGGAGCAGGCGGGACACACCGGCGGCTTCTCGGATGAGATTTTCTTTTAGCGCATGATCAAACATGAAGACTTGCATTGAGGTCCACACTCCACACCCTCAGGTGGATGGGTCAACCAAACATGTTGACCAATAATATCATATAACCAGAAGACTAGGACGCCAAATTTTAACAATTGCCAAATGTTAGATAGAG
Organism: Aegilops bicornis; assembly: GCA_021605145.1. Lineage (NCBI taxonomy): Eukaryota > Viridiplantae > Streptophyta > Magnoliopsida > Poales > Poaceae > Aegilops > Aegilops bicornis. The sequence continues at coordinate 652,456,795 of CM038674.1, forward strand.
ATTGGTTACATACCAATTTTTCGTTGCCAATCTCACAAAAGATTGTCAAATGTTAGCAACTTTTGATTTTGCCAAATATTGACAATGCCAAGCAAACCAACCAGCCTCTAGGTTCCTAAGGGTTCCCTTTTCCTGGGTTTTTGGGAAAAAATTACAGTTGGTGTAAAAATGACGCATGTGATTGGGAGGTCGTTGCCGGCATGCGGATTTTTTGTGGGTTTCGCATTTACATCGGCTGTGATGCTGAGTGTGTTCTAATGCCGTTTTTGCTGTTGCTTATTTGGTTCGCCACGTTGCCATTTTAACGTCGGTTCTGGTTTTATCTGGCCTTGTCAGCTCTTTATTTCGCCGTGTAGGTCTTCTTCTCGATTAGTCATGCGTCGCGTGGCGTGGTATAAATCCCTATCTCTTTCTCTCTGGAAGAACATGGTTAATAAGAAAGCCTGCTGCTGGCTGTATATGAACGCCATGTCACTTGAAGCCTTCGTAATAGCCTACTAGCATAGTAAATTAGCTGTAAACTGGCTACCAATACTTGATGCCTGCATGTGGAAGGAGGGAAGGAGATGCATGCTAATTGGTGGAAAGAATGGAGGGCTGGATCACACGGGTGCATGCGGGCTGCATGCAGATTGGATTTCTTGTATCCTCCGGCTGTAGCCGGCAATAGCTAGAGCGCCCGCTCCCTTCTTATTTCTTCCTTCTCACTCTTTCAGCTATGATTTTGGTGACATGGAAGTGCTTATAGCCTGCTGACTAGATACTATTTCCTCCGTTCCATAATGTAGTGTTTATAGATATTTGCAAAAGTCAAATATTACAAATTTTGACCATATTTATAGAGAAAAGTAGGTACATCTAGAATACCAAATGCACATCATTGGATACATCATGAGTTATATTTTCAGAATGTACATGTTTGGTATTGTAGATGTAGACAATTTTCTTTATACACTTGGTCAAAGTTGGCAAACTTTGACTTCCATAAAAATCTATAGGCACTACATTATGGAACGGAGGGAGTACTCCCTCTGTCTCAAAATAAGTGTCTTGAACTTAGTATAAATTTGTACTAGAGCTAATACAAAATTAAGACATTAATATTAGGATGGAGCGAGTATTATACTTGCTCGAAGACTCTGGTGGAATCCTAGGCCCCAGGACGGATCATGCAACCACCTACGCATGCTTCCGCCTCTGGCTATAAAATTCTCCTCGCTTCTTCTCTCGAGCTGGTGCCGTCGCCTTTCCAAATCCCGATTGCAACCATACCCATCCTCCCGGACATCACTACCGGCCAACGCCTTACCGGAGATGCCACCACCGGCAACCTATCACACCTCGGCGGCACCATAGCACCTCTTCCGCGCCGGCTGCGCCAACCGCCTGCTCACACACCATCCGTCCTGGCCGGCTGTACATACAAGGGAGAGGTAATTGGACAGGAAGACAACGCAGGCAATCACCGGAACATCCGACCGACCGATAGTAGAGAGGGACAATGTGACAGTCCTGGGTAAATAGGTAAATTGTTTTCGTTTGTTTTCTTTCACTACCGGGGGCAACAATAGGTCGGCATTCGAGGCCCCTGACGACGAGGGGCTGTGTTAGAACAAAGACACCAGACCCTATAGATCATTAACTGCGTGCACGACCACTTGGGCGTGCCTCTGCTCAGTCCTGGTTGCGTTGTCGATTGAGCTGCTTGCTGTACATGGGTGATTCTTCTTTCCTTTCTACTTCATTTACAAGGTGTGTTCTTTCTAATAGCTAACACCCAGTTTTGCTTATTCTCTCCTTGCTGGATGGTTTTATCTACTTGACATTCCTTATTTCAATTTAGTATGTCTTTAATGAATTCCTCACTAAGTGTTAGGGCATGTTTCCCCCTCAGTGATTTTGATGAATGATGATAATACTTTTGCGGACTAATCATGTGCATTGAGTATTTTAGATGATCTGTCTTATGGCATAAAAAGATTCGTGCCCCTCAGAGATACAGAGTCAAGACGGTTATTTTCCTGCGTTTGTTTTTCGGTGGACTTGAGTCGTATGAGAACCGTACTATTAAGAGGGGGTCCACTTTGAAAATATTTGGGTGGAATTAATACGTATGCATTTCCCTTTGCACCCACCTTTCTTTCCCGCATCAATGGAGTTCCCTTCTATCTTCTGATAATGGGTCCTAAAGCTATCCAGCGGTAGTACCGCTCTAGGCAGCAGTAGTACCTCTTATAAGCGGTACATCCGTTGTTCCAGCACCGACCATACTTTTCGCTTATTTTGGGGCTTCTGTTCTCTTATCGTGCTCAGCGGCAGTTAAGCGGCATTAGGGCGCTAGTACCGCTTGTGCGGTACCCCGCCTCTACCACCGCTCCACTACCGTTGCCCTTGATGTGGCCCAGAATAATAAGCGATAGTACCGCTTACAAGCGGTACTACCGGCCAGCTACTTCCGCTCTGTACTCATTTGGCACTTTGCGTTAGTAGGGCGACAGTAAGGCAGCGGTAGTACCGCTGCTACGGTACCGCCACTGTACTCTGCCCTACCTCCGCTACTCCCCTTTGTATTGCAACCCCAGTGGTAGTACCGCTCTGGCGGCACTACCGCCTCGGGGTGCTTCCCCGTTGCACTGTACTCCGGGAACTACCCTGGGTAATAGTACCGCTTGTGTACAGGCTATGGACAGAAAAACGGTTGGATTTCATCCCACCATAAATAGGGGGTCTTCTTCCCCAAGAAGATCCACCTCTTATCCTCACAAACTCCATTGTTGCTCAAAGCTTCATTTTCGCCCGATCTCCCTCCCTAGCCGACAAAACTTGTTGTTGTTCTATGGTTTGCTTGAGAGGGCCACTATCTACACTTTTACCAAGAGATATTTGATTCTCCCCACTAATCCTTTGGGGATCTTGTTACTCTTGAGTGTTTGGGCACCCTAGATGGAGGAGGTCACCTCGGAGCCACAATCCATTGTGGTAAAACTTTGTGGTCGTGTTTGGAGACTTCAATTAAGTTATGGAGAGAGCCCCAATATTGTTTGTAAAGGTATGATTGCCGTCTTCAAGGGCACCACTAGTGGAATCACGACGTCTTGCATTTGTGCAATGACGTGAGGAGAATACGGTGGCTCTAGTGGCTCCTTGGGGAGCATTGTGCCTCCACACCGCTCCAACAAAGACGTACCCCCCCCCCTAAAGGGAAGGAACTTCGGGAACACATCATCATCTCCATCGACCCCACTTGTTAGCCCTGGGAGTTTGGTTACCGAACCGAGAAACCGAACCAAAATTAACCGGACTATAACCAGACAGCCGGTTAGTCTGGTTCCTGGTTATTGGTACGGTTCACAAATCAGGAACCGCTGAAGCTTCGGTTGCATCGGTAAGAAACCGACAACCATCGGTACTAACCAACTAACCGACAAGTAGATAGGCCCCTCGGCAGCGACTCGGCTGATTTGGGGATGCTACTGGCCCAACCTAATTCATTTCCCCCGTAGATGGCTCCCACAGGCCACAACGCGACCTGCGCTCTGAACCCTAGTCACGACGGCGGCTCTCAACCCTAGCTTCGTCCAGGTACAGCCGCCCCTCTCGTCCGGCCACCCCTCCCGCCCCTCTCATCTGGCCACCCCTCCCTCCCCTCTTGTCCCTCCCGTCCGGCCGCCCATCGACCTCGAGAGACGACAACTCGACTCCCTCGCACAAATCGGCAAGCCTCCCGTCGCGTTCCATTCAGCACCGTCGACGGCCGGCCATTCCCGTTGCGTTGGTTTGGACTAGCGAGGTGCGGTCGATGGCCATGATAACCCACATGTGTAGGGGATCGCAACAGCTTTAGAGGGTAGACTATTCAACCCAAATTTATTGATTCGACACAAGGGGAGCCAAAGAATATTCTTAAGTATTAGCAGTTGAGTTGTCAATTCAACCACACCTGGATAACTTAGTATCTGCAGCAAAGTATTTAGTAGCAAAGTAGTATGATAGTAATAGTAACGATGGCCAAAGTAATATTTTTGGGTTTTGTAGTGATTGTAACAATAGCAACAGAAGAGTAAATAAGCGAAGCACAGTATATGAAAAGCTCGTAGGCACTGGATCAGTGATGGATGATTATGTCGGATGCGATTCCTCATGTAATAGCTATAACCTAGGGTGACACAGAACTAGCTCCAGTTCATCGATGTAATGTAGGTATGTATTCCGAATATAGTCATACGTGCTTATGGAAAAGAACTTGCATGACATCTTTTGTCCTACCCTCCTGTGGCAGCGGGGTCCTAGCGGAAACTAAGGGATATTAAGGCCTCCTTTTAATAGAGAACCGGACCAAACCATTAACACATAGTGAATACATGAACTCCTCAAACTACGGTCATCACCGAGAAGTATCCCGATTATTGTCACTTCGGGGTTGTCGGATCATAACACATAATAGGTGACTATAGACTTGCAAGATAGGATCAAGAACACACATATATTCATGAAAACATAATAGGTTCAAATCTGAAATCATGGCACTCGGGCCCTATGACAAGCATTAAGCATAGCAAAGTCATAGCAACATCAATCTCAGAACATAGTGGACACTAGGGATCAAACCCTAACAAAACTAACTTGATTACATGGTAAATCTCATCCAACCCATTGCTACGTCTCGAGCTTGCGTTGGATTTCCCCGAAGAGGAGAGGATGATGCAACACAGTAGCGTAAGTATTTCCCTCAGTTTTTGAGAACCAAGGTATCAATCCAGTAGGAGACTACGCGCAAGTCCCTCGTACCTGCACAAAAAGATAGCTACTCGCAACCAACGCTTAGGGGTTGTCAATCCCTTGACGGTCACTTACGAGAGTGAGATCTGATAGAGATAATATTTTTGGTATTTTTGGTATAAAGATGCAAAGTAAAAAGTAAAAGCAAAGCACGTAAATAAAGTGATGGAGATTGATTTGATGAGAATAGACCCGGGGGCCATAGGTTTCACTAGTGGCTTCTCTCAAGAGCATAAGTATTCTACGGTGGGTGAACAAATTACTGTTGAGCAATTGACAGAATTGAGCATAGTTATGATGTTATCCAGGCAATGATCATGTATATAGGCATCACGTCCGAGACAAGTAGATCGAAACGATTCTGCATCTACTACTATTACTCCACTCATCGACCGCTATCCAGCATGCATCTAGAGTATTAAGTTAAAAACAGAGTAACGCCTTAAGCAAGATGACATGATGTAGAGGAATAAATTCATGCAATATGATAAATACCCCATCTTGTTATCCTCGATGGCAACAATACAATACGTGCCTTCCAACCACTTCAGTCACTAGGTAAGGACACCTCAAGATTGAACCCAAAGATAAGCACTTCTCCAATTGCAAGAACTACCAATCTAGTTGGCAAAACCAAACGGATAATTCGAAGAGACTTGCAAAGATAACTCAATCATACATAAAAGAATTCAGATAAGAATCAAATATTTTCCATAGATAAGCTGGATCATAAACCCACAATTCATCGGTCTCAACAAACACACCGCAAAAAGAAGATTACATCGAATAGATCTCCACGAGAGAGAGGGAGAACATTGTATTGAGATCCAAAAAGAGAGAAGAAGCCATCTAGCTACTAACTATGGACCCAAAGGTCTGAAGTAAACTACTCACACTTCATCGGAGGGGCTATGGTGTTGATGTAGAAGCCCTCCGTGATGGATGCCCTGTCCGGCAGAGCTCCGGAACAGGCCCCAAGATGGGATCTCGTGGATACAGGAAGTTGCGGAGGTGGAATTAGGTTTTTGGCTCCGTCCCTGATCTGTTGGGGGCGTGAGGTATATATAGGAGGAAGAAATGCCGGTGGAGCGTCAAGGGCCCACGAGGTAGGGGGCGCGCCAGGGGGCGTCCCCACCTCGTGATCGCCTCCTGCACTCCTTGGAGTAGGGTCCAAGTCTCCTGGATCACGTTTGGTGAGAAAATCACGTTTCCCAAGGTTTCATTCCGTTTGGACTCGGTTTGATATTCCGTTTCTTCGAAACACTGAAATAGGCAAAAAACAGCAAATCTGGGCTGGGCCTCCGGTTAATAGGTTAGTCCCAAAAGTAATATAAAAGTGGAAAATAAAGCCCATTATAGTCCAAAACAATAGATAAAGTAGCATGGAGCAATCAAAAATTATAGATACGTTGGAGACGTATCATGCATCCCCAAGCTTAATTCCTGCTCGTCCTCGAGTAGGTAAATGATAAAAAGAGAATTTTTGATGCGAAGTGATACTTTGGCATAATTTCAATGTAAATCTTCTTAATCATGGTATGAATATTCAGATCCGAAAGATTCAAGACAAAATTTCATATTGACATAAAAATAATAATACTTCAAGCATACTAACTAAGCAATTATGTCTTCTCAAAATAACATGGCCAAAGAAAGTTATCCCTACAAAATCATATAGTCTGGCTATGCTCCATCTTCCCCACACAAAGTATTTAAATCATGCACAACCCCGATGACAAGCCAAGCAATTGTTTCATACTCTAACATTTTCAAAACTTTTTCAATCTTCACGCAATACATGAGCGTGAGCCATGGGTATAGCACTATATGTGGAATAGAATGGTGGTTGTGGAGAAGATAAAAAGAGGGAAGATAGTCTCACATCAACTAGGCGTATCAATGGGCTATGGAGATGCCCATCAATAGATATCAATGCGAGTGAGTAGGGATTGCCATGCAACGGATGCACTAGAGCTATAAGTATATGAAAGCTCAACAAAAGAAACTAAGTGGGTGTGCATCCAACTCGCTTGCTCACGAAGGCCTAGGGCATTTTGAGGAAGCCCATCATTGGAATATACAAGCCAAGTTCTATAATGAAAAATTCCCACTAGTATATGAAAGTGACAAAATGAGAGACTCTCTATCATGAAGATCATGGTGCTACTTTGAAGCACAAGTGTGGTAAAAGGATAGTAACATTGTGGCTTCTCTCTTTTCTCTCATTTTTTTATTTGGGCCTTTTCTCTCTTTTTTTATGGCCTCTTTTTTCGTCCGTAGTCTCATCCCGACTTGTGGGGAATCATAGTCTCCATCATTCTTTCCTCACTTGGGACAATGCTCTAATAATGATGATCATCACACTTTTATTTTTCTTACAACTCAACAATTACAACTCGATACTTAGAACAAAATATGACTATATGAATGCCTATGGTGGTGTACCAGGTTATGCAATGAAACATGAGTGACATGTATGAAAGAATTATGAATGGTGGCTTTGCCACAAATACGATGTCAACTACATGATCATGCTAGCAATATGAAAATGATGGAGCGTGTCATAATAAATGGAACGGTGGAAAGTTGCATGGCAATATATCTCGGAATGGCTATGGAAATGCCATAATATGTAGGTATGGTGGCTGTTTTGAGGAAGGATATATGGTGGGTGTATGATACCGGCGAAAAGTGCGGGGTATTAGAGAGGCTAGCAATGGTGGAAGGATGGGAAAAAGTGCGTATAATCCATGGACTCAACATTAGTCATAAAGAACTCATATAGTTATTGCAAAAATCTAGGAGTTATCAAAGCAAAGTATTAAGCGCATGCTCCTAGGGGGATAGATTGGTAGGAAAAGACCATCGCTCGTCCCCGACCGCCACTCATAAGGAAGACAATCAATAAATAAATCATTCTCCGAGTTCATCACATAACGGTTCACCATACGTGCATGCTACGGGAATCACAAACTTCAACACAAGTATTCTTTAAATTCACAACTACTCAACTAGCATGACTCTAATATTATCACCTTCATATCTCAAAACAATTATCAAGCATCAAACTTATCTTAGTATTCAACGACTCAAAAGAAAGTTTCACATATCTTGAGTACCAAGTATATTAACATTAAGCAAATTACCATGCTATTAACGACTCTCAAAATAATCTAAGTGAAGCATGAGAGATCAATTTTCTTTAAAACAAATCCACCACCCTGCTCTAAAAGATCTAAGTGAAGCACTAGAGCAAAAATTATCACGCTCAAAAAGATATAAGTGAAGCACTATGAGCAAAAACTATCAAGCTCAAAAGATATAAGTGAAGCACATAGAGTATTCTAACAAATTCTAATTCATATATGGCTCTCTCAAAAGGTGTGTACAGCAAGGATGATTGTGGTAAACTAGCCAGCAAAGACTCAAATAATACAAGACGCTCCAAGCAAAACACATATCATGTTGGTGAATAAAAATATAGCTCCAAGTAAATTACCGATGGAAGTGGATTTAAAGAGGGGATGCCTTCCGGGGCATCCCCAAGCTTTGTCTTTTTGGTGTCCTTAGATTATCTTGGGGGTTCCATGGGAATCCCCAAGCTTAGGCTCTTTCCACTCCTTGTTCCATAATCCATCAAAAGAATTCACCCAAAACTTGAAAACTTCACAACACAAAACTCAATAGAAATCTCGTGAGTCTGCTAGAGAAAGAAAACAAAAAACTACTTTAATGTACTGTAATGAACTCATTCTTTATTTATATTGGTGTTAAACCTACTGTATTCCAACTTCTCTATGGATCATAAACTATATTACTAGCCATAGATTCATCAAAATAAGCAAACAACACACGCAAAACAGAATCTGTCAAAAACAGAACAGTCTAGTAATCTGTAACTAACGCAAACTTCTGGAACCCAAAAACTTCTACCAAAATTAGACGACCTGGACAATTTGTTTACTGATCAGCAGCAATTGGAATCAGTATTTTATCACGTTCTGGTGATTTTTAACAATTCGGGGACTGAGCACAAAGATTCTGGAAATTACAGCAAGATCAAATAACTATCACCCAAGAAGATCCAATAGGTCCAACTTGGCACAAACACTAATTAAAAGATAAAATCACATCTAAACAGAGTCTAGATGGATTCTTTTATTCCTAAACAGAACCAAAACAAAAAACACAAAATAAAATTGGGTTGCCTCCCAACAAGCGCTATTGTTTAACGCCCCTAGCTAGGTATAAAAGCAAAGATAGATCTAGGCATTGCCATCTTTGGCATTCGGAGAGGAGGATCTCCTTTCTATGGCATTCATTCTTCTATTTAAGTTAAGCACATGACCATTAATGGAAGAAGTATGATTAAGCACGTTACGGAAATTTGCCTCTAAACTGGACTTCATCTCTTTAATAATTTCATTTTGATAAAAGCACAAGAGAGTAGTTGATTCAACCTTATCATTCATAGGGTGCCCAAATATAGTTTTCATTTTTTCATAGGTATCTATAGCATCCCCTTCAAGAAAACCTTCCTCAAATATCGAATCTAAAACTTGTTTGAAGGAAGCGGGCAAGCCAACATAAAAACTTTTTAGATAAATTTCAATTTGATATTGTGGCACATAGCTAGCCCAAATCCTAAGTAACCTATCCCAAGCATCTTTTAAAGACTCATCAAGTAAATAGCAAAAAATTCCAGAGTCATCCTCATCAAAATTATTCAAGCTCTCATTGGTGACCCCGGTGGGTCTTTCTATAGCATCATTATTTATGAGATTAGAGAGGATAGAGGGGTTATCCAAGGCACTAGAGCTCGGGAGAAATCCCGTAGTTCTTTTTGATTCGGCCATGGTAACGGGAAGGCAAACGGAAAAGAGAGGAGGAGACTGGGAAAGAGAGGGCGAATAAAACGTCAAGGGTGAAGTGGGGGAGAGGAAAACGAGAGGCAAATGGCAAATAATGTAATGCGAGAGATAGGGATTGTGATAGGTACTTGGTATGTTGACTTTTGCGTAAGCCTCCCCGGCAACGGCGCCAGAAATCCTTCTTGCTACGTCTCGAGCTTGGGTTGGATTTCCCCGAAGAGGAGAGGGTGATGCAGCACAGTAGCGTAAGTATTTCTCCCAGTTTTTGAGAACCAAGGTATCAATCCAGTAGGAGACTACGCGCAAGTCCCTCGTACCTGCACAAAACGATAGCTACTCGCAACCAATGCTTAGGGGTTGTCAATCCCTTCACGGTCACTTACGAGAGTGAGATCTGATAGAGATAATATTTTTGGTATTTTTGGTATAAAGATGCAAAGTAAAAAGTAAAAGCAAAGCGAGTAAATAAAGTGATGGAGGTTGAGAATAGACCCGGGGGCCATAGGTTTCACTAGTGGCTTCTCTCAAGAGCATAAGTATTCTACGGTGGGTGAACAAATTACTGTTGAGCAATTGACAGAATTGAGCATAGTTATGATGTTATCCAGCAATGATCATGTATATAGGCATCACGTCCGAGACAAGTAGATCGAAACGATTCTGCATCTACTACTATTACTCCACTCATCGACCGCTATCCAAAGATGCATCTAGAGTATTAAGTTAAAACAGAGTAACGCCTTAAGCAAGATGACATGATGTAGAGGAATAAATTCATGCAATATGATAAATAGCCCATCTTGTTATCCTCGATGGCAACAATACAATACGTGCCTTGCAACCCCTTCATCACTAGGTAAGGACACCGCAAGATTGAACCCAAAGCTAAGCACTTCTCCCATTGCAAGAACTACCAATCTAGTTGGCCAAACCAAACGGATAATTCAAGAGACTTGCAAAGATAACTCAATCATACATAAAAGAATTCAGATAAGAATCAAATATTTTCCATAGATAAGCTGGATCATAAACCCACAATCCATCGGGCCTCAACAAACACACTGCAAAAGAAGATTACATCGAATAGATCTCCACGAGAGAGGGGAAGAACATTGTATTGAGATCCAAAAAGAGAGAAGAAGCCATCTAGCTACTAACTATGGACCCGAAGGTCTGAAGTAAACTACTCACAGTTCATCGGAGGGGCTATGGTGTTGATGTAGAAGCCCTCCGTGGTGGATGCCCCCTCGTGAGCTCCTAAACAGGCCCCAAGATGGGATCTCGTGGATACAGGAAGTTGCGGCGGTGGAATTAGGTTTTGGCTCCGCCCCGATCTGTTGGGGGTAATGAGGTATATATAGGAGGAAGGAGTACGTCGGTGGAGCGTCGGGGGCCCACGAGGTAGGCGCGCCAGGAGGGGCGCGCCCACCCTCGTGACCACCTCTGGCACTCCTTGGAGTAGGGTCCAAGTCTCCTGGATCACGTTCGGTGAGAAAATCACGTTTCCTAAGGTTTCATTCAGTTTGGACTCCGTTTGATATTCTGTTTCTTCAAAACACTGAAATAGGCAAAAAAACAGCAAATCTGGGCTGGGCCTCCGGTTAATAGGTTAGTCCCAAAAGTAATATATAAGTGGAAAATAAAGCCCATTATAGTCCAAAACAATAGATAAAGTAGCATGGAGCAATCAAAAATTATAGATACGTTGGAGACGTATCACCCATCACCGTCCAGCAAGCCTACGATGGAATTACTCATGCACGGCGGTGAGCATCATGAAATTGGTGATGGAGGATGATTGATGATGACGACGGCGGATTTAATCCCCCTCTCCGAAGCCGCGAACGGACTCCAGATCAGCCCTCCCGAGAGAGATTAGGGCTTGGCGGCGGCTCCATATCGTAAAACGCGATGAAACTTCCTCTCTGATTTTTCTCTCCGCGAGACGGAATATATGGAGTTGGAGTTGAGTTCGGCGGAGCTGCAGGGGGCCCACGAGACAGGGGGCGCGCCCAGAGGGGGCGGGCGCGCCCCCACCCTCGTGGACAGGGTGTGGGCCCCCTGGTCTTCATCTTTTGCTAGTATTCTTTATATTTTCTGAAACTTATCTCCGAGGATTTTTAGGTCATTCCGAGAACTTCTGTTTTCTACACATAAAACAACATCATGGCAGTTCTGCTGAAAACATCGTCAGTCCGGGTTAGTTTCATTCAAATCATGCAAGTTAGAGTCCAAAACAAGGGCAAAAGTGTTTGGAAAAGTAGATACGTTGGAGACGTATCAACTCCCCCAAGCTTAAACATTTGCTTGTTGTCGGTGTCAAAACCGGCGGATCTCGGGTAGGGGGTCCCGAACTGTGCCTCTAGGCGGATGGTAAGAGGAGACAAGGGACACGATGTTTTTACCAAGGTTCGGGCCCTCTCGATGGAGGTAAAACCCTACTCCTGCTTGATTAATATTGATGATATGGGTTGTACAAGAGTAGATCTACCACGAGATTAGAGAGGCTAAACCCAAGAAGCTAGCCTGTGGTATGATTGTTGTTCGTCCTACGGACTAAAACCCTCCGGTTTATATAGACACAGGAAAGGGCTAGGGTTACACAGAGTCGGTTACAATGGGAGGAGACCTACATATCCGTATCGCCAAGCTTGCCTTCCACGCCAAGGAAAGTCCCATCCGGACCCGGGACGAAGTCTTCAATCTTGTATCTTCATAGTCCGTGAGTCCGCCAAAGGTTATATTCCGGTCATCCGGACACCCCTAATCCAGACTCCTCAAGAGTCCCTGAACCAGGCTTCAATGACGATTTAGTCCGCACGCAGATTTTTTCGGCATTGCAAGGCGGGTTCCTCCTCCGAATACTTGATAGAAGATTTTGAACACAAGGATAGTGTCCGGCTCTGCAAAACAATTTCCACATACCACCGTAGAGATAATAATATTTGTACAAATCTAATCCGCTGACGTATTCCGCAGCGTGACATCACGCCACGGCCAAGCCTTTATTCGAATCGTTTTACTGTCCCACCTCAGCGCGTTTAGCATGGTGGTTTCCTTGGCACGTCTTGTCGAAGCAGAGATCGTGTCCCCTTATTCCGGGATTCTCATCAATACGGGCGTGAGTAACCCAATCGTGCCATTAATCACGACGCTTTGGAGATAAGCGAATTTTACCAGGCTGGTGGGGGCACATAGTTTTGTCCGCCCATATAAGGGGATAAGTATCCACCTTTTTCATCTACGCCTTCTTCCTCCTTCGCTTATCCATTTCCACGCACTCGAGCTGCAGCGCCCAAGTCCGCACTTCACACCTCAACCTTCTCCAGCCATGTCCAGAGCGGGAGGCAGGTGGATGGCCTCCTCCATCACGGAGGGGCACATCAAAAAGTTGAGGAAAGCCTGATACTTGTCCAACGACGCTATGCACGGCTCCTGCATTTAGGGGCAGCTCATCCCCACCCCCTGTGCCCCATGAGAGGGTGGTGTTCCTCCCCATTTCCTCCATGGACTGGGCTTCCCACTCCACCCGCTTGTCCGGGGCTCATCTTCTACTACGGCCTGGATTTCCACGATCTGGCCCCGAACTTCATCCTCAACATCTCGACGTTTATAAATGGGTAATGCGAGGCCTTCCTCCGCATCCAGCCCCACTTGACTTATGGCTAAAGACCTTCAATGTCAAGCCGAAGGTAGTGGGCGGCCAGCAAGCGGAGTGTGGAGGCGCCATGGTGGGCAAGATGCCCAACGTCATATGGCTCGAGGGCTCCTTTGTGGAAACCATCAAAGGGTGGCAATCGGGGTGGTTCTACATCACCGAGCCGCGTGACCCTGAATGGGAAGTGGCCCCCGAATTCCAATCTGGCAGCCCCACACGGCTCACCTCTTGGAAAGAGAAGGGCCTGTCGTGGGGTAATTCGGGAGAGCTGACCGGACTCCAAACCTGCGTCCAAAAACTGGTGGACAAGAAGGTTAAACTTGTCAACGTAGTCCAGGTCATGCTCCTCCGCCGGATCCTCCCGTGTTAACGACAGGCTTTTAACTTGTGGGAGTTCGACCCGGCCCAGCACCAAACTTTGTCTAGGCTCTTTGACACAACACACGAGGATGCCTAGAAGGTGCTATTCAAGGGTGCTGAGGTTCCCCTCCATTACCGAGGATCATGGATTCTCGCGCCAAGCGCCAGCCATCGTAGTAAGATTGTTTTACCCTTTACTGTTTACTTTTTTTTCATAGTTTGACTCTATGCGGGATCTAAGCTCCCGTTCCTTTGACAGGACTGGGAGAAGAAGTCCTGACAGATCGACGGTCCGACTCCTTTGCCCAAGGCCCAGCAGATGCCCGCTTACGGTTATCGTCCCGACACCTTACGTGGTGCCGGAGAAGAAGTCCAAGAAGAAGGCCACGAGAACTCGAAAGAGTTCCCGGCGCCTGGTGCTGTCGGATTCATCGTCCGATGACTCCGAAGCGCACTCCTCCCACGAAGACGAGGAGGAGGAAGAAGAGGCCTCTCCCCCTCTAACGGGGGCAGGAAAGAAAAGGAAGGCCGCCCCAACTAGGGGGGCCGGAGGGTCCAAGAAGGGAAAGACCCTTCCTCCGGACTACTCCACCAACGCCGACGATGGCGAAGAGGAGTGGCCATCCAGGGCCAAGCCCGTGGCAAAATCATAAGTATCCGGATACCAGAATAACTCATGGCGTTCTTTTATTGCACAGTATCTTCTGACGCCGAATATAATCATGCAGTCCGCCCAAGGCCCGGCTCGACGCTTCGTCGAGCGGCTCCCTGGATTCGTTGGATGTGAATAGTCTTTCACTCCCGATCGCTACCTCCCTCGCCCTACGGACGATGCCGAGGTGGAGTCCCAAAGGGGCCAAGCTAGGAGGAGGTGCTCGGCGGCGCCGCAAGGAGACCTCCCGGACTGCAGGCGCAAAGGGGATGAAACCCCAAAGGGCTCTAAGTCCGGCCCTGGGCCGGACACTACACCTGAACCTTCAGTGGTTCCGAGTCCGCAGCGCCCCTAGTAAGGAGGGCAAGCCTACGACGCCGGTGACCGCCGTCCAACCGGAGACACCGGATAATTTGCTGGAGGTGCTTAACGGCGCCTCCATCGATGAGGAGCACCGCACTATTATGAGTGCGGTGATCCAGAAGGTTCAATCCGCCAAGAGCGGGCTGACGGAAGCTCGTGCCAGCCTTCTAACAAAGCTTTGAGGTATGTATTTAAGACATGTAAAAATATTACCATGACAGATGTAGCCCTCGATGCTCAGTTTGGTGTCCGGAAAGAAAAGCCGGACCGAGGATCTAAAAGATATACGCAGGAGTCTAACATAAGTATGTCAATATGGGAATGCAAAGGCTGCCGACCTCTGCCGCACCGATCATGGAGGTCGATGCATTGAAGCACAGCCTCGAAGCGGTCCGAGAACGAGCTCGGCCTTGCCAAGAAGCAGCTCGAGGACAAGGAAGGTAAGTAGTACCTTATGTAAGTATATAAAAAGATATGGTTGCAAATAATGACAGGAGTCATGGTCCAGGAGTCCGGCCAAAGGTTATAGTCTGGTCATCCGGACACCCCCTAATCCAGGACTCCCTCAGTAGCCCCTGAACCAGGCTTCAATGACGACGAGTCCGGCGCGCATATTGTTTTCGGCATTGCAAGGCGGGTTCCTCCTCCGAATACTTGATAGAAGATTTTGAACACAAGGATAGTGTCCGGCTCTGCAAAACAAGTTCCACATACCACCGTAGAGATAATAATATTTGTAAAAATCTAATCCGCTGACGTATCCCGCAGCGTGACATCACGCCACGGCCAAGCCTTTATTCGAATCGCTTTTCTTGTCCCACCTCAAGCGGCGTTTAGCGTGGTGGTTTCCTTGGCACGTCTTGTCGAAGCAGAGATCGTGTCCCCTTGTTCCGGGATTCTCATCAATACGGGCGTGGGTAACCCAATCGTGCCATTAATCACGACGCTTGGGAGATAAGAGAATTTTACCAGGCTGGTGGGGGCACATAGTTTTGTCCGCCCATATAAGGGGATAAGGATCCACCTTTTTCATCTACGCCTTCTTCCTCCTTCGCTTATCCATTTCTGCAAGACTCGAGCTGCAGCGCCTAAGTCCGCACTTCACACCTCAACCTTCTCCAGCCATGTCCGGAGCGGGAGGCAGGTGGATGGCCTCCTCCGTCACGGAGGGGCACATCAAAAGTTGAGGAAAGCCCGATACTTGTCCAACGACGCTATGCGCACCGGCTCCCTGCATTTAGGGCAGCTCATCCCCACCCCCAGGCCCCATGAGAGGGTGGTGTTCCTCCCCCATTTCCTCCGCGGACTGGGCTTCCCACTCCACCTATTTGTCCGGGGGCTCATCTTCTACTACGGCCTGGATTTCCACGATCTGGCCCCGAACTTCATCCTCAACATCTCGATGTTTATCGTCAGGTGTAGGCCTTCCTCCGCATCAAGCCCCACTTCGGCTTATGGCTGAAGACCTTCAATGTCAAGCCGAAGGTAGTGGGCGGCCAGCAAGCGGAGTGCGGAGGCGCCATGGTGGGCAAGATGCCCAATGTCATATGGCTCGAGGGCTCCTTTGTGGAAACCATCAAAGGGTGGCAATCGGGGTGGTTCTACATCACCGAGCCGCGTGACCCTGAATGGGCAGTGGCCCCCGAATTCCAATCTGGCATCCCCACACGGCTCACCTCTTGGAAAGAGAAGGGCCTGTCGTGGGGTAATTCGGGAGAGCTGACCGGACTCCAAACCTGCGTCCAAAACCTGGTGGACAAGAAGGTTAAACTTGTCAACGTAGTCCAGTCATGCTCCTCCGCTGGATCCTCCGTGTCAACGACAGTGCTTTTAACTTGTGGGAGTTTGACCCGCCCAACACCAAACTTTGTCTAGGCTCTTTGACACAACACACGAGGATGCCTAGAAGGTGCTATTCAAGGGCGCCGAGGTTCCCTCCCATTACCGAGGATCGCGGATTCTGCCAAGCGCCAAACAGTAGTAAGCTTGTTTTACCCTTTACATGATACTTGTTTTTCATAGTTTGACTCTATGCGGGATCTAAGCTCCCGTTCCTTTGACAGGACTGGGAGAAGAAGTCCTGACAGATCGACTGTCCGACTCCTTTGCCCGAAGGCCCAGCAGATGCCCGCTTGGCGAAGCTACTGGTCCCGACACCTTACGTGGTGCCGGAGAAGAAGTCCAAGAAGAAGGCCACGAGAACTCGAAAGAGTTCCCGGCGCCTGGTGGTGTGGGATTCATGGTCCGATGACTCCGAAGTGCACTCCTCCCACGAAGACGAGGAGGAGGAAGAAGAGGCCTCTCCCCCTCTAACGGGGGGAGGAAAGAAAAGGAAGGCCGCCCCAACTAGGGGGGCCGGAGGGTCCAAGAAGGGAAAGACCCTTCCTCCGGACTACTCCACCAACGCCGACGACGGCGAAGAGGAGTGGCCATCCAGGGCCAAGCCCCTGGCAAAATCATAAGTATCCGGATACCAGAATAACTCATGGTGTTCCTTTATTGCACAGTATCTTCTGACGCCGAATATAATCATGCAGTCCGCCCAAGGCCCGGCTCGACGCTTCGTCGAGCGGCTCCCTGGATTCGTCGGATGTGAATAGTCTTTCACTCCCGACTGCTACCTCCCCTCGCCCTACGGACGATGCCGAGGTGGAGTCCCAAAAGGGGCCAAGCTAGGAGGAGGTGCTCCTGGAGGCGCCGCAAGGAGACCTCCCGGACTGCAGGCGCAAAGGGGATGAAACCCCAAAGGGCTCTAAGTCCGGCCCTGGGCCGGACACTACACCGGAACCTTCAGTGGTTCCGGAGTCCGGCAGGCGGCCCCCTAGTAAGGAGGGCAAGCCTACGACGCCGGTGACCGCCGTCCAACCGGAGACACCGGATAATTTGCTGGAGGTGCTTAACGGCGCCTCCATCGACGAGGAGCACCGCACTATTATGAGTGCGGTGATCCAGAAGGTTCAGTCCGTCAAGAGCGGGCTGACGGAAGCCTGTGCCAGCCTTCTAACAGGCTTTGAGGTATGTATAGACATGTAAAAATATTACCGCATAGACAGTAGCCCCTGATGCTCAGTTTGGTGTTCGGAAAGAAAAGCCGGACCGAGGATCTAAAAAGATATACGCAGGAGTCTAACATAAGTATGTCAATATGGGAATGCAGGCTGCGCTGACCTCTGCCAGACCGATCATGGAGGTCGATGCATTGAAGCACAGCCTCGAGCGGTCCGAGAACGAGCTCGGCCTTGCCAAGAAGCAGCTCGAGGACAAGGAAGGTAAGTAGTACCTTATGTAAGTATATAAAAAGATATGGTTGCAAATAATGACAGGAGTCATAGTCCAGGAGTCCGGCCAAAGGTTATAGTCCGGTCATCCGGAGACCCCCTAATCCAGGACTCCCTCAGTAGCCCCTGAACCAGGCTTCAATGACGACGAGTCCGGCGCGCATATTGTTTTCGGCATTGCAAGGCGGGTTCCTCCTCCGAATACTTGATAGAAGATTTTGAACACAAGGATAGTGTCCGGCTCTGCAAAATAAGTTCCACATACCACGGTAGAGATAATAATATTTGTACAAATCTAATCCGCTGACGTATCCCGCAGCGTGACATCACGCCACGGCCAAGCCTTTATTCGAATCGTTTTACTGTCCCACCTCAGCGCGTTTAGCGTGGTGGTTTCCTTGGCACGTCTTGTCGAAGCAGAGATCGTGTCCCCTTATTCCGGGATTCTCATCAATACGGGCGTGGGTAACCCAATCGTGCCATTAATCACGACGCTTGGGAGATAAGCGAATTTTACCAGGCTGGTGGGGGCACATAGTTTTGTCCGCCCATATAAGGGGATAAGGATCCACCTTTTTCATCTACGCCTTCTTCCTCCTTCGCTTATCCATTTCTGCGCACTCGAGCTGCAGCGCCCAAGTCCGCACTTCACACCTCAACCTTCTCCAGCCATGTCCGGAGCGGGAGGCAGGTGGATGGCCTCCTCCGTCACGGAGGGGCACATCAAAAAGTTGAGGAAAGCCTGATACTTGTCCAACGACGTTGCGCACCGGCTCCCAGACGAGGGGCAGCTCATCCCCACCCCCAGGCCCCATGAGAGGGTGGTGTTCCTCCCCCATTTCCTCCGCGGACTGGGCTTCCCACTCCACCCGTTTGTCCGGGGGCTCATCTTCTACTACGGCCTGGATTTCCACGATCTGGCCCCGAACTTCATCCTCAACATCTCGACGTTTATCGTCATGTGCGAGGCCTTCCTCCGCATCAAGCCCCACTTTGGCTTATGGCTGAAGACCTTCAATGTCAAGCCGAAGGTAGTGGGCGGCCAGCAAGCGGAGTGCGGAGGCGCCATGGTGGGCAAGATGCCCAACGTCATATGGCTCGAGGGCTCCTTTGTGGAAACCATCAAAGGGTGGCAATCGGGTGGTTCTACATCACCGAGCCACGTGACCACTGAATGGGCAAAGGCCCGAATTCCAATCTGGCATCCCCACACGGCTCACCTCTTGGAAAGAGAAGGGCCTGTCGTGGGGTAATTCGGGAGAGCTGACCGGACTCCAAACCTGCGTCCAAAACCTGGTGGACAAGAAGGTTAAACTTGTCAACGTAGTCCAGGTCATGCTCCTCCGCTGGATCCTCCCGTGTCAACGACAGGCTTTTAACTTGTGGGAGTTCGACCCGGCCCAGCACCAAACTTTGTCTAGGCTCTTTGACACAACACACGAGGATGCCTAGAAGGTGCTATTCAAGGGCGCTGAGGTTCCCCCTCCCATTACCGAGGATCGCGGATTCTGCGCGAAGCGCCAGCCAGCGTAGTAAGCTTGTTTTACCCTTTACAGGATACTTGTTTTTCATAGTTTGACTCTATGCGGGATCTAAGCTCCCGTTCCTTTGACAGGACTGGGAGAAGAAGTCCTGACAGATCGACTGTCCGACTCCTTTGCCCGAAGGCCCAGCAGATGCCCACTTGGCGAAGCTGCTGGTCCCGGCACCTTACGTGGTGCCGGAGAAGAAGTCCAAGAAGAAGGCCACGAGAACTTGAAAGAGTTCCCGGCGCGTGGTGGTGTCGGATTCATCGTCTGATGACTCCGAAGCGCACTCCTCCCACGAAGACGAGGAGGAGGAAGAAGAGGCCTCTCCCCCTCTAACGGGGGGAGGAAAGAAAAGGAAGGCCGCCCCAACTAGGGGGGGCGGAGGGTCCAAGAAGGGAAAGACCCTTCCTCCAGACTACTCCACCAACGCCGACGACGGCGAAGAGGAGTGGCCATGCAGGGCCAAGCCCCTGGCAAAATCATAAGTATCCGGATACCAGAATAACTCATGGTGTTCCTTTATTGCACGATCTTCTCGACGGCCTTGAATATAATCATGCAGTCCGCCCAAGGCCCGGCTCGACGCTTCGTCGAGCGGCTCCCTGGATTCGTCGGATGTGAATAGTCTTTCACTCCCGACTGCTACCTCCCCTCGCCCTACGGACGATGCCGAGGTGGAGTCCCAAAAGGGGCCAAGCTAGGAGGAGGTGCTCCTGGAGGCGCCGCAAGGCGACCTCCCGGACTGCAGGCGCAAAGGGGATGAAACCCCAAAGGGCTCTAAGTCCGGCCCTGGGCCGGACACCGCACAGGAACCTTCAGTGGTTCCGGAGTCCGGCAGGCGGCCCCCTAGTAAGGAGGGCAAGCCTACGACGCCGGTGACCTCCGTCCAACCGGAGACACCGGATAATTTGCTGCAGGTGCTTAACGGCGCCTCCATCGACGAGGAGCACCGCACTATTATGAGTGCGGTGATCCAGAAGGTTCAGTCTGCCAAGAGCGGGCTGACGGAAGCCTGTGCCAGCCTTCTAATAGGCTTTGAGGTATGTATTTAAGACATGTAAAAATATTACCGCATAGACAGTATCCCCTGATGCTCAGTTTGGTGTTCGGAAAGAAAAGCCGGACTGAGGATCTAAAAAGATATACGCAGGAGTCTAACATAAGTATGTCAATATGGGAATGCAGGCTGCGCTGCTGACCTCTGCCGCACTGACTGCGGAGGTCGATGCATTGAAGCACAGCCTCGAGCGGTCCGAGAACGAGCTCGGCCTTGCCAAGAAGCAGCTCGAGGACAAGGAAGGTAAGTAGTACCTTATGTAAGTATATAAAAAGATCTGGTTGCAAATAATGACAGGAAATTGAGGTGGCGACCCTGTAAGTAGTACCTTTCAACGTGAGTATTACAGGGGCCACAACCGAGGTGGCGCCAAATCTGCCAAGGCCGAAGCCCAAAAAGCCCTCCAGGAAACTGAGGCAATGAAGAAGATAGCGGCTGGTAAGGCATTCTTTATGCAAAGCAAGCACATGAAAGTGAATTACTTGTTACTTACTCGAGTCCGGAGCACTCCAGGAGCATTCGCAGATCTGGCCCGCAGTGTGTCCGACGCTGCCGCATTCTACCGAGCCGAGGAAGGGAGCTCGACGGAGAAGGTGTTCTGGTCCCAGTATGTTGAGGCCGGACACCCGGTGCCCTTGAGCGACCACCTGAAGCAGCTGGTCGAGCTCCATAAGGTAGCCGAACAGGCCATGAAGGGCCTTATAGGCCGGCTATGGCCTGGGGAGGTCATGCCTGGGAGCTACTTTGGGCTGGTGAGGCGGCTGGTGGATGGCTGCCCATGGCTTGAAATCATCAAGCGCTCCGTATGCATCGAAGGCGCCTGTAGGGCCCTTGCCCGTGTTAAAGTACACTGGGGCAAGATGGATGCTGAGAAGCTGGTGACATATGGGCCACCGGAGGGGAAGGAGCATCACAAGCCCGAGTTGTATTATGAGGGCGTCCTGAAGGGTGCCTGCCTTGTGGCGAATGAGTGTTCCAAGGATGTAATTTTTGAGTAAACTTCGCCGTGTTATCCTGTCGCTGAAAACTTGTTCATATGCGCTAAGCAACGCTTTTGAATTTAAAATATTACCTTCATGCGGCCGTTTATTAAATCTGAGAGATGGCGAGTAAATGCGCTTCTACCCCATGCTACAGTGCTTTGGGGTGTTCGGGATAAACCGGAGCGCTCTTGTTCCCGTTCTTGGGTCCTTCGAGGGAGGCGCCAGACAACAAACAAGGCAATCAGACTATAATGCTTTATCACTCTCACTTAGCCATAGAATTCTATAATTTTAAATTTCGGCGAAGCCCCTAGTATTCGGAAGACCGAGTTCGGGGCGCTATCCACGCCTAGGCCGGACAAAGCCAGCTCCTCGCTCTAAGCGGCATAAGTCTTTAGGGACTCAAACCTCTCGAACAGCGATCGGCTCTCGCCCTATCATGACGGTCAGTTTTAGCTTTCTCTCGAGGTGCTTAACCCAGCTCAACTGGGCACAATCGCAGAGTTCTTCCAGCGCTACCTTAGCCGATATAACGGAACGTAAGGTACCAAAACATGGGAGCCGGGCAAACCCAACTATTGACCCAAGACATGATTCGGAGCCGATGCATATAATGCTATAAGTTCGGGGTGCCGCACTCTTGAGAGTGTTCAGACTTCTCACACCATATTCTGGGGTACTTAAGCCCCTGGTGTATTGGCCGTACCAAAGTGTACGGTTGGATAATGTCATAACTGAACATATTTACATAAAAATGAATGCAATAATAGACAAGAGCTATGTATTGTTTATTAAAAGGCTGCTGTGAAAGCGAGCGATACAAATAGTGCGATAAGCAAGAGATGGGATTATTTGACATGTCCCCCTCCAGGGGCAAGCTGCGAGACTTTATGTAAGACATGTATTTAGCTCGTTATAGAGACCACGTGGACATTCGACGTAGCTTGCTGCCTCCCTGGCTGTTGCATCGTGTGTTCGGTGATTGTACTGCCTGATAGGCCTTCCGGAGAGTGGATTCCTGAAAGTAAGAAAAAAGAAATGACAAAATCGGGAGCCCCTAGTGCGGTTGAGCCGCATTTTGGGCGTGCCGTGGTTGTGCCCCTCCCCTTATGCCCATGGTATTTCCAGAGCGTAATTATGTACGCGTGGTAATGGTTTCGCAATTTCGCGAGGGCTGGGGTTGGGGCCGCATCGCCACGCTTTGCTCGGAACGTGCCAGCGGTCTTGTTGTAGGTTACTCGGTAGCGCTTGACGGTGTCTGGACGTTTAATAGCCGGATCGAGAATTGCCTTGAGAGGCTACTTTGTACTTCTGCCATGAGGGGCGCCAGATGCTCCTCCGTCCGGAGAGAGCGTTCGGTGTTTCCATTGACCGTAATGACTCCTCGAGGGCCTGGCATCTTGAGCTTGAGGTATGCGTAGTGCGGCACCGCATTGAAATTTGCAAATGTGGTTCGTCCGAGCAGGGCGTGAAAGCCACTGCGGAACGAGACTATGTCGAAGATTAACTCCTCACTTTGGAAATTATCCGGGGATCCGAAGACCACTGCGAGTGTAACTGAGCCTGTACAGTTGGCCTCTACACCTGGTATGACGCCTTTAAAGGTCGTCTTTGTGGGTTTAATCCTTGAGGGATTTATGCCCACTTTTTGCACTGTATCCTGATAAAGCAGGTTCAAGCTGCTGCCGCCGTCCATAAGGACTCTAGTGAGGTGAAATACGTCAATGATTGGGTCTAGAACCAATGCGGCGAATCCGCCGTGGCGGATGCTAGTGGGGTGGTCCCTTCGATCATAAGTGATCGGGCAGGAGGACCACGGGTTGAACTTTGGGGCGACTAGCTCCAACGCATATACGTCCCTGAGTGCACGCTTCCGCTCTCTTTTGGGGATGTGGGTTGCGTATATCATGTTCGCCATCCGCACTTGTGGGGGAAAGCCCTTCTGTCCCCTATTGTTCAGTGGCCGGGGCTCCTCCTCGTCATCGCTATGCAGCCTCTTGTCTCTGTTTTCGGCACTTAACTTGCCTGCCTGCTTGAATACCCAACAATCCCTGTTGGTGTGATTGGCTGGTTTTTCGGGGTGCCGTGTATCTGGCACGAGCGATCGAGTATTCGGTCCAAACTGGAAGGGCCCGGAGTATTTCTTTTGAATGGCTTTTTCCACTGACCGGGTTTAGAGCCTATGAATCCGGGATTAACTGTCGTATCCTCAGTATTGTTGCCGTTAATGCGACGCTTGTGCTTGTTGCGACGCGACCTGCCATTGCTGTCCTTGGTATCCGAATTACCAGGGCTCTTGGTCATGTTATTACTACGAGCTAGCCAGCTGTCTTCTCCCGCGCAAAAGCGGGTCATGAGTGTTTGAAGGCTGCGAGGGCCTCTGCGTCCGGACAGTCAACTATTTGATTTTTCTTGGTTAGGAACCATGTCCAGAATTGTCTGGCCGATTCCTCTGGCTGCTGAATTATGTGGCTTAGGTCATCGGCGTCTGGTGGTCGCACATAGGTGCCCTGGAAATTGTCGAGGAATGCGGCTTCCAGGTCCTCCCAGCAACCAATTGACTCTGCTGGCAAGCAGTTAATCCAATGCCGAGCTGGTTCTTTAAGCTTGAGTGGGAGGTATTTGATAGCATGTAGATCATCACCGTGGGCCATGTGGATATGAAGGAGATAATCCTCGATCCATACCGCAGGATCTGTTGTGCCATCGTATGATTCGATGTTTACGGGTTTAAAACCATCGGGGATTTGATGATCCATTACTTCATCTGTGAAGCATAGTGGGTGTCTTGGCGCCTCTGTCTTTGGGCTATATCACGACGTAGCCCAAATGAGCTTTGTCTGCTGTGTTCGGCCTGGCCGTATTTGCCATATCCGGCATGACGGTTATCGTCACGTGTCGTGGGGCGCCCACGCGATCCGTAGATCGATCTTGTTTGCCTTGCCTTGTCCTTCAATATGTCTCGCAGGTCTGGCGCATTTCCCCGTGCCTTGGTATCTTTCGAGCGACGCCGGGGTGCGGCTTGAGTGGATGGCCGAGAGGCCTCTCTGTCGCGGCCACGAGGTGGCCGGTCGGCCGCGTCGTGCGCTGGTGATGTAGGTTTAGGTGCTTCCTCCTCTAATCGGGGTAGCAGCCTGCGCTTTGGGTAGCTCTTGGAAGGGCGTTCGAGTTTGTACTTTTCGGCCGCAAGGACTTCAGTCCATCTGTCGGCTAGCAAGTCTTGGTCAGCTCTAAGCTGCTGCTGTTTTTCTTGAGGCTGCTCGCCGTGGCCATAAGCCTACATTTAAAACGCTCTTGTTCGACGGGATCCTTAGGCATGACAAATTCGTCGTTGTCGAGGCTTGCCTCGTATTCGGAGGGAGGCATGTAATTATCGTCCTCCACCTCTCTGTCTGCCGCTCTCTCATGAGGGCTGGCTTCTCCATCCTCCTGTGCTGAATCCTGCTGGGGGGGGGGCTTGTCTTCGGCACTGTCCGGGGTGTTATTATCTCCCGTGCCGGAATCACCGTTTTTTGCTTTGGCGGGATTTAGAGCGGCGCCGCTGACGCCGGCGCTTAGGCTGCTTCTTGGAGGGGTCATCCTCCGTTGTTCCATCACCATTCCCTTCTTTTGGGGTGTCCACCATGTATATGTCGTATGACGAGGTGGCCTTCCAGTGCCCTATATGCGCTGGTTCTTGGTCTTCTCCTGCATCGGCGTCCATACCGTTGATGTCTTCGGAGTCGAAGTCGAGCATGTCGATTAAATCATCGACAGTGGCTACGAAGTGGGTGGTGGGTGGGTTTTGAATTTCTTCGTCGCCGGCATCCCAACCTTGCTGACCATAGGCCGGCCAGGGCTCTCCTGATAAAGAGAGAGACTTTAGTGAATTAAAAATGTCGCCGAAGGGCGAGTGCTGAAAGATGTCCGCGACGGCGAACTCCATGATCGGCGCCCAATCGGGTTCGACCGGGTAGCGCGGAAGGTTCGAGTCCGGAGAGGAGTCCGCACCTTGGAGTCTCGAAGCCGCAGCGACAAGGCTGGTGTTCGGCTTGATCGCCGTAGAGATTGCAGCCCCCGAGGCGGTGTCCATCCACCCGTCCTCGATTGGCACAGTCGGTTCCGAGCTAAGGGTCGGAGCGGACATTGGGGCGGCCTCCTGGGCACTGTTCGGCGGCAGAGCTAGATCATGCCCATCGTGACGGCGGGCGCGCCGTCAGGGCTCGAACCCGTCGAAGATCAAGTCTCCGCGGATGTCAGCCGTGTAGTTCAAACTTCCAAATCTGACCTGATGGCCGGGCGTAGCTTTCGATCTGCTCCAGATGGCTGCTTAATTGGCCCACAAAGGTAAAGCCGCCGAACACGAAGATCTGTCCGGGAGAAAAGTCTCACCTGGAGCGCATCGTTGTTGATGATCGGAGGAGCCATCGGGCCTAAAGATGACGACAGAGGAACTCTCAATGAAAGCACCAATGTCGGTGTCAAAACCGGCGGATCTCGGGTAGGGGTCCCGAATTGTGCGTCTAGGCGGATGGTAACAGGAGACAAGGGACACGATGTTTTACCTGTGTTCGCCCTCTCGATAGAGGTAAACCCTACTCCTGCTTGATTAATATTGATGATATGGGTAGTACAAGAGTAGATCTACCACGAGATCGTAGAGGCTAAACCCTAGAAGCTAGCCTATGGTATGATTGTTGTTCGTCTCTACGGACTAAAACCCTCTGGTTTATATAGACACCGGAGAGGGCTAGGGTTACACGTAGTCGGTTACAATGGGAGGAGATCTACATATTCAGACGCCAAGCTTGCCTTCCACGCCAAGGAAAGTCCCATCCGGACACGGGACGAAGTCTTCAATCTTGTATCTTCATAGTCCAGGAGTTCGACCAAAGGTTATAGTCCGGTCATCCGGACACCCCCTAATCCAGGACTCCCTCACTTGTCCTCAAGCAATTCAGTTGATAAACTGAAAGTGATAAAGAAAAACTTCTACAAACTTTGTTTGCTCTTCTTGTTGTAACCATGCAAAGCCAGCATTCAGGTTTCAGCAAATATTATGAACTAACCATACTCACAATAACACCTCGGTCTCACAATTACTCATATCAGTGGCATAATCAGCTAACGAGCCATAATAATAAAACTCGGATGACAACACTTTCTCAAAACAATCATAACATGATATAACAAAATGGTATCTCGCTAGCCCTTTCTGAGACCGCAAAACATAAATGCAGAGCACCTTTAAAGATCAAGGACTGGCTAAACATTGTAATTCATGGTAAAAGAGATCCAGTCAAGTCATACCCAATATAAACCAATAGTAATGAATGCAAATGACAGTGTGCTCTCAAGTGGGTGCTTTTAAATAAGAAGGTGATGACTCAACATAAAAGTAAATAGATAGGCCCGTCGCAGAGGGAAGCAGGGATTTGTTGATGTGCCAGAGCTTAATTTTAAAATAGAGATTGAATAACATTTTGAGCAGCATACTTTCACTGTCAACGCAACAACTATGAGATGGCTGTATCTTCCATACTACATGCATTATAGGCAGTTCCCAAACAGAATGGTAAAATTTTATACTCCCCCGCCACCAACAAGCATCAATCCATGGCTTGCTCGAAACAACGAGTGCCTCCAACTAACAACAGCCCTAGGGGAGTTTTGTTTAATTATATTGATTTGCTTTGATCTTTTTAGATCATGGGACTGGGCATCCCGGTTACCGGCCCTTTCTCGTGAATGAGGAGCGGAGTCCACTCCTCTTGAGAATAACCCACCTAGCATGGAAGATATATGCAGCCCTAGTTGAAACACGAGCTGCTCGAGCATACAAAACATAATTTCATTTGAAGGTTTGGAGTTTGGCACATACAAATTTACTTGGAACGGCAGGTAGATACCGCATATAGGAAGGTATGGTGGACTCATATGGAATACCTTTGGGGTTTAAGGAGTTTGGATGCACAAGCAGTATTCCCGCTTAGTACAGGTGAAGGCTAGCAAAAGACTGGGAAGCGACCAACTGAGAGAGCGACAAAAGTTATAAACATGCATTAAAATTACTTCACACCGAGTACAAGCATGAGTAGGATATAATCCACCATGAACATAAATATCGTGAAGGCTATGTTGATTTGCTTCAACTACAAGAGTGAACAGGTGCCAAGTCGAGTCACTCAATTTATTCAAAGGAGGATACCATCCCATCATACCACATCATAATCATTCTAATAGCATGTTGGCACGCAAGGTAAACCATTATAACTCATAGCTAATCAAGCATGGCACAAGCAACTATAATCTCTAAATGTCATTGCAAATATGTTTACTTCATAATAGACTGAATCAGGAACGATGAACTCATCATATTTACAAAAACAAGAGAGGTCGAGTTCATACCAGCTTTTCTCATCTCAATCAGTCCATCATATATCGCCATTATTGCCTTTCACTTGCACGACCGAACGATGTGTATAATAATAATAGTGCACGTGCATTGGACTAAGCTGGAATCTACAAGCATTCAACTCAAGAGAGAAGACAAGGTAATATGGGCTCTAAGTTAAATAAACAATCATGCATATGAGAGCCACTAAACATTTTCAATATGGTCTTCTACTCTCATCCCCCAAAGGAAAGAAAAGAAAATAAAACTATTTACGGGAAAGCTCCCAACAAGTAAAAGAAGAATGAGAAATCTTTTTGGGTTTTCATTTTGATTTCTACATGGAAATTAAACTAACTATTTTTTGGTTTTTCTTAAGGTTTATCAAACACGCAAGAAGAAAAATAGAAAAAGAAAATTAAACTAGCATGGATAATACAATGAAAGATTATGAGCACCGATGACTAGAATAGTGTGTGAACATGAATGTAAAGTCGGTGAGAAATACGTACTCCCCCAAGCTTAGGCTTTTGGCCTAAGTTGGTCTAATGCCAAGGGTAGCCTGGCTGATATCTGTAGTTGTAACTGGGGTCGTACTGAGATGCATCAGCAACTGCCTCCTGAGCTGCGGCATGTTGGCGAGCCGCCTCCGCTCTCCCCTCGTGTTCAGCTACTTCCTCCCTGGTGACAACATATCTTCCTTTTGCCTATTAATCAAAAAGGAAAGGAGCAGGAAGAGTAACATGGACAGCGCTACGTCTGTCAAAGATTAGTCGATATTGGAGGAATTGTTCATTCCTCTTAAGAAAATGATGTTGTACCATAGCGTCATAATCTAAATAAGCAGGAGGCAACATTATATCCTCCTCTCGTGGGGCTATGCCAAGATAATTTGCCACACGGGTCGCATAAATTCCTCCAAATAAATCTCCAGCTCTACCATTATTATACAACCTACGTGCAACTATTGCCCCCAAGTTATAATCTTTATAACCTAACACAACACTCTTGAGGACACAAAATCAGGCACACACATATGACATGCTTCATCTTTACCGTTAATGCATCTACCAATGAAGAGAGCAAAATAATGTATAGCAGGAAAATGAATGCTCCCTATGGTGGCTTGTGTAATATCCCTAGACTCTCCCACAGTAATACTAGCAAGGAAATCTCTAAATTCAGATTTGTGGGGATCATTAACGCTTACCCACTGCGGGAGTTTGCAAGCAGTAGTAAAATCTTCCAGGTCCATGGTATATGATTTGTCATAAATATCAAATAGGACACTATGAGAATTGCGGGAAGATGTAAATGTAAACCTTCTCACAAATGAATCAGTTAAATACTGGTACTGCAGACTCTTATCTTGCATGAGCGCCTCAAGGTCGGCATTACGCACATATGCATCAAATTCATCCTTGATACCCGCTGCAACCATAAATGACTCTGATGGCCATTCACAAGGCCGTACATAAGCTTCCCTTGGTAATTTGTCATCGAGCTCACGTATTGCGAGCCGGGGTCCTTTCTTCCTTGAAGAACCACCTTGGTACATTCTCCTGGACATATTTCTTTTTCTGCAATATTTCTGAAATTTTTAGTAACTTCAAAATAAAAGTGAATAAAACTAAACAAGATTGATAGAAACTACTCCTACAAGTGCCTAGAGCCTATATCATGCATTAGAATTACTTGGGACCTCATAAATTTAACATGCAAGCTCAAGAACAGGGTCACCAAGGTAGAAAGGATTTGCAATGAATAAAGCAGTAGAACAAAAACTAATTGGACCAATGGAGGAGTCACATACCAAGCAACAATCTCCCAAAGCAGTTTTGTGAATGGAGCTTTGAGCAAGGAGATCGAAAATCGTAGCAAAAAGAGCTAGAACTCGTGCTTGAGCTGGATGGGGATTTTTTTGGGAAGAAGATGGAGTGTGTGGGTGCTGGAATAAGTGGAGGGGGTCCACTAGGGGCCCATGAGACAGGGGGCACGCCCAGGGGGTGTGGGCGCGCCCTCCACTCTCGTGGCCTGGTGCTTGCCCCTCCTGCAGTGATTTCAGTGCCTAAAATCCTGAAATATTCCATAAAAAATCATACTAAATTTGCAGGGCATTTGGAGCATTTTTATTTTTGGGATATTTTTTATTGCACGGATAATTCAGAAAACAGACAGATAATACTATTTTTGCTTTATTTATTTTAAATAACAGAAAATAAAAAGATGGTACCGAAGATTGTGCCTTCTAGTTTCATCCATCTCATGATCATCAAAATGAATCCACTAACAAGGTTGATAAAGTCTTGTTAACAAACTCATTCCGAATAACATGGAACCAGAGAAATTTTGAAGTGACACTAGGTTACCTCAACGGGGATATGAACATCCCCAACAATAAGAATATCATACTTTTTCTTGACAGTAGGGAGAGGAAATTCAAAACCTCCAATAATGATTGATGGAATTTTCTCAATAGAATTTATGCTGTGAACTTGAGGTTGTTTCCTCGAAAAATGTATTGTATGCTCATTTCCATTAAGATGAAAGGTGACATTGCCTTTGTTGCAATCAATAACAGCATTTGCAGTGTTTAAAAAAGGTCTACCAAGGATAATCGACATACTGTCGTCCTCAGGAATACCAAGAATGACGAAGTCTGTTAAGATAGTAACATTCACAACAACAATAGGCACGTCCTCACAAATGGCGACAGGTATAGCAATTGATCTATCAGCCATTTGCAAGGATATCTCAGTGGGTGTCAACTTACTTAATTCAAGTCTACGGTACAAGGAAAGAGGCATAACACTAACACCGGCTCCTAAATCACATAAAGCAGTTTTAACATAATTTCTTTTTATGGAGCATGGTATAGTGGGTACTCCGGGATCACCAAGTTTCTTAGGTATTCCATCCTTAAAGGTATAGTTAGCGAGCATGGTGGAGATTTCAGCTTCATGTATTTTCCTCTTATTAGTGATGATATCTTTCATATATTTAGCATAAGGGTTTGTTTTAAGCATATCGGTTAAGCGCATGCGTAAGAAAATAGGTCTAATCATTTCAGCAAAACATTCAAAGTCCTCATCATCCTTTGTCTTGGATGGTTTAGGAGGAAAGGGCATGGGTTTCTGAACCCATGGTTCTCTTTCTCTACCATGCTTCCTAGCAACAAAATCTCACTTATCATAACGTTGGTTTCTTGATTGTGGGTTATCAAGACCAACAGCAGGTTCAATTTTTATATCATTGTTATTACTAGGTTGAGCATTTACATGAACATCATTATGAACATTATCATCAGGTTCATGTTCATCTCCTGATTGTGTTTCAGCATCAGAGATAGAAGTATTATTAGGATTCTCATGTGTTTCTACATTAGGTTCACTAGAAGCATGTAAAGTCCTATCATTCTTCTTTTTCTTCTTCTTAGAAGAACTAGGAGCATCTAGATTATTATTCTGAGAATCTTGTTCAATTCTCTTAGGGTGGCCTTCAAGATACAAAGGTTCCTGAGTCATTCTACCAGTTCTAGTAGCCACTCTAACAGCAAAGTCTTCTTTATTATTTAATTCATCTAGCAATTCATTCTGAGCCTTAAGTACTTGTTCAGCTTGAGTGGCAACCATAGAAGCATGTTTACTAGTGAGTTTAAGTTCACCCTTAACTCCAGCCACATAATCACTCAAGCGTCCTATCATATAAGCATCATTCTTTAGTTCTCTACCAACATAAGCATTAAAACCTTCTTGTCTAGCCATAAAGTCATCAAATTCATCTAAGCATGGGCTATGAAATTTAGTAGAGGGAGTTTCAACTTTATCATATCTATAGAGAGAATTTACCTTTACTACCTATGTCGGGTTAACAAGACAATGTGGTTCTTCAACAGGAGGTATATTAAGACCATGTATTTCTTCAATAGGAGGTAAATTCTTAACGTCTTCATCTTTAATACCTTTTTCTTTCATTGATTTCTTTGCCTCTTGCATAACTTCGGGACTGAGAAATAGAACACCTCTCTTCTTCGGAGTGGGTTTAGGAATAGGCTCAGGAGTTGGATCAATTGGTTCAGGAATTGCCTTAGGAATTGGCTCAAGAAGAGTCAAATTATTTTCATTTGCCAACATATTGTTCAATAATAATTCAGCTTGGTCGACTGTTCTTTCCCTGAAAACACAACCAACACAACTATCCAAGTGGTCCTTGGAAGCATCAGTTAGTCCATTATAGAAGATATCAAGTATTTCATTTTTCTTAAGAGGATGATCAGGCAAAGCATTAAGTAATCGGAGAAGCCTCCCCCAAGCTTGTGGGAAACTCTCTTCTTTGATTTGCAAAAAGTTATATATTCCCCGCAAGGCAACTTGTTTCTTATGAGCAGGGAAATATTTAGCAGAGAAGTAATAAATCATATCCTGGGGAGTACACACACAACCAGGATCAAGAGAATTAAACCAAGTCTTAGCATCACCCTTTAATGAGAACGGAAATATCTTAAGGATATAGTAATAGTGAGACTTCTCGTCATTAGTAAACAGGTTGGCTATATCATTTAACTTGGTGAGGTATGCCACAACAGTTTCAGATTCAGTGCCATATTAAGGATCGGATTCAACTAAAGTAATAATCTCAGGATCAACAGAGAATTCATAATCCTTATCAGTAACAAAGATAGGTGAAGTGGCAAAAGCAGGGTCATGTTTCATTCTAGCATTTAGAGTCTTTTGTTTCAGCTTAGCTAACAATTTCTTAAGATCTGATCTATCATTGCAAGCAAGAAAATGTCTAGCAGTTTCTTCATCCATAACATAACCCTCAGGAACAACATGCAATTCATAATTAGGAGGAGAACCTTCATCATCACTTTCATCAATAATTTCATTTTCAATAATTTCATTCTCCCTAGCCTTAGTAAGTTGTTCATCAAGAAATTCACCTAATGGCACAGTAGTATCAAGCATAGAAGTAGTTACATCATAAGTATCATGCATAGTACAAGTGGCATCCTCAATAACATGCAACATATCAGAATTCATAGCAGTAGCAGGTTTAGGTGTCGCAAGCTTATTCATAACAGAAGGAGAATCTAGTGCAGAGCTAGATGGCAGTTCCTTACCTCCCCTCGTAGTTGAGGGATAAATTTTAGTTCTTTGATCTTTCAAGTTCTTCATAGTGATCAGCAGATACAAATCCCAAGTGACTTAGAGAATAGATCTATGCTCCCCGGCAATGGCGCGAGAAATTAGTCTTGATAACCCACAAGTGTAGGGGATCGCAAAAGCTTTCGAGGATAGAGTATTCAACCCAAATTTATTGATTCGACACAAGGGGATCCAAACAATATTCTTAAGTATTAGCAGTTGAGTTGTCAATTCAACCACACCTGGATAACTTAGTATCTGCAGCAAAGTATTTAGTAGCAAAGTAGTATGATAATAATGGTAACGATAGCAAAAGTAATATTTTTGGGTTTTGTAGTGATTGTAAAACTAGCAACAGAAAAGTAAATAAGCGAAGCACAGTATATGAAAAGCTGGTAGGCATTGGATCAGTGATGGATGATTATGTCGGATGCGATTCCTCATGTAATAGCTATAACCTAGGGTGACAGAGAACTAGCTCCAGTTCATCAATGTAATGTAGGCATGTATTCCGAATATAGTCATACGTGCTTATGGAAAAGAACGTGCATGACATCTTTTGTCCTACCCTCCAGTGGCAACGGGGTCCTAGCGGAAACTAAGGGATAATAATGCCTCCTTTTAATAGAGAACCAGACCAAAGCATTAACACATAGTGAATACATGAACTCCTCAAACTACGGTCATCACCGAGAAGTATCCCGATTATTGTCACTTTGGGGTTGATGGATCATAACACATAATAGGCGACTATAGACTTGCAAGATAGGATCAAGAACACACATATATTCATGAAAACATAATAGGTTCAGATCTGAAATCATGGCACTCAGGCCCTAGTGACAAGCATTAAGCATAGCAAAGTCATAGCAACATCAATCTCGAACATAGTGGACACTAGGGATCAAACCCTAACAAAACTAACTTGATTACATGGTAAATCTCATCCAACCCATCACCGTCCAGCAAGCCTACGATGGAATTACTCACGCGCGGCGGTGAGCATCATGAAATTGGTGATGGAGGATGGTTGATGATGACGACGGCGACAAATCCCCCTCTCTGGAGCCCCGACCGGACTCCAGATCAGCCCTCCCGAGAGAGATTAGGGCTTGGCGGCGGCTCCGTATCGTAAAACGCGATGAAACTTCCTCTCTGATTTTTTTATCCTCTAGACGAAATATATGGAGTTGGAGTTGAGGTCGGCGGAGCTACAGGGGGCCCACGAGACAGGGGTGCGCGCCCAGAGGGGGTGGGCGCGCCCCCCACCCTCATGGACAGGGTGTGGGCCCCCTGGTCTTCATCTTTTGCCAGTATTTTTTATATTTTCTGAAACTTATCTCCAAGGATTTTCAGGTCATTCCGAGAACTTTTGTTTTCTACACATAAAACAACATCATGGCAGTTCTGCTGAAAACAGCGTCAGTCCGGGTTAGTTTCATTCGAATCATGCAAGTTAGAGTCCAAAACAAGGGCAAAAGTGTTTGGAAAAGTAGATACGTTGGAGACGTATCAGCCAGTGAGGTGAGACACGATGAGCTGCTCGCGTCGGTGATACTGCAGACTGGAAGCACATACATGGCAGGCGAGGTGCATTCTCAATCTGAATCTCATTCTTTGCTAGTGTGTTTAAGTGCTTTTTATATAAAATCTGGTATATTCATCTCTAGCTCTCTGCTAATTTGTAAAGCCATATGTGACCATATCTAACTATTTGGTATAGTCATCTCATCTATACATTCTTTGTCGTATGTATAACTCTGATAATTTGGTACCAAACTGTGGCCAATTTTTTGGTACCGGACCTACTGCTGCCATTGAGATTGAAGAAGAAGATGATGTAGTTATGGCTACACCTGACAGTGGCAAGAAAGTGAGGAGAAAACTGCCCCCTAGAGCTGAGATATGGAACCATTACACGAAACTGAAAGACGACCCCGATCATGCTACGTGCAACTATTGCGGTAGTTTGCTTGCCTGTCATGTGCAAAGGAATGGTACTTCCTCTTTGAATAATCATGTTAGGTTTTGCAAACATCATCCTAGCAAGATAAGCGGCATTCAAACTGAACTTAATTACCAAGACAATGCTGATGGTCCGTTTGGTACTTGTTGGCAATACAATGCAAAAAAATGTTAGGGAAGCATTTGCTCGCATGATAGTCATAGATGAACTACCTGTTGGAAATATGTCCTAGAGGCAATAATAAAATGGTTATTATTATATTTTCTTGTTCATGATTATTGTGTATTGTACATGCAATAATTGTATTAACCAGAAACCGTAATACATGTGTGAATACATAGACCACAACATGTCCCTAGTAAGCCTCTAGTTGACTAGCTCGTTGATCAATAGATGGTTATGGTTTCCTGACCATGGACATTGGATGTCATTGATAACGAGATCACATCATTAGGAGAATGATGTGATGGACAAGACCCAATCCGAAGCATAACACAAGATCATGTAGTTCGTTTGCTAAAACCATTTCTAATGTCAAGTATCATTTCCTTAAACCATGAGATTGTGTAACTCTCGGATACCGTAGGAATGCTTTGGGTGTACCAAGCGTCACAACGTAACTGGGTGGCTATAAAGGTATACTACAGGTATCTCCGAAAGTGTCTGTTGGGTTGGCATGAATCGAGACTGGGATTTGTCACTCCGTATGACAAAGAGGTATCTCTGGGCCCACTCGGTAATGAATCATCATAATGAGCTCAACGTGACTAAGGAGTTAGCCATGGGATCATGCGTTACGGAACGAGTAAAGAGACTTGCCGGTAACGAGATTGAACGAGGTAGCAAAGTTTGGTACGGAGGTACCAAAGTGATCCCAGTATGGAACACTGGACAGCGGTCAAGAATATCCTCAAGTACCTGAAAAGGACTAAGATATGTTTCTCGTTTATGGAGGTGCCGAAGAGCTCGTCGTAAAGGGTTACGTCAACACTAGCTTTGACACAAATCTGGATGACTCCAAGTCACAAACCAGATACATGTATGTTTTGAATGGTGGGGCAGTTAGTTGGTGCAGTTGCAAGCAAAGCGTCATGGTCAGATCTACATGTGAAGCCGAATATATAGCTCCTTCGGAAGCAGCCCGGGAAGGATTCTGGATGAAGGAGTTCATCACCGACCTAGAAGTGATTCCCAACGCGTCGGGCCGATGACTCTCTTCTGTGACAACACTGGAGCTATTGCCATTGCCAAGGAGCCCAGTTTTCACAAGAAGACCAAGCACATCAAGCGCCGCTTCAACTCTATTCACTACAAAAAAAGACACATCCATGACATTTTGGGCCGAACGAATTTTTTTCCTGTCATACATATGACACTTCTATGACAGAAAATGGGCTTTTCGTCCTAGGCGGGCGGGAGACGCAGCTGCATGACATTCTTTGGGGCGTCCATGACGGAAAAAAACATGGTAGAAGCGAGGGCGAGGAAAATTTCGGGGAGTTCCCGGTTACGGTGGGTGGTCGGGGGCCGAGCGATGCGC
This sequence comes from Aegilops bicornis, assembly GCA_021605145.1. Lineage (NCBI taxonomy): Eukaryota > Viridiplantae > Streptophyta > Magnoliopsida > Poales > Poaceae > Aegilops > Aegilops bicornis. The sequence continues at coordinate 652,493,351 of CM038674.1, forward strand.
TGCTTTCTCGTACACGTCTGCTGCGTGTGCGAGGTGTTGGCTCTAATCGAACTCGAAGCGAGGTGTTGGGCTCTAATCGAACCCGGCGATTGCCTTTGCGAAGCTACGTTCTTGAACCCGGTAGCGATTCGCCCGCTCTGCTGCTAACTGAAGCCGATAGATGCTGCCTCTCTGGATGAACAGTGAGCGTTGCCGGGGGGGGGGGGGGTTGGATGAACAGTGAACGGTGGGAGTGGATGAACATGACCCGTGGCGTTGCCTCTGGATGAACAGGACCCCCATCGATCAAGCCGGTTGGGGCTGGATGAACAGGACCCCGTGGAGGGCTGGATGAACAGTAGACAGTGGAGGGGTGGATGAACAGTAGCCCGTGGAGGGGTGGTTGAACAGGAGCCCGTGGAGAGGGGTGGTTGAGCGAGAGCCGTGGAGTAGCGCGCGGTGGAGGCTGGATGAACAGGAGCCCGTGGATGAACAGTCGCAGGTGGAGGCTGGAGGAGGTCGATGGTGGATGAACAATAGCACGTGGAGGCTGGAGGAGGTTGACGGTGGAGATGAATAGTATCCTGTGGAGTCCCGTTTTGCGTTACGCCACACCCCTCCCGATGAACAGGACCCCCATTTCGACCGTCGCGCTCCAACACAATTCTGTTTTGTCCGTTTTGTGGTACGCCACACCCCTCCCGATCAACAGGACCCCCATTTCGACCGTAGGAGGTCCGTTTCCTCCGTTTTGCGGTACGCCACACCCCTCCCGATGAACAGGATCCCGTTTCGAACGTGGCCGGTCGAACACAAGGCCGTTTCCTCCGTTCTGCGGTACACCAGGCCTCGTTTCCATTGCCTATTCCGTCCAAGCCCTCCTGATGAACACGACCATGCATTTCGTTTCGACCCAGCCGGTTGGCTCCCCATGAACACGCCGACGACGCTGTTTCTCCGTTCCGACCCAGCCATGTACACGAGCCCTGGCCGTACGCATATATGCGCGAGTAGGCGTTCGAGACCCCGCCCGTATGTACACTGGCCGTTGTACGTGCGCGCCTCTACTACGACACGTGCGCGCCTCTACATCGACCAGTATATATGTACGTACACGTTCGCGACCAGAATGACAACGCTACATACGCTTCGACCAGGTGGGTCCCGACTGTCAGGCACTTCCTTACGTGCGAAGATGTAGCTGGAGGGTCCCATCGGTCGAGAACCGTCGTTTTGCCGGACGCACTTCCTTGCGTGCGAAGATGTAGCTGGTGGGTCCCAGCAGTCAGGGGGGAAACATTTTTTCGCTAAATAAGGTGGCCCATCCGGTGGGTCCCTGCTGTCAGGTGGATGAATAATTATTTTGCGCGTAATAAGGAGGCACTTCCTTGCTGCGACCGTGGACCCAGCTGTCAGCCTCTCCACGTACAGTCCACTTCAGATGCATGTCGGTCGTTGACCATGTTGACCAGGCCGCGGTGAGAGCACCAGGGCGGTGGACGACGGCGAGGCCTAGGAAGGGAACGAGACGGATGCTGGGAAGACGCGGTAGTTGTTTCCCACGCGAAGGGGAGTACGACTGTACGATGGTTTACTGGTTCGTCTGCCGTCGCCGGAGAATAACAACAGGTGTGGGTCAGTAGAGGGATGGCTAGGCCAGCGATGGGAGTACGGTGGGGCGGTGAGGCCTGCGCGGCAGCACAGCCGGCCGCGGGGAGGAGGGAGCAGGCAGTCCCGCCGGCGCTTGTTTGAGTGGCTGGAGCAGGAAGAGCAGAGATTGAAGAAGCACGACGGCCGTTGGATGGAAATCCAGCAGTCACTGCTTGTGCGTCAACCTTTTTTTAGGAAAGCCTCAAATCTATGGAAAACATCATACATCCCATCTGCCATTATTTCTAATAATTTACAGCCCATTTGCTAATTCTTAAGGTTTTTTGGAGCCCATATTCTTTTGTTAGCATTACTGCCCATATTGTGGCCTTGGTTAAAAATTATACGAAATTTTGCATATTTCAAAAGCGGTCCGAACTGTTTTTAATCCCGAAATTTCGAGTCACATTCAAACTGATTTTAAAAATAAATGTATATCAATATAAAGTCCAACAAATTGTCCACGCATAAAAACCAATGCAATTTAAAATCTCGAAATGAAAAAAAGAAATTTGAAACTAATTGCCGGTTTGATGTGTTTTAAAAATGTACAACCCATTTCTCATTACTGATAGGCCATTTTCTCGGCCAGCCGAATGAAGCTCTCCTCGACTTGAAAGATTTGCAGCCCAACAGGCCTTACAAAGCGACTTACTTGGCAAATCACAAAAAAACTGGGCTATGGCCGTGGACCCAGCTTTCAGCCTCTCCATGTACAGTACTCTTCCGATGGAAGTCGATCATTGACCACATTGACCACGCCGTGCTGAGAGCACCACGGCGGTGTACGACGGCAAGGCCTAGGAAGGGGACAACACGGAGCCGGGGAAGACGCGGCAGTGGATGCCCACGCGTAGAGAAGTATGAGGGTTCACTCGTTCGGCTGCGGTGTGAGGCTGTCGTCGCCGCAGAATAACAGGTGGTGTGGGTAAGTAGAGGGATGGCCTGGCCAGCGGCAGGAGTAGTAGGGGGCGGTGAGGCCTCCGCGACATCACAGCCGGCCACGGGAGGCAGGAGCAGGCGGCACGACCGGCGCTGCTTTGGGCGGCTGGAGCAAGAAGACCAGAGGTTGAAGAAGCACGATGGCCGTTGGATGGACATCGTACGGTCAATGCAGCTAGAATCGTTCATATTGACTAAGTTGACAAAGCCCTCCGTCCCCGTAAACTTAGTGGGCCCAGCTGTTAGCCTCTCCACATACAGTATACTTCCGATGGAAGTCGTTCCTTGACCACATTGACCACGCCGAGTTCCGTTGCATGCATGCGTCCATGGGCGTGGTGCGTCCCCACTGTCAGCCTCTCACGTACAGTCATCTTTGCAGTGATAGCCTGGCCGACGGTGGGGTAGCGCTTCACAATGATGCGTGCTAAGCAGAGCCGCTAGCCGCCGGAGGCCGGACTAGGCGGTCTCGGTGACGCTGGAGGAAGAAGACGAGAGATTGAAGGTGCATGCCGGCTGTTGGATATAAATCCAATGGCTGTAGATGTCACAATCATTTGTTGACCAAGTTGACAATGCCCTGTGTAGGCTTCGACCTATTGGCCCACATGTCAGCATGCAAAAATGTGGCATATATTGAACCCATGTTTTCTAGAATGTACAGTCCATTTGCTGGGCTGGGTGAACAAATAATTTCGCGTCAATCAGGCCCATTTATATTTTCTAAGAAATCCTAGCCCATTTGCACTTCCTTGAAATACACGAATTAGCTGGGCTCGTTATATTTTCTAAGAAATCCCAGCGCACGTATACACGAATCCCAGCCCATGTCGAGAAGCACTAGCATTGAGTGAGGACCTGGAGCTGGAAAGAGTACATATTTCTACTGACTGTCTGAGAGTCGTCCGGGAAATCGAAGCACCAAAGAACCTTGGTGGACATTGTATGGTGTTTCATGAGATCAAAGAACAAAGCAATTTATTTAGGGCTTGTCTTTTTAGTGATGAACAACGCGAATGTAATGAGGAGCCTCATAGACTAGCACGTATGGCTACGTCTCTTGATATAGGTAGGCATGTGTGGCTTCATGCACCACCTGCTCATTTATGTATCCCTGTAAGCATTGAACTTAGGCAATAAAGTGCGCTGTGATTCTAAAAAAAATGTTGGGCTCGTTATATATATAATGTTATGTTAGAAGGAGCAATTAATATCAAAGAATAAACCAAAGAGGCACATTTTTTATATATAATTAACAAATTAACGAGTTATTGCTCAAAATAAAAATGAGCGCGTTATTATTAAATTGGTCCTTAAAATCTTCGCAAGCTTTTGTACGCAATCACTAGGATTTTCCTTGCCCGCGAGTAAAAAACAACCAGGATTTTCCTTGCCAACTTCCGTTAAACATTTGCTTTTATTAGTTAATAACACGTGGGATGTTTTTATAATGTATATATAAATCTCTATAAAATATACGGTAATAGTAATAATATAAATATATATAATGTGCTTAGAAGGGAAAACATTAATTGGACACATCATTATTATTCTTATATATAGATAAATAGAACAGAGACCTGCGTTTTATTAAAAAATACATTGGGCTGCCGATCTTTAAGAAAAAGCCCATAGGCCGGTATGGACCTCAAAAAATAAGTTGAAACCACTGTCTCCGTATGTCGTGGGCTACGCATATTAAAATACAAAACCTAGGCCTAGCTGATACTTGTTCGCCCTCTCAGAAAAAATGATACCAGATCCCCGAGCGAACTAGATTAAAGAGGGGGCCGGCGGCACGACTGAAGAAGCACATCAGGAGCGATTTTTTTTCTTTAGTGGATGGCTCTCGATAGCGTTTTTTTACTTGCCTCTGCACCATACAACTTGTATTTTTAGCCTCCCAGTCTGTCGTGGTGGACCAGCAGCCCATTTGCTGGGCGGGCCAATCTACAGAAACCAGCACTTGATTTTTCATCAAGCCCCAAAGACAACGCAGTACTATGTTTGTTTTGAGGCCGAAAACATTACAGCAGGGGTTCATCAGGGGAGAGGGGAAGACAGAGTAATAAAAAGATTAAAAAGAGCTGATGTGCCGTTGCTACCCTAACAAAGCAGGTGCAATTCTTCTCAGGAAGAAGGTGTGCCGTTGACACCAACACGTCACATACCCCATAGTAGGCATACTAACATGTTCACACACAAATACAACAGAAAAGGTAAACATTCGTATCAAACTCAGGTTCACATGACACGTTCATATTCATAGCCAACATTCACTATCAACAACTCAAAAGATTCATATATACACAAGCTCAAAGATATCTATGCATCCAAATGATTGATAGATCACACGACAATATTCATGCATAATTCACAAAAAGATTCAGATATACACATGTTAAGTATGTTTATGCATCCAAATGATTGAGATCACAGCCAATATGATCCATGGACGAACTTCAATTACCTAGGGTACAGACTGGTAAATGGTGTTCAATCGGAGGTACTTCTTGCTAAAATTAGTTCTTGTACGAGTAAACTTTTGAGTACATAAGAGGCAGCACAGACAATCTGAACTTTGCTTGTAGGTTTATCCTCAAATAGTGGCCTCGTGTCGAAGCGAGGTTTGAGCAACTTGGACACTACTTTCATCCAACTAGTTTCTTGGCTCATCTTGGTCCTGTAGCTCTTGAAATTCTACATTGCGCATTTAGAAAGGAGGCGGTTGAGAAAATGAACCACCCAATTTTTTTTTGCAGTTCAACTGAAATGGAGCATCCCTAGCGTGCAGACTGATTAAGTGCCAGATGAATATACGCGTCAACCAACTTGTCTGGAATATTTAGACTCCATGCCATACAGTTCGCTACCTTATCTGCCGATAACCAAAAGGCACAAGTTGGGACCAAAAACTGGACTGTTTTCTTCTGGGCTATGCGCCAAGCAATATTTTTGCCGTTCACTTTCCTAATACTTGGGAGTTTGACAACTGGCTGACGCCGGTTGATACTCTAATGAAAATAGGCACTTCTTGTCAACATCGATGCTTGTCTGAGTGAACTTTGGAGTACATGGCAGCAGCATAAGTATCTGTCCATCTGATCATTTTGTGCAGTTCTACTAAAATCACCCAATGCAATGATGCCTGCGAGTTCAGGCTCCAAGTTACTCCTTTATAAAATCAGCAAACAGTAGCACAATACCAAATTACCAATACATGACAAGCACAATAATCAGGATAAAAACCAGTACCAACCTATGTGAGGTAGCATATCAATTACTATTTCCTTTCACTAGAAGTCGAGATAAGCGACTGACAGGAAACAAAGGAAGCAAGCAAGCTGAGACAAAGCGACTGACATGAAGGGAAGGAAGCGGTCGAGGCAATGAAGCACCCAAAGTTTTTGTGCAGTTCCACCAAAATCGAGCATCCCTGTTGGCACATATATTGAGAGAGTGAGATTCTTTGTAATAGTGGGACTAGTTGATGAAACATACACTAACAAATAGAAGCACCCTCATTATCTTAATGGGTAAAGTTAGCAACATAGTAGTCTTGCTTAAAGAGAGGTATTAGCTTATTTAATCAGTGCCAATTAGCTCAACACTCAAAACATTGCCATGTATCATAGGTTGCAAAACTTTAACGTGCAAAGATAAAGGAGTTTCTCATGACAGTAGCAACACAATAGCATAATACATATATAGGTACAACAAACTAATATGACTAAAGGCCTTAGGCTGGTACCAACCTGAGCAAAATATGCTTATTCAAGTAATTCCAGAAGAGATGATAAAGCACTCACTGGAATCACTCAATAGTATATATTTTTGTGCACTTCAAATGTATGGTTGAAATAACTCTTGTTTACCAGTGGTGAGATTATATTGAAAGATTATCAAGAACTTCTAGAAGAGTTAAAGCACTGGTTGGGATACAATTCATTGTATTCTCTAGTGCGGTTCCACTAAAATGTACGATTGGCACAACATGATCCCTGTTTGCACAAGTAGGAAAAAGGTGAAACCTTCATTAGCTTAGTGAGAAAGGATAGAAAGACAATAGCATTATTATGTCATGACACTACCAAGATTCCCTCCCTGCTCCACCACATGATTCACCTCCAGGTACATATATACACATACCTGATTTAACATAGGGTGCTACTAAAGATTTGTTTAACTCTGACGGGAAAATTAGGCATCAATAAATTAGTGCTACTTAAGCACTCCTGATTAATTAAGTGACCTTGTAGGAGAGACGACAGAAGTGGAAGGGCTCCCTGGAGGATCGTCTCACATGTAATGGAGACATTGCCGGAGCCCTTGAATGGCCTCGACTGAGGCCTCAGCTTCAGCAAGATCAACTTGGCACTGTTGATCGTGTAGAGCTGGGTCACACATGCATCCAGAATCCGGCTAATTAGTATGATGTGTCGTTAAGCCAAGTACTACTATGCTGCATTTCTCTATCTATCTCTACTCTATTATCTATTACTCTTATACTCTTACAAAAAATCGATTTGGTGATCTTGTTGTTTAGTGCATCTTGATGTTATGTGCAACGAACGAGCATCTTGCTAGTCTTCCAAGTAAATTAAGACTAGTAGCAACACAACAATACAACACCACTAGCAAGATGTCAGGATAACATAGGATGCACTACTAGGAAAAGGCCTACTAATGGCGCACCTAATTTGGCCATTAATGGCGCATTAGTGGTGTGCCATTAGTGCCACGCCATTAGTATATTTTACTAATGGCGCACCACTGGTGCGCCATTAGTATCTGGTATACTAATGGCGGACCTCGAATCGCCATTAGTATATACAACAGTCTTGACATTAGTATGCCTCCGAGGGGCCATGTATACCCAGTGCTTTGGCATACTAATGGCGCACAACAACAAGATGCGCCATTAGTAACCCGGCATACTAATGGCACACTGTTTAATGATGCACCATTAGTATCCTTTGGCATACTAATGGCGCCTTTATGATGTGATGCGCCATTAGTATGAATATTAGGTTTTTTTTATTTTTAAATTTTCTGTTTTTTGCACAGGTTACAAAATGTATAATTGGACAAAATATAGACAGCACACATCAACAACAGATTCATCGAATACAATAGAAGATTAGTCTCTGAATACAATTCATCATATTAGTCTCCGAATACAATTCATCATATTAGTCTCCGAATTGAAAAGACCGAACAAAGATAGAACATTATATTACAAGTCTCGAGACCGCCAGTAGCGAGTTTGTCTTCACATTACAAGTCGATATCGATCATCTAAACTACCATCACATAGAAGAGAGCTGCGATCATCACGATGAGCATCATCACGATGAAACTCGTCTTCATCCGGTTCCTCCAACGCTCCCTCCCATCTCCCGCAAGATAGCGGGCGTATCTAGATTCGGCCTCGGCCCTAGTGGTGTACCCTTTGTAATCTGTTACCGCTGAATCGGTGAACCTGTCTCCGACACTCCTCCCGATCGTCGTAGACTCCGGGAACCTTACCCTTGTACCACGACATCTGACGGCATCGCTATGCACTAGCCAAAGCAAGCGTTAGTACCAATTCACAGACAATACATAAGCAATATATAAGTATGCAGCAGAGCGATCGGAAGAAAAGCAAGACATTAATAGCATCGATTACATCTAAGTTGAACGACTCTAAAACCAAAGAGACATACTACATGTTCATTAAAGTTTAATTACAACATGAGCCAATCGATGTTTGAGAACTAGACACAAGATCATTGATTTCGACTCGACTCAAGGGACCGGGCGTGGATGAAGCCACCGTCTATCGTGGGAGTCATGAAATAACGGGCGTTGTCACCGCATTTGTAGCATTGTGTCAATGTATCCTTTGTTGGACGGTTGATTTACGAGGTAGAACTGCCCGAGGTACGAAGGACATCTTGATGGATGATTTCCGCAAACTCCATTTGGATGCGAAAGAATTCTTGTCTCGATGTCCGCGTCTGGATTGCCGACACGCTCGCGGCCCAATCTTTGAGTTTACTCGATAGCAGAAGTTGATGATGGTCCCGTACGATCGCCCGCATGTGATGGATGGTGTAGTAGGCACCCTTCTGACCGCCAGGCGGCTGCTTGACTTACATAGATCTAGCTAGGCCATAAAAAGTGCATGTGCACATTGTTGTAGGGAGAACAACATAAATATAGCTTCCCCCTTACTTACCTATCAAAACAAGGTAATTTAACCACTTAATTTGAATGAATCTATGGTGGAAATGAGGTGTAAAAGAGGAGGCACCCGAGACAAGGAGGAGGTGGAGAGAATGAAGTGGGGAGAAAGTGAGTGTGGGTAGGAGAGGCTGTCCAAAATATCTTGTTGCTGCCGACTTACTAATGGCGCACCAACTCTAAATGCGCCATTAGTAATCCAAGTTACTAATGGCGCACCTTCTGGTGGTGCGCCATTAGTAGTTTTGCAAAAAAAAACCATACTAATGGCGCCTTTGTTCACGATGCGCCATTACTAGTTTAAACTAGTAATGGCGCACGGTGGAACAAAGGCGCCATTAGTAGTTTTGCAAAAAAAGGAATAAAAATATAATAAAAAAACAACATTAGTGGCGCACTTTCTGACAGGTGTGCCATTACTAGTTACAACTAGTAATGGCGCCTTTGAGTCTGAATCGCCATTAGTATGTTTGGACGAGCACTAGTTAAATTTTTTTTTAAACTAATGGCGCACCTTGGGCCAGGTGCGCAATTAGTAGTTTCAACTCTAATGGCTTATCAGAAGGTGGTGCGCCATTAGTATATACTAATGGCGCACCGCTTGTCTGGTGCGCCATTAGTGTCAATCCCATCTATAGCCCTTTTTCTAGTAGTGATGGTACCATCGTGTGATCTTCTTCATTTCCTCCTCCTCCTCCTTCTTCTTCTTCTTCTTCTTCTTCTTCTTCTTCTTCTTCTTCTTCTTCTTCTTCTTCTTCTTCTTCTTCTTCTTCTTCTTCTTCTTCTTCTTCTTCTTCTTCTTCTTCTTCTTCTTCTTCTCCTTCTTCTTCTTCTTCCTCTTCATGCTCTGTTTCTCTTTCTCCTCACCAGTTGGTGAAACCAAGTACATGATTGGCCTTCTAGTTCAGAATTGGTTTTGTCAGTGAGGGAGTACAAGTGTACTAATAAAAAAACAACATTATTTTCTCATGGCAGCCGGAAAATAGAGATGAACACATGCATTAAATATCATTCTTACCTAAAGGAAGGTTATGGCGCCAATATGGATGATGAGGATTGGAACACAGATCTCCCTTTGTGCAGTTCCACCGAAATGAACCAACTGTTCCATTCTGACATTCCAGTTAAACAGCACAAAAGTCACTTCTTTTAAGAAGAGTTTTGTGCAGTGCACCAAACACTACTAGGAAAAGGCCTAATAATGGCGCACCGGTTTTGCCTACTAATGGCGCACTACCGGTGCGCCATTAGTAGCACGCCATTAGAATTGTTTAATAATGGCGCACCACTGGTGCGCCATTAGTATCTGGTATAATAATGGCGCTTTTGGCGATGCGCCATTAGTATGTAACTCCATGCGCCATTAGTATGCCTCCCGGGGCCATATGTAACCATGTGCTTTGTCACACTAATGGCGCACTCTGCCTTGATCGCCATTAGTATCCTTTGGCATACTAATGGCGCACTCTATGATCGCCATTAGTATGAATATTTGGTTTTTTTTTGCTTTTCTGATTTTTGCACAGGTTACAAAATATATTATTGGACAGAATATAGACAGCAGCACACAGCAACATCAGATTCTTCGAATACAATAGAAGATTAGTCTCCGAATACAATTCATCATATTAGTCTCCGAATACAATTCATCATATTAGTCTCCGAATTCAAAAGACCGAACAAAGATAAAACATTACAAGTCTCAAGACCGCGAGTATCGAGTTTGTCTTCACATTACAAGTCGATATCGATCATCTAAACTACCATCACATAAAAGAGAGTTGTGATCATCACGATGAGCATCATCGCAATCAAACTGGTCTTCATCCGGTTCCTCCAACGCTCCCTCCTCTCTCCCGCTAGATAGCGGGCATATCTAGATTCGGCCTCCGCCCTAGTGGTGTACCCTTTGTAAATGTTACCGCTAAACGGTGAACCTGTCTCCAACACTCCTCCCGATTAAATCGTAGACTCCGGGAACCTTACCCTTGTACACGACATACGGCGACATCTCTATGCACAAGCCAAACAACGAGACAATACATAAGCAATATGTAAGTATGCAACAAAAGGATCGAAGAGAAAAGCAAGACATTAGTAGCACGATTCATGGTCCTACTAATAAATAGCATCGATTACATCTAAGTTGAACGACTGTCCAAACCAAAGAGACATCTGAATTCATTAAAGTTTAATTACAACATGAGCCAATCAATGTTTGTAACTACACATCACTACTTTCGACTCGACTCATCGGACAGGAGCGTGGATGAAGCCACCGTCTGTCGTGATGGTCATGAAATCGCGGTCGTTGTCACCCTGCATTTGTAGCATTCCATCTATCTCATTGCTGGACGGTTGATATCTCGAGGTAGAACTGCTTGACGTATGAAGGACATCTTGATGGATGATGTCCGCAAAGTCCGACTGGATCTGAAAAGAATTCTTGTCCGAGGTCCGCGTCTGGATTGCCGACAAGTTCGCGGCCCAATCTTTGAGATTATCACGGTAGCGAAGTTGATGATGGTCCCTTACGATCGCCCGCATGTGATGGAGGGCGTAGTAGGCATCCTTCCGATCACAAAGCGGTTGCTTGACGCAGCAGAACTTCAGACATTGTGTGAGAACATGTGCTTGCCGTGCTTACGAACAGTCCTGGTGAAGGTGCCTCCAGATTTGGCATAGCCGGGAGAACATCATCAAGAACTTTCTTGACATTTGTGTAGTCTATCTTGGAGTTACGGTTCGAATTGAAATACGTGGCCATGGAATATTTCGGGCTTAAGAGGATGAGTGTGCAATGTGTGTCCTTTGCACAGAATCTGAAATGTTAGAAAAAAAGAACGATCGAAATCTAAGAAATCATATGTTACGGTAGCGGTTAAGGGATGACTTACTCGGAAAGTAAGCCACAAGGAAGTTATCCTTATCTGGGTTTGCGAATGACGCCTTCGAGGTGTGAAATCGTAACTTGGCGGTCCCAGTAGCTGCTCAAGTGCTTAGCACGCATGTAGAAGGGTCGACTATCACGATGTCCGGGTCTTGTCTCTAATGATCCGCATCTCCATACTCGGCGAAAACAGCCCGAGCGAAGGTGCGGTGCAGCAGATGAAGGTTAAACATAGCAAAGATGTCATCAAACCGCAGGATGATCGTACCCCCGATGTCGCCATCCACAAAGCCCTTGCCCTCTGGCACCTTGGCCACGAAAACCGGGTATGCCACATCCTTCTCTCTAAGACGCCGCTTCTCCACAGAAAGAACACATCGTCACAGACTCCGCATAGCACCGGTTGCAGCATTCAGCATATTTGGCGGTAGCATCGCCCTACCCGCCACATGCACCCTCCTCGAGATATCCTTAGGTGAAGGTGGCCCATCCACGAGCACGGATCGAACTTCGGTGCCGGCTGGCTCACACGGCGCCCTTGTTAGTCTTCGTTTCCGTCCCTTCTTCTTGATCTCCTGTAGTGGGACCGAGTTTTGCTCACAGACCGCCTTCTTGGCGTGTTGGGGCTGATAATATTTCGCACCTCAGCTATCTCGAGGCTCGGTGAAGGCGGGAGGCTGGGCGTCTCACGAGAACTGAACGCCCGGGCAGCGCCTATTGCAATTGGGTTTCTCCGCCGTACCAGCTAGATTGCGGTCGTCTTGGTTGGGTTCTTGACGAAGAGGCCCGCAGAACTCGTCAGCGTACCCATGTTCGGCAAAGTACTTATCGACTTTGGTAAATGTACCGTCGTCGTTGTCGTCGTCGTCCGGATCCTGTGCCATAGGGCTGTCCGGATCCTGTGCCATAGGGATGTCCGACATAGGGATGTCTGGCAGGTCCGGTAGCGTTGCGGCGTTCTTGCCATGGCTTGGCGCCGGCACGACTGGCGGTCTTGTCTGTGGGGTGGTGTCCCCCGCCCCCAAACGAATCTGGCTCTCCGGCCAAAGCAGCGGCCAGTTCTGCAGTGCTGAGGGTCATCTCATCTTCTTCGTCGGCCCCAGCGGGTCGAACCGGAGGTAACAGCTCGTCGCAGCCTGGCAGCACCCGAACCACTTCAACTCTATACAATGTGGGTGGCATCGGATTACCGTGGAACATGCGATTGCCCGGTTGAACGATTCTGCCCTTGGCGACATCGACCAACTCGGCGCCCACGAAGTGCAGAAGAGTGCAAGGAACGTCGGCGGTGCCCTGCGAAAACATGTACTGGCGTCGGGGATGCCGATCAAAACAAGGAGATGAAGTCATCGGCCGAGAGGCTGAGTTACCGTGATGCCGTCGAGCTCGGGTAATGTCGAGGCACCGCCAACGGCGGGCGTGCAACTGACGGAGGGGGCGCTTGCTGGCGAGGTGCCGACCGGCGTACACCCGGGTGCATTAAGCTCCAATGCCCGTGCCGGCGCCGGAGACACGAATACTGCCTCCGCCGGAGACACCAATGGCGCCACCGCCGGAGACACCAATGGCGCCGACGGAGACACCAATGGCGCCGCCAGCATCTTTGTCGCGATTCTTTGGCCGTGAAAGCTGGGAACCGGGGAGGCCCTGATGGCGCCCGCAATCCACGTCGTCAGCCCATGAATCAACGTAGGCACCATGGCGTTGAGCTTCATTCCCAGTTGTTGTTCCACTTGCTCTTGGACAAGCTCCGGAATCCGCGCCACTTGTGCCTTGAGTGCTTCAACCTCGCGCGTTCGGCTTTCCGAGCTGGCCTTTTTCTCCTTCCGCACACCAGTGGTATAGTATGACCCCCATTTTGTGGACAAGCCTTTGCCGACAACACGACCAGCTGACGTCGGCTTAGTGAGATTATCCTTGCTTTTCATTATGTTCAATGCCCTATTTAAAGGGGTGTCGAAAGGGGAGCTCTGAGACGACCCCGCCATCGCTTTCAGTTTAAATGCGAAAAGGCGTGAACCATTTAGAAATATTGGGGATTAATTAGAGTGCAACCATATGGAGCTAATTACGCGGGGTGTATTCCTTACCAGAACAAGCTCAAGCGCCCTGGTCTTCGGATCCATGGTAAGCTCCTTTGTTATCGGGTCCTCCTTGTACCGGGCCCTGACATAGTTCCTGGCCTTCTTGTTACCGCTGTATTTCTCGAAGCGGGGCGGTAGGCCTTGCTCGGCACGCTCCGCGTCCTCCTTGTCCCATATAGGCTCCGCCACTCTGTAACCGTCGGGACCGAGTTTGTGTTCCCCTAAGTTCAACTCCCGCATTTCTTTCCCCCACTGACTTGATTCGGAGGTTGCACTGGTCGAGCACTTGATCTTGAACTCCTTGTACTCATCTTTGCTCATCAAAGGATATTTCGCCTTGATCTTCTCATAACTATCACCTTTATCAATCATTTTCTTCACTGCTTCTCCAAGTAGACAGGCCGTGCTCATCTTCGTGAGGGCGGCACTGTTCACTTTATTCCCCAGGCGTGTGTTTTCAAATTCGGCGGGGAACTTGTATCGTTAAATGCGGCTTCGTGAAGAGGAGGTTGCATAAATTCCCTCGGTCCTTATGCCTAAGGTTCTCGGTGTTGATCGAGGCGGTGCTCGGAGAATGCACCCGAGCTGAACCGAGTACCCCTTGACTATATGTTTGGGCTCCGTTGGATTCCCGTCGGAGTCCAATTGAGTGAATTCCTCCTTGACGGTGCGGAGCGCATTCGGACGCCGGTCCTTCCTTTGCTTCTTCGATTGGTTGCCATCTGTGTGTGCGCTGCCATCATCAGTGGTGGCATCCTCGGCGGCACCATCAGTGGTGTCATCCACAGCGCCACTAGGGGTTGTGTAATAAGGATCGGTGTCTTCCGCGGCGTCCTCATAGCGGTGAGGTTGTTCCTCCATCTCCTGGGACAGCTCCCAGAATTGCTTGCCGCCTGAACCACCGGCCTCATCGTTGTGGGCCATGTTTTGCTCTAAATAGGAAAATAGTTTGCTCAAAAAGTTGGTTATTGTCAAGGAAGAAGATCATGGTCTCATCATTTAGGGTTTGTCGACACCGAGGCACCCTAAAAGCCTAAGCTTTCATCATTTAGGGTTTGTCGACGCCGAGGCACCCTAAAAGCCTAAGCGTACATCATTTAGGTTCTCATCGACACCGAGGCATCCGGGGCAGCCAAGTTAAGTTTTCATCATTTAGGGTTTATCGATGCCGAGGCACCCTAGGTTGGGCCTAATCACTTGGCACTAATCACTTGGCTCTATTGCCACCTATGGTTTAATACAGCAAGAATAAAGGGGCAGTTGATCCTACTTAATTAAGTACTAAGATACCCCGGCCCATGCGTTAGTAGCAAGTACCTCATATGTCCGATTTTTAGCAAAATCATGCTAAAATTCACGAAAAATTTCAGCATGACCTTTGCTGAAAATAGGACATATGGAGTACCCGAATTTGCGAGCGGAAGTTAATCGACATTCCGGCAAACTCAAGGGCCTCTCGGTACCTGCAAAATCATCACGACGAAGAAGGGCCTCTCAAGGGCCTCAAGCAGCAATGGCGTCTCCAGGACCCCATTTTTTGCTAAATTTCTTTGAGCAACAATCGAGCAGAAAATTCAGCATATTTCTATACAACAACACCGTAAAGATGAAGAACAGTTCTCTGACAGCCCATTTATATACAATAGCATCTTTGGTCATACCAATTTCTGAAACAATTCAAAGATGAAGAAATTAACTATGTATAGTTTATTCTTTTGTACCAGGAACTATTTTAGTTTATTATTTATTGTACCAGGAGGAATATAACAATCTTTTTGGTATATATCCTAGTTATACTACTGCAGGAAAGGAGGATCATCATACACATATATATGTGCATAAAAATCATAAAATTCAAAATCACTTGAAACCTGATCACTCGGACCACACCACATGCCACAGATACATAGTACATAGAGTTGACAATTCAGTTGCAATCATGTAGTAATGGATTATTCTACCTAGCAGGTTGTTGGAAATGGATTGTTCTACCTAGCAGGTTGTTGGAAATTCAGTTGCTTTTTTCATTAGGGCTGGCAACTTACATGGTCAAATTTCAATTAAGATTATCTATTGGTTCAAGATCGGCAACAAGACTTGTTCTACAAAATCAATTATCTATTGAGTAGTTCTTGTGCTCATCCAGTAGCAACATCTTTCATACATGATCAGTAGTCATGTACCAAATTTTTATTTAAACTGAATTTGCAAATCACCAAGAGCTCTACTAGTTTCAGACTAGATTTACACTAAATACACTAGAGTATTTGACCAGCAGTCGATTACATTTACACTAGACTGAAGAAATTGCTGCATCACTAGACTGAAGAAATTGTGTTGTCGATTAGGGACTGAAGAAAATGTGTTGCAGATTTTGATTTGCTTGCGATCTTGATTAACTCCATAGAAGAGTTTTGTCTTGATTCGATTAATCGACAATAGTAACAGCTTGTTCTAACGGACAACAATTTCAGAGTACTACTCCAAAATCCTCCTAGTTGTAGCTCACCTAAATGGTTGAATTCAAAGAACTACAGTGGCCTTGGTGATTGAGAGCTTAAAATTTCCAACAATCTGAACAAACAAAGTAAAAAAGGATCAGTATCTCATTTCAGCTGATTTATTCTTCATAAGCATAGGCTTTGTTTGTTGGAAACTAGCCTGTGAAACTGAAATTTAACAGTAAACTGAATTTTAAACTGAGTACTGGAGTAAACTTGCTGGAGTACAAATTTATCAACGGGCCATATATCGATAACATCTGAAATCATGCATTGGTGCAAAGTTGCTCCTGTACACTATAACATATGAAAGATGGAGATCACAGAGTCGCATCTGAAAGAATCGGGGGCGAGGGGGAAGATGGAATCTGGGGCTCTGTACCTGCGGCGGCTGCGGCTGGAGGACGGCGCCGTCGACGAACTCGAGTGCAGGGGCACCGGATGCTCCTCTCGTTGATGGGGGAGGGGAGAGGCTGGAGGCAAACCCTAGCCGCCAAGCGCATGAGTGCTGCAGCTAGGTGGAGTAATCTCTGCCGGAGACGACGGAGCAGGTGGCCGACGTCGTGGTTGGTGAGGAGCAGGTGGCCGGCGTCGTGATTGGTGAGGAGAGCGCGAGGAAGAGCGCCCCGTCCGAGGAGGTGGTTGGTGCCTTGGCGGCCGGCGGCGGCGGAGGCCATGAGGATGTGGAAGAAGGCGCAGACGGCGAGGAGGAGTCCGACAAGGGTCGGGGCGGCGGGGGTGTGGGCGCGGGGGCGCGTGGGCGGCGGGGGTGGAGTCCGGTGAGGGTCGGGGCGGCGGCGTCGTGGGTCGGGGCAGCGCGTGGGTGGATCTGGTGGCGAGGGAGAGAGGGTCGAAGGTGATCTGGCGAGAGAGAGGGAGGATAGCTAGGGCGAGGGTTCTAATGGCGCACCGTCTAGTCGTGCGCCATAAGTATGACTATTCTAATGGCGCACCTCCCCTCGGTGCGCCATTAGAATTTTGTTTTAATCTAGCCCACTAACCATATCTACAACCTAACCCTATCTACAAATGTAACCCACCCACTAGCCCGACTGGTCAGCACGCAGCACACACACCAGGAGGTCCTGGGTTCGATTCCCAGGCTCCCCAATATTTTTTTATGCATTTTAAATGCTGTTTTTATATTTATTTGTGTTTAAATATGTTCAAACTTGTTTAAATCATAACAGTAATATTTTTTTATAAAAACAGTAATAATTTTTTTAGAAAATATGTTCAAATTTCTTACTTGAAAATATCATCGGCGGCGGTGGTGGAGCAGGGGAGGGTGCGGGGATCGAGATCGAGATGGAGGGGGAATCGAGATCGAGATGGAGGGGGAATCGAGATCGAGATGGAGGGGGATCGAGATCAAGTGTCCTCATGAATTCAAAAAGTGCCCATGAAATTTAAAAATATCCATGATATCAAAAAGTGCCCATGAAATACAATCGAGAAATGAAGACTACGATTTAAATACGATCGATCTTAGCTAGCTATCTGTTCACAATCTTCTTGCCCTTCTTTTTCGCAAATGGAGTTCTTCTGTGGAACGGACGTCCTTTAGGTAGGGTGGTCCTGCTTCTTCTTGTGGTGTGTGCTGCTACTTCATAAATAAATGCGTCATGTTCGATCTTGGTCACCGTGCTTGTCGAAGTCTTGCTCATTGGCTACTCCATCCATTCCGATGATCTTCCTTTTGCGTCTCCTCACGGCAAAGGCCCGGGCTTTGGCGGGTCGGTAATGAAGAAGCATTGGTCCACTTGGGAAGCCAGTACCCATGGCTCATTTTTGCGATGGACGTTTGCGCCATGATCTTGGATTTGGCTTTGGGTATAACCATGGTGGTGAAATATCGGTCTTCTTTTAGCACGCTCTTGGCCCATCTGACACGGAACGTCGGCACCTTCTCTCCAGCGTAGCTCAGCTCACAGATCTCCTCGATCCTTCCGTAGTATCTGTCCTTGTCCTTACCGGTGTAGGATTCCATCGTTACCCGGAGTTCGATAACCATCGCTCTTCATGTCCTTGTCCTCGGTGTAGAATGTGTAGCCGTTGATATCGTGACGCCTCATAGGTCATCGAGGTTGTGCTCGGCGCCACCTGTGACAAAGGCGAATATGAGTTGTTCTTCCGCGGAAGAATCTTCATGTAAAGGGTACGATAGAAGCTTCGCTTGAACCAACGCGTGAAACATGATTTGTGCTCTTTGAGTATATCTCCGTCCGCCCTCTGTTGGCCTCGGTCATTGTCGTCTTCTCAATAAAGGTTTTGTGCTCTACCACCCAAGGATCGACCACGTCTATGTGTTGTAGCGCGACTAGGTTTGCTCTTTCAAAGTCGGCGAATCGACCCTCGAAGTCGACATGCATTCCGCGGCGACCCTCACGGTGACCCCATCCAGCGAGCCTACCGAGGTGCTGTTGACGGGCAGACCAGCGGGGTTCTCGATGCCTAGATAATTCGTGCGATGGGAGATGCACTCTTGATCGAGAAAGCCCTGGCTATACTTCCCTCTGGGCGTGACATGTTCCGAACGTATCCTTTGATGACACCATTCATCCTTTCGAGCGGCATCATGCTGTGCGAGGAACGTCGGCCGAGTTGGATGATATCCTCCATGATATGGACCGGCAGATGCACCATAACGTCAAGAATGCGGGCGGAAGTACATCTCAAGCTCGCATAGTATCACCACGATCTCTTCCTGTAGCCTTCGAAGGTTGCCTCACGCCAATCGACTTCGAGAGATGACGTCGAAAAAGTTCCATAGGCCAAATAGCGTTTCACGGACGTGCGCGTCCATGATCCAACGGATTACTGGCCCGGAAATGTCTGCGTCATCATCGACGCGTGACAGTCGTGAGACTTCATCCCGCTGAACTTCTGCTTCGCTGGGTCTAGGTATCTGCTTATCTTCCCCGCGTAACCGTAAGGAAGTTTTACTCCTAGGAGGCAGGTGAAAAACTACTCGATCTCCTCCTGACTTAGAGTGAAGCACGCGGGAGGGTAGTCATTTCTGGTCTTCTTGGCCTTTTTGCCTTTGCGACGACTTTCTGTGTCCTGCTTCGCCTCATCATCATCATCATCATCATCTCTGGCATGTTGAGCAGGGTACCAAGCAGACTCTCGCACACGTTCTTCGTGATATGCATGACATCAAGGCTGTGAGGCCCACGGTGGATCTTCGATGCTGGCAAGTCCGGCTCTGGTGCCTTTTGCTTCTTTCGGCGGTGGGCGGTCTTTCCAATTTTTCAACAGCTCGTCTATTTCCTCGCCGCTCCTCGTGACAGGCGTTTTTGAGTTCGGTTTCACCATCGAACAGATCCTTGCATTTCCTCCACGGGTCATCGTCGCGAAGCCACCTTCGATGTCCCATGAACACGGTTTTCGAAGACCGGGATCTCTATCTAGTCTGGCGATACGTTGTGTCATCCATGCACCTTACGCATCCGTAAAATCCGTGGACTACTTGCCCGCGAGATATCCGTAATCGAGATAGTCGTGCACCGTCGTGAGCGGTCACGACTCTCATAGGGAAATATTCTTTCTCTGCGGCGTCCACGTATTGGCTGGCGTTTTCCACAGCGTGTCTAGCTCCTCCTTCAAAGAGCCCCGGATACAGATTGATGTCGTTCCCTGGTTGTTTCGGCCCTTCAATTAGCATACTCATGTGAATGTACTTCCTCTTCATGCACAACCAGGGGAAGGTTGTACATCCACACAAACACGGGCCAGGTGCTATATGTGCTTCTCTGGCTGCCAAGCGGATTGACTCCATCGGTGCTCGCGCCCAAGACGATGTTCCTTGGATCCTTCCCAAATTCTGGGTATTCGAAGTTCAGCGCTTGCCACTGGCTCGCATCCTTAGGGTGACTCAGCATCGTGTCTTCTTTTATGTATCTCCGGATCAGTTCCGTCATCTTCCGCTTCTTCTCCTCCCGATCCGGCGTGCCACGCAGGAGCTTTGCTACCTTAGGGTCCGCGAAATACCGCTGCAGACGAGGAGTGATCGGAAAGTACCACACCGATTTTCGAGGAGCTTTCTTCCTCTTCTTGTATCGAGTGGCGCTTTACACGGACATATGGTAGACTCCGCGTGCTCGTCCCGATAAATGATGCAATTGTTCATGCACACATGGTATTTCACATGCGGTAAATCCAAAGGACACACGATTTTCTTTGCCTCCTCGAAACTGGTCGGGCACTTGTTCCCCTTGGGAAGACGTTCGTGCCAGAATGACATGTTCGAGGAGGCTCTTCAGATTGCATCTTCGACACGGACATCTTATCTCCGTCTCGTTCTTTTGAAGCATCTCGGCCTTCACGGAGCTCAAAAACCTATTCACGATGCCTTCGGTCGTCGTGCGGACCATGACGCCCAGCGGGTAGAGCAAAAGCGATATTTTAGAACCAAGAAATTTTTGGCATGACCTTCCCTAAAATAGGACCAAAAAGAATGCATAGTGCCAAAATTCTACTTGAAACGGAAATGAATCAACATTACGGCAAAATATTGGCAACTATCGCATTTCAAATACGGTACCTGCAAACACAAACATATATGCAACACCACAAACACAAGCAACACCACAAACATACATAGATCTAGCTAGGCCACAAAAAGTGCATGTGCACGTTGTTGGAGCGAGCTAGGGTGAAAAAAAGTAGATCTACATCATGAAGATAGCTTTCCCCTTACTTACCTATCAAAAGAAGGTAATTTCACCACTTAATTTTGATGAATCTATGGTGGAAATGAGGTGAGGAGGAGGAGGCAGCCGAGACAAGCTTGTAGGAGGAGGTGGAGAGAATGAAGTGGGGAAAGTGAGTGGGTAGGTGGGCTGTCCAAAATATCTTGTTGGTCCCTAGTTACTAATGGCGCACCACCACAAAATGCGCCATTAGTAACCCTGTTACTAATGGCGCACCCGGCAGGTGGTGCGCCATTAGTACTTTTGCAAAAAAGTAAAAAAAAAACATATGTATACTAATGGCGCACTGTGGAAAAGTGCGCCATTAGTAGTTTAAACTAGTAATGGCGCACTTTGGCATAGTGCGCCATTAGTAGGTTTGCAAAAAAGTAAAAAAAAATATACTAATGGCGCACTGTCTTGGTCGTGCGCCATTACTAGTTCTAACTAGTAATGGCGCACTTTGCCATCCTCGCTACCGTTAGTTTGTATGGAAAAATGGGAACACAATTAAATAGTAGTGGCGCACCGTGAGCACGGTGCGCCATTAGTGTGTTCCACACTAATGGCGCACGAGCAACCGGTGCGCCATTAGTATATAGTAGTGGCGCACTATTTACCTGGTGCGCCATTAGAATCAGTCCTATCTATAGCCCTTTTCCTACTAGTGAAAAGGTCACAACAGCAACCAGGTGAATTGGATATCCCTGTTTGTACAAAAAGGCGCAGAGGAACAGTCAGAGTCTCAAACAATTACAGGCAAAAACATTTGGCTAAACTTGTCGTGGCTTATAACAGTGGCATGGCTTCATTTTTACTAGGGACATTAGATTAAGAACAACTAAACATTTGGTATAAGGGCATGGGACAGTGGATGCACCAGCAGTCCGGCACCATGTACGTAAACAGGGGCATAAAGTGGTGACTCATAGTTTGTTACCCCGAGAAACAAACATCCAAGAAACATATCTGGGTTGGTCCCATTTTTGTTCACTCTAGCCACCTACTTCTATGTGTGGATAGAAAATCTAGTCATGGTCATACCACTGTGTACAACGTTACACCTATATTTCCCTTTTCGACCAAGATACCGGTTGGATGACCCGTCTGTACTACTTTCACCCCCTTTCCTTCCTGTTTGTACCAAGTCCGATGTACATAATAAATTCCCCCACCCCCACTTTATTCCTTGTTTGAACCAAGTACTCCCAAGTCCGATGTGTCTAGAACTAAAATACATCTAGATACATCCATTTCAATGACAAGTATTTTCGGACGGAGGGAGTACAAGATTCGACTCCATGAAGTAGCTTTACCTCGAACAATAGAAGAAAAAAAAATACTAGGTGACGTTGGACCATCCGATCGAGAGGGGCTAAGAGGTGGAAAATGATGCACATGCAACGACGTAGCGAGCTAGGGAAGTAGAGCTAAGGCGGTTTCGAACGAAGATATACCTGAAGGTCGTCGGGATGTGGATAGGTGGGCAGCGGGAGGCCGGATCCGCCCCACGTGCAGCAGCAGAAGGGATCGGAGGACCTCCCGCGCCGGCGCTCAGCCAGAGATAACGGTGCGGCCGGCAGTGGGTCTCCTCCCTCGCTGTCGACGACAACCTAAACACTGGCCCTCCTCCCCTTCACCGGCGGAGGGGGATACGTCTGGATCTGTAACCAGCGGTGAGGATAGAGATCTAGTGTTTTTTGAAGGGAGAAAGACAGTGTTACTACCCCTATCTTCTTTAGATCTGGAGAGGATGAGAGTGTGTGAATAGAGCAACCCTAGCAAGCAAGCGCGGAGGCTCCGGCCTATATATACGTAGTGGCGTAGTTTTCCTTTTTCACTCCATCAAAACAATCGTTTAAAATTGTGTACTACTACATGCCGTGTCATGATTTTTTTAGTTGTTGATTGTTTTTTGAGATAGCTACCCGCTTGTTCCAAGTGGTGTTACGGTGTGCCAGGTTGCACTTTGTATCGTACAAGTCTAGTACTACAAGTCCCTCCATTAAATGAACAACCACCCCCTCGTAAAAATTGTGAACAAGCCCACAACTAAAATTAGCGGAAACGTGGGTTGCCCCAACATGCATTATTATTTATATTTTCTACTCCACATGTCATAGACACAAAAATAATGTGTCATAGACACAAAAATTGTGGCAATATTCCCTTAGGCAAGCCAATGTGTGTCTAACAATTTGAGCAACTCAGGTTAGGCAAGTGTGGCAAGTGTGCGAAAAATAATGTGGCAACATAAGATAAACATAGTCACAATCCAAACAACCCCGTAATTTTTTGTGACATGCATGAAAATTTGGTTAGTTAAATTTATAGTCAAAATTTGGCAAGCTGCATCAAATCAACACATGCAAGTATCAAAAGGAAAGTCACGCCATGCATGCATGCGTTGTACTCCCTCCATTTCCAAATATAAGTCTTTTTAGAGATTGCAACAAGTGACTACATACGAAGCAGAATATGTCTACATACGAAGTAGTCCATTTGAAATGTGTAAAAAGACTTATATCGAGTGCAGTGCTTTGATGTGTCGCGTCAACTCGTACAAGACCGAGAAATTTGATTACTACAACGCCCTCTCCCTCGCGGACTGAGCTTCGGTGCCTTAACTGCACCTGCCTTTGGCTGCATGACAGGAGGGCCAACCACCTGTTGGGCCCACATCATAGACGCATAAGCGGGAGCGATAGTAGAAGCTTTCGCTACACGCTATCCCTCCCGCACGAGGTGGACGAACATGCAATAGTGGATTCAATACTGTAGAAGTAGGAGTAACATCATTGTTCGTCTTCTCGAAGAGACGAAGAGCCAAGCGCAACCCGAACGTGGCAGTTGTGAATGCTCGCGTGGTGCGTTGCCTTAGAGCACACATATAGTAGCCAGGCTCTTGCATGAGACAAAATTGCTATTGTTTAACAATTAAACTCCATCATCCATTGGTTGATACTCATTCTGCATAGGTCCACGTGCTTAGCACCGTTTCCTTCTGGGGTCACCAATGTTTATTTGCTAATTAATAGAATTGCTTGCAATGAACTAGCCATTGCAAGTCATTAAAAGCATGCACACCTCTCATCTCTTATTGGTTGATATGTCAAGAAACAAGAAACAAGGTAGAAGTTAATGCACCGCGCCTAAGTGTTTTGGGACTATTTGGTTTTCGTAAGATGACTTACACACCTAGACGGAGGGAGTAGTATAGCCCTGTAAACCGGAAAGGAGTATTTGCCTTTCTAGAGATTTCAACAAGTGACTAGACTACACCGCATGCAACCATGCAGTACTCCCTCCCATCTGGTTTATAGGGCTCAAATCTCAAATCTCATGAACCAAGGCATTTTGCGATTGGAGGAATGTATCTCGTACTACTTTACAAAACTACCCTAATTAAAATTATGCATTAATTACGTAGTTCTCTTGTTTTCCTCTCCGCCTTGGTCACGGTGCATAATATTGAGCACTCCTATATGAGTAGCCGCTCTATCTACATGCAGAACATTTCAAAGCATCCAGGCCCGCATGCCATCCACCAAATCACAGCGAGGTGCTACAGTCGAGACTAACCTGTCACCCCGGTGTGGCCGTTATGACCCGTCATATCACAAAACCCACACCTTTACCAGCAATGGTAAGGTGGCCTCCAAGTTGGACTGGACGAAGCAACCATCATTTCACTGGAATGCTCGTTCAAGCCCTTTCTTCCCTTTCTTGAAGAAAACCTCACTCCAGGCTACTCACTTCTGCCATTTCTCTTCTGTACCGACGAAGGAAAGGTGGGCGAATCAGTTGTGCTGCTATATTTTCATTCCAAGAATCTTCTTTTTGCGAAGCACCGACCGATTCTCACATCATATTCTTTTCCTGTTTTCATTGCGATTGTGGTTTCCTTTCGATTGCTTTTTGTTTGTCAATTCATTGATGGATCCTGGAGCACCAGGCAAAGAGTTGCCGGCGGACAACCCACTGGAGACAGCGATCTCCAGGAAGTGAGCACCGACCAACGAGTTGACCATGTTGGCGGGCCAACCCATGGAGACAAAGAACTCCAAGAAACAAGCACTGGCCAAAGAGTTGAGGACGTTGGCGGACAAACTCCTGAAAGAAAGTTGGAAGAACAGCAAAGGCCCCACCGTGCCTACCCAGAACTCGATTGCCACCTATGTGAGGCTCAAGACCGAGTTTGAGGAGATAGTCGCCCGTTGAGAAGCAGATTCCCCGGCAAGGTGATGGCCCCCATCGAGGATGAGGAGATGGCCCCGGAGGATGAGATCCCCCAGTGAGCTGCACAAGGTAAAAAATAATGGCTTATTACCATAGTTGTGGTTTTTGATTATTTGCAATGTGCTTGCTAATATGTTAGGGTTGTGTAGGTGCCGGTGGACGTCCTTGATGATTTCGATGTCGTGGCCCGTCCTGTTGGCATCTCCCCGGAGATCGATTCCGATGCCGCTGTCCATCCTGTGGACATCGCCCTAGAGATCGATTCTGATGCCGCGGTCAGTCCTGTGGACATTGCCCCAGAAATCGATTCCCATGCCGCTGTCCGTGCTGTGGTCATTGCCCGAGAGATTGATGACAAAAAATAGTTGGTCGCGCTAATCCTTCAGGGTAGTTTGCATTGCCCTGTGTTAAATTACCAGAACGATGCGTGTTATCAAACCATCTTAGGGCTAGTGCACTGTCTTGTGTGGGTGAATCTTGCTACTTTTGTTTCATAGTGAATCATGCGAACCCTCTCCGAGTTATGGAATCAGATGTATCCTCACCAGCTTTTGATGTAATATATGGCATGCTTAGATGTAAGTTAGAACTGTTTATCATATCAGCAGGGCTTGTTTGATGATTCTTGGTGTTAGTAGGCTAGCTACTGTGTGAGCTATAATACTTGCAAAACACTCACCGATCGATTAGACAACAACCCTCGCTCGTAAAATTGTAGGCTTAGCAGTCGATCAGACAATAGTCGACACAGATACATTCAGGCCTCATTTGGTTCATAGGGTAGGAAAATCGTAGCAAAAGTACAGAGAACGTGCAACACAAAATCATAGCAGTGCAGAGACGTACTCCCTTCGTTCCAAAATAGATGACCTAGGCGGGCTAGTTTGGCCTAGTGGGTTTCAGTGATATGACGTGGTACAGTGCTGTCCAGTCTTCACATGTGGTAGTAGTATTGCGGGTATAGTAAGTTTTCTTGAAGAAGCGGAATTCAACGAAGTCATGATGGTTCCTTCGTCCGAACAACTTACAGTGGGAAAGGTTCGGCCTGCGATACGACCGGGGTAGACCAGGATAATTTTGCGCATGGCAAGTTGACCAGGATGGTCGACGTCCCACATGTCGGCGAATGAAAGTATTCTTTCCTTTATAGAGGACGAGCAACGAGTATTCATTGTTTATTTTTTATGAAAGCTATTGTCTCCACTGTTACTCGTTGACTTTGTCAATGCCTCTCTCTCCTGCACATAAGCGGGGACTACTTGCTATGCATGCGACGGGCAGCTGGCGTCTTGAGGGGCCAGGGCGGTCAGAGCGGGCTCCGAAAGCGGTCCGTACTCCAGCATGGCCCACCTCACATTATCACCATATATTTCTTGGAGTTCGTGCGCGGCGGGCGGGCGATCACTTGTCCCTCCCCGTTTATCTCTTCTCAGCCGACACCCGCCGAGCGATTAGATTTCGGCTATCGGCGGTTTATTCAATTACAGTCCCACATGTCAGTGAAATTGCAAGACAACGCGTGTCCCCTCTGGTGAGCAGCGTGCGAGCCGTACTGTCGGGGGTGTGACGCGTACGAGTCATAAGTGTGCCGCCTTTTCCTTTAGAACTTGTGAAGTGTAACATTTTCGCGCGATCGATCGATAAAATGACGAGGGCGGTGCTTTCCCGCTTGTTAGGTGGGCTAGTTCGAGTGATATGACGTGCTACAGTGCCGTCCACTTGCTCTATGTAAGCAAGATAAAAATGGAGGACTGTTAGCGATTATAGCATGATAGTTAGGGCATCTCCAGCGCTGGCCCACAAATTTACACCGACATCTGTCCGAGGACACTGATGGATGCCATCTGATGCTTCCCACATACCTTTCGACAACTATATGAACTAACCGGACGAAATTCATGCAAACAAAAAAAAAATTCAAATTAACCGGATGAAATTCATCACATTTCGAAAACTTTTCCTACAAACTAGACGAAATTCATTACATATTTCGCACAAACCGTACTAAAAGCTTCTGTAAACCTAATCTAAACGATCGTCGGCGCCCGGCCACCATGTCCGTCCATGAACCCGAGAAAGCCGGCCATTGCCTTTGCCTCCTCCTCGTCCGCCTCGATAACCACCAACTCCGGAGCACAAGGTTTTGAAGATTTCCGCCTCCACGTCGTCGTCAAGCGGCTAATCGGCCACCGATGTTTACCGCACCAAGCTTGGCGTCGACTGAGTGGAGTAGCAGTAGCCTTCCCGGGACCAGAGCGGCGGCAACCTACCATGTACTACTCTTCCTCGCTGCCGGCTACGCCCTCGCACGCGCGCCGGCTTCGTGGTCCTGGCGGCGGAGGGCGGCCGGGGGGGTGCCGACGATCTCCTTCGTTTGCTCCTGCGACAGTACGTCGAAGAGACCTTTTGAGCGCGCCCGGAGCGGAGCCGCCGATGTCCTCGCTCGCTCTGCGACAAGACGCCCAAGAGAGCTTCGAGCGCTTAGGAGGCCATGGTTGGAGTGGTGCCGGCGAAGTAAGTGACCGGAGGAGAATAAGTGTGGGTCTTTGGCTATGGCTGGGAGCTGGGGCTCAAGTTAATATAGCGGGCGAATGGCAATGAGCCGCGGCAGACGGATGGACAACTGGCACTGGAGTAGGTTCGTTGGGCGTGAATGCGGACGCTGCTTCAGTGACTTAACTGCAGATTCGTTGGGTTATTGGCATGTGGGCCCAACGGGCATCTGGCCCGCATGTCAGTGACACACCAATTGCACCTGCAATTTAGTCCGGTGAAGGCGGCATTGACATTCTAGAGAGACGGTGACCGTTTCAGGCGGGAAGCGCACGCTAGCGATGGAAGGGGTTTCGGTGTGCAGTGGCACTAAGATCGGTCGCTCACGATAGTACACTCCGTACCATACTACCATAGTACCCTCTCTAGCTAGGCTGTTTTATAGATTGTCGTTGTGATGGACTATATACATGAGCAAGGCGGTCCGAGTTTGACCGTTGGTGTTGAGCCAGGGGAATAGATGCTCGGCGTTCGCGTAGGCCTCCATCAAACGTCTAAACTGTAATGTCAAGCACCGCCGGGGCGCGCAGGTGATGGGCTCGCCGTTTGCGTTGCGCCATAAGCAGCACTTTGATTTAGAGAGCGACGTGCATGCATTAGCATGCTTTGACAGCGTGAGCGTGAGTGTCTGACACGAAGTATTTCATTTTCATTTGGCTGACGAGGGTGCGTTGCAGCAACGAGTCCGTGGTTTGATTCCCCACATATGCATAATTTTAGTTTTTACAATATTTCTTTCTCCATTGACAGGTAGGCCCGTGTAGATAGATAAAGAACACGAGCTGACGAGGCGCATGCGGACTGTTTTACTGGTCAACCAGACAAATACGAAGCTATACAGTGAGCCAGTGACCGTATAATCACCATATCGCGTATACAATGATCAAAGTGAGCTATCAAGACAAGTTCGATGACCGCCAATGCATTTTACTCAGTAATAAATGACCAGGATTGAAGGGGAATCCAAATTTTCTTTGTCTTCTGTCCTTGAGCTCTTGACAAACCAATGCACTATATGGTTGTCCGGCCACTCCACCCCAGAGCTCTCACCAAGCATCGTTCATGCCACCGCCACGCACACACTAACCGGTAAGGCAGCGATGGCATCCCGCCGCCGCCGAAGTTCCTCGCCGCCTAATCGCACACACAAAATGGTAGGGAAGGGATGGCATCCTGCCGTGCCGAGTTCATCGCTGCTCGCGACCTCACAACTATGTGGGAGGAATTTGAAGATGCCAAGGCCGAATGGGCGGTAGAGCAAGAGGCGGCCAAAGCCGCACAGAGGGAGCGGAAAAGTCAGAAAGCACTCAAGAAAAGAGAGGCCCGCCGCCGCAAGAAAGAAGAGGACGCACGCGCTGCTGCGGAGAGGTCGGCGGAGATCCAAGCACGATGGGGTGTCGCCGACAAAGCCGGGAAGGAGAACGACGGTGTCTGGCCAGCATGTGAGAAGTAGTAGTACTAGTAGTTAGTGTGTGTGTGTCTGTGTCTGAGTACGAGCATCTACCAGTACTACTAGTTACTACTGTAGTTTTTAGAGCAAATTACCAGTACATTAGCCTAGACTAAATGGAAAAATTCCTATCCTATGCGTCAAATGGCATCTCTTTCTCTATAGGAATTGAGATGCATGTCATCTCACTTCCTATGATTTTCATATTCCTATAAAATTCCTATCCTATGAACGAAACGAGGCCTCTGTTGGAGTAATTACTATAGCTAGCAGTACTGCTGGTATAGTAGTTTTCTTCAAGAAGCGGAATTCAACGAAGTCATGATGGTTCCTTCGTCCGAGCAACTTCAAAGTGGGAAGTTGGCCTTTGATTAGATGGCTCATTAGTCATTGTTACTGCGGCGCGACGACCTGGGTGACTCTCCCTTGGAGTTCAGCGTGCATGGCAAGTGGACCAGGATGGTCGACGTCCCACATGTTGGTGAACGGAAGTATTCTTTCCGATATCGAGGAGCAAGGAAACCGCGTGGTATAGTATCACTTGCTGATTGGTTCGCAAAAAAAATAGTATCACCGCTGATTTATAATTATTTTTATTTACGGCGAATGCTAGCGTTTCAACTCTTACGACGAAGGGTGCCAAACACGGCACGTGCTTGATGTCCCACACGTCAGCGAAAGGAGTGGGACATGAATAGCGTGGTAGAGCCCAGCGTAAAAAAACAGCGTGGTAGAGAATCTCCACTTCTTCCACTTCTGGGTCAGAGACCACACGTAGTAGTACTTAGTGGTATGAACGATACAAAGTGCGACCTGGAGAGAAAGACACGTCTAGTTGGAAGGTCTCGAGGCATACACGTAAACAAATATAAAATTTAATATGTGCCTCCAACTAATATAGTAGTAGTAGAGTACTTAGGCACGTACTCCATAACATCACAGTGCATTGCACGTACAACATTTAGTGGTAGTACGTAGTAAGAGAAAAATGCCGCCCAAGAGTTACCTTCTCGACCCACTTTTGGGTGTTGGATAGAGTGTATGGAGGGTGCATGAGTCCACACTAGTTTAGCACAAATACACTAGAAGCATGCATGAAGAGGGGTGTTGAGTTGAGCATGCATGAAGAGGGGTGTTGAGTTGAGCATGCATGAAGAGGGGTGTTGAGTTGAGCATGCATTAAGAGGGAACAACTATGCTGAGACGAGAACACAACCAAACACACCCTATATGCCACACATGTTCATACCATTTGTGCCTTTCTACTTCACTTCATGCGCTACATTACTCGGGTTCGTCGTCCACTCCACAGGTACATGTCAGTCTTGTAGTTCCAGTCCCACGTGTTCTTCATATAGATGGAACGATCCTTGCATAACATGTGCACCTTGATGCTAGATGTCTCGCGTGTTGGCAAAAGGATGAACAAAGCTCATGTAAAAAATAGAGTGGAAGAACATAGATTCCGGACGACCGAGAAGGAGCAAGGAACCTCTTGGTGGAGCGTCTGCACTCATAATATTTAACATTATTCAGCGATATAAAATTAACCAATCATCTCCATAGTGGACTGGAAGAGTATGAAACACGGCAGCCCAGTGTAGTTACATCATACTAGTACATGGCTAACCCACACTATCACCATATTTCTTGGCTTCCGTGCGACACCTATCTCTAGTAATGTAGCAGCATGTATTGCTTCTCCCTCCTCGTCTCTATCAAAGTGCGGCGGGCTGGCGTTTTTGTCATCTTATTGAGGTCGGTTAACTCATCACATGTTAGCAACATGCCAAGAGCATTCTAAAAAAAATTCCTGTCACGTTCCGTTTTCAAAAAGAAAAAAAATTCTTTCAAGTACGAATTTGCATGTATGCTTTGAGCAACTTGCATGTCCTATACTGCTCCTGTTTGATACTCTAACTTAGCTAGAGGTTAGACTAACTCATGACTAACCCTGAACTAATCAGAAGCCAAAGAGGTGTTTGGGTGACAGGTTAGATTGACAATAAATGCACTTGATGGAGAGAGAAAAGTGATTTTTCAGTGGTCCCAATGAGAACTATCTCCGCTAGCACCTCTTGGGTGGGATAGTTTTTTGGGTGGGTTCGGTGCAACGTGCTCCAATTTAAACCCTCATGCTTGGATACTTTAGGGCTATTTGAGCCCCAACTAGCTCAAACTAACTCTAACCCATGGATCCAAACAGGGCCTATGGCCAGTCTCGACGCGGAGCAGTCGCGTGCACCAGGAAGCGGCGCTCTCTCGGCCGTCGCGCCACTTCAAAGCCGGCGCCAGTGAGAGGTCGCCTCTGCTCTGGCCGGCATTAATGCGGCACTAATGCTCCAGGGCGATGCTAACCGTTTCACGCGGGAAGCGCGCGCTGGCAAGGGAGTATAGGTTTTGAACCGTTTCAGGTGTAGTACTGGTAGTTTGCAAAACTACTCAATTATTGCACTTAGTTTCCTAAGAAATATTGGTACAAAATGTTACTCCACAACTCGCTTCCCTTCTCCTTCCTCTTCCACCGCCCGCGCACGTCCGCGGGAAGTGACTGGTCAACCCTTATATAGGAGTGCTAGCACAAAAAGATGCATGCATGACCACTAAAATTTCCATCTTAAAGCGCCGCTCCGGCGGGAGTATGGCGTATGTTGTTACCTTCGGTCGTGCCATGGCTACTGGACGACGACCACCAGAGAAGAGGCGGTGGGAGGGGAATGAATGCAGCTACTGTTTGGGTTCGCCTTCCGGCTTAAATAAATGCGCAACATCACGTGTACCCGTGGGTGCACAAATTGTAACATACGTGTCTGCTTAAGTGGGCGTCACGTAACTGGCGCGTGTGTGTGTGAGAGCTTCTGAGAGACAGAGTGCATGTGTGTGACTCTACTCTTCGGACATGTACTCAACCTTTTGCATCGAGATATAAGTATAATGGTATTTACTTTAGCTAGTGATTTACGTGGCCATGTTAACGTGGTTGTGTCAAAAAAATGTCACTTCCTTTCGTGATTTGCGTTGTATAATTACAAGCAAGATTCTCGTGCATTGCACGGAACATCAATATGCATTTTTTACAAAACACCTGTTGTGATTGACCCATGCAGGAGTAATCCCAGGTGTAAAAACTAATGATATCTCGAGAATTTTATCGGAAAACTGGCATCTCGAGAATGTCATTGAAAAAATGAAAGATGAGAGATAAGGCGAGGAGGAGTGGAGCGTGGTGGTGACTGGTGGTCGGAATGGGCGGAGGCATGGGGATGGATGGCGCCGGCAGGCGGCAGCGGCCACCATGCATGCTAGATTGTTCCAGAGACTTATTCCTTTTTTAATTGCTGAGCAATGAGGTTGTGGGAGATAATGATATGGAGAGAGGTGCGGGTATCTTTGGTAAAATTATCATAGTTTGCTTTCTATCCGTCAGATATAGATCATACGGTGTGTATTACAAGATGGCAGGCACACCATCATCGCCAACTCGTTTTTTATAAGGGTACAGATGATAAGTTTGCTGACTACTAAAGTAAAGCGGAATTTTTCCATGTTATGCAAGTAAATAAAGGTGATTGTTTATCATACGGGTAAGGTTGGATGAAGGGTGGTAGGAACAAATGCTCCGCCTAGAGCATGTGTGCGTGAGATGGAGTCTTAGTGTGTGTGTGGGGGGGGGGGGGTGCGTGCGTGCGTGCGCGCGCGCGTGTGTGTGTGTGTGTGTGTGTGTGTGTGTGTGTGTGTGTGTCACTAAAAAAAATACACTTCCGTGATGATACGTGTTTGTCACAGTAGATCGCGTTTTCTGTCATGCATGTACATCCATGACAAATTTATGATAGAATCAAGATAGCCATACCTGTGCTGTCGTAGAAATGTTCCATGACATTACCAAAATTATCATCACGGAAGTGTCCAGTTCCATGACGATAAATCGCGCATCACAGAAGTGCTTTCGTCAAGGGTGACCGACACGTGGCATCCACCGTAACGGAACACCGTTAAGCTATCGGGTCGGATTTTGGATCCGACAACCCGTTAACAGCCACGACCAATGCCGATTTTCCACGTGTAAAATTCTTATTGGTTGACGGATCAACGCGTCAGCTCCGCGTTGGCACAAGTGTCACTCATCCAATGGTCGAGATGGCCTATGATATGTTGACACATGGACCGGCCCAAAAGTGGCCCACAAAGTTTAAATGGGTCGGCCCAACCGAAGGCCCATAAGATTTAGCAGGCCATAATGGGCCGGCCCAGCTAAAGACCCAAAAAATTTAGCGGACCATAATGGGCCGGCCCAGCTAAAGGCCCGCATGAATTTGCAGACCATAATGGGCCGGCCCAGCTAAAGGCCCAAAGATTTTGCGAACCACAATGGGCCGGCCCAGCTAAAGGCCCACAAGATTCTGCAGATCATAATGGGCCGGCCTAGCTAAAGGCCCAACATTCTCTGTCAAATCGGCACATCAATGGCCTATCCTAAACTTGTCATCAATGCGGCCCATGGTCACTTCTGGCCCGTTAACTATCCGCTAAGTAATTGGGCCGAATTACGACCCGGTGTATTTTCGGCATGTTAAATGGCCGGCTTCATTTGGGCCCATTTACAGGCCATCAAAACATTCGGCCCATAAACGACCGTAAAGGATTTGGGTCATATTCGGCCATGTCTGACATTCGGCCTGTTAGAGGCCCATTATAGATTTGGGCCACTTTCGGCCTGTTGTCATTTCCGGCCTGTTAACGCCGGACGTAAACCGTGGGCCATATGTGGCCCAATGACATATCGGGCCCATTAACGGCCCATATAAAAATGACGATAATCTAGCCCGACCAAAGTTCCGGCCCGTTAAAGGCCCGTGTATTAGGTCGGCGCATTTCCGGTCCGTCCGAATTTCGGCCTGTCAAAGTTCCGCATCGTAAATGGGCCACCATTTCGGCCTGCTAAGTCCAGTGGGTTATTTGGCACAATCAGGGCCCAATCTCACTTTCGGTCTATTAAAGGCCCATGTTTTTTATGGGCTCGAGATATTTACACCTGTAAACGGCCTAATTTTACTGAGGGCCCAAATTATATTTAGGCCTGTTAAAGGCCCACTATGGGCACAGGCTTACCAGAAAAATATGAAAGCGTATGCTGATTTAGGCCCAGATATTTTTAGTGGGCTACATGCCAATTTCGGCCCGTAAACGTTTTTAGCCCAATTGGACCGCCCGACGAATGTTGGCATGTTGGGCTCCTACGAAGCTTTCGGCCGAATACATTACTAAGATAAACCTACACTATACAAAAATAGCGTCGTAATTACTGCAACATGTGGTAGCATAATAAATGTTGTATCACAACAAAATAAATTCCAACCATACAACAAAAGGCCTGTTGGCATAAAGTTTATAGTCCTTCCAGATAAAAGCACCATCAGATGTATAGAAGCACAGATCATTTGACCTGAGTGCTAATGTTTCAGGCTGTAGAATCTGATGGAGCAACACGATCTCCACCTTTTTCCGCCATTTCTCTTGAACAACGAAGCGAATGTCTGATAGTCTGGTTTAAAAACCATTCATATCTTGACGACATTTCTCAACCACTATTCTTGTTTCCGAAACAACGTCCATTAGGGATTGGACTTGTGTCTGGAGCACAAATATATCACTCTGTCTAGCAGGAATATTTTGTTTAGAAGGCGATTTGGACGAGGTTACCTTGACAACCAACCCAGAATTACGCAGGAAGGTGCTTTTTGCACTGTTAGTGGAGAGATACTGACGCACTGCAACAAGAGGTGACATTGTGCCTGTCGTAGCCTCGTCACCTTCAGGTGGTTGTGGCTGTTCAATCATTTGTTCCATAGCTTCCTGAAAGTTTGAACTTGTAGATTAGTGTACCAGATAATTTACTAATGAGACAAAAACAAACAAAGTAGGTTAAACGTTTATACATAACTTATTTTGGTGAACTACTGTAATACATTAGCATGTATTGTAGTGCCAACTACATAATAAAATCACTTTCGGAACATATGTCCATGTAGCATGCCTATTGTATTGTCTATTTCCTCACATTCGTTGACATCTAAGGATAAAGAGACATGGTTTAAAGTAGGATGAACATAGTATGACATCATTTATATCATGGCCAAACAGATATAAAACAAACAGGCTATTTTATCATTGTGTGCGCACCTGAACATAACAACTAGATTACAGATCAAGACCAAAAGAATATCCTTCATCTCTTTTAAACCATGTATGGTGAAATGATACGTTAAGACAACTGTGTATAAGAGTGAACAGAGAAACTGACATTGGCTGCAAACCAAGTAGTTAAATGAACACATCGCAGTACCAATCAGTTCAAGGCAGGAGGAGTAAGGACATACAACAGCGGCTTGAACTGGTGTGCTCATGCCCTTCATCTTGCTGGTGTGGTAATCCTTGAAGATTTGCACTGCATTCGGTTCAGGTTCTTTTTGGTCCGCACGCGCTTTCCTCTGTATTTGGAATAAGTCAATATAGATACAATAATATGGCACAAAAAAAGAAGGAAGTAGCAGCTATTTACAAGAGCCTCGCAGTGTGCAATATAGCTACGAGATCCTGTTGTTTGTTGGAATTTCACTTTAGAACGGTTGGTTTTGTTCTTCAAACAGTTAGCCTAGAACAAGATACACTTGTAAGGAACATACATAAATACAAGTTCAATATGTGGTCTGATCAAATACATATAGCCTACCTGATACTTTGGATCAGACCAATGTTTAACGAGGGCTATCCAGTCTTCATCTGTAATATATTCCA
This sequence comes from Aegilops bicornis, assembly GCA_021605145.1. NCBI lineage: Eukaryota > Viridiplantae > Streptophyta > Magnoliopsida > Poales > Poaceae > Aegilops > Aegilops bicornis. Next base: position 652,529,359 of record CM038674.1, read on the forward strand.
CTAGAGATGTTTGGGCGATTTCATTGTTAGCCTTGCCTTCAAAGTGAGATTTTCTGAGGTGGTACCGATATCGTCAGCAGAAAGCGCATCGAAAACATGAGTGCATGCTTGTTTAGTTGCATCATCTTTCGGATCCAACTTGAACCTCATGTGTTGAAAAAAGAATGTGAGTCTTAGTAGGAGGAAGCTAGAAAGTATGGGACAGAGCAAGACAATATTACTAATTGCGATGAATAACATTACTTACGGATAAATGGTCAAGGAAGGTGTTAAAGCTGGGTATTGTCTTTCTCATTCCTGTCTTTGGATCCACATTGGGAGGATACGTGCATGACACCTAACGGCAACGGCTGCCTCTGATACTAACTTGGCTGACTCTATAGCATCACGTGGCCTTTTTAAACCTGCCTCAAAATGGATCTCCATTCTTCCTCCTTTAGATTTTGTTAATCTGTCAAGCATTATCCTCGATGTCTGCTTTCGCTTGCGCCGTGGTGCTAGTTCAACAACGAATATGGAAAGTGTTAGTGTACATCAAACCGTGAGAGTACATATAAAGGTGCATGCAATCGCAACTTGACTCGGTCAGTACCGTCTTGGTGTTGATGCTCATGAGGTTCATATGATCTTGCCAAGTCCTGTTGTGTCGTGATTGCTTGAAGTAGTGTTAGGTGTGAAGGTAGCTTGGGAACTGGCCAGTTCCGGAGCAAACGAACGAGTAACTGGTTGAGATGCTAGTACAATTGAAGCGGATGTTGCAGCTGGTGGAGCAGGTGATGCTGTGTTTGTAGATTTAGCCGGTGGACTTGGACCTTCTACTGCACTATAAGTACCAGCAGAATCTCAACGGCAGATCCTTTTCCGTTTCACCCGACGAGTAACAACACTCCCTACTATATTATTTTCCTTGCTCTTTTTTGACTTTGCCATGTCAAGCTGTACCCACAACACAAAAGAATAAAATCACTCTTCAAAACTCATTGATGCATGATCTGAGACAAGCAATACTTTGATGTAAGACAACCGTATGAGGATGGAATATGTAAGAAAAACAGGACGGCATGACATATTCACAGCTACGATGCGCAAACTAAGTAGAAGGATTTTCAAGAAAATAGAAGTAATGCAAGCTAGACACCATATGAAAGATGCAACCAATATTACTCTGCCAAGTTAAAAGTGTCTTGTCATAAGTGGCAATTTGAAAAATTAGAAGCAGTACAACGTGGAAATCAATGCAAGATGCAACCACTATCAAATTGCCATGTTAAAAGCGTCCAATCATGAGTGACTGATGCGGGATACACAACATCAGTACTTTGATGTAAGAACATTGTATGATAGATAGATGCAGTGTATTCTAGACACATAAAGCCATGTCATATGCACATGTATAACATATAAACTCGGCAGGTGCAATTTAATCAAAATAGAAGAAATACAGGCTAGACAACATAGGCAACATGAAACCAATTATCACACTGTCAACTTAGAGCAAGCACCTGCGATGGTGGAGTACGGGAGATGAACTCATCATGTAGACTTGGGACTTCAACTTCATTAGCAATAGCAGTGGCAAATCTAGAGAGTCTCTGTTTGCGTCAGTGCGGAGGACCACCAACATCCCCTAACTTACTCTTCTCCTTCCTATTTTCTGATATTGCCTTATGAAGTCAAAACCACAAGAAGATGAATAAAATTAGCTCTGCATAACTGGTTGATGCATGATACGTACGAACACTACTTTGATGTAAGGCAAGCGTGGGATAGGAGGATGGAATATATACAAAAAAGACAGCGTTTCATATTCACACGTGCGATAGGAGGATGGAATATGTATGAAAAACAATAAGCGGAAGGCATTTCAACAAAATTAGAAGAAATGAAAGCTAGGCACCATATGAACACGCAACCAATATCACTCTATCGGGTAAAAAGTGTCTCGTCTTAAGTGCCATTTCAAGAAATTAGAAGAAGTACAAGCTAGAAGACAATGCAAGATGCAACCTACATCACAGTCCCAAGTTAAATGTGTCTTATGGGTAAGTGATCGTTGTAGGTATAAGTTGTAAGCTACGCAGATGCAATTCAACATAATCAGAAGCAATACAAACTAGACATCATATGGAAAACGCAACCACATATAACAGTTCCAAGTAAGAGCAAGCACCTATCATGGTGGAGTAGGGGAGATGTGCTCATCATGTACACGTATGTTCTAGAAACAGGAACACGTGTCATATTCACAGGCATTATGTGTAAAGTAAGTAGATGCAATTCAAGTTAGAAGCAATACAAGCTAGACATCATATGCAACATGCAACCACATATAATAGTGCCAAGTTAGAGCAAGCACCTGTGATGGTGGAGTAGAGGAGATGTGCTCATCATCTACACAGCTACGTTGACTGTCCAGCCTTGTGTTGTCTTGCGAATCTCGTTGGGAGGATGGCGGAGTAGAATCTGTAGAGACCCCCTGTTTGAGTTGCTCCGAAGGACCACCATCATCCACTGCCGGACTAATTTCCTTCAGCTGTAATGATTTTGCATTGTGAAGTCAAACCGATAAGAAAAAGGAATAAAATTCGCTCTTCAGAACTCATTCATGCATGATATCTTGTGAACACTACTCGGATGAAAGGCAAACACATGATGCGAGGATGGAATATGTATGAAAAATAGGATGGTGTGACATATTCACACCTATGATGTGGTAACTAAGCGAAGGCATTTCAACAAATTAGAAGCAATCGCAAGCTAGACACCATATGAAAGATGCAACCAATATCACCCTGCCAAGTTCAAACTGTATGGCGTTTCAACAAATTAGAAGCAGTACATGCTAGAAATCATATGCAAGACACAATCAATATCACAGTGGCGACTTAAAGGTGCCTTGTCATAAGTGACTGATGCGGGATATGCAAGAATAGTAGTCTGATGTAGAAATAGGAACACATGTCATATTCACAGGCATTATGTGTAAAGTAAGCAGATGCAATTCAACAAAGTTAGAACCAATACAAGCTAGACATCATACGCAACATGCAACCACATATAATAGTGCCAAGTTAGAGCAAGCACATGTGATGGTGGAGTAGGGGAGATGTGCTCATCATCTACACAACTACGTTGACTGTCTAGCCTTGCATTGTCTTGCAAATCTTGTTGGGAGGATGGCGGAGTAGAATCTGTAGAGAACCTCCGTTTCAGTTGCTCGGAAGGACCACCATCATCCAATGCTTTGCCAATTTCCTTCAGCTTTATTGATTTTGCATTGTGAGGTCATACCGATAAGAAAAAGGAACATCATCACTCTTCAGAACTCATTCATGCATGATACTAATGAACACTACTCTGATGAAAGGCAAAAACATGATACGAGGATGGAATATGTACGAAAAAATGGACGGCTTGACATATTCACACCTATGATGTGGTAACTAAGCAGAAGGCACTTCAACAAATTAGAAACACTTCAAGACACCATATGGAAGGTGCAATCAATATCACTCTGCCAAGTTAAAACTGTCTCGTCATAGGTGGCGTTCATCAAACTAGAAGCAATACATGCTAGAAATCATATTCAAGATGCAAACCAATATCACACTGCCAACTTAAAGGTGTCCCATCATAAGTGACTGATGCAGGATACACAAGAAGAGTAGTTTCATGTAAGAACATGGTGTGATAGACACATATAGTATATACCAAAAACAGGAAAGCGTGTCATATTCACATGTATCATGTGTAAGCTAAGAAGATGCAGTTTACACTAATTAGGAGCAATACGAGCTAGACACCATATGCAACATGCAACCAGATATCACACTGCCAAATTAGAGCAAGCACCTTGGATGGTAGAGTAGGGGAGCGGAGACTTGGACCTTGTAATGCACTATCGGTACAAGGAGAATCGTCTGGATGCTCCGTTTATGTTGCTGCAGAGGATCACCATCATCGCCTTCCTTACTCTTGTCCTTCCTTTTTGTTGATTTTGCCTTGTGAAGTCAAACCCACAAGAAAAAGGAATAAAATTTGCTCTTCAGAACTCATTGATGCATGATACTGACGAACACTACTTTCATGTAAGGCAGCCACATGATGAAAGGATGGAATATGTATGAAAAACAGGATGGCGTGACATATTGACATGTATGATATATAAAGTGTAAACTAAACACAAGGTGCTTGAACTTGTTAGAATCGATGCAAGCTAGAAACCATATGAAAGATGAAACCAATATCACTCTGCCAAATTAAAAGGGTGCCCTAACAAATGTATTTGACAAAATTAGAAGCAATACATGGCAACAGGCTAGAAATAATATGCAATATGCAACGAATAAAGGTGACTCATCGTAAGTGATTGATGCAGGATACAGAAGAGAGGTAGTTTCATGTAAGAACAAGGTTAACACATAGATGCAGTGTGTACCAAAAATAGGAAGGCATGTCATACTCATAGGTATAGTGTTTAAACTAAGAAGATGCAATTTACCCTAATTAGAAGCATTACAAGCTAGACACCGTATGCAACATGCAACCATATATCACACCGCGAAGTTAGAGCAAGCACCTGTGATGGTGGTGTAGGGGAAGTGCGGTCTTCGTGCATGTAGCTACGTTCAATATCTTCATTTAGGCTTGCTATTTCTTGAGAATCATGTGGAGAGGATGAAATTGCATTCTTTATAAGAGTATTGCGTCTCATATTAATCCACGCGCGTGACTGTCTCATCATAAGCGAAAGATGCAGGATACACAAGAACAGTAGTTTGATGTAAGAACATGGTGTGATAGGCAGATGTAGTATGTACCAAAAATAGGAAGGCGTGTCATATTCACATGTATAATGTGTAAGCTAAGGAGATGCAATTTAACAAATTAGGAGCATTGATGAGGGATACACAAGAAAAGTAGTTTGATGTAAGAACATGGTTAATAGAAAGACGTAGTATGTACCAAAAACAGGAAGGCATGTCATATTCACAGGTATAATGTGTTAACTAAGCAGATGCAGTTTACCCTAATTAGAAGCATTACAAGGTAGACACCATATGCAACATGCAAACACGTATCACACTGCCAAGTAAGAGCAAGCACCTGCGATGGTGGTGTGGGGGAATTGCGGTGATCAACTAGAGAGCTACGTTGACTATCTTCATTTAGCCTTGCTGTTTCTTGAGAATCATGTGGGAGGATAACACCGCACTCTTTAAACGAGTAGGGGTCTCACAAGAACCCACTCGGGTGACCTGTCTCATCATAAGTGATTGACGAGGGATACAAAAGAGCATTAGTTTGATGTACGAACATGGTTAATAGACATATGTAGTATGTATCAAAAACAGGAAGGCATGTCATTATGAAAGGTATAATGTGTAAAGTAAGCAGATGCAATTTAACCAAATTGGAAGCAATACAAGCTAGACATCATATGCAACATGCAACCACATTTGACAGCGCGAAGTTAAAGCAAGCACACAGGATGGTTGTGTGTGGCAATTGAGATCATCAAGCTATGAGCTACGTTCTTGTCTCCAATCGCCGACATCGCACCCATTAGAGCGCTGAAATGCTTAGTGCTTATATTCGAATTACACTAGAGCGACTTCTGTCTTTTCTTTTCTGCATTCATCAACACTGCGTCAGAGTCTGAAATACCCATGCATAAAAACAATAGTGTGAGTATGGGTGAAGTGTGTGCACAATTAGTACAGTGTAAAGGTAGCAGATAGCAGGTCGGTGAGAAATAAATGACGGGAGACATATGATAGCTCTACAACATGCATGGCACACTAAATTACTACAGGTTTCTATGCAAATAACAGTCGACTGAAAGAAAATAGGTCAGTCCATTTTTTTTGCACCGTCCGATGTACAAAGAACGGGCAGATCGCCTTCATCTACCTCCAGCCAGTCAGTGTTGACGATCTTCCTCGAACGCCAGCGAGCACCGGCCCAAGATTCCTCCCCGCTGCGCCCTCCCTCGACCTCACCGCACCGCCGTGCTTGGCACCGCCCCCCGGCCATCCATTCAAGCCCCGCCGACCTCCAGATCGGGCGCAAGCAGCTCCTGCGCCCCACATCCCTACGATAGACACCGATGCGCCGCTTCCCCGAGGAACATGCGGACTAGGTGCTCTGCGCGCCTAAGCGGGTGCTGCTTCTTTTAATTGCGGTTCGACTGACCCTGAATTGAAATCCAGTAGACTCTTGACCCTCTAGCAAAGGTGAAATAGTAAAAGGGAGGAAACCTTGTGCATTTTGTATCACGAAGAAGATGCAGTAAGAAGCGCTCAACTAGTTTCTTTCGTGGGATGAATACGGTGTGAGCGGAGACGTAAGATTTGCACGAATAAGGGAAGAGGAGTACCTCTTTCTGCTGGCAGTGTTGTGTCCTCCTTCTGTTTTTCCGACGATCTTCTTGTTGTTCGCCGGAAAGCAGAAGTTGTGGAGGACGGTGCAGCCTTTGACGAACCCATGGCCAAGTTGTTTAGTGTGGTGCGGTGGCCATCTGTCGGCGGCGGGGAAGCATATCCGAGGCGGCAAACGACGGCGTAGCGGGAACAGCTCCGGTGCGGTGGACGGTTGCGACAGTGGAGCCGAAGGAGTGAGGCGTAGGACGGCGTGGTCGGAGTGGTTCTGGTACGGTGCACGTCGACATCGGCGTCGGCATCGTGGAGACAGCTCTGCCTCGGCTTCAGCTGCTAAGTCCTTGAGGGCGTTGCGGTTGCGGTTGCGTTGTACGACGACATCGGGGTACCGGCTCCGGCGTGATGGCGGAGGGCGGCGGTGGATTGGCCGCTATGGTGTGGAGGACGGAGGAGGCTGGGGTTTTGCGGCTGGTGGAGAGGGCGTTTTCGCGCCCATGGAGTATGAATGGGGAAACGGAGGGAGGCGGGGAACTAAGGGGGAACAATGTTTCGGTTTGAGACGTGCTTGTTTGAAATTTGGGGAAAGTTACAAACTTTGCCCCCATCTAAAATTTCGGACATATTGCGGGTTGGGGGTAGGAAAATCATGTCAGGTGTCGCAAATGTGGGCGGGATAGATTTCGGCCGAGCGCATAGGTGTTTAGGCGCCCACGGCGTATGAATGCTTCTCGGAGGCGGTTGAGACTGGCGTCTTGGTGAAGTTACAAACCTACCCTGGTTTAGACCTTTGGACAATGAGCCGATAGGCTACACGGGCCAGAGTCAGGACATTAATTTACTACCACCAAACATTAGTCTCGCGCGGTTTCGGGTGACCATAGGCCTATTTGGCGCTTCGTTCAATATTTGGGAGCAGAAGCATTAACGTTTTCGGTTCTCTTGAATTGAACTTTCAGGATTTGTCAAACTTCACAAATCTTTACTCTTGAAAAACCTAAAGCTACGATTATTTTGGAATGGAGGGGGTACATTTGAATATACACTATACACGAGTATATTTTAAAAAATATGCAACTTACCTGAGTTCATGCATGGTTCCAGATATAATCTCCTTGCTTGCAAAAAATAAAAAGTTAGATATGCGTATGAATATATATAGCATGTTCAAACTCACAACAAAGATTTATGCCCCCTTTTACATCTGATTTACAAATGCCATTATCTCGGTTCAAATAGATGAATGCACTTCCTATGAATTGAATCTTGAAACCCCTTTATGTTGAATTCGACATGTATTCTATTTCAGTAGCTAGCAATTTGGAATGTATCCATGCAAGTGACAAATGTATAAAGTGCTTCACACTAACAACATGGAGTGCACTAATTAATGTTTATATATGAATTGCAAACGCATCCATTGCCTGTATTTCAAACCGCTCTCACTCTATGGATCGATAATATGAAATAAACACATGCACATGCTAGAATTCAATAGAGTATGAGTGTCTGATAGACCGATTTTCGTCCATATGCAATTTGCAAAATTCATGATCTCATCCAAGAATAATAATTCCATTTATATTTTAATTTAATGCGTAGAACCACCTTTTACACGTAGATGCACTATGCCTCGCCCCGTTCTCACAAACGCATTATATATCTCTCTATCTAACGCATAAGTGCACACACTTTATATGCATCGGCATTCCTCTTTCACACATGCTCACAATCTCTCTCAGGGTGTCAGGGTGTCTCACGCACATGCTCTCTCTATTTCTCTCTCTCTCTCTCTCTCTCTCTCTCTCTCTTTGACTACTATGTACCACTCTTTTCACTAATCTCAGTTGGAAAACACTATTTCTCTCGCATGCATATATACACACGGACGGTCTCTACTATCCCTCTATATGCACATATTTGTGCCTACGTGTCTCCCGCACGCACATTATCTTTAGGCCTCTCTCGCACACATTGCCCCCCCCCCCCCCCGACACACTTCTCTCTTAGTAGTTGGCAGATATGATTTCATCATATCATTCGGTAGGATATCCCTGGCTGTTAGGCTTGATGGTAATACGAGGCAAAGTTTTACCCTAGTTCGGATCGGACCCTTGCAGTTGAAGAAAGAGCCTACTCCTGGTACTGTATATTAGTGATAGAGGTGTGTACAAAGTACACGTGAATACCAGGCATTGTGCGTGTGTGTATACTATCGACGAACTAGCCCCCAAGCTTGTATAACATACTAAGGGCCTAGGGTTACAAATCATATATAATCGGCTTATCACTAGTGGGGATAGAGTCCTCTGCGACTCTGGTAGCTTCGTGTTGTATGCCGAGTCCTCCACATGGGTCTTCGTATAACACGTCTCGGTCCAACCTATATGTGGCGCAGGATGGAACCGACCCATGAGTCTTCATGTTGACCCACCACAACTAGAAATGATGTGCCCACCACACCACACACGCAATCGGCCACTAAGAAAATAAGCATATACAATAGTACAACGGTATGTAGCTCACGATACGTCTCCATATTTTGTTGATGACACTGATGGACTTTGCATTTGATGCGTGCTCCGTATTTTGTTGACGACACTTGCGGTCATTGTATTTGAAGCAAAAGCACGATATGGTCACTGGACTTCAGAATAAGCTCATAACGGTCACCACATACATTTTGTCGTGCTAACCAAGGTTAAAGTCCTGGTGCTCGCATTTATCTTGTGTTAATTTCAGTATTTTCCGGCGATGCACGTTCAGTGGGAGGAGACGTTCCACTCGACTACGAGGCACCTATGGTGACTTCCTAAAATCTCAAGATCATATATGTTGGCCCACTCTCTCGAAGGTGCTCATAGGGGTAGTGTTCGCGTGTGTGCGCTTATAGCGGTGAGTGCTTGAGCGTATATATGAGCCCTTGCGTCTGTACCGTGTTAAACAAATACATGTCATGATTATACGGTCACTGGCTCACCCGTACAACTCCGTATTTTGTTGATGACACAATCAATTGACCAGTCAAATGTTCCACCCGGCGCAACTAGTGTTGCACCATCGGGTCGCGTAACCGTTGGGCCCACCTGTCAGCCCGTATATGAAAGAAAGAAATGGTAGTTTGAGTATGTACTGTGTTAATAAAATAGGAGTACATTTTAGGGTGATCATACGGTCACTGGCTCACCATACAGCTCTGTAATTTGTTGATAACACGATCAATTGACCAGTCAAATGGTCCACATTCAGCAGCGCACATTACCATAGGGCCCACCCGTCAGCACATATATGAAGGACAGAAATGGTAATAAATTAGTGGTCGGTGGGTATTCGAAGTCGTGATACCTCTGGTTGGCAGTTACCGGTGGTTGGGGGGGGCGTTCATTGGGCGGTGGTGGGGATCGCCGGAGAAAAACTTCGGCGCTGGGGCTGCTAGAGGGATGGCGGTCTTGGCGGCGCGGACCGGTGGGGAGTGGTTTCGGGGAGGGTGGGCCGGCTGCGGGCGGCAGGGGCTAGCGGCTCATGGGGGTGGATTTTGATGATAAACTAGAGGCCCTTGATTTCGTATCCAACGGCTAGAAAATCTAATGACTAGAGATGAAAACGTCAGTCGACTGACGTGGAGCCTCACCCCGCACGTACACATGCACGCACGCAAGACACGCACGCATGCAGGCATGCAACACTAACACGTACACATAACGAACACATGCACGCACGCATGCAGGCGTGCAACACTGACACGTACACATGCACTCACGAACACACGCACGTACGCACCCATGCATGCAACACTGAAACGTCCCTTGCACACACGCAACACTCGCACGCCTGCATGCACACAGCACACGACGCAAGACACACGCTCAACCTATACGTGCATGCACCCTTTGTTAAGGACATGGATTGTTACGGGTATTAATCAATCTTATCTGTGATCAGCAGAACATTGATGTTTGCAGCGGTCTTTATGAATCACAACATATCGAACGGGCTATCAACATAGTAGGCTTATCTACATGAAAAAGATGACGTCACACTCAATGAACAATCATCGGTTTATGAAATGCCCGCTTCTGACTGCCCTAGCCCACGAAAGGTTCCTCTGCTGTGCGCTGCCTGCGTTGGGTCACTGACATGCAGGCCATGCACCCAAAGAGCCCACACGTCAGTGGAAGAATGGTGCGGTGTCCTAGGTCAGAGTTGAGGGCGCCACTCGCTGCACGCTCGGCTAAACACGCCTCCATGCCGCATTCAAACGCCTCCATGAAACCCGCCCGTGTGGAAGCCGAGAAACCCACTCTGGACACACGTCCGTTCATGACCGGGCCGGTGTTAAACACAACGCCGGCCGAGCTCCTCCCATCCGCCGTCTATTTAATCTCCTATTTAAACGAGGCCAAACGCCGGCCAAGAACCGCACGCCTCCGCCGCTCCCCTATCTCCGCCACCATTTTGTCCACTCTTACAATGGTTTACGAAGAGTAGTTATTCCACATCCAAGCCGGCTGGGTAGCCCGCCGGATACGAGCTATGCAGCTTGCTGATCCACCTCCCTCCCCTCGCCCGACGGAGCCAGTTGTTGCCCCAAGTCGGCGCGCGCTTCAGCAACTCGCCGCTCTAGGCCAGCTCGACGAGGAGCGGCGCACGGGCGTCGTTGCTACCATCCACACCGCCGCCTCGTACCGCGTCTCCTGTTTCTTAGCCGAGACTCCCATGCCGGCGGCCGCGCCATGCAAGCAGTGACAGAAGCCGGGTGCGCGGGGAGCGACGAGTTGTTGGCCAGCGCCTCCGCGTCCGCCGCCATCATCGAGGAGAAGTAGAACACGGGATGCCGCCGTCGCTTGGGTCCCATGAGGGCCACTGCGGAGGCGACACCGGCGTACACAACAGGTGTCTTGCCGGATCCTTTTGTTGCGAGGACCTTTGTCGACCCCGCATGGGCTCGACGGAAGAGGGGAATGTTAGGATGAACTCGAGCCGGTGCCGGCCATGGCGAAGTAGTGGCCGGTGATGAACTCGAACCGGTGCCGGCCACCATCATCTTTGGCACCAGCCAATGATATCAGTTGGGCAGTGGGGTAGCAAGCCGTCCTTTGCGCTGAAGCATATACCTCCGGGGCTCCCGGCAGTTCGGTGATCGTGCTGCCGGACATGATGAACACAAATCGATCGGGGGGCGACCATTTAGGCCAGGTATTATATACATGTGCTATCCATAACTAGCACCGCGCAGTTCATTTGAATGTAATGAAATCCGTCATGTTTGTATAAAAATCCCGTATTTTTTATGATTTTCTTCGTTGTTTATATGAAATATCAGTTTGTCTACGTGTTTGCGTGAATTTTGTTCGGTTGGATGGCGTAATTTGTGGTCGCCGGTCGGTCTACGGGCGGCGTTGTGGGACAAAAATACACAGCTCATGCAAGCTCGTCTCCAACGTGCGCGCTGGAGGATGCATGACAGCATGAGCACCCGAGCCATTCCTCGTTATCGGTGGCAAAGGCACCGGTGGACAAAAGGGTCGCCAATATTTTGGCTACCCCGGGAAAGATCCAAACAGCCCCTCCCAACAGATTCAAATCCCTCGTTCGCCGTGGAATTTTGCCATGTGTTGTTTTCATGGACTAGCAAGATGCCCGTGCATTGCACGGAACATCAAGATTAATTTTAACAAACTCCCGCATGCATGCAAGGGATAATTAATGTCCTCCTTTGCTAGTACCACGAGGCAAACACCATTAATATTGCATCGATTAGTGTTAGTGGCCTTGTATATCTGCAAATTGTAATTTTGATAGTGGCCCCTTGTATATAAAAATGGAGGGAGAAAGATGATAGATAAGGTGAGGAGGAGTGGGGCGTGGTGGTGACTGGTGGTCGGACTGGGCGGAGGCATGGGGATGGACGGCGCATTATGTCTAGGTTTGTATCTCTCACACACACACTACGTAGGTGGGGGACGTGCACGAAGAGAAGAGGTGCACGCACGGCGCACATACTCCCGTCTCTTTCCCAACCACACCCGCGCGGGTACACGGTGGAGCTCATTTCTGTATGAAAAAGGCAGCTCATGTGGTAATTTGGCACGTGTACTGGTTGTCCACTTGGTGGAGGGAGGATCATCTACCACGGTGAACAAACAAATTGCAACTTGACGTGTTATCTTAAAAAAAGACAAACCATGTGGGGCCTATCTTAGAGGCAAGGTTCTATACACGGGAGTACTTTTGATGTATCCCGTCAACTCGCAGAACGAGGAGAAGCTTGCTTAGTACACCGTCTCCCCCGCCCACGGGCGCGCTGGCTCGCAGGATGAGGTGAAGCTTGCTTACGAGTAGTAGTAGTAGTAGTACTCCTACTACTATACGCCTTATGCCCGCTCCCTCGCCCACACGTGCAGTGGCTCACAGCACGAGGAGAAAATTTTACTCCCTCCATCTAGGTGAGTAAGTCATCTTAAGTTGTGCACCGTGACCAAGGAGGAGGAGAAAACGAGAGAACTTAATGTTCATTTGCTAATTAATAGCATTGCATGCAATGAACTAACCACTACATGTCGTGTTTGGTAGTCTCAAGTCGTTAAAAGCATGCACACCCCACATCTCTTATTGGTTGATATGTCAAGAAACAAGAACGAGGTAGAATTTAATGCACCGCGCCTAAGTGTTTTGGGATTATTTGGTTTTCGTAAGACGACCACACACCTAGACGGAGGGAGTACTACTCCCTCTGTTTACTCCTCGTCCCTACTACATACCTTGGTTAGTACTCCCTCCATTTACTTATACAAGGCCACTATAAAAAAATACATTTTGCATCTATACAAGGCCACAAATAGTAATCGAGACAAAAGTTACTACTCCCTCCTTTCCAGTTTATGGCTCAATTTAAAAATCTCTCCAACCAAGGTAGACGGTGAGTGGTCGAATTAATTTTGTAGTTTGCACAAGTAATTAGTACGCTCGTTTTTCTCAAGAAGTTATGTTTACCGAGGCATTAATTAGAACAAATGCTTGAATGACCACTAATTTCCATGAACTTGTACATCCATTGGTTAGTTTCGTCTTGACACTGCTTGCGTCGGGTGATCTAACGCACCTCGAAATCCAACATGTAATGGTACTACTACTAGTATAGTAGACTTGAGACTTATCAAACAGAAAAACAAATGTTTTTTAGATGAGCCCTATAAACCCTAGTGGGTACGCATTACTCGTAAAACAGATTTTTCCAAAACTAAGTCGCCCCCTTTCATGAATTCTGTAGTATACTCCTCCGTCAACGCTCCCTTTCATGAATTATGTACTTCCTGTCGCCGACATGTGGGACATATAGCAACTGGGTCGACGTGTTAAGCACCAAATAACAGTGTAGAACAGTAGGGGGGATGCAGCCCACTCGTACCGGCCCAGTAGTAGTAATGAGCAATGAGACGTAAAATCACAATGCCGCACCTTCCCAGACGGACGAAGCAACCATTATTTCACACTTCGGTTCACCATCATCTCAAACCACGTAGTATTGCTTCTGCCTCAAGAAGGACATGCGCATCGCCTTGGTACATCATGACACGTCGGACCGCATGACAGGCCATGCTCCCCCGCCGATCGCTCGGTAAAATCACCTCATTTTTACTATATTTCCTCCGTATCGGTTTACTACATGGCATGCACGTCGTTCTAGGTTGAGAATTTAACTGGCTATATATGTGATGAACAGTACTCCAGCCTTTTAAAAATGTATACTTTTGTACAGTAGTACTATCAATGGATTGCGCCGTGGAGCAAAAATTGAAATAAAAAAAGGTGGTACATATAGAGAGCGCTCATCGCCAAATTATGCATATAGTACTATTAAAAAAGCTAGTACCTACTTAATTGGGGTGCTAAATTCTATATGATAAATACTAGTAGTATGTATCATACTGAGGAGTTAAAGTAACGAGAAGAAACATAACATAGTTCTGCTGGGGCTCAGCACAACACACCCCTCAAATTCAACTAAGCACACCTGAAATTAAACTATGCAACTAATCCGATAGACACTGCATTAGAACCACCACGATACTGACTCCTTACTCACTCGGAGGAGTCCTCGTCCACGTCCTCGACTTCGTCCTTGTCTCTCTACCTCTTGGCCGATACTTCTTTGCTTGAACGGCACACTTGGCTCTTGCTCTTCATCCAACCCTTGTAGATATTGAAACAAAGGTAGCCATCCATTGCAGCGTAGTGGATGTGTTCTATATCTAGTACATTCATGACCATGCAAGACGATGAAAGCGATGTAATGAGGTTTCTCCAGTTTACCGTACGAAGGATGAACCATGGCTCCTGCCAGTGTCAGCATTGAAGGCTGGCCACCGGAGGGTAGCAGCCGATTCTTCTGGAGGTCGAAGGGGTTGCCTACAACGAGGCCTATCCGACGCAGGACTTCTTTGTCGTTACCAAAGTCTACAGTAACAAATTTGATTAGGTTGCTCTCGAGGAAGTTCTTAAAATCCAGGCATTCAACGTCGGCGTGGCATATGTGGTAGACCAAGCATAACTCATGCACGCAAACCTGGATCACGGCGGGCTTCTTCCTCTCTTCGTCCTTTAGATCCTTCTCTTGTCCCAGGACTGTGGTGTACTCAACAACTAGCCCAGCGACCCGCTCATCATCTGAGTCTCCGAACATGCGTCTAAAGCGAGAAAGGCATCCTTTCACCGTCGCGGAAGAACGGGTGTAGATGACGTCGAACTCATTGCCGGTGATGGTTCTAACCTTGTACTCACCGCCGATCATGGAGATTTGGGACGTCATGGATTTGGGAGGAGGGTTAGGATTAGTGGAACTGCCGTAATGTGAATGGACGGGACGACTAGGAGCGAACCGCCATAGTGGGACGAGTAGGAGCGAACTATCAGCGTGTGAACGGCAGGGTAGTGGTTTTCCATTCTCCCATGATACGGGCTTCCGAGAGCCCTTGGATCTGAGATCGAACGGTTGCATGGCGTGATTCTAGAACTATGGGTGAATATCCTATCCTGGAGGGAAATTCTGCAAATTTTCAGCAACTTAGCATGCGACCGTTTGATCTCAGATCTAAGGGCTGCTAGCAGCCCGTATCATGGTCGCGCCTACCACGACCGTCGCGTCGCTCACGCGGTCGCGCCCTTGGAGATTTAACACGGTGCATTAGGCTATCTTATGTTGGCATGTCATACATAGTCATCACTTAGTCACTCATACTAGAACAAGGTTAGCTATAAGGTTGGCTATAAGTGTATTTTTTTTACTCCTCTCTATCTCTTTCTTCGTACTCCCTCCGTCCCATAATATAAGAATGTTTTTGACACTAGTGTAGTGCCAAAAATGTTCTTATATTATGGGACACAGGGAGTACTAGTATTTATTGCATTTGCCAAGGAGTGACCTCTTCCAATGAAATGGTGTTGCTAAGTTTGCTTCATTTAATTAGCTATAGACTAAAAATTGTCTTTTCACCTAGGTACACGCACTTAGCACCATTTCTTCCTTGGGCCACCAAACTTGCCACATCAGACTTTATGCTGATATGGCAAGCTTAGCACCTGTAGGAGTAAGTAAGTACTACAATAGTGGGCTATAAGCCCGCTTTACATGGCATTTTTGCATGTGTGGAGGAAAGAGGCAAGGAAAAAGTGGAGAAGTGGGCTCTCATGCAAAAGCGAGCCTCAACTACATGGTGGAGCATTGGGAGAGGCACCTGTGTGGAGGTGGTCGGGAATCGGGAGACTCACGCCGGTCGTAGCGCCGCAGTTAAAATGAAAATGGCAAGTCAAATCACGGGGCCCCACCTGTCCAGTAGTAACTCGCTGTCAAATCACACAACCCTACGTTTGCAGCAGCCTACTCCCTCGTCTTCTCGCGTCTCTGTCGAACCGACTAGGCGGGACAGCCCCGCCTACCACGCAGGAAAAGCCCCACCCTCTACTTTTAAATACAACTACATCCGCTTAAGAATCCAATGATATAGTGGTACTTTTTGTGACATACTAGTAACTCATATTTAGTTAGTCAAATGGATGACCTAGAACTACGTGCACGCCCTATAAACTAAGATGCCTAAAAATAAAAAACCGAGATGGAGAGGGTAGTTCAGCACGTATCTTTTTAGATCAATATAGTCGGGATTCACCAAGGAGCAAAACCAAGTGGTAGGCTGCTCCTGTTGTGTTGGCGTAGCAACTCAAGCACGGTCAGTCCGCACACGAAATGGCGACACACTTAACAGGACCCCTTTGGCTGACATGTGGCTTATCCACCGTTTTGTTCCATGTGCGATGCACCAAATTACAGTTCAGAGTAGCGGTTGGAACTGGAGGAACCCCGGTCGTAGCGCCACAGTAGTAGAACATGAGCGACGAGGGGTCAAATCACAAAGCCCCACCTTTCCCGCATTAAGCTAGATGGACGAAGCAACCATCATTTCACTCGGTGCAAGAGAATAAAGAAAAGAGAAAACAATGATGCGTGCGGCAGCTACCTAGGGCACCCTAGGGTAGGGTAGGGGTCTCCACTACATATCCTTTTTTTTGAAAGCGACTCCACTACAAATCAGCTTCTCCCTCGTCCTCTTGAAGAAAACCGAGGATGAGTGCAGCGGTAGGGTTTGTAGGAGTACTACGACATGCGGGGCCACGTCTTAGTAAACGGGTTCGAGTCGATGGATGTATGGGCTGCTTGGTTTTACGGGAACGAGGCAGCATTTTGGGTTCGGGGACCAGTGGAGATATAGTACGTACAAAAAATTGTGGACGTAGGTTCGACCGAAAGGCAATGATGCATTGAATGCATGAGATTTTGAAACCAAATTATGAATAAATACACACTATAGCATGTAAAGCTTTGAGTCATATATGCATGATGTAGATGTTCGTTTAGTTCTTATAGTTCATCTCATTCAAAATCAATTAGTTTTATAAAAATGTTAAGATTCATGGGGTTGTGCATTGTAAAGCATAAAGTAAAAAACAAATAATGGCAATTCATTTAGAAAAAAACAATTATGATACAGAAGATTCTAGAACAAAGGAGAAGTGCTTGTGTTTTGAGGTTTGTGCATTATGCTTAAGTTCAACCATGGAGTCTTCTAAATTGTACATGTGGCAGATCTGGTGGAATGTTGATGATATCCAATGGCCAGTAGTGCTCGGATTCGCCATCTCTGCACTATCGGATTAGCTTCATCCAGCGACCATATTTCAAAGTTATTGTCACACTATATAGTTCTTGTGCCATAGTTGCATGTGTTTGGAAAAAAGCTACTAGTGGGTTGTACTATCTATTTAGGAATAGAAGATGTATACATGGAAGTTGTAGGGAAAAAGATGACATGGAGCATCTCAATTCCTATGAGTAGGGATTGGAAAAGAGATGTCATTTGGTTCACATAATAGGAACTTTTCTATTGAATCTAGAGATGACATGTATCCCAATTCCTATGAGGAGGGATTAGAAAAGATATGTAAATTGGTTCAGATCATAGGAACTTTTCTATTGAATATACGCTAATGTTTATTTTCCTTTGAAATTAAGGGAGTATAGGAATCCATTCATTTGAACCAAGTGGCTCTAAAGCTAAGAAATGATATCATGTTTATTTCCTTTGAAATGTGGAGTATATGAATCTATTCCTATGAACCAATTGGCTCTAAAGGAAAAAATCCTATAAAAATCATATCATATAGAGTTCCTATGATATTCCTCGACACCAAAGGATGGTTGAAATTGATGCGGGTGATACGATGGTCTTATTTTGTAGACTCCTCCCCCATCTTTATAGTTACCTCTTGAAGATGAATGAAATGATATATACAGGGTATTCTACATGTGAAATTTGGTACACGAAAACTCGGTAAAAGTTTGCGAGGTTCGAATTTTCAATAAAGCTATATGCACTGCATTTCGGAAAGGAGGGAGCATACGATAGTTGCTAACACTCACGTGGAAGATTTGTGTGTAGGAGGAGTGTCTGTTCTGTTAAGACATGCCAAAACTGGCACTGTCGGATGCCGATCTAACGGTTCTTACAACGTTCGTCAGGAAAAGGCTTGTGGCGAATGTTTGTCGGATAATGATTTACAGACACATGCATTGCATTGATTTGTGCCTGATGACCCACAAGTGTAGGGGATCTATCGTAGTCCTTTCGATAAGTAAGAGTGGCGAACCCAACGAGGAGCAGAAGGAAATGATAAGCGGTTTTTAGTATGGTTTTCTGCAAGCACTAAAATTGTAGGTGATAGATAGTTTTGTGATAAGATAAATAGTAATGAGTAACAAGTAAACAAAGTAAATAAAGTGCAGCAAGGTGGCCCAATCATTTATGTAGCAAAGGATAAGCATGGATAATTTCTAATAATGATAAAGGAGCTCCCGAGAACACATGGGAATTATCGTCAAGCTAGTTGTCATCACGCTCATATGATTCGCGTTCGGTACTTTGATAATTTGATATGTGGGTGGACCGGTGCTTGGGTACGGCCCTTACTTGGACAAGCATCCCACTTATGATTAACCCCTATTGCAAGCATCCGCAACTACAACAAATGTATTAAGGTAAACCTAACCATAGCATGAAACATGTGGATCCAAATCAGCCCCTAACGAGCAACGCACAAACTAGGGTTTAAGCTTCTGTCACTCTAGAAACCCATCATCTACTTATTACTTCCCTATGCCCTCCTCTAGGCCCAATAATGGTGAAGTGTCATGTAGTCGATGTTCACATGACACCACTAGAGGAGAAGACAACATACATCTCATCAAAATATCGAACGAATACCAAATTCATATGACTACTAATAGCAAGACTTCACCCATGTCCTCAGGAACAAACGTAACTACTCACAAAGCATATTCATGTTCATAATCAGGGGTGTAATAATATGCATTAAGGATCTGAACATATGATCTTCCACCAAGTAAACCAATAAGTATCAACTACAAGGAGTAATCAACACTACTAGCAACCCATAGGTACCAATTTGTGGTTTTGGATACAAGATTGGATACAAGAGATGAACTAGGGTTTGAGAGGAGATGGTGCTGGTGAAGATGTTGATGGTGATTGACCCCCTCCCGATGAGAGTATCGTTGGTGATGATTCCCCCCTCCCGGAGGGAAGTGTCCCCGGCAGAACAGCTCTGCTAGAGCCCTAGATTGGTTCCGCCAAGGTTCCTCCTCGTGGCGGCGGAGTTTCGTCCTGTAAGCTTGCGCACGATTTTTTCCAGGGTAAAGGCGATGATATAGCAGAAGATGGACACCGGAGGCCCACCAAGGGGCCCAGGAGATAGGGGCGTGCCCTATAGGGGGGTGCCCCCTGTCTCCTGGACAGGGTGTGGCCCCCTGGTGTATTTCTTTCGCTCATAAATTCTTATTAATTCCAAAAA
This sequence comes from Aegilops bicornis, assembly GCA_021605145.1. Taxonomy (NCBI): domain Eukaryota; kingdom Viridiplantae; phylum Streptophyta; class Magnoliopsida; order Poales; family Poaceae; genus Aegilops; species Aegilops bicornis. Next base: position 652,549,158 of record CM038674.1, read on the forward strand.
GTTGTTTCGTGGAGTTTCATGACTTTTGGGGTTGTGCAGAATAGGTTTCCAACGTTTGCTCCTTTTCCAGCCAGAATTCCAGCGATCGGCATTCTCCCTCTTCATGGTAAACCTTGTAAAATAAGAGAGAATAGCCATAAGTATTGAGATATAATGTATAATAACAGCCCGTAATGCAATAAATATTAATATGAAAGCATGATGCAGAATGGACGTATCAACTCCCCCAAGCTTAGACCTCGCTTGTCCTCAAGCGGAAGCCGAAATCGAAAAATATGTCCACATGTTTAGAGATAGAGGTGTCGATAAAATAAAATACGGACATGAGGGCATCATGATCATTCTTATAACAACAACATGTACAGATTCCATTATATAATTTCTTATGCTCAAGTAACAATCAATTCACAATATCAAGTATGGTTCACAAACTTCATTAAGAACTAACAAACTATAATCTCAGTCATTGAAGCAATCGCAATTTATCATAACATCATAAAGAGTCAACAATAGAGCTTTTCAGCAAGTCCACATACTCAACTATCATATAGTCTTCTACAATTGCTAACACTCACGCAATACTTGTGGTTATGGAGTTTCAGACGGACACTGAGAAAGATAGGGGCTTATTGTGTTCTCCTAACATATTCACCTTTAGGTGATGTCAACAATAATAGCCCATGCTAACAAACATCCAATTGGATATGTATATCACGATCTTTCAAACACGAAGAGTTTGCCAAAGGATAAAATGAAAAAGGGAAAGTTCAAGATCACCTTGACTCAAGCACAAAATAAAAGCATAAAGTAAGAACATGAAGTAAAAGATAGGCCCTTCGTAGAGGGAAGCAGAGGTTGTCATGCGCTTTTAGGGTTGGATACACAAAATCTTAGTACGAAAGAACGTCACTTTATATGTCACTTGTGTATGGACCTTTATTATGCAGTCCGTCGCTTTTATTGCTTCCATAACAAGATCGTATAAAGCTTATTTTCTCCGCACTAATAATTCATGCATATTTAGGGAGCAATTTTTTATTGCTTGCATCGATGACAACTTACTTGAAGGATCTTACTCAATCCATAGGTAGATATGGTGGACTCTCATGGAAAAACTGGGTTTAAGGGTATTTGGAAGCACAAGTAGTATCTCTACTTGGTGCTAGGAATTTGGCTAGCATGAGGGGGAAAGGCAAGCTCAACATGTTCGGAAGGTCAATGACAACATACTTTAACTGAGATGTGAGAAAACATAAACCATTACGTTGTCTTCCTTGTCCATTGTCAACTCTTTTAGCATGTCATACGTAATGTGTGCTCACAATCATAAAAGATGTCCAAGATAGTGTATTTATATGTGAACCTCTCTTCCCTTATTACTTCCTATTAATTGCAGCGATGACCAAAACTAAGTTTATCAACTCTCAACAACCTTTATGCCTCATACTTTCTATGTGTGCAGTTATTACTATCCATAAGATCAACATGAACTCTTTTATTCTTTTTGTTTTTCTCAAGATCATAGCAACAAAGCAAAAGCCCTTGACTCAACACTAATTTCTATTATAGATAGTTCACGGACTCGATTACAAAAAGAGATCACTAAGCAAAACTCAAAACTACTTGATATCACACTTCAATCTACTAGATCAAGATACTACTAAAAGGATAGAACTAAATAAAATGGTAAAGATAGGAGTGTGATGGTGATACAATACCGGGGCACCTCCCCCAAGCTCGGCAGTTTCCAAGGGGGAGTGCCCATACACATGTGATTATGTCTCCTTCTTCACGGTTGGCGTTATGATCTTCTTGGCGATGATGACCTTAAGGATACAGTTCTCCTCCTCGAGCGTATTGACTTGTCGTTTGAGGTCCATAATTTCTTTACGGAGATTGCCCGTTATGGCCAAAGCTCCCTTTACCCAAGGATGCTGCATAGCTTCTGGAGAACAAGTGAAGCTCTTTTTCATATTTTCATAAGAGAGAAATCTAAAGTTGGAAGAGATGACCGAAGTTGGAATAGCCAAGCTAGGTAGTTCCCCCATCACGAATTCTTCTTGGGGACGAGAGGTAACTTCTTGATCTTCCTCCATGGCATCTATCCTTTTCAAATCAGCCTCCATCTCATCCTCCGTTGATGGTCCAAAGTGATAGGCATCGCCATTTGCTCCGGGACCTGGCGTTGGATGGGACACCTGACTCTCCCCAATTGACTCCTGAGAAGACATCTTACTTTATTCTACAACAGGAACAGCTCGAAACAAAAACAGAGGATATTTGCGTGATACGGTGGTCAAAACCTTCGGGAGTATATATAATGAATTTTTACCGACCAAAATACGTAATATGCAAGAAAACGGAGTCCGGGAGGCACACGAGGTGCCCATGAGACAGGGGGGCGTGCCCAGTAAGGGGGCAGCGCACCCTCCACTCTCGTTGGGGCCTCGTGTCCCTTTCGGACTACTTCTTTCTTCCTAAAATTCTTAAATAATCCAAAACTGATAAAAATAGCCATTGGGGTTGTTTTGGAGTCTGTTTACTTACCGTACCACATACCTATTCCTGTTCGGAGTCTGGAACGTTCTGGAAAGTGTCCCTTATGTATTCATCCGGGGTTACGGTTTCAATAATATTAGTTTCAACATTAATAGGATTACCTGAAATGTAATGTTTAATTCTTTGACCATTTACCACCCTCGGACTTGTGCCTTCGAAGTTGTTGATCTTTATCGCAACAGAACGATAGACCTCCTCGATAACATAGGGGCCTTCCCATTTAGAGAGAAGCTTTCCTACAAAAAAATCTTAAACGAGAGTTGAATAATAACACATAATCACCTACGTCAAATTCAAGCTTTTGTATCCTTTTATCATGCCAGCGCTTGACTTTTTCTTTGAATAGCTTGGCATTCTCATAAGCCTGGGCTCTCCATTCATCAAGTGAGCTAATATCAAACAATCTCTTCTCACCGGCAAGTTTGAAGTCATAATTGAGCTCTTTAATAGCCCAATATGCTTTATGTTCAAGTTCAAGAGGTAAATGACATGCTTTTCCATAAACCATCTTATACAGAGACATACCCATAGGATTTTTGTATGCAGTTCTATAGGCCCATAATGCATCATCAAGTTTTTTGGACCAATTCTTTCTAGATCTATTAACAGTCTTTCAGAAATTAATTTGAGCTCTCTATTGCTCAACTCTACTTGACCAATTGGATCAGGATGATAAGGAGATGCAATTCTATGATTGAAATCATACTTAGCAAGCATCTTACGGAAAGCACCATGAATAAAATGTGAACCACCATCATTCATAAGATATCTAGGGACTCCAAACCTCGGAAAAATAACTTCTTCAAGCATTTTAATAGAAGTGTTATGATCAGCACTACTAGTTGGAATAGCTTCTACCAACTTAGTAACGTAATCAACAACAACTAAAATATGTGTATAACCATTAGAGGCAAGAAAAGGTCCCATATAATCAAAGCCCCAAACATCAAACGATTCAATAACAAGAGAATAATTCATAGGCATTTCTTGACGTCTACTAATATTACCAATTCTTTGACATTCATCACAAGATAAGACAAACTTACGAGCATCTTTGAAGAGACTAGGCCAATAAAAATCAGATTGTAATACCTTATGTGCAGTTCTATTTCCAGCGTGGTGTCCTCCATATGATTTAGAGTGACACTTGCGTAGGATCTGTTCATGTTCATGCTCAGGTACACAGCGTCTAATAACACCATCTACTCCTTCTTTATAAAGGTGTGGGTCATCCCAAAAGTAATGTCTTAAATCATAAAAAAACTTTTTCTTTTGCTGGTATGTGAAACTAGGTGGTATAAATTTAGCAACAATATAGTTAGCATAATCAGCATACCCTGGAGCAGTGCAAGAAGCATTAATGACCGCTAATTGTTCATCAGGAAAGCTATCATCAATAGGTAGTGGGTCATCAAGAACATTCTCTAAGCTAGACAAGTTATCTGCAACAGGGTTCTCAGCTCCCTTTCTATCACAATGTGCAAATCAAACTCTTGGAGCAGGAGAACCCACCTAATGAGTCTAGGCTTAGCATCTTTCTTTTCCATAAGATATTTAATAGCAGCATGATTAGTGTGAATAGTAACTTTGGAATCAACAATATAAGGTCTAAACTTATCACATGCAAACACAACTGCTAAGAATTCTTTTTCAGTGGTAGCATAATTTCTTTGGGCTGTATCAAGAGTCTTACTAGCATACTGGATAACATTCAATTTCTTATCGACTCTTTGCCCTAGAACAGCCCCTACAGCATAATCACTAGCGTCACACATAATTTCAAAAGGTAGATTCCAATCAGGTGGCTGAACAACAGGTGCAGTGATCAAAGCTTTCTTAAGTATTTCAAATGCTTCTACACAATCATCATCAAAGACAAAAGGAATATCTTTTTGCAATAAATTTGTCGAGGCCTAGAGATCTTAGAAAAGTCCTTAATGAACCTCCTATAAAAACCGGCATGACCAAGGAAACTTCTTATACCTTTTATGTCCTTGGGACATGGCATCTTTTCAATAGCATCAACTTTAGCTTTATCAACCTCAATACCTCTCTCGGAAATCTTATGCCCCAAGACAATGCCTTAATTAACCATAAAGTGACACTTTTCCCAATTCAGGATGAGACTAGTGTCTTCGCATCTCAGCAAAACTCGATCAAGGTTGCTCAAACAATTATCAAAGGAGGATCCATAAATATAATAGAGAATTCAACCATGAATACCTCGCAAATCTTTTCACAAAAATCAGAGAATATAGCCGTCATGCATCTTTAAAAGGTAGCAGGTGCATTACATAAACCAAAAGGCATACGTCTATAAGCGAAAGTACCGAAAGGGCAAGTAAAAGTAGTTTTTGCTTGATCTTCCGCTGAGACAGGTATTTGAGAGAAACCAGAATAACCATCTAGAAAGCAGAAATGTGTGTGTTTGGACAGTCTTTCTAGCATTTGACTAATAAAAGGTAAAGGGTAATGATCTTTCTTAGTAGCTTTATTTTAATTTACCAAAATCAATTACCATCCTAACCTGTAATAATTATTTGCGGGATGAATTCATCTTTATCATTAGGAACAACAGTAATACCTCCCTTTTTAGGGACACAATGGACAGGGCTTACCCAATCACTATCAGCAACGGGATAAATTATACCTGCCTCAAGGAGCTTTAGTATCTCCTTTCTTACCACTTCTTTCATTTTAGGATTTAGTTGTTGTTGAGGATCTCTAACTGATTTGGCATCGTCCTCCAACTTAATTTTGTGTTGGCATAACGTGGGACTAACGCCCTTAAGATCATCCAGAGTATATCCAATAGAAGCTCGATGCTTCTTCAGAGTTTTCAATAATATTTCTTCTTCTTGCTCTGAAAGGTTAGCACTAATAATAACATGATATATTTTCTTTTCATCGAGATAAGCATACTTAAGATTATCAGGTAGAGGTTTGAGTTCAAACACGGGATCACCCTTGGGTGGTGGGGGATCCCCAAGAATTTCAACGGGAAGGTTATGTTTCAAAATAGGTTCTTGTTTAAGGAATAATTCATCTATTTCCCTTCTTTCTTTCATAAACATATCATTTTCATAGTCTAGAAAATATTGTTCTAACGGATCAGTAGGAGGCACGACAATAGAAGCAAGACCAATTATTTCATCCTTACTAGATAATTCTTTATCATGGGGTTGTCTACAAAATTTAGCAAAATTAAACTCATGAGTCATATCATCTAAGCCAATCATAACAACATCCTTTTTGCAATCAATCGTAGCTTTAATAGTGTTCAAGAAGGGTCTACCAAATATAATGGGACAAAAGGCATCTTGTGGAGAACCAAGAACAAGAAAATCAGCTGGGTATTTAACCTTCCCACACAAAACTTCAACATCTCTAACAATCCCAACAGGTTTAATGGTATCTATATTAGCAAGCTTAATAGTAACATCAGTGTATTCTAATTCAATGGGTGCAATGTCGTGCATAATTTCTTTATATAAATCATAAGGTATAGCGCTAGCACTAGCACCCATATCACATAAGCCATGATAACAATGTTCTCCTATTTTAACAGAAATAACAGGCATGCCTACGACTGGTCTACGTGTCTTAGTATCTGGCCTAGCAATATTAGTAGTCTCTCCATACAAATAAATAACATGCCCATCTAAATCATCATCCAAGAGATCTTTAACTATATCAATACTAGGTTCAATATTAATTTGCTCAGGAGGTGTATAAGTCCTAGTATTACTCTTACGAACAACAGTCGCAGTTTTAGCATGATCCTTTATCCTAACACGAAAAGGTGGTTTCTCAACATAAGTAGTAGGAACAATAGGATCACTATAAGTGATAGTCTTTTCTTCAACTGTAATAGGTTCAACTACTTTAACTTCAACAAGAGGATTATATTTAAACCACTTCTCTTTAGGGAGATCAACATGAGTAGCACAAGATTCACAGAAAGAAGCTACTATCTCAGAGTCAAGTCCATACTTAGCGCTAAATCCATGAAAAACATCGGTATCCATAAAAGATTTAACACAATCGAACTTAGGTGTCATACCTGACTCCTTACCATCGTCGGAACCCCAATCTTCAGAGTTGCATTTAATTCTTTCCAATAAGTCCCATTCGAAATCAATAGTCTTCAGCATATAAGAACCAGCACAGGAAGTATCGAGCAGGTTGCGATTATCAAGAGAAAGGGAGCATAGTTTTTTTGAATAATCATTTCCTGAAAGAGCTCATGATTGGGGCATGAATATAACATTGACTTAATCCTCCCCCAAGCTTGAGTGATGATTTCTCCTTCGCGAGGCCTGAAATTATATATGTAATTACGATCACGATGAACAAGATGCATAGGATAGAACTTCTGGTGAAATTCGAACTTCAATCTCTTATAATTCCAAGATCCCGTATCATCACATAGCCTAAACCATGTCAATGCATCTCCCTTCAAAGATAAAGAGAAGACCTTCCTTTTGACAACATCATCGGGGATACCTGCAAGCTTAAATAATCCACAAACTTCATCCACAAAGATAAGGTGTAAATCGGGATGCAACGTTCCATCTCCTGCAAATGGATCAGCTAGCAGTTTCTCTATCATACCCGAAAGAATCTCAAAATAAATATTTTCATAAAGTTTAGTAGGTTGAGGAGCAACTCTTTGCTCTTCTGGTTGGGACAAAGATGCCCCAAACAAGCCTCTCAAATGATTAGATTCCATAGTGACAAGTAACAGAAAATTTCGGCACACTATATAAATGTTTCCTTACCAAGTTCCACTCACCAAAAGCGCTACACTCCCCGGGAATGGCGCCAGAAAAGAGTCTTGATGACCCACAAGTGTAGGGGATCTATCGTAGTCCTTTCGATAAGTAAGAGTGTCGAACCCAACGAGGAGCAGAAGGAAATGATATGCGGTTTTCAAGAAGGTTTTCGCAAGCACCGAAATTGTAGGTGATAGATAGTTTTGTGATAAGATAAATAGTAACGAGTAACAAGTAAACAAAGTAAATAAAGTGCAGCAAGGTGGCCCAATCCTTTATGTAGCAAAGGATAAGCCTGGAAAATTTCTAATAATGATAAAGGAGCTCCCGATGACACATGGGAATTATCATCAAGCTAGTTTTCATCAAGCTCATATGGTTCGCATTCGGTACTTTGATAATTTGATATGTGGGTGGACCGGTGCTTGGGTACTGCCCTTACTTGGACAAGCATCCCACTTATGATTAACCCCTATTGCAAGCATCCACAACTACAACAAAAGTATTAAGGTAAACCTAACCATAGCATGAAACATGTGGATCCAAATCAGCCCCTAACGAAGCAACGCATAAACTAGGGTTTAAGCTTCTGTCACTCTAGCAACCCACCATCTACTTATTACTTCCCTATGCCCTCCTCTAGGCCCAATAATGGTCAAGTGTCATGTAGTCTATGTTCACATGACACCACTAGAGGAGAAGACAACATACATCTCATCAAAATATCGAACGAATACCAAATTCACATGACTAATAATAGCAAGACTTCACCCATGTCCTTAGGAACAAACGTAACTACTCACAAAGCATATTCATGTTCATAATCAAGGGTGTAATAATATGCATTAAGGATATGAACATATGATCTTCCACCAAGTAAACCAATAAGTATCAACTACAAGGAGTAATCAACACTACTAACAACCCACAGGTACCAATTTGTGGTTTTGGATACAAGATTGGATACAAGAGATGAACTAGGGTTTGAGAGGAGATGCTGCTGGTGAAGATGTTGATGGATATTGACCCCCTCCCGATGAGAGGATCGTTGGTGATGACGTTGGTGATGATTTCCCCCTCCCGGAGGGAAGTGTCCCAGTGAGCAGCTCTGCCAGAGCCCTAGATTGGTTCCACAAAGGTTCCGCCTCGTGGCGGCGGAGTTTCGTCCCGTAAGCTTGCCCATGATTTTTTCCAGGGTAAAGGCGATGATATAGCAGAAGATGGACACCGGAGGCCCACCAGGGGGCCCAGGAGATAGGGGGCTCGCCCTATAGGGGGGGCGTGCCCCCTGTCTCCTGGACAGGGTGTGGGCCCCCTAGTGTATTTATGTCGCTCATAAATTCTTATTAATTCCAAAAAGTTGTTTCATGGAGTTTCAGGACTTTGGGGGTTGTACAGAATAGGTTTCCAACGTTTTCTCCTTTTCCAGCCAGAATTACAGCTGCCGGCATTCCCCCTCTTCATGGTAAACCTTGTAAAATAAGAGAGAATAGCCATAAGTATTGAGATATAATGTACAATGACAGCCCATAATGCAATAAACATTGTTATAAAAGCATGATGCAAAATGGACGTATCAGTGCCCCCCTCCCTCTCACGCACACGCACCCTCATGAGTCACGACTCTCCCGAGTCCTCTCGCAGACTCGCACGTCGCACCCACCGTCTATCTACAGGTAGACGTCACGCACATATGTGCTCTTCACACCCACCCACCCTCAGAACTTCTAAAAAACAAAAGACGTCGCGCACATTTTATTTTAGCTCACACGTCACACACTTATACTATTACTCTTGCGGCGAACGTTCTTTGGGCATAGAATATTGTACTCTCACGAAGAGAAGCGGTGCACGCACGCACTAGTTCTCTCACACCCACTCACTGGTACACGTAGGAGCGCATTTTTTTGAAGCTGGTACAACAAAATCACTCCACTATATATATAAGCAGGAGCCTTAGCGCTTGCTTTACTAGGGTTCCTCTCGTTCAATCTCTCATGCTCTCCAGATCTAAGCAAGACATAGGTGGTCACACTCTCTTGAAGCTCACGGCTGCTCACAAATCCGGCCGGTCAACCTCGACCGGGGCAGGGGTGTAGGTGCATCGTTCATGCTGTCGTCGGCGGTGAGGGAGGAGACCAACGGCTGCCCGCGCATCCCGATCGGCGGCCGTGCCGTTCTCTCCGAGAGAGCGCCGGCTCGGGAGTGCCTCCGACCCCTTCTTCCTCCCTGCGGTATTGTGGCCAAGATGCGGCCTCCCGACGTCGTCTGTGCCAAATGCCGACGACCCTCAGGTATATATTCCTTCAAAACCTGCCTTGCTCTACTGCCCCAGCTCCCTTCGTGTGGATCTTTTTCTACTTCCGTCCGCTGTTCCAAAGCCACCTAGACTTTTACTATTATTAGAGGTAAAGCTAGTTCATACAGTCGACTCTAAAAGTTGGTTCAAACAGGGAAGAAAGTTGGAAAGCTGTAGCATGAATCTAGGACTTGGTTCTAAGAGGAAATGGGGGAAAGTAGTAGTTACTGGCTACCCAACCGGTCTCTTGGTTGAAAAGACGAAGAAAGCATGGTGGATGGCGAAGGGTGGGGGTAAGTGGACCTATCTCTTGGTTGAAAAAGGAAGGAAAGGGACGGGTGTTTGGGGACAACGCAAATGAGAATGAGCAGGTCTAGATTTCCTGTGCTCACATAGGAAAATGTCGCCGAGGAGATAAAAAATGGGACAAATGCAGACATGCTGCCTGAGTGTTTCCCGCTCTCGGTAGCCACATCTGCCTCACCACTTTATGCCCCTTCTGTCCCTACGCCCATATCGCTACCGTTAATGTAAAATCACATGAAGCATTAAGCAATGCCACCTAATGTCACTATAAGTAATGGTCTAGTGCCGTCGATAAATTGAAGCAATGCCACCACCATTTTATGAAGTGCTTCCGTCTTGCTTCATTTCCCATGAATTGTGTTTTTGTAGTTACACTTAACTCTCACACCACTAACATTGCTTCATCCCAGTGGAACTGCACAAATTTGATAACACATTTACTGACCATGTGCTACTCTCATGACCGTAATACTAATGCTATTGTTCTTCATGTTAATCTAGTGGCATTGTTGATGTGATGTGATGCTACTTACTTAAGGACTCTTCATACTGTCAATCTAGTGCTAATTATAACACAATAGATGCTGCTGTTAATCATACGCCACTGCAAATATCTGTCACTGTTTAAATAACCGTATTTCGTATTTGCGCAAACAGGGATGTTTGTCTCCATATCGTTTCAGGATGTCTATCTCGTATCGTTTCTACCCGCGCAATCAAAAGCACACACCTCAGTTTTAGTACAAGTGCGCAAAATGAGATGGCTATCCCTCGTTGTCGTCGTCTATCCTCCAGTCTTCAAGGTATTCCTACATTGGTATTAACTAAGGTAGAATGACCAACACAATCTAAAAGAAGCCGATTTGCATGTTTTACTTCCTGATTGCAGTGCAGGGACGAGCAAAAACAACTGCATCCTAGTCCGGAATGCACTTTCTGCCAGTTCTTCCACGGACCGGGGACTAGCTGGCACGGCTGCATGGCGGTTTTTTGGATATGTGCGCGGACAAGAGGCATTGTGGTCTGCTTATTTCTGCAAATAACAGTGCTTAAATTTAGTGGAATGCACAAGCATTTCGACTGGCCAGTACACTGCATGGTTCAGTTCAGCATTCCAGCTGAGACCACAATTATAATTGGTTATTCTGGAATGAGAGAACCTAACCCTGGATGGTGTTAACAAGAAAAAACCAGAGTGAACTCCAGGAAATTTAAGCCTGCCGGGAGGCCCTTTGCTCAGAAAAGGCTTGCTTATTTTTTTCCTGATTTGTAAACCTTCTCACAACTTTGTCTTTTGCTGTGAACTAGTATATGCTTGTTATGTTCTATGAATCATTGAGATGTATAAAACTGCTTAACTTATGATTTTCAAGTTTTTTATGAAGACGAGTTTAATGTGAGTGTTCCACATGAGCGCTGGACTAACGTGTGAACGTTTGGAATTTATTACATTGTGGCCTCAATTAACTGCATGAACCACTATAACAAGATACATAGTTGCTTATATGTCAGACAGCAGATTGTTGATTGTTAGCTGGTCGATAGCCTAGTGTTGAAGCGAGTTGAGCCAATGTGCCGTGTTTTGCACAACTCCTTACAAGTGGGGTAGCGCCAACAGTGTTTATAAGTACTTATGTATATGTCAGCGCACAGTTCTCGAACGAGTGCTCTATTTCATCAAAACACACACTGCTCGTATGATAAACCGTGACAACTTATGTCTTAACATGCCATATTCATGAAAAAACTAGTGAGGACGCATCTGTTTCGGCAACAATTACGATGGTTCTCACATGATTCACGGGCACACAAAAGTAGCAGCAGTTCCCATAGACGGATTCAAACAGAGTACTAACCCCAGAGGGGTCGATAATAGGCAAGGTTCGGATAATTAGACACAATCCAAACTACAATTAAACACTAGCTGGGGCAACTATTTCATGCCTCGATCTAATTTGGGCTGGACACAAGACGGACCTTGCCATGAACATCATCGAGGACGTCCCACAGCAGCTCAATCCTGTGAATCTTCATGAAGACAACCTTGTGGCCTTGCCACTGATAAACTTGTTTGTGGAGGCATGCCACATCATCTTCCTGCATAAGCTTGACAAGAACAGTATGCCTCACAAACGAAGGAGTAGCTTTGAACTTCTTGTGCTTCAGTACACCTTGGACAACACGCCTGACAACAGTGAGGCTGGAATACAACTCTTCATTGGTATAACCGCAAATGGATTCCAGGATCCAACAGCCTAAGAACTCTGTTTTCCCAGTGTGTATATTCAGGTCATCCGCCTCATAGCGAGTGACATGTACAACCACACAATCCTTGTCTGCATCAGGGTTATAATTGAAACAGAAACAAATTCTGAATTACTTTCCAGTATAAGAAACACAAGTTATTTAAACCACTATGTATAGCATGGCATCGAAGCTAATTTTTGCGTTATTAATCGCCACATACTTAGATGAAAAACCACAATTGAGATCGGCAAAGAAGAAAATCACCTTGGGAAGCTCAGCGGGGGGGGGGGGACACATCCTCGAAGGGGGAAAACTGCTCCTGCAGTGCCACGGGGGCTGTAACCTCAAACGGGGCGTTGACCATCTCAGTAGTGGTCGTGAGCGTATCTGGGGTCGGCTTGGTGGCTGCCTCCATCTTCTTGGAGCTCTCTGTCTCGTGGGGATCAGCCTCCCGCGTCTGCTCCAATATCGGCAAATCTTTGGCGGTTCTCCTTAGTCCATCTTGAAACCAGCGAATACTAGCAGACCCTTTGAAAGGAAAACACAATCGCAATGACAATGAAACAAAAAGAGAATGAGGATCGGATTCTTATCATAAAAGTTCTTTTTTTCTGAACGAAAATATACCAACATCACGGATCCGCTTACCTTCCCTTCGTTGGGAGAGAGGAACAGTGGCAGATGCGAGTGTTTCCTTTCTTGAAGACGGTGAGGGAGAAGGGGATTCAGCGAAGGGTGAAATGATGGTTGCTGCATCCGTCAAACTTAGACTGCGGGGAAGGGGGGGTGGGGTTTTGTGATACGACGGCTCGTTACTGACGCCCTACGACCGGGGTGACTCTCCACTTGCATACTGCCTTCTAATTTGGTGGATGGCATTTGGGCCCGCGCGCTGCATGGCCCGCATGTCGGTGAACAAAAGTATAACGGCATTCAGTAGAGGGAGACGTTTCAATGACCTAGGAGGAGCCAGAAGCGGTAGTGTCTCCACTGTACTAGTAGTAATTGTTTTTCTGGGTAGTTGTAGAGTGTCTCCAGTGTACTAGTAGTAATTGTTTCTCTGGGCCCAAGACAAAACAACCCATCCACACTAGTAAATAGTAAAATCAATTCAAAAGCCCTATATTTACTGAATGAGAGGCGCTACCCACAACCAGCACACCGCCCCCCAAAAAAACCTAGGTGCTCTTCTTCCTCCTCGCTCCCACCCACCTCACGTCAGCTTGCTCCACTCGTACCCCCAAATTCCTCACCTCACTCCTACAGAAAACCCCAGCTCCCCTTCTTCCTCACTACTACAGAAAAAACCTCAGCTCCCCTTCTTCTTTACTCGCACTACAACTAGGCTCGTCATTCGTTAGTCTGCTCAAATCCGTGAGCGCGACGCGACGCCCTCGTGAAAGTGCAACTATCCCTAGGTGGTTTTGGTAATTCCTAACAACATATAGCTCATTGAGCTAATACTATTCTAAGACAAATATTTCAGGAAAAGCTCAATGAATGGCATGTCATGGATGAGGAAAGTGGATCCTTCAAAATACTAAGGATAAAAGGATTGGCTCAAGCTCAAAAGCTCAAGACTCTACTTTTACATTTTAGTGATCCAAGATCACATTGAGTCTATAGGAAAAGCCAATACTATCAAGGAGGGATGAGGTGTTGCTTGATGAGTTTCTTTCTTCAAGTGCTTAGTGATATGCTCTAAAAACCCTCAACTACTTTATCATATCCACATATGACCCAAAGCTCAAGTCAAACTCTGCCCCACCGATTCTTTCTATCCGGCGCCACTGAGTTCAGATGTCATAGCCACTACCACAAACCCTAGGCAAATCGGTCTCACCGATAGGGATCTCGGTCTCACCAAGATGTGATTGTAATCTCTCTGTTTCCCTTCGTAATGTTTTGGTGTAACCGAAGTGAGCGATCGGTCCCACCGAGATTGCAATGTAAACTCTCTATTTCCTTTTTGTAACATTTTGGTCTCACCGAAATGAGCGAATCGGTCCCACCGAGTTTACCTGACCAACTCTCTGGTTAGCTTATTACCAAAATCTGTCTCACCGAGTTTGTGTAATCGGTCTCACCGAGATTACGTTATGCCCTAACCCTAACCATATCGGTCCTACCGAGTTGCATGTCGGTCCCACCGAAAACCCTAACGGTCACTAGGTTTACTGAATCGGTCTGACCGAGTTTGTTGATTCGGTCCCTCCGAGATTGGTAAATTGTGTGTGACGGTTAGATTTTGTGTGGAGGCTATATATACCCCTCCACCTCCTCTTCATTCGTAGAGAGAGCCATCAGAACAAACCTACACTTCCAACTTACCATTTCCGAGAGAGAACCACCTACTCATGTGTTGAGGCCAAGATATTCCATTGCTACCATATGAATCTCGATCTCTAGCCTTCCCCAAGTTGCTTTCCACTCAAATCTTCTTTCCACCAGATCCAAATCCTATGAGAGAGAGTTGAGTGTTGGGGAGACTATCATTTCAAGCACAAGAGCAAGGAGTTCATCATCAACACACCATTTGTTACTTCTTGGAGAGTGGTGTCTCCTAGATTGGCTAGGTGTCACTTGGGAGCCTCCGACAAGATTGTGGAGTTGAACCAAGGAGTTTGTAAGGGCAAGGAGATCGCCTACTTCGTGAAGATCTACCGCTAGTGAGGCAAGTCCTTCATGGGCGACGGCCATGGTGGGATAGACAAGGTTGCTTCTTCGTGGACCCTTCTTGTGTGGAGCCCTCCGTGGACTCGCGCAACCGTTATCCTTCATGGTTTGAAGTCTCCATCAACTTGGATGTACGATAGCACCACCTATCGGAACCACGACAAAAACATCCGTGTCTCCAATTGCGTTTGAATTCTCCAAACCGTACCCTTTACATTCTTGCAAGTTGCATCCTTTACTTTCCGCTGCTCATATACTCTGTGCATGCTTGCCTGAATTGTGTGAAGATTGCTTGACTTGTGCTAAGATAGCTAAAATCTGCCAAAGACTAAAATTGGGAAAAGGTTAAGTTTTTAATTGGTCAAGTAGTCTAATCACCCCCCCTCTAGACATACTTAAAGTACCTACAAGAGGTATCATAGCATTGGTCTCCATTTGATTTTATTTCCATAGCTTTTGGTGGTCATAGCCTTGGTTTCACGACCTAGGAGAGTATGGCGTCTAGCGAGGAAATTATCACCGTAGAGGTCCTTACTTTGATGGCACTAATTTTGCTAGTTGGAAGCATAAGATGAAAATGCATATTCTCGGATATAACCCCGCCGTTTGGGCTATTGTGTGTATTGGCTTGCAAGGTGAATTCTTTGATGGGAGAGAACCGAATCATGAAGCTAGCGCGGATGAATTGAAGATGCTGCAATACAACGCTCAATCTTGTGATATCCTCTTCAACGGATTGTGCCCCGAAGAATTCAACAAAATCAGCCGTCTTGAGATTGCAAAGGAAATTTGGGATACTTTGATTGATATGCACGAAGGTACCGACTCCGTCAAGGAATCCAAGTTGGATGTGCTCCAAATCAACTTGACAAGTTCAAAATGAAGGATGGTGAAGGTGTCATTTGAAATGTACTCTAGGCTTGCTCTTATCATAAATGAGATTGCGGGCTTAGGAAGTGAAGAGATGACCGACATATTCATCATCAAGAAGATCCTAAGAGCATTGGATGGAAAATATGATACCGTGTGCACAACTATCCAAATGATGCCCAATTACAAGAATCTCAAGCCGACGGAGGTCTCTGGAAGAATTGTTGCTCATGAGATCACTAGTAGAAAAAGGGCCTATAGTCCCGGTTCATAAGGGCCTTTAGTCCTGGTTCGTGAACCGGGACTAAAGGGTCGGTACTAATACCCTCACCCTTTAGTCCCGGTTCTATCCAGAACCGGGACAGATGGGCCTCCACGTGGCCTGTCCGCTGAGCCGAGGCAGGAGGGCCTTTGGTCCGGTTGGTGGCACCAACCGACCAATAGGCATCCACGCCACAAGATTTCTTTGGCTCTGGTTTTGTTTTTTTCAAAAGAGGGGGGGGGGGTTGGGGGGTTAATTTAGGTGTTTCATATATTGTGCTATAGCTAGCTAATTAATAGAGAAAAGTGTCATTTCTTTTGTCCGTGCTTGGTCGACGCTACGTACTATACATACGTATAGAGAGGACTAACTAGACATGCTAGCTAGCTAGTAATTAAGCAAACAGTAGATCGTCATGAACATATATATGCATACAGAGAGAAGTGATATCGACCACCTCTCCTTCTCCGAGAGACTGGTCGAACAACAAGTTCTCGTATATCTATCCGACGCTACCGGCTACATATATACAATAATTATCTTTTAAAATACGGACGCGTGGTACACATGGTATTCCCGTCTTCAGCGATCACATAGTCAAGAAAGAATGCCGCCAATTTCTCTTGAATTGCTCGCATGCGATCTGGTGCTAGGAGTTCATCCCATTTGCCGAAACATCTAATTTTAAGAAAGGGGTCAATACATATATATATATATATATATATATATATATATATATATATATATATATATATATATATATATATATATATGACTGAACGAAACTCAACACAAATGATGGTAATAAAATAAAATTGTGAATATTTTTATTTACGCACTTCAAATTGTTTGTCGGAGTAGCCCCTCTCACACAGGTCGTGTGGCGGATGGACTGCAAACGTAGTATCCACAGAAATCATTCCCTTGTTCCTGCCACAACCACTTTACAAGAAACAGAGGTCAATCAAACTGATAATTATATATAGCAAGCACATGCTAAATGGTATTGATGAAACTAGCACTTGAATCACTAGGAGATGCTTGGCGTGGAATATGCTACTATATAGTACTTACTTTGGTGTCTAAATTGCAGCTTCTTCGGTAGTCCCGAGCTTTTTGGTGAATTTTCCCCAAGCCCTGCCATACAAAGAAAACAATTACTTGATATCAGAAATGAACAAAGTTGCTGATATGGTGGATAATGATCGATTTAACTTACTTCTCGAGCATTTCAGTCATTTCGCATACTCCTTGGGATCTTTTCGTCTCGAGTCTAAGACAGTTACTACTCCTGCTCAAGCTTAATCTCTAGGAGAATATAGTGGAACCTGCGTGACGCATGCATAACTCATCAATATTACATTTCTATAACCTGGACTAAATAAGGGAAACCGAATATGCCACAAGACAAGAACAATCGACGTGTAGTTGTAAGGAAAGAGTATTGTATTTTTGTGTTCATTTATTTCCAACGATCGTAGCAAGTTGGCCTCGGTTTCCTTGGCACGATATTTATCCTCATTTGCATCGATGAGATATGTGTTAATGAACCCAATATCACCCACTTGTTTTTTCTTCATTTCTGCGATCTTCAATCTGCATAATATAGTGAGGATATTTATAAATACATGCAATGAAAGAGCTGAGTTATATAGAGATACTTAATGACAGAAGTAGTACTACTTACAGACGATGGCAGTGACCGTTGCTTTATCGATGGCCAATTGATTGAAAAACTGATAGAACTCCTCAAATGGAATAGGCAATACCAATTCCAAGGAGGTCATGCTCCTTTAACTCTCAAATACAAAGTATTCCTCCCGTCGACTCTTTGCAGGTTTTCATGTACCAATCATGCAATCTTCGCATCATCGTTGTTAGAGAGCTTTCATCTTTGACGAGAGGCTTCCCGTGCATCGTATCTTTGTCTCTGCACCTCCAAGAAATCAAATTGTACATCGTCGGGCAAGTAATCTTCAGGATTGCCATAACCGGGCACCATCCTCGGATCGACGATGTCGCTAGCGAGCACCTTGAGCGGGGGCACGATTCCTTCGCTTGTTCGCCGAGCTGGGCAATTTGTTTCAGCTCGTCGTTCTTTCATCCTTTGATCATCGACAAGTACTTCCCGATCTCTCCGCCTCGGCAAATGCCTTTCCAATAATGCGCTCATAGTTGCCTTTCGGCGGAGACTTGGGTGGTTTTGTCGGGGCAGCAATGCGCTTCGCTTTGACCGGATCTACCTTCTCCTCCGGAGGTGGATGTCTCTTTGCTTTCAACCCTTGAAACCAGTCATCCACTTCGGTCTCGCGATCTTCGCGTTTTCCTCCTCGCTCCTCTCGTCGGTAACTTCTCCGAGTCTTCAGAGAAGGACCGAATCTGTATCTCCTCCCGCCTTTGGCAGTACTGCTAGACGCCGGCAGAGCAGACGGAGCGGATGTCTTCTTTCCTTGCTTACGAGGCGGAGGAGAAGGACTACGACGCGCCGGAGCAGCCGGAGCGGCGGCGGGTCTCTTCCGCCCTTGCTGACGAGGCGGAGAAGGAGGAGGCTGGCTGCCGGACGCCGCCGGTGCAAGCGGAGAAGTAGACGGAGTGCCGCCACGCGCCGGAGAAGGAGACGGCCGAGTGCCCTGATCGTCACTCGCCGGAAGAGGAGGCGGTGGAGGAGGCGGAGTGCCCTGACTCGCCGGAGGAGGAGGAGGAGGCGGTGGAGGAGGCGGAGTGCCCTGACTCGCCGGAGGAGGAGGAGGAGGCGGAGGCGTCCAGTTCGGAAGGTTGATGAGATCCTTCCGCCATAGGCATGGAGTCTTGAGCGTAACCCAGCCGATACTCCCTTCACCGGTAGGGTGGTCAAGCCGAGCTCCTCAAATCCCTCCGTTATTTCATCGACCATCACCTTAGCATATCCTTCTGGAATCGGCCGGCAGTGAAAAGTTGAGTCGGGTTTAGTGGGATAAACAGAGCCAACAGCCACCTTGACCTTTAAATTGCTCCATTGCTCCATAAGGTGGCAACTTTCAGCATCCGTGATAGCATCCATGGGATAGCTGGCAGGAGCCGTCAAGGCATGCTGCTCTGGCTGAAGCAGCTCGGTGGAAGCCACGCTGCTTCTCCGCTGAGATGGCGGGGTAGCCGGGGAAGCTTCGCAGGTCGCTTGTTGTGATCGGCTGCTTCTCGTTCGCCTTCTCGTTCCTCTAGC
Organism: Aegilops bicornis; assembly: GCA_021605145.1. Taxonomy (NCBI): domain Eukaryota; kingdom Viridiplantae; phylum Streptophyta; class Magnoliopsida; order Poales; family Poaceae; genus Aegilops; species Aegilops bicornis. The sequence goes on from CM038674.1 coordinate 652,568,351, forward strand.
CCCATTACCCTTTCGTGCAGCGCCTGCATTAGGCTCTGCTCCAGCTTCTTCCTCCTCTCATGGGTTTTGTAACCCCTCAGTCCGAAATCCAGCCTTCCACGAAAGGGAGCTCATGGCGTGCCTCGTGGTCCGGCCCAGGTGCTCAGATTCCCGAGGGCCATTGTGAGCTCGCCCTTCTCCCCTGTCAGAACGAACTTCCCTTGCTGCGCTTGCTTCGATATAATGCTTAAGCCTCTTGACCGGTATGTCCAATTGTTCGTCCGTCAAATGCACTTCCCGTTATAGGGTCCAAGGATCCGCCCCGAAGAACCAAGTCCGCAACGGTCCGCCAGTTCATTGTCTCGGGTTCGATCCCTTTATCAAGCAGATCATTCTCAGCCTTGGACCACTTAGGCGGGCTATGAGGTAGCCACGACCCGTGCGATGATGAAGCTTCTTCTTCGCAGCATTTCTCTTGTTTGTCGCCGACATCTTTTTACTCTTTTCCGATGTCTTGTAGGCCACAAATGCGGGCCGATCATCTCTGATCTTCTCATATTTTCCGTGAATTCTGGTGTCTCATTTTTTTCGACATACGTATTGAGGTCTTTCTTCCAATTCCTGAATAGTTCTGCCATCTTCTTAAGAGCAAAAGACTTGATTAATGGCTCTATTACTGGCTTCTCCGGATCATCCTCTGGCGGTAGGGTAAAATTTGACTTCAGCTCGGTCCAAAGATCATTTTTCTGCATATCATTGATATAAGACACCTCGTGGTCTTCGTTCTTAGGCTTATACCATTGGTGGATGCTGATCGGGATCTTGTCCCTAACCGTAACTCCCCGACCGAAAGCAACAAATGCCTTCTTTGTCCGGTAGGGTTCAACCGGTTGGCCGTTGCGCGCGATTTGTATGATCTCAAACTTTTCGTCCGAGCTCAACTTTTTCTTCGGGCCTCGTCTCTTTACCGAAGTTGTGCTTGATCCGGAGGGCTAGAAAAAAGAACAAAGACGAGAGTTAATTAATATGTGTACATATATATATATACCAAAACAAAGACGAGAGCTAGTCAGCACAGGCTTAACTAATATATATATATACCTGGCCGGACTCGGTTTGGTGATTACCGGAGCCGTCCTCACGGTCTACTTCTTGCACCGGCATTGGGTCATCGGAGCCATGTAAATCATAGCCAGCTGCTTCTTCACCCTCTCCTTCCAGACCATCGTTATCGACGTTGAGAAACATCATCGAGGAGACGGCATCACTTCCATGTGCGATTATGTCCCTCAACAACGCTTCTTGTGCTTCGTCTCGGGGGATGTCCATAGTTTCTAAAAATATTTACAACATGGCAATTATTATTCAAACATGACAGATATGGATATATTAGTGCCAACGTAGAACTAGCTAGCTAATCACAATAAGGAATCATATTAGTGGCCTCGACGCTGCTTCTCTAGGGTTTGGGGTGGCCTCGACAACGCTTCAAGGGTTAGGGGTGGCCTCGAGAACGCTTCAAGCTAGGAGGGGTACGTAATATCGACCCCCCCACGTGTTGAAGCTATCGGAAGGGGTCGGCGTTGAACAGTACATCTATGTCCCACAAGTAGGGTAGAGGGTCGTGGATCGCCGAGCGGTCAAGGGTCAAGGGTCAAGATCGCCGAGGGTCGGGAGGTTGCCTAGTGTCAAAGGATTCAACAAAACCATGTCTTCATCATTAGGCTAGTAATAGGTGCATGGCCAGTGAAGCTCTCCAAATTTTTTTGGAACGGAGTCCCATATAGGATAATTCGCTTTTTGGTACAAAGTTCAGCAAAAAGGCAAATTATCCTATCCGGGACTCCATTCCAGAACAACTTTGGAGGACTTCGTACCATCATGCCATGGTTACTTCCGGCTAATGATGAAGCGATGGATTTCTTCAATACTTTGACACTATAGGAACCTCGACCACGAAACCTTCGACCCTTGACCCCTTAATGACCCTCGACCCTCTACCCTAGTTCCCGACCCTAGACCCTCGGCGATCCTCGACACCCTCGTTATATCGACAACGCCCCCCCCTCGTGTCAAAGTTTCTTCTTTCTCCTCTATTCCTTTCTTTCTTCTTCTCCTCTTCTTTTCTTCTTATCCCTCGAGAAAGGAAAATAAGGAAAAGGAAGAAAAGAGGAAGAAGGAAGAAGGAAGAAGAAGAAAAAAAAGGAGAAAATAGAAGAAAGGAATAGAAGAGAAGAGGAGAAGCAGAAAGGAATAGAAGAGAAGAAGACAGGCATAGAAGAGAAGAAGAAAAAATAGAATTTTTTCTATTTTTTTCTTCTTCTCTTCTATTCCTTTCTTCTTCTCCTCATCTTTTTCTTCTTTTTTCCTCTTCTTATTTATTTCTCCTCTTCTTCCTCTCCTCTTCTTCTCCTTTCTTCCTCTTCTTATTTTCCTTTTTATATGAACATATCATCATATATATGAACATACATTTTCTTTGCATATGCATATGAACATACATACATACATTTTTCTTTCATATGAACATACATACATACATTTTCTTTGCATATGACCATACATACATTTTTCTTTGCATATGACCATTCGTACATTTTCTTTGCATATGCTTTGCATATAAACATACATACATATGAACATACATACATACATATAAACATAACATACATACACAAAAATTCTAAAAATCTGCCTAAAAATCTAAAAATCTGCCTAAAATTATCCATCCATCCATCCATCCATATAATGAACATATATAATGAACATATAAAAGCATGCATACATCATCCATATTATGTTCATATAATGAACATAAATCTGCCTAAAAAATTATATGAAATTTTTTTATGAAGAGAACGAGGGACAGGGAGGAAAGGGGGTCACGGAGCCGGACCGAACGGGCGAGGAGGGGCGGCGCCGAGGCAGGGGCGGCAGTGGCGCCGCGAGGACGAGGTGGGGCGGGCCGGGCGCAGGGCACGGGCGGCGGCGGCGTGGGGGCGCAGGGCGCTGCCGTCTGCTCGTGGACGGGCAGGGCACGGGCGGCGGCCGGGCGTGGGGGCGCAGGGTGCGGACGTCGTGCTCGGGACGGGCAGGGGCACGGGCGGCGGCCGGGCGTGGCGCAGGGTCGCAGCCGTGCGTGCTCGGGACGGGCAGGGCACGGGCGGCGGCGGCCGGGCGGCTCGGCAGGGGCACGGGGAGACGAGGATGGCGGCCGGCGGCGGCGACGGCGACGAGGAGCGCGCGATTTGGGCAGCCTGGCGGCGGGGGCAACTGGCTAGGAGGCGAGGGAGATGTGAAAATTTCACAAGTCTTGCTTATATAGAAGAGCATTGGTCCCGGTTCGTGGCACGACCCGGGACTAATGCCCCCTTTAGTCCCAGCTTGGTGCCACCAACCAGGACCAAAGGCCAAATTTCAAGAGCCCAAAGGGCGGAAGCGGGCGTTTGGTCCCGGTTGGTGGCACCAACCGGGACTAGGGGCATTAGTCCCGGTCGTGCCACTAACCGACTAAACCCACCTTAGTCTCGGTTGGTGCCACCAACCGGGACCAAAGGCCTGTGCTGCCTCAGCAAATGTTTAGTCCCACCTCGCTAGTTGAAGGGCGCCGCACTGGTTTATAAGCGCTGGTGTGCGCCCCTTTCGAGCTCCTCTCAAATGCAGGCTTCCGGGCCTAATCATGCTACTCACTGTGGGCCTATTGGGCCTCTGGGCCTGAATCCTCGCCCATGTAGGGTTTCTAGTCGTATTCAGGCCGTGGGGGCCTAGTAGGTGGTAGTTTTTTGCTTTATATTTTATTTCTTTTTGCTTTTAGTTTTAGAAAAATATAAACTTTCTATTAGTGCCATTAGTTTTAAAATTTGAAAACACTTTTTTGTTTTCTTTGTTGCTTTATTTATTTTATTTTGTTTCTACTTACAACAAAATACTTATTGTTGCTATTTTATTTTTTCAAGTTTTTTGTTTTGTTTTCTGCATTATTTATTTTCTTTTGGTTTTTGCTTTATTTTTAATTCTTTTTGCTTTTAGGTCAGCAAAATTATAAACTTTCTGTTAGTGCTTTTAGTTTTAGAAAAATATAAACTTTCTGTTTGTGCCATTAGTTTTAAAATTCAAAAACACTTTTTTGTTTTCTTTGTTGCTTTATTTATTTTATTTTGTTTCTACTTACAACAAAATGCTTATTGTTGCTATTATTATTATTTTTTCAAGTTTTTTTGTTTTGTTTCCTGCATTATTTATTTTCTTTTGGTTTTTGCTTTATTTTTTAATTCTTTTTTGCTTTTAGGTCAGCAAAATTATAAACTTTCTGTTAGTGCCATTTGTTTTAGAACAATTATAAACTTTCTGTTTGTGCCATTAGTTTTATAAAATTTGAATTCTTTGAAATTTGTGTGAATCACAAGTTTGTGAGCTCAACAAGGCGTAGAGGGACGGGCTTATAAACCGTGTGAGCGCCCTTGGTTGGCGAGGTTCTCAAAGTTGGCATAGTATGTTCATGAACAAAACGGACAATGGTATCATACTCGTGTGTTACAAAGTTGGCATGGTATCATCATAATAGTTATGGAGAAAGTCTTCACTTTTTCTTCGCTTGTGTCGCTTTGCTTATTGCGCCGTAACCATGGATAATCTTCATCATTTATCGGGATGCTTGGGTCAGCCTTGACTTTGAAGGGGAATTTCATGAAACTTTTCATACTCTTCTGCATATGTCTGTCTTGCCCTCCACTCCTGTGATGTCCCTTTTTCCTGAAGAACTATGTGGCGCTTTGGCTCATTGTATGATATATTCGCTTCCTTATCTTTTCTTTTCCTCGATGCAGTAGACATGTCCTTCACATAGATAACCTGTGCCACATCATTGGCTAGGACGAACGGTTCGTCAAGTGTACCCAAGATTTTTCAGATCCATCGTTGTCATTCCGCATCGCTGGGTCTACCTGCACTCCGCCTCGATGATTGACCCACTTGCACTTAAACAAAGGGACCTTAAAATCTACTCCGTAGTCAAGTTCCCATATGTCTACTATGTAACCATAATATGTCTCATTTCCTTGTCGGTTGTTGCATCAAAGCGGACACCGCTGTTTTAGTTGGTGCTCTTTTCATCTTGGTCAATCGTGTAAAATGTATTCCCATTTATCTCAGATCCTTTCCAAATCATTACAGTCGAAGATGGTCCCCTGGACAACAAGTACAACTCATCACAAACAGTCTTTGTCACCTCCGAGACGTGTTTCCAACCAAGCTGAAAGTCCCGATGTGTTCACATGTAATCCAGCCGTCGACCTTTGCTCCGTGTTTGGAGCGCAGACTGTTCTTGTGTTCATCGACATACGGGTCACCAAGGTAGAGTTCTCAGAGAACTGTAGTGTGCTTGAGACCAAGAATATCCGTCCCCTGCATATTATTGAGTCTCTTCCAAGCGTGCCTTTTCCAAATAGTCTCCCCTCATACCGCTGATTTAGGGAGACCTATCTTATTAAGGCCAGGAATGAAGTCAACACAAAACCCGATGACATCCTCTGTTTGATGGCCCATGGAGATGCTTCCTTCCGCCTAGCACGGTTCTGAACATATTTCTTTAGGACTCCCATGAACCTCTCAAAGGGGTACATATTGTGTAGAAATACGGGCCCCGTAATGACAATCTCGTCGACTAGATGAACTAGGACGTAAGCGTCATGATATTGAAGAAGGATGGTGGGAACACCAGCTCGAAATCGACAAGACATTGCGCCACATCACTCCTTAGCGTTGCTACGATTTCTGGATCGGTCACCTTCGAGATATTGCATTGAGGAATGCACATAGCTTCACAATGGCTAATCGGACGCTTTTCCGTAGAAGCCCTCTCAATGCAACCGGAAGCAGTTGCGTCATAATCACGTGGCAGTCATGAGACTTTAGGTTCTGGAACTTTTTCTCCGACATATTTATTATTCCCTTTATATTCGACAAGAAGCCGGTCCGACCTTCATATCGAAGCAGGCATTGAAAGAATATTTCTTTCTCTTCTTTCGTAAGAGCGTAGCTGGCGGGACCTTCATACCGCTTCGGAGGCATGCCCTCTTTTCGCAAGCGTTGCAGGTCCTCTCGTGCCTCGTGTGTATCTTTTGTCTTCCCATACACGCCCAAGAAGCCTAGCAGGTTCACGCAAAGGTTCTTCGCCACGTGCATCACGTCGATCAAGAGCGGACCTCTAGGTCTTTCCAAAGAGGGTAGGTCCCAAAATATAGATTTCTTCTTCCACATGGGTGCGTGATTCTCAGCGTCATTCGGAACAGCTAGTCCGCCGGGACCCTTTCCAAAGATTACGTGTAAATCATTGACCATAGCAAGTACGTGATCACCGGCACGCATGGCGGGCTTCTTCCGTGATCTCGCCTCGCCTTTGAAATGCTTGCCTTTCTTTCGACATTGATGGTTGGTCGGAAGAAATCGACGATGGCCTGTGTACACATTCTTCCCGCAGCTTCCTGTATATACTATCGGTGTCAAGTAAACAGTGCGTGCATGCGTGGTATCCCTTGTTTGTCTGTCCCGAAGGTTATCGAGAGCGGGCCAATCGTTGATTGTCACGAACAGCAACGCCTTCAGGTCAAATTCCTCCTTTTTGTGCTCATCCCACGACGCATACACCGCTTTCCATTCCACAGCTGTAAAAGTTCCTCAACTAATGGCCTTAGGTACACATGAATGTCGCTGTCGGGTTGCTTAGGGCCTTGGATGAGAACTGCATCATAATGAACTTCCGCTTCATGCACATCCAAGGAGGAAGGTTATACATACATAGAGTCACGGGCCAGGTGCTGTGATTGCTGCTCTGCTCCCCGAAAGGATTAATGCCATCCGCGCTTAAAGCAAACCATACGTTCCTTGGGTCCTTTGCAAACTCATCCCAGTACTTTCTCCTTCAGCGGGTGCTCTCAACTTCCCGTGTTTCTTACGGTCCTCACTGTGCCATCGCATCAACTTGGCATGCTCTCCGTTTCTGAACAGACGTTTCAACCGTGGTATTATAGGAGCATACCACATCACCTTCAAGGAACCCTCTTCCCGGGAGGCTCGCCCAACATCACCGGGGTCATCTCGTCTGATCTTATATCGCAATGCACCGCATACCGCATGCGTTCAGATCCTTGTAGGCACCACGGTAGAGGATGCGATCATTAGGGCATGCATGTATCTTCTCCACCTCCAATCCTAGAGGGCATACCACCTTCTTTGCTGCGTATGTACTGTCGGGCAATTCGTTATCCTTTGGAAGCTTCTTCTTCATTATTTTCAAGAGCTTCTCAAATCCTTTATCGTGCACAACATTCTCTGCCTTCCACTACAGCAATTCGAGTACGACATCGAAGCTTTGTGTTGCCATCTTCGCAATTGGGGTACAACCCTTTTGTGATCCTCTAACATGCGATCGAACTTCAGCTTCTCCTTTTGACTTTCGCATTGTGTCCTTGCATCGACAATGACCCGGCGGAGATCATCATCATGGGGCACATCGTCTGGTTCATCTTGATCTTCAGCAGCTTCGCTGCAGCAAAGACCATCGTGCACATCGTCAGTGCAACTTGATGTTCGAGCATCACCGTATTCAGGGGGCACATAGTTGTCATTGTACTCTTCTTCCTCGCCGTCTTCCATCATAACCCCTATTTCTCCGTGCCTCGTCCAAACATTATAGTGTGGCATGAAACCCTTGTAAAGCAGGTGGGTGTGAAGGATTTTCCGGTCAGAGTAAGACTTCAGATTCCACATATAGGGCATGGACAACACATAAAACCATTCTGCTTGTTTGCCTCAGCCACTTCGAGAAAAGCATGCACGCCTTAATGTACTTTGAGGTGTGTCTGCCACCGTACATCCATTGCCGGTTCATCTGCGTGCATTATATATATTTAAGTGTGTCAAAAATCATTACGTAACATCATGAATAGATAATTAAATGACCAAATTAATAGAAGTTCATCATCACATAAAAACCAAAGTACATACATAGTTCTCATCTAACAACATAAAGCTCTGCAGAGCATCTAAATTAATTAAACCATACATTGAAACTATGTAAAACATTTCAATGTGAAAACAAATACGATCATAATCGCAACCAAGGTAACAACTGATCCAACGGCATAATGATACCAAGCCTCGGTATGAATGGCATGTTTTCTAATCTTTCTCATCTTCAAGCGCATTGCATCCATCTTGATCTTGTGATCATCTACGACATCCGCAACATGCAACTCCAATATCATCTTCTCATCCTCAAGTTTTATTATTTTTTCCTTCAAGAAATTGTTTTCTTCTTCAACTAAATTTAACCTCTCGACAATAGGGTCGGTTGGAATTTCCGGTTCAACAACCTCCTAGATAAATAAAATCCATGTCACGTTGGTCGGCTTAATTTTCATAAACAATAAATGAACCAATAGTTATGAAAAGATAATATATACCACATCCGAATCATAGATGTGACGAGGGCCGACGGGGCGGATACCAAAACCATCGCACTATATAAGATGCAATAATAAAAGTAAGAAAATAATACAAGTAAGAATATTTTTCCTTTCGTAAAGAAGATAAGAACAAGAGGCTCACCACGGTGGTGTGGCGATGAGATCGCCATGGGTGATCGACGGCGGTGAAGACGGGACGGGCGTGACGGACCGCTAAACCTAGACAAATATTGAGGAAAATGGAGGTTAGAGGTCGAGCTTGGAGAGGAGAAAGCTTAAGTAGTGTGGCTCGGGCATTTCATCGAACACCTTGTGTGCATAGGAGGTGAGCTAGAGCACCACCAAGCCCCTCCCTCGGCCGAAAAAAAACAGAGCAGCGGTGTGCTCGCTTCTTGCGCGAGGGGCTATATATAGGCAGCACCATTAGCCCCGGTTGGTGGCATGAGCCGACTAAAGGGAAGCCTTTGGTCCCGGTTCATGCCACCAACCGGGACCAATAGTGGTGGGCCAGGAGCCAGGACCATTGGTCCCGGTTCGTCCCACCAACCGGGACCAAAAGGTCCGGACGAACCGGGACCAATGGCCCACGTGGCCCGGCCGGCCCCTTGGGCTCACGAACCGATAAATGCCAGATTAGTCCCGGTTCTGGATTGAACCGGGACTAATGGGCAAAACAGGCCTCAACGATAGCCCCTTTTTCTACTAGTGGATGTCACTCAAGGATAAGGAGGAACTTCACAACAAGTCAAGTGGTACTTACAAAGCCTCATGTGAAGCTCGTACATCATCAAGTGAGAAACAAACCTTCAATGAAGAATTGAGCTTAATGGTGAAGAATTTCAACAAATTCTACAAGAGTAGAAGCAAAGAAAGAAGCTCCAAGTCAAGGTCCTACAATGACAAAAGATCTTCCAGTCGAGAGTGCAATTGCTACAATTGTGGGAGACTCGGACACTATTCCAATGAGTGTACGACACCCTACAAAAGAAGAGAATATTCTCCCAAGAGAAGAAGTAGAAGAGAAGAATCACCGCCAAGAGAGAGGAGGGTTAGAGATGATCGTTATGAACGAAGAACATCCCGGAGAAGCAAGGATTCAGAAAGGAAGGACAAGTCAGCAAAGAGCTACACAAAACGAAGACATCAAGCTCATGTTTGTGAATGGGTATCCGGTTTCGACTCTGAACTTGTCACGACCGGATTTTCAATAAAAATATTTATTGAACAACCTACCCATGAAACCCAATATGAGGATAAATCCTCCATATCGGTAGACAAAACTTTGATACAAGAAGCCAGTAGCATTACAATATTGCTGTGGGTCGGACTAAAGATGCCCAACCGATTATTACAACACGCCAATAATTATACATGATGGCGGATATGGCACAAGGTGTGGGGTGGAAATACTACTGACTTGGAGTATGCGTGGTTGGTGGAATAACAAAGGGGTGGTTAATAAGTCTATCTTGATCGGGCGGCTCATCGAGCGTCGAGGTGAGGCTCGATGAATTTATTAGGGTAGCGGAAGCGGATATTTCACAAGGACTAATCCAGGGCTCGCACGAGACTGACTGGGATTCCTCTAGGCGTCGGACTCGCTATCGAACTCTTCATCCATGAGATCGCCGTCACAAGATCTCGCCAAATCAACAAGCCAGGTGAGTACTATGAAAGTACTCGCAAGACAGTTCGGACAAAAGATATAACAAATGAAGGCATGAATGCGACATAGTTAATCTTAACAATGCTCAATTTAAACAGTATAGCAAAATAATTAAGAAGGGAGTCGGCGGTAGTCCGCTCGAAAAACCAAAGAAGACCACTCAAAACCGATCGGGTGTCTGAAGCGACGCCTCGAAGGGTGAATAAATAAGCAAATTATTGCCGCAGTCGGGCGTCTAAGCGACACCTCATAAAGGGCTTATATTGAAATAAAAATGCATGCGTGCCGCAGTCGTACGTCTGAGCAACATCACAGAAAGGGCTTATAATAAGAATAAGTAACAGCAATGCCGCAGTCGGACGTCTGAGCGACATCACAGAAAGGGCTTATAATAAAAATAAATAACAGCAAGGCCGCAGTCGGACGTCTGAGCGACATCGCAGAAAGGGCTTATAATAAAAATAAATAACAGCAAGGCCGCAGTCGGACGTCTGAGCGACATCGCAGAAAGGGCATATAACAAAAATAAATAACAGCAAGGCCGCAGTCAGACGTCTGAGCGACATGGCAGAAAGGGCTTATAATAAAAATAAATAACAGCAAGGCCGCAGTCAGACGTCTGAGCGACATCGCAGAAAGGGCTTTCATCACAAAGATATAGTACTCATAATAAATATTCAACACATGGATATAAACGGGTTAGTCCATCCAAAGGAATAAACATTTAACCGGACTTAGTACTCATGTGATTCACCGGAGTATCTGTCACCAAAACTGACACTTGTCGTCGATAAGATAATACAGAACTTGGACATGGATAAGATGATTCGAGGATTTATGACTCATGGAGTTTGTACTAAAATTACCCACAACCAACGGATTTCCGTAGTCCTGAAGGACTAGTTCCGTTTATGGTATTTCAGAAGAAACACAGCTAACCAGTACACACCCATCCTACCTCACGATGCCAGGAATCACCCTAGACATCGTCCAAGAAAAACTTTTGAGACGGAGAGATCACAATCTCGAATAGCATGGGATCAAATTTATATTCCGCTAAGTAGTCAGAGCCTAGCTCGGTGAAGTTCGCGGTTCCGTCACCTCCTTCGGTATCTATGATATAAAGAAAACATACGTGCTAACGTAAATACCGTGAGGTGCACAAAAATTACTCCAAATATTTTTCAAATAAATCTCATAAAAAACTAGACAAAATTTCAAAGAGGACAGAAAAGAATCAACCAAAAATACTCTTCCCTTTAAAAGTTATTAGTGTTTTAGTCCAGGGACCTTTCTGTAATGAAACAGAAACTTCCCAGGGTTTTCGTTATAAAAACAGAAAACGCTTCCGTCTCGAATACGTCAGTCCAGTGGGGAAGACGTATTTTGCCCGAAGGCGTTTCCAGAAAATGATTCAAAAAGAGGAAAAAGCTGACGGGGAGGACCCACCCGTCGGGTTTGAAAACGAAAGCAGAGATTTGGCGCCCGAGGGTCAGCGGTGATCGCCGGCGGCGATCAACGGCGAGGCAGGAGGATCGGAGATTACCAACGTGCTCACCGTGTCCTTCCGCACCGGTGGGTGGTGGAGTTGGTCGCCGATGAGCACCACGTTGACGGCGGTCTCAACTCTAGCGGACGGTGGTTCGGGCGTTGATGGATCTCGCCGAGGAGGGCTGCAAGGATCGAATTGAGGTGGGGGTTAGAGCACTAGGTGTAAGAGAAGGCTACGGACGGGGTTTGGGCGCCGGGGATGGCCTCACCATAGTGAATCAAGGTGGAGGCCGAGGCGGAACAAAGTGGCCGGAGTCGGGGAAGGAGAGCTCCTCGTGGCCCTTCCAGGGACTTGGTGGGGTCTGGAGGGGTAGAGGAGGTGTCTTGAGGCGAGAGCAAGCTCGGGGTGCTATATATAGCCGCCCCGAGGCGGTTGCCGAGAACGGGGTTCTCCGGCTAGGTGATTACGGCGGCGCTGTGGTTGCACAGGAGGGTTCAGAGGTCGAGCGTCGTCGTGGGTGTTCCCTGGTTCCGTTTAGGTGCTAACTGCGTCGGGGTTTGGTTGCTTAGGGGGAGCTCGACGGAACGGGGCGGCGCGGGCCCGTCGGCGGCAGGGAGCGTGTTCTGTGCGTGCCGCGCCACGGCGACGGTGCTGCATGTGTGCGCTGGCGAGGAAATGGCCACGCGGAGCCACCAGGGGGTTTGGGCGGCGCCGAACGGCGTTATGCCGCCATTCTGCTCGCGGTCGGCCGCTACGGTGGTTCGGCCGCCGCGAGACACGCCGGCGCAGCGGCTGTGGTGCCACCGACGCCAGGAACGCGCCAAGCACGCGTGTGAGGCTCCGGACAAGCAAGCTAGGCCGTGAGCAACGTGCCAAGTGCACTGTGATCATGTGACTGAATTCTGACAAAGATTGACACTGAAACACTGAACTTAACTGAAGATGCATGTAAGCAAAGGCATGCAAGGTGTTCGACAGAATGATCTAGGCATGTAGGGATTTTTCCTTGAGCTGGTTTTTGGTGGAGGGGCCTCTCATTGCATCTAGAGGCTGCCTGAATATTTGTGGAATTTTTGGAGTAGTGTAGATATGAATTTCACCAAATTTGGCAAATCTGGTCCAAACTTGCAGAGACTATAATTTGAAATTTTTGAACAGGAGAGGAGTGGATCTTGATAGTTCTAGGTTGTGGGTACCAAGGACTATCCAAGGGAGTTGGTTTGAGGTCAAAATTCAAATGCATTAAGGTACTTGCTTTGCAAATTACCTAGGCTCAAAATGATAGACAGAAAAGATTTGGGAGAGGATTAATTGAAATAAAAATTCAGAAGAGGGTTGAACTAGTAGAGACAGAATGTTTGGATTGCCCAAGGTGGAAGGAGACATATTTGGGAAGATTTTACCATGTGGTTTATGGCCAAACCATAAATGATCTCAAATATGGGAGAGAAAGAAAAACTCCTAGAGTTTCTTTTTGAAGGAAAAATAAACTTCAAAGATTTTTCTTGAATTCTTGAGAAGAGAGAAATCAGAGAAAAATTTAAAAACCAAACACCAGAGTTGAAGGAGATGCAAAAAGTAAAATATTTGCCAGAGGTAAAAAGTTTTTGATAGAGATTTTTGGAAGGGTTTTGGTGACCTCCTTGAAATCCAACAAAATTTTGAAGAAAACCAAAGGAAAATTTTTGGAGTGTCACAGAACATCACTCCGAGAGAAGCTATCACTCCGACTCCGAACACACTCAAGATGAAGGTGTTGCCGGTCTAGCACTCGTGTCGACCAACTCCTACGACATATTTGATTCACCAAATGAAGGAATTGGGAGATGCTTCATGGCTAAAGGCCCTAAGGTAACACACCCCGAGTATGTTGATTTCAATAGTGATGAAGATGACTTGTTAGGTGATGATGATTTACTTGTTGACAACTCTAGTGATGAATACTATGATGAAACGTCAATTAATCATGCTAAACAAGATAAAACGAATGACAATGATAAGGAGAAGATTGAGCTTCTAACTAAATAACTAAACACTCTTAAGTTAGCTCAAGAAACTATCTTAGAAGATCATCGAGAACTTTTAAGGGCTCATGTGAAGTTACGCTTTGAAAAGCTCAACCTTGAGCAAGAGCATGAGTTCTTAAAGGCAATCAATGATGATCTCCGTAAGAAAAGTTCTTCTTACATTGCCAAGCGTTTACTCTTATCTACTTACATGCCTCAAGTCAAGTCTAGTAACAAAAACAAGAAGGATTCTTTCTCTAGTAGTAACAATAATCATGCTAAATCCAATATTGTTGCTTCTAGTATTTCTATTGATTCCACTAATGATTCTCTTAGCCAAGTTACACTTGAGCAAGAAAATAGCTTATTGAATGGAATTATAGAGAAAGGTGTTTACTAGAGCCTTGCCGGGAGTAAGCAATTCGAGGAAATTGTACGCAACCAAGGAAGGCACTGGAAGAACCAAGGTGTTGGTTTTGAATGAATGTTCAATGCCAATGGAGTTGAGTGGGAAGAAGATCAATATCCCAAGACGAAGTTTGTTCCTCAACAAGAGAAGTATGATCCTACTTCCTTCAAGGGAACACAAGCTCAAGATGATCTTCCACCACAAGACCACAAGCAAAAAGGCAAGGACAAGCTTCAAGAGGAGATTGATGCATTTGAAGAAGCTCCTAAGGCCTTGGTCAAGTGGGTTCCCAAGACTACGTCAAGTTCTACTTCATCAAGCACGACTACAACTCCAAGGATTCCCACAAGATGATGTGGATCCCGAAGAAGAAGAACTAGAGAGTTCTTGAGGGTGACTCCGCCAACATTCTTCACTCATATCATTATGGCAAGGACAAGTGCAATCAACTTCCACATCTTGCACTAGTTCAAGGAGTCACAAACCCTCTTGTTGGTAAGACAAGGGACAAGGTAACCTAATGCTTTCATGGACATCATCTTGTGTGTGCATCACTCTATGTCTATGGATATACTTGTTTGTTCCTTGTGGGACTAACCCATGTAGGTATTGAAAGTGCAACTCACTCAAAAGGATTCCTCCAAATGATCTTCATCAACATTGAGCATCCACATCTTCAACACCTACATGAAGTCATCATCGACAAAACCCAAGGTTAGTTCATCCCTCTTAAGGGGGATCTCACATCTAGGGGGAGCTTAACTCTAAGAATTGAGTCAAAGCAACTCTAATGGTGTGAACACATCAATGCATTATGTAAAAGTGGTAACCCCACTTGAGCTTAAACGATGAGTATGACCTATGATCAAATGTTCTCATTTGACTCCTAAGTCAATATACTCATATATAGATGACCTAGTCATCGCCAATTGTTTGATAGATGCTAGAATTGGTTCTGCATGCTTTGCCACATATTTCATTTGCCATTTTATTGTGTGAGCATGTTGGTTGCATATTTTACTCATTCGAGGACATCCACTTGTTGCTTTGATTAATTGGCTTCTTTTTCTTTTGCCAAGTGGATGAACAAGAATGCCTAAGAACCTTCTTTAGCTATCTATGATTTTCTTGTCTCAAACTCTATTCATGCTACATCACAAAATTTGATCAAGTCAGATTCGAACCACTCTGTGTGAGGAGCACTCGGAGTCCCCGATTCATCATAGACTTAAACTTCCAAAACTTCTTTGTGTGTTTCGGTCTGACCGATTCTTCCATTTCGGTCATATCGAGATCACTAAGCCGATCTAGGTTTTCAATCTCGATGCAACCGATTTGAACTTTTGGGTCTCACCGAGTTGCTGTAACTGTCAACAGTTATGCATCTCGGTGCCACCGAGTTGTTCCACTCGGTCACAGTGACAGGATCGGGCTATATATACTCACGGGCAAAAATTTGGAAACCTTCTCCATACCCCTTCGCCCGCGCATAGCGCGCTCTGCCTCCAAGGTCTCCGGATCGTCGACTTCGTCGCCAGCCGCCTCCAGTCTCTCGTCTCCGCTGTCGTCAACGGAATTCATCCCCGCCGTTGCCGCCGTAGCAAGTTCATCGCAAAACTAGGGTATGGACTCGATCACAGTGCTATCCCCGTCCAATTCCTAGCACATTGTGTTCACTATGATTATTGCCACGATTGAAACGCATCTATCCAGTCAAAACAATCCTTAGATTAGATGTGAATTGAAAATTTAGGGTTGTTTCCGCCGAAACCATCTCGGACCCACCGAGTTGAAAAACTCGGTTCCACCGATTCGGCTAAGGCCATTGCACAAGTGATTCTCGGTCTGACCGAGAATTGCGAATCGGTGTGACCAGTTTTAGAACTCTGTGAAACCCTAGCAGTCTCGGTGCCACCGAACTGTGACTCGGTCTGACCGAGTTCACTAGTTTTGGTTCCAAAAGCTGCTTCATCATCACCGCATTTGCAAATTGGTTGATCTGAAATGCTTTATGTGGAAAACTGAAACTAAGTTTTTGAATCATTCTTTTGCAAAAATCTCTGCATTTTGTGATGCTCATCCATTCTATCTCAACTACATCTATTCACAGGGTCAGCAGTCAGTGTTTGCAGCATGTCAGAGCAAAGTGATAGCCAGAACAGGGAAGAGGAGCAGATTCACATGAGTGAGGGCACTAGTCCCTCTAGCACCTCAGATGATGGCAGGAGGAGCACTCCTAGCAATTTGCCCAAAGCAGCCACAAGGGCCAGAAGGAAGAGAACCTCAGACTCTGAGGATGAGGACTTTGTGGCAGCTGAAGATGAGGCTACTTCCAACAAGATAGTGCTCAAAAAGGAGTATGTCTCAGCTAAAACTACAAAGCCTGGACTAAACAGGAAGGTCCCTGCCAAGAGGACACCTATGCTGAAAGTCAGAGCTTCAACATGAGAAACCTGATCCCAAAGAGGCTACTGCAGAAGGGAAGAAGAGGAAGGAAAGGGTCAAGAAGACCATGGCCAGAGTTGTTGGACAACCTTCCATGATGGAAGAGGAGGAGGAAGAAGAGGTTGCTGCACCAGCACCCAAGGCACAAAAGCTGATGGGTGATGCTATAAGGTCAGGGGCTGCATCATCAAAGCCCAAAGAAGCACCCAAAGCTGCCTCCAAGGCCAAGTCTGCACCTAAGAGGAATACCAGGAGTATACCAGCTGCTGAGAAGAACAAGGCCCCAGTGCCTGAAGTTGCTGAGGAAGAAGAAGATGAAGGACAAGTTCTGAGGAAGCTGAAACCCAAGATTCCAGACCACAATGATGCTCATCCAGTGGCTGAGAATATGAAGCTGAGGAAGGATGCAGGGCTCAGGCAGTGGAGATTGTTTGATCCCTATGCATTCAGAAGAAGAACTGCTGTTGATTATAGGTTCCACACTAAGGAACAACAGGATTTTTATGAGACTGTGGTGTTGGATAAGAAGCCCATAGTTTGTGATATGAGGTGGGTAGACTGGAAATACATGAAGGCAAATGAGGATCACTACCCAGGAGTGTTTGACAGTTTTAAGGCTTGTGGAGTTGATGAGTTTGTTGGACAGAAGTTCACAAACTGGAATGATGAGCTTGTAATGCAATTCTACTCCACAGCTCACTTTTATCCTGATGGCGGAATAGTCTGGATGTCTGAAGGTACAAGGTACCAATCAACTATTGAGGAAATGGAAAATTTGATCAATGCCCCAGAGGAGAGTGAATATTACTTGGATGTCTACTCCAAGAAGAAGAAGGATCACAATTCCATGTCACACATGTACAAGGAGATCCCAGACAAGGCACTTAAGACTTTCAAGTTTGGGTCTGTCCATTTTCTTCTGTCAGGGCTGCCAATGATCAACTGGATCCTAAGGCACACTCCCTTGCCCAAGTCAGGTGACCACGACATGATTAGAGGGCATGCAACAAACTTGCGACACATATTTGATGTGCCACAGAAATTCAAGGTCATGAGCCTCATAGTTGAGACTATCAAGAGGACAGCAGTAGACAAGAAGAGAAGTTGTGGGTATGCCCCACAAATCCAGGAGCTGATCAACTCCAAGATGGGCACAAACAAATACTTGTTGGATAAGGAACACTTTGCTATCTATCCAGATTTTGAGGACATGCAAGTTGTCATGAATGAGAATGAACCATCTTCAGTGCAAGCTCAAGAGAAGAAGGAGAAAGCAAAGAAGGAGAAGGCTACCAAGATGCCAACTTTAGAGGAGGCATCTGAGTACTTTTTGAAGAGCAAGCAGGACCAGCTTGGTTACTTAATAGCATCAACTCTGAGGATTGAGAAAGGGTTGGCCACCCTAACTCAAAACCAGGAGAGCCTGGAAAGAATCATGGAACAAAAATTCTATGACCTAGATGTGAAAGTAACTGAGATCCAGTCAGTTGTGGAGCAGCTACAAGATGACATGCAGGAGAGGAAGGGCAGGACAAACACTGATGCATTTTCCAGAGTGTCTCAAGCTCAGAGATCAGTTGTAGAGCCTGTGACAGACACCAGAGCCACTTCATCTGCACCAGCTACAACTCCATTGCAACAAGCTCCAGCACCAACTCCTTCAGCTCCATCCACATCAACTGAAGTCTTCGTCTAAGGAGCCATCTCTACACCACCACCTGAAGACCAAGCCTGAGAGATGAAATAGTACTATGCATTTTCTAGGAACTTTTTAGTAACTTGTTGCCAAAGGGGGAGAAAAATGTATAGATCATAGGCTTCGAGAGAGAGAGAGAGAGTTTGCTTTTGTTCTCTCTTGTCTTCATGGTTGAACTTTGTTTGCTTTTGATTGCTTGAGATACTACGTTATTGCCTGTGAGAAATTGATGATCATGTGTTTGATCATAAGCTACACTTATGCTTGTTAGATGAAATTATCCCATTTATCTTTATATGATCTGTAAGTGCATCTAGTGCCCCTTAGTGATTTTGGTGTATTGAAGACTTATAGGTTAAGGGACTGATGTGTTTCTGAGTGTACACAGGTTTATAAGTCCAGGAGGAGTTTGATAATTACAGAGAAAGTCGACCCCTAAATATGAAGTTTTTCGACTGAAGACTTTGATATTCTGAAGACTTTCTGAAGACTTTGAAAGTGAAGAAATTGGTGTGACCTTGAAGACTTGGTATTCATTTGAGGAAAATGAAGCGTGAAGACTTTGTTTTCGTAGTTTCGTTTTCTCTTTCTTGAGTCATAGGAAACACCGTACTGTTAAAGGGGGTCGGGGAAATACTAAGGAAAAATTTCCATGTGATGCTCAACTCAAAATCCTACACCTACCAATCCCTTCGAGTGAAGCCTTTGGAAATCTCATACAGTTCAGTCAATTTCTTCAAAGGATGAGACGAAGTTCTTACAGTGGTCACGAGGAATTTGTTCGACCGAGGAGTTAGGAATTCGCCAAAGGCGGATTGCCTACACAAAGGAAGAACATGATAGCCCCGAGGAATTTGAGATTCAAATTTCCGACCGCTTTGTCTTCTTGGCGGCTAATCCCAAAATATCTTATCCACCTAACGGTCATATCATTGAAGGGCATTTATGTCTTATCATGTCGGGCTGCTCCCTAGGCTATAAATATCCGCCTACAACCACTAGCTGGTTGGCTGCTCCGAGAGAAACTTGACACTTGTCATTTGAGAGCAACCCATCCTCTGAGGACTTTGAGCGAAAATCATCGAGTGAGGAAAAACCCCAAAAACCAAACCCCTACAAACCCAGAGTGATTGAGCATCACTGAAGATATTGATCCTGCGTGGATCCGATGCTTGTTACCTTTGAAGACTGTGCTTCTTCCAAACGGTTAGGCGTCATGGTCTAGAGCATCCAAGAGGAATTGTGGATCGCCGAGTGACCAAGTCTGTGAAGGTTTGGAAGTCGCCTGAAGACTTACCACGAGTGATTGGACGAGGTCTGTGTGACCTTAGTTCAAGGAAAATACGGTGAGAACTTGGTGTCCTGAGCTGCGTGCTCAGCGACTGGGTGTCCGGGACTATGTGTCCTCGAGTTTAAATACTCAGTCGCTCCAACCAGACGTACAACTGAGACAACAGTTGGAACTGGTCTACCAAATCATTGTCTTCACCAACCTTACTGGTTCTATTTCCTCAACCCTTTCATTTCCTCATTATTGTGTGAGTGTTTGTTCATATCTGTGTTTGAAGACTTTGACTGAAGACTTTCTCAATTTCCTCAGTTCAATTTCTTCAGTCTGTTTGTTTTCATCCTGTGCTATCATGTGTTTACGCTTTCTGTACTCTTTGTTTGTCTTCATTTCATCATGATGACCATGCCCGCATTCTGTTATGCTTACTTCTGAGTACTTATTCCGCTGCAAGTAGTTCTTCGCTAAGGAATTTCCTCACCGGCAAATTCCTCAGTGAAGAATTCATAAAATCGCCTATTCACCCTCCTCTAGTCGATATAACGCACTTTCAATTGGTATCGAGCAAGGTACTCCCTTGTTACGTGTGATTTTGGTTTAACCACCGGAGTTTTAGTTATGTCGACCGCAGTATGATCAAGGTCTCGGCGAGGTGTCCTACCTTTGATGGGACGGACTACCCCTCTTTGGAAGAACAAGATGCGAATGCATCTTGAAGCAATTGATAACGATCTACGGTATGTTGTGGAAAATGGTGTTCCCTCACCACACCTTCTCTGAATGTCTGCTGATGTGAAGAGATTCAAGCAACTCGATTCTCAAGCGAAGAATATCATATGTGGCCATCGAGCAAAGGTCAATATGGAAGAGTGAGTGCTTTGGAAACTGCCAAGCTCATCTGGGACAGGCTGTCCAAAGTGAATGAAGGAGTCTCAACTCAGCGTGACTCTCGAGTTGATGTTCTTCAGAATCTCTTCAACCGCTTCAAAAGACTCGACAACGAAAATGTTCAACAAACCTTCGATCGCCTCACTGACATCTCAAATGAGCTTCAAGCTCTTGGCGCCATCGACATCACCGACCATGAGGTTGTGAAGAAATTGTTAAGATCGCTTGATTCCTCATTTGATACTCTGGCACTGATGATACAAGAGCGTGCTGACTACAAGTCACTTGATCCTGCTGATATCCTCAAGAGGCTAAATACTCATGAGTTCCAAATTCTTTGAAAAGAGAGATCTCTATGGTTCTAGCTATGAAAAAACACGTGCCACGAAGGCCAAGGCTGTGGTTCCGAATCTGTGTGAAGACTCTAGTAGCCTTGGAGATCCTGAAGAATTAGGCCAGAGCTAGCACTACTCGTGAAGAAATTCCAGAAGTTCTCAAGGCGTGGTCGATTTGGAAAATCCTCAAGGAGCAGTGATTCCTCATCCAAAGTGACTATAAGAGAAGACTTTGTCACAAATGCAAGAAACCTGGTCACTACATCCAAGATTGTCCTCAGTGGGAAAAGGAATTAAAGAAGAAGAAACACAAGGATTACAGTTCTGATGACGTTAAGAAAAATAAGAAATCATCGAAATCTTCATCATCAAAATCCTCAAAGCCTTCTTCTCACAAGAAGAGCAGCTCCAAAAAGGCTCGGGCATTCATTGGCGAGGAAATGGACTCTGAAGCTGAATCTGAGGAACATGAGGACGAGGAGGCATTAGAAGAATCTAAGTCTGGTGTGGCGAGTCTAGCTCTCGCTACTGCTTTCGTCAGCAAGTCCATCTTCAACTATGAAGAAAATGACCTCACCAACAATGCTGATGAAGATAGTGATGACTACAGTCCCACCTATTGCTTCATGGCAAAGGGTGCCAAGGTACTCAAATATACCTCCTCTGAATCTAGTGAAAATGAATCTGATGAAGATCTAAAGCCCAGTTACTCAAAACTTGCTAAAATTGTTGTAAAACAACAAAGGGCTTTGGAAAAGGTTCAAAACATGCTAGATAAGAGTGATGATATGTTAGGTGAAGAAATGGATCGCACTAAAGCCCTGATTGAAAATCCTTAGAGACTTCAGTCTAGGTTTGACAGCCTTCAAGGTCATCATAACACTCTCTTATCTGATCATGAGAAACTTTCTTATGAATTTCTTCAAAGAAAGCAAGATCTTGAGAAGCTAAGAGTGAGTTATGAAGATATTTAGAAGGAGCGCGATTCATTACTTGCTCAACAAATCAGCGCTTCCCAGGAAGAATTTGTTCCTCCATGCTTAAAGTGCATTGAACGTGAATCTGCTAATTCTTCACCTGAATGTTCAAATGCTTCAACTGTTACAAATTCTTCACCTGCCTCTGCTATCACTAATTCCTCATCTGAGGACATTGCTAGTATCACTGACGATGCAGGTCTGAAGGAATTGTATATGACAGGCATGTACAAAAGCCTCAAAGGGTATCAGACTCTTTGTGATGTGCTTAAAAAGCAGATCCTCAACAGGAATCCTAGGAAAGAGGGTATTGCATTTAAGAGGAAACTCAATGCTGATGGAACATATTGGAAGCCTGAGCAGTATACCAAAACCTCATGGGTTGCTGCAAAGGGACCTCCAGTTGATCCATCTAACTTATCTGGCTTTACATGTGAATCTCCTCATTCTTCTGATGAGTCATTTGACTCCAACTATAAACTGTTCAAAAATCAGAATGGTGAAGTATTTGCTAGATATGTTGGCACTAATCGCAGGAACGGTTCCCCTATGAAGAAAATCTGGGTTCCCAAGAAGTGCCTTGAAAGTCTTCAGTGAATGTCCTCATGACACCACCTGTGAAGAATAGGAACCCCAGATCAAATTCTTCATATGGACCAAATTCTTCATATGGATCCAAGTCCTCATACGGACCAAATTCCTCACGTGGATCAAATTCCTCAAAAGGATCAAAGTCCTCATATGATTATCATCGTGCTAACAACTTTGTTTCGCAGGGTAGAGCTAAGGGCTATGAATATGTGCATTATTCTTCAAACCAATATGTTCATAAGTCCTCGAAGAATTTCTCCGCTTATTCATATGCTTACCCTAACCCCTCTTATGTGAAACGAAATGGTTTGTCTTCTATGCCACCATTCTCGTATGGTGCTCGCATGAGTAATGAACTCTTTGCCACCCCTTCAGATGTGGGTGGTGAAAAAAGAACTAATCTCTTCTGCGAGGTCAGGTCTCGGGCGTGCCTTAACGTCTGAAGAATTTCTTTGTGGACACGACAAAATGCACGAAAGGGACGCAGGCTAATCATGATGAAATGACCTTTCATTTCACACGTCCTCATCTTGCTTATCTCTGTTAATCTTGGTGATGAAATTCATCTGATGAACTTGATATCATATTCTTCACTGATGAAGTATATGAGATCGTAAGTTGTACTAATTCGTCTGCAGGATGATCAACCCAAAGCCACAGAGTGGGTTCTCGATAGTGGTTGTACAAATCACATGACTGGTGACAAGAATCTATTGATGGATGCTCCCTTATCACCGTCACATCTGAAGCATATCATCTTTGCTGACAAAGGCAAAAGTCAGGTATTGGGTCTTGGTAAGGTTGCGATCTCTAAGGATAAACACATGGACAAAGTCATGCATGTTGAGTCCTTAGGATACAACCTCATGTCAGTCTCGATGCTTTGTGATCTTGATATGGTTGTCATTTTTGGCAAGTATCGTTGTGTTGTGATTATGGAAGCAGACAATTCCAAAGTCTTAGAAGGCTTTAGGAGAGGAGACTTGTATATTGTTGATTTCTCTACAGGACCACCTCCAGCCGTGTGTCTACTTGCAAAAGCTTCAGAAGGCTGGCTATGGCATCGACGACTTGGTCACGCAGGCATGAGGAATTTGCACACGCCATGAAGAAGAAGCATGTCATTGGCATTGAGAATGTCAAATTCCTCAAGGATCACTTATGCGAACTGTGAAGCTGGAAAAATGACCAAGGCCAAGCATCCAGCGAAGACTATCATGACCACTCCTCGTCCCTTCAATTGCTTCACATGGACCTCTTTGGTCCCAATCATTACTCAAATTGTCGTTAATGATGCATCTCTATATGGCTTTGTTATTGTTGATGATTACTCTCGTTACACATGGGTACACATTGTTACTTACAAAAATCAAGTGCAGGAAGTCTTCAAACGATTTTCCTCGTGGGCTTCAACCAACTTTGGTGTGAAGATCAAGCACATCAGGAGTGACAATGGAACTGAGTTCAAGAATTCCGGTCTTGATGACTATCTTGATGAACTTGGTATTACTCATGAGTTATCTGCTCCTTATACTCCTCAGAAAAATGGCGTCGTGGAGCGCAAGAACAGAACTCTTGTTGAGATGGCTCGCACTATGCTTGATGAATACAAAACGCCTAGTCGTTTTTGGATTGATGAAATTGATACGGCGTGCCACATCATCAACAGAGTATATCTTCACAAATTCTTCAAGAAGACTGCCTATGAACTCCTCACTGACAAGAAACCCAATGTAAGTTATTTCAAAGTCTTTGGTGCTAAATGCTAGATTAGAGATCCTCATCACAATTCTAAATTTGCACCGAAAGCACATGAAGGTTTTATGCTTGGTTACGGAAAGGACTCGCACACCTACAGAGTCTTCAACATCACTCTTCACAAGATTGTTGACACTGTAGATGTGCGGTTCGATGAAACTAATGGCTCGCAAAGAGAGCACCTACCTCCTGTGTTAGATGAACCAGCACCTGAGGAATCTATCAAGTTCAAGGCAACTGAGGATGTCATCCCTCAAGAAAGCTGCTGAAGAATTCATTCCTGTCGCTGAAGAACGTCGAAATGATGCACCAAGATAATGTCAAGACAATGGTGCCGAGGAAAATGATGAAATTCCTCGGCGACAACCAGCTCATCCTCGCGTTGCAAAAAGAAGTGCAAGTGGAGAAGATCATCGATGACATTAAAGCGCCAGTCCTCTCACACACTCAAAAGCTTCACATTTATCTAACTTTTGTGGGCACTATGCTTTCGTCTCTATCACAGAGCCCACTAAGGTAGATGAAGCATTTCGAGCCGGAGTGGATTCAGGCTATGCAAGAAGAATTACATCAGTTCGAGCTCAACAATGTCTGGGAACTGGTCAAACGTCCAGATCCTCGCAAGCATAATATCATTGGCACAAAGTGGATCTACCACAACAAGCAAGATTAAAATGGCCTTGTGGTGAGGAATAAGGCACGACTAGTAGCTCAAGGCTACACACAGGTTGAAGGAATTGATTTCGATGAAACTTTTGCACCTGTTGCTAGACTTGAGTCTATTCGCATATTACTCGCCTATGCTAACCATCACAATATCACTTTATATCAAATGGATGTGAAAAGTGCATTCCTCAATGGTAAGCTTGAGGAAGAAGTATATGTTGCTCAACCCCGTGTTTTGAAGATCCAAAGAATCGACAAAGTCTTGAGACTTAATAAGGCCCTCTATGGTCTCAAACAAGCCCCAAGGCGTGGTATGATACATTGAAGGAATTCTTCGTGAAGAATGGCTTCACACCAGTTCACTCGACCCTACTCTCTTTACTAAATCTTATGATGGTGAACTGTTTGTGTGCCAAATATATGTCGATGATATTATCTTTGGCTGTACTGACCAACGTTATAGTGATGAATTTGCCTATATGATGAGTGAAGAATATCAAATGTCTATGATGGGAGAGTTGAAATTCTTCTGAGGTCTTCAAGTTCGTCAACAACACAATGGCATATTCATATCTCAGGAGAAATACCTCAAAGATGTCCTGAAGAAATTTGGCATGCAAGATTGCAAAGGCGTCAAAATTCCTATGCCCACAAATGGCCATCTATGCACTGATTAAAATGGTATTGACTTGATCACAAGGTATACCGCTCCATGATTGGTTCTTTATTGTACTTATGTGCATCTAGGCCAGATATAATGCTTAGTGTTTGCATGTGTGCCCGATTTCAAGCTACACCAAGGAATCACACCATAAGGCTGTGAAGCATATTCTTCGATATCTAGCTCACACACCAACACTAGGATTATGGTACCCCAAGGGCTCTGCTTTTGATCTCATTGGATATTCTGACTCTGACTATGCTGGTGATCGTGTGGACCGCAAGTCAACTTCTGGCAGTTGTCATTTCCTCGGACGATCTTTGGTATGTTGGTCCTCGAAGAAATAGAACTGCGTATCATTGTCTACTGCGGAAGCTGAATACATTGCTGCTGGCTCGTGTTGTGCTCAATTGCTGTGGATGAAGCAGGCTCTCAAGGACTACGGCATCAACGTGAAGAATGTGCCTCTCTACTGCGACAATGAGAGTGCAATCAAGATTGCTCACAACCCAGTTCAGCACTCGAAGACAAAGCACATTCAGATTCGTCATCATTTTCTTCGTGATCATGTGTTGAAGGGCGACATCTCCATCGAGCACGTGAAGACTGAAGAATAGCTAGCCGATATCTTCACTAAGCCCTTGGATGAGAAGAGATTTAGCAAGTTGCGGTGTGAGCTAAATATCTTAGAATCTTCGAACGTTCTTTAAAAAGGACACACATCCTGACACTTATGCAAAATTGATGACTTAGATGTGCAACACATGAAGAAAGCGTTTTCTTCAATCAATGAAGAATAACACTCTAAGTGTGAAGAAATTAATGAAGAATTTGATTCTCAGAACCCTACGACAATTGTACGCGGTGTCTGAAATCATCATTCTTATACGGTGGGTCACACCGCCACCAAAGTTGAAAATCTTCAGTTTGAGTTTTTCCTCAGTTTTGAAATTCTTCAGTTTTTCAAATTCTTCAAATTTTTCAAAATCTTCACTGTTTTCGTCGTCTTTCTTCATTGGCTATATATATATGGGTTTATGTCCTCTACAGCATTCACTTATAGTTATTTCTTCAAGTCGTCTTTTCTGCTAAGTGAATGTGATCGGACCCTTCCCCCTCTATGCTATACTCAACCCAATCTATTCACAAATTCTTCATGTGCGTTCTATTTGAAACTCGTTCAAAATCTTCACTGAGTCCTTGTCAGCTGAAGAAATTGCGAACGAAACTTTAAAACTGATCTTATCCAAATTTTCGGTTTTGCCGCTCAAACCGTTCCGCATCCCACGATGCATTATTTTACTCACCCACGATCGTACACGATCTCCACTATACAGTACGCGGGTGACACATGTCGCATGAAGGAGAAAGGGCAGGGGCACGTTCGTCCCAAATCTTCGGGCGAACAGTTTTTCACCTTGTCTATAAATACCCCTCTCCCCTTCCTCACTTCTTTTACCCCGCTCGACCTCTCTCTCCCGTTCGAGCTCCTCAAACCCTAACCTCCTCGTCGCCGTCGTACTCACGCCGACCGCGGAATTCCTCACTCTGCCGCCGCCGTAGCTGTCTTCCTCCGCCAAGTTAGGGCGTGGAAGATCTGAACAGACGAGCTTCACATCTACAACACCCAGTTCGTCGTGTTCTTCATTTAGGGTAAATAAAAGTTACTTTTACTACCCTCGTTGATCCAAATCTTATACTACAAAATCTTCAAAGGTGTTTTATTCTTCAAATCCTCACACACAAACACCTCACTAGTTACATGCTCTTGATTCGTTTCTCTAAGCAATCATTTTTCTTCAAGATTCCTCAATTGTGTGGATCCTCGATCTATACAACTCTGGAACCTAAGACAAAGAACGCTTAGTGAAATTCTTCAAGGCTCATCTGGTCAAAATCCTCAAAATTTGTTCTTTTTGAAAAACCTTCTGAGAACACATATGACCTCTCCAAATTCCTCGCAACTATACTGCATTCACGGTACTCATGTCCGCTTTGAATCACTAGGTTCTCATCAACTTAACTCATTTGCAGCATTCCTCGAAGAAAAACTGCATACTTCTTCAGAGAACTCAATTGTTCAATTTCCTCAACTGAAGAATATGGCAGACGGTAAGAAGCCACAGAAAGGAGGAAAGAAACCTGAGGTTATGACTGCTTTTGAGATCCCTGAGGAAATTTATGCTGACTATTGCACACCTGATGAAGCAAAATTTGGCAAAGAAAGCAAAAATCAGCGCAAGGTGCGCATTCAGAAGATTGAACGGAGATGGGCAAGGGAATGGAGGGAATATGATTTGTGACTCCAAAGTACATGAAGAAATTCGCTCTCAATCATCCATGCCCAAGAGCTCCATTGGCACCGGCCAAGTAGCCGACCCCACCAAAGATCAAGCGTGGTGAGGACTTTCTGAAGAATGGGCTAAGCGCCAAGCTAAATTGGCAAGACAAGCCAAGGAGGCGGTGAAGAAATTCAATGAGGATTACGCCATCGCTATCACTAAGGCCTCGGTCAAACCGAGGAAATCCATGCCAAAGAAGCCTGCTCATAAGCCAAGTGCTTCACCATCAGCGCCCTCACGGCCAAGTTCCTCAGCAGCGCCCTCAAGGCAAATTCCTCACATTGCTACAACTCCACCAAAGTCCTCAACAGCTCCTTCAAAGTCCTCAGTTCCTGTGCATCTGGCTACATGTCAAAGGACTGCTGGTTTCTCGATTGCCTCTGGTGTTTCAGCAAGTTCCTCGGCAGCTCAATTTCATCATCGGCCCGACTCTGCTGAAGACCAAAGCAACAGCTGGACGAGGTCCTCGGCCAAGTCCAAAGAAGAAACAGGTTGCATTCCATGTGCCTTCTGATGATGAAGCTTCTGATGATGAACTTGCGGAAATCATCAGAGATCGCCAAGAAAGGGCCGCTAGAGCCAAAGGCACATTTGTGCCACTGTTGTTGGATCCGAGGAAAATCCTCGATTATATTGATCTCTGGCACAAGGATCCAAACACCCCTATGCCTGACTTTCATCTGACCCCTGGACAAAGTCATATGTTGACCCATTTCATCGCTGAAGAGAAATGGAAGTTTGAAAAGGCAAGAGAGATCAAGAAGGCTCAATACAGAAAGGAGAAGTTCCTGAAGAAAAACGTTGTCAAAATAAAACCTGAGGAACTTCTCAAGGTCCAGACTGAAATTCAAGACCTCAGCAAAAACTTCGATTCTTATTATGCTGATTGGCAAGGAGCCAAGGTCAGATTCGTCAATCTGACGAAGAAATTCACCAATGTTGCTGCCCCAACGCAACATGAAATTCCTCAGGCTGAAGCCTCAGCTCAGCCGACTGAAGAACTTGCCAGCACCGCTGATGAAGTTCAGGCGGCTGATGAAAATGCTAGTTCCAGGGCTGATGATCCCATTCCAGCCGCTGAAGAAATTGCCAGGGCATCCACTAGTGGTGCGCCTGAAGAAAGCATCAGTTGTGCCTGAAGAAATTCAACCAGATTCCTCAGCTCCTCCTGCGCCAACACCAACTCCAATTCTTCCATCTGCCTCTGATGTGCAGAAAACCAAGGCTGCAGAACGAGCTGCAAGGAAGAAAAGGAAGGCATCAGCTGTGTCAAATTCTTCGGCTGCGAAGAAAATGAAGCCAATGACCAGCTCATTCAAAAATCCAATTGATGTTGTTCCGATTTCCTCCATGCCATCAAAGGACCTTGTTCCTTTTGGAGAAGACTATGAGATCCCAATCGGATCTGATGAAGAACATCATGCTGCTGCTTCGTTAGAGCAGATTGATGAAGAAATTGAAGTGGACGCAATCCCTTCAACCCTAGTCATTTCCTCACCTATGCCTCTCTTCACAGCTGAAGAGGCTGGTGTTGAGGAAATTGAAGATGAAGATGTGGATATAGGGTGCACCACACCAGTGATGAATGATGACTTTTGGGAAAGTCTGCATCCAAATACTTCTCTCTTCACCCCGCTCCAACAGATTCCTCGGTCCCTGCACCAACAGTCCAAATGGACTCAAGAAACTCAACCCACCTGCTCAGGCATGAAGAAATTCCAGCCACTAGTGCCGATGAACCTCTTCTTTGATCCACAGATCGCACTGTTGAGGAACAAGAAATTCCTCAGCCTGAAGAACCTGAACTCGCGATTCCTGAGGTGGTGATGCAACTCACTAACACCCCTCTGCCCAAGCAAAAGAATCCGTTCTCAAGCAAACAAAAGTTCAAGGCTGATGATTTCTTTGCCGAGCACGTATTCTCAACTAACTATAATCCATATGATTCTGCTTGCATAAGGAAGAGGCGTTTCTGGAATGCCAGCCAAGCCAACTTCTATTCCTCAGTGCTCTTCAACAAAGACAAAGTCTTCGATCATGCTCACATTCCTCATGTGGACATGGAGTCTCTGCCAGGCTTTGAGCCAGTCCTCAGTGTTCTTCACGACGCAGGACTTCTGAATTTCTGCACTGATATCTGTGGATCGGAATGAAGAACTCATTCTTCAATTCTATGCAACGCTGCACATTACCAGAGACGTTGAAGACGTGAACTCATGGGTATTAGACTGGATGTCTGAAAATACTCACTACAAGGCACCAGCAACTGAATTTCTTCGTGCTCTACCACTCATTCCTCCACTTGATGGTGCTCGTTGTATCTACAACGAACCAGAACTTTCAAATCACTATATGCAAGTGTTGATGAAGCCTTTGAAGCCAAGGCAGGCCCCAAGAACCAAATTCCTCCTCAAGGAATTATTGTATGTGCCTCGGACTGTCTATCGGATTCTGACGAAGACAATGAGTCCTATCAAAGGCCACGACTCGAATGATGAAGAAGTCGTTGGCATCATGAAGAATATGCTTTTCAACATCATCCATGGCGTTCCCGTCAACTTCCATGATTTCTTCATGAGGACTCCGGCAAACATTGCTATGTCACCATTTGAGCTGAAGCCTTATGCGCCTTGGATAATGAGATTCATCAGGACAAGGTCTTCACTCAATTACAAGGCTGATACTACGAACCACTGCAGCTACTTGCCCCGATTGAAGTCCTCAAGCGGACATTTACCTCGAGATGATGACAAGGGCAAGGCTACTATCATGATCGATGAAGGCATTCGTCCATTGGATAGACAGTTTTAAGCGACATCCTACTCCACCAATGATGACTCGCCACCCATGACTCTGCCGCAAATACCTCGGTCAAGCAAAGTCCTCAAGCTATCAGACCTGAGGTGATGACTGATCGTGAGTTACTCCTCGGTCTTCATCGGAAGGTTGATCGCAATCATAAATGGGTCAAGCGTCGGTTTGGTTCAATTCTTCACAACATGACCTCAACACACAATGCGGTGAAGAAAAACCACTACTACCACCATGAAACCTTCAAACGCACTGGGCTGTTCTTTCACATGTCTACAAGCGGAAGAACTGGCGACTATGGGACTCAAGGAAGAATTTGACTGGTCTGCACCTCCTCCGAAGAAATACAAGAAGGTCAAAGTTCCTTCCTTGGTGGCCAGCTCCTATTCTTCATCGCGCGACACTGATGAAAATGAAGACTTGGACGACACCGCGGCAGGTCCTACTACAACAACCAACCCCAACAACGCTGGCGCTCCTTCTTCAACTTGAAATTCTTCAGGAGCGTTAGTCCTCAGTTTCGATCCTTTTGGTCATTCGATGACAAAGGGGGAGAAATTTGAGTTAGTCTTCAAGCGTGTCTATACTTTTGATGCACTATGCTCTGATTCTCTTGAGTTTTTTTTTGTGCTCTGATACTCTTGATGCGTTATTTTGCATGCTTGTTCCTCATTAATGTTATCGCACGCATGCGGAATTACATCAAGCACCATATTTCATCATGCATTCAAATTCTTCATATTATATGTCAAATGCGTGTATGAATTACAAGATATAGGGGGAGATCTCCATGATTCAACTCTTCAAAATGTGCATTGCCTCAAAAGCAAATTCCTCACTATGCACATCTTCGGGGGGAGTTCTTCTATATCTTGCAATCAAATTCCTCATTATCAGTATTTACACTTCATATGTTTATCCCCGTTGAAAACTTAACCTATATTGTTATCAATCACCAAAAAGGGGGAGATTGTAAGTGCATCTAGTGCCCCTTAGTGATTTTGGTGTATTGAAGACTTATAGGTTAAGGGAGTAATGTGTTTGTGAGTGTACACAGGTTTATAAGTCTATGAGGAGTTTGATAATTACAGAAAAAGTCGACCCCTAAAAATGAAGTTTTTCGACTAAAGACTTTGATATTCTGAAGACTTTTTGAAGACTTTGAAAGTGAACAAATTGGTGTGACCTTGAAGACTTGGTATTCATTTGAGGAACATGAAGCGTGAAGACTTTGTTTTCGTAGTTTCGTTTTTCTCTTTCTTGAGTCATAGGAAACACCGTACTGTTAAAGGGGGTCGAGGAAATACTAAGGAAAAATTTCCATGTGATGCTCAACTCAAAATCCTACACCTACCAATCCCATCGAGTGAAGCCTTTGGAAATCTCATACAGCTCAGTCAATTTCTTGATGTGAGAGATGAAGTTCTTCCGGTCATTGAGGAATTTGTTCTGACCGAGGAGTTAGGAATTCGCCAGTCTGGATTGCCTACGATGAGGAACATGATAGCCCCGAGGAATTTGAGATTCAAATTTCCGACCGTTCTTTGTCTTGGCCAATTGTCCCAAAATATCTTATCCACCTAACGGTCATATCATTGAAGGGCATTTATGTCTTATCATGTCGGGCTGCTCCCTAGGCTATAAATAGCCGCCCCTACAACCACTAGCTGGTTGGCTGCTCGAGAGAAACTTGACACTTGTCATTTGAGAGCAACCCATCCTCTCGAGGACTTTGAGCGAAAATCATCGAGTGAGGAAAACCCAAAAACCAAACCCCTACAAACCCAAAGTGATTGAGCATCATCAAGAGATTGATCCTGCATGGATCCGACGCTTGTTACCTTTGAAGACTGTGCTTCTTCCAGACGGCTAGGCGTCATGGTCTAGAGCATCCAAGAGGAATTGTGGATCGCCGAGTGACCAAGTCTGTGAAGGTTTGGAAGTCGCCTGAAGCCTTACCACGAGTGATTGGACGAGGTCTGTGTGACCTTAGTTCAAGGAGAATACGGTGAGGACTTGGTGTCTGAGCTGCGTGCTTTCAGCGACCGGGTGTCCGGACTGTGTGTCCTCGAGTTTAAATACTCATTTGCTCCAACCAGACGTACAACCGAGACAAGCAGCTTGAACTGGTCTACCAAATCATTGTCTTCACCAACCTTACTGGTTCTATTTCCTCAACCCTTTCGTTTCCTCATTATTGTGTTGAGTGTTTGTTCATATCTGTGTTTGAAGACTTTGACTGAAGACTTTCTCAATTTCCTCATTTCAATTTCTTCAGTCTGTTTGTTTTCATCCTGTGCTATCCTGTGTTTACGCTTTCTTTACTCTTTGTTTGTCTTCATTTCATCATGATGACCATGCCCGCATTCTGTTATGCTTACTTCTGAGTACTTATTCCGCTGCAAGTAGTTCTTCGCTAAGGAATTTCCTCACCGGCAAATTCCTCAGTGAAGAATTCATAAAAATCGCCTATTCACCCCCCTCTAGTCGATATAACGCACTTTCATGATCATTAACTTTGCTTGGTGATGAGTGCATGTATTCAATCCTTATTATTTTGAGCGCTCCACCAAGATGTATGTGACATGGAAGAGTAACCCATGAGCCTAATTCCTTGTGCATTTGCATTCCAAAGTAAATCTTAAACTATGCACAAATTTAGGGGGAGCTCTTTCTTATCACATACTTCTCAAAGCGACGATGTTTTTCAATCTTATGATCATTTGTCGAAGCTTTGATCTATATGTTGTCATCAATTACCAAAAAGGGGGAGATTGAAAGTGCAACTATCCCTAGGTGGTTTTGGTAATTCCTAACAACATATAGCTCATTGAGCTAATACTATTCCAAGACAAATATTTTAGGAAAAGATCAATGAATGGCATGGCATGGATGAGGAAAGTGGATCCCTCAAAATACTAAGGATAAAAGGATTGGCTCAAGCTCAAAAGCTCAAGACTCTACATTTTACATTTTAGTGATCCAAGATCACATTGAGTCTATAGGAAAAGCCAATACTATCAAGGAGGGATGAGGTGTTGCTTGATGAGTTTCTTGCTTCAAGTGCTTAGTGATATGCTCCAAAAACCCTCAACTACTTTCTCATATCCACATATGACCCAAACCTAAAGTCAAACTCGGCCCCACCGATTCTTTCTATCCGGCGCCACCGAGTTCGGATGTCATAGCCACTGCCACAAACCCTAGGCAAATCGATCTCACCGATAGGGATCTCGGTCTCACCGAGATGGGATTGTAATCGCTCGGTTTCCATTCATAACGTTTTGGTCTAACCGAAGTGAGCGATCGGTCCCACGGAGATTGCAATGTAAACTCTCTGTTTCCTTTTTGTAACATTTCGGTATCACCGAAATGAGCGAATCGGTCCCACCGAGTTTACCTGACCAACTCTCTGGTTAGCTTATTTCCAAAATCTGTCTCACCGAGTTTACCTGACCAACTCGCCTACTTCATGAAGATCTACCGCTAGTGAGGCAAGTCCTTCGTGGGCGACGGCCATGGTGGGATAGACAAGGTTGCTTCTTCATGGACCCTTCTTGGGTGGAGCCCTCCGTGGACTCGCGCAACTGTTACCCTTCGTGGGTTGAAGTCTCCATGAACGTGGATGTACGGTAGCACCACCTATCGGAACGACGACAAAAACATCCGTGTCTCCAATTGCGTTTGAATTCTCCAAACCCTACCCTTTAGATTCTTGCAAGTTGCATGCTTTACTTTCCGCTGCTTATATACTCTTTGCATGCTTGCTTGAATTGTGTGAAGATTGCTTGACTTGTGCTAAGATAGCTAAAATCTGCCAAAGACTAAAATTGGGAAAAGGTTAAGTTTTTAATTGGTCAAGTAGTCTAATCACCCCCCCTCTAGACATACTTAACGATCCTACACCTCGAGGAAAATGTAGTCGGCTGACCCCAGCGCCAAGAAGATGAGGCTCCCGCCAGCAGCGACGCCTGTTGTAGATCCCGCACCCGGCAGCGCGGGGATAAGCGGCGACCCCGCCCCCAACGGATCCCAGGAATCCGTAGGATCTTGGGTGGACCGCACCAGCGATTTCCTGGACACCGTCCTTGGGGAGATTTTCTCGCTTGTCCCCACCAAGGATTGCTGCCGCACCCAAGTCCTCTCAATTCAGTGGTGCCCTCTATAGCGCGCCGTCCCCTTAATCTCGACTGTCGTTAGCTATCTCTCTTCAATGATTTTGAAATCCACAGAGCCATCATCTCCTCCACCTGTGGCTCCGTTCAAAGCCTCTGCATCCCGTCATGCTACTGAGCAAGCATACCATGCCCTGCATGGTGGACGCCTGGCTGAAATCCCCTGAATTCACAGAACTACAGCTTCTTGAGTTCTACTATTCCCTTGGAAATCACATACCACATACTGAACGTCATGAACTTGTGCCCTTAGCACCGATGTCCATCTCGCGATTTTCCTCCTCTCTCCACACCGCCACCTTTGCGCTGTGCTACCTACCAGACAATCTGGTACTAAACCTTCGACTCCCATTTCTCAAGAAACTTTCACTTGTGCGGGTTCATATATCGGAGGCCTCATTGCACAACATCATCCACTCCAGTTGCCACCTTACAGAGTGCTTGGTGCTTGTTTTCATAGTTAGAATCGGTTGTCTCCAAATAAAGTCGCCTAACCTTGTAAGAATTGGAATTTCTTTTGACGGAAGGCAGCTCATCATCCAAGATGCCCCTTCACTTCAAAGGTTGATCCTTGATTATAGTTATTCACCGTTGACCTTGGGTGTAATACATGATCTCTGTGCTCATTTCAATATGGTGTTTGGCTCCACAGTTCTTCAGGTACTTTATATTATCATCTACATTTGTAACCATAAACTGCATTTTAAATTTCTGCCCATAAGTTATTTATCATCTTGGAGTACACATTTTGTACTAATATTATGTTCTATGCTCAATGAAGAGTTTCTCCATGGATGGCCTATCAATGGTGCTGGATTCTGTCAAGATCTTATATATCCAAATGATTATTTTTGATCTAAACAAGATTATTGGCTTGCTGCAATGCTTTCCATGTCTGGAGAATTTGTATATAAAGGTGATAATTTCACACGCATATTGGAAGCCTGCATATAGTGTACTAGAATTAACCGTTCAGCTGTTGCTCTTTCGACACTCTTTTTTTAGACCTTAACTGTTTTCAATCTTCATGTCTATTTAGGCAACAGGACGGGGTAAGAAAGTTATAACCAATCGGTGGATTCCTAAGCATCGGGATTTTATCACTTCTCATGAGATTCGATTGAAGACAATAACGCTAGAACGATATGTAGCCAACCGTGCAAACACTATATTTGTCACATTCTTCCCTCTTGAATGCGAGGTTACTATTGTCCATCGTGCTTAAGTTTATCGAGCATGGTTTTGACGGATGGGTATGTTGAAGAGCAAAAAAGGAGTTTCAGGTGGGCAAAAGAGCATCTGAGCGTGCGGGCTTCTATTTACAACATATTGTGGTCATAATCCGATAAATTTTACGACCAGATGTTCATTCTATGGACTGACCGATCCATTTATTTGTGACTGCCGAAAATAGTGCTAGAGTTAGATGTTGTTGCCCTTTTCAATCTAGTTTTTTTTGTAAACCTAATGAACAATTAACCCTCGTGCTTTTGTACAGTTTGTAAGCTGGAGTTAGATGTTCCTGCCCTTTTCAACTCGGCTGTGACTGTCATATTTTCTTTGAAACAAGGCATGGCTTGCCATTCGTTTAATTTAGAGTGAAATATTGTAACAAATCCCAACCAAGGGACATAACATCACTCTCGCCGGTTGCTTGAGCTCACTGTGCATTACAGAAGCCAAGTGATTAGCCCCCACCAGCACCTACAAACTTCTTTCGAACTAGCACATCAAATGGGCTGTAAATTTTCATAGGAAAGGCTGCATGACCGTGACAAATTTGGGTTCTGACATT
This sequence comes from Aegilops bicornis, assembly GCA_021605145.1. Taxonomy (NCBI): domain Eukaryota; kingdom Viridiplantae; phylum Streptophyta; class Magnoliopsida; order Poales; family Poaceae; genus Aegilops; species Aegilops bicornis. Next base: position 652,604,796 of record CM038674.1, read on the forward strand.
TGGGACCCGCCAGGATATAGCCTAGCCAGTCAACAAACGATTCTGCCTACCAGTCGTTGGATTGACATCCAACATTTGTCGTGTATCTTCTATCTCTTGTCTTCTTCCTCCAGCCGCCCAAACCGAACCACCCCGTCGGCTCCGCCTGCTCCCGCATCCCATGGCTGGTTGCGCCTCCGCCGCCCTACCGTACGTACCCTCCAACGTTGGCCAGTCCCTCCCTCTATTCCCCCACACGTCATGTTATTCTCCAGCGACGTCAACCCCAACACACACCCGCACCCGAACCAGTCAACCCTCGTACTCCCGTCCGCCTGCGACTGGACCGGTGTTGGAAATAAGCCCTAGAGGCAAAAATAAAATGGTTATTATTGTATTTCCTTGTTCATGATAATTGTCTATTGTTCATGCTATAATTGTATTAACTGGAACCCGTAATACATGTGTGAATACATAGACCACAACATGTCCCAAGGGAGCCTCTAGTTGACTAGCTCATTGATCAATAGATGGTTATGGTTTCCTGACCATGGACATTGGATGCCATTGATAACGGGATCATCATTAGGAGAATGATGTGATGGACAAGACCCAATCCTAAGCATAGCACAAGATCGTGTAGTTCGTTTGCTAAGAGCTATTCTAATGTCAAGTATCATTTCCTTAGACCATGGGATTGTGAAACTCCCGGATACCGTAGGAATGCTTTGGGTGTACCAAACGTCACAACGTAACTGGGTGGCTATAAAGGTGCACTACAGGTATCTCCGAAAGTGTCTGTTGGGTTGGCACAAATCGAGACTGGGATTTGTCACTCCGTATGATGGAGAGGTATCTCTGGGCCCACTCGATAATGCATCATCATAATTATCTCAATGTGACTAAGTAGTTAGTCATGGGATCATGCATTACGTAACGAGTAAAGTGACTTGTCGGTAACGAGATTGAACAAGGTATAGGGATACCGCCGATCGAATCTCGGGCAAGTAACATACCAATGGACAAAGGGAATTGTATATGGGATTGATTGAATCCTCGACATCGTGGTTCATCCGATGAGATCTTCGTGGAACATGTGGGAGCCAACATGGGTATCCAGATCCCGTTTTTGGTTATTGGCCGGAGAACGTCTCGGTCATGTCTGCATGGTTCCCGAACCCGCAGGGTCTACACACTTAAGGTTCGGTGACGCTAGAGTTGTTATGGGAAATAGTATGTGGTTACCGAAGGTAGTTCGGAGTCTCGGATGTGATCCCGAAAGTCACGAGGAGTTCTGGAATGGTCCGGCGATGAAGATCGATATATTGGACGAAGGGTATTGGAGTCCGGAAGTGTTCCGGGGGTACTGTGCTATGGCGGCATGACCGAAAGGTGTTTCGGGAGCCCCGGCAAGTGTTGGAGGGCCTCATGGGCCAAAGGGGAAGGGGCAAACCAGCCCACTAAGGGGTGGTGCGCCCCCCACACCCTTTCCCATGTTATTTGGGGAGGTGGGGCGCCTCCACCTGGCTTGGGAGGCAATCCTCCACCTGTTTGGCTTGGGGGGCAAGTCTCCCTAGGATTTTCCCTAGCGAGATCCAATCTGCTAGGCCGCCGCCCCCTAGGGGAAACCCTAGGGCGCCTCCCCCTCTCCCCTTGCCCCTATATATAGTGTAAGGGTGGGAGGGCAGCCGCACCCTTCCCCTAGCGCAGCCCTCTCCCTCCTCCAACACCTCCTCCTCCATAGTGCTTGGCAAAGCCCTACTGAAGAACCACGAGCTCCATCGCCACCACGCCGCCGTGCTGCTAGAGTTTTCCCTCAACTTCTCCTCTCTCCTTGCTGGATCAAGAAGGAGGAGACGTCCCCGGGCTGTACATGTGTTGAACGCGGAGGCGCCGTCCGTTCGGTGCTTAGATCGGAATCGACCGCGATCTGAATCGCTTCGTGAACGACTCCACCGACCGCGTTCTTGTAATGCTTCCGCTTAGCGATCTTCAACCGTATGAAGATGCAGTCCCTCTCTCTCTTGTTGCTAGAATCTCCATAGATTGATCTTGGTGATGCGTAGAAAATTTTGAATTTCTGCTACGTTCCCCAACAGTGGTATCAGAGCTAGGTCTATTGCCTAGATTCTATGCACGAGTAGAACACAAATAGTTGTGGGCGTTGATTTTGTTCGATATGATTACCGTTACTAGTCCTATCTTGTTTCGACGGTATTGTGGGATGAAGCGGCCCGGACCGACCTTACACGTACACTTACGTGAGACAGGTTCCACCGACTGACATGCACTTGTTGCATAAGGTGGCTAGCGGGTGCCAGTCTCTCCCACTTTAGTCGGATCGGATTCGATGAAAAGGGTCCTTATGAAGGGTAAATAGCAATTGGCATATCATGTTGTGGTTTTGGCGTAGGTAAGAAACGTTCTTGCTAGAAACCTATAGCAGCCACGTAAAAACTTGCAACAACAATTAGAGGAGTCTAACTTGTTTTTGCAACATATGCCGTGTGATGTGATATGGCCAAGAAAGATGTGATGAATGAAATATATGTGACGTATGAGATTGATCATATTATAGTAATAGGAATCACGACTTGCATGTCCATGAGTATGACAACCGGCAGGAGCCATACGAGTTGTCTTTATTTATTGTATGACCTGCGTGTCACTAAATAACGCCATGTAATTACTTTACTTCTTTGCTAAACCCTTAGCCATAGTAGTAGAAGTAATAAGTTGGCGAGACAACTTCATGGAGACACGATCATGGAGATCATGATGATGGAGATCATGGTGTCATGCCGGTGACGATGATGATCATGGAGCCCCGAAGATGGAGATCAAAAGGAGCAAAATGATATTGGCCATACCATGTCACTATTTGATTGCATGTGATGTTTATCATGTTTATGCATCTTATTTGCTTAGAACGACAGTAGTAAATAAGATGATCCCTCATAATAATTTCAGGAAAGTGTTCCCCCTAACTGTGCACTGTTGCGAAAGATCGTTGCTTCGAACACCACGTGATGATCGGGTGTGATAGATTCTAACGTTCACATACAACGGGTGTAAGCCAGATTTACACACGCGAAACACTTAGGTTGACTTGACGAGCCTAGCATGTACAGACATTGTAGCGACCCGACCCGAATGGATCAAGTCTCTGTGCTCAGTGTCATCCCTGGATCAGTAATGCTGACACCACACAATACTTCGAAGGATTTATAACAGAGTAGCAATCACACACTTATTACAATTGAATGTCTCAGGAGAGAACTTAATAAAATAAATATGGCTTAAGGCCATCTAATGCGATAACAGCGGAAGGCTTGGAAGAATAAGCGAGTCCATCAACTCCAACGGCATCACTGAGTATAGAACCACGACCTAAGCACCTTACTCGTCGTCTGAAAAGTCTGCAACATGAAACGTTGTAGCCCGAAAACGGGTCAGCACATGGAATATGCTGGCAATGTAACACATAGAGAATAATGGAATGGTAAGCCTATACCACATGCATATATGGCTGGTGGAAAGCTCTCTGATTACTGAGTTTTGCATAAAGCCAATTTTTCCCTATTGCAAAGGAATAAATTTATTTAACTATCATGGTGGTTGTGAAACATTGAGAATGGTTGACAGCATCCTCAATCCCAATTAAAAGTACTCATTAACAAACCCAACAATATTAATTAGAAGTAACATGATGAGATTCACATGATATCCAGGTACTAGATACTCAAGACGTCCATAACCGGGGACACGGCTAACCATGATTAGTTTGTACACTCTGCAGAGGTTTGCGCACTTTTCCCCACAAGACTCGATCGCCTCCGTTTGGTTTCTTGCACTACATGGTGTTTGAGAAAAGGATGACCGAGACATAGTCTTTTAGAAGCGCTAGCACCTTACATGTGGGTAGACCGTACCAACCTACAACGCCTACATCAGCTAGCCTACCCGTAAGAGTTCGCACAACTTAATCAACTACGCCAGAGCCCATAATGGCTTGTGGATGCACACGGAAGTTTCTAGTTTGAATAATCTCATGATCCCTTTGAGCACAGGTGGCGGTCCAAGAAATACAGCAAGTCACGATAGAAAGCCAGTGCCTCAATCCACCCGGATGTGTGTTTAAGTTGCCACCTTAAATAAACCATTAAATAACAATCTCACATCTGTCATGGAATACACTCACCCAATCCACGTCTACTAGCATAGCATAGCATAATAAGCAAACGTAGAAGTAACTCCCAAAGGTTTGATAATAAAGCAGGTAATAGGTACTACCTCAACTACTTCCCATCCCACAATTTAATTAGATCCTAATCATGCAAGTGTTTGAGGAATAGATCTAATGCATAAAACTGGGTATGAGAAGAGTATGATCAAAGTGTTACTTGCCTTTGATGATCCATGAAACCTAGAGATTCAAGTAACAACCGCGCACTCCGGGTATTCTATCGCAGACAAACAAACAAGCATACAATAAGTACTCATCTAATGCACAGGTAAAACTCAAATAGATCTAACCAGATAGTTCAAATTAAGAACTCCGGTTTGCAAAAAGAATCAAATCAAACGAAGCAACGAAAGTCAAACGGCGGAAGAAAACAGCTTCGTTATACTAATCTGGATCTAGGTCAAATTTTACAGGTGCAAAAACTTTTTTAAGTAGATTATTCGGAAAGAGGGTTTCGAGACGAAACTCCAGGCGCTTGAATCGCCTGATTCCGATAAACGAGCGAAAAGTTATACTAAAACGAAAATCGGATCTGGAATCTCGATCGGAAAAATCGCGGATTAAATCCGAGAAAAAGAAAAATACGACGAACAGATTCGAACGGAAAAATAAATAAAATAAAAAAATAAATAAAATAAATAAATAAAATAAAGAAAAACGAAAAAAACCGAAGAAAACCTATCGGTTTAAAAAAATCAGCATGGAAATCGGTATGGCCGAACCTCGTAAAGGCGTATTTGCTCACGTGGTCGGCGGCCAGCGAACTCCGTGAGGCTCGAGTGAGCTGGGGCTCCCAGGCGGCCGCTATTTAAGCGCCCCGGCGGAGTCCCGCTCGGGTCTGACCTAAAGTGATTCGTTTTTAATAAAACATTACAGCGTGAAAAAAAATCAAAAGAAGTACCAAACGGACTCCAAAAATCCCGAAATAAATTTTCCCCGGTTTCTAAAATCAAGCCGGATTTAATGAACATTTATTTGGGGCCTAAATGTAATTTGAAAAACGCGCATTTTTCTTAAATTCAAATAAAAAGGCGAAAAACTCCAAAATAAAATCTTATTTGATTTTATTATTAAATATTCATTATTTCTTTATTTTGGGAAATTCATTTTATTACCTCTCGTATATTTTTGTAATAGAAATAATTGAAGATAAAATAATTAAAATAAACGATCCTATTTTCAAAATTTGAGAAAACTCAAATATGAAAATAACAAAAATCCCCAACTCTCCGAGGGTCCTTGAGTTGTGTAGAATTTTCTAGGATCGAGCAAAATGCAAAAGAAAATGCAATGAAAAATATGATATGCAATGATGCTCTATGTATAACATTCCAAATTGAAAATTTGGGATGTTACAAACCTACCCCCTTAAGATGAATCTCGCCCTCGAGATTCGGGTTGGCTCGAAAATAGGTGAGGGTGGTCTTTAAGCAAATCTTCCTCTCGCTCCCAGGTGGCTTCATCCTCAGTGTAGTGGCTCCACTGAACTTTACAAAACTTAATGACCTTGTTGCGAGTGACTCTGCTGGCATACTCCAAAATCTTAACCGGTTTCTCCTCATAGATCAAATCTTCATTCAACTGAATCGCTTCCAGTGGCACGGTATCTCTCAGTGGTATATCAGCCATCTCTGTGTGACACTTCTTCAACTGCGAAACGTGAAACACATCTTGAACTCCTGACAATCCCTCGGGTAATTCCAACTTATACGCAACTTCTCCCATACGTTCCAAAACACGATAAGGTCCAACAAATCGAGGTGCTAACTTTCCCTTAACTCCAAAACGCTTAACTCCTCGAAGTGGCGATACTCGAAGATAAACTCTGTCTCCGATTTCGTATTCTGTCTCCTTGCATTTTGAATCTTCATAACTTTTCTGTCTTGACTGGGCTACCTTGAGCCTATCGCGAATCAACTTTACTTTCTGTTCAGACTCGTTAATCAAATTTGGTCCAAACAACTGGCGGTCTCCAACTTCATCCCATAACAATGGGGTCCTGCACCTCCTTCCGTACAAGGCTTCGAAAGGTGCCATCTTTAAACTGGTTTGGTAACTGTTGTTGTAAGAAAACTTCGCATACGGCAAATTTTCATCCCAACTTGATCCATAATCCAAAGCACAAGCTCTAAGCATATCCTCCAAAATCTGGTTGACTCTCTCAGTTTGTCCATCTGTCTGTGGATGAAAAGCTGTGCTAAACTCCAGCCTAGTTCCTAAAGTTTCATGCAACTTTTCCAGAACTTTGAGGTAAATTGGGTTCCTCTATCTGATACGATACTCCTCAGAACTCCATGCAAGCATACAATCCTGGTCATGTATATCTTGGCCAATTTGGCCTTCTTGTAGGTAGTCTTCTTTGGAATGAAATGAGCTACCTTCGTCAAGCGGTCGACTATAACCCAAATCGAGTCATAGCTTTGAACGAGTCCTGGGCAATCCCGTGATAAAATCCATACCTAGTTTATCCCACTTCCATTCGGGTATAGGCAATGGCTGTAACAATCCTGCCGGCTTCTGATGTTCTGCCTTCACCCTCTGACATACATCACAAACTGCTACATACTCTGCAATATCCATCTTCATTCCGGTCCACCAGAAAGTATTCTTCAAATCCAAATACATCTTGGTATTTCCAGGGTGAATCGAGTATGGTGAATCATGTGCCTCTTGCAAAATCAACTTCCTGATCTCTGGGTCATTGGGCACATATACACGGTCCTCAAACCATAGGGTATCGTGCTCATCCTCATGAAATCCCTTATCCTTTCCTTCGCTCATTCTCTCCTTTATAGAGGCAATCTCTTTGTCAGTCTTCTGTGCTTCCCTGATCTTGTCCATCAAAGTTGACTGAATCTCCAATGCTGATACATAGCCTCTCGGAACTATTTCCAAACATAGCTCTCGAAGATCTTCGGCTAACTCCTTTGGTATTTCTCCCATCTTTAATGTGTTGACGTGACTCTTACGGCTCAACGCGTCTGCTACAACGTTAGCCTTTCCGGGGTGATAATGAAATCTCATATCATAATCTTTGATGAGTTCCAACCATCTCCTTTGCCTGAGATTTAACTCCTTCTGTGTGAAGATGTACTTCAAACTCTTGTGATCCGTATACACCTCACAGTGATTTCCAATGAGGATATGTCTCCATGTCTTCAACGCATGCACTACGGCTGCTAACTCCAAATCATATGTAGCATAATTTAACTCATGAGGCTTAAGCTGTCGTGAAGCATACGAAACAACTCTCCCCTCCTGCATAAGCACTGCTCCAAGTCCTCGACATGAAGCGTCGCAATACACTTCATAATCCTTGGTCTGATCTGGCAGAATTAACACTAGTGAGGTAACCAAACGTTTCTTCAACTCTTGGAAACTAGCTTCACACTCCTCGGTCCAAATGAACCTGGTATCCTTCTTCAACTATTCTGTCATAGGCTTCGCAATCCTTGAGAAATTCTCAATGAATCTCCGGTAGTATCCTGCTAGTCCAAGGAAACTCCGGATCTCTCCAACTGTTGTTGGCGCTTCCCAGTTTGTTACAGTGACAACTTTAGTGGGGTCTACTGTTATACCTTCTCCGGATATAACATGTCCAAGAAATCCAACTTCCTTCAACCAAAACTCACACTTACTGAACTTGGCATATAACTGATGTTCTCTGAGCTTCTCGAGTACCAAACGCAAATGCTCCTTATGTTCCTCTTCATTCTTTGAGTAAACCAAAATATCATCAATGAACACCACCACGAACTTATCCAGAAACTCCATAAACACTTTGTTCATCATGTTCATAAAATAGGCAGGTGCGTTAGTCAGACCAAATGACATAACGGTGTACTCATACAGCCCGTACCTGGTGGTAAAAGCTGTCTTAGGTATATCCTGCTCTCAAATCTTCAACTGATGGTACCCTGATCGCAAATCGATCTTTGAAAACACCTTAGCTCCTTGCAACTGGTCAAACAAGTCATTGATCATCGGCAATGGGTATTTGTTCTTAATGGTCACTTCATTCAATCCATGATAATCAACAACCATTCTTAAGGATCCATCCTTCTTCTCCACCAGAAGTACTGGTGATCCCCAAGGTGAAGAACTTGGGCGAATAAAACCTTTATCCAGTAACTCTTTAATCTGCTTCTTAATTTCCTCCAAATCTTGGGCTGGCATCCTATACGGTCTCTTAGATATCGGCCCAGTGCCTGGCGATAGTTCAATCGAAACTCAATGTCTCTATCCGGTGGCATGCACAGCAACTCTTAGAAAACACGTCCGGGTAATCCCTTACCACTGGTACTTCTTCCTGCACAACTCGATAAGGAATTTACATGTGCTCTCCTCGGCTCATGCCGTGATACATACTTGATTCTCCTCCTACGGGGTGGTAAGAAAAATTGACTTCTTGGCGCAATCTATGTTCCTCCATACTTGATAACCAATCCATGCCTAATATCACATCCAATCTTTGGGATTCCAACTATTAGGTCCGAGGGAAAAACATAGTGTCCAATCCTTAATGGCAGTCGATCACACCATATACTAGCCATGTATTCTGCTCCGGGTGAGGTTACTAGCATGGGTGACCTAAGGGCTTGGGTTGGTAATTTGTACTTATCCACAAATCCCCTTGATATGTATGAATGCGATGCACCAGTATCAAAAGAACAACTGCAGTAAATGACTTAACCAAAAACTTACCTATTACTGCATCTGGCTGAGCTTCAACCTCCTCCACGGTAACGTGGTTCACTTGTCCTTTATTGAAAGGATTCGGCTTCTTTCCTGAGCTTCCATTGCCATTTCCATTCTGGCCTTCTGGACACTCGTTTGCATAATGCCCGATCTTGCGGACTTAAAGCAAGTTATGTGGCTCAGGTCTACCTTGGATGGTGTTGACGGGTTGGTGCGGTTTTGTCCGTTGCTTCCACCATTCCCGTTCCCATTCTTGGTGCCATTATGGTTGTGCGAGCTACCTCCTCCATGGGTATCTTTGGCTGTCCTCCCGGCTTCGGGGTAAAGTGAAGTTTCTTTGAGCTCGAGTTATTCTTCCCCGTCCATACTTCCTCTTGCCATTTTCAATCTGCTTCTTTGCTTCCCTTCAATCATAAGCGCCACGATCTACTAACTCCTGGTAGTTATTAAAAGTGGCTACCATCAACTGCATGCTTTCCAGCTCATCATTCGGTCCTTCTAGAAACTTCTCCTGCTTAGCTGGCGTCCGTATAGCGTCATCTGGGCATAACGTGCTAACTTCTTTGAAATCATCTACATCTTGGCCCTCTGTCCGTCCTCCTTGGCGTAAGTTGCGAAACTCACGCTTCTTCATGGCCATAGCTCCTGCTGAAACATGGGCGGTGCAAAAGCTTCTTGGCCGATCCCATGTGGCGGTGTCTCTTTGGGTAAGTGGTTGTAAAATTTTCCCACCATGTCTGCTGGGTCCTTCTAGCTGATGTGCAGCAAACTTCACCCTTTCTCCATCTGTACATCCTGCGGTGGTCAACTCCTCCCTATCTTACGGAGCCAATCATACGCAACAATTGGCTCGGTGCTATTGGAAAACACCGTGGATTTAACCTTAAGAAACGGGTCAAATGGTCAACAGGTGGTGGTGGCGGTGGGTTGTTGTTGTTGTTGTTGCCTTGGTTCTGTACCAATGTTTGAATCAAGGTATTCTGCTGCTGAATCAACTGAGTGATCTCTGGCGGGAAAACAAATTCGGGGTCGCGTCTCGGAGGCATCTGAGGGTTTTAAGAAAAGAAGAGAATTTAGAATAGAATGAGGTCTAGAGAGAAACACTACCCATATGCACATGAGACAAATCACACAATATCACTAAAATCAATTCAAACAAGGCATACAACGGTCTATATATCGTTACAAAGTGCTGAAACTAAAACTAATATAACATGGGGGTAATCTACTACTGTTATGGTGGTCAACTAGAAAAACTGCTCCGATGAAGACTCCATGATATCTGCTCCAGATACATCTTCATAATCATCATCCATAGGATCGGAATCGGTGTAAATCGATGATGATATAGTTCTCTGGACAGGTGCTATCTTCATCTTCTCCTCCGGTGCTGAATTTCCCACAGGTTCTTCAATCTTCTCCTTAAGATCGCCGTTTTGTCCCACTAGAGCTACAATCTCCTCCATGTAGTCCTTGCGAGTAGCCTTCAGTTCTCCTTCTAGTTCGATAATCTTGGCTTTTGTTGTCTTCAACTCCATCATGTCTGCGCACATCTGGTTCTCCTGACATCGAATGTGCTGGTTTAACTCCTGGATGAAAGCTGCAATGGATCTATCCTTCTTAGTGCCAACTATCTCCCCACTGTTCATCTCGGCGTCCGCAAATCTGGTAGATAGTATCCTTGAGGTCTTCTTTATAAACTTCTCCAATGCGCCCCATGGTTATGTGAGCTGCCATACTCTTTCCTGCATCGCAAGTTGGTGCATTGAAAACACACTCTATGGGCTCCGTGATTGGCGCATAAGCGTCCTTCCGGAACATGAGCTTGAATCTTCCAGCGCTCTTCTTCGGGTAAAGTGGAATTGTAGGTCCGGTGAAGCTTGGTAATCCAATGTTAAGGTATCTAGTGACTTCCTTCAGGTGTCGTCCAAAGGGTGTATCTTCATCCGGCTGGGTGAACTTGATCCTCGCTTCCGTCATCCTAAAAGAGTAGAAAAGGTGAGGAGTCAGAAATGAGAAGAGAGAGTAGTGATCTAGGGCTTTAGCTTAATGGTTGTGTCCTACAGTCAGCGTGTGCTCTGATACCATCTCTGTAGCGACCCGACCCGAATGGATAAAGTCTCTGTGCTCAGTGTCATCCCTGGATCAGTAATGCTGACACCACACAAGATGCTTGAAGGATTTGTAGCAGTAGGAATCACACACTTATTACAATCGAATGTCTCAAGAGAGAACTTAATAAAATAAATATGGCTTAAGGCCATCTAATGCGATAACAGCGGAAGGCTTGGAAGAATAAGCGAGTCCATCAACTCCAACGGCATCACTGAGTATAGAACCACGACCTAAGCACCTTACTGCGTAAATGAAAAGTCTGCAACATGAAAGCGTTGCAGCCCAAAACGGGTCAACACATGGAATATCTTTGGCAATGTAACACCACAGAGAATAATGGAATGGTAAGCCTATACCACATGCATATATGGCTGGTGGAAAGCTCTCTGATTCTGATTTTGCATAAAGCCAATTTTTCCCTACTGCAAAGGAATAAATTTATTTAACTATCATGGTGGTTGTGAAACTTTGAGAATGGTTGACAGCATCCTCAATCCCAATTAAAAGTACTCATTAACAAACCCAACAATATTAATTAGAAGTAACATGATGAGATTCACATGATATCCAGGTACTAGATACTCAAGACGTCCATAACTGGGGACACGGCTAACCATGATTAGTTTATACACTCTGCAGAGGTTTGCGCACTTTTCCCCACAAGACTCGATCGCCTCCGTTTGGTTTCTCGCACTACATGGTGTTTGAGGAACGGATGACCGAGACATAGTCTTTCAGAAGCGCTAGCACCTTACATGTGGGTAGACCGTACCAACCTACAACCCCTACATCAGCTAGCCTACCCGTAAGAGTTAGCACAACTTAATCAACTATGCCAGAGCCCATAATGGCTTGTGGCTGCACACGGAAGTTTCTAGTTTAAATAATCTCATGATCCCTTTGAGCCTGGGTGGCGGTCCGAAGAAATACATGCAAGTCCGGATAGAAACCAGGTGCCTCAATCCACCCAGATGTGTGTTTAAGTTGCCACCTTAAATAAACCATTAAATAACAATCTCACATCTGTCATGGAATACACTCACCCAATCCACGTCTACTAGCATAGCATATCATAATAAGCAAATGTAGAAGTAACTCCCAAAGGTTTGATAATAAAGCAGGTAATAGGTACTACGTCAACTACTTCCCATCCCACAATTTAATTAGATCCTAATCATGCAAGTGTTTGAGGAATAGATCTAATGCATAAAACTGGGTATGAGAAGAATATGATCAAAGTGTTACTTGCCTTGCTGATGATCCGCAAAACCTAGAGATTCGAGGTAACAAGCGGCGCACTCCGGGTATTCTATCGCAGACAAACAAACAAGCATACAATAAGTACTAATCTAATGCACAGGTAAAACTCAGATAGATCTAACCAGATATTTCAAATTAAGAACTCCGGTTTGCAAAAAAGAATCAAATCAAACGAAGCAACGAAAGTCAAACGGCGGAAGAAAACAGCTTCGTTTTACTAATATGGATCTAGGTCAAAGGTCAAATTTTACAGATGCAAAAACTTGTTTAAGTAGATTATTCGGAAAGAGGGTTTCGAGATTTAAACTCAGCGCTTGAATCGCTGATTCCGATAAACGAGCGAAAAGTTATACTAAAACGAAAATCGGATCTGGAATCGCGATCAGAAAAATTGCGGATTAAATCCGAGAAAAAGAAAAATACGACGAACAGATTCGAACGGAAAAATAAAAAATAAATAAATAAATAAAATAAAAAAGAACCGAAAAAAAACCGAAAAAAACCAAAGAAAACCTATCGGCTTTTTTTAAAAAAAATAAATAAATATCGGCATGGAAATCGAGTGGCCGAACCTCGTAAATAGCTGCTCACGTGGTCGGCCCGGCCGAACTCGTGAGCTCGGGTGAGCTGGGGCTCCCAGGCGGCCGCTATTTAAAAGCGCCCAGCGGAGTCCCGCTCGAGTCTGACCCGATAAAGGCGGTTCGTTTTTTAATAAAACATTACAGCGTGAAAAAAATCAAAAGAAGTACCAAACGGACTCCAAAAATCCCGAAATAAATTTTTCCCGGTTTCTAAAATCAAGCCGGATTTAATGAACATTTATTTGGGGCCTAAATGTAATTTTGAAAAACGCGCATTTTTCTTAAATTCAAATAAAAAGGCGAAAAACTCCAAAATAAAATCTTATTTGATTTTATTATTAAATCTTCATTATTTATTTATTTTGGGAAAGTCATTTTATTCCCTCTCGCATATTTTTGTAATAGAAATAATTGAAGATAAAATAATTAAAATCAACGATCCTATTTTCAAAATTTGAGAAAACTCAAATATGAAAATAACAAAAATCCCCAACTCTCTCCGAGGGTCCTTGCGTTGTGTAGAATTTTCTAGGATCGAGCAAAATGCAAAGAAAATGCAATGAAAAATATGATATGCAATGATGCTCTATGTATAACATTCCAAATTGAAAATTTGGGATGTTACAGACATGGCCTCGGAACACAAGAGACCGAAAGGTCGAGCATGAGCCGTATAGTAGATACGATCAACATGAAGATGTTCATGGATGATGACTAGTCCGTCTCACGTGATGATCGGACACGGCCTAGTTGACTCGGATCATGTATCACTTAGATGACTAGAGGGATGTCTATCTGAGTGGGAGTTCATTACATGAACTTAATTATCCTGAACATAGTCAAAAGGTCTTTGCAAATTATGTCGTAGCTCGCGTTTGAGTTCTACTGTTTTAGATATATTCCTAGAGAAAATTTAGTTGAAAGTTGATAGTAGCAATTATGCGGACTGGGTCCGTAAACTGAGGATTGTCCTCATTACTGCGCAGAAGGCTTATGTCCTTAATGCACCGCTCATTGTGCTGAACCTCGAACGTCGTATGTGGATGTTGCGAACATCTGACATACACGTTTTGATGACTACGTGATAGTTCAGTAATGTTAAACGGTTTAGAATTGAGGCACCGAAGACAGTTTTGAAATGTCGCGGAACATATGAGATGTTCCGAGGGCTGAAACTGGGATTTCAGGCTCTTGCCCACATCAAAAGGGATGAGACCTCCGACGAGTTTCTTAGCCTACAAACTAAGGGAGAAAAGCTCAATTGTCGAGCTTGTACTCAGATTGTCTGGGTACAACAATCACTTGAATCGAGTGGGAGTTAATCTTCCAGATGAGATAGTGATGTTTCTCCAAAGACATTGCGACCAAGCTACCAGAGCTTCATGATGAACTATAACATATCAGGGATAGATATGATGATCCTTGAGCTATTCGTGATGTTTGACACCACGAAACAAGAAATCAAGAAGGAGCATCAATTGTTGATGGTTAGTGAAACCACTAGTTTCAAAGAGGGCAAGGGCAAGAAGGTATACTTCATGAAACGGCAAATCAGTTGCTGCTCTAGTGAAGAAACCCAAGGTTGAACCCAAACCCGAGACTAAGTGCTTCTGTAATGAGGGGAACGGTCACTGAAGCAGAACTACCCTAGATACTTGGTAGATGAGAAGGCTGGCAAGGTCGACAGAAGTATATTGAATATACATTATATTAATGTGTACTCCCTCCGTAAACTAATATAAGAGCGTTTAGAATACTAAAGTAGTGATCTAAACGCTCTTATATTAGTTTACAGAGGGAGTACTTTACTAGTACTCCTAGTAGCACCATGGTAATAGATACTGGTTCGGTTGCTAAGTGTTAGTACCTCGAAATAAAGGCTACGGAATAAACAGAGACTAGCTAAAGGCGAGGTGACGATATGTGTTGGAAGTATTTCCAAGGTTGATGTGATCAAACATCGCACGCTCCCTCTACCATCGGGATCGGTGTTAAACCTAAATAATTGTTATTTGGTGTTTGCGTTGAGCATAGACATGATTGCATTATGTCTATCGCAATACGGCTATTCATTTAAGGAGAATAATGGTTACTCTGTTTATTTGAATAATACCTTCAATGGTCTTGCACCTAAAATGAATGGTTTATTGAATCTCGATTGTAGTGATACACATGTTCATGCCAACAGATATAAGATAGTAATAATAGTACCACCTACTTGTGGCATGGCCATGTAAGTCATATTGGTATAAAACGCATGAAGAAGCTCCATGTTGATGGATCTTTGGACTCACTCGTTTTTTGAAAAGTTTGAGACATGTCAACCATGTCTATTGGTATGTACGCATGAAGAAACTCCATGCAGATGGATCATTTGGACTCACTTGATTTTGAATCACTTGAGACATGCAAATCATACCACATGGGCAAGATGACTGAAAAGCCTCGCTTTCAAAGAAGATGGAACAAGAAAGCAACTTGTTGGAAGTAATACATTTTGATGTGTGCAGTCCAATGAGTGCTTTGAGGCACGCAAATGGATATCATTATGTTCTTACTTCACAGATGATTTGAGTAGATGCGAGTATATTTACTTGATGAAACACAAGTCTAAATTATTGAAAGGTTCAAGTAATTTCAGAGTGAAGTTGAAGATCTTCGTGACAAGAGGATAAAATGTCTATGATATGATCATAGAGATGAATATCTGAGTTTCGAGTTTGGTACACAATTAAGACATTGTGGAAATTGTTTCACAACTAACACCGCCTGGAACACCATAGTGTGATGTTGTGTCCGAACATCATAGATGCACCCTATTGGATATAGGGCATACCATGATGTCTCTTATTGAATTACCACTATCGTTCATGGGTTAGGCATTAGAGACAACCGCATTCACTTTAAATAGGGCACCACGTAATTCCGTTGAGATGACACCGTATGAACTATGGTTTAGAGAAGCCTAAGCTGTCGTTTCTTGAAAGTTTGGGGCTGCGACGCTTATGTGAAAAAGTTTCATCCTGATAAGCTCGAACCCAAAGCGGATAAATACATCTTCATAGGACACCCAAAACAGTTGGGTATACCTCCTATTTCAGATCCGGAAGCAAAAGTGATTATTTCTAGAAACGGGTCCTTTCTCGAGGAATAGTTTCTCTCGAGAGAATTGAGTGGGAGGATGGTGGAGACTTGATAAGGTTATTGAACCGTCACTTCAACTGGTTGTAGCAGGGAACGGGAAGTCGTTGTTCATGTGGCGCCTACACCAATTGAAGTGGAAGCTGATGATGGTGATCATGAAACTTCGAATCAACTCACTACGAAATCTCATAGGTCGACAAGGACGCGTACTGCTTCAGAGTGGTAAGGTAATCCTGTCTTGGAGGTCATGTTAGTAGACAACAATGAACCTACGAGCTATGGAGAAGAGATGGTGGGCCCGGATTCCAACAAATGGCTAGAGGACATAAAATTCGAGAGAGGATCCATGTATGAAAACAAAGTGTGGACTTTGGAAGAACTACTAGATGGTCGTAAGGCTGTTGGGTATAGATGGATTTTAAAAGGAAGACGGACAATGATGGTAAGTGTCACCATTAAGAAAGCTCGACTTGTCACTAAGATGTTTTCCGACAAGTTCAAGGAGTTGACCACGATGAGACTTTCTCATTCGTAGCGATGCTAAGAGTCTGTTGGAATTATATTGGCAGTTACTACATTATTTATGAAATCTTGCAGATAGGATGTCAAAACATTGTTTCCTCGACAATTTTCTTGAGGAAAGGTTGTATATGATACAACCAGAAGGTTTTTACAATCCTATAAGATGCTAACAAGTATGCAAAGCTCCAGCAATCCTTCTAAGGACAGGAGTAAGCATCTCGGAGTTGGAATATACACTTTGATGAGATAATCAAAGATTTTGGGTTTATACAAAGTTTATGAGAAACTTTTATTTTCAAAGAAGTGAGTGGGAGCACTATAGAATTTCTGATGAGTATATGTTATTAACATATTGTTGATCAGAAATGATGTAGAATTTCTGGACAGCATATAGGGTTATTTGAAAAGTGTTTTTCAATGGAAAACCTGGATTAAGCTACTTGAACATTGAGCATCAAGATCTATAAGGATAGATCAAAAACGCTTAATAGTACTTTCAAATAAATACATACCGTGACAAGATTCTGAAGGAGTTCAAAATAGATCGGCAAAGAAGGAGTTCTTGGCTGTGTTATATTGTGTGAATATTGAGTAAGACTCAAGACATGACCACGTTAGAAGAGAGAGAAAGGACGAAGGTCGTCCCCTATGCTTCAGACATAGGCTCTATAGTATGCTATGCTGTGTACTGCACCTGAAGTGTGCCTTGCCATGAGTCGGTCAAGGGGTACAAGAGTGATCTAGGAATGGATCACAGGACAACTGTCAAACTTATCCTTAGTAACTAGTGGACTAAGGAATTTTCTCGATTATGGAGGTGGTAAAAGAGTTCGTAAATGAAAGGGTTACGCCGATGCAAACTTTGACACTAATCCGGATTATTCTGAGTAGTAAACCGGATTCGTATAGTAGAACAGTTATTTGGAATAGCTCCAAATAGAGCGTGGTAGCTGCATCTAGGAGATGACATAGAGATTTGCAAAGCACACACGGATCTGAAAGGTTCAGATCCGTTGACTAATAACCTCTCTCACAAGCAAGATATGATCAAACCCCATGGGTGTTGATTCATTACAATCACATAGTGATGTGAACTAGATTATTGACTCTAGTGCAAGTGGGAGACTGTTGGAAATATGCCCTAGAGGCAATAATAAAATGGTTATTATTGTATTTCCTTGTTCATGATAATTGTCTATTGTTCATGTTATAATTGTATTAACTAGAAACCGTAATACATGTGTGAATACATAGACCACAACATGTCCCTAGGGAGCCTCTAGTTGACTAGCTCGTTGATCAATATATGGTTATGGTTTCCTGACCATGGACATTGGATGTCATTGATAACGGGATCACATCATTAGGACAATGATGTGATGGACAAGACCCAATCCTAAGCATAGCACAAGATCGTGTAGTTCGTTTGCTAAGAGCTATTCTAATGTCAAGTATCATTTCCTTAGACCATGGGATTGTGCAACTCCAGGATACCGTAGGAATGCTTTGGGTGTACCAAACGTCACAACGTAACTGGGTGGCTATAAAGGTGCACTACAGGTATCTCTGAAAGTGTCTGTTGGGTTGGCACGAATCGAGACCGGGATTTGTCACTTCGTATGACAGAGAGGTATTTCTGGGCGCACTCGGTAATGCATCATCATAATGAGCTCAATGTGACTAAGTAGTTAGTCACAGGATATTGCATTACGGAACGAGTAAAGTGACTTGCCGGTAACGAGATTGAACAAGGTATAGGGATACCGCCGATCGAATCTCGGGCAAGTAACGTACCAATAGACAAAGGGAATTGTATATGGGATTGATTGAATCCTCGACATCGTGGTTCATCTGATGAGATCATCGTGGAACATGTGGGAGCCAACATGGGTATCCAGATCCCGCGGTTGGTTATTGGCCGGAGAACGTCTCTGTCATGTCTGCATGGTTCCCGAACCCGTAGGGTCTACACAATTAAGGTTCGGTGACGCTAGAGTTGTTATGGGAAATAGTATGTGGTTACCGAAGGTAGTTCTGAGTCTCGGATTCCCGAAAGTCACGAGGAGTTTCGGAATGGTCCGGCGGTGAAGATCGATATATTGGACGAAGGGTATTGGAGTCCGGAAGTGTTCCGGGGGTACCAGGTAATGGCCAGCATGACCGAAAGGTGTTTCGGGAGCCCCGGCAAGTGTTGGAGGGCCTCATGGGCCAAAGGGGAAGGGGCAAACCAGCCCACTAAGGGGTGGTGCGCCCCCCACACCCTTTCCAAAGTTATTTGGGGAGGTGGGGCGCTTCCACCTGGCTTGGGAGGCAATCCTCCACCTGTTTGGCTTGGGGGGCAAGTCTCCATAGGATATTCCCTTGCGAGATCCAATCTTCTTGGCCGCCGCCCCCTAGGGGAAACCCTAGGGCGCCTCCCCCTCTCCCCTTGCCCCTATATATAGTGTAGGGGTGGGAGGGAAGCCACACCCTTCCCCTGGCGCAGCCCTCTCCCTCCTCCAACACCTCCTCCTCCTCCATAGTGCTTGGTGAAGCCCTGCTGGAGAACCACGAGCTCCATCGCCACCACGCCATCGTGCTGCTGGAGTTTTCCCTCAACTTCTCCTCTCCCCTTGCTGGATCAAGAAGGAGGAGATGTCCCCGGGTTGTATGTGTGTTGAACGCGGAGGCGCCATCTGAACCTCTTCGTGAACGACTCCACCGACCGCGTTCTTGTAACGCTTCCGCTTAGAGATCTTCAAGGGTATGAAGATGCACTCCCTCTCTCTGTTGTTGCTAGAATCTCCATAGATTGATCTTGGTGATGCTTAGAAAATTTTGAATTTCTGCTACGTTCCCCAACAACCGGCGCATCTTCCACGGCTCTTGTTCGTTCCGTCCGAGGCCTCACCGTCGTCCTCCGCCTTGCGGCCTTGGTTCGCTCGCCGTGCGCGGTGTGCCGCCCTCTTGCGTTGTCAACATCGTCAACAACCGAGAGGAACAAGGAGATGACTGTACGTGGAGAGGATGACAGTAGGGACCCATCCGCGTCATGGCAGTACGCAAGCAAGTGCCTCTGTATTACAAGCCCAATAATATGGTTCCTCCTAATGGTTGGACATCTGGGGCTCACGCCATTGTCAACGTAGTCAATAAACGAGAGAATTACACTACGAGCGGCTGACACCAGGGTAACAACGGGGTTGTGCGGGGGTTGTGGCCCGTCTAGCCAGGGTTTTATTTATGTTTACCACATCATGAGCCCAGTCGTGTTTTTTTCTTGCTGAAAATGGCTAGCCCAGTTCTATTTTTTTAAAGAATTACTCAAACAAGGCCTACTTGCTTTATCGGCCCTGCTGGGCTGCAAATCTTTCAAGACGAGGAGAGTTCCATTCGGTTTGCCCAGAAATGGGTTGTGCATTTTTAAAACTCATCAAACCGGGAATTAGTTTCAATTTTTTTCATTACAAGATTTTAAATTCCATTGATTTTTATGAGTGGATAATTATTTGGATTTTATATTTATATAAATTATTTTTCAAATTAGTTTGAATGTGAATCGATATTTCTGGATTAAAAACAGTTGACCGCACCGAAATATGCAAAATTTTGTATACTTTTTAACCGTGGCCACAATATGAGGTGTAATGCTAGCAAAAAGAAGATGGGCTCCAAAAAAATTCTTAAGAATTAGCAAATGGGCTGTACATTATTAGAAATAATGGCAAATGGGCTGTCTGCTGTTTTCCACAGATTTGAGGCTGACTTGTGCGCCTACTACAGGTTGACGCGTATGCTTTCATAAAAAAAAGGTTAAAGCACACGCAATGCCCTGTCAACTTAGTCAACACACGAGAGCAGTGACTGTTGGATGTCCATCCAACAGCCGTCGTGCTTCTTCAATCTTTGCTCTTCATGCTCCAGCCGCTCAAACAAGCGCCATGGACTGCTCGCCCTCATCCACGTGGCAGACCGTCTTTGCCACAGGCCTCACTGCCCCACCGTACTCCCATCGCTGGCCTAGCCATCCCTCTACTGACCCACACCTGCTGTTATTCTCCGGTGACGGCAAACGAACCAGTAAACCCTCGTACAGTCGTACTCCTCTCCGTGTGGGCATCCACTGCCGTGTCTTCCCCGGCTCCGCGTCGTCCCCTTCCTAGGCCTCACCGCGTCCACCACCCTAGTGCTCTCGGCGCGGCGTGGTCAATGTGGTCAACGACCGACTTCCATCGAAAGAGTACTATACGTGGAGAGGCTGACAGCTGGGTCCACGGCAGCCGCAGAGAAGTGCCTCCTTATTACGCGCAAAAAAATTATTCCTCCACCTGACAGCGGGGACCCACCGGACGGGCCACCATATTTCGCGAAAAAAATGTTTCCCCCTGACTGCTGGGACCTACCAGCTACACCTTCGCACGCAAGGAAGTGCGTCTGGAAAAAAAAACGATTCGCCAGCTGACTGCTGGGACCCACCAGCTACACCTTCGCACGCAAGGAATTGCGTCCGGGAAAAAAACAAAATGATTCGCCCCCCTGACTGCTGGGACCCACCAGCTACATCTTCGCACGCAAGGAATTGCATGACAGTCGGGACCCACCTGGTCGAAGCGTATGTAGCATTGTCATTCTGGTCGCGAACGTGTACGTACATACTGGTGGATGTAGAGGCGCGCACGTGTCGTAGTAGAGGCGTGCACGTGTCGTAGTAGAGGCGCGCACGTAGCATGTACATGTACGTATAGCGGCCAGGGTGCAAGAAAGAAAATACGGCCACGTATGTGTACATACGGGCGGGGTATCGAATGCCTACTCGCGCATATATATGTACGGCCAGGGCTCGTGTACATTGGCTGGGTCGGAACGGAGAAACAGCGTCGTCGTCGTGTTCATGTGGAGCCAACCGGCTGGGTCGGAACAGAATGTGTGGTCGTGTTCATCGGAAGGGCTTGGACGGAGCAGGCGATGGAAACGAGGCCTGGCGTACCGCGGAACGGAGGAAACGGCCTTGTGTTCGACCGGCCATGTTCGAAACGGGATCCTGTTCATCGGGAGGGGTCCGCGCATCGCAAAAGCGGAGGAAACGGACCTCCCTACGGTCGAAACTGGGTCCTGTTGATCGGGAGGGTGTGGCGTACCGCAAAACACGAAATGGACCTCCTACGGTCGAAACGGGGTCCTATTGATCGGGAGGGGTGTGGCGTACCGCAAAACGGATGAAACGGACTTGTGTTGGAGCGCTACGGTCGAAACGGGGGTCCTGTTCGCCGAAGTGCGGCGTGCCAAAAGCAGGACTCCACGGATACTGTTCATCTCCACCGTCGACCCCCTCCAGCCTCCATGGGCTACTATTCATCCACCATCGACCTCCTCCAGCCTCCACCGCGCGCTGCTCCACCGGCTACTGTTCAACCAGCCTCCACCGCGCGCTACTCCACCGGCTACTGTTCAACCACCCCTCTCCACGGGCTCCTGTTCAACCACCCCTCCACAGGCTACTTTTCATCCACCCCTCCACCGCCTGCTACTTATCCAGCCCTCCATGGGGTAGTCATGTTCATCCAGCCCTCCACGGGGTTGTCCTGTTCATCCAGCCCCAACCGGCTCGATCGATCGGGGTCCTGTTCATCCAGAGGCAACGCCACGGGTCCTGTTCATCCACTCCCACCGCTCACTGTTCATCCAACCCCCCCCCCCCATGCAACGCTCACTGTTCATCCAGAGAGGCAGCATCGATCGGCTTCAGTTAACAGCCATCGCTCGATCGGGTTCAGTTAACAGCCATCGATCGATCGCTCGGGTTCAGTAACACGTAGCCTGTTGTGCAATCGCTCGGGTTCAGTTAGATCCCAACGCCTCGCTCGGGTTCAGTTAGAGCCAACGCCTCGTACACACGCGCGTATCTGTATGAGAGAAACGCGCATCGCTCGGCCCCCGACCACCCACCGTAACTGGGAACTCCCCGATATTTTCCTCGCCCTCGCTTCTACCACGGTTTTTTCCGTCATGGACGGCCCAAAGAATGTCATGCAGCTGCGTCTCCGGCCCGCCCAGGACGAACAACCCATTTTCTGTCATGATTTTTTGTCATAGCAGTAGGAGCCCACGACATCTATGATGATACTGGGTTTTGTCACAATTATCGTCATAGAAGTGTCATATGTATGACAGAAAAAAATCGTTCGGCCCAAAATGTCACGGATGTGTCTTTTTTTGTAGTGTTTGTGTGTTTGTGTGTGTGTGTGTCAGAGAGAGAGAGAGAGAGATGGAGTCTTAGTGTGTGTTTGGGGGGTTGTGCGTGCGTGTGTGTGTGTGTGTGTGTGTGTGTGTGTGTCGCGGGGTCCTCTGTGGCGGATGTAATTTAAGTGTGCATGGCTTCATCATAGAGAGGTGATGTGTATGGCAGAGGCCATCAACGATGGGGTGCGAGAGAGAAAATGCCCATAGAGAGGGAAGAGAAGGTGTGTGCACGTGAGAGGAGTCGATATCGAGAGAACGTGTTTGTTCGAGAGACACCGAGGAAGCCTACTATATATCGATAGTGCATGTAGGCTGGAATTAAACAAAGGGATGGTCTTATTGGTTTCGGGGATATAGGGGAAGAGTGAGAGGCGGGGGGGGGGGGTAGCTAGAAGGAGATTGTTAAGTGTGAGTGTGTGTTTTACCCATCCAGGCGGAAGTTATGTGCACAAAACAGGAGAACGATTCAATGTGGCGTTAGGATTGAGGGTAATTAACTACGTATGGAGACATAGAGACCTTGAACATGCATGTGTGAGAGGTATACGTGTATACGTGGGATGTGTGTGTGTGTGTGCGCGCACGCATGATCGAGATAAAAGAAAGAAGACATAAGTCATAAGATCAATGACATGGGAGAGACGGGTCGGTATGACAATATGCATGCATGTGAGAATGCAGGGAAGAAGGCCCGACAAATGAGCATGTGTTTTTGTCATTAAGAGATAGTGGCGTTGGCTGGAGCATGCATCTATGGCGAGCAGAGGGAGTGAGGCACAACGATTGTGCAAAAGAGATCAACCTATAAATGCATATGTATGGAGAGACATATATAGTGTGGGTGATAGGAAGCAAGACTCCGTGCGAGAAAGAAATGTTGACGGAGAAACTACAGATAGATACGCAGATGGAGATGCTAGCTAGAGGGACATCCACTAGTTTGGGTGTTGGAGATGACCGCCGGGTGGTTCAGAGGGTGAAGTTATATATGTGTGTGAGAGGGCACTTGACTGCATGTAGAGAGAACCAGATGTAGTGTGTGTGATAGGAATCAAGAGTGAGGCGAGAAAGAAGGTTGATGGAGAAACAGATAAATAGAAAGATAAAGATGCTAGCTAGTGTGCTTTAGAGACAGGAGTCGAGTGGATCAGAAGGCTGAGTTATGTGTGTGGGTGTGAGAGAGATAGAGAGAGGGTGCATGTGAGTCACATACAAACAGATATCAGAGAGAAATGAGATCCTGAGAGACGGAGTTTTGTGTCTGCGAGAGAGAAAGATATTTCACAACGAGAGTGATAGCTAGAGAGACATATGAGGGAACGCAAGATATATCTAGGGAGAGAGAGTGTGTGAGCGACATACAAGAGAACAATGGAGAAATATGAGACCCTGGGAGACAGAGTTTGTGTTTGTGTGTGAGAAAGAGATATTTAAGAGGAAGAGTCGTAGGTTCTCATATCTAAGGAGCGAAAGACATCTCTGTATGAGGGGTGTGCGAGTGGCAGACATGGGAATAGTAGAGAGAAATGAGACCCCGGGAGACAAAGTTTTGTGTCTGTGTGAGAGAAAGAGATTCCACATGGAGAATCATAGTTAGAGACACAGAGCAGGGAGCGAGATATACTTAGGGAGAGATAGAGTGATCAAGGTCGAGGGAGAGAGTACCGTCAGTGTGTTACGAAGATAAAAGATCATTGTCGACATAAAGGTAGCACGAGAGATACCTGAGAGACGATGAACGCGTATAGGTCCGGAGAGATAGTCCTATATAAGCATGAGTGATAGCTATATGAGACGAATATCTGGATTAAAGGGATTCAAATATTTAAACCGAGATCACGACATCGATAATATCATAACGCAAATTGGTGTATCAAACATGCATATTCATTTGAATTTGGGCACATGTGTAATGTCATATAGTTTATCAATATTGGTGATCCATAGATTCTTTAATTACAAATAATGCATGGTTTATATGCAATTAATTTCTAAACAGGATTACACTATATGTTGCGTGTGTGAAACACATTATACATGTTTGAGAAGTAAAAAAAAAACCGCATGAAACACACATTAATTGGAGACAGTTAGCGAGGAATGCATACATTGGATTTCAACATAAAGTGGTTTCAAATATTTGAAAATCCAAATTGATGGATACAACCTTATGAATCTGAGATCATGCCATTTGTAAACCATATTTATGTATAAATGGTGTTGTGCTTTTGAAAGTATATATATATAAATGATGTATATAGAATGTAATTCCAATTGAAAATGGATCCCGCCCGAAAAAAATAGAATACAAACGGGATTCGAATTGAGTTGACACGAGCGTAAACGTGCACTGTGCAAAATTTGAACGAAGCGGGGAAAGTCGCAGTAACCGCACAAAACCAAAATCTGCGAGATGGACATTACTACTGCCTATCCCTGCCACGCTTAGCCTATCTGCTGGATTTCTATAGGTTTCGATAGGGGTAGGTTTGTAATTTCACCCAAATGTGACGTAACCGCCTCTCAACCGGATTCATACACGGTGGGCGCCAAAACACAGTGTGTCCTCGGCCGAAATCGACTCCCTCCCCGATTCATATTCATATACACGGTGGGCGCCAAAAACAAACTCTCGTCGCCAAATATTCGGTGTATGCGAGATTACCGTCCTATTCCCAACCGATTAATGTTGCTGTGATGTAGTAGAAATTTGAAACGGGGGCTAAGTTTTTAAATTTCCTCGCATTTGAGACAAGCGCACCCTGAATACATGGTTCCCCCCTTCCTCTCTACCTCCCTTTTCCCCATTCGTACTCCCTGGGAGCCAAAACACCCTCTCCACCCCACCCTCCTTCGTCCGCTGCCGCCCACCACCCCATCCACCGCCGTCCTCCTCCACCATGCCGGAGCTGATACGCCGACGCCGTCGTCCATTACAAGAGATCGACCTCTCTCATCCACGGCTTCGGAACGGGATCCTTTCATCCCGTCCTCTCACTTCATCAACGCCGTCGTCCACCTTGCCGACGCCGCTCTTATGACCGTCTCATCCACTGCGCCCTGCCGCCACCGTCTACCCTCCTAGATCTGGTTCCACGCCACCGACAGCCATCGCTACCGCAGCACCGTCAAATTCTCAGCAGATGCGTACATCGGCCGCACTGCAGGCGGTACTCTTTCAGATGTCTGCTCAACTTATTTATCGCAGCAAGAAAATAGATCGCCACTGCTTTACTCTGATTTCTTGTCTTGGTTGCGAAGTTGCCTTTGTCCGGTTTGCACCTTCAGATCCGCCATGGCACGCTCAACACTATACTCCCAATGCTTATGGTTTTCCCCTTTCATATTCCACACTAGTTAAATCACAGTAGACTAATTTTTTCAGAGCTCGCCGGAGTTCACCGGTGCGAACGAAGGGGCTCGGGTGGTTGTGGGGCCTCGCCGAACGAAGAAAACTCGACGTGGGTGGGGGTTGGGGCGGGGGTGGGGTAGGGGTGGCGGAGGAACACAGGCGGTGGGGGCTGGTCGTCCGGCTGGCGTTCTGTGTGGGAAGAATCAGAGACGAGGAAGAAGATGGGTTAGGACACGTAGGATCTTCATCCAACCGCCTGAAATGGTCGAGAGACAGCTGGGATTTGCATTCTTAATGCGCTCTTGTTCATCATGTGTGGGCACTGCGCAACCAACATTTTATTATCCAAAATCTGCTTGCTCTTCTTTAGCATGTTCCTCTTCCGTTCTTCTTTAATATGTACTCTCTCCGTTCCTAAATACAAGTCTTTGTATAGATTCCACCATGGACTACGTATGGAGAAAAATGAGTGAATCTACACTCTAAAATGTATCTGGATACATCTGTATGTGATGCATAGTGGAAATCTCTACCAAGACTTATATTTTGGAACGGAGGGAGTTTGATAGTAGTACAGTATGTTCCTTGTACTGAAGATGAGCAGGGACATTTGCAGTGTGGAGGTCTATACGTTCGGTTGTGATGGACACTTTGAGCCTCTTTGATTCGTAGGATCTTGTAAACATAGGAATAGGATTTGTAGTGTCCTGCCCACTTGAATCCTATAAGAATAGCAAGGAAAAGCGGGGAGCTGTGTCGCCTTTGAGAGTTACACTGATATTAACAGTACCGCACCTTCACTTGAAGAGAGCTGGTATCTGAAGCCTTTCTAGCCGTACCGGCAAACTAGCACATATTCCAGCAAGTTCCACTTTGCTGATTTTACTCTGATGCTTAAGGTTTTCCCGTTATATCTACACTATGATCTGTGTAGCTGCTTTGTGTCGCACTAGCAGCAGTCCACTCTTGAAGCTAAACACTGCAATGACTTACAAAATTGGCACCAAGGCAATTCTGGATGCAATGAAACCCATACGCTCCCCACCTGTTGACTCTTGTTCAGAATATGATCCTAATGACTCTTGTTCAAAATTGCCACATATAGAGAGACAACATGGAATTGCATTTCTTTGGGCGCTGTGATTCATCATGAGTGGGCAACCAACATTGTATGCAATGAAGCGAAACCTCAAGAATATGCATCCTCTTACGTTCTTTAACATGTTCCTCTTTGTTTATTCTGTATTTAGTATGCGTCTGATATGTTCCTTGTTAGGAAGGGGCGCAGGGACATCTGCAGTCAACAGCTGATAGAGCTGGCCTGTACGTGATCGATTGGCTTTCAATTACTAGCGGCAATACACCACCATATTTTCAAGCCAGTTCCACTTTCCTGATTTATATATCGTGGTTATGGTGTACCCCTGTTATGTACACTATGATCTGCCTAGTTGATGTGTGCTCTTGTTATCATGGTTTGGCAATAAACTCTCTATACAGTATATTACGAAGATGTCATATGCCAGCTATCCTTACTTCTGGAGCCTATTCTTTGTGTACTTGTGCCAGATTATATAAATGCATGCACCATATTACATCTCAGATGAGCTCTCTCATCAGAATCTAGTGATAGCACACAAGTGTTTACAGGGGCGCCCCTATATTAGAATATCATCTGCATTACAAAGATAATCTCACAAATATTTATGTTTTCATGGTTCTCAGATATTATATGCAATTAGAGTGAATATCAGAATCCGTGCATCAGAAGAATATTGTGGAACACTGCAATGACTTACAAAATTGGCACCAAGGCATTGAGTGCCATTCTGGAAGCAATGAAACTCATACGCTCCCCACCTGTTGATTCTTGTTCGAATATCATCCTAATGACTATTCTAACCTCGAGGAGTCGTGCAGATGGCCTGTCCTGTTCACCCATCAAGGTGCATGTTCTAATTTGGCAAGGTTTTATTGATTGCGCCGTATCTTGCAAATGTTGTCTTGCATTTCTTCTACTTTGTTGCACCGCCATCTGCTTAGTTTACTCATCATATAACTCGAGATGCCATGCCCATCCATTATCAAAACATATTCCATCTGTCATCATACCATGTTTTTTCACTCAAATGCTGTTCTTGTGCATCAGACATCAAAAAGTAAGAGTGTGATTGCCGAACCCGAAGGAGCACCAACAAAGTCCTTGGAAAACGTGGTGGTGCCGGAGAAATCAGACAGTGCCCCACTTATATTGGTTGTACAACCGGTGACACAAAACGTAGGACCGACTCCAGCAGACTGTACCCATACTTCACTGGCCACACCACTAGCCCCACCACACAGGACATACACTCCAGCAAAAGGTATAGCAATTTCATTTGCCATAGCACCAGCAATACCACAGAAAAATCCCACTCCAGCAAAAAGTACAGCAAGTCCACCGGCCGAAGACCTATCCCAACTGCATAGACGGCCAATTCCTGCAGATTGGAACCCCATTCCATTTATTCCCAGTTTAAAAGACAATACTTTCAATGTTGTTAGGGACTACGTGCATATATTCCCATCATGGGAAGATTATAGTGAAGAAAAACACCATTTTCACATCTTCCTGTCCAACTTACGTGTAGGTGCTATTATTCATGGTTATTATTTTCATGTTTTCTGCTGATCAAACACATCAATGATTTACATTACATTGTTGTAACTAGGCGAGGGTCAATCTGGATAGTCATGACAAGCAAAGCTTGCTTGTGCTTTTCAAGGAAGCATTGCAGCAGTATCGGTGTTACCTGAGGAAATCACACTTTGATGGCAAGTCTATAAACGAATTTCCGGTGAAGTCTCCTGTGCTAAATTTAGAAGACATTGAATGGAAAAACCTTGTTATGCACTGGTCTCGTTCCTAGGATGAGGTACTGTCTATGAAATCACATGACAATTTGAACTTCTACTTTTCCGCATGTGCTTTATGGATCTTTTTTGCAGGAAATCTGCTCGAAGAAGAATTCCGGTTTGAAAAGAACGACATGATATCGCAAATATGCTGCCCGCTGCTTTGCTCTTGTTACTACCTGTTGTCCTGTATCACTGTACTTGCATACATACCTGGTTCATTATGTGACAGCAGTATGCATGATAGCTTGCTTATCAATTGGTCGCTCCAAATTACCTGATCTGTATGAATGGTTACATTAGTGTAGAATATATCCAATGCCAATGAATTTTTTTAGCTCTGCATTGTTCTTGTAAGTACATGTTGTCCTTTATCAGTGTATTTATATTGATAGGTAGTTGTTCATGTACCATCACTCTGCAGCTTATTTTCCTTTCCCCTCCATTTTCTACACATCAGATCTATATTTACTCTTACCATAAGGTTGGTACTGAAGAAATTTAGATGTGCATTTCTCTTGGTTGTGCCTCTTGCCTGTATCGCTGCACATACATTTATAGCTACTTAGTTATGTAGCATCACTCTTCATCTTATCTTAAATATTCTCCATTTTTTCGTATATTATCACATCTATATATACTCTTAACAAAATGTAGAATAAAGGCAATGCTTATGAAGAAGATTCTGTGGTAAACTTCTTGAATTGCCCCCCATCAGCATGGACAAGGGCTTTATAGAGCCTGTCTTCACCAGTAATGTAAGTTTGTCCTTCTCAAGCCTTCAAACTTTGTTGTGTATATTTGGTTAGGCATGAATGCAACAACTATTTATTTTTTGTGTTTGCATCAAATTGCATGTTTAAAGTTTATTTTGTAGTTCATAAACAAAAGTTTGTCCTTCTCAATTTAAGTTTTCAGTTGTACAACCAAGTTCCTTCTTCATACCATGTAAATTAAACTATACAGAGCAAGTGATCTTCTTTTGCACTGCATGTATGCTTATACTCTTCATCTGTAATCCAGTGGTGTGGTGAACCTACCCACTACAAAGACAATGTCATATTCTGCAATGTCTTAACTATGAACAATGTCATATCATTCTACTATTATTTAAACCGTCTCTTTATTTGCCAATCTGAAATGGGATAAATTGATAGCACACTAACCATTGATACTTATGAGTTCTTGATCTATAATCCAGTGGTGTCGTGAAGCTGCCAACTCCTTCACAATGTCATTTCCTGCCATGTCTTGACCTGAACAATACCATATTGTGTTAATGCATTTTTAAATTGTGTCACTTTATTCGTCAATAAGAAATGTGATGAATTGTCAGCACTGATACTTTTATGTGCAAAACCTGTCATCTGTCTGCTTGTTTATCTTTCAGAGTGAGGAAGATATAAGTGTTGAACAAGCGCAGTCTCATCATCTTGCTTTCAGTGCTTATTGCGCTGCAGTCGCTGGGGCTAACCTTTCTTGAACTCTATTGAAGTGTTGTCGGTTTTGTATATTATTTTGTCGGCGTGTTTATTTGCACTGGTAGCGATCTTTGATGCCCAGTGTATGTAATCTGTTGTCTGCTTGTGCTTTATTATCATAGTGGCGAACTTTGATGCCCAATGGATGTAATATGCCGTAATTTCTTTATTGTATAGTCTAGGTTTTTTCTTATTCACGATGCTGCAGTTATTTTACTGTATATATATCCTGTCTTCGCAGTAAAGCGGCCAAACCGTAAAATTACGGTACATAATCGGGCCATCATGTAATCACGATGTATGATCCGCATCATGGACCCCGTCAAACTGGCCCAATAGTAGATTCGGGCCTTTAATAGGCTGAGTAACCCCCGGCCCTCTTTTCGCAAGAAAACTCAATGGGCTTTTAGGAGGCTGAGAAGTAGATTGGGCCTGAAACGTGCCGAACAGCTCACGAGCCGGCAGCAGCCCGAAATGGACCCCAGCCCATGATTGTGCGAATCGAATCACGGGCTTTTAACAGGCCAAAACTATCTCGGTCCATATTTGGCCTGATGACCCACAAGTATAGGGGATCTATCGTAGTACTTTTGATAAGTAAGAGTGTCGAACCCAACGAGGAGCAGAAGGAAATGATAAGCGGTTTTCAGCAAGGTATTCTCTGCAAGTACTGAAATAAGTGGTAACAGATAGTTTTGTGATAAGATAAATTGTAACGAGCAACAAGTAACAAAAGTAAATAAAGTGCAGCAGGATGGCCCAATCATTTTTGTAGCAAAGGACAAGCCTGCACAAACTCTTATAATAGGAAAAGCGCTCCCGAGGACACATGGGAATATCGTCAAGCTAGTTTTCATCACGCTCATATGATTAGCGTTCGGTACTTTGATAATTTGTTATGTGGGTGGACCAGTGCTTGGGTACTGCCCTTACTTGGACAAGCATCCCACTTATGATTAACCTCTATTGCAAGCATCCGCAACTACAACAAAAGTATTAAGGTAAACCTAACTGTCGGCGTAAAAACCGGCGGATATCGAGTAGGGGGTCCCGAACTGTGTGTCTAGGCGGATGGTAACAGGAGACAAGGGACACGATGTTTTTACCCAGGTTCGGGCCCTCTCGATGGAGGTAATACCCTACTCCTGCTTGATTAATATTGATGATATGGGTAGTACAAGAGTAGATCTACCATGAGATCAATGAGGCTAAACCCTGGAAGCTAGCCTATGGTATGATTGTTCTTCGTCCTACGGACTAAAACCCTCCGGTTTATATAGACACCGGATATGTTAGGGTTACATAGAGTCGGTTACAATGGTAGGAGATCTACATATCCGTATCACCAAGCTTGCCTTCCACGCCAAGGAAAGTCCCATCCGGACACGGGACAAAGTCTTCAATCTTGTATCTTCATAGTCTTGGAGTCCGCCCCGACGATAGTCCGGCTATCCGGACACCCCTAGTCCGGGACTCCCTCGGTAGCCCTGAACCAGGCTTCAATGACGATGAGTCCGGCGCGTTGATTGTCTTCGGCATTGCGAGGCGGGTTCTTCCTCTGAATACTTCATAGAAGGTTTTGAACACAAGGATAGTGTCCGGCTCTGCAAAACAAGTTCCACATAACACCGTAGAGAGAATAATTTTTGCACAGATCTGGTGACGTATTCCACAGCGTGACATCACACCACGGCCAGGCCTTCATACGAATCTTTTTTACTGTTCCACCTCAGCGCGTTTAGCGACGCCGTTTCCTTGGCATGTCTTATCAAAGCATAGATCGTGCCCCCTTATTCCGGGATTCTCATCAATACGGACGTGGGTAACCCATCTGCGCCATTGATTATGGCGCTTGGGAAATAAGCAAGTTTTACCAGGCTGGTGGGGGACGCATAGCTTCGTCCGTCTATATAAGGGGATAAGGATCCACCTTTTCACCCATGCCTTCTTCCTCCTTTGCTTATCCATTTCACAAGACTCGAGCTGCAGCGCCCAAGTTCGCACATCCCACCTCAACCTTCTCCAACCATGTCGAGGCGGGAGGCAGGTGGATGGCATCCTCCGTCACGGAGGGCACATCAAAGACTACGGAGGCCGGATACTTGTCCGGCAACATCGCCACAAAGCTTCCCGGCGAGGCAGCTCATTCCGACCCCTGGGCCCCATGAGAGGGTGGTGTTTCTCCCCCACTTCCTCTGCGGACTAGGTTTTCCTCTTCACCCATTTGTCCGGGGGCTCATGTTCTACTACGGCCTGGACTTCCACGACCTGGCCCCGAATTTCATCCTCAACATCTCGGCGTTTATCGTCGTGTGCGAGGCTTTCCTCTGCATCCAGCCCCACTTCGGCTTATGGCTGAAGATCTTCAACGTCCGGCCGAAGGTAGTGGGCGGCCGTCAAGCGGAGTGCGGAGGCGCCATGGTTGGCAAGATTACCAAAGTCCCATGGCTCGAAGGCGCCTTCATGGAGACAATAAAGGGGTGGAAATCGGGGTGGTTCTACATCACCAAGCCCGGCAACAGCAAATGGGTGGCGGCCCCCGAATTTAGATCTGGCTTCCCCACACGGCTCTCGTCATGGAAAGAGACGGGCCTGACGTGGGGGAATTCGGACGAGACATCCGGACTTCAAACATGCGTCCGAAACCTGGTGGCCAAGAATCTTAGGCTTGTCGACGTAATCCAGGTGATGCTCATCCGCTGGATTCTCCCATGCCAACAACCGGCCTTTAACTTGTGGGAGTTCGATCCGGCACAACACCAAACCTTGAGCCGGCTCTTCGACACTACGTACGAAGACGCCTGGAAGGTGCTGTTCAAGGGCGCCGAAGCCCCAGCATCTGCTACCAAAGATCGCGGATACAGCTCGCAGCATCAAAGCGGCGAGGTAAGTTATTCTACCCTTTACGGGACTCTTTTTTCATAGATTGACTCTACGTGGGATCTAAAACTCCCTAATCTTTGACAGGACTGGCTGAAGACGTTCGGACAGATTAACTGTCCGGCTCCTTTGCCGGGAGACCCGGAGGACGCCCGATTAACGGGGCTGCTGGCTCCGGCACCCCATGTGGTGCCGGAGAAGAAGGCCAAGAAGGAGGCCACGGGAACTCGAAGGAGCTCCCGACGCCAGGTGGTGACAGATTCTGAAGCAGAATCTTCTCCTGAGGACGAGGAGGAAGAAGAAGAAGCTCCTCCCCCAGCGGGGGAGGAGAAGAAAAGGAAGGCCGCCCCAACGAGGGAGGCCGGAGGGTCCAAGAAGGGAATAACCCTTCCTCCGGACTTCTCCACCAACGTCGACGACGACGAGGAGGATTGGCCTACAAGGGCCAAGCCCCTAGCGAGATCATAAGTGTCCGGATACCCATGGCATTTATTATTGTATAGTGTTCTCTAATGTGGAACAACCGTGCAGCCCTCCCAAGGGCGAGTTCGCCGATTCATCGAGCGGGTCCTTGGGCTCGTAGGAAATGGAGAGTACTTCGCTTCCGACCGCCTCCTCGCCTCACACTGTGGACGATGTCGCGGTGGGGCCCCAAGGGGGGCTTGGTCAAGAGGAGGTAGCGCAGGAGGTGCCACAAGGCGACCTCCCGGACTCCAGCGGCCGAGGCAAGACCCCGGGGGCTCTAAGCCCGACCCTCGTCCCTCTCCATGCCGGAACCATCAGCTAGTTCCAAGTCCGGCCAGCGGATCCTTCACAAGAAGGTAAGACGCGGTGTCCTCCGTCAACCGGAGGCACCGGATAACTTCGGAGGCGCTTAACGGCGCTTCCATCGAGGAGGAGCACCGCACTATTATGAGTGCGGTGATCCGGACAGTTCGATCCGCCAAGAGCGGATCGACCAAGCTTTATACCAGCGTTCTAACAGGCTTTGAGGTAAGTTTTAGAATATGTAAAAATATAACCGCATAGACAAGAGTTCTCGATGCTTAGTTCGGTGTTCGGAAAGAAAAGCCGGACTAAGGATCTAATAAGATATACGCAGGAGTCTAACATAAGTATGTCAATATGGGAATGCAGGCTGCGCTGCTGACCTCTGCCGCACTGACTGCGGAGGTCAATGCATTGAAGTAGAACCTCGAGCGGCCCGAGAACGAGCTCGGACAAGCCAAGAAGGAGCTCGAGGACAAGGAAGGTAAGTAATACCTTATTAAAGAAATACCTTATAGAAAAGGTTTTGGTTGAAAAAAATCACAGGAATAACATGGGTACTGCAGGGGCCACGAACGAGGTGGCGACCCGGAGGGAAGCGGTGTCCGTGGCCGAAAACAAAGCGGCTGCGGAACGCACCGAGCGAGAGAAAGGGGAGGCGCAGCTGGGGGAGGTGCGGCAAGAGCTCCAGATTCTCATGAAAAAACACGAGGGTTTGGAGCGTGACTCAAAGACCCGAGAGTCCGAGCTTGCCTCGGCTCTTGAGAGTGCCAAAGCTGCTAAGGCCGAGGCCCAAAAAGCCCTCCAAGAAATTGAAGCACTAAAGAAGATAGCAGCGGGTAAGGCATTCTTTATGCGAAGCAAGAATGTAAAAGTCAATTACCTGTTACTTACCCGGATTCGGAGCTCTCCAGGAGCATTCGCAGATTTGCCCCGTAGTGCGTCTGATGCTGCCGCATTCTACTGCGCCCAGGAGGGGAGCTCCACTAAGAAGGTGTTCTGGTCTCAATATGCTGAGGCCGGACATCCGGTGCCCCTAAGCGACCAGCTGACGCAGCTGGTCGAGCTCCACAAGGTCGCCAAACAGGCCATGAAGGGCCTTATAGCGCGGCTGTGGCCATTGGAGGCCATGCCTGGGAGCTACTTCGGCTTGGTGCAGCGGCTGGTGGACGCTTGTCCACGGATTGAAGTCATCAAGCGCTCCGTCTGCATTGAAGGTGTCCGTCGGGCCCTTGCCCGTGCTAAAGTGCACTGGGGCAAGCTGGATGCGGAGAGGCTTGTGACGGACGGGCCACCGAAGGGCCATGAGCATCGCACGCCGAAATGTACTATGAGGGCCTCCTGAAGGGTGCCCGCCGAATAGCGGATGAGTGCTCCAAAGATGTAATTTTGAATAAACTCGCATTTGTTATCCCTGACGCTGAAAACTTGTTCATATGCGCTAAGCAACGCTTATTAATTTAAAATATTACCTTATGTGCGGCCGTTTATCAAATTTGAGAGATGGCAAGTCGTTGGCTTCAGCCCCCATGCCACGAAAGTCTTTGGGGTGTTCGAGATAAACTTGAGCACTCTTGTTCCCATTCTTGGGTCCATCTAGGGAAGCGCTCAACACAACGAACAAGGCAACCGGACTTATAATGCTTGAACACTCTCACTTAGCCATAGAATTCTATAATTTTAAATTTCGGCAAAGCCCCTAGTATTCGGAAGACCGAGTTCGGGGCGCTATCCACGCCTTGGCCGGACAATTCCGGTTCCTCGCTCTAAGCGGCATAAGTCTTTAGGACCCGAAAAAACCTCTCGAACAGAGACCGGCTCTTGCCCTATCATGACGGTCAGTTTTAGCTTTCTCCACTGAGGTGCTCGACCCAGCATAACTGGGGCACAATCACAGTGGTTCTCCCGGTGCTACCTTAGCCGATATAGCGGAACGTAAGGTACCAAAACACGGGAGCCGGGCAAACCAACTATTGACCCAAGACATGATTCGAGCCAATTCATATAATGCTATAAGTTCGGGTGCCGCACTTGTGAAAGTGTTCAGACTTATCACACCATAATTTTGGGATACTTAAGCCCACGGTGTATTGGCCGTACCAAAGTGTACGGTTGCAACATGTCGTGAAATGAACATATGTATATATAAAGGAAGTAGAGCAATAATAAGAAAAGCTATGTATTGTTTATTCAAAAAGGTACTGCAATGGAAGCAGAACGATACAAATAGTGCGATAAGCAAGGGATGGGACTATCTAACATGTCCCCCTCCAGGGGTAAGCTGCTGGATGATATGTAAAACAGGTATAATGCTCGTAATAGAGACCACCTGAACACTCTACGTGGCTTTCCGCTTCCTTGGCTGTTGCATCGTGAGTTCGGCGATTCAAGTGCCGGACAGGACTTCTTAAAGACGGAGTCCTGAAATTAAAAAAAAGGAAGAAAAAAGGAAAAAGAAAAAGGAAATGACACAAACGGGAGCCCCTGGTGCGGTCGAGCCGCATTCTTGGCGTGCCGTTGTCTTGCCCCTCCCCATATGCCCATGGTATCTCCAGAGCGTAATTATATGCAGCGTAATACTAGCTTCGCAATTTCGCGAGGGCTGGGGTTGGGACCGGATTGCTACTCGTGCTTGAATCGTGCTGTGGTCTTGTTGCAGGTTACTCCGGAGTGCGCTTGGCGGTGTCCGGACGCTTAGTGGCGGACTCGAGAATTGCCGTGAGAGGCTGCTTTGCACCTCCACCGCGAGGGTCAGCCGTATGCTCCTCCGTTCGGAGAGCGTTCGGTGTTTCCATTGACCGTGATTACTCGTCGAGGGCCTGGCATCTTGAGCTTGAGGTATGCGTGGTGCGGCACCGCATTGAACTTTGCAAATGCGGTTCGTCCGAAAGCAAAGGCATGATAGCCGCCATGCGGAATGGGGACGATGTCGAAGATTAACTCTTTGCTTCGGAAGTTATCCGGAGATCCGAAGACCACTTCGAGTGTGACTGAGCCTGTACAATTGGCCTCTACACCCGGTATGACGCCTTTAAAGGTCGTCTTTGTAGGTTTAATCCTTGAGGGGTCTATGCCCATTTTGCGCATTGTATCCTGATAAAGCAGGTTCAGGCTGCTACCGCCGTCCATCAGGACCCTGGTGAGGTGAAATCCGTCAATAATTGGGTCAAGAACCAATGCGGCGATGCCGCCGTGACGGATGCTAGTGGGGTGGTCCCTTCGATCGAAGGTGACCGGGTAGGAAGACCATGGGTTGAACTTTGGGGCGACTGGCTCCATCGCATATATGTCCCGTAGTGCACGCTTCTGCTCCCTTTTGGGTATGTGGGTTGCGTATATCATGTTCACCGTCCGCACTTGTGTGGCAAAACCTTTCTGTCCTCTATTGTTCGGCGGCCGGGGCTCTTCCTCGTCATCGCTATGCAGCCCCTTGTCATTGAGTTCGGCACTTAACTTGACTGCTTGCTTGAACACCCAACAATCCCTGTTGGTGTGATTGGCTGGTTTTTCGGGGGTGCCATGTATTTGGCACAAGCGATCGAGTATACGGTCCAAGTTGGATGGGCCCTGGGTATTTCTTTTGAATGGCTTCTTCCGCTGACCGGGTTTGGAGCCTCTGAATCCGGCATTGACGGCCGTATCTTCAGTATTATCGCCGTTGATGCGGCGCTTGTTCTTGTTGCGACGCGACCTACCATTGTTGTCCTTGGTATCCGGACTATCAGGATGTTTGGCCAAGTTGTTGCTTCGAGCTAGCCAGCTGTCTTCTCCCGCGCAAAAGCGAGTCATGAGGGTTGTGAGGGCTGCCATAGATTTTGGCTTTTCCTGTCCTAGGTGCCGGGCAAGCCACTCGTCGCGGATGTTATGTTTGAAGGCTGCAAGGGCCTCTGCATCCGGACAGTCAACGATTTGATTTTTCTTTGTGTGGAACCGTGTCCAGAATTAATTGTCCGGCCGATTCTTCTGGCTGCTGAATTATGTGGCTAAGGTCATCGGCGTCTGGTGGTCGCACATATGTGCCCTGGAAGTTATCAAGAAATGCGGCTTCCAGGTCCTCCCAACAACCAATTGATTCGGCTGGCAAGCTGTTGAGCCAATGCCGAGCTGGTACTTTAAGCTTGAGTGGGAGGTATTTGATGGCCTGTAGATCATCACCGCGGGCCATGTGGATATGGAGGAGATAGTCCTCGATCCAGACCGCAGGATCTGTGGTACCATCGTATGATTCGATGTTTACGGGTTTGAAGCCCTCGGGATTTGATGATCCATTACTTCATCTGTACAGCATAGTGGGTGTGCGGCGCCTCTGTATTGGGCTATATCACGACGCATCTCAAATGAGCTTTGTCTGTTGTGTTCGGCCTGGCCGGAGTTTCTATATCCGGCGTGACGGTTATCATCACGAGTCGTAGGCGCCCGCCGATCCGTAGATCGATCTCGTATGTTTTGCCTTATCGTCCAATATATCTCACAAGTCCGGTGCGTTTTCCCGTGCCCTGGTATTTTTTGAACGGCGTCGGGGTATGGCTTGAACGGAGGGTCTAGAGGCCTCTCTATCGCGGCCACGGGGTGGCCGGTCTGCCATGTCGTGCGCTGGTGAGTGGGTGCTTCCTCCTCTAGTCGAGGCAACGGCCTACGTTTGGGGTAGCTTTTGGAGGGGCGTTCGAGTTCATACTCTTCGGCTGCAAGGACTTCAGTCCATCTGTCAGCTAGCAGGTCTTGATCAGCTCTAAGCTGTTGCTGCTTTTCCTTGAGGCTGCTTGCCGTGGCTATAAGCCTGCGTTTGAAGCGCTCCTGTTCGGCGGGAGACTCAGGCACGACAAACTCGTCGTCGTCGAGGCTTGCCTCATCTTCGGAGGGAGGCGCATAATTATCGTCCTCAACCTCTCTTTCTGCCGCACTGTTTACGGGTTTGAAGCCCTCGGGGATTTGATGATCCATTACTTCATCTGTGAAGGATAGTGGGTGTGCGACGCCTCTGTATTGGGCTATGTCACGACGCAGCTCAAATGAGCTTTGTCTATTGTGTTCGGCCCTGTCGGAGTTTCTATATCCGGCGTGACGGTTATCATCACGTGTCGTGGGGCGCCCACGCGATCCGTAGATCGATCTCGTATGTTTTGCCTTATCCTCCAATATATCTCACAAGTCCGGTGCGTTTTCCCGTGCCCTGGTATTTTTTGAACGGCGTCGGGGTATGGCTTGAACGGAGGGTCTAGAGGCCTCTCTATCGCGGCCACGGGGTGGCCGGTCTGCCATGTCGTGCGCTGGTGAGTGGGTGCTTCCTCCTCTTGTCGAGGCAACAGCCTACGTTTGGGGTAGCTTTTGGAGGGGCGTTCGAGTTCATACTCTTCGGCTGCAAGGACTTGATCCATCCGTCAAAGCAGGTCTTGATCAGCTCTAAGCTGTTGCTGCTTTTCCTTGAGGCTGCTTGCCGTGGCTATAAGCCTGCGTTTGAAGCGCTCCTGTTCGGCGGGAGACTCAGGCACGACAAACTCGTCGTCGTCGAGGCTTGCCTCATCTTCGGAGGGAGGCGCATAATTATCGTCATCAACCTCTCTTTACGCCTTTGTCGTGCGGACTTGCTTCTCCCTCCTCCTGCTGAGTCCTGCTGGAGGGGTTTTCTTCGGCACCGTCCGGTGTTATTATCTCCCATGCGGAATCACTGTTTTTATTGTGGCGGGATTTAGAGCGGCGCCACGACATCGCCGCTGGCTATTTCTTGGAGGGTCATCCTCCGTTGTTCCATCGCCGTTCCCATCTTTTGGGATGTCCACCATATATATGTCATATGACGAGGTGGCTTTCCAGTGCCCTGTAGGTGCTGGGTCTTGGTCGTCTCCGGCATCGTCGTCCATACCGTCGATGTCTTCGGAGTTGTAGTCTAGCATGTAGGTTAAATCATCGACAGTGGCTACAAAGTGGGTGGTGGGTGGGCGTTGAATTTCTTCGTCGTCCGCATCCCAACCTTCCTGTCCGCAATCCGGCCAGGGCTATCCAGATAAAGAGAGAGACTTTAGTGAATTCAGAATATCGCCAAAGGGCGAGTGCTGAAAGATGTCCGCGGCAGTGAACTCCATAACGGGTGCCCAATCGGATTCGATTGGCGGTATGAGGGTTCGGAGTCCGGAGAGAGTCCGACACCTTGAGTCGAGGTCTTCGCAGCGACGAGGACGGAGTTCGGCTCAATCGCCGTAGAGATCGTAGCCCCCGAGGCGGTGTCCAACCAATCGTCCTCGATCGGGGAATCCGACTCCGGTTCAAGGGCCGGAGCGGGTGCTGGTGCGGCCTCCAGGACACCGTTCGGATGCAGAGCTAGATCATGCCCATCGAAACAGTGCGGCGCGCTTGGCTGCGGCTCGAATCCGTCGAAGATCAAGTCCCCGCGGATATCGGCCGTATAGTTCAGACTTCCAAATCTGACCTGATGGCGGGCGTAGCTTCGATCTGCTCCGGATGGCTGCGAATTGGCCCGCAGCAAAGCCGCCCGAATACGAAGATCTGTCCGGGGAGAAAAGTCTCACCCTGGACCGCGTCGGTGTTGATGATCGAAGGAGGCATCGGGCCTATCGGTGGCGACATAGAGGAACTCTCAATGAAAGCACCAATGTCGGTGTCAAAACCGGCGGATCTCGGGTAGGGGGTCCCGAACTGTGCGTCTAGGCGGATGGTACCAAGAGACAAGGGACACGATGTTTTTCCCTAGGTTCGGGCCCTCTCGATGGAGGTAATACCCTACTCCTGCTTGATTAATATTGATGATATGGGTAGTACAAGAGTAGATCTACCACGAGATCAAGGAGGCTAAACCCTAGAAGCTAGCCTATGGTATGATTGTTCTTCGTCCTCACGGACTAAAACCCTCCGGTTTATATAGACACCCGGATAGGTTAGGGTTACACAGTAGTCGGTTACAATGGTAGGAGATCTACATATCCGTATCGCCAAGCTTGCCTTCCACGCCAAGGAAAGTCCCATCCGGACACGGGACGAAGTCTTCAATCTTGTATCTTCATAGTCTTGGAGTCGGCCGTGACGATAGTCCGCTATCCGGACACCCCTAGTCCGGACTCCCTCACTAACCATAGCATGAAACATATGGATCCAAATCAGCCCCTTACGAAGCAACACATAAACTAGGGTTTAAGCTTCTGTCACTCTAGCAACCCATCATCTACTTATTACTTTCCAATGCCTTCCTCTAGGCCCAAATAATGGTGAAGTGTTATGTAGTCGACGTTCACGTAACACCACTAGAGGCTAGACAACACACATCTCAATATCGAACGAATACCAAATTCACATGACTACTAATTGCAAGACTTCTCCCTTGTCCTCACGAACAAACGTAACGACTCACAAAGCATATTCATGTTCATAATCAGAGGGGTAAAAATGTGCATAAAGGATCTGAACATATGATCTCCCACCCTCGTGAGCAGGGTGTTGGGCCCCTGGCCTTCATCTTTGGCGACGATTTTTCTTTATTTATTTTAAGATATTCCGTGGAGTTTCAGGACTTTTGGAGTTGCGCAGAATATGCCTCCAATATTTGCTCCTTTTCCAGCCCAGAATTCCAGCTGCCGGCATTCTCCCTCTTCATGTAAACCTTCTAAAATAAGAGAGAATTGCCATAAGTATTGTGACACAACGTGAAATAACAGCCCATAATGGAAAAAATATTGATATAAAATCATGATGCAAAATGGATGTATCAACTCCCCCAAGCTTAGACCTCGCTTGTCCTCAAGCGAAAAGCCAATAACAATAAATATGTCCTCATGTTTAGAGGTAGAGGCGTCGATAAAAATAAGATACAGGCATGAAGGCA
Source organism: Aegilops bicornis (assembly GCA_021605145.1). Classification (NCBI taxonomy): domain Eukaryota; kingdom Viridiplantae; phylum Streptophyta; class Magnoliopsida; order Poales; family Poaceae; genus Aegilops; species Aegilops bicornis. The sequence goes on from CM038674.1 coordinate 652,646,767, forward strand.
TCATGATTATTTCCATAATAGCAACATATAAAGATTTTGTCATATGATTACTTATGTTCAAGTGATGATCTTTTCACAAAGCAAAAAGTATGAATCAGAAACCTTATTGAGCACCAACTAATTATAGTCTCAGTCATCGAAGCAATTGAAATTTATCATAACATCGGAAAGAGTCTACGTCAAAGCTTAAAAGCAAGTCCACATACTCAACTATCACTTAGTCCTTCATAATTTCTAACACTCACGCGATACTTGTGGTTACGGAATTTTGATCGGACACAGAGAAAGATAGGGGCTTATAGTTTTGCCCCACAACCTTTTACCTCAAGGGTAATGTCAACAATAATAATTCATGCTCCCCAACATCCAATTAGATATATATATCATACTCTTTCCAACATGCTGACCTTGCCAAAGGAAAAAATGAAAAAGGAAAGGTGAAGATCACCGTGACTCTTGCATAAGGTAGAGGATAATAATAAAAGATAGGCCCTTCGCAGAGGGAAGTAGAGGTTGTCATGCGCGTTTAGGGTTGATGCACAAAATCTTAATGCAAAAGAACGTCAATTTATATTGCCCCTTGTATGTGGACCTTTATTATGCAGTCCATCGCTTTTATTACGTCCACAACAAGTTCGTAAAAAGCTTATTTTCTACGCAGTAATAAGTCATGCATATTTAGAGAGCAATTTTTATTGCTTGCACCGATGACAACTTACTTGAAGGATCTTACTCAATCCATAGGTCGATATGGTGGACTCTCATGGCACAACTGGTTTAAGGGTATTTGGAAGCACAAGTAGTATCTCTACTTGGTGCTGAGAATTTGGCTAGCATGAGGGGGAAAGGCAAGCTCAACACGTTAGGGGATCCATGACAACATACTTTATCTCAGATATAAGAAAACATAACTCATTATGTTGTCTTGCTTGTCCAACCTCAACTCTTTAGCATGTCATATTTTAATGAGTGCTCCCAATCATAAAAGATGTCAATGATAATATATCTATATGTGAAACCTCTCTTTCCTTATTATTTCCTATTAATTGCAACGATGACCAAAGCTATATTTGCCAACTCCCAACAACTTTTAATCATCATACTCTCTCTATGTGAAGTCATTACTTTCAATAAGATCAATATAGACTCTTTGATTCTTTTTATTCTTTTCTTCTATCCACCCAAGATCATGGCAAAATAATCAAGCCCTTGACTCAACACTAATCTTTATTATATAGCTCACGGACTCGATTACAAAGAAGGATCGTAAAGCAAAACTCAAAACTAGATCATGCCATGACTTTATTCTACTAAATCAAGATACTACTAATAGGATCAAACTAAGAAAAACGGTAAAGATAGGAGTTGTGATGGTGATACGATACCAGGGCACCACCCCCAAGCTTGGCAGTTGCCAAGGGGAGTGCCCATACCCATGTGATTAAGTCTCCTTCTTTGTTGGTGGTGGTCCAGGTGTTGTCGATGATGCAAGCTTGTCGTCCAACTTCCATGGCATAGGCTCACCATCATAGAAGGATGATCGAGTCTCCGGAATCCTCAAATCTGCAGCCAAACTCATCCTTTTGAATCTATATTCATACTCACAGTTTTGATTTTGTAGATCATAAATTTGGAATTGGAGGTGCTCGATCTTCTCTTGTAGCTTAAAGATGGGCTCCTCAGTGTTCTTGGCATCCGGCTCGTAGTTGTTGGTGAACTCCGCGAGCATCTTGTGGCTAGCGTTGATTCCACGCTCCACCATCCCCTGGCATTTGAAAACTTGTTGCTCCATTGCTTTGAGCCTCGACTCCACGCTTCCGGTTCCCTTGGGTCCCTCAACATCGCGGATGTGCAGCAACCCATCACGCAACTCAATGGTTTGAGGGTGTCGTTGCACCTCCGCGAGGTAAGGGTTGATCACCTTCTCGAAAAACTTGTCCTTGGAAGCACTTGGGATCGTTATGATGATCTAGACCTGTCGGAAAAACAGCTCAAAACAAGAACAGGGGAGATTTTCGTGATACGAGAGTCAAAACCTTCGGGAGTATATATAATAAATGTTTACCGACCAAAATATGTATCGTGCAAGAAAACAGAGTCCGGAGGGCACACGAGGTGCTCACGAGGTAGGGGGCGTGCCCAGGGGGGTAGGGCGCGCCCTCCACCCTCGTGGAGGCCTCGTGTCCTTCCCGGACTGCCGCTTATTTTTCTATTTTTCTAAATATTCCAAAACGGAGAAATATTGCCTTAAAAATTGTTTTGGAGTCGGTTTACTTACTGTACCACATACTTATTCCTTTTCGGAGTCTGAAATGGGCTGGAAAGTGTACCTTATGTATTCCTCCGGGGTTACGGTTTCAATAATATTGGTATCAACATTTGTAGGATTACCTGAGATATAGTGTTTGATCCTTTGACCGTTTACCACCTTCGGATTTGTGCCTTCGAAGTTGTTGATTTTTATGGCACCGGAACGATAGACCTCCTCGATAACGTAGGGACCTTCCCATTTAGAGAGGAGTTTTCCTGCAAAAAATCTTAAACGAGAGTTGTATAGGAATACATAATCACCTACATTAAACTCACGCTTTTGTATCCTTTTGTCATGCCATCTTTTAACTTTTTCTTTAAACAACTTGGCATTTTCATAAGCTTGGGTTCTCCATTCATCAAGGGAACTAATATCAAATAACCTCTTCTCACCCGCAAGTTTGAAATCATAGTTGAGCTCTTTAATAGCCCAATATGCCTTATGTTCTAGTTCGAGAGGTAAGTGACAAGCTTTTCCATAGACCATTTTATATGGAGACATACCCATAGGATTTTTATATGCAGTTCTATAGGCCCATAAAGCATCATCAAGTTTCTTGGACCAATTCTTTCTAGACCTATTAACAGTCTTTTGCAAAATTAATTTGAGCTCTCTATTGCTCAATTCTACTTGACCACTAGACTGTGGGTGATAAGGAGATGCAATTTTATGATTAACGTCATATTTAGCAAGTATTTTACGGAAAGCACCATGAATGAAGTGTGAACCACCATCAGTCATTAAATATCTAGGGACTCCAAACCTCGGAAAAATAACTTCCTTAAGCATTTTAATAGAAGTGTTATGATCGGGACTACTAGTTGGAATAGCTTCTACCCACTTAGTAATGTAATCAACAACAACTAAAATATGTGTGTATCCATTAGAGGCAGGAAAAGGTCCCATATAATCAAAGCCCCAAACATCAAATGGTTCAATAACAAGTCAATAATTCATAGGCATTTCTTGACGTCTACTAATATTACCAATTCTTTGACATTCATCGCAAGACAAAACAAACTTACGGGCATCCTTGAAGAGAGTAGGCTAATAAAAACCAGATTGCAATACCTTATGTGCAGTTCTATCTCCAGTATGGTGTCCTCCATAAGCTTCGGAGTGACACTTGCGTAGGATCTATTCCTGTTCATGCTCAGGTACACAACGTCTAATGACACCATCTACTCCTTCTTTATAAATATGTGGGTCATCCCAAAAGTAATGTCGCAAGTCATATAAAAACTTTTTTCTTTTGTTGGTATGTGAAGCTAGGTGGTATAAATTTAGCGACAATATAATTAGCATAATCAGCATACCATGGAGTGCTACGAGAAGTGCTTATGACATTTAATTGCTCATCGTGAAGCTATCATCAATAGGTAGTGGGTCATCAAGAACATTCTCTAACCTAGATAAGTTGTCTGCAATGGGGTTCTCAGCTCCCTTTCTATCAACAATATGCAAATCAAATTCTTGTAGCAAAATAACCCATCTAATGAGTCTAGGTTTTGCATCCTTCTTTTCCATAAGATATTTAATAGCAACATGATCAGTGTGAATAGTTACTTTAAAATCAACAATATAGGGTCTGAATTTATCACAAGCAAATACAACTGCTAAAAGTTCCTTTTCGGTAGTAGCATAGTTTCTTTGAGCATTGTCTAGAGTCTTACTATCATAATGGATAACATTTAATTTTTTATCAACTCTTTGCCCTAGAACAGCACCTAAAGCATAATCACTAGCATCACACATCATTTCAAAGGGTAAATTCGGTCGGTGGCTGAACAACAAAAAGTAGACTAATGCTTTCTTAAGTATTTCAAATGCTTCTACACAATCATCATCAAAGACAAATGGTACATCTTTTTGTAATAAATTAGTCGAGGTCGAGAAATTTTTGAGAAGTCCTTAATGAACCTCCTATAAAATCCTACGTGACCAAGGAAACTTCTTATACCTTTGATGTCCTTGGGACATGGCATCTTTTCAATAGCATCAACCTTGGCCTTATCAACTTCAATACCTCTTTCAGAAACTTTGTGCCCCAAGACAATACCTTCATTAACCATAAAGTGGCACTTTTGCCAATTCAAGACAAGATTCGATTCTTCAAATCTCTATAAAACCCGAGCAAGATTGCTCAAGCAATCATCAAAAGAGGAACCATAGACGGAAAAGTCGTCCATGAAAACCTCACAAATTTTTTCACAAAAGTGAGAGAATATAGCCATCATGCATCTTTGAAAGGTAGCAGGTGCATTGCATAAACCAAAAGGCATACGTCTATAAGCAAAAGTACCAATAGGGCATGTAAAAGTAGTCTTTGATTGATCTTTAGCCGGCACAGGTATTTGAGAGAAACCAGAATAACCATCTAGAAAGCAATAATGTGTATGTTTGCATAATCGTTCTAGCATTTGATCAATAAAAGGTAACGGGTAATGATTCTTCTTAGTAGCTTTATTTAATTTGCAGAAATCAATTACCATCCTATAACCTGTGATAATTCTTTGTGGGATCAATTCATCTTTATCATTAGGGACAACTGTAATACCTCCCTTCTTAGGTACACAATGGACAAGACTTACCCACTGACTATCAACAACGGGATAAATTATACCTACCTCTAGAAGCTTGAGTATTTCTTTTCTTACCACTTCTTTCATTTTAGGATTCAAACGTCATTGAGGATCACAAACTGGTTTGGCATCCGCTTCCAAATTTATTTTATGTTGACATAGAGTGGGACTAATGCCCTTAAGATCATCAAGTGTATATCCAATAGCGGCACGGTGCTTCTTCAGAGTTTTCAATAATCTATCTTCTTCATGCTCTGAAATGTTAGCACTAATAATAACAGGATATATTTTCTTTTCATCAAGATAAGCATATTTAAGATTATCAGGCAATGGTTTAAGCTGAAACACGGGATCACCCTTGGGTGGAGGAGGATCCCCTAGAATTTCAACACGCAAATTGTGTTGTAGAATAGGTTCCTGTTTAAAGAATACCTCATCTATTTCCCTTCTTTCATTCATGAACATATCGTTCTCATGATCTAGCAAATATTGTTCTAAAGGGTCACTAGGAGGTACAGCAATAGAAGCAAGACCAATAATTTCATCCTTACTAGGCGATTCTTCCTCATGATGTTGTTTACTAAATTTAGAGAAATTAAACTCATGAACCATATCATCCAAGCCAATAGTAACAACATTCTTTTCGTAATCTATCTTAGCATTAACAATATTCAAGAAGGGTCTACCAAATATAATGGGACAAAAGCTATCTTGTGGAGAACCAAGAACAAGAAAATCAGCGGGATATTTGGTTTTCCCACACAAGACTTCAACATCTCTAACAATTCCCACTGGAGAAATAGTATCTCTATTGGCAAGTTTAATTGTGACATCAATTTCTTCTAACTCAGCAGGTGCAATATCATGCATAATTTCTCTGTATAAGTCAATGGGTATTACACTAGCACTAGCACCCATATCACATAAGCCATGATAACAATGATCTCCTATTTTAACAGAAATAACAGGCACTCCTACCACAGGTCTATGTTTATCTTTATCACAAGGTTTAGCAATTCTAGCAGTTTCACCTGGAATTGTATAACCTGCCCATCGATATTATCAGAGAAGAGATCTTTAACAATAGCAATATTGGGTTCTACTTTGACTTGCTCAGGAGGTGTATAAGTTCTAATATTGCTTTTACAAACAATAGTTGAAGCTTTAGCATGATCCTTAATTCTAACAGGGAAAGGCGGTTTCTCAACATAAGAAGTGGGAACAATAGGACCATTATAAGTGACAGTCTTTTCTTCAACTTTAATAGGTGCAGCTACTTTTAATTCTATGGGAGGATGATATTTAAACCACTTCTCCTTGGGGAGATCAACATAAGTAGCAAAGGATTCACAGAAAGAAGCTACTATCTCAGAGTCAAGTCCATATTTAGTGCTAAACTTACGGAAAATATCGGTATCCATAAAAGATTTAACACAATCAAACTTAGGTGTCATACCTGACTCCTTACCTTCGTCGAGGTCCCAATCTTCAGAGTTGCGTTTAATTCTATCCAATAAATTCCTTTTAAATTCAATAGTCTTCATCATAAAAGAGCCAGCACAAGAAGTATCGAGCATGGTGCGATTGTTATCAGAAAGCCGAGCATAAAAACTTTGCATAATTACTTCTCTTGAGAGCTCATGATTGGGGCATGAATATAACATTGATTTAAGCCTCCCCAAGCTTGAGCGATGCTTTCTCCTTCATGAGGCCAAAAATTATATATATAATTGCGATCACGATGAACAAGATGCATAGGGTAATACTTTTGATGAAATTCCAATTTCAATCTTTTATAGTTCCATGATCTCATATCATCACATAGCCTGTACCATATCAATGCGTCTCCCTTCAAAGATAAAGGGAAGGCCTTCTTCTTAACAACATCATCGGGTATACCTGCAAGCTTAAATAGTCCACAAACGACATCCACATAGCGTAGATGTTCATCAGGATGCCTTGTTCCATCTCCTGTAAAAGTGTTAGCTAGCAGTTTTTCAATCATACCCGAAGGAATCTCAAAAGGAGTTTCATTTTCAATAGGTTCAGTAGGTTGAGGAGCAACTCTTTGCTCTACTGGACGGGGTGAAGATACCCCGAACAAGCCCCTCGGAGAATTAATTTCCATAGTAACAAGTGACAGAAAATTTCAGCACACTAAATAAATTTTTCCTTACCAAATTCCACCTACCAAAGGCGCTTCACTCCCCGGAAATGGCGCCAGAAAAGAGTCTTGATGACCCACAAGTATAGGGGATCTATCATAGTCCTTTTGATAAGTAAGAGTGTCGAACCCAACGAGGAGCAGAAGGAAATGATAAGCGGTTTTCAGCAAGGTATTCTCTGCAAGTACTGAAATAAGTGGTAACAGATAGTTTTGTGATAAGATAAATTGTAACGAGCAACAAGTAACAAAAGGAAATAAAGTGCAGTAGGGTGGCCCAATCCTTTTTGTAGCAAAGGACAAGCCTGGACAAACTCTTATAATTGGAAAAGCGCCCCCGAGGACACATGGGAATATCGTCAAGCTAGTTTTCATCACGCTCATATGATTCGCATTCGGTACTTTGATAATTTGTTATGTGGGTGGACCGTTGCTTGGGTACGACCCTTACTTGGACAAGCATCCCACTTATGATTAACCTCTATTGCAAGCATCCGCAACTACAACAAAAGTATTAAGGTAAACCTAACCATAGCATGAAACATATGGATCCAAATCAGCCCCTTACGAAGCAACGCATAAACTAGGGTTTAAGCTTCTGTCGCTCTAGCAACCCATCATCTACTTATTACTTCCCAATGCCTTCCTCTAGGCCCAAATAATGGTGAAGTGTTATGTAGTCAACGTTCACATAACACCACTAGAGGATAGACAACACACATCTCATCAAAATATTGAACGAATACCAAATTCACATGACTACTAATTGCAAGACTTCTCCCTTGTCCTCACGAACAAACGTAACTACTCAGAAAGCATATTCATGTTCATAATCAGAGGGGTAATAATGGCATAAAGGATCTGAACATGTGATCTTCCACCAAATAAACCAACTAGCATCAACTACAAAGAGTAATCAACACTACTATCAACCTACTAGCACCAATCCCAGACTTGGAGACAAGAATTGGATACAAGAGATGAACTAGGGTTTGGAGATGAGATGGTGCTGGTGAAGATGTTGATGGAGATTGCCCTCTCCCAATGAGAGGAGCGTTCATGATGATGATGGTGATGATTTCCCCCTCCCGGAGGGAAGTGTCCCCGCCAAAACAGCTCTGCCGGAGCCCTAGATTGGTTCCGCCAAGGTTCCGCCTCGTGGCGGCAGAGTCTCGTCCCGAAAGGTTGCTGCTTATTTTTTTCTCATCGAAAGACTTCATATAGGAGAAGATGGGCGTCAGAGAGCCACCAGGGGGCCCACGAGGTAGGGGGAGCGCCCCAGGGGGGGGCGCCCCCCACCCTCGTGAGCAGGGTGTGGGCCCCCTGGCCTTCATCTTTGGCGATGATTTTTCTTTATCTATTTTAATATATTCCGTGGAGTTTCAGGGCTTTTGGAGTTGCACAGAATAGGCCTCCAATATTTGCTCCCTTTCCAGCCCAGAATTCCAGCAGCCGACTTTCTCCCTCTTCATGTAAATCTTGTAAAATAAGAGAGAATAGCCATAAGTATTGTGACACAACGTGAAATAACAGCCCATAATGCAATAAATATTGATATAAAAGCATGATGCAAAATGGACGTATCATGGCCCAATCAGATATCGGCTGCGAGCAGGCCGGATGCAAACCGGACCGTAGTTAGGCCCAACTATATGACGGGCTTTTAACAGGCCGAAATTAATATAGGGCCGAAATGTTAGACGGGCCCTTAACAGGACGAAACTAATATTAGGCCGATTTACTAAATGGGCCTTTTGCAAGTGGGCCCAAAAGCATAGCGTCTAGTTAATGGGCCGAATCTGATATGGGCCATAATTGAGGCCAAAGCCTCATAAAGGGCCGGACCTGATCTGGGCCGTGATTCGGCCCAGAACGTGGGAGGCTTTTAACGGGACGGATCTCATATGGGCCATTATTAGGCCCGGAACGTGGTAGGACATTAATGTACTAGATCAAATATGGGCCGACATTTTGCCCAAAACATGGCAGCCAGTTGATGGGCCGTGAAAGTGCAACTATCCCTAGGTGGTTTTGGTAATTCCTAACAACATATAGCTCATTGAGCTAATACTATTCCAAGAAAAATATTTCAGGAAAGCTCAATGAATGGCATGGCATGGATGGGGAAAGTGGATCCCTCAAAATAGTAAGGATAAAAGGATTGGCTCAAGCTCAAAAGCTCAAGACTCTACATTTTATATTTTAGTGATCCAAGATCACATTGAGTCTATAGGAAAAGCCAGTACTATCAAGGAGGGATGAGGTGTTGCTTGATGAGTTTCTTGCTTCAAGTTGCTTAGTGATATGCTCCAAAAACCCTCAACTACTTTCTCATATCCACATATGACCTAAACCTAAAGTCAAACTCGGCCCCACCGATTCTTTCTCTCCGGTGCCACCGACTTTAGATGTCATAGCCACTGCCACAAACCCTAGGCAAACCGGTCTCACTGATAGGGATCTCGGTCTCACCGAGATGGGATTGTAATCTCTCTGTTTCCCTTCGTAACGTTTCGGTCTAACCGAAGTGAGCGATTGGTCCCACCGAGATTGCAATGTAAACTCTCTATTTCCTTTTTGTAACATTTCGGTCTCACTGACATGAGCGAATTGGTCCCACCGAGTTTACCTGACCAACTCTCTGGTTAGCTTATTACCAAAATCGGTCTCACCGAGTTTGTGTAATCGGTCTCACCGAGATTACATTATACCCTAACATAACCATATCGGTCCTACCGAGTTGCATGTCGGTCCCACCGAAAACTCTAACAGTCACTAGGTTTACTGAATCGGTCTGACCGAGATTGTTAATTCGGTCCCACCGAGATTGGTAAATTGTGTGTAACGGTTAGATTTTGTGCGGAGGCTATATATACCCCTCCACCTCCTCTTCATTCATGGAGAGAGCCATCAGAACAAACGTACACTTCCAACTTACCATTTTTGAGAGAGAACCACCTACTCATGTGTTGAGGCCAAGATATTCCATTCCTACCATATGAATCTTGATCTCTAGCCTTCCCCAAGTTGCTTTCCACTCAAATCTTCTTTCCAGCAGATCCAAATCCTGTGAGAGAGAGAGAGTTGAGTGTTGCGGAGACTATCACTTGAAGCACAAGAGCAAGGATATCATCATCAACGCACCATTTGTTACTTCTTGGAGAGTGGTGTCTCCTCGATTGGCTAGGTGTCACTTGGGAGCCTCTGACAAGATTGTGGAGTTGAACCAAGGAGTTTGTAAGGGCAAGGAGATCGCCTACTTCGTGAAGATCTACCGCTAGTGAGGCAAGTCCTTCGTGGGCGACGGCCATGGTGGGATAGACAAGGTTGCTTCTTCGTGGACCCTTCTTGGGTGGAGCCCTCCGTGGACTCGCGCAACCGTTACCCTTCGTGGGTTGAAGTATCCATCAACGTGGAGGTACGATAGCACCACCTATCGGAACCATGACAAAAACATCCATGTCTCCAATTGTGTTTGAATTCTCCAAAACCTTCCCTTTACATTCTTGCAAGTTGCATGCTTTACTTTCCGCTGCTCATATACTCTTTGCATGCTTGCTTGAATTGTGTGAAGATTGCTTGACTTGTGCTAAGATAGCTAAAATCTGCCAAAGACTAAAATTGGGAAAAGGTTAAGTTTTTAATTGGTCAAGTAGTCTAATCACCCCCCCCCCTCTAGACTTACTTCAAGGTCCTACAGGCCGGCCTACTAGGGTCCTCAAATTCTTGTGGGTCTACATCTGGGCCGGCCCATTAGTGTCATGAAATCTCGTGGGCCTTTAGCTGGGCCGGCCCATTATGATCCGCAAGAATTTTGTGGGCCTTTACCTAGGCCGGCCCATTATGGCACACAAAAATCTTGTGGGCCTTTACCTGGGCTGGCCCATGATGGCCCACAAAATCTTGTCGGCCTTTAGCTAGGCCAGCCCATTATGGTCCGCAAAATCTCGTTGGCCTTTAGCTGGGTCGGCCCATTATGGTCCGCAAAATCTTGTGGGCCTTTAGTTGGGCCGGCCCATTTAAACTTGATGGACCGTGCCATGTGTCGATGTATCATAGGCGCCTTCTGTACAATGAGTGGATGACATCTGTCTCAACAATGAGCCGACACGTGTTTCCTCCAGCCAATGATGATTTTACACGTGGAAAACCCCCATTGGTCGGGTACATTAGCAGGTTATCGGATCCAAAACCTGACCCGATAGCTTAACGGCGTTCCGTTACGGTGGATGCCACGTGTCGGTCACCCTTGACGAAAAGCACTTCATGACGCATGATTTATCGTCACGGAAGTGGACACTCCGTGACGATAATTTTGGTAATGTCATGGAACACTTCTCTGACAAAGACATGTATGACTATCTTGATTACGTCATAAAATGCGTCATGGATGTACATGCATGACAAAAAACGCGACTTACTGTGACAAACATGTATCATCACATAAGTGTATTTTTTTTGTAGTGATTCCTGAATATATTCAAGATGGAGACATAGATATTTGTAAAGTACATACGGATCTGAATGTCGCAGATCTGTTGTCTAAACCTCTTCCATGAGCAAAACATGATCAGCACTAGAACTCTATTGGTGTTCGATTCATCACAATGTAACTAGATTATTGACTCTAGTGCAAGTAGGCGACTGTTGGAAATATGCCCTAGAGGCAATAATAAAATGGTTATTATTATATTTCCTTTGTTCATGATAATTGTCTATTGTTCATGCTATAATTGTATTAACCGGAAACCGTAACACATGTGTGAATACATGGACCACAATATGTCCCTAGTAAGCCTCTAGTTGACTAGCTCGTTGATCAATAGATGGTTATGGTTACCTGACCATGGACTTTGGATGTCGTTGATAACAAGATCACATCATTAGGAGAATGATGTGATGGACAAGACCCAATCCTAAGCATAACAAGTATCTTTCCTTAGACCATGAGATTGTGTAACTCCCGGATGCCGTAGGAATGCTTTGGGTGTATCAAACGTCACAACGTAACTGGGTGACCATAAAGGTGCACTACAGGTATCTCTGAAAGTGTCTGTTGGCTTGGCACGAATCGAGACTGGGATTTATCACTCTATATGATGGAGAGGTATCTCTCGGCCCACTCGGTAATGCATCATCCTAATGAGCTCAATGTGACTAAGGAGTTAGACACAGCATCATGCGTTACGGAACGAGTAAAGAGACTTGCCGGTAACGAGATTGAACGAGGTACGGTGATACCGACGATTGAATCTCGGGCAAGTAACATACCGATGGACAAAGGGAATTGTATACGGGATTGAATCCCCGACATCGTGGTTCATCCTATGAGATCATCATGGAACGTGTGGGAGCTAATATGGGTATCCAGATCCTACTATTGGTTATTGGCCGCAGAGATATCTCGGTCATGTCTGCATGGTTCCCAAACCCGCAGGGTCTGCACACTTAAGGTTCGGTGAAGCTAGAGATGTAATGGGAAATTGTATGTGCTTATCGAAAGTTGTTCGGTGTCTCGGATGAGATCCCGGACGTCACGAGGAGTTCTGGAATGGTCCAGAGGTGAATGTTTATATATAGGAAGTCCAGTTTTAGTCACCGGAAAGGTTTTGGGGGTTATCGGTATTGTACCGGGACCACCGAAAGGTGTCCAGGGGTCCATCGGGTGGGGCCACCTACCCCGGGGGGGGGGGGGGCAAGTGGGCTGAATATGGGTGGGAACCAGCCCCCTAGTGGGCTGGTGCACCCCCCAAGGGCCCAAGGCGCCTAGGGTTGGAAACCCTAGGGGGTGGGGACACCTCCTACCTTCTTGGCGGGCAAGTCTCCCCCCTTGGCCGCCGCCCCCCCCATCTAGATGCATCTAGGGGGGGCGGCCCCCTCTCCCCTTCACCATATAGAGGGGGTGAGAGGGCAGCCGCACCTCAGCCCCTGGCGCAGCCCTTCCCGTCCTGCACCTCCTCCTCCTCTGTTTGAGCTTGGGGAAGCTCTGCCGGAGAACCACGAGCTCCACCACCACGCCGTCGTGCAGCCAGAGTTCTCCCTCGACTTATCATTCCCACTTTGCTGGATCAAGAAGGAGGAGACGTCCCCGGGCTATACGTGTGTTGAACGCGGAGGCACCGTCCATTCAGCGCTTGGATCGGATCTTTCGTGATTTGAATCGCCGCGATTACGACTCCATCAACTGCGTTCTTGTAACGCTTGCGCTTAGCGATCTTCATGGGTATGAAGATGATCTCTCTCTCTCTCTCATTGCTAGCATATCCTAGATTGATCTTGGTGACATGTAGGAATTTTATTGAATTATTACTACGTTCCCCAACGGTGATATCAGAGCCAGGTCTATTCATAGATTCTATGCACGAGTAGAACACAAGTAGTTGTGGGCGATGATTTGGTAAATTTGCTTACCGTTACTACTCCTATCTTGATTCGGCAGCATTGTGGGATGAAGCGGCCCGGACCGACCTTACACGTACGCTTACGTGAGACAGGTTCCACCGATTGACATGCACTTGTTGCATAAGGTGGCTAGCGGGTGTCTGTCTCTCCCACTTTAGTCGGATCAGATTCGATGAAGAGGGTCCTTATGAAGGGTAAATAGCAATTGGCATATCACTGTTGTGGCTTTTGCATAGGTAAGAAACGTTCTTGCTAGAAACCCATAGCAGCCACGTAAAACATGCAACAACAATTAGATGACGTCTAACTTGTTTTTGCAGGGTATGCTATATGATGTGATATGGCCAAAAGGATGTGATGAATTATATATGTGATGTATGAGATTGATCATGTTATTTTAATAGGAATCACGACTTGCATGTCGATGAGTATGACAACCGACAGGAGACATCGGAGTTGTCTTAATTTATTGTATGACCTGTGAGTCAGTATAAGCGTCATGTAATTACTTTACTTTATTGCTAACCATTAGCCATAGTAGTAGAAGTAATAGTTGGCGAGACAACTTCATGAAGACACGATGATGGAGATCATGGTGTCATGCCGGTGCCGATGGTGATCATGTTGCGCCTCGAAGATGGAGATCAACAGCGCAAGATGATATTGGCCATATCATGTCACTTTATGATTTGCATGTTATGTTTGTCATGTTTACATCTTATTTGCTTTGAACGACGGTAGCATAAATAAGATGATCCCTCACTAAAATTTCAAGAAATGTGTTCCCCCTAACTCTGCACCGTTGCGAAGGCTCGTTGTTTCGAAGCACCACGTGATGATCGGGTGTGATAGATTCTAACGTTCGCATACAACGGGTGTAAGCCAGATTTACACATGCGAAACACTTAGGTTGACTTGATGAGCCTAGCATGTACATACATGGCCTCGGAACACGAGAGTCCGAAAGGTCAAACATGAGTCGTATGGTAGATGCGTTCAACATGGAGATGTTCACCGTTGATGACTAGTCCATCTCACGTGATGATCGGACACAACCTAGTTGATTCGGATCATGTATCACTTAGATGACTAGAGGGATGTCTATGTGAGTGGGAGAGTTCATTAAATAATTTGATTAGATGAACTTAATTATCATGAACTTAGTTTAACATTGTATTTACAATCTATCCTGTAGATCCGATGGCCCACGGTAATGTTGCCCTCAACTTCAACGCGTTCCTAGAGAAAACCATGCTGAAAGACGATGGAAGCAACTATACGGACTGGGTCTGTAACTTGAGGATCATACTCATGCTGCCAAGAAAGCATATGTCCTTGAAGCACCTCTAGGTGACACACCCATTTTCCCAGCAACTCAAGACATTATGAATGCTTGGCAGTCGCGTAGTGATGATTACTCTTTGGTTCAGTGCGGCATGCTTTACAGCTTAGAATCGGGGATCCAAAAGCATTTGAGCATATGAGATGTTCCAAGAGCTGAAAATGGGTTTCCAAGCTCATGCCCGGGTCGAGAGATATGAAATCTCCGACAAGTTCTATAGTTCTAAGATGGATGAAAACAATTCTGTCAGCGAGCATATACTCAAAATGTCTGGGTTGCACAATCGCTTGTCTCAGCTGGGAGTTAATCTTCCAGATGACTCGGTCATTGACAGAATCCTCCAGCCGCTTCCACCTAGCTACAAGAGCTTTGTGATGAACTACAATATGCAAGGGATGGAGAAGTCCATTCCCGAGTTATATTTGATGCTGAAATCAGCGGGGGTGGAGATCAAAAAGGAACATCAAGTGTTGATGGTGAATAAGACCACTAGTTTCAAGAAAGGCAAGGGAAAGAAGAACTTCAAGAAGGACGGCAAGGGTTTTGCCGCACCCGGTAAGTCAGTTGCCGGAAAGAAGCCAAAGAATGGACCCAAGCCTGAGACTGAGTGCTTTTATTGCAAGGGAAATGGTCACTGGAAGCGGAACTGCCCTAAGTACTTAGCAGATAAGAAGGCTGGCAACACCAAAGGTATATATAATATACACGTTATTGATGTCTACCTTACCAGCGCTCGTAGTAGCTCCTGGGTATTTGATACCGGTGCGGCTGCTCACATTTGTAACTCAAAACAGGAGATGCGGAATAAGCGGAGACTGGTGAAGGACGAGGTGACGATGCGCGTCGGGAATGGTTCCAAGGTCGATGTGATCGCCACCGGCACGCTACCTCTACATCTACCTTCGGATTAGTTTTAAACTTCAATAGTTGTTATTTAGTACCAGCTTTGAGCATGAACATTGTATCTGGATCTCGTTTGATGCGAGATGGCTACTCATTTAAATCCGAGAATAATGGTCGTTCTATTTATATGAGAGATATGTTTTATGGTCATGCCCCGCTGGTCAATGGTTTATTTTTATTGAATCTCGAACGTGATGTTACACATATTCATAGTGTGAATGTCAAAAGATGTAAGGTTGATAATGATAGTCCCACATACTTGTGGCACTGCCGCCTTGGTCACATTGGTGTCAGACGCAGAAGAAACTCCATGCAGATGGACTTTTGGAGTCTCTTGATTATGAATCATTTGACACGTGCGAACCATTATTCATGGGCAAAATGGAGCGAGCAACCAACTTGTTGGAAATAATACATACTAATGTATGTGGTCCAATGAGCGCTGAGGCTCGCGGTGGCTATCGTTATGTTCTCACACTCACTGATGACTTAAGTAGATATGGGTATGTCTACTTAATGAAACACAAGTCTGAGACCTTTGAAAAGTTCAAGGAATTTCAGAGCGAGGTAGAGAATCAACATGACAGGAAAATAAAGTTCTTACGATCAGATCGTGGAGGACAATAAATGAGTCACGAGTTTGGCAAGCACTTAAGGAAATGTGGAATTGTTTCACAACTCATGCCACCTGGAACACCTCAGCGAAATGGTGTGTCCGAATCTCGTAATCGCACTCTATTGGATATTGTGCGATCTACGATGTCTCTTATCGACCTACCGCTATATTTTGGGGTTATGCTTTAGAGACTGCCGCATTCACTTTAAATAGGGCACCGTCTAAATCCGTTGAGACGAGTCCGTATGAATTATGGTTTGGGAAGAAACCTAAGTTGTCGTTTCTGAAAGTTTGGGGATGCGATGCTTATGTCAAGAAACTTCAACCTGAAAAGCTCGAACCCAAATCAGAAAAATGCGTCTTCATAGGATACCCTAAGGAAACTATTGGGTTTGCCTTCTACCTCAGATCCGAGGGCAAGATATTTGTTGCCAAGAATGGATCCTTTCTGGAGAAAGGGTTTCTCTCGAAAGAAGTAAGTGGGAGGAAAGTGGAACATGATGAGGTACCCCCTCTTGAACCGGAAAGTAGCGCAGCTCAGGAAGATGTTTCTATGGTGCCTGCATCGACTAGAGAGGAAGTTAATGATGATGATCATGAAACTTCGGATCAAGTTGCTACTGAACTTTGAAGGTCCACGAGGACACGTTCCACACCAGAGTGGTACGACAACCCTATCCTAGAAATCATGTTGTTAGACAACGGTGAACCTTCGAACTATGAATAAGCGATGGTGGGCCTGGATTCCAACAAATGGCTTGAAGCCATGAAATCCGAGATAGGATCCATCTATGAGAACAAAGTATGGACTTTGGTGGACTTTCCCGATGGTCGGCGAGCCATAGAAAATAAGTGGATCTTTAAGAAGAAGACTAACGCGGATATTAATGTGACTGTCTATAAAGCTCGGCTTGTCGCTAAGGGTTATCAACAAGTTCAAGGAGTTGACTATGATGAGACCTTCTCACCCGTAGCAAAGCTGAAGTCTGTCCAAATCATGTTAGCAATTGCCGCATTTCATGATAATGAGATCTGGCAAATGGACGTCAAAACGGCATTCCTTAACAGTTTCCTTAAGGAAGAATTGTATATGATGTAGCTGGAAGGTTTTGTCGATCCTAAGAATGCTGACAAGGTATGCAAGCTCCAGCGATCCATCTATGGGCTGGTGTAAGCATCTCGGAGTTAGAACATTCGATTTGATGAAATGATCAAAGCGTTTGGGTTTATGCAGATTTATGGAGAAGCCTATATTTACAAGAAAGTGAGTGGGAGCTCTGTAACTTTTCTCATACTATATGTGGATGACATACTATTTATGGGAAATGATATAGAACTTTTGGAAAGCATAAAGACCTACTTGAATAAGTGTTTTCTATGAAGAACCTTCGAAAAGCTTCTTACATATTAGGCATCAAGATCTATAGAGATAGATCGAGACGCCTCATTGGTATTTCACAAAGCACATACCTTGACAAGATATTGAAGAAGTTCAATATGGATCAGTCCAAGAAGGGGTTCTTGCCTATATTGCAAGGTGTGAGATTGAGCACAGCTCCACGCCCGACGTCGGCAGCAGAAAGAGAAAAGATGAGTGTCATCCTCTATGCCTCGGCCATAGGCTCTATTGTGTATGCCATGCTGTGTACCAGGCCTGATGTGAACCTTGCCATAAGTTTGGTAGGGAGGTACCAAAGTGATCCCGGTATGGAACACTGGATAGTGGTCAAGAATATCCTGAATTACCTGAAAATTACTCAGGATATGTTTCTCTTTTATGGAGGTGCTGAAGAGCTCGTCGTAAAGGGTTACGTCAACGCTAGCTTTGACACAGATCTGGATGACTCCAAGTCACAAACCAGATACGTGTATATTTTGAATGCTGGGGCAGTTAGCTGGTGAAGTTGCAAGCAAAGCGTCATGGTGGGATCTACATGTGAAGCCGAGTATATAGCTCCTTCGGAAGCAGCCCGGGAAGGAGTCTGGATGAAGGAGTTCATCACCGACCTAGGAGTGATTCCCAATGCGTCGGGCCCGATGACTCTTGAGGGAGTCCTGGATTAGGGGGTGTCCGGATAGCTGAACTATCATCGTTGGTCGGACTCCTGGACTATGAAGATACAAGATTGAAGACTTCGTCCCGTGTCCGGATGGGACTTTCCTTTGCGTGGAAGGCAAGCTTGGCGATATGGATATGTAGATATCCTACCATTGTAACCGACTATGTGTAACCCTAACCCTATCCGGTGTCTATATAAACCAGAGGGTTTTAGTCCGTAGGAAGAACAACAATCATACCATAGGCTAGCTTCTAGGGTTTAGCCTCCTTGATCTCGTGGTAGATCTACTCTTGTACTACCCATATCATCAATATTAATCAAGCAGGAGTAGGGTTTTACCTCCATCGAGAGGGCCCGAACACAGGTAAAAACATCGTGTCCCTTGTCTCCTTTACCATCCGCCTAGACGCACGATTCGGGACTCCCTACCCGAGATCCGCCGGTTTTGACACCGACATTGGTGCTTTCATTGAGAGTTCCTCTGTGTCGTCATCCTTAGGCCCGATGGCTCCTTCGATCATCAACAACGACGCAGTCCAGGGTGAGACTTTTCTCCCCGGACAGATCTTCGTATTCGGCGGCTTTGCACTGCGGGCCAATTCACTTGGCCATCTGGAGTAGATCAAAAGCTACGCCCCTGGCCGTCAGGTCAGATTGGGGAGTTTGAACTACACGGCCGACATCCGTGGAGACTTGATCTTCAACGGATTCGAGCCGCAGCCAAGCGCGCTGCACTGTCTCGATGGGCACGATCTAGCTCTGCCGCCGAACAGTGCCCTGGAGGCCGCACCAGAGTCCGCTCCGACCCTTAGCTCGGAGCTGACTCCCCCGATCGAGGACGAGTGGTTGGGTACTGCCTCGGGGGCTACGATCTCTACGGCGATTGAGCCGAACTCCATCCCTGTCCTTTGCGAAGACCGTGACTCCAAGGTGCCAGACTCCTCTCCGGACTCCGAACCCTCCGTGCCCCTGCCAATCGAATCCGATTGGGCGCCGGTCATGGAGTTCATCGCCATGGACATCTTTTCAGCACTTCGCCCTTGGCGACATCCTGAATTCACTAAAGTCTCTCTCTTTATCAGAGAGCCCTGGCGGACTACGGTCAGGAAGGTTGGGATGCGGACGACGAAGAAATTCAACGCCCACCTACCACCCACTTTGTAGCCACCGTCGAAAGCTTAAACGACGTGCTCGATTTCGGCTCCGAAGACATCGACGGTATGGACGACGATGTAGGAGACAACCACGAACCAGCACCTATAAGATACTGGACAGCCACCTCATCCCACGATGTATACATGGTGGATACACCTAAAGGAAGTGACGACGAGGAACAACGGGACACTACAAAGGATAAATCTCTCGAAAAGCAGTCAAAACGGCAACGTAAACGCCGCACCAAGTCCCGCCTCGGCAAAGACGGCAGCCACACAAACCCAGCCTTAGAGCGGGGCGAACCGGTGGACGAAGAACATGCTATCGTGCAACCGTTCGAACAGGACAACTTGGATAAACAAACCGTCCCCGGCGAAGATAACAGTCCGGACGATCTCACGCCGAACAAATTGTTGGAGCAGAAGAACCTCCACAAAAGGCTCGTCGCCACTGAGCATAGCCTGAAAAAGCATAAGCGGAAGCTCAAAACAGCGGAAGATGCACTCGGAATCAGATGGAGAAAAGTACTCAATACCGCAGACAAATATGTGGCGACCGATTCTCCGGGTGTTAATCCCAGAAAATGGCCCTTGTGCTTACCAGCCCCAGGATAACTGTTAGCTGATAAGGCACTAGCTTGATACAGAAAATCCAAGAAAAATACAATATATGTAGAACAAGACCATTCTGGCCTGTGAGTACAACAAATGGTTTCTAGCGGTTGATGGCGGAAGCGGTTGTAAAACATCAGTGTCTCTGGGACTCCATTTCCCACGGGAACAGCTGACCAGGTTAACTCCTATCTTCGCGAGGCTGCTATCACCGTTGCTTAGGTTCCGGGCTGTCAACACGGTCGCTCCTTTCAGCATAAGAAATTTGGCCAAGACAATAGCCAGGGACAAGCCAGTGAGTACTTGGAATGTACTCGCAAACATTATGAACACGGGAATAATATAACAATAATATGCCGAAAATATCTTATGCTCATGACGTCGGTCACAAAAGATAAATAAACTCTGATGCGTGCAAGCATGTTAATTATGAATATGCAGTAATATGATAGTATTAGGATTATGAAATAAATAACATAAAGGTCTTCAAAAGGAATGCCACAATCGGGCGTCTGAGCGACACCGCATAAAGGGCTTTAAAAGAAATGCCACAATTGGGCGTCTGAGCGACACCACATAAAGGGCTTTAAAAGAAATGCCACAGTCGAGCGTCTGAGCAACACCACATAAAGGGCTTTAAAAGAAATGCCACAGTCGGGCGCCTGAGCGACACCACATAAAGGGCTTTAAAAGAAATGCCACAGTCGGGCGTCTGAGCGACACCACATAAAGAGCTTTAAAAGAAATGCCACAATCGGGCGTCTGAGCGACACCACATAAAGGGCTTTAAAAGAAATACAATCATAGTGAATATCCAGGAGGTAGGACCGTCCCAGGGATATTCGATAATACCAATGATATCACGGGTTAGTCCACAACAAAATAATCATCATCATTATCACATGTCACAAGTCGTAATATCAGTTCTGACTTAACAGTTTCACCTCCGAAGACCGGCACTAAGACCGACACTTGACCCATCCTGCATCGTAATCCTTAACCATTGACACGGCTATTCGAATAGGTTTAATCTCTGCAGAGGGTGTACTCTTTACCCACGAGTAACGGATTCATTTAGTCCATCGGGACTAATTCCGTCTACGGCCTTTTTGTTGAAAACATACCTAACTTGCACACACCAGCTAAAATCACACGTGTCTGGAATCACCCACGACACCTGTCAAGCAAGCTCTAAGTGGGGAGGCTACAACCTCGTGTAGCATGGGATCAAATTTATATTGCGCGCTCTAAGGGGTGGCCTCCCCTCTCGGTCTCAACCGGAAACTACCATGCCCCCGGACCAGGTGGCTTGCCTACCAGCTACAACCGTATCTTCCACCCTGGCCTCTCTGTACAGTGTGTGCTAGAAAGAGGTTGACAACTTACTGAACCGTACTCTACTTGCTGTAGAGACGAGTGGTAGTACGAAACAAGTATGGGGGTTGCTGGCACAAGACTCGATCTATGGTCGACTCAGGAGGTTTACAAATTTCCCTGCATGACATGTATAGTAAAAATAATTCAACCAACAGAATCACCACTCACCATACCTTACCATGCCATACCGGACATAACCGTCCCGACGGAGACCGGTGACAAACTCATGCCTACCCAAGGCAGAGGTTTTTCCCGGACTTCTTCCGGCATGCATGCAAGGCACATGAGGATGATTATCATCACAAGTGTGTTCATTCCCAACAGCATGGAAATCATTAATATGCATCCATGCACATGATCATATCACATGAAATAACGAGTCCTCCGAAATGAGGTGATGTTATAAACGTGTCAACGAACTCACAAAAATATTATGCCAGGGTTTAGACTTCTTGCCTTCAGGTCACGGGAAGGCAGGGTGCATTTCAAACTCTTGAAATAATTCTCCTCTCTTCAAAAATTCTATTTTGAAAATATAAAAGGATTAACACACAAAAATAAAAACAGCACAAAAGTTGTTTTGAAATTTTTCAAATAAATCTTAAAATAAACTAGACAATATTTGAAAGAGGTAGGAAAAAGAATCAATTTAATTGGAGTTGTATTTTAAAAGATACAGAGGTCAAAGTTTGGTCAAAATCTGTTTTAAAATAAAACAGAAAAGAAAACGTTTTAAAAGAAAAACACGTCGAAGGCGTATTCGGAAAAGGCGCGTCCACTTACTCCTGCGTGGACAGGCGCTGGGTCACTGACGGTGGGCCCGCCTGGCCCACTGGTCAGGTTTGACCAGCCACGCGCGCGTCGTTCCCCTCTGACCGAACGGAGGCGGAGCTCCGGCGAGGTTTTGCCGGCGAATAGGGGCGTCTCTTGGTGATATGAGGATATGGGCGTGCTCAGGGGGTCGAGACGAGTCTGTGGGTACCCGCCATGGTCGCCGACGTGGACGAAGTCGCCGGCGACGAGCTTCGCGGCGGAGCAGGCGTTCGGGTGGATAGTGGGTTTGGGGCTACGGTGGTCTCCAACCAAAATTGAGCGCGGGGTTGCACTCATGAGAGGGAGGGGGAGTTCTTGGTGGAGAGAATGGAGAGGGAGGGGCACTGGTGGCGACGGAATCGGCCGGAACGATGCAGCGATCGAACCGACCGGACTCGGGGAAGAAGGCCTTCCCCTCCTCGACTGCTGGCCGTGGTAGCTCTAGGGGGATCAGAAGAGGTTGCCCGAGAACTTGATTGGTCTCCGGGGCCCTTATATACGCGGTGGAGGTCGGTTCCGAGGTGGCCGGCGATAAGGATGACGGCGAACCGTCTTTCTGTAGCAATGGCGACGTGGCGGCGACGCGCGCTAGAGG
Source organism: Aegilops bicornis (assembly GCA_021605145.1). Lineage (NCBI taxonomy): Eukaryota > Viridiplantae > Streptophyta > Magnoliopsida > Poales > Poaceae > Aegilops > Aegilops bicornis. The sequence goes on from CM038674.1 coordinate 652,669,698, forward strand.
ACGAAGCTGCGGCTGAGCTGGAGATGCTTAAGGGGGCAGCTGGCGAGCGGAGGAGGTTTGGGCGGCGCCGTCCATGGATGCGGCCGCAAGCGTTCTGCCAAGAAGGTTGCTGCGGCGCCGCTGTAGCGAGCCAGGGGCGGTCGGGGCTCTTGGCGCGACGCGGCGAGGGGGGAAAGATCAGGATGAGCTCAGGGAAGTTTATCCAGGGGCGCGTTTGCTCGGGCGCGGGCACGTGCGAAACGCGTGCTCTGCTCACGCTCCGGGCGTGCACGGCGTCTGCTCGACGAAATGCCAGGATGGCCAAAACTGCTAGAGATCAAATGCAAATCCACAGGTCTGGGTTAGAGACCATTAGTAGGCTACTAGACAACTTGGTTTGGACAGATGGGAAAGTTCACAACACAAACTTACAATCATGCCAAAACTGTTCATGCCCACAGGGTGTTGGACAAAATGCCAGAGGCACTTAGGCATTTCTTGGAGTGACCAAAACTTCCAGAGTGGGGTCTCCTTGGATGCACTTAGGCATTTCTTGGAGTGACCAAAACTTCCAGAGTGGGGTCTCCTTGGATGCACAAGATGGTGGTGAGGTTAGTTTGTGGAAAGCACAAACTTGCTAGTGCAAGTTTTGCAGAACTTCAAATCTGGACAGGAGGTGGATGGCATTATAACTTGAACCAAAAATGATCAAATGAGTGCAAGCTCCTGGACTTAGGGGTTTTGCATGGAGGACTACAAGTAGGAGAAAGAATCTAGGGCCAAAGGGCAAGCAAGACTATGGTTGCTGTACAAATCATCATGTTGGACCAGAATGGAGATGAAGTTGATTCACTCAAAAATTTCAAATAACACCACTTGGTTTTTGCATAAAGTTGAATAATATGATACTACCAACATCCCATAATTTTGGTGGAGGCTAGAAAGAAGTATTTAAAAGGGTTGTAGTGTAAAATTGTCCCCTGGACAAGAGAAGAAAAACATTTGTAGCACTCAAAATATGCAATGAATGAAATATATTATTGCACAAAAGTGATTTAGAGACATCACATGACATCTCCAAATTTTGGTTGGATATAGTTAAGTTTATCAACTGGTTGTAGAACAAAAAGGAGCTCCAAAACTTAAAACAAGTCATTTTATTGAATAAAGCTCAGGGTGAAATAATTTAATAAATAAATCTACTGATTGAGAGATGCTTTTAAAGGGAGGGATATAAGTCCCAAATGTTTTGGAAGGACCCACTTGGGAAAAACTCCTTAATATTAAAAGAATAGTTTTGAAATCCACAGAGATATTCTTGCACGTAAAAATTTTAAACTCTTGGCAAAATTTTAATAACTAAAACCTGGTTAATTTTTTGGGGTGTTACAACTAGTACCCCCCTTAAGAAAAATCTCGTCCTCAAGATTTGCTAAGAGCCGTTTGGGAAAAACAAATATTCCATATGTGTCCGAGCGGTTGTGAGTCTGCTGCCGTGGTGCTGCGCGAATGAAAATAAACTATGTAGTGAGGGGATAAACGACACAGCAACTTGGGGAAAAGAAATCTCATTCTAGGATTTCTTCGCGGTTACACATGTTAATCTCAAGGAGAACTCGTCATACAAGCAGGAACTGAAAATACTCGACTCGTCGCACAAATTTAAGGTACTAAGCATAAGTTACAACGTAATATTAAATGCTGAACTACCAACACGGTAGTGACGTCTAAAATGAAGATGGTAACTGGACAGGGTCCCGGTAAAATGTCTCTGGTAAAGGGATACACTCTTCTTCTATCGGAGGAAGTGGATTGACCAGTCGATGTATGAGTCTCTCCGGTCGGGCCTCGATGGTCTGCCGATGGCAATCTGAGGGTTCAAATCAAGAAGACTGGAGATAATCCATTACTCGTTGGTTCAAATGTTCTTGAGCGATGATGTCTTTGGATAAGGTTGGCTAGCACTTGGGTCTCTCTCAATCCGCCCACCGAAAAGATACTACTCCTCCGGGGGCTGCACGGCTCGGAAAGTAATAATATCCTCGCTCGCGGGCATAGGGTACTGCGGATCAAAGACGAGCAGTCGCTTCTTTTGCAGCAGCATCTATGGCCAAGCGTGGGGTTGGCATAGATTTCCCCATGAAGGAAACTTCCGTTGGATCTTGGTTGGGGTCCACGGGAGGGATGTGAACTGCTGCCCAATATTCCGAAGTGGAAGGGGTGATTCTTGATTTGAACATCTCGTACTGGGGTGGCTGGGTAGAACCCATGGTACTGCAGGTAAAGTCCCACAATATCTTGACAAAACTACCCGGGGTTGCATCTGGGGTTCTCAGGTAAATACTAGGGCTCGACATGGCAAGAAATGGTTGTGAGAGTGGTGCAAGTGGTGTGGGTGTTTGGTAAGGTCACGAGGTGGCCTTTTTATAGCACTGGAGCTGGGTCATTTCATCGTGGTGAAAGGTAATAATTTTTTGCCAGCTTAGCTCCAAGGGTCGAGGTCAAAGTCACAGGTACATACTTTACTCAAGTGACGTATCACTGTGGGGTTGCCGGGGTTGGCCTCGGTAGCTGTGCCTGGAAAAACATGCAACTGCGCGCTGATGAAAATTAGCAAGGCTACTATTTAAAACTGGGGCATAACAACAGGCTGCGTTAATTCGCATGGTCACATAATTACAAAGCGATAATACACCGAGACTCGGTACTACTCGGGCGACTTAGTCTACCTCGTTTACATCTAAACGAGCCTGCCTTGAGGATGCTGAGGCTTCTCCACGGGTCTCACCGTCGGGATTAGCCGGAGATGGTGGAGGGACTGCAGGGTCGGGGTAGCTATGATGACCATCGCGGGGATTGTTGGCCACAATCCCGTTGGAGTGTGTTCCCAAAAGGCGGCAAAGCACTTCGGGGCCATCACAGTATCTTGGATGATGGCTGGGGCTGACCTCAGGGTATCAATCGGGTGTCCGAACAGCACGACTGGGTTGTCGGTGTCGGCCTCGGTTTCTCTGCTTACCGGGGCTCGGCGAGCCAGCTCTCCTCGAGCTGTGATCAGATCAATAGTGATTTGATCGAACAATGCCTCTAGTGCACTTACATAGCGCACTAGATGCAACAATGCGGGATCCGTCTCGTGATTTCCGTCGGCAACTTAGGGTGGTCTACCATACCCTTCACGCCTGGGGTAGTAGTAGAACGAGCGACAGTTAACTCTGGGCAACAACTGCCGGAGTTGAACTATAGCCTCTCGAGCAGCTAGTTGGATGGCTTGTGGATCAAAGGAAGTTGTTCTTCCGGTGAACACAGTAGGGCGTTCGCGGCAGACCCTACCGTAGATGTGCACAGTGGCCCAAAACTGATGGCTTTCACCGCCCATGGGTCCTTGGTACACAACATATTCTGGGGGTTCTTCTAACGCGTAGGCACGACGGGTGAGGTTTGCGAGTATGGTCACAAAACCTCCAAGATTGGTTGTTGTGGTCTCATTGTGCCCTACGGGACCAAGCATTGTGGCTCTGCTGGGATAGAGGCTGTGCTGAGCTGGGTTGAGGCTAGCGTGCCCTTTTTATAGAAAAAGGAGACGAAGCCTTCCTTCGCACGCTATGTAATGAGACACTATAGGCACCGGTCACTGGCGCGTGATTGACGGTTAGGCTGATAGGTTGGGCACTGACTGCCAAATGTGTCGGGGTCACTGTGTGGCTATCTTGCACGAGAAGATTGGCTGGGGTTTGGTTAAGGTCTAGTAGGCCGGTCTGCCTAAGTTTATCGACCTGGCTAGGATAGGATTAGCCAATGGTCAGCCTGGCTCTGATACCAAGTCTGTGGCGACCGATTCTCCGGGTGTTAATCCCAGAAAATGGCCCTTGTGCTTACCAGCCCCAGGATAACTGTTAGCTGATAAGGCACTAGCTTGATACAGAAAATCCAAGCAAAATACAATATATGTAGTACAAGACCATTCTGGCCTGTGAGTACAACAAATGGTTTCTAGCGGTTGATGGCGGAAGCGGTTGTAAAACATCAGTGTCTCTGGGACTCCATTTCCCACGGGAACAGCTGACCAGGTTAACTCCTATCTTCACGAGGCTGCTATCATCGTTGCTTAGGTTCCAGGGCTGTCAACACGGTCGCTCCTTTCCGCGCAAGAAATCCGGCCAAGACAATAGCCAGGGACAAGCCAGTGAGTACTTGGAATGTACTCGCAAACATTATGAACACGGGAATAATATAAAAATAATATGCCAAAAATATCTTATGCTCATGACGTCGGTCACAAAAGATAAATAAACTCTGATGCGTGCAAGCATGTTAATTATGAATATGCAGTAATATGATAGTATTAGGATTATGAAATAAATAACATAAATGTCTTCAAAAGGAATGCCACAATCGGGCGTCTGAGCGACACCGCATAAAGGGCTTTAAAAGAAATGCCACAATCGGGCGTCTGAGCGACACCACATAAACGGCTTTAAAAGAATTGCCACAGTCGGGCGTCTGAGCAACACCACATAAAGGGCTTTAAAAGAAATGCCACAGTCGGGCGTCTGAGCGACACCACATAGAGGGCTTTAAAAGAAATGCCACAGTCGGGCGTCTGAGCGACACCACATAAAGGGCTTTAAAAGAAATGCCACAGTCGGGCGTCTGAGCGACACCACATAAAGGGCTTTAAAAGAAATACAATCATAGTGAATATCCAGGAGGTAGGACCGTCCCAGGGATATTCGATAATACCAATGATATCACGGGTTAGTCCACAACAAAATAATAATCATCATTATCACATGTCACAAGTCGTAATATCAGTTCTGACTTAACAGTTTCACCTCCGAAGACCGACACTAAGACCGACACTTGACCCATCCTGCATCGTAATCCTTAACCATGGACACGGCTATTCGAATAGATTTAATCTCTGCAGAGGGTGTACTCTTTACCCACGAGTAACGGATTCCTTTAGTCCATCGGGACTAATTCCGTCTACGGCCTTTTTGTTGAAAACATACCTAACTTGCACACACCAGCTAAAATCACACGTGTCTGGAATCACCCACGACACCTGTCAAGCAAGCTCTAAGTGGGGAGGCTACAGCCTCGCGTAGCATGGGATCAAATTTATATTGCGCGCTCTAAGGGCTGGCCTCCCCTCTCGGTCTCAACCGGAAACACCCATGCCCCCGGACCAGGTGGCCTGCCTACCAGCTACAACCGGTATCTTCCACCCTGGCCTCTCTGTACGGTGTGTGCTAGAAAGAGGTTGACAACTTACTGAACCGTACTCTACTTGCTGTAGAGACGAGTGGTAGTACGAAACAAGTATGGGGGTTGCTGGCACAAGACTCGATCTATGGTCGACTCAGGAGGTTTACAAATTTCCCTGCATGACATGTATAGTAAAAATAATTCAACCAACAGAATCACCACTCACCATACCTTACCATGCCATACCGACATAACCGTCCCGACGGAGACCGGTGACAAACTCATGCCTACCCAAGGCAGAGGTTTTCCCGGACTTCTTCCGGCATGCATGCAAGGCACATGAGGATGATTATCATCACAAGTGTGTTCATTCCCAACAGCATGGAAATCATTAATATGCATCCATGCACATGATCATATCACATGAAATAACGAGTCCTCCGAAATGAGGTGATGTTATAAACGTGTCAACGAACTCACAAAAATAATTATGCCAGGGTTCAGACTGCTTGCCTTCAGGTCACGGAAAGGCAGGGTGCATTTCAAACTCTTGAAATAATTCTCCTCTCTTCAAAAATCCTATTTTGAAAATATAAAAGGATTAACACACAAAAATAAATACAGCACAAAAGTTGTTTTGAAACTTTTTCAAATAAATCTTAAAATAAACTAGACAATATTTGAAAGAAGTAGGAAAAAGAATCAATTTAATTGGAGTTGTATTTTAAAAGATACAGCATGTCAAAGTTTGGTCAAAATCTGTTTTTCAAATAAAACAGAAAAGAAAACGTTTTAAAAGAAAAACACGTCGAAGGCGTATTCGGAAGAGGCGCGTCCACTTACTCCTGCGTGGACAGGCGCTGGGTCACTGAAGGTGGGCCCGCCTGGCCCACTGGTCAGGTTTGACCAGCCACGCGCGCGTCGTTCCCCTCTTACCGAACGGAGGCGGAGCACCGGCGAGGTTTTGCCGGTGAACGAGGGCGTCTCTTGGTGATCTGAGGATATGGGCGTGCCTAGGGGGTCGAGACGAGTCTGTGGGTACCCGCCATGGTCGCCGGCGACGAGCTTCGCGGCGGAGCAGGCGTTCGGGTGGATAGTGGGTTTGGGGCTACGGTGGTCTCCGACCAAAATTGAGCGCGGGGTTGCACTCATGAGAGGGAGGCGGAGTTCTTGGTGGAGAGAATGGAGAGGGAGGGGCACTGGTGGCGACGGAATCGGCCGGAACGAGGCGGCGACCGAACCGACCGGACTCAGGGAAGAAGGCCTTCCCCTCCTCGACTGCTGGCCGTGGTAGCTCTAGGGGGATCAGAAGAGGTTGCCCGAGAACTTGATTGGTCTACGGGGCCCATATATACGCGGTGGAGGTCGGTTCCGAGGTGGCCGGCGATAAGGATGACGGCGAACCGTCTTTCTGTAGCAATGGCGACGGGCGGCGACGCTGCTAGAGGACGGTTGCGGCCGAGCCGAGATGCTTAAGGGGCAGCTGGCGGCGGAGGAGGAGGTTTGGGCGGCGCCGTCGATGGATGCGCCGCAAGCGTTCCGCCAAGAAGCTTGCTGCGCGCGCCAGAAGCGAGCCAGGGCGGTCGGGGCTCTTGGCGTGACGCGGCGAGGGGGGAAAAGATCAGGATGAGCTCGGGGAAGTTTATCCAGGGGCGCGCTTGCTCGGGCGCGGGCACGTGCAAAACGCGTGCTCTGCTCACGCTCCGAGCGTGCACGGCGTCTGCTCGATGAAATTCCAGGATGGCCAAAACTGCTAGAGATCAAATGCAAATCCGCAGGTCTGGGTTAGAGACCATTAGTAGGCTACTAGACAACTTGGTTTGGACAGATGGGAAAGTTCACAACACAAACTTACAATCATGCCAAAACTGTTCATGCCCACAGGGTGTTTGACAAAATGCCAGAGGCACTTAGGCATTTCTTGGAGTGACCAAAACTTCCAGAGTGGGGTCTCCTTGGATGCACAAGATGGTGGTGAGGTTAGTTTGTGGAAAGCACAAACTTGCTAGTGCAAGTTTTGCAGAACTTCAAATCTGGACAGGAGGTGGATGGCATTATAACTTGAACCAAAAATGATCAAATGAGTGCAAGCTCCTGGACTTAGGGGTTTTGCATGGAGGACTACAAGTAGGAGAAAGAATCTAGGGCCAAAGAGCAAGCAAGACTATGGTTGTTGTACAAAACATCATGTTGGACCAGAATGGAGATGAAGTTGATTCACTCAAAAATTTCAAATAACACCACTGGGTTTTTGCATAAAGTTGAATAATATGATACTACCAACATCCCATAATTTTGGTGGAGGCTATAAAGAAGTATTTAAAAGGGTTGTAATGTAAAATTGTCCCCTGGACCAGAGAAGAAAAACATTTGTAGCACTCAAAATATGCAATGAATGAAATATATTATTGCACAAAAGTGATTTAGAGACATCACATGACATCTCCAAATTTTGGTTGGATTATTAGTTATGTTTATCAACTGGTTGTAGAACAAAAAGGAGCTCCAAAACTTAAAACAAGTCATTTTATTGAATAAAGCTCAGGTGAAATAATTTAATAAATAAATCTACTGATTGAGAGATGCTTTTAAAGGGAGGGATATAAGTCCCAAATGTTTTGGAAGGACCCACTTGGGAAAAACTCCTTAATATTAAAATAATAGTTTTGAAATCCACAGAGATATTCTTGCAGGTAAAAAATTTAAACTCTTGGCAAAATTTTAATAACTAAAACCTGGTTAAATTTTTGGGGTGTTACAAAATACGGCGACAGTCGCCGAACAAAGAGCTACCCAAAGAGAAAACTACTGCACGAATTTGATGAGGAGGCCGTAGAGCCTCCACAACCTATAAACAAGGAGGCCACCCGGTCGGTTGGACGACCCCATGGCAAACAGAGAGCGGCAAATGGCGCCGCACACAAGTCGGTACGCGATCCGCATACGGATTCGCATCAAAAGGATGGCCCAGTTAGGTCCATCTATGGGCCGACAAAGCAAGCTCTTCAAAGCAATGCAACACGTCAAATATCCGAACATCACGGCACACCCAAATATAGGGGTGCCGCACACCCCCTGTGTTTCACCGATGAGGTGCTGGATCACGAATTCCCAGCGGGATTCAAACCCGTAAACATAGAGGCATACGACGGAACAACAGACCTCCACATACACAAGGCTAGAGGAGATGATCTCCACGCCATAAAATACTTACCCCTCAAGCTCAAAGGGCCAGCCCGGCATTGGCTTAAAAGCCTCCCTGAAAATACCATTGGAAGTTGGGAAGAGCTCGAGGATGCCTTTCGGGCAAACTTTCAAGGGACTTATGTCCGTCCTCCGGATGCAGACGATTTAAGTCACATAACTCAACAAACCGGAGAGTCAGCCCGCAAATTCTGGAACAGGTTCCCTACCAAAAAGAACAAAATAGTCGACTGTCTGGACACCGAAGCCTTAGCAGCTTTCAAACACAATGTCCGAGATGAATGGCTCACCAGACACCTCGGCCAGGAGAAGCCGAGAACCATGGCTGCATTAGCAAGCCTCATGACCCGCTTTTGCACGGGAGAGGATAGTTGGCTGGAAAGATGCGGTACCAGCGACCCAAGTACATCCGAAGTAACGGATGGAAATGGAAAACCACGACATAGCAAAGACCAGCGCCGGACAAAGGGAAACAGCCCGAAGAGCATGGCAGTGAATGCCGGATTCAGAAGCTCCCTGCAGAATCATAAAAAACTGCCCCTCAAGGACAGCAGCGACGAGCTATCCAACCTAAACAAAATCTTGGACAAAATATGCCAAATCCACAAGATTCCGAAGCCAAAGAAACCATACCCACAGAGATTGTTGGGTCTTCAAGCAGTCCGCAAACTCAATGCGAACACAAGGGGCTCGACACACCAAGCGAGGACGATGACGAACCCCACAAGCAGAGCACCGGAAGACAAAAGAATTTCCCACAAAAAGTCAAAACAGTGAACTCACTTCAAGTGACAAAAGGGAAAAACAGAGCGGCGCCCATAGAAACACGCGCCACACGGCCTATCCCAGCAGAGTCCCAACGATGGTGTTCAAAACCAATCACCTTCGATCATCAGGACTATTCCGGAAGTATCCGGAACGCAGGATGGACTGCCTTGATATTAGATCCTATAATCGACGGAATCCAATTTACACAAGTCCTAATGGACGGAGGTAGCGATCTAAACCTGTTATATCAGGACACAATCCACAAAATGGGGATAGACCCAACCAAAATTCGCCATAGCAACACCTCCTTCAAAGGGGTAATGCCAGGCCTATATGCCCATTGTACGGGATCCCTAATGCTAGAAGTTGTGTTCGGCTCATCGGACAACTTCCACCGCAAAAAATTAAACTTTCACATCGTCCCATTTGAAAGTAGCTATCAAGCACTACTGGGGCGTGAAGCTTTCGCCCGCTTTAACGCAATACCGCATTATGCATCTCTTACACTTAAAATGCCCGGTCCACGCGGCATCATCTCATTAAAAGGGAGTATCAAGTGTTACTCGAGCACGGAAGAACGTGAGACTGCCTTGACAGCCCCACACCAGTCCGGCTCCGCTAATCAAAGCACCTGAATAGGCCATTCGTACCGCGGACACGGCTAGACGAGTCCGGCGCCTACTAGCGGCATACCCCCGTACAAGGGGTTGCACGCATGTACCACAAGAGACAATAAAGCTCAATTTGATTCACTTTTCGAACCGTACTCTGTTTATTTAATATAAAGTACATTTTTTCGCACAATCCTTTTTTCTAAGTTCCTCTCTTTTACAGATGAACAACGTCCTACACCCGTCCAGGATACGGCACAACGGAGACACAGGCGCAGACGTGCAGTAGGGACCCATTGCAAGGATTCTTTTCAGATTAAGACCCTGCGTAAACCTTTCTTACTGTCTCTTGTTGATACACATCCCCCGGTTCCTTGCTATAACCAAGGAGGAGGTCAAGGCGTTTGGCATCGGGTGCACTGCAATTTTTGCACGTACCTAGACACCAGGGGCTTAGGGCATTATTCTGCCCGTTTTTATAAAGACCGAATATGTAGCGACCCGACCCGAATGGATCAAGTCTCTGTGCTTTCGTGTCATCCCTGGATCGGTATGCTGACACACACAGTACTCGAAGGATTTATAACAGAGGTAAATCACATGTATAAGGTAACGTAAATACTATTACCTCAATCCAAATATAGCAGAAGCAACAAGGTTGTGGATTCCCATCAACACCAACGGCAAAGTTGAGTATAGGAAATCGTAACCCTAACGTATCACTTACTCGTAAATGCGAGAAGTCTCGCAACATGAAAAGTTGCAGCCCAAAAAGTCAAGACATGGAATATGCTGGCAATGTAACACATAGAGAGTAATGAAAGAATAAGCTATACTACATGCATATATGGCAGGTGGAAAGCTCTATGGTTACAGTTTTATGAAAGCCAATTTTTCCCTACTTCAAAGGAATAAATTTATTTAACTATCGTAGTGGTTGTTGAACATTGAGAATGGTTGACAGATCCTCAATCCCAATTAAAAGTACTCATTAAACCCAACAAATTATATTAAGTAACGTGATGAGATCAACAGGATATCCAGGTACTAGATACTCACAATTGTCCATAACCGGGGACACGGCTAACCATGATTAGTTTGTACACTCTGCAGAGGTTTGCGCACTTTTCCCCACAAGACTCGATCGCCTCCGTTTGGTTCTCGCACTACATGGTGTTTGAGAGACGGATGACCGAGACAAACTCTTGATAGATCTACTCGTCACACTCCAGTCAATCTATCGTAATCAAGCAATAGTAACCACACATAAGCAATCACTCAAAAGATCGGAAATATCGAAGAAAACAATTCGGAAAACGTCAAAACCAAATCTAATAACTCTTGCAGCATAAAACAATTTCTAACAGTACCAAAACTATGTGTATTTGGCCTTATCAGAATGTTTAGGTCAAGAGCTTCGATTTGCAAAAAGAATCAACTAAATCGGAGTTACGAAACTCAAGTTATGATCAAACGAAGTTCAAATACAAATCTGTTTGAATTCAAATTTTAAAACTTTCAAAAACATGTTTGAGTTGTATTACTGGATAGAGGAGATCATAACGAAGAAGTGGGCGTTGGTTTCGTTGGATTTGGACAATCGAGCGAAAAGTTATGAACGTTTGAAAATTAGGGACTAATCTGTGAAGGAAAGCATCACAGATAGGTCCCTGGCCGAAAACTATAATAATAAAAAAAAACTAAGCAACGAACGTTACGCTGCGAGCGTTTAATTCAATCGAATCCGTTATTGTGAAGACCTAACTAGCGAACGTTCTCGAAATAACTAGGCTAAAAGAAAAACCGATCTAATAAAATTAAACCGAACTAAAAACCTAAAAAAAATAAACCGGGTCGGTCTGTACCGGCTCATGGCGGTTTTGCCGTCGAAAACCGGCGGCGGCGGTTAGCGACGGATTCCGGCGACGACGGTCTCCGGCGAGCGGGGCGAGGCGGCGGCTTGGGTCGGCGGCGGCTCCGGGCGACGGGGAAGGCGGCAGAGTGGTCGGGGAGGGCGGCGCGGCGAGGGGAGGAGATTGGCAGCGTCGGCGGGGGCTCCCGGCGTCGAAACGGAGCGGGGCGGCGGCGGCTCGATCTCGCCGGCGGCGGCGAGATGCGGCGCAAGGGCGGCGGAGAGGGAGAGAGAGGGGCGTCGGGGCTCCGGCTTTTAAGGGGGCCGGGGAGGAGGTGGCGTGGGGAAGGGGAAAGAGGAGGCCGGGGCGGGCACGGACGCCGAGGTCGGCGCGGTGGCGTGCCGTGGTGGCGGCGGAGTCAGGCGCGAGGTCGGAGACGGACCCGACAGGTGGGTCCCACCTGTCGGTGTCTGGGCGGAGCGGCGGCCGATCTCAGGCGCGAACGGGCGAATGAGCGGAGTGGCTTCCGCTGGGGCTGGGCCGAGCTGGTCAAGCCGTGGCTCGGCCGGTTGGTGGGCCGCCCGGTCATGATTTTTTAACAGAGACAAATAAAATAATAAGACCAAATAAATAAAATATTATATAGGCATATAATATATCAAAATTTTCAGAAAAAGATTTCCTACACGATGAACATTATTCTAGCTTCAAATAAAATACACAAAAATTCAAATAAAGCAAAGAGTGTTTCAGCTCTAATAAAATCCAATAAAAATCATTTTTAAAATACCAAGATGACTTCAAATTAATTTCTCTCCAATTTTCTGAGGTAGGGAATCATGTTACCCTATTTTTCCATGTATTTTATTTTTGGAGAAAAATAATTTGAATAAAACTCAAATAACTCCAAATTGAAAATAAATTCAAAAGAACTTTGAATTTAATTCTTTGAAACTCCCAACTCATATTTCGTATAATTTGAAGAAGTCATTTTATCTTCGCTCGTGAAAATCATTGAGTTGCATAAAGTTTCAGAATTGGAAATATTTTTCAAATGAAATTCAAATATTTTCAACACCCCTTGTCATTTAAATAAATGGAAGAAGTCATGTCATCTTCTCTCTAGGGTTTTGTGATGAAAAGAATTTGAATTCGAAGATCATAAAAGCAAAATGAAAGTTTGGGAAAGTCCTTTTATTCCCTCTCATCTAACTTTCAAAAAGTTTCAATTCCCTCACTTTCACCAATCAATCAAGCAATCAATCAATCTATCTATTTTTTTATAACATTCCAAAATTTAGAATTTTGGGATGTTACAAACTACCACCCTTAAAATGAATCTAGTCCTCGAGATTCGGAGAGGCTAGAAAGAATAGGTTAGGGTTTGGGGGTCTTCTCAAAGTCCATCGATCATCTCCGGGGTCTCGGGTGCTACCACCCTTAGAAACATGGTTACGGTTCCATCAAAACTTATATACTCCATCCTTATTACTGACAGTGTCGGTCTTCTCAGATATTAAGGATAATTCCTTCTCTGAGCTCTTCCGGTAGTGGCATAACCTTTTCCTCAATTTCTTTGTCCTTTCATCTTGGTAAGGTTATCCCGAAACTGGGTCTTCATAGTTGACGGGTCTGACGCCAATTCTAAACAACTATCGATATCTCATGGTGGTCAACAATTTATGGTTTCTCCTGCAGAAAACGGGTCCAGGTTGAACCTCACCGTATAACCTCTACGGTTGGCAACAACTGCCGTGTACAAGGGAAAAACAATACCTATACCTTTCTAAGGTTTAAACAAGGTTTAATATCGTCGTCTCTCGACTATAGGTAAGTCACTCAGATTTACCATCCCATATAGCAAAGCGAATAATAAGAGTAAGTCGGTATGGTGATCAATCCATCCCGCACCCAAATCATTACCTTGTACATGGTTTAGCGAATCTCGCATTCTAACACTCGGTCATCCTCACAAGCTTTGCAGAACTTCTCTTGTCGACGAACCAAGTTCGTAAAATCCATTGATTCTGCAAGCCAAACAAAACATCTATCGTTCCTTAACAACCCTCAGGTTTTGCGTAAACTCCTATAGGATCGTCTATCGATAAAATCATAACTTCTTCCAAGGTTTTTTCCTTCAGCAAGAGTGTGCTTGCTTCTTGGCAGATTCCTGGGGCCTGTGGGTTATGGCCCATCTCATCACTTGCAATCCTTGAACACATCCTCGGGGCAACTGATCTTTATTCCAACCTTCAACTTCCAGTATTCTTAAATCCATTCAATTGTACTGTCTTCCTTCCTTCTATTGGCACCAAACTAGACGTGCTTACTCAGGCTCATCATGGAATTTCCATTGACCCATATTTCCAACATCATACCTCATTTACGTCCAATAGTAATTTATCTCTTCATCCTCGTGGGATGTCCCACATACCGTGATAAAACTTATACTTATGAAATCCATACTCCACTTCGTGGAACCTGATTATCCTTTCCAGGGTCAAGCGTCCTTACAAGGAAATATTGGCCATCGGCACTTCTTCAACTGGAAAACGTGAAACACATCATGAACTCCTGACAGTCCTTCGGGTGACTTCAACTTGTTAGCCTATTCTCCCATACGCTCCAAAACTCGGTATGGTCCTACAAATCTCGGGGCTAACTTTCCCTTAACTCCAAATCGTTTAACTCCTCGTAGAGAGTCGGCACACAAATATATGCTCATCTCCGATTTCATAGACTATCTCCTTGCGTTTTGAGTCTGCATAACTCTTCTCGCTCGGATCGAAGCTACCTTCAGTCTATCTCAAGCAACTTAACATTCTCTTCTCACTCCTTGATCACATTTGGTCCAAACAACTGACGGTCTCCAACTTCATCCCACATCAACGGTGTCTGGCTCCTTCTCCCATACAAAGCTTTAAAAGGGGCCATCTTCAAACTGGCTGGGTAACATTGTTGTATGAGAACTTCGCGTAAGGTAGATTATAATCACTACTAGATCCTAAATTTAGCGCACACGCTCTCAATATGTCCTCCAAAATCTGATTGACTCTCTTGATTTATCCATCTGTCTGCGGATGAAAGGCTGTACTGAACTCTAGCCTAGTACCCAAAGTCCGGTGTAGCTGATTCCAAAACTTTAAGGTAAACTGCGTTCCTCTACGATGGTCCTCGGAACTCCATGCAGACATACGATCCTTGTCAAATATATCTTGGCCAACTTCACACTCGTGTTTCACCGATAAAGTGAGCCACTTTGGTCAAGCGAGTCAACTACTACCCAGATAGAATCATATCCCAATCGGGTTACGGGAAAATCCGGAAATGAAATCATGCCAAGCTTATCCCACTTCCATTCGGTATCGGCATAGGCTGTAGTAATCCCATCGGCTTCGATGCTCGCTTTTACTTTCTCTGGCATACATCACTTACGACTACATACTCCGCAATATCCTTCTTCATACCAGTCCACCAGAAACACTCCTTCAAATCCAAATACATCTTGGTGTTTCCAGGGCGAATCAAGTAGGGTGAGTCATCAGCCTCCTGAAGTATTAACTTCCTGATCTTTGCATTATTGGCACATTTACACGGTCCTCGAACCATAAGGTGTCGTGCTCATCCTTACGAAAACCTTTGGCTTTTCCTTTGCTCATCCTCTCTTTTACCTCAGCAATCTCTTTGTCATCCTTCTGAGCTTCACGGATCTTTCACAACAATGTAGACTGAACTTCCATTGCTGCAACAAAACCTTTGGGAACAATCTCCAATCGAAGTTCCCTGAAAATCCTCGGCTAACTCCTTTGGTAATCCTCTGCTTATGAGGGTATTCGTCCTTATTTTCTTTATGGTTGTGTCCTATTTCTCCACAAATCTTGTATGCACTTTCTCCATATCATTTCCATAAGGCTTCAACTTCTGGGACACAAACCGAGACTTTAGCAAAGTCAACTTAAATTCTTCCCAAGTGGTTACTCCTGGCCACATTGATGGTTTGGTACATCCTCCACCAAATAGCAGCACCTCTTTCAAAACACTTAAGAGCATGCTGAGCCATATCCTTTCTGACTATAGGGTTGTTCTCCATATGATCCTCCATGTTCTGAATCCATCGGTCTGTCTCCAATTGACTCATCGGTCCAGAAAATATAAGCTCATCTCCATTCATCCTCTATTGGGTCCATGGGTTTTGGGGTGGGATAAGAGATAGAGAGGGATGCACACAATACAAACAAAAGCTTTTGAAAAACAGATTTTATTGTGGCTGTCGGAAAAACATCAAACAAAATGACAGCTCACAATCGTCGCATCTAACGTAGGTATATAATTGGGGTTTGGTCTTCTAATGGTCTATAGATCTCAACGTCATCAAACTCTTCAAGTCTTGGTCATGTCTCCGATGGCTTCTTCTGATTATGCTTGTCCTTCTCAAGTTCTTTTGCCAGATCATCTCTGTTGTCGTAAAGTCTCCCGTTGCGTTCCAAACTTCTGGTTTCAACTTCCTTGGCATGAACCATGATCCTACTGTCCTTCAATTCTTGACAAACCTCCGGTATCTCGATGTTTTGCTCCTTCATCTTGTCTACTTTCAGCTTCTGGGTCCTGAGTTCTTCACGAACTGCTTCCTTATCAAATACTGCTTCTTGTAGGTCCATCTTAACTCCTTGATGTAACACTCCAGATCCAATACACCTTGATCTCGGGTATTGATAACTTCCATGGTGCGTCAAATTCCATAAGCGTAACCTTCCTAGGTCATACAAATCCGAAAATTCTTCAAAGCCTTCAAATTATCCAAGTCTTCGGAGTCTTCAACAGTTGTAGTTTTCATTTACACGGTAAAATCCTCTTCATTCCAAATGGTCTTAGTTGTCCGATATCTTGTCTCCTTGGAGTGGTCTCATCAGTCAAATCTTCGAGTGGTCAAAAGGGAAAAGGGGTATGGTCCCACTAAAAAGGAATATTTGAATAAGCTCAGAAGAGAAGAGAGGTAAAAGATCTTTTTGAAAATGAAGTTGTAGAGAAAAATCTTTCCTATGGGCTTGCCATTTTCTAGGGTCACGTCCTACAGTCAACCTGGCTCTGATACCATCTTGTAGCGACCCGACCCGAATGGATCAAGTCTCTGTGCTTTCGTGTCATCCCTGGATCGGTATGCTGACACACACAGTACTCGAAGGATTTATAACAGAGGTAAATCACATGTATAAGGTAACGTAAATACTATTACCTCAATCCAAATATAGCGGAAGCAACAAGCACTGGTGGAAAAAAGGCCTTTGGTCGCGGTTTGCAACTGCCATTAGTCGCGGTTGGGCAACCGCGACCAAATAAGCGCGACTAATGCCCCCCACCTTTAGTCGCGGCTGCTTAAGAACCGCGACTAACGGCCCGTCCACGTGGGCGCCAGGCGGCCGTCGAAGCGGAGGACCTTTAGTCGCGGTTCTTCCGCCAACCGCGACTAAAGGCCACAGGTTTAGGGTTTTAGCCCCCCCCCTAAACCTGTTTTCTGTTTAATTTGTATTGTTTTATTTCTTTTGTGCCTCCACCGCCGGGCACGCGCCGCCGCTTGCCGCCGGCGTGCACGCTGGAGAAGCCAAGGAAGGGGTGATGCGTCGCGGCGGGCGTCCGCGCGCGTGAGCCCAAGAATGGGTCGAGGCGTTGGAGAGCGCGGCATGTGAAGTAGCCGGAGGTGGCCTTGGCCGGATGCACTACCAAAGTTGCGCCGAGGGCGGGCGAGCGAGGCGGCGCGCGCTGTGGGCGAGGGAGGCCGGTCGGCGGCGCGGAGGGCGGGCGAAGCGAGGCGGCAGACGAGGCCGCCGGGCGGCACGCTGCTGCTGTAGGCGAGGGCGACGGCGGCGCGCCGAGGGCGATGGCGACGGCGTCGCGGCGCCGAGGGCGCTGGCAGAGACGAATAAAGTAGAATCGAATCGGAGAAGACGAGAATGGCTCCAAATGGCTAAGTGTTGGCTGCTGGATGGGTATATATAGGGAGGGCTTTAGTTGCGGTTGGCACAGCAAACCGTGACTAAAAAGGTGCCGAAACCTTTAGTCGCGGTTGTCCCTGGCAAACCGCGACTAAAGACCTCACGTCGCCACCGCCACCGAGCGCCTGCCCAGTTTTGGTCGCGGTTCACCTCGTAATCATGACTAAAGGTCCCATTAGTCGCGGTTCCTACAGCTTCGCGACTTATGGGGCTGGACGGAAGCCTGTTTTTCCACCAGTGAAGGTTGTGGATTCCCATCAACACCAACGGCAAAGTTGAGTATAGGAAATCGTAGCCCTAACGTATCACTTACTCGTCGTCTGAGAAGTCTGCAACATGAAAAGTTGCAGCCCGAAAACGGGTCAGCACATGGAATATGCCGCAATGTAACACATAGAGAGTAATGAAAGAATAAGCTATACTACATGCATATATGGCAGGTGGAAAGCTCTATGGTTACAGCTTTTAAAAGCCAATTTTTCCCTACTTCAAAGGAATAAATTTATTTAACTATCGTGGTGGTTGTTGAACATTGAGAATGGTTGACAAAGCATCCTCAATCCCAATTAAAAGTACTCATTAAACCCAACAAATTATATTAAGTAACGTGATGAGATCAACAGGATATCCGTGTACTAGATACTCAAAATTGTCCATAACCGGGGACACGGCTAACCATGATTAGTTTGTACACTCTGCAGAGGTTTGCGCACTTTTCCCCACAAGACTCGATCGCCTCCGCTTGGTTCTCGTGACTACATGGTGTTTGAGAGACGGATGACCGAGACACAGTCTTTCGTAAGCACTAGCACCTTACATGTGGGTAGACCGTACCAACCTACATCCCCTACATCAGCTAGCCTACCCGTAAGAGTTCGCACAACTTAGTCAACTATGCCAGAGCCCATAATGGCTTGTGGCTGCACACCTAAAGTTTCTAGTTTGAATAATCTTATGATCCCTTTGAGCACAGGTGGCGGTCCGAAGAAATACAGCAAGTCCTGATAGAAACCAGGTGCCTCAATCCACCCGGATGTGTGTTTAAGTTGCCACCTTAGATAAACCATTAATTAACAATCTCACATCTGTCATGGATATTCACTCAAACCCAATCCACGCTCTACGAAAGCATAGCATGGCGTAATAAGCAAACCTAGAAGTAACTCCCAAAGGTTCATAAGTAAAACATGTAATAGGTACTACCTCAATCTACTTCCCATCCCACAATTTAATTAGATCCTAACCATGCAAGTGTTTGAGGATTGATCTAATGCATAAAAACTGGGTATGAGAAGAGTATGATCAAAGTGTTACTTGCCTGCAAAGTTGATGAAGATGATTCGCGCTAAAACTCTTGATAGATCTACTCGTCACACTCCGGTCAATCTATCGTAATCAAGCAATAGTAACCACACATAAGCAATCACTCAAAAGATCGGAAAGATCGAAGAAAACAATTCGGAAAACGTCAAAACCAAATCTAATAACTCTTGCAGCATAAAACAATTTCTAACAGTACCAAAACTATGTGTATTTGGCCTTATCAGAAAGTTTAGGTCAAGAGCTTCGATTTGCAAAAAGAATCAACTAAATCGGAGTTACTGAAACTCAAGTTATGATCAAACGAAGTTCAAATACAAATCTGTTTGAATTCAAATTTTAAAACTTTCAAAAACATGTTTGAGTTGTATTACGGATAGAGGAGATCATAACGAAGAAGTGGGCATTGGTTTCATGGATTTGGACAATCGAGCGAAAAGTTATGAACGTTTGAAAATTAGGGACTAATCTGTGAAGGAAAGCATCACGTATAGGTCCCCGTCAAAACTATAATAATAATAATAAAAAACTAAGCAACGAACGTTCGCTCCCGAACGTTTAACTAACGAATCCGTTCGCTGTGAAGACCTAACTAGCGAACGTTCTCGAAATAACTAGGCTAAAAGAAAAACCGATCTAATAAAATTAAACCGAACTAAAAACCTAAAAAAATAAACCAGTCGGTCTGCATGCTCATGGCGGTTTTGTTGCCAAAAACCGGGCGGCGCGGTTAGCGACGGATTCCGGCGACGACGGTCTCCCATGGCGGGCGAGGCGGCGTTTGGTCGGCTGGCTCGGGCGACGGGAAGGCGGCAGAGTGGTCGGGAGGGCGGCGCGGGCGAGGAGGACATTGGCGGCGTTTGGGGCTCCCGCGCCGAACGGAGCGGGTGGCGGCTCGATCTCGCCCGGGCGGCGAGATGCGGCGCAAGGGCGGCGGAGAGGGAGAGAGAGGGCGGGGCTCCCGGCTTTTATGGGGGCCGGGGCGGCGGGGGCGTGGGGACGGGGAAAGAGGCGGCCGGGGCGGGCACGGACGCTGAGGTCAGCGCGGTGGCGTGCCGTGGTGGCGGCGGAGTCCGGCGCGAGGTCGGAGACGGACCCGACAGGTGGGTCCCACCTGTCGGTGGCTGGGCGGAGCGGCGGCCGATCTCAGGCGCGAACGGGCGAGCGGAGCGAGTGGCTTCGGGCTGGGTGGCTGGGCTGAGCTGGTCAAGCTCGGCTCGGCTGGTCGGGCCGGCCCAATGGGCGAATTTTTTAACATAGACAAATAAAATAATAAGACCAGATAAATAAAATATTATATAGGCATATAATATATCAAAAATTTCAGAAAAAGATTTCCTACATGATGAACATTATTCTAGCTTCAAATAAAATACACACAAATTCAAATAAAGCAAAGAGTGTTTCAGCTCTAATCAAATCCAATAAAAATCATTTTTTAAATACCAAGATGACTTCAAATTAATATCTCTCCAATTTTCTGAGGTAGGGAATCATGTTACCCTATTTTTCCATGTATTTTATTTTTGGAGAAAAATAATTTGAATAAAACTCAAATAACTCCAAATTGAAAATAAATTCAAAAGAACTTTGAATTTAATTCTTTGAAACTCCCAACTCATATTTCAGATAATTTGAAGAAGTCATTTTATCTTCGCTCGTGAAAATCATTGAGTTGCATAAAGTTTCAGAATTGGAAATATTTTTCAAATGAAATTCAAATATTTTCAACACCCCTTGTCATTTAAATAAATGGAAGAAGTCATGTCATCTTCTCTCCGTGGTTTTGTGATGAAAAGAATTTGAATTCCCGAAGATCATAAAAGCAAAATGAAAGTTTGGGAAAGTCCTTTTATTCCCTCTCATCTAACTTTCAAAAAGTTTCTAATTCCCTCACTTTCAGTCAATCAATCAAGCAATCAATTAATCTATCTATCTGTTTATAACATTCCAAAATTTAGAATTTTGGGATGTTACAGAATACCTTAGGGAGTGTTCGGCGTCTCGAGTTAGGCCTTATATGCATCAGCTCCGAATCATGTCTTTGGTCAAATGTTGGGTTTGCCCGGCTCCCATGTTTTGGTACCTTACGTTCCGTTATATCGGCTAAGGTAAGGCTGGAGAACCACCGCGATTGTGCCCGGTTGAGCTGGGTTGAGCACCTCAGTGGAGAAAGCTAAAACTGATTGCCATGATATAGCGTGAGACTGGTCAACCACTCGATGACCCACCGGAATGTTTAGAATTCCCCCGCATTGACGAAGGACCGTTTCCCGATCAGGCACATACGCGCCCCGAATTTGGGAGAGCGCGGTGCCCCTAGGGGCTATATAGTAGCCCCACCATCGAACTCCTATGGCTAAGTGAAAGTGATAAAGCATTATAGTCCAGTTGCCTAGTTTGCTACGCTATCACCTCCTTCACAGGACCAAGACATTGGATTAAGTGTGAAAATGCGCCTTTTTTGCGAACACCCCCGCACTTTGTGTGTGGGGGCTGAAGCCAAAGACTGCCATCTTTCAGGTTATGTACACATATACATCAACGGGCGCACAGGAGGCGTTTTAATACTTGAACGCACAAGTATAGAAAGCTCTTATATTGAAACGTTGTTTTCACAAATCATACATGTCATTTAAACATAATATCCTTCGAGCAATGCGTCTCTATTAAACGAGCGCCCTGCAGGACTTCCTCAAAATAGTGCTCGGCAGGTACTCGGCTTCCGTCCGAATCTTGGGATGCAACGTCGGTGGCCTTCATCTCCGCCTAGTTTGTCTTGACACGGGCAAGAGCCATCCGCGCTCCCTCTATGCATGATGACCGCTTCATTGCATCGATATGCGGCACCGCACCAAGGAACTGTTGCATCAAGCCAAAATAACTCTTCGGCATGGGGCTTTTTAGCCACAAATGAGTCACGACAACCCTCATGGCAAGTCTGGACAACCTATTCAGCTCAGCCCATTCGGCCAAACGATCGGTTAACGAGAGTGGACGCTCCGGACTATGGAACTGCGACCAAAAAAGCTCTTCCATTCCGTGATCCTTTTGACCTTGGAAGTGTTCGGCCGCGTCCGCGGCACTCGCCGCTAAGTACAGATAAGCATCCTCCGCACCCCACAGCCGGTCCAATTGAGCGTACTTCGGATCCGTGAATTTCCTCTGCAGCAGAAAGAGCTTTCCAGCCGCAATATCTTCGGCCTGACGTAGCTCCTCCTTCATAGCTCTCATCGCAGAGCGAGTATCCTTGGCCTCGGTGGTGGCCTTTTTCAGGTCATCCTGTTTCGCTCGATCTTCTTTTTCAAGAAGCTCGCAATGGTCAGTAGCATTCTTCAATTTCACTGCCATCTCGGCCATTTCTTTCTTGCTTTGGTAGTGAGCAGCCTGTTAGGCTTTTAGCTATGTGGCCGCCTTTAAAGCAGCCGCATCACTTTTTCTGGCTTGCTCCTTGGCTCGGGCGAGCTCTGCCCGAAGGCTCTCCATAGCAGCGGCACCATCTGCATTAAGCATACATGTTGTAAGGCATGGGCGTCAAGCTCCCTTACCAGGTGTCCGCGAGAAGTCGCATACCTTGTGACTTCGTCAAGCCGCTTGTTAACAAGCGTGATGTATGCATCCGCCACGCTGCCGCCGCTTGATTCGGCAAATTCATCAGCCCGGCTAGCCACCGGACGCTTCGCCACCTACATAGGAAGAGCGCATATTATACCTGGGGTTATGATACTCGGAGCGCCGCCATATTTGGCACCGCACCAAGTCTCAGGGGCTACTATCTATACAGGGCGCATTCTATATGCAAAACTGTCAGAAGGTACATCATTTTGCGTACCTCAAAACCCGTCAATAAACTTACGACGGCTTCATGCAACCCGCTCTCAGAGGATGAAATCCTTTCAATCACCGTACTCATTAACGTACGGTGATCTTCTGAGATAGATGCTCGCCCGAGCAGATCCTTCAGCTCCTCCGACCGTACACCCGTTGGTGCCGGACTCGTCCGGTGGCCTTTTTCAAAGGCCGGACACGGAGGGCTTGGAGGGGACATACGGCTGCCTTCTGGCCCCGCCGGATTCGGAGAAGCCCTCCGCGACGACACTCAGTGGTCGCCTCACCGCATGATCAGACGGCAGGCGGAGGCGTTTCGCTCTCCATCATCTCCGGATCAAGATCCTCAAGACGAGCTCCTGTGAAGGGCTGAGATCCGAACTACAAGGTAAAACTTTCGGTTACCTTCAGAAATAAAACAGGGATGTCTTTTATTTTATAAACTCCCCCCTTTTTTACTTACGGCTCGCTGGAGGGCTGATCTCCTTGGGGAAATAGTGCGGTCGGGGCATCTCCCGCCACAGGACCCTCTGTTGAAGATTTCTTCCCCCGCTTCGAGGCTTTGGTCTCCGGATCTTCAGAATTGGTCCTCTTCTCCCCTCGGAGGGAGGGATTCTCGATCCCCCCTTTCTTGATAGCCTCCTTCATGGAGGAGGTAGCTTCCTCGTTCCCCCCTTCGCCTTCTTCAAATAGCACAACCTCTAGCATCTTGGTTAATACCGGATCCGGCGTGGTCTCAGGGAGGGGGGCCGGACACCTGATCAGTTTTGCTTTTGCTATCCACTCCTGTTTAAAAGATAGCTCTTTTAAGGCAAGTATATGATAAATATGCGGATAGCAGGTCCGGGTACAGAACTACTTACTTGAGTGTCCGGGCGATTGCAGCTCCGACCTGCGTCCTCGGTTAAGTCCGGACACATTGCTTGTGATCCGAAGAACAGTTGGTACATCTCCCCGGGTGTTACGCCCATAAAATGTTGAAGAGCTTGTGGTCCCTCCGGATTAAACTCCCACAGGCGGAGGGGGCGACGTTTGCAGGGCAAGGTGCGGCGAATCAGCATAACCTGCGCTAGTACGACCAGATTGATCTCCCTCTCTTGGAGGTCTCGAATACGGCCCTGCAACAGAGGTACGTCCTTGGACGGTCCCCAGTCGAGCCCTTTATTGACCCATGACGATAGCCGCAGTGGAGGACCCGAGCGGAAGGCAGGTGGCTCCGCCCATTTGGTGCCCCTGGGAGCGGTGATGTAAAACCACTCATGTTGCCATAAATTGAGCTCCTCTTGAAAAGAGCCATCGGGCCATGGAGCGTCCGCATTCTTGCTTATAACAGCCCCTCCGCATTCTGCCTGATGCCCCTTGATCATATTCGGCTCCACTTTGAAGGTCTTGAGCCACAATCCAAAGTGAGGGGTAATGCGGAGGAAGGCTTCACACACGACAATGAACGACGAGATGTGGAGGATGGACTCCGGATCCAAGTCATGAAATTCCAGCCCATAATAAAACATGAGCCCCCTCACAAAAGGGTCCGTCGGGAAGCCTAAACCCCGAAGGAAGTGAGACACTAATACCACGCTCTCACCAGGCTCAGGAGTGGGAATAACCTGCCCTTGGGCAGGCAGCCTATGCGAAATTTCGCCGGTGAGATACCTGGCGTCTCTCAGCTTTAGCACATCTTCTTCCGTGACGGAGGAAGACATCCACCGGCCGTGCAGGGTCGGAGCCGACATCGTTGAAGGTCCGAAGCGCCTAACTCTGGAGCTTTGGGTGTTGGAACTCGAGGCGAGGGCGGATTCGATTGAGATTGAAAGAAAGGAGCGGGCCTTGGTCTCGTTATAAAGAGGTTGAATACCAAGAGCCCACCCCGTGACCGTTCCGGACTCGCCTTCGATGGAGGAGGCGCATAACGGGCACGATCGGGTTACCCACGCCCGTATTGATGAGAATCCGGAATAAGGGGCACGATCTCTGTTTTGATAAGACGTGCCAAGGAAACCGCCGCTAAACGCTACCGAGGTGGACAGTAAAACGATTCGTATGAAGGCCTGGCCGTGGTGTGATGTCACACCGCTGAATACGCCGCCAGATCCGTGCAAAAGTTATTCTCTACGGTGGTATGTGGAACTTGTTTTGCGAGCCGGACACTATCATTGTGTTCAAAATCTTCTATGAAGTATTCGAAGAGGAACCCGCCTTGCAATGCCGAAGACAATATGCGCGCCGGACTCGTCGTCACCGAAGCCTGGTTCAGGGCTCTTGAGGAGTCCTGGATTAGGGGTGTCCGGATAGTCGAACTATCATCGCTGGCGGACTCCTGGACTATGAAGATACAAGATTGAAGACTTCGTCCCATGTACGGATGGGACTTTCCTTGGCGTGGAAGGCAAGCTTGGCGATACGGATATGTAGATCTCCTACCATTGTAACCGACTCTATGTAACCCTACCCCTATCCGGTGTCTATATAAACCGGAGGGTTTAGTCCGTAGGACGAACAACAATCATACCATAGGCTAGCTTCTAGGGTTTAGCCTCCTTGATCTCGTGGTAGATCTACTCTTGTACTACCCATATCATCAATATTAATCAAGCAGGAGTAGGGTTTTACCTCCATCGAGAGGGCCCGAACCTGGGTAAAAACATCGTGTCCCTTGTCTCCTGTTACCATCCGCCTAGACCCACAGTTCGGGACCCCTACCCGAGATCCGCCGGTTTTGACACCGATAACTCTCTTCTGTGACAAAACTGGAGCTATTGCCATTGCCAAGGAGCCCAGGTTTCACAAGAAGACCAAGAACAGCAAGCGCCGCTTCAACTCCATTCGTGAATATATTCAAGATGGAGACATAGATATTTGTAAAGTACATACAGATCTGAATGTTGCAGATCTGTTGACTAAACCTCTTCCACGAGCAAAACATGATCAGCACTAGAACTCTATCGGTGTTCGATTCATGACAATGTAACTAGATTATTGACTCTAGTGCTAGTAGGATACTATTGGAAATATGCCCTAGAGGCAATAATAAAATGGTTATTATTATATTTCCTTTGTTCATGTTAATTGTCTATTGTTCATGCTATAATTGTATTAACCGGAAACCGTAACACATGTGTGAATACATAGACCACAACATGTCCCTAGTAAGCCTCTAGTTGACTAGCTCGTTGATCAATAGATGGTTATGGTTTCCTGACCATGGATATTGGATGTCATTGATAACGAGATCACATCATTAGGAGAATGATGTGATGGACAAGACCCAATCCTATGCGTAACAAGTATCTTTCCTTAGACCATGAGATTGTGCAACTCCCGGATGCCGTAGGAATGCTTTGGTTGTATCAGACGTCACAACGTAACTGGGTGACCATAAAGGTGCACTACAGGTATCTCTGAAAGTGTCTGTGTGCTTGGCACGAATCGAGACTGGGATTTGTCACTCTGTATGATGGAGAGGTATCTCTAGGGCCACTTGGTAATGCATCATTATAATGAGCTCAATGTGACTAAGGAGTTAGTCATGGTATCATGCGTTACGGAACAAGTAAAGAGACTTGCCGGTAACGAGATTGAACGAGGTACGGTGATACCGACGATTGAATCTCGGGCAAGTAACATACCGATGGACAAAGGGAATTGTATATGGGATTGAATCCCTGACATCGTGGTTCATCCGATGAGATCATCGTGGAACATGTGGGAGCCAATGTGGGTATCTAGATCCCGCTATTGGTTATTGGCCGGAGAGATATCTCGGTCATGTCTGCATGGTTCCCGAACCCGCAGGGTCTGCACACTTAAGGTTCGGTGACGCTAGAGTTGTAATGGTAAATTTTATGTGGTTACCGAAAGTTGTTCGCCGTCCCGGATGAGATCCCGGACATCACGAGGAGTTCTGGAATGGTCTAGAGGTGAAGGTTTATATATGGGAACTCCAGTTTCAGTCGCCGGAAAGGTTTCTGGGGTTATCGGTATTGTACCGGGACCACCGAAAGGTGTCTGGGGGTCCATCGGATGGGGCCACCTACCCCGGGGGGCCAAGTGGGCTGAATATGGGTGGGAACCAGCCCCTTAGTGGGCTGGTGGGCCCCCCAAGGGCCCAAGGCACCTCCCACCTACTTGGGGGTCAAGTCTCCCCCCTTGCCCCCCCCCCATCTAGATGCATCTAGGGGGGCCGGCCCCCTATCGCCTTCACCCTATAAATAGAGGGGGGTGGGAGGGCAGCCGCACCTCAGCCCCTGGCACAGCCCTTCCTCCTCCTCCATTTGAGCTTGGCTAAGCTCTGTTGGAGAACCACGAGCTCCACCACGCCGTCGTTCTGCCGGAGTTCTTCCTCAACTTCTCCTTCCCCCTTGCTTCATCAAGGAGGAGGAGACGTCCCCGGGATGTATGTGTGTTTAACACGGAGGCACCGTCCTTTCGGCGCTTGGATCGGATCTTCCATGATTTGAATCACCGCGAGTGCGACTCCATCAACCGTGTTCTTGTAACTCTTCCGCTTAGAGATCTTCAAGGGTATGAAGGTGCTCTCTCTCTCTCTCTCTCTCTCTCTCTCTCTCTCTCTGCTAGCATCTCATAGATTGATCTTGGTGACACGTAGGACATTTTTTGAATTATTACTACGTTCCCCGACACTACCGTTCATTTTCTCAGAAAAAGAAGGTTTTAGAGCCTTTATGAAAGTAGCTTGCACTACAAAAAAAAATACACTTCTGTGATGATACATGTTTGTCACAGTAGGTCGCGTTTTTTCATGCATGTACATTGATGACAATTTTATGATAGAATCAATATAGTCATACCTGTGATGTCGTAGAAGTGTTCCATGACATTACCAAAATTATCATCACGGAAGTGTCCACTTCCATGACGATAAATCACGCGTCACAGAAGTGCTTTCATCAAGGGTGACCGACACGTGGCATCCACCGTAACAGAAACCGTTAAGCTGTCGGGTCGGGTTTTGGATCCGATAACCCGTTAACAGCCCCGAGCAATGGGGATTTTCCACGTGTAAAATCATCATTGGCTGGAGGAAACACGTGTCGGCTCACCGTTGGGACAGATGTCATCCGCTATTGGTCCGAAGGCGCCTATGATAAGGCAACACGTGGCACAGCCCAACAGAGGCCCATTCCTGTGAAAAGGCCGGCCTGTTTGACTTGGTCAAAAGGTGGTGGGCCGGCCCACGGAAAGCCTGTTAACAGCCTGTTTGCATATAGCCCATTTACAGCCCGCTAACCCAGGGCCCGTTACACCCTATCCAAATTAGGCCCAGTAGCGTCATCTGGGCCGTCCAATATGATTCAGCCCGTTTTAACTTCCGGCCCATGTGTGGCCCATGACTTCTTTCGGCCCATATGAGGACCTTTGTAACTCTTGGCCCATTAACGACCCGTGGTGAAACTGGCCCGTAATGAACAGTGTATCACTTTATACCCATTAACGGCCCGTTATTCCATTGGGCCGTTTCCAGCCCAAGTTATCTTTCGCCCTTCTCAGGCCCATTGATTCTTGGGCTCATTTGCAGCATTCGGTTACATACGGCCCGTTCTTGTCATTTTACGCTTGTGGGCCAAATTCAGCCCATCGTTACAGCCGCCCGCTTATGGACCCTTAATACGTTGGGCCGTTTTCATGTCAAAAAAACCCGTTGGGCTGTTTTCATAGAGTTATCAAACACGGCCTATTAACGGCCCGTTATGGTCCATGAATAGTACGGCCCATGATTGGCGAAATGATGATACGCCCCGTAGAAGGCCCATGGATCCTACGGCCCGTATGAGGCCCATGGATAGTACAGCCCGTAGAAGGCCCATGGATCGTACGGCCCGTAAAAGGCCCATGGACCCTACGGCCCGTAGAAGGCCCATTGATCCCTAAGGCCCGTATAGAAGAAGGCCGATGGATCCTACGGCCCGTATAGAAGGCCAATGGTCCTACGGCCGAACGAAGGCCCATGGATCATACGACTGCAGGAGGCCCATCATCTGCAGTGTTGCCATGATTATTTTGGTCTAGTTACCAAAAATAGGCTATTGTGGCCACTAGAAAAACACAAAAAAAGAACTGCAGTGACTACAAGCAAACAACTAAACAAGACAATAAGGAAATAAATAAGAAAGCAATTAAGGCTAGCCTATTACCGGTACTACACATATTACACCCACTGGGCATCAAAGTTCGCCACCAAAGGCAAATATAGGGAACAAAGCAGCATATTACATACACCGGCCGTCAAAATTGGCCACCAGTGCAAATAAACGCGGCAGCAAAACAAGAGCATAACTGAAACAACTTCAGAAGAGCTCAAGAAACGTTATCCTGGGTATCCACCATGCTGGCAATAAGCTTAGCAAGCTGATTAGCTTTGTCCTGTTTGGCGCTAAAATCCTCCAACGCTTTCTGTTGCACCAAAAAGTATGCATCTGAATGCTCCAGGGACTTCCGCAGTCCTTCCGCTTCTTGTCGCAAAGACAGCCGATCGATGTCTTTCAGCTTGTAGTTGAGACTCAAGAAACCGAACTGATTCGCATAAAGGAGTTTGAATATCTTGTGCAAGCGGTAGTGGCCAAGAACTCGAACACTAAACCAAGACAGGACTTTGGGGTTGTCTCATTTGTCTTCAAGATAGTCTTCCTTAGTTGTTTTATCGCCTTTGTTGGAGACCAACAAGGATGTGTCACTATCCTGAACCTTATCTGCATTACTTCCTTTACCATTGCTTAATAAGGCACTCTTCACCAATATTCTCATCGACATTCTAAAAGAAGAAACAAGCGGACACATAACAAGTTTAGCATGTACTAGTATATGAAACTCATTTCGTGAACCAGTTCATTAGTAAGGTGGACAGGATTAAACTACCAAGTCTTCTATTGCCAAGTACTAGTACATAATAAAAGCATCAAACAAACATATATCTATGTCCTATGGTCACTGCATTGTCTTGCCAAATCAAAATAGAGACACGGTTCAAATCATATCAGTTCAAGACAAAGCAGCAGTGAAAGAATAGAAAGCGTGGGAAACTACACGGCACAACAAGATTTCAGATGGGTACCACGGGTCTACATGTACAACAACACTATTGGCTTTGTTGTGATGCTAGTAATGTGCATGATATGAAAGTCAACTGTATACACAATTCAAATTGAAATCAAAAGAGCTATTGATAAGAGCAAACCTGTTAAAGAAACGTGCGTGAACATACCTGCTGTGCCATTGGAGTTTCGATTGGATCCTTCAATTTCAAAATAAGTTTGTATCAGTAAATACAGTGATACAAGAGAAAAGCAATCATAGTTAAAAAAAAGGCGCACCTAAGCGAGCGCTTAAAGCGCGCCTAGGCTCTAGGCGTTGGCAAAACGCATTGCGCATAACTACGCTTAATCTGTGCATAACTGCGCATAAGCATGCGCTTTGGTCAGTAAAGTGCAAGGCGGTGGCAAAACGCACAATTAACGCCTAGCGCTTTTTTGAACTATGATAGCAATGTAATCTTAAATTAGAACAGTTGTTCTTCAGGTTTAGGCACTTGTTCTATATGAACAGAGTACAGTAAGACGCAAGAATATAATACTTAAAATAGAAAATGAGCTCATAGACCTTACCACATTCTAGGTTCGGGACCAAGATAGTAACAAGGCGTTCCTCAGTCATCGCCCAAAGAATGTGTCTCGTGGAGAACGTAAGGGAATTTGATGAGTTTCTTTGCCAGTGAAGTACGTTTTCTTCAAGTAATTCCGATACTGCCACCAAGCATTCTTGAAGATAGCAGAGGTATTAGCACATGTTACCTCATCCTGAGTTTCCAAATCGGTCCTTCTCTATAGAGAAAAATGGGAAAATTTGTTGTATTATAACCATCATCGAGGTAGGATGTATGGGACGAAGCAAAGTAATTGCCATGAATAACATTACTTACACATAACTCCTGGACAAACACCTGCAACTGGCATTTTTCTTCATCTTCAGTATAATATTTCCAAGATGGGAAGATACGCACATACGATTTAACAACATCAAATGCGATAGATGCTAAACTACGATCGCTGGTTGTGCTTCCTCCACAGGAATAGGCGTACTAACCGTGGAGTTGGGGTTCGCCGTGATAGTACTGGCCCTTTGGGCACTGGAGCTGCCTTACTAAATGCTCTTGTTTGGGAGCTCTGTGGTGGAGATGGTGTTGTGTCAACAGGAACTGGGTTACTATTGGTTGGGGTTGGGGTTAGGTTCGGAGAAGCTGGTTCTCTGTCCATCGCAGTAGGGGTACAATCTGCGAGAGTTAGGGTTATGTGTGGTAGGGCTGGTTCTTGTGCATGTACAACCGGTGTCAGGACCCCGATTCCAAGTCACATCGACCTAGCCGGTAACACCTCATATCACTTTGTGGCCTCACGCACGGTATTCCCACGGGTGTCGCCTTACTATGGCCCGGGACCGTTTGCGTCTTTTGGCTCACGTATATGATAGTGTCGCTAGCATCCACATGACGAAGAACCCGGGCCGACATGGCTAGTCGTGAACCCAAAGCGGCGCTTAACCTATGGGGACAGGCATACATGAATCACATCGAGCATGTCAGTCATCAACGTATATATTCGGGCTGTAGCACTGGGCTAACAGGACTCCGGTATTCCGGCTGTAGCAGGCTAGGCAGGACTCGAATACCACCGCGTGATGACATTTCCCCGAAGGGATGACATAGGAACGAAGTGAATCACATGCCGCCAGTCAAGTGTCCAAGCAGTAGTCTTTGGGCTAGCAGGACTCCGGTGAACCGGTCAGAAGCGGACTACTATCGCTCAGAAGCACGAGACTTACATTTCCCCATATGAGAGGCTGCCAAGGATAAACAACTAGTTTGTCGGATCCCACCCATACCAAGCATTTCAATCATACACGCAATATGCTTGATATGAGTAAATACAACAAGGCATCACAACAAAACTCTACAACTCAAGTACTTTATTTAAAAGGCTCCGAGGAGCCATACATAACATAGTCATACAGTAGGGGTCACATGACCCAACACTCAAGTCATACAATCATACAAGCACATGCGGAAGCAAACTAGTCTCGAGTACGGACTCTAGAAAGAAAGAAAGCTTGTTGGAGCCTTTCTATCTACAATGGCCCTTCACAAGTCTTAGATCGCCACCGGGTGGCTAGCTTACTCGTCAAGTCAACATCTACATAGAATCCGTCGGAGGGGTAGTATAGTCCTCTGAAAAATATTGATTAAGCAAACATGAGTACAAAAGTACTCGGCAAGTCTTACCACGTAATCCTATCATACATGCACATTCTCAAGAAGGAGGTGGAGTTATTTGCAGCAAGCCAGCTTTGACTCTTGGCTAAGCTATCCCACGTGACACACTTTGTAAAGCAATTGTCGCATTACGAGTCCACTACTCACCATCACAATACTCCACCGTGGATCCTCTCTCGTCATCCCCGAGAGGGCCATCCACGATACTCACACTTATCTTGAGGCTTTTAGTAGTATCCATTTACTTGTCTATGAACTGATATAGGTAACCCAGAAGTCCTTCTCCGTGGACACGGCTATTCGAATAGATCATATTAAACCCTGCAGGGTGTACTTCTTCACACACGCTCTCACCACTTACCGCCGTTTACACGACATGTACTCGGCAACCTTCAAGCGGAAGCCCATCGTGGGTGTCGGCCACAGCCTACCTAAACACTCAAGTCCCAAATCCGGGTTGATCGCCTATTCGGTTCCATCCGCAGGAGTCCGCCGAGGTTTCCCATACGGCCCCGAACGATGTGTACAGGTTCCCGAGACACCAAACGGGCGAATCGGTACAAGACCCCTTGTGCCTACCGCAACACAACCCACCCCTACGGTCAGCGTTGCGTGCTGGCCCCAAAGATGCTACAAACACCGAAACTACTTGCAACTCCGGACCGAGGACAAGAGTGGTTAAGAAGCCGAGAGGGTCCATTGGTTTCGGGCCCAATGCGTGGTAGTAACTGTTTCATGGATCACAAACACAGATCTCAGCTTCTTAGGATCGGCTTCAATGAAACAACCCACCATGTACTCCTACATGGCCTCTCATCGATACCTTTACCAAAACGTGTTCAACACTTTCACTCTCGAACCAACACAACCTTTCACTCCAGTTCATCATCCCGATGAGCCAGACTGACACAACTCTAAGCATAGCAAGCATAGCATGGTAGGAATCACAAACATGGCTCAATCAACTCCTACACATACTAGTGGGTTTCATCTGAGTTCTTTGTGGCAATGACAGTCATGCAAAGGAAGTGGGTTCAACTACCGCAGCACACAACAGTTTGAATCGCGTTGTCTTAATGCAGTAAACGAGAGCGTAAGCGAGAACATGGGTTTGTATCGGAATGATCAATGAGTTGCTTGCCCGATGGAACTGGGTAGAGAACTGCCCTTCGATGGGTAGTCGAGGTTATCTTCGGGCGTAACCTATCATGAAAACACAATCAAATAAACATACAAACAATATGCAACAATATGATGCATGCTATGACATGGCAATATGGATGTGTGTTGGCCTAATGCAAGTTGAAGGAATGGGGATGAACTCATTTGAATCAAGATTCAAATGATAGCTCATTTGAGTTAGTCCTAATGGTGCAATATCTTATTCTGGTTATTCAGCATATTTAACTTGTTTTAACATGCATGAAACCTGTACCAATGGATAGAGTGTATTTTTCTGATAATTTTTCATATATAAATCTTTGCATTTGGAGTTATAGATTAAAAGTTATAAGCATTTGAAATTTGAATTATATTCTGGAATTTCTATATTAGAATAAATCCAGAAATTCATTTATTGCGTCAGCATGAGGTCAGCGTGACGTCAGGGGTCAACGGGGTCATCCAGGTCAAACTGACCAGTGGCACCCGCATGTCAGTAATTAGTTTAACTAATTAACTTTAATTAAAAACTAACCGGATTAGTTAACCGAGGGGTCCACCCGCCTGACTCGTAGCGATCAACAGGCCCACCACCAACGGTCGCTGGTCAACTCGCTGGCGTCTCAGCCGCACGGCGAGGCCAGCACAAGTGAGCAAAGTGCTTTTGCACTTTCTGGCACCAAATGGAGCGCTGGGAGCATCTACGTGGAGCTGGAAGTGAGCCGGGGTTTGGTGGGGCTGGTTAGGGGTGGTTGAGTGGGCGCCGGCGACGAAGCAGGGCGGCGGCCGGGGCTCGAGTGATGTCGGGTTTGGTGTTAGAGGGCTCGGCGAGGCGCTGGAAGTGCATTGTTAGGCCCAGCGCAACTCGGTGAGTGCGATGGACAGGGTGGCGTGGTTGCTGGGTGGCCGGAGCTTGCGGCGACGAAGCTCACGGGCGGTGCGTCGGGTGATCGACGTCGCTGCTGTGGTGCAAGAGGAAGAGAGCGGAGAGGACGGGGAGTAGCCAGCTCACAAGTGAACCCGTGAGAGCCTCGCCGGGTCGGGGCGGTTCGATGCGCGGCGACGGGCGATGGGGATCTCCGCGGCTTCGAGCTCGGTCGAGGTCGGTGTAGAGGCTTGGGTGCTTAGAGCGGCGGGACTCGGCTAGCTAGGGGTAGTGGGTGCGGCGGAGCTGCTGGACATGGTGGGGAGGAGCATGGACGGCGGGAGCACGGCGTCGACGGTGGCGCTGCCGATGGCGTCGGCTGAGTTGGGGAGAGCGAGAGAGAAGGCAGGGGAGAATGGGGTGTCCAGGGTCGAGGCGACGACGCGGAGGTCATCCAGGCGGCGGCGGCGAAGGGTGAAGCAGGCGGCGGCCAGCTGCGTGGCGCGCTGCGCTCGCCCGGACGGCACCAGCTGCCTGTCAAGCCGAGCCAAGCAACTTCATTGGCGCCGGGTTGTTGGCTGGGCAGCCAGTGGGCCGGCGTGGGCATGACATGTAAGCATTTCCTTTTTTTAGTCTTTTCTAATTTTCCTGCAACTTTGTGGGGTTTTTTAAAAATACCAAAACTATTTTAAAAATCACCAAAATGCTCCTGGTCACTTGTTGGAATATTCCCAACATGAAACATTTTGGTTTGGTAATTTTTGAACATTTAAAATATTTTATATAATTTAAAATGCTCATTTCAAAACTTGTGGATTAATCCTAGAACCCTTAGATGACCTAGAAAATGATACACCTTCTTTGACATGGGTTCTGAACCAAAACAAAGAGGATGAACATTTTGAAGGGCATTTCAGGTTCATTGAAATAATTTTTAGTAAACCCTAGTTGTTTAAAGGGGGTGTTCTGGGTTTCTGCCTTCCCCATTTCAATTTCAAATGAAATTTAAACATGATGCACACCCTAATGCATGGTCTAACCGGGATGTGACAACTCACCCCACTCAAAAGAATCTCGTCCGAGATTTAGGATCTGCTATGCGAAAAAGGTGGGATACTCAAGTCGAAGACGATCCTCCCTTTCCCAAGTTGCTTCTTGCTCGGAATGGTTTGACCATTGAACCTTCGTAAACTTGATATTCGACGTCGGTGGTACGCCAGCTTGATCGAGGATACAAACGGGATATTCTCGATAGGTGAGGTTATCTTGGAGATCAAGCGTTTCGTGGTCTACTCCACGGATAGGATCCGAGAAGCAACACCTGAGTTGGGAAACATGGAAGACATCGTGGACTCTGGAAAGATGCGGAGGTAGTTCCAATTGGTAGGCAACTTCTCCTCGTTTGGCAAGAATGCGAAAGGGTTCAATGTAACGAGGAGCCAACTTGCCTTTGATATCAATCGATGGGTTCCCTTCAAAGGAGTAACCGAAGGTAAGCCTGCTCGCCAATTTCATAAGTCATAGGCTTATGCTTGCGGTCATATTGGCTCTTTTGACGAGATTGGGCTGTTTTCAATTTCTCACGAACAACGCGAACCTGCTCTTACGCTTCTGGATCATGTCCGCCAAAGAGTTGTCTCTCCCGATTTCGACCCGATTAAGAGGCGTTCGACATTTCCGTCCGTAAAGAACTTGAAAGGGGCTTTGCCAGTGCTGGCTTGATAACTATTGTTATAAGCGAACTTCGGCGATTGGAAGGCATTTCTCCCAATTCATGCCGAAGGAGATGATAGAAGCTCGAAGCATATCCTCTAGGATTTGATTGACTCGTTCTACTTGACCACTTGATTGAGGATGGAAAGCGGTGCTAAAGGAGAGACGAGTTCCCATAGCGTTTGGAAACTTTCCCAAAATCGAGAGGTGAAGAGACTTCCACGGTCTGAGTTAATCTCTATCGGAATACCATGAAGAGACACTATTCGAGAGATATACAAATCAGCTAGCTGGCTAGCGGTTATACTCTCACGAACAGGTAGGAAGTGGGCTACTTTGGAAAGACGATCAACAACAACGAAGATAGCGTTATTCCCTCTCTTGGTCCTGGGAAACCCGGTAATGAAATCCATACCGATTTTATCCCATTTCCATTCAGGAATTTCCAAAGGTTGGCCGTTGATGCTCTGCTTTAACTCGACGACAGACGTCGCAATTAGCAATGTATTGAGCGATTTCTCTCTTCATCCTAGTCCACCAAAACCTCTGGCGTAGGTCTTGATACATTTTAGTACTACCGGGATGAATGGTGAGAGGAGAGTCATGAGCTTCCTTAAGGATCAATCGCCTCAAAGTTGCGCACCTTGGGGACCACTAAACGATCTCCAAAGAACCACGACACCTTGTTCATCAATGGAGAAACAGTCTGCGACTCCTTTCTTGATGTTTCTCCTGATTCGGGAGATTCCCGGATCTACCTTCTGTGCTTTGATGATCTGATCCGTAAGGGTAGGTTTCGCCACTAGGGTGGAAAGGAATCCTCGAGGAACAATGTGAAGATTAAGCTTACGAAATTCCTCGTGGAGAATTGGTTGACTTTGTTGTAACATCAGATTGTTACAATAAGATTTATGCGACTTAGGGCGTCAGCCATGACATTGGCTTTGCCTGGGGTGTAGGATATTCCTAAATCGAAATCTGTAATCAACTCGACCCAACGTCTGTGCCTGAGATTCAAATCCGGTTGGGTGAAGATATATTTCAGACTTTGGTGATCAGTGTAGATTTCATAGCGATTACCCGTAAGGTAATGTCGCCAGTTTTGAGTGCATGAACCATCGCCGCAAGCTCTAGATCGTGTGTGGGATAGTTATCCTCATGTGGACGCAACTGTCGAGAAGCGTAGGCAATCACATGACGATCTTGCATGAGTATGCAACCTAGTCCTTGTCGCGAGGCGTCGCAATAGATAATGAAGTCCTTAGAAAAATCTGGTGGAATAAGCACGGGAGCAGATGT
The DNA here is from genome assembly GCA_021605145.1 of Aegilops bicornis. NCBI lineage: Eukaryota > Viridiplantae > Streptophyta > Magnoliopsida > Poales > Poaceae > Aegilops > Aegilops bicornis. The sequence continues at coordinate 652,706,780 of CM038674.1, forward strand.
CGAGGCGTCTTTTCGGTTCTGAAAAGCTGAACTCGCACTGTGGTGTCCATTCGAACTTCTTATCTTTCTTGAGGAGTTCGGTTAGAGGTTTAGCAACTTTAGAGAAATTCTCGACGAAGCGGCGGCAATAGCTCGCTAGACCGAGGAAACTCCGAACTTGCTTAACCGATTCAGGTGGAGTCCAATCGAGGACGGCTTGAACTCGCTCGGGATTGACAGCAATGCCCTTACCGGAGATTACATGGCCTAGGTAGGTCACTTCTGGTAACCAGAATTCACACTTAGAGAATTTGGCATAAAGGCGGTGCTCTCGAAGTTTCATCAATACTAGCCTTAGATGTTCGGCATGTTCTTCCTCATTCTTGGAGTAGATGAGTATATCATCGAGGTATACCACGATTTAATTTATCCAAATACTCCATGAAGATTGAGTTCATTAACCGAGAGAAGGTGGCTGGAGCATTGGTTAATCCGAAGGACATGACGGTGTACTCGTATTGAACATAACGAGTAACAAAGGCCGTTTTAGGGATGTCCCCGTTCTTGATTTTGATTTGATGGTAGCCTAACCTCAAATCCATCTTGGAAAAGACTGAGGATCCAGCGAGCTGATCATACAGATCGTTGATCCTGGGGAGCGGATACTTGTTCTTGATAGTGACCAAATTGACAGGTCGGTAATCTACAACCATCCGATCCGTACCATCCTTCTTCTTGACGAAGAGGACGGGGCAAGCCCATGGAGATGAACTAGGACGGATGAAACCTTTTTGCAAGGACTCATCAAGTTGTTTCTTGAGTTCAGCTAGTTCTAGGGGTGCCATCTTATAAGGTCTTCTAGAGATTGGGACGGTTCCGGGAACAAGATCTATCACGAACTCGACATCCCTGTCAGGTGGAACACCTGGCAGTTCCTCTGGAAAGACATCCGGCAAATCACGGACTATCGGAATATCTTCGAGGTCTGGAAGGGGATTGGCATTTAAGGAGTAAAGCTGGCGCTTAGACACTCGGGTTAGAACATTCACTGTCTTGCCCGAGGGATGGGTGAGCTGAACAGTTCTAGTAGAGCAATCAATCTTAGCATAATGGGCTGACATCCAGTCCATACCCAAGATGATGTTTATGTCTGAGGACTTGAGAGCTATTAAGGAAGCAAGAAAGACTAATGCATCGACAAGAATTTCATTCCCATGACTTATTCTAGAGGTTTGCCATCTAGAACCAGGGTCTGAATTTCCATGGAGGTGTTCATGTCACGAGAATGTGGTGTTGTGCAATCGAGCATAGCTCTCGTAAATAAATGAATGAGATGCTCCAGATCAAAAAGAAACGATTCTTGGGATGACAATTAACAAGGAGCGCGTCGAGGGACGACGTTGGGATCCTCATAGGTTTCTTCAGCAGAAACATAGTTGACATGGCCACGAGCGGTGGCAATCGGTTTAGCATAGGGCACCTTTCTGCTGGCTTGCCACGGCCAACAGACTTTCCAACTTGACTGGGGTTGTTCGGGACACCATGGATGTAGTGGCCTGCCTCTCTCCACATTTGAAGCAAGTTATCATATTGGGGCGTGGAGCAGCACTAGCAGAGGCCTCCATAAGTCTTAGGCGGAACATATCGCTGGTTGGGGCGAGGCGCCTCAAAAGATGGCCTCGGGGTGAACCTGGGTGGTAGAGCAAGATTTGGAATCCAAACCCGGCGCTTCGGGATCCAGAGCCGATGAAGATCCAGAGTCATGGATGTGCTTGCGAGAAGCCTCAAAATCAGTATGCCCGGGCCAAGGCTGATAGCCTTGTTGACTAGCTTTGGAAAAGAGGTACACTCATGCATTTAAGGTCTCGGCGTAGCTCGAGGCTAAGTCCTCTTGCGGAACCTTGCTCGCTTCTTGGCATCGGTAGACACTTCTTCGGGAGCATAACGTGCTAACCTCCCAAATTCACGGGCAGTAGGCATCCACCGTCGAGCCTACCTTGGGTGAAACTGCAAAATTCCTCCCTTTGCGATCCATAAGACCTTCCGGGATATGATGCTCACGGAAGGCGGCACTGAATTCAGCCCAAGTTGTAACTTGTCCAACCGGACGCATAGCCTCATAATTCTCCCACCAGAGACTAGCAGGGCCTTCAAGATGATAAGCGGCAAAAGTAACCTTATCAGCTTCAGCCACGTTAGCAGAACGCAGCTTGTGGTGGATGCTGCGAAGCCAATCATCCGTGTCGAGAGGCTCAACGGAATACTTGAACTTCGGTGGATACAGCTTGACGAAGTCATTGAGTGAAACCACATCATTTGTCGGCTGGCGTGCGGTGTTTTGCTCAATCCGCTCCAGTAGGTGATTGGTCTCACGCTTATTGCGTTCTGCTTCCAGCATAACCTCGGCCAAAGATGGCGGTTGCGGCAGATTCACATTTCTGGCTGCACTAGCTTCTCCCTGCTCCGGAGCAGCAGGAGTGTTATGGTGTTGACCATCCTAGGAGACAGAGCAAAGGTTTAAACCAGGACGGCAGGATTTAACAAGGAAGTGCGGAAGGTAATGGATAGCATGTAATGCAAAGATGTTCATCCGTATGACATGGTAATATAAAGCTATATATATATATACCAGCAGTCATACACACCATTCATAGTTTAGTACAAGCCTGACGGGTACAACTATAGTGAACGGCGTTACATCTCATCTGGAGGCATTCCAACTCCTATACATTATTTTTCTACACTTCCGAACGATACACACTAAGTCATATTCCACAAGTCACGCAGACGGCGGAAATACAACTATTACAATACTAGGGATACCACCGCCGACTCGCATAGCTCCGTAGTAGTCCTCATAGAAGTCACCTCCCAATCACGGAAGTGGAACATGATCATCCGGAAACAGACAATCCTGTGGAGCTTGTGGACCATAGGGACTCGGATGTGGTCGTGGTCCAACAAACGGTGGCAGACGAGGCCCACAAGGAGGAGTGATGCCTCCAACCTCACGCCACTCCATAAAGTCTGGCAGACTCTCCCGCACAGGGTACAAGTCTCTCATGTCCATATATCCGGCTTGCACGGCAGTGCAAACCTAGTCGAGTAGCCCAGTGGTCGAACGGGCATTAAACAGCTCCATACACAAGGCCCGGTTCTCACGGTCCTTGTCCTCCAAAGAACTCAGAGTAGTGCGGAGGAGTGAGTCCTCATGGGATGCATCGCTGTACAAACCCTGAAGGTAGCCATGCGCCCCAGGAAGGGATGCTGGCATATAGCGGAAATCAGTGTTGCTTAGCAAAGCAGTTCTGGCTCGAATAATAGTCATCATGGAATAGGCTGCATCTTGCACAGACATTCCAATAGTGATTCCGAGCCCATAAGAACAGTGAAGTGGCTCAGTAGCTCCGGGGTAAGATGGATAAATCCGGACCGTGCATAGGTATTGGCTTTGATTGAAATCCCTGAACTGCTCCTCGACGGTATATTCAGGATACCATCGATAACCAGCCTCAATCATCACCCTAACCAACATGGCCGTGTGACCGCACACACCAATGCAACGGGTCAGGCGAACCACTTGGTTCTGGGGGGTGGCCATCTGAAAGCACAGCCATAATGCAAAGGCATTAGAATTCCTAGGGAAAATCGGGCAGCATAACATTCAGAAGGCTCAAATCAGATTTGAGACATTCAAAATCAGATTTGCAAAACCACTCAACAACATCATATCAAGGTTCTGGTTCAAATGATAGCATACTAAAATTTAGTAGCACTGAACTGAGGATGTAACCAACAATCCTATAAGGTACTACGGATTAGTAACACGTGAACCTGATAGAGAAAAGAGAGCCTAGTCCTAAACCCACGTCGAATGAGAAGAGGGTGACTCAGATCAGAGGGCATAAGGTAAAGGAGTAAAAAGAGCCTTACGTTCCTCCCACAATCAATTCCCCTACATATAACTAAAGCATTTCTAGACTCAACTTCACCAGTTTGGCTTAGCGGACCTACAGTGCAGCCCCCGCTCTGATGCCAACGCTGTCGGACCCCGATTCCAAGTCACATCGACCTAGCCGGTAACACCTCATATCACTTTGTGGCCTCACGCACGGTATTCCCACGGGTGTCGCCTTACCATGGCCCGGGACCGTTTGCGTCTTTTGGCTCACGTATATGATAGTGTCGCTAGCATCCACATGACGAAGAACCCGTGCCGACATGGCTAGTCGTGAACCCAAAGCGGCGCTAACCTATGGGGACAGGCATACATGAATCACATCGAGCATGTCGGTCATCAACGATATATTCGGGCTGTAGCATCGGGCTAACAGGACTCCGGTATTCCGGGCTGCAAGAGCTAGGCGGGACTCCGAATACCACCGCGTGACATTTCCCGAAGAACAGACATAGGAACGAAGTGAATCACATGCCGCCAGTCAAGTGTCCAAGCAGTAGTGCTTTGGGCTAGCAGGACTCCGGTGAACCCGGGCAGGCGGACTACTATCGCTCGTGGAACGAGACTTACATTTCCCCATATGAGAGGCTGCCAAGGATAAACAACTAGTTTGTCGGATCCATCCCATACCAAGCATTTCAATCATACACGCAATATGCCTGATATGAGTAAATACAACAAGGCATCACAACAAAACTCTACAACTCAAGTACTTTATTTAAAAGGCTCCGAGGAGCCATACATAACATAGTCATACAGGTAGGGGTCACATGACCCAACACTCAAGTCATACAATCATACAAGCACATGCGGAAGCAAACTAGTCTCGAGTACGTACTCTAGAAAGAAAGAAAGCTTGTTGGAGCCTTTCTATCTACAATGGCCCTTCACAAGTCTTAGATCGCCACCGGTGGCTAGCTTACTCGTCAAGTCAACATCTACATAGAATCCGTCGGAGGGGTAGTATAGTCCTCCTAAAAATATTGATTAAGCAAACATGAGTACAAAAGTACTCAGCAAGTCTTACCACAGAATCCTATCATACATGCACATTCTCAAGAAGGAGGTGGAGTTATTTGGAGCAAGCCAGCTTTGACTCTTGGCTAAGCTATCCTACGTGACACACTTTGTAAAGCAATTGTCGCACACGAGTCCACTACTCACCATCACAATACTCCACCGTGGATCCTCTCTCGTCATCCCCGAGAGGGCCATCCACGATACTCACACTTATCTCGAGGCTTTTAGTAGTATCCATTTACTTGTCTATGAACCGATATAGGTAACCCAGAAGTCCTTCTCCGTGGACACGGCTATTCGAATAGATCATATTAAACCCTGCAGGGTGTACTTCTTCACACACGCTCTCACCACTTACCGCCGTTTACACGACATGTACTCGGCAACCTTCAAGCGAAGCCCAACGTGGGTGTCGGCCACAGCCTACCTAAACACTCAAGTCCCAAATCCAGGTTGATCGCCTATTCGGGTTCCATCCGCAGGAGTCCGCCGAGGTTTCCCATACCCCGAACGATGTGTGTGTACAGGGTTCCCGAGACACCAAACGGGCGAATCGGTACACCGGGCCATCAGGTTTACCGCAACACAACCCACCCTACGGTCAGCGTTATGCGTGCCCCCAAAGATGCTACAAACACCAGAAACTACTTGCAACTCCCGGACTGAGGACAAGAGTGGTTAAGAAGCCGAGAGGGTCCATTGATTTCGGGCCCAATGCGTGGTAGTAACTGTTTCATGGATCACAAACACAGATCTCAGTTCTTAGGATCGGCTTCAATGAAACAACCCACCATGTACTCCTACATGGCCTCTCATCGATACCTTTACCAAAACGTGTTCAACACTTTCACTCTCGAACCAAGACAACCTTTCACTCCAGTTCATCATCCCGATGAGCCAGACGACACAACTCTAAGCATAGCAAGCATAGCATGGTAGGAATCACAAACATGGCTCAATCAACTCCTACACATACTAGTGGGTTTCATCTAGTTATCGTGGCAATGACAGTCATGCAAAGGAAGTGGGTTCAACTACCGCAGCACACAACAGCTTGAATCGCGTTGTCTTAATGCAGTAAACGAGAGCAGAAGCGAGAACATGGGTTTGTATCGGAATGATCAATGAGTTGCTTGCCTGATGGAACTGGGGTAGAGAACTGCCGTTCAGATGGGTAGTCGAGGTTATCTTCGGGGGCAGAACCTATCATGAAAACACACCGAAATAAACATACAAACAATATGCAACAATATGATGCATGCTATGACATGGCAATATGGATGTGTGTTGGCCTAATGCAAGTTGAAGGAACAGGGGATGAACTCATTTGAATCAAGATTCAAATGATAGCTCATTTGAGTTAGTCCTAATGGTGCAATATCTTATTCTGGTTATTCAGCATAGTTAACTTGTTTTAACATGCATGAAACCTGTACCAATGGATAGAGTGTATTTTTCTGATAATTTTTCATATATAAATCTTTGCATTTGGAGTTATAGATTAAAAGTTATAAGCATTTGAAATTTGAATTATATTCTGGAATTTCTATATTAGAATAAATCCAGAAATTCATTTATTGCGGCCAAGATGAGGTCAGCGTGACGTCAGGGTCAACGGGTCATCCAGGTCAAACTGACCAGTGGCACCGCATGTCAGTAATTAGTTTAACTAATTAACTTTAATTAAAAACTAACCGGATTAGTTAACCGAGGGGGTCCACATCGCTGACTCGGAAGCGATCCAACGGGCCCACCAAATAACGGTCGATGGTCAACTCGCGGCGTCTAGCCGCCGAGGCCAAAGGCCTGGCGGAGCAAAGTGCTTTTGCACTTTCTGGGCACCAAATGGAGCGCTGGGAGCATCTACGTGGAGCTGGAAGTGAGCCGCTGAGGTTTGGTGGGGTCGATTGGGTTAGGGGTGGCGGAGTGGGGCGCCCGGCGAAGTCGGGCGGCCGGGGCTCGGGTGATGTCGGGTTTGGTGTTAGAGGGCTCGGCGAGGCGCGGGAAGTGCATTGTTAGGGCCCAGCGCAACTCGGTGAGTGCGATGGGACAGGAGTGGCGTGGCTGCTGGGTGGCCGGAGCTTCGTCGGCGACGAGCTCCGCGGCGGTGCGTTCGGGTGATCGACGTGCGCTCGTTGTGGTGCAAGAGGAAGAGAGCGGAGAGGACGGGGGAGTAGCCAGGCTCACAGTGAACCCGTAGAGAGCCTCGTCGGGGTCGGGGGCGGTCTGATGCGGCGGCGACGGGCGATGGGGATCTCCGCGGCTTCGAGCTCGGTCGAGGTCGGTGTAGAGGCTTGGTGCTTTGTGCGAGCGGGACTCGGCTAGCTTGGGGTAGTGGGGTGCGGCGGAGCTGCTGGACTTGGTGGGGAGGAGCATGGACGGCGGGGAGCACGGCGTCGACGGTGGCGCGTCGGCGATGGCGTCGGCCAGGTTGGGGGAGAGCGAGAGAGAGAAGGCAGGGGGAGAATGGGGTGTCCAGGGGGTCGAGGCGACGACGCGAGGTCATCCAGGCGGCGCGAAGCGGCGAAGGGGTGAAGGTGGCGGCGGCCAGCTGCGTGGCGCTGCGGCCATGCACAGGCTGCTCGTCAAGCGAGCCAAGCAGCCACTGGCGGCTGTTGGCTGGGCCGGCAGGTGGGCCGGGCGTGGGCGACAGGTAAGCATTTCCTTTTTTTTAGTCTTTTCTAATTTTCCTGCAACTTTGTGGGGTTTTTTAAAAATACCAAAACTATTTTAAAAATCACCAAAATGCTCCTAGTCACTTGTTGGAATATTCCCAACATGAAACATTTTGGTTTGGTAATTTTTGAACATTTAAAATATTTTATATAATTTAAAATGCTCATTTCAAAACTTGTGGATTAATCCTAGAACCCTTAGATGACCTAGAAAATGATACACCTTCTTTGACATGGGTTCTGAACCAAAACAAAGAGGATGAACATTTTGAAGGGCATTTCGAGTTCATTGAAATAATTTTAGTAAACCCTAGTTGTTTAAAGGGGGTGTTCTGGTTTCCTGCCTTCCCCATTTCAATTTCAAATGAAATTTAAACATGATGCACACCCTAATGCATGGTCTAACTGGGATGTGACAACCGGGGTGCTATCTCCACCAAGAGGTAGCACTGTTTTATTTGAAGACCGTGTTTTTATTCCGCTAGATACTGGCATCACCCGCTCCAATTCAAATGGCTGATAAACAGGAAACATAGTTGAATGTACAGACATTGTATGAGAGACAGATGCAATAGATAGTCTGGAAAAAAGAGGGCATGAAATAGTTGACATGTATATTGTTTAATTAAAACGGATAGCATGACATAATTTCACATATGATGTCTATCTAAACTGGATAGCATAGCATAACATAATTCAAAGATATGATGAATAACTAACCAAGATCGCATGACATAATTCACCTACATGTTATCTAAGTAATCAGGATCGCATCATTTAATTCACATATATGATTTATATGATAAACAGAGGGCATTCGATATGATGTCTGAACTAAGAACATGGTGTTGAATATTGTGTATATGATGTCTAAACTATGCAATGCAAGACACCGTATGCATGATATGAGCAGTATAACCGTGCCAAGTTAGAGCATACACCTCAATAGGGGAATAGGACTGGTCATCTGTCTCTGAATCCATCTCTGAGGAGCTATCGGGACCCAAAAAGAGTTCTGCTTTGACAGGTAGCACTGTCTGCTCTGAAGGCCTTGTTTTCACTCCAGATTTTTCCATCTCTCACCCAAATGGCTGATTCACAGGAAGAGTAGTTTAATGTACAAACATTGTCAACAAATGGAAATGTAATGAAGAAAAGGATGGGCAAGATATCATTCAAATATATGATGCCTGGTTAAACAGGATGGCATTGCACATTTCACACATATTATGGTTGGCTAAAAGACATGAGACTACATAATTCCCATATATGATATAGAAACTAAACAGGTGGCATTACATAACATGTCTAAACTAAGCAGATGACATATATGATGTCAAAAGTAGTCACTACAAGGCAACATATGCATGATATGACTAACATCATCATGCCAAGGTAGAGAAGACACCTTGGGGGGTAAATAGGAGTGGTCGTGGCGTGCAGATCCGCCTCGAGCAGATATCTTCCTCTGGATTACAATCTGGAGAGGGGTGGGAGGGTTTGCCATTGAACCCACCATGGAGCGATGTATGCATAACATTGTATTGCCGCAAGAAAACTCTTCTCTTTTTCTCTACATGTTCAGCATGACTGTACAATATCGACAAGCATACGAAAAAATATGGTGAGATTATGTAAGGAGAGCATGCAGAAATTTAGAGTGATGGTAACAACCAGTGGATGGATCCAAAATAATGATAGCAGGCTGATGATTGTTTTAAATTAATAAAAAGACAGATGATGATTGCTTTACTATTTGTTTCCCACCCAAGATGAACAACATAGGCATACCCTAGGTGAACCAGATATTAGACAGACATACTATTCATTGCTGGCTCGATATGTGCCCCACAACTAATTTAGAACTCAAGTTTGAACATTAATTTGGACCTGAGTTGGGAATCCAAGAGCTGAACAGGACGATAAAGTAGCAGGTAAGTTTAAGCAATGCATAACATAAGCAGAAACAAAAGAGTGCGACCTATCTTGTGGACCCGTGTACTCCTGAGGTTCATCTGCTGAGTCGATGATGGTGATGCCGTTGGGGTGGGTGCCGGCGGCAGGGAAGGAGATCTGAGGCGGCGAAAGACGCTCAGGAGTCGTGATGTCTGGTTTGGTGGATGCTTCTGTCGATGGAGCAGCTCAGGTGAGGTGGATGACGTCGCGGCAGGAGCACGACAAACCACACAAAGCTCCCTTCGACACGCACTCAGAATCAAGTAATTCTGTAAGGGCTCATTTGGCTTGCATGATTCTTAAAACACAGGGATAGGAAAAACACCGGAATAGGATAGGAAAATGCACAAGGTAAACAGAGCATTTGTAAACACAGGATTTTTGTCAACTTGGGTGTTTGGTTTACAGGAATTGGAAGAGCAGAGGAATGCAAAGAAACATGGCTAAAATAAATAGAAACCATATGAAAGTGTGTACAGTTAGAATGTTATTCTGGCACTAATGCACTTGTTCTTGTTTTCATGCATAGGATTTTGAAAAGTAGGTTCAGGTGGATGTTTTGCTTCATTCCTTCCAACAAAATGCATGAATAATTGAATAGTAGAGTGCCATTGGAAAATTCCCTATTGCTATGTTTTTCCGTTGAACCAAAATAGCCCTAATGGATCGACGTGAATGTATAGTAATAAGTGATGCAACAAGTGTACAACCTCTTTGTCGTAGCCGTGTCGACCTCAAAGATCACCGGGTTGGTCGCTGAAGCGATTGAGGCAGGTGGCTGTCGGAGGTATGGAGGAAGATCCGAGGAATCAGAGATGGCGCCGAGGCACTGCCTGTTGTGATGGATCGCTCGTCGTTGGAGCAGCTCCGTGAGCCAGAAACGTCAAGGTCAAGCGGCACAAGACCAACATCGTCAATCTCAAGTGGGATTCTAATAGCATCTCCAATAGATGATGTAAAATGGATGTAAAATTAACATCACCAAAAACCACCTGACTAAGACAGATGAGGTAAAAACTGTCGACTCTGAACTTAACTGTCGAAACTGAAAAGTACTGTGGAATCTGAATGTTACTGTCGAAACTGAACGCAATGGTAGCAGAGAGGCACTTGACATGTAGTTTAGGGAGGGACTGCAGTTCATCTTCAACCTGCACCCCACTGAGCCGCCAGCCACCACCGGCCGAACTGCTGCCCCAGGCTGACCTCGCCGCCTCAAACAACTTCGCCACCGCCGCCCCGGCCAGCCCTCTAGGTCCCCCGCCCCTGCCCCCCACCCTGAACCCTAAGATAGATAGTGGGGTACCTCTCCGGCAAGCCCCCGTCCCCGCTGCAGGTGGTTCTTCCTTAACTCCGGAGAGCCCCCCACCCCCGGAAAATCGACTGACCCAAAAGTCGATTCAGTCGACTGAAGTGTGGCTTAATCGGAGCAGAGCAGCAGCACGAGCGAGGGGGAGAGCAGCAGCAGCAGCTGGGCGAGCGAGCAATCGAGCGAGAGCCGGAGCAGCAGTAGCAGCGCGAGCGAGCGAGCGAGAGCCGGAGCAGCAGCAGCAGATCCGGCTGGTATGGACGCCGCCGCCGAAGGGGCCTCGCACTGGGGGAGAGCCGCCGTGGAGATGTCGCCCGCGGCGCCGGCTTCAAGGTAGCTGCTCCATGGGGGTGCGGGATGGAGCACCATCGGCGCCGGGAGGTCGAGTTAAGGATAAGGTGCGATGCGGTGAGTGTACAACCTCTTTGGTGGCGCCGAGTAGGCCTCGGCTTTGTCCGAGGAGTCGGTAAGGATGGTGCGGTTCCGGTGGAGCAGGTTAAGGCGGCGCTGTGGGCATGGAGCAGCCGCGATAGACGAGGTGATCGTCGTAGCAGCTCCTTGGAGGTGGAGGATGGGGCGGCTGAACCGGCTGGACGGCGAGATGGACGACGGATCCTCATCCGGGGAGGTGGGCGAGGGACGTCGAGCTGTTGCGGTGGACGACGTCGTCGGGGAAGAGGCTCCGAATGGGCAGTGGTGACGTGGCGGACGGAGGAGGGTGGGGTTTCGCGGCTGGAGCGGAGAGGTTATGGCGGCCTAGGATTTTGAATGGCGAAAAGGGGGCAATAGGAGGGGGTGAAGCATGACTTAGGGACGCGCTTGTCCAAAATATAGGGTATGTTACAAAAGTACCCCCCACCGATTTGAACTAGCGGCCCTTTCGGCTCAGGGTTAGAAGGGGGATTTCGCGTGTCGAGATTTGGCAGCTGGAGGGAGTTTTCGCGCGCGTTGTAATTTCGGGATAGCAAGGCGCGGGTTGTGAAGGCGCCAGTTTTGGGAGCACGATATCTGAATTTTCGGGATATAACAAGACTCGGGTTGAATTTTAGGGACAAGCCTAACATGTAGTAATATTGTACTTGTATGTACCAAATCAATTCGCACTTGCCTCAACCAAAAAGAAAATGAAAAAAAATAAAACTATTCACACCACACAAAGAGAGAGTCTTGCCCCGTTTTACTATACAAATGCTATTCAAAGCTACTCCCTACTTTCATCTATATAGGGACTAATGCGTTTTTCGATTCTAACTTTGACCAAATATTAGACCAATGATATATGACATGCAACTTACACAAACCACACCGTTAAGTTTGTCTGTGAAAGGTTCTTTCAATGATATAATTTTCCCATTGTGCATGTCATGTACTATTAATCTTGTCAATAGTCAAAGGCGGTCTTAAAAATCTCATTACGCCCTATATAGATGGAAGGAGGGAGTATGAATCCATGTTATGTCCGATTAAATTTTTTCGCTTGTTGTATAATGCATGTAACCTACTCATACCAACATTTTAGTGCATTCCAACTGTCTATACTACCGCTACAATTCGAACTAAATTTGAATTCTTTTCTCTATTTCAATAAGAATCTACAATCATGATTTTTGCCAACTTCAACCATCATTTGTGTATTACCTTAATAACACACCACATGATTACTATAGAGATAGATATGAACTATGTGTACTACATGAACTCGAATTCTATTTTTGAATACACTTGATGTTGATTCCAAATAATAGTACATTTGATGTACTAACTATATATTCATAATCTAAACCATGTTCCATAATGCATAACCGTGTTTATCACACAAAGTATAGTGCCCCGCCGCCTACATTATGACAAGTATTTAGACCTGAGTTGCAAAAGCCACACATTAGCCCAAATTATAATCAATGTTCTACATTATGATATCTTCTTCAAGTATCCGCATCCACCTTTTTATAATGAATTATGATCTTTGTTCATCTTTTACACCTTCACGATCCTCTTCTATTTCTAGCTAGCTAGCGCTAACTTTCTATCGTGCATGACGCCCGCCCCTCACACACCCTTAGCGTCCCTCCATCGCGCATGTTCATTATTTCTCTTTAGGTCGCCCACCGGTGTGTGTGTAGGCCCCGGCTCCTTCTTTCTGCACACACCGGTTGATATACCTCTCTAGCCAAGTGTGCCTACAACAAATACATATATACTTCCCCTCTTCTCTTCTCACCGTCCATGCCCCCATATGTCCAATACGATTCCACGCAGGTGCACACTCCCGCCCCTCTTTTCATTAATCACATGCTCGCACACTCCTCCCCCCTCGACATGGTAGGCCTCTCGCACCACCTCCTAGCTAGCCACACCCTCTCCCCCTGTCTGCCTCTCCGGACCTTATTTGCTTCTAACACATGCAGGCGTGTATATGAACTGATATCCCTACATATAGCCAGGTCGACTATAATTCATTTTCACCAAGCACCGATACACTTACCTCGCTAGTTATGTCTCTCCTTTTCTCGGACACACGACGGTTGATCTTCCTATGTAGTTACGCATGCTTACCACAACCATATATTCTCCCCTCATCATCCTTGAATACCTCCCGACCCGTCTCTCACACGCACGTGCATAGACAGACAGACATCCCCCGCCCTCTCTTATTGATATTGCACTCATACCCTCTGAGGTAGTCCTGGATTAGGGGGTGTCCGGATAGCCGGACTATGACCTTCGGCCGGACTCCTGGACTATGAAGATACAAGATTGAAGACTTCGTCCCGTGTCCGGATGGGACTTTCCTTGGCGTGGAAGGCAAGCTTGGCGATACGGATATGTAGATCTCCTACCATTGTAACCGACTGCGGTAACCCTAACCCTATCCGGTGTCTATATAAACCGGAGGGTTTTAGTCCGTAGGACGAACAACAATCATCCCATAGGCTACCTTCTAGGGTTTAACCTCCTTGATCTCGTGGTAGATCTACTCTTGTACTACCCATATCATCAATATTAATCAAGCAGGAGTAGGGTTTTACCTCCATCGAGAGGGCCCGAACCTGGGTAAAAACATCGTGTCCCTTGTCTCCTGTTACCATCCGCCTAGACGCGCAGTTCGGGACCCCCTACCCGAGATCCGCCGGTTTTGACACCGACATTGGTGCTTTCATTGAGAGTTCCTCTGTGTCGTCATCCTTAGGCCCGATGGCTCCTTCGATCATCAACAACGACCCAGTCCAAGTTGAGACTTTTCTCCCCGGACAGATCTTCGTATTCGGCGGCTTTGCAATGCGGGCCAATTCACTTGGCCATCTGGAACAGATCGAAAGCTACTGAAAGTGCAACTATCCCTAGGTGGTTTTGGTAATTCATAAAAACATATAGCTCATTGAGCTAATGCTATTCCAAGACTATTATTTCAGGAAAGCTCAATGAATGGCATGGCATGGATGATGAAAGTGGATCCCTCAAAATACTAAGGACAAAGGGTTGGCTCAAGCTCAAAAGCTCAAGACTCTTCATTTTACATTTTAGTGATCCAAGATCACATTGAGTATAGGAAAAGCCAATACTATCAAGAAGGGATGAGGTGTTGCTTAATGAGCCTTTTGCTTCATGTGCTTAGTGATATGCTCCAAAACCCTCAACTACTTTCCCACATCCACAAATGACCTAAACCTAAAGCCAAAATCGGTCACACCGATTCTGTCTATCCGGAGCCACCGATTCCAAAAGTCCTAGCCACGGCCACAAACCCTAAGCAAATCGGTCTTACCGATAGGGATCTCGGTCTCACCGAGATGGGGTTGCAATCTCTCTGTTTCCCTTCGTAACGTTTCGGTCTAACCGAAGTGAGCGATCGGTCCCTGATTGCAATGTAAACTCTCTGTTTCCTTTTTGTGACATTTCGGTCTCACCGAAAAGAGCAAATCGGTCCCACCAGTTTACCTGACCAACTCTCTGGTTAGCTAATTACCAAAATCGGTCTCACCGAGTTTGTGTAATCGGTCTCACCGAGATTACGTTATGCCCTAACCCTAACCATATCGGTCTCACCGAGATGCATGTCAGTCCCATCGTAAATCACTAACAGTCACTAGGTTTACTAAATCGGTCTGACCAAGTTTAACTATTCGGTCCAACTGAGTTTGGTAGATTGTGTGTGACGGTTGGATTTTGTGTGGAGGCTATATATACCCCTCCACCTCCTCTTCATTCATGGAGAGAGCCATCAGACTGAACCTACACTTCCAACTTACCATTTCTGAGAGAGAACCACCTACTCATGTGTTGAGGCCAAGATATTCCATTCCTACCATATGAATCTTGATCTCTAGCCTTCCCCAAGTTGCTTTCCACTCAAATCATCTTTCCACCAGATCCAAATCCTATGAGAGAGAGTTGAGTGTTGGGGAGACTATCATTTGAAGCACAAGAGCAAGGAGTTCATCATCAACACACCATTTGTTACTTCTTGGAGAGTGGTGTCTCCTAGATTGGCTAGGTGTCACTTGGGAGCCTCCGACAAGATTGTGGAGTTGAACCAAGGAGTTTGTAAGGGCAAGGAGATCGCCTACTTCGTGAAGATCTACCGCTAGTGAGGCAAGTCCTTCGTGGGCGACGGCCGTGGTGGGATAGACAAGGTTGCTACTTCGTGGACCCTTCGTGGGTGGAGCCCTCCGTGGACTCGCGCAACCGTTACCCTTCGTGGGTTGAAGTCTCCATCAACGTGAAGGTACGATAGCACCACCTATCGGAACCACGCCAAAAACATTCGTGTCACCAATTGCGTTTGATTTCTCTAAACCCTTCCCCTTACTTTCTTGCAAGTTGCATGCTTTAATTTCCGCTGGCAATATACTCTTTGCATGCTTGCTTGAATTGTGTGATGATTGCTTGACTTGTCCTAAAATAGCTAAAATCTGCCAAACTATAAAATTGGGAAAAGGTTAAGTTTTTATTGGTCAAGTAGTCTAATCACCCCCCTCTAGACATACTTCAAGGTCCTACAAGTGGTAACAGAGCCTTGGTCTCCATTTGCTTTGATTTCCATAGCTTTTGGTGGTCATAGCCTTGGTTTCACAACCTAGGAGAGTATGGCGTCTAGCGAGGGAAATTATCACCGTAGAGGTCCTTTCTTTGATGGTACTAATTTTGCTAGTTGGAGGCATAAGATGAAAATGCATATTCTTGGACATAACCCCGCCGTTTGGGCAATTATTTGTATTCGCTTGCAAGGTGAATTCTTTGATGGGAGAGAACCGAACCGTGAAGCTAATGCGGAAGAATTGAAGATGCTACAATACAACGCTCAAGCATGTGACATCATCTTCAACGGATTGTGCTCCGAAGAATTCAACAAAATCAGCCGTCTTGAGAATGCAAAGGAAATTTGGGATACTTTGATTGATATGCACGAAGGTACCGAATCCGTCAAGGAATCCAAGTTGGATGTGCTCCAAAGTCAGCTTTACAAGTTCAAAATGAAGGATGGTGCAGGTGTCGCTGAAATGCACTCTAGGCTTGCTCTTATCACAAATGAGATTGCCGGCTTAGGGAGTGAAGAGATGGCCGACAAATTCATCATCAAGAAGATCCTAAGAGCATTGGATGGAAAGTATGATACCGCGTGCACATTGATCCAAATGATGCCAAACTACAAAGATCTCAAGCCAACGGAAGTCATTGGAAGGATTGTTGCTCATGAGATGTCACTCAAGGATAAGGAGGAACTTCACAACAAGTCAAGTGGTGCTTACAAAGCCTCAAGTGAAGCCCCCACATCATCAAGTGAGAAACCAACCTTCAATGAAGAATTGAGCTTAATGGTGAAGAACTTCAACAAGTTCTACAAAAGTAGAAGCAAAGAAAGAAGCTCCAAGTCAAGGTCTTACAATGACAAAAGATCTTCTAGTCGAGAGCGCAATTGATACAATTGTGGGAGACCCGGACACTACTCCAATGAGTGTACGGCACCCTACAAAGAAGAGAAGATTCTCCAAAAAGAAGAAGCAAAAGAGAAGAATCGCCACCGAGAGAGAGGAGGAGTAGAGATGATCGTTATGAACAAAGACTGAGGGAGTCCTGGACTAGGGGGTGTCCGGATAGCCGAACTATCATCGCGGCCGGACTCCAAGACTATGAAGATACAAGATTTAAGACTTCGTCCCGTGTCCGGATGGGACTTTCCTTGGCGTGGAAGGCAAGCTTGGCGATACGGATATGTAGATCTCCTACCATTGTAGCCGACTCTGTGTAACCCTAACCTGTCCGGTGTCTATATAAATCAGAGGGTTTTAGTCCGTAGGACGAACAACAATCATACCATAGGCTAGCTTCTAGGGTTTAGCCTCCTTGATCTCGTGGTAGATCTACTCTTGTACTACCCATATCATCAATATTAATCAAGCAGGAGTAGGGTATTACCTCCATCGAGAGGGCCCGAACCTGGGTAAAAACATCGTGTCCCTTGTCTCCTGTTACCATCCGCCTAGACGCATAGTTCGGGACCCCCTACCTGAGATCCACCGGTTTTGACACCGACATTGGTGCTTTCATTGAGAGTTCCTCTGTGCCGTCACCTATAGGCCCGATGGCTCCTTCGATCATCAACAACAACGCGGTCCAGGGTGGGACTTTTCTCCCGGACAGATCTTCGTGATTCGGCGGATTTGCACCGGGCAATTCGCAGCCATCTGGAGCAGATCGAAAGCTACACCCCTGGCCATCAGGTTAGATTTGGAAGTTTGAACTATACGGCCGATGTCCGCGGAGACTTGATCTTCAACGGATTCGAGCCACAGCCGAGCGTGTCGCACTGTCTCGAACAATAGAGGACAGAAGGGCTTTCCTACACAAGTGCGGACGGTGAACATGATATACGCAACCCATATACCCAAAAGGGAGCGGAAGCATGCGCTAAGGGACGTATATGCGATGGAGCCAGTCGCCCCGAAGTTCAACCCATGGTCTTCCTGCGCGATCACCTTCGATCAAAGGGAGCACCCCACTAGCATCCGTCACGGCGGTTTCGCCGCATTGGTTCTTGACCCAATTATTGACGGATTTCGCCTCACCAGAGTCCTGATGGACGGCGGTAGCATCCTGAACCTGCTATATCGTGATACGGTCGCCAAAATGGGCATAGACCCTCAAGGATTAAACCTACAAAGACGACCTTTAAAGGCGTCATACCGGTGTAGAGGCCAATTGTATGCGGGCTCGGTTACACTCGAAGTGGTCTTGGATCCCGGATAACTTCCGGCGAAGAGTTAATCTTCGACATAGTCCCGTTCCGCAGCGGCTATCATGCACTGCTCGGACGAACCGCATTTGCAAAGTTCAATGTGATGCCGCACTACGCATACCTTAAGCTCAAGATGCCAGGCCCTCGAGGAGTAATCACGGTCAATGGAAACACCGAACGCTCTCTCCGAACGAAGGAGCACACGGCGGTCCTCGCGGCGGAGGTGCAAAGCAGCCTCTCACAGCAATTCTCGAGTCCGGCCATTAAACGCCCGGACAACATCCGCTGCGCCCGGAGTAACCTACAACAAGACCGCTGGCACGATCCAAGCATCGCCAGAGTAATCCGGCCCCTACCCCATCCTCGCGAAATTGCAAAGCCGATTACTACGCCGTACATAACTACGCTCTGGAGATACCATGGGCATAAGGGAGGGCACGACCACCGCACGCCCAGAATGCGGATCAACCGCACTGTGGGCTCCGATTGTGTCATTCTTTTCTTTTTTCTTTTCTTCTTTTTCTTACTTTCAGACTCCGTTTTCCGAAACCCTGTCTGCACTAGAATCGCCGAACTCACGATGCAACAGCCAGTGGAAGCGTAAAGCTACGCCGAAAGTGTTCAAGTGGTCTCTATTACGAGCATTATACCTGTTTTACATACCATCCTCGCAGCTTACCCTCGGAGGGGACATGTTAAATAGTCCCATCCCTTGCTTATCGCACAATGTGTATCGTTCTGCTTTTATTTGCAGTTTCTTTTTGAATAAACAATACATAGCTTTTGCCTATTATTGCACTCATTTCTTTATCTATATATATGTTCATTTCACGACATGTTGCACCCGTACACTTTGGTACGGCCAATACACCAGGGGCTTATGTACCCCACAATTATGGTGTGATAAGTCCGAACACTTTCACAAGTGCGGCACCCCGAACTTATAGCATTATATGCATCGGCTCGAATCATGTCTTGGGTCAATAGTTGGGTTTGCCCGGCTCCTATGTTTTGGTACCTTACGTTCCGTTATATCGGCTAAGGTAGCACTAGGAGAACCACCGCGATTGTGCCCGGTTGAGCTGGGTTGAGCACCTCAGTGGAGAAAGCTAAAACTGACCGTCATGATAGGGCGAGAGCCGGTCGCTGTTCGAGAGGTTTTTTCGGGTCCCTAAAGACTTATGCCGCTTAGAGCGAGGAACCGGACTTGTCCGGCCAAGGCGTGGATAGCGCCCCGAACTCGGTCTTCCGAATACTAGAGGCTTCGCCGAAATTTAAAATTATAGAATTCTATGGCTAAGTGAGAGTGTTCAAGCAATATAAGTCCGGTTACCTTGTTCGTTGCGTTGGGCATCTCCCTCGATGGACCCAAGTATGGGAACAAGAGCGCTCAAGTTTATCCCGAACACCCCATCACTCGTGGCATGGGGGCTGAAGCCAACGACTTGCCATCTCTCAAATTTGATAAACGGCCGCACAGAAGGTAATATTTTAAATTAACAAGAGTTGTTTAGCTCATACGAAAAAGTTTTCAGCGTCTGAGGATAACAAATGCGAGTCTATTCAAAAATTACATCTTTGGAGCACTCATCCGCTATACGGCGGGCACCCTTCAGGAGGCCCTCATAGTACATTTCGGGCGTGCGATGCTCATTGCCCTTTGGTGGCCCGTCCGTCACAAGCTTCTCCGCGTCCAGCTTGCCCCAGTGCACTTTAGCACGGGCAAGGGCCCGACGGGCACCTTCAATGCAGACGGAGCGCTTGATGACTTCAATCCATGGACAGGCGTCCACCAGCCACCGCACTAGCCCAAAGTAGCTCCCAGGCATGGCTTCCAATGGCCACAGCCGAACTATGAGGCCCCTCATGGCCTGTTCGGCGACCTTGTGGAGCTCTACCAGCTGCTTCAGCTGGTCGCTTAGGGGCACCGGATGTCCGGCCTCAGCATACTGAGACCAGGACACCTTCTCCTTCGAGCTCCCCTCCTTGGCGCGGTAGAATGCGGCAGCATCAGACACACTACAGGACAGATCTGCGAATGCTCCTGGAGAGCTCCGAATCCGGGTAAGTAACAGGTAATTCACTTTCACTTGCTTGCTTTGCATAAAGAATGCCTTACCCGCCGCTATCTTCTTTAATGATTCAATTTCCTGGAGGGCTTTTTGGGCCTCGTCCTTAGCAGCTTTGGCACTCTCAAGAGCCGAGGCAAGCTCGGACTCTCGGGTCTTCGAGGCACGCTCCAAACCCTCGTGTTTTTTCACGAGAGCCTGGAGCTCTTGCCACAGCTCCGCCAGCTGCGCCTCCCCCTTCTCTCGCTCGGTGCTCCGCGGCCGCCTTGCTTTCGGCCACGGACACCGCTTCCTTCAGGGTCGCCACCTCGTTCGTGGCCCCTGCAGTACCCATGTTATTCCTGTTATTTTTCGCAACCAAAACCTTTCTATAAGGTATTTCTTTAATAAGGTATTACTTACCTTCCTTGTCCTCGAGCTGCTTCTTGGCAAGGCCGAGCTCGTCCTCGCCACCGCTCGAGCCTCTGCTTCAATGCATTGACCTCCGCAGTCAGTGCGGCAGAGGTCAGCAGCGCAGCCTGCATTCCCATATTGACATACTTATGTTAGACTCCTGCGTATATCTTATTAGATCCTTAGTCTGGCTTTTCTCTCCAAACACCGAACTAAGCATCAGGGGCTACTGTCTATGCGGTAATATTTTTACATATTCTAAACTTTCCTCAAAGCCTATTAGAAGGCTGGTACAGGCTTCAGTCAGCCCGCTCTTGGCGGACTGAACTTTCTGGATCACCACACTCATAACAGTGCGGTGCTCCTCCTCGATGGAGGCGCTGTTAAGCGCCTCGATGCTATCCGGTGCCTCCGGTTGGACGGAAGACACCGGCGTCTTACCCTTCCTACGAAGGGACCGCTTGCCGGACTCCGGAACCGCTGAAGGTTCCGGCAGGAGTCCGGACGAGGGTCGGGCTTAGAGCCCCTGGGGGTCTCGCCCCCCACGCGCCTGGAGGCCGGGAGGTTGCCTTGTGGCGCCTCCTCCACCACCTCCTCTTGACCAGGCCCCCCTTGGGGCACCACCTCGGCATCGTCCGCAGCGTGAGGCGATGAGGCGGCCGTAAGTGAAGTACTCTCCATTTCCGACGAACTCAGTGACCCGCTCGACGAAGCGGCGAACTTGCCCTTGGGCGGGCTGCATGATTGTTCGGCATTAGAGAACACTATGCAATAAAAAGCCATGGGTATCCGGACGCTTATGATCTTGCCAGGGGCTTGGCCCTTGTTGGCCAATCCTCCTCGTCGTTGTCGACGTTGGTGGAGAAGTCCGGAGGAAGGGTTCTTCCCTTCTTGGACCCTCCGGCCTCCCCAGTTGGGGCGGGCTTCCTTTTCCTCTCCTCCCCCGCTGGGGGAGAGGCTTCTTCTTCCTCCTCCTCGTTCTCAGGAGAAGATTCTGCTTCAGAATCTGACAACACCAGGCGTCGGGAGCTCCTTCGAGTTCCCGTTGCCTCCTTCTTGGCCTTCTTCTCCGGCACCACATGAGGTACCGGAGCCAGCAGCCCCATCAATCGGGCGTCCGCTGGGTCTTCTGGCAAAGGAGCCGGACAGTTAACCTGTCCGGACGTCTTCAGCCAGTCCTGTTAAAGGTTAGGGAGTTTTAGATCCCGCATAGAATCAAACTATGAAAAAAGAGTCCCATAAAGGGTAAAATAACTCACCTCGCTGGCTTGACGCTGCGAGCTGAATCCGCGATCTTCGTAGCGGATGTGGGAGCATCGGCGCCCTTGAACAACACCTTCCAGGCATCTTCGTACGTAGTGTCAAAGAGCCTTTTTAGAGTTGAGTGATGTGCCGGATCAAACTCCCACAATTTGAAGGCCCGTTGTTGGCATGGGAGAATCCGGCGGATGAGCATCACCTGGATTATGTTGACAAGCCAGAGATTCTTGTCCACCAGGTTTCAGACGCATGTTTGGAGTCCGGATAGCTCATCCGAATTCCCCCACGTTAGGTCCGTCTCTTTCCATGACGAGAGCCGTGTGGGGAAGCCAGATCTGAATTCGGGGGCCGCCACCCATTTGGGGTCGCGCGGCTCGGTGATGTAGAACCACCCCGATTGCCACCCCTTTATTGTCTCCATGAAGGAGCCCTTGAGCCATAGGACATTGGCCATCTTGCCAACCATGGCGCCTCCGCACTCCGCTTGGCGGCTGCCCACTACCTTCGGCCTGACATTGAAGATCTTCAGCCATAAGCCGAAGTGGGGCTGGACGCAGAGGAAGGCCTCGCACACGACTATGAACGCCGAGATGTTGAGGATGAAATTCGGGGCCAAGTCGTGGAACTCCAGGCCGTAGTAGAACATGAGCCCCCGTACAAATGGGTGAAGTGGAAAACCTAGTCCGCGGAGGAAGTGGGGGAGAAACACCACCCTCTCATGGGGCCTGGGGTTGGAATGAGCTGCCCCGCGTCGGGCAGCCGGTGCGCGATGTTGCTGGACAAGTATCCGGCCTCCCGCAGCTTTGTGATGTGCCCCTCCGTGACGGAGGAGGCCATCCACCTGCCTCCCGCTCCGGACATGATTGGAGAAGGTTGAGGTGGGGCGTGCGGACTTGGGCGCTGGAGCTTGAGTGCGCGAAAATGGATGAGCAAAGGAGGAAGAAGGCGTACGTGAAAAGGTGGATCCTTATCCCCTTATATGGACGGACGAAGCTATGCGTCCCCCACCAGCCTGGTAAAACTCGCTTATCTCCCAAGCGCCGTAATCAATGGCGCGGATGGGTTACCCACATCCGTATTGATGAGAATCCCGGAATAAGAGGGCACGATCTATGCTTTGATAAGACGTGCCAAGGAAACCGCCTCGCAAAACGCGCTGAGGTGGAACAGTAAAAAACGATTCATATGAAGGCCTGGCCGTGGTGTGATGTCACGTTGCGGAATACGTCAGCAGATCTGTGCAAAAGTTATTCTCTCTACGGTGGTATGTGGAACTTGTTTTGCAGAGCCGGACACTATCCTTGTGTTCAAAACCTTCTATGAAGTATTCAGAGGAGGAACCCGCCTTGCAATGCCGAAGACAATGTCTTGGCGCCCGGACTAAATGCGTCATTGAAGCCTGGTTCAGGGGCTACTAAGGGAGTCCTGGACAAGGGGGTTTCCGGATAGCCGAACTATCATCGCGGCCGAACTCCAAGACTTCGTCCCGTGTCCGGATGGGACTTTCCTTGGCGTGGAAGGCAAGCTTCGCGATACGGATATGTAGATCTCCTACCTTTGTAACCGACTCTGTGTAACCCTAACATGTCCGGTGTGTATATAAACCGGAGGGTTTTAGTCCGTAGGACGAACAACAATCATACCATAGGCTAGCTTCTAGGGTTTAGCCTCCTTGATCTCGTGGTAGATATACTCTTGTACTACCCATATCATCAATATTAATCAAGCAGGAGTAGGGTTTTACCTCCATAGAGAGGGCCCGAACCTGGGTAAAAACATCATGTCCCTTGTCTCCTGTTACCATCCGCCTAGACGCATAGTTCGGGACCCCCTACCCGAGATCCGCCGGTTTTAACACCAACAAAGACCCTCACGGAGAAGAAAGGATTCGAAAAGGAAGGACAAGTCATCAAGGAGCTACACAAAACGAAGACATCAAGCTCATGTTGGTGAATGGGTTTCCGGCTCCGACTCCGAACATCACTTCGAGAGAAGCTATCACTCCGACTCTGAATATACTCAAGATGAAGGTGTTGCCGGTCTAGAACTTGTGTCAACCAACTCCTACGACATATTTGATTCACCAAATGAAGGAATTGGAAGATGCTTCATGGCCAAAGGTCCTAAGGTAACACATCCCGAGTATGTTGATTTTAATAGTGATGAAGATGACTTGCTAGGTGATGATGATTTACTTGTTGACAACTCTAGTGATGAATACTATGATGAAACGTCAATTAATCATGCTAATCAAACAAATGACAATGATAAGGAGAAAATTGAGCTTCTAACTAAAGAACTAAACACTCTTAAGTTGGCTCATGAAACTATCTTCAAGATCATCGAGAACTTTTAAGGGCTCATGAGAAGTTACGCTTTGAAAAGCTCAATCTTGAGCAAGAGCATGAGTTCTTAAAGGCAATCAATGATGATCTCCGCAAGAAAAGTTCTTCTTACATTGCCAAGCGTTTACTCTTATCTACTTACATGCCTCAAGTCAAGTCTAGTAACAAGCACAAGAAAGATACTTCCTCTAGTAGTAACAATAATAATGTCAAATCCAATGTTGTTGCTTCTAGTAGTTCTCTTGATTCCACTAGTGATTCTCTTAGCCAAGTTACACTTGAGCAAGAAAATAGTTTATTGAAGGGAATTATAGAGAAAGGTGTTTACAAGAGCCTTGCCGGGAGTAAGCAATTCGAGGAAATCGTATGCAAGCAAGGAAGGCACCGGAAGAATCAAGGTGTTGGTTTTGAACGAAAGTTCAACGCCAATGGAGTTGAGTGGGAAGAAGATCAATACCCCAAGACAAAGTTTGTTCCTCAACAAGAGAAGTATGATCCTACTTCCTTCAAGGGACACAAGCTCAAGATGATCTTCCACCACAAGACCACAAGAACAAAGGCAAGGACAAGCTTCAAGAAGAAATTGATGCATTTGAAGAAGCACCTAAAGCTTTGTTCGAGTGGGTCCCCAAGACTACGTCAAGTTCTACTTCATCAAGTACAACTAAAACTCCAAGGATTCCCATCAAGATGATGTGGATCCCGAAGAAGAAGAACTAGAGAGTTCTTGAGGGTGACTCCGCCAACATTCTTCACTCATATCATTTTGGCAAGAACAAGTGCAATCAACTTTCACATCTTGCACTAGTTTAAGGAGTCACAAACCCTCATGTTGGTAAGGCAAGGGACAAGGTAACCAAATGTTTTCATGGACATCATCTTGTGTGTGCATCACTCTATGTCTATGGATATTCTTGTTTGTTCCTTGTGGGACTAACCCATGTAGGCAAGTTGAAAGTGCAACTCACTCCAAAGGATTGCTCCAAATGATCTACATCAACATTGAGCATCTACATCTTCAACACCCACATGAAGTCATCATCGACAAAACCCAAGGTTAGTTCATCCCTCTAAGGGGGGATCTCACATCTAGTGGGAGCTTAGCTCTAAGAATTGAGTCAAAGCAACTCTAATGGTGTGAACACATTAATGCATTATGTAAAAGTGGTAACCCCACTTGAGCTTAAACGATGAGTATGACCTATGATCAAATGTTCTCATTTGACTCCTAAGTCAATATACTCATATATAGATGACCTAGTCATCGCCAATTGTTTGATAGATGCTAGAATTGGTTGTGCATGCTTTGCCACATATTTCAATTGCCATCTTATTGTGTGAGCATGTTGGTGCATATTTTACTCATTCAAGGACATCCACTTGTTGTTTTGCTTGTTTGGTTTCTTTTCTTTGTGCCAAGTGGATGGACAAGAATGCCTAAGAACCTTATTTAGCTATCTATGCTTTTCGTCTCAAACTCTATTCATGCTACATCACAAAATTTGATCAAGTCAGATTCGAACCACTGTGTGAGGAGCACTCGGAGTCCCCGATTCGTCATAGACTTAAACTTCCAAAACCTCTTAGTGATTCTCGGTCTGACCGATCCTACCATTTTGGTCCTATCGAGATCATCAAGTTGATCTGAGTTTTCAATCTCGGTGCAACCGATTTGAACTTTTCGGTCTCGCCGAGTTGCTGTAACTGTCAACAGTTATGCATCTCGGTGCCACCGAGTCGTTCCACTCGGTCACATCGACAGGGTCGGGCTATATATAGTAACGGGCAAAATTTTGGAAATTTCTCTGAAACCCTTCGCCCGCGCATCAGCTCACTCTGCCATCGTGGTCTCCAGATCGTCTCCTCGTCGCCAAGAGCCTCCTCACAGCTGGTCTTCGTCACACCAACGGATTTCGTCCCCTCCGTTGACGCCGTAGCAAGTCCACCGCCAAGTTAGGGTATGGACTTGATCTTTGTGCTATCCACGTCTGATTCCTAGCACATTGTTTTCATATTGAATCTTGCCACGATTGCAACTAGTCTATCCAGCCAAAGTAGTTCATAGATTAGATGTGATTCAGATTTTTAGGTTTAGGTTTCCGCCGAAACCATCTCGGACCCACGAGTTGAAAAACTCGGTCTCACCGATTTGGCTTATGCCATTGCACTAGTGACTCTCGGTCTGACCGAGAATTACTAATCGGTGCAACCGATTTGAGGATTCAGTGAAACCCTAGCAGTCTCGGTACCACCGAACTAGAACTCGGTCCAACCGAGATCATCAGTTTAGGTTCCAAAAACTGCTTCGGTATCACCGAGTTTGAAAATCGGTGGATCCGAAATGCTTTCTGTGGAAAACTAAAACTGAACTTTTGAGTCATTCTTTTGCAAAAACCTCTGCATTTTGTGATGCTCATCTTTTCTATCTCATCTATAAACTCTTCACAGGTCAGCAGTCAGCTTTTGCAGTATGTCTGATCAAAGTGATGGCCGAGCAGGTCGAGGAAGAGCAGATAGACTTGAGTGAGGGCACTAGTCCCTCAACTTCAGATGAAGGGAGCAGAAGTACTCCTAGCAACTTGCCTAAGCCTGCTACTAGGCAAAGGAGGAAAATAAATTCAGATTCAGAGGATGAAGATTACAGGGCTGAGGAAGATGAGGCTACTTCCAAGAAAGAGGTGCTCAAGAAGGAAAGGGTCATGAAGATCAAAAGGACTCGGGATTGAGGAAATGGAGGTCGGAAGATCCATATGCTTCAAGGAGAAGAACTGTTGTTGATTACAGGTTCCATACAAAGGAACAGCAGGACTTCTATGAGACAATCTTGTTGGACAAGAAGCCCATTGTCTGTGACATGAGATGGGTCGACTGGAACTTCATCAAGGAGAATGAAGAGCACTATCCTGGAGTGCAGGACAGCTTTGTGAGCTGTGGAGTTGCAGATTTTGTTGGGCAGAAGCTCACAAATTGGAATGATGAGCTTATCATGCAATTCTACTCCACAAAGACACTTCTACCCAGATGGGAGAATTGTTTGGATGTCTGAAGGTACAAGGTACCAGTCAACTGTTGAGGAGTGGGCAAAGCTGATAAATGCCCCAGAAGAGAATGAGGATGACCTAGACATCTATGCAAAGAAGAAAAAGGATCACAATTCAATGGCTCACATGTACAAGGAAATTCCAAACAAGGCATTAGCAACTCACAAGTTTGGATCAGTTCACTATCTGTCATCGGGGTTGCCAACCATAAATTGGATTACGAGGCACACCTTGTTGCCCAAGTCAGGTGACCATAACATGATCAGAGGGCATGCCATCAACATGTTGCATGTGTTTGATGTGCCACAGAAGTTTAAAGTCATGAGCCTGATCATTGAAACTATTAAGAGGACTGCAGCAGATCAGAAGAGGAGTTGTGGATATGCACCTCAGATTCAAGAACTGATAAACTCAAAGATGGGCACAGGAAAATATCAGTTGGATAAGGAACACTTTCCACTTTATCCAGACTTTGAGGACAATGAGGTCGTCATGAATGAAGATGATCCATCGTCAATTCAAGCACAGGAGAAGAAGGAGAAGGCAAAGAGGGAGAAGGCTGCCAAGATGCCAACTCAAGAGGAGGCATCTGAGTATTTCTTGAAGAACAAGCAGGAGCAGCTTGGTTACTTGATAGCATCAACCTTGAGGATTGAGAAGGGATTGGCCACCCTAACTCAAAACCAGGAGAGCCTGGAGAGAATCATAGAACATAAGTTCTATAACTTAGATGTGAATGTAACTGAGATTCAGACTGCAGTGGAGGAGCTACAAGAGGACATGCATGAGAGGAAGGGCAAGACTACAACCAATGTGTTTGCCAGAATGCCTAGAGCCCAGAGGTCATCAGTTGTGCCAGTTTCTGACACAAGAGCAACTTCATCTGCACCAGCTACAGCCTCAGTGCCACCAGCTCCAGCACCTTCATCAGCTCCAGCTCCATCAACATCAACTAAAGTCTTCGTCCAAGGAGCCATCTCTACACCACCACCTGAAGATCAAGCCTGAGAGTCGATCTAGCACTATGCATTTTCTATGAACTTTTTGGTAACTTGTTGCCAAAGGGGGAGAAAATGTATAGATCATAGGCTTCGAGAGAGAGAGTGTTGCTTTTGTTCTCTCATGCTTTATTTGGTGGTTTTTCAACCTTGTTTGCTTTTGGTTGAGATACTATGTTTGTGAGACATTGATGATCATGTGTTTGATCATAAGCTACACTTATGCATGCTTGATATTATCCTATCTATCTTATGTGATCACTCACTTTGCTTGGTGATGAGTGCATGTATTCATTGTTTATTATTTTGAGCGCTCCACCAAGATGTATGTGACATGGAATAGTAACCCATGAGCCTAATTCATTGTGCATTTGCAGTCCAAAGCAAATCTAAAACTATGCACAAATTTAGGGGGAGCTCTTGCTTATCACATACTTCTCAAAGCAACGATGTTATTTAAATTCTATTATCATTTGTCGAAGCTTTGATCTATATGTTGTCATCAATTACCAAAAAGGGGGAGATTGAAAGTGCAACTATCCCTAGGTGGTTTTGGTAATTCATAACAACATATAGCTCATGGAGCTAATGCTATTCCAAGACTATTATTTCAGGAAAGCTCAATGAATGGCATGGCATGGATGATGAAAGTGGATCCATTAAAATACAAAGGACAAAGCATTGGCTCAAGCTCAAAAGCTCAAGACTCTTCATTTTACATTTTAGTGATCCAAGATCACATTGAGTCTATAGGAAAAGCCAATACTATCAAGAAGGGATGAGGTGTTGCTTAATGAGCCTTTTGCTTCATGTGCTTAGTGATATGCTCCAAAACCCTCAAGTACTTTCCCACATCCACAAATGACCTAAACCTAAAGCCAAAATCGGTCACACCGATTCTTTCTATCCGGAGCCACCGATTCCAAAAGTCATAGCCACGGCCACAAACCCTAAGCAAATCGGTCTTACCGATAGGGATCTCGGTCTCACCGAGATGGGGTTGCAATCTCTCTGTTTCCCTTCGTAACGTTTCGGTCTAACCGAAGTGAGCGATCGGTCCCATCGAGATTGCAATGTAAACTCTCTGTTTCCTTTTTGTAACATTTCGGTCTCACCGAAAAGAGCAAATCGGTCCCACCGAGTTTACCTGACCAACTCTATGGTTAGCTAATTACCAAAATCGGTCTCACCGAGTTTGTGTAATCGGTCTCACCGAGATTACGTTATGCCCTAACCCTAACCATATCGGTCTCACCAAGATGCATGTCAGTCCCACCGAAAATCTCTAACGGTCACTAGGTTTACTAACTCGATCTGACCGAGTTTAACTATTCGGTCCCACTGAGTTTGGTAGATTGTGTGTCACGGTTAGATTTTGTGTGGAGGCTATATATACCCCTCCACCTCCTCTTCATTCGTGGAGAGAGCCATCAGACTGAACCTACACTTCCAACTTACCATTTCTGAGAGAGAACCACCTACTCATGTGTTGAGGCCAAGATATTCCATTCCTACCATATGAATCTTGATCTCTAGCCTTCCCCAAGTTGCTTTCCACTCAAATCATCTTTCCACCAGATCCAAATCCTATGAGAGAGAGTTGAGTGTTGGGGAGACTATCATTTGAAGCACAAGAGCAAGGAGTTCATCATCAACACACCATTTGTTACTTCTTGGAGAGTGGTGTCTCCTAGATTGGCTAGGTGTCACTTGGGAGCCTCCGACAAGATTGTGGAGTTGAACCAAGGAGTTTGTAAGGGCAAGGAGATCGCCTACTTCGTGAAGATCTACCGCTAGTGAGGCAAGTCCTTCGTGGGCGACGGCCATGGTGGGATAGACAAGGTTGCTACTTCGTGGACCCTTCGTGGGTGGAGCCCTCCGTGGACTCGCGCAACCGTTACCCTTCGTGGGTTGAAGTCTCCATCAACATGGAGGTACGATAGCACCACCTATCAGAACCACGCCAAAAACATCCGTGTCTGCAATTGCATTTGATTCCTCTAAACACTTCCCCTTACTTTCTTGCAAGTTGCATGCTTTAATTTCCGCTGCCAATATACTCTTTGCATGCTTGCTTGAATTGTGTGATGATTGCTTGACTTGTCCTAAAGTAGCTAAAATCTGCCAAACTATAAAATTGGGAAAAGGTTAAGTTTTTATTGGTCAAGTAGTCTAATCACCCCCCCCCCTCTAGACATACTTCAAGGTCCTACAGCTACGCCCCTGGCCATCAGGTCAGATTTGGGAGTTTGAACTACATGGCCGACGTCCGCGGAGACTTGATCTTCGACGGATTCGAGCCACGCTGGCAAGCGCCGCCTTGTCTCGATGGGCACGATCTAGAGTCTGCCGTGCCCTGCCACAGAGGTCGCTTCGAGTCCGCTCCGACCCTTAGCTCGGAGCTGACTCTCCCGATCGAGGACGAGTGGTTGGACACCGCCTCGGGGGCTACGATCTCTACGGCGATCGAGCCAAACTCCATCCCTGTCCTTTGCGAAGACCGTGACTCCAAGGTGCCGGACTCCTCTCCGGACTTTGAACCCTCCGCGCCCCTGCCAATCGTATCCGATTGGGCGCCGGTCATGGAGTTCACTGCCACGGACATCTTTCAGCACTCGCCCTTTGGCGACATCCTGAATTCACTAAAGTCTCTCTCTTTATCAGGAGAGCCCTGGCCGGACTACGGTCAGGAAGGTTTGAATGCGGACGACGAAGAAATTCAACGCCCACCCACCACCCACTTTGTAGCCACTGTCGATGATTTAACCGACATGCTTGACCTCGATTCCGAAGACATCGACGGTA
Source organism: Aegilops bicornis (assembly GCA_021605145.1). NCBI lineage: Eukaryota > Viridiplantae > Streptophyta > Magnoliopsida > Poales > Poaceae > Aegilops > Aegilops bicornis. The sequence continues at coordinate 652,737,825 of CM038674.1, forward strand.
TGGACGACGATGCTGGAGATGACCAAGAACCAGCGCCTCTGAGGGCCTTTGGAAGGCCACCTCGTCATACGACATATACATGGTGGACATCCCAAAAGATGGGAACGGCGATGGAACAGTGGAGGATGACCCCTCCAAGAAACAGCCCAAGCGCCGGCGTCAGCGGCGCCGCTCTAAATCCCGACACAGCAAAAAACGGTGATTCCGGCACGGGAGATAATAACACCCCGGGCAGTGCCGAAGACAACCTCCTCCAGCAGGATTCAGCACAGGAGGAGAGAGAAGCCAGCCCTCATGATAGAGCGGCAGACAGGGAGGTGGAGGACGATAATTATATGCATCCCTCCGAAGATGAGGCAAGCCTCGACGACGACGAATTTGTCGTGCCTGAGGATCCCGCCGAACAGGAGCGTTTCAAACGCAGGCTTATGGCCACGGCAAGCAGCCTCAAGAAAAAGCAGCAGCAACTTAGAGCTGACCAAGACCTGCTAGCTGACAGGTGGACTGAAGTCCTGGCAGCCGAAGAGTATGAACTCGAACGGCCCTCCAAGAGATACCCCAAACGCAGGCTGCTACCCCAATTAGAGAAAGCAGCACCCAAACCTACATCACCAGCGCATGATGCGGCCGACCGGCCACCCCGTGGTCGCGACAGAGAGGCCTCTAGACCCTCCATTCAAGCCGCACTCCAGCGTCGCTCGTACCAAGGCACAGGGAAACACACCAGACCTGCAAGACATATTGGAGGACAAGGCAAGGCAAACAAGATCGATCTACGGATCGCGTGGGCGCCCCACGACGCGTGATGATAACCATCACGCCGGATATAGCAATTCCGGCCGGGCCGAACACAATAGACAACGCTCATTTGAGCTGCGTCATGATATAGCTCAATATAGAGGCGCCGCACACCCACTATGCTTCATAGACGAAGTAATGGATCATCAAATCCCCGAGGGTTTAAACCCGTAAACATCGAATCATACGATGGCACAACAGATCCTGCGGGTTTGGATCGAAGACTACCTCCTCCATATCCATATGGCGATGATCTACACGCCATCAAATACCTCCCACTCAAGCTCAAAGGACCAGCTCGGCATTGGCTTAACAGCTTGCCAGCAGAATCAATTGGTTGTTGGGAGGACCTGGAAGCCGCATTCCTTGATAACTTCCAGGGCACATACGTGCGACCACCAGACGCCGATGACCTCATCCACATAACTCAGCAGCCAGAAGAATCGGCCAGACAATTCTGGACACGGTTCCTAACCAAGAAAAATCAAATCGTTGACTATCCGGATGCAGAGGCCCTTGCGTCCTTCAAACATAACATCCGTGACAAATGGCTTGCCCGACACCTAGGACAGGAAAAGCCGAAATCCATGGCAGCCCTCACAACGCTCATGACCCGCTTTTGTGCGGGAGAGGACAGCTGGCTAGCTCGTAGCAACAACTTGACCAAAAACCCTGGTAGTTCAGATACCAAGGACAGCAATGGCAGGTCGCATCACAACAAGCACAAGCGTCGCATTAACGGCGATAATTCTGAAGATACGGCAGTCAATGCCGGATTCAGAGGCTCTAAACCCGGTCAGCGGAAAAAGCCGTTCAAAAGAAATATTCAGGGCCCGTCCAATCTGGACCGAATACTCGATCACTCGTGCCAAATACATGGCACCCCAAAAAACCAGCCAACCACACCAACAGGGATTGTTGGGTCTTCAAACAGGCAGGCAAGTTAAATGCCGAACTCAATGACAAGGGGCTGCATAGCGATGACGAGGAGGAGCTCAGGTCGCCGAACAATAGAGGACAGAAGGGCTTCCCCCCACAAGTGCAGACGGTGAACATGATATACGCAACCAACATACCCAAAAGGGAGCGGAAGCGTGCACTAAGGGACGTATATGCGATGGAGCCAGTCGCCCCGAAGTTCAACCCATGGTCCTCCTGCCCGATCACATTTGATCGAAGGGACCAACCCACTAGCATCCTTCATGGCGGATTCACCGCATTGGTTCTTGACCCAATCATCGACGGATTTCACCTCACTAGAGTCCTGATGGACGGCGGTAGCAGCCTGAACCTGCTTTATCAGGATACAGTGCGCAAAATGGGCATAGACACCTCAAGGATTAAACCCACAAAGACGACCTTTAAAGGCGTCATACCAGGTGTAGAGGCCAATTGCACAGGCTCAGTTACACTCGAAGTGGTCTTCGGATCCCCGGATAACTTCCGAAGCAAAGAGTTAATCTTTGACATAGTCCCGTTCCGCAGCGGCTATCACGCACTGCTTGGACGAACCGCATTTGCAAAGTTCAATGCGGTGCCACACTACGCATACCTCAAGCTTAAGATGCCAGGCCCTCGAGGAGTAATCACGGTCAATGGAAACACCGAACGCTCTCTCCGAACGGAGGAGCACACGGCGGCCCTTGCGGCGGAGGTGCAAAGCAGCCTCTCACAGCAATTCTCGAGTCCGGCTATTAAACGTCCGGCCACCGTCAAGCGCGCCCGGAGTAACCTACAACAAGACCGCCTGGCACGATCCGAGCACGCGTAGCAATCCAGCCCCAACCCCAGCCCTCGCGAAATTGCGAAGCCAGTACTACGCGTACATAACTACGCTCTGGAGATACCATGGTCAGAAGGGGAGGGGCCCGACCACGGGACACCCGTAATGCGGCTCAACCGCACTGTGGGCCCCGATTGTGTCATTCTTTTTATTTTCTTCTTTTTTCTTACTTTCAGGACTCCGTTTTCCAGAAGTCCTGTCTGGCACTAGAATCGCCGAACTCACGATGCAACAGCCAGGGAAGCAGAAAGCTACGTCGAATGTCCAAGTGGTCTCTACTACGAGCATTATACCCGTTTTACATACCATCCCGCAGCTTACCCCTGGAGAGGGACATGTTAAATAGTCCCATCCCTTGCTTATCGCACTATTTGTATCGTTCTGCTTCAATTGCAGTACCTTTTTGAATAAACAATACATAGCTTTTGCTTATTATTGTACCCCTTCGTTTATCTATATATATGTTCATTTCATGACATGTTGCACCCGTACACTTTGGTACGGCCAATACACCAGAGGCTTAAGTACCCCAAAAGTATGGTGTGACAAGTCCGAACACTTTCACAAGTGCGGCACCCCGAACTTATAGCATTATATGCATCGGCTCCGAATCATGTCTTGGGTCAATAGTTGGGTTTGCCCGGCTCCCATGTTTTAGTACCTTACGTTCTGTTATATCGGCTAAGGTAGCGCTGGGAGAACCACTGCGATTGTGCCCCGGTTGAGCTGGGTTGAGCACCTCAGTGGAGAAAGCTAAAACTGACCGTCATGATAGGGCGAGAGCCGGTCGCTGTTCGAGAGGGTTTTCGGGTCCCTAAAGACTTATGCCGCTTAGAGCGAGGAGACGGCATTGTCCGGCCAAGGCGTGGATAGCGCCCCGAACTCGGTCTTCCGAATACTAGGGGCTTAGCCGAAATTTAAAATTATAGAATTCTATGGCTAAGTGAGAGTGTTCAAGCACTATAAGTTCGGTTGCCTTGTTCGTTGCGTTAAGCGCCTCCCTCGAAGGACCCAAGAATTGGAACAAGAGCGCTCAAGTTTATCCCGAACACCCCAGCACTCGTGGCATGGGGGCTGAAGCCAACGACTTGCCATCTCTCAAATTTGATAAACGGCCGCATTAAGGTAATATTTTAAATTAACGAGCGTTGCTTAGCGCATATGAACAAGTTTTCAGCGTACAGGATAACAAATGCGAGTCTATTCGAAAATTACATCTTTGGAGCACTCATCCGCTATACGGCGGGCACCCTTCAGGACGCCCTCATAGTACATTTCGGGCTTGCGATGCTCCTTGCCCTTCGGTGGCCCGTCCGTCACAAGCTTCTCCGCATCCAGCTTGCCCCAGTGCACTTTAGCACGGGCAAGGGCCCGACGGGCACCTTCAATGCAGACGGAGCGCTTGATGACTTCAATCCATGGACAGGCGTCCACCAGCCGCTGCACTAGCCCAAAGTAGCTCCCAGGCATAGCTTCCAATGGCCACAGCCGAGCTATGAGGCCCTTCATGGCCTGTTCGGCGACCTTGTGGAGCTCGACCAGGTGCTTCAGCTGGTCGCTTAGGGGCACCGGATGTTCGGTCTCAGCATACTGAGACCAGAACACCTTCTCCGTCGAGCTCCCCTCCTTGGCGCGGTAGAACGCGACAAGATCGCATACACTACGGAGCAGATCTGCGAATGCTCCTGGAGAGCTCCGGAGTCGGGTAAGTAATAGGTAATTTACTTTCACATGCTTGCTTTGCATAAAGAATGCCTTACCCGCCGCTATCTTCTTTAATGATTCAATTTCTTGGAGGGCTTTTTGGGCTTCGGCCTTAGCGGCTTTGGCACTCTCAAGAGCCGAGGCGAGCGCGGACTCTTGAGTCTTCGAGTCACGCTCCAAACTCTCGTGTTTTTCCACGAGAGCCTGGAGCTCCTGCTTCTCCCGCTCGGTGTGCTCCGCGGCCGCTTTGGTTTCGGCCGCGGACACCGCTTCCTTCAGGGTCGCCACCTCGTTCGTGGCCCCTACAATACCCACGTTAATCCTGTCATTTTTGCAACCAAAACCTTTCTATAAGGAATTACTTTAATAAGGTATTACTTACCTTCCTTGTCCTCGAGCTGCTTCTTGGCAAGGCCGAGCTCGTTCTCGGACCGCTCGAGGCTCTGCTTCAATGCATTGACCTCCGCAGTCAGTGCGGCAGAGGTTAGCAGCGCAGCCTGCATTCCCATATTGACATACTTATGTTAGACTCCTGCGTATATCTTTTTAGATCCTTAGTCCGGCTTTTCTTTCCGAACACCGAACTAAGCATCAGGGGCTACTGTCTATGCAGTAATATTTTTACATATTCTAAACTTACCTCAAAACCTGTTAGAAGGCTGGTACAGGCTTCAGTCAGCCCGCTCTTGGCGGACTGAACTTTCTGGATCACCACACTCATAACAGTGCGGTGCTCCAGGTCGATGGAGGCGCCATTAAGCGCCTCCAGCAAGCTATCCGGTGCCTCCGGATGGACGGAGGTCACCGGCATCGTAGTCTTTCCCTTCTTACGAAGGAGCCGCTTGCCGGACTTCGGAACCACTGAAGGTTCCGGTACAGAGTCCGGCACAGGGCCGGAGTTAGAGCCCTCTAGGGTTTCGCCCCCTTTGCGCCCAGAGTCCGGGAGGTCGCCTTGCGGCACCTCCAGGGATACCTCCTCCTGGCTGGGCCCCTTTTGGGACTACACCGTGGTGTCGTCGGCGACACGAGGAGAGGAGGCGGTCGGAAGTGAAGTGCTATTCACATCCGACGAACCCAGGGAGCCGCTCGACGAAACGGCGAGCTCGCCCTTGGGCGGGCTACATGGTCATATTCGGCGTTAGAAGACACTATGCGACAAATAAAAAGTCATGAACTATTCCGGAGTCCGGACACTTACGATCTCGCCAGGGGCTTGGCCCTTGTTGGCCACTTCTCCTCGTCGTTTTCGGCGTTGGTGGAGAAGTCCGGAGGAAGGGTCCTTCCGTTCTTGGACCCTTGGCCTCCCGGTTAGGCGGCCTTCCTTTCTTCTCTCCCCACGGGAGAGGCTTATTTTCCTCCTCCTCGTCCTCGTGAGGAGGATTCCGCCAGAGTCATCGGACGATGAGTCCGACAAGACTGGCGCCGGGAGCTCCTTCGAGTTCCCATGGCCTCCTTCTTGGCCTTCTTCTCCGGCACCACATGAGGTGCCGGAGCCAGCAGCCCCGTTAATCGGGCATCCGCTGGGTTTTCTGGTAAGGGGGCCGGACGGTTAATCTGTCCGGGCGTCTTCAGCCAGTCCATTCAAAGGTTAGGGAGTTTTAGATCCCGCATAGAGTCAAACTATGAAAAAAGAGTCCCATAAAGGGTAAAATAACTTACCTCGCTGGCTTGAAGCTGCGAGCTGAATCCGCGATCTTCGGTAGCGGATGGGGGAGCCTCGGCGCCTTTGAACAGCACCTTCCACGCATCTTCGTACGTAGTGTCGAAGAGCCTTTTTAGAGTCCGGTCAGTCTGCGGATCGAACTCCCACAATTTGAAGGCCCGTTGCTGGCATGGGAGAATCCGGCGGATGAGCATCACCTGGATTACGTTGACAAGCTTGAGATTCTTGTCCACCAGGTTCCGGACGCAGGTTTGGAGTCCGGACAGCTCTTTCGAATCACCCCACGTCAGGCCCGTCTCTTTCCATGACGTGAGCCGTGTGGGGGAGCCAGATCGGAATTCGGGGGCCGCCGCCCATTGAGAGTCGCGCGGCTCGGTGATTTAGAACCACCCGATTGCCACCCCTATATGGTCTCCACAAAGGAGCCCTCGAGCCATTGGACTTTGGCCATCTTGCCAACCATGGCGCCTCCGCACTCCGCTTGGCGGCCGCCCACTACCTTCGGCTTGACATTGAAGGTCTTCAGCCATAAGCCGAAGTGGGGCTGGATGCAGAGGAAGACCTCGCACACGACGATAAACACCGAGATATTGAGGATGAAGTTCGGGGCCAGATCGTGGAAATCCAAGCCGTAGTAGAACATGAGCCCCCGGACAAATGGGTGAAGTGGAAAACCTAGTCCGTGGAGGAAGTGGGTGAGGAACACCACCCTCTCATGGGGCCCGGGGGTGGGAATGAGCTGCCCCTCGTCGGGTAGCCGATGCGCAATGTCGCTGGACAAGTATCCGGCCTTCCGCAGCTTTTTGATGTGCCCCTCCGTGACGGAGGAGGCCATCCACTTGCCTCCCGCTCCGGACATAGTTGGAGAAGGTTGAGGTGGGATGTGCGGACTTAGGCGCTGGAGCTCGAGTCCGCGGAAATGGATGAGCAAAGGAGGAAGAAGGCGTAGGTGAAAAGGTGGATCCTTATCCCCTTATATGGACGGACGAAGCTATGCGCCCCCCGCCAGCCTGGTAAAACTCGCTTATCTCCCAGGCGCCGTAATCAATGGCGTGGTAGGGTTACCCACGTCCGTATTGATGAGAATCCCGGAATGAGGGGGCACGATCTCCGCTTTGATAAGACGTGCCAAGGAAACCGCCTCGCTAAACGCGCTGAGGTGGAACAGTAAAAACGATTCGTATAAAGGCCTGGCCGTGGTGTGATGTCACACCGCGGAATACGTCAGCAGATCTGTGGAAAAGTTATTCTCTCTACGATGGTATGTCGAACTTGTTTTGCAGAGCCGGACACTATCCTGGTGTTCAAAATCTTCTATGAAGTATTCGGAGGAGGAACCCGCCTTGCAATGCCGAAGACAATATGCGCGTTGGACTCATCGTCATTGAAGCCTGGTTCAGGGGCTACTGAGGGAGTCCTGGATTAGGGGGTGTCCGGATAGCCGGACTATGACCTTTGGCCGGACTCCTCGGCTATGAAGATACAAGATTGAAGACTTCGTCCCGTGTCCGGATGGGACTTTCCTTGGCGTGGAAGGCAAGCTTGGCGATACGGATATGTAGATCTCCTACCATTGTAACCGACTCTGTGTAACCCTAAACCTATCCGGTGTCTATATAAACCGGAGGGTTTTAGTCCGTAGGACGAACAACAATCATACCATAGGCTAGCTTCTAGGGTTTAGCCTCCTTGATCTCGTGGTAGATCTACTCTTGTACTACCCATATCATCAATATTAATCAAGCAGGAGTAGGGTTTTACCTCCATCAAGAGGGCCCGAACCTGGGTAAAAACATCGTGTCCCTTGTCTCCTGTTACCATCTGCCTAGACGCACAGTTCGGGACCCCCTACCCGAGATCCGCCGGTATTGACACCGACACCCTCCGTTTGTCTAGCAGGCCTCTCCCACCATTTGTGAGACGCCACTCCACCACCAACCCTCCGACGCTCTACCTTTGTCTTTTTCCCAACATTATTCCTCTGCTACACATATCCATGGATGTCGATCGATCTCCCTCAATACATAGCTAGGTCTCTCTCCTTCCCCACACATATACTAGTCGACCGGTCTCTACCCCCCCCCCCACACACACACACACACCGATAGTCGAACGTTGTAGGTAGGTATCCATGCCACGGAGAAGAACTGCACCTCTGCCCTCTCAAATTCCAGTAGGCCAGCCGCCCTGTATCTTTGACGTGGGCAAACACAAATTTGATGGCACCCTTTATCGATCGCGCAACCACACACTTCATCCCTGTTTTCAATTCTATCGATATCTCACGTCCATGACTCCGTTTCACACACATTGCATATGTTACGTTTTTCTGATTGAGATATCATCAACACATTGCCTCTGTTTCGCACAAACTATCTCACTCACATCCACCCACGTACGTACCTGCACCTAAAGAAGAACTGCACGCAGGACGCACGTACTCACGTCTCGTTCCCGGCCACACCCGCACGGGTACAAGGTGGAGTTCGTTTACAGCGAAAAAGGCAGCCCACGTGATAATTTGACGCGTGTAGCGGTTGTTTACTCGAACGAGGGTCGGGTACCACGCCTAGAATATAAAACGATTGCCGTGGGGAAAATGGAAAAATGGGTTTGTCTCTCGTGAGTCTCGTCACACAAGGCCGCCGTGGCCTCTCACTCTCAGTGTTGGTCAGTGATCCGGCCGCATCCCGTTCGCCGGCGGAAAGGGAGGAGGTGCATAGTCTCTCCGTTCGACGGCATTGAGGCAGCTCGTCCCGATCTGCGATACCCGCCGTTCTCTCTGACCAAGCTCCGGCACGGTAGGGCCTTCTCCACTTGCTCGCTGTCGTGGTATGGGCAGATCCCGGCCGCCGGCGCCCTCCTAGTAACATCCCGACGACCCTCAGGTACAGCTTCCTCCGGCCTTGCTCCACTACCCATCTTCCCATGTTGCTGCATGTGGATCTTCTTTAGTTGTTTGCTTAAATCGCATCTCGACCGGCGTACTTTCCATCTTGCAATCTCGTCCTCAAACCATTTTTGATAAACCACCATGTGCTATTTTTCCCTTTTTACATGGAACATGCTTCTTTTTTGTCGGTGTATGTGTCTTCAACTCGTGTTATTGGGAAGTAATTTATTCCTTTCGACCATTTTCACCTCGTTGCTATTGCGACCTTCTGGTGAACTGCACAAATCACTTTTCTGAAGAGTGTTTTGTGCAGTTCCGCCAAAATGTCACACGGGCAACGTTTTTACATTTTTGTGGGACTGCGGAAAGGGAGATTGGTTTTGCTATCCTCCTCATCCAACTCCGTGCCTAGTCTTTTCCAACAAGAAGTTAGTCCTAAAGAGAATCGTAGAGGTGATCGGCTTCTATTTATGTGTGTTATGTTTCATCATCTAGTTCCACTATTATTGTAATCACACTGACTGGATATCTTTGCAAACAGGGATGGTCCGCCCGATTTTAGTGGAGCTGCACAAAATGATCGGATTGTGGTGTCCTTCATACACCTCTTTTTTGGCTACAGAGCTGGGTGAAACTACCTGCCAAGCAATGAACACTTTGCCAAGGAAATGGATCCATGCCTACGAACAGCATCGATCAATTATATTTTTTTCTTTATTTGTACACCTTCTCACAACTTTGTCTTCAATTGTGATGTGAATATTGGCGCTGATCTGCGAACCATTGAGATGCATTAGCCATGGTAGTTTCATTTGTATTTGATGGAATGTTGTAACGAGATAATCTCGAGGCAAGACACATGAATCCTAAGTTGAAACCTTTTTTTCCTGCGGGAACCAGAGTTGAAACCTTCATAGCATCACAGTACAATTTCATCAAAATTATGCGTACATATAAACAAATCCTGAAGGATTGATAGCAATGCCAGAAACAATTCAACTTCGTTTCGCCGACATGTTGGACATCCTTCATCTGGCTCCACCTGCCATGCAGCAATATTGAGTGCACAACACAACTTCAGGGAAAGATTCACCCCGGTCGTTGCGCCGCAGTAGTAATGACTAGTGAGCAGTCAAATCATAGAGCCCCACCTTCGCCACAGTAAGTTGCTCGGACCAAGCAACCATCATTTCTCTGTTCCTTGAATCATTTGGTACTCCCATATTCCCACAGTAATAAGTTGCTCGGGCGAATCAACCATCACTATATCCGCTCACGTGTGATGACCACAGGAGCTATCCATTCAGATTGCATGTTAAAAAAAATAAAGGTTGATAACTAATGCGGCAAACTTTAAAAAAAAACTAATGCGGCACCTTGGGCCAACGCGGCCAGATCGAATTTTGCATGAGAAATTACACACCATGTTTCGTTGACATGTGGTCCCGTTCCAACATATCAGTGAGACGACGGCGAGTAGGAGTATTTTCGAACCGACGTGTAGGCCGGGGCGCCCCTTCGTGAACCGTGGCAAACTGGCAACCGCCCACCGACTCCTCGCCTTTCCCTCTTGATTTGGAACTGCCGTCGCATGCTCTTCCTATCCCTCCTCCATTTTCCTTCAGCCCTTCACCCTTTTTTCTGCCATTGTTCGATTATCTTCTCCATGGAGGGAACAGGACGGAAACGACCCCGTTATTCTTGCCCCGATCTGAAAGATGACGTGGTGGAGGAAGTCATTGATCGGTGCGACGTCATCACCTCGGCTAGCATGGCAGGTTCGTTCAAGCCCATTCTTGACTCAACTAATAACATCATTACAAGGAACCCAAGAGTCAAGGAGCGGTTTGATCTCCCTTACCTTCTTCGCCGTGACCCTGATGACTGGCGCCGTCACGACGGAGGCCTCGCCCTGTGCAAGTTGATGCCGCTTGATAATGATATATGATGTTAAGATGCCATCGCTTGAGGGCAAGGCTTGGGCAGGCGCAAATGGAGATTGGGTTGTTTACATTGGGTCCAACTGCGAGTGGGAACTTGTGAATGTGTACACTCGTGACCGGGTTCCACTTCCAAAAATCTCAGCAGACTGCCTAGAGTTTGAGCACACCGGTATCGTACGCATGTTCAAATACAATCATGGTGACTGTCTTCTACGGAAGATAGCAATTTCTTGAGTTCCCAACCGCTCTTGGAATTACAACAACTATGAAGTTGTTGCTATCTTCGACAAGCTTGTTGCCGTCCTTGCTGGTTTGACTCGATGGATATTGCTCAAAAATCAGTTTCTGTACACGGATGAGTACTGTGATGCAATTGAATACGAGGGCCTTGTGTTTGCTGCCACCACTCGTGGCACTATTTTTGGATGGAGTCGTTGTTTCGGTACGTTTGTCTTCCACCATAATTATAATTGTTTCATCCACATGCATGCGGGTTAGCAAGTTTCCCTTTACTAATTAACCTTCTTCTTGTGTTTCCAAGGTCCTGCGAACATTCCACCACCTATACTTGAAGATTTTTAAAACCAAGGGGGAGATGACGATGGTGATGATCACGAGCATGAGGAGGAGCAGCGCCCATATACTATTTGGCGCCTGGCAACTAATTCCGATGGATCACCTCTTCTCGTGTGTATACAGCCCACTGATGATGTTACTGAAGGAAATATGCCCTAGAGGCAATAATAAAGTTATTATTTATTTCCTTATATCATGATAAATGTTTATTATTCATGCTAGAATTGTATTAACAGGAAACATAATACATGTGTGAATACATAAACCTACAGAGTGTCACTAGTATGCCTCTACTTGACTAGCTCGTTAATCAAAGATGGTTGTGTTTCCTAACCATGAACAAGGAGTTGTTATTTGATTAACGGGATCACATCATTGGTTGAATGATCTGATTGACATGACCCATTCCATTAGCATAGCACCTGATCGTATAGTTTGTTGCTAGTGCTTTTCTTCATGACTTATACATGTTCCTATGACTATGAGATTATGCAACTCCCGTTTGCACGAGGAACACTTTGGGTTCTACCAAACGTCCACAACGTAACTGGGTGATTATAAAGGTACATTACAGGTGTCTCCGAAGGTACATGTTGGGTTGGCATATTTCGAGATTAGGATTTGTCACTCCGATTGTCGGAGAGGTATCTCTGAGCCCTCTCGGTAATGCACATCACATAAGCCTTGCAAGCATTGCAACTAATGTGTTAGTTGTGAGATGATGTATTACGAAGCGAGTAAAGAGACTTGCCGTAACGAGATTGAACTAGGTATTGGATACCGACGATCGAATCTCGGCAAGTAACATACCGATGACAAAGGGAACAACGTATGTTGTTATGCGGTCTGACCGATAAAGATCTTCGTAGAATATGTAGGAGCCAATATGGGCATCCAGGTCCCGCTATTGGTTATTGACCGGAGAGGTGTCTCGGTCATGTCTACATAGTTCTCGAACCCGTAGGGTCCGCACGCTTAACGCTTTGATGGCCAGTTACTATGAGTTTTTATGATGTTTCTGTACCGAAGGTTGTTCGAGTCCCGGATGAGATCACGGACGTGACGAGGAGTCTCGAAATGGTCGAGACATAAAGATTCATATATTGGAAGTCTATGTTTGGACATCGGAAGTGTTCCGGTGAAATTGGGAATTTTACCAGAAATGCAGGGAGGTTACCGGAACCCCGGAATGCTAATGGGCCAACATGGGCCTTAGTGGAAAGGAGAAAAGGGGCCCAAGTGCTGGCCGCACCTTCCCCTTCCCTAGTCCTATTAGGACTAGGAGAAGGGGCGCCTCTCTCTCCCTTCCCACTTGGGGAAACCTAGTTGGACTAGGATTGGGGGAATCCTACTCCTAGTAGGAGTAGGACACCTGGCGCACCTCCCTTGGCCGGCCAGCCCTCCCCTTCCCTCCTTTATATACAGGGGCAGGGGCACCCCATGACACACAAGTTGATCCTTGAGATCTTTCCTTAGCCGTGTGCGGTGCCCCTTCCACCATATTACACCTCGAGAATACCGTGGCGGAGCTTAGGCGAAGCCCTGCGCCGGTGGAACATCATCATCGTCACCACGCCGTCGTCTTGTGAAACTCTCCCTCAACACTCGGCTGGATCGGAGTTCGAGGGACGTCATCGAGCTGAACGTGTGCAGAACTCGGAGGTGCCGTCGTTCGGTACTTGGATCGGTTGGATCGTGAAGAAGTACGACTACTTCCTCTACGTTGCGTCAACGCTTCCGTTGCTGGTCTCACGAGGGTACGTGACAACACTCTCATCTCGTTGCTATGCATCACCATGGTCTTGCGTGATCGTAGGAAATTTTTGAAATTACTACGTTCCCCAACAAAGGGCATCCGAGCCTAGGTTTTTATGGTTTGATGATATGCACGAGTAGAACACAAGTGAGTTGTGGACGATACAAGTCATACTGCCTACCAGCATGTCATACTTTGGTTCAGCGGTATTGTTGGACAGACGATCCAGACCAACCTTACGCGTACTCTTACGCGAGTCCGGTTCCCTCGACGTGCTTTGCACATAGATGGCTTGCGGAAGTCTGTCTCTCCAACTTTAGTTGAACCGAGTGTGGCTACGCCCGGTCCTTGAGAAGGTTAAAACGGAGTCTATTTGACGAAGTATCGTTGTGGTTTTGATGCGTAGGTGAGAATTGGTTCTTGCTTAAGCCCGTAGCAGCCACGTAAAATTTGCAACAACAAAGTAGAGGACGTCTAACTTGTTTTTGCAGGGCATGTTGTGATGTGATATGGTCTAGACATGATGCTGAATTTTATTGTATGAGATGATCATGTTTTGTAACCGAAGTTATCGGCAATCGGCAGGAGCCATATGGTTGTCGCTTTATTGTATGCAATGCAATCGCCTGTAATGCTTTACTTTATCACTAAGCGGTAGCGATAGTCGTAGAAGCATAAGTTTGGCGAGACGACAACGATGCTACGATGGAGATCAAGGTGTCGCGCCCGGTGACGATGGTGATCATGGCCGGTGCTTGAGATGGAGATCACAAGCACAAGATGATGATGGCCATATCATATCACTTATATTGATTGCATGTGATGTTAATCCTTTATGCATCTTATCTTGCTTTGATTGACGGTAGCATTATAAGATGATCCCTTACTAAATTATCAAGAAGTGTTCTCCCTAAGTATGCACCGTTGCGAAAGTTCTTCGTGCTGAGACACCACGTGATGATCGGGTGTGATAGGCTCTACGTTCAAATACAACGGGTGCAAAACAGTTGCACACGCAGAATACTCAGGTTATACTTGACGAACTATGCATATAAGATATGACCTCGGAACACAGAGACCGAAAGGTCGAGCGTGAATCATATAGTAGATATGATCAACATATTGATGTTCACCATTGAAACTACTCCATCACACGTGATGATCGGTCATGGTGTAGCTGATATGGATCACGCAATCACTTAGAGAATTGGAGGATATTTTTCTAAGTGGGAGTTCTTAAGTAATATGATTAATTGAACTTAAATTTATCATGAACTTAGTACTGATAGTATCTTGCTTGTCTATGATGTGTAGATAGATGGCTCGTCTTTGTTGTTCCGTTGAATTTTAATGCGTTCCTTGAGAAAGCAAAGTTGAAAGATGATGGCAGCAATTACACGGACTGGGTCCGTAATTTGAGGATTATCCTTATTGCTGCACGGAAGAATTACGTCCTGGAAGCACCGTTAGGTGCCAGGCCTGTGCAAGAGGCTGCGCCAGAAGTTGTGAACGTCTGGCAAAGCAAAGCTGATGACTACTCTATAGTTCAGTGTGCCATGCTTTACGGCTTAGAACCGCGACTTCAACGTCGTTTTGACCACCATCGAGCATATGAGAAGTTCCAGGACATGAAGTAAATAGTCCAAGAGAATGACCGGAATGAGAGATCTGAAGTCTCCAATAAGTTCTATAGCTGTAAGATGGAGGAGAACGGTTACGTCGGTGAGCATATACTCGGAATGTCCGGATATAACAATCACTTGATTCAACTGGGAGTTAATCTTCCGGATGATTGCGTCATTGACAGAATTCTCCAATCATCGCCACCAAGCTACAAGAGCTTCGTGATGAACTATAATATGCAAGGATGACCAAAACAATGCCCGAGCTCTTCGCGATCTTTGAAAGCAGCGGAGGTAGAAATCAAAAAGGAGCATCAAGTGTTGATGGTTAACAAAACCACTAGTTTCAAGAAAAAGGGCAAAGGAAAGAAAAGGAAACTTCAAAAGAAAGGCAAGCAAGTTGCTGATCAAGAGAAGAAACCCAAGTCTGGTCCTAAACCTGAAACTGAGTGCTTCTATTGCAAGCAGACTGGTCACTGGAAGCGGAACTGCCCCAAGTATTTGGCGGATAAGAAGGATGGCAAGGTTAACAAAGGTATATGTGATATACATGTTATTGATGTGTACCTTACTAATACTCGCGATAGCACTGGGTATTTGATACTGGTTACATTGCTAATATTTGCAACTCGAAGCAGGGGCTACGGATTGCGAAGATTGGCTAAGGGCGAGGTGACGATCTTGGCGTGGGAAATGGTTCCAAAGTCGATGTGATCGCAGATCGACGCTACCTCTACATCTACCTTCGATTAATATTAGACCTAAATAATTGTTATTTAGTGCCAGCGTTGAGCATGTACATTATATCTGGATCTTGTTTGATGCGAGACGGTTATTCATTTAAATCATAGAATAATGGTTGTTCTATTTATATGAATAATATCTTTTATGGTCATGCACCATTGAAGAATGGTTTGTTTTTACTTAATCTCGATAGTAGTGATACACATATTCATAATGTTGAAGCCAAAAGATGTAGAGTAGATAATGATGGTGCAACTTATTTGTGGCACTGCCGTCTAGGTCATATCGGTGTAAAGCGCATGAAGAAACTCCATACTGATGGACTTTTGGAGTCACTTGATTATGAATCACTTGGCACTTATGTAACCGTGCCTTATGGGCAAGATGACTAAAACACCGTTCTCCGGAACTATGGAGAGAGCAACAGATTTATTGGAAATCATACATACCGATGTATGTGGTCCAATGAATGTTGAGGCTCGTGGCGGATATCGTTATTTTCTCACCTTCACAGATGATTTGAGCAGATATGGGTATATCTACTTAATGAAACACAAATCTGAAACATTTGAAAAGTTCAAAGAATTTCAGAGTGAAGTAGAAAATCATCGTAACAAGAAAATAAAGTTTCTACGATCTGATCGTGGAGGAGAATATTTGAGTTACGAAGTTTGGCCTACATTTGAAACAATGCGGAATAGTTTCAACTTACGCCACCGAACACCACAACGTAATGGTGTGTCCGAACGTCAGAATCGTACTTTATTAGATATGGTGCGATCTATGATGTCTCTTACTGATTTACCGCTATCATTTTGGGGTTATGCTTTAGAGACGGCTACATTCACTTTAAATAGGGCACCATCTAAATCCGTTGAGACGACGCCTTATGAACTGTGGTTTGGCAAGAAACCAAAGTTGTCGTTTCTGAAAGTTTGGGGCTGCGATGCTTATGTGAAAAAGCTTCAACCTGATAAGCTCGAACCCAAATCGGAGAAATGTGTCTTCATAGGATACCCAAAGGAGACTGTTGGGTACACCTTCTATCACAGATCCGAAGGCAAGATTTTTGTTGCTAAATTCGGAAACTTTTTGGAGAAGGAGTTTCTCTCGAAAAGAAGTGAGTGGGAGGAAAGTAGAACTTGATGAGATAATCATATCTACTCCCTTATTGAGAAGTAGTACATCACGTAAAACAGTTTACGTGACACCTACACCAAATAGGGAAGAAGCTAATGATGATGATCATGAAACTTCAGATCAAGTTTCTCTGAGAACTTCAGAGATCAACCAGAGCAAGATCCGCACTGCTGTGGTACGGTAATCCTATTCTCGGAAGTCATGTTACTAGAACATGATGAACCTACGAACTATGAAGAAGCGATGGTGAGCCCAGATTCCACAAAATGGTGGAGGCCATGAAATCTGAGATGGGATCCATGTATGAGAACAAAGTGTGGACTTTGGTTGACTTGCCCGATGATCGGCAAGCAATTGAGAATAAATGGATCTTCAAGAAGAAGACTGACGCTGATGGTAATGTTATCGTCTATAAAGCTCGACTTGTTGCAAAAGGTTTTCGACAAGTTCAAGGGATTGACTACGATGAGACCTTCTCACCCGTGGCGATGCTTAAGTCCGTCCGAATCATGTTAGCAATTGCCGCATTTTATGATTATGAAATTTGGCAAATGGATGTTAAAACTGCATTCCTGAATGGATTTACGGAAGAAGAGTTGTATATGATGCAACCAGAAGGTTTTGTCGATCCAAAGGGAGCTAACAAAGTGTGCAAGCTCCAGCGATCCATTTATGGACTGGTGCAAGCCTCTCGGAGTTGGAATAAACGTTTTGATAGTGTGATCAAAGCATTTGGTTTTATCTGAGACTTTTGGAGAAGCCTGTATTTACAAGAAAGTGAGTGGGAGCTCTGTAGCATTTACGATATTATATGTGGATGACATATTACTGATCGGAAATGATATAGAATTTCTGGATAGCATAAAGGGATACTTGAATAAGAGTTTTTCGATGAAAGACCTCGGTGAAGCTGCTTACATATTGGGCATTAAGATCTATAGAGATAGATCAAGGCGCTTAATAGGACTTTCACAAAGCACATACCTTGATAAAGTTTTGAAAAAGTTCAAAATGGATCAGGCAAAGAAAGGGTTCTTGCCGGTGTTACAAGGTGTGAAGTTGAGTAAGACTCAATGCCCGACCACCGCAGAAGATAGAGAGAAAATGAAAGATGTTCCCTATGCTTCAGCCATAGGCTCTATCATGTATGCAATGCTGTGTACTGCACCTGATGTGTGCCTTCTTTGTAAGTTTGGCGGCGGTACCAAAGTAATCCAGAGTGGATCCTTTGGACAGCGGTCAAGAACATCCTTAAGTACTTGAGAAGGACTAAGGATATGTTTCTCATTTATGGCGGTGACAAAGAACTCGTCAGAACGGTTACGTCGACGCAAGCTTTGACAACGATCCGGACGATTCTAAATCGCAAACCGGATACGTATTTACATTAAAGCGGAGGAGCTGTCAGTTGGTGCAGTTCCAAACAAAGCGTCGTGGCGGGATCTACATGTGAAGTTGAGTACATAGCTGCTTGAAGCAGCTAATGAAGGAGTCTGGATGAAGGAGTTCATAACCGATCTAGGTGTTGTACCTAGTGTATCGGGTCCAATGAAAATCTTTTGTGACAATCTTGGTGCAATTGCCTTAGCAAAGGAATCCAGGTTTCACAAGAGAACCAAGCACATCAAAAGACGCCTTCAACTCCATCCGGATTTGGTCTAGGTGGGAGACATAGAGATATGCAAGATACATACGGATCTGAATGTTGGAGACCCGTTGACTAAGCCTCTTCCACGAGCAAAACATGATCAGCACCAAGACTCCATGGGTGTTAGAATCATTACTGTGTAATCTAGATTATTGACTCTAGTGCAAGTGGGAGACTGAAGGAAATATGCCCTAGAGGCAATAATAAAGTTATTATTTATTTCCTTATATCATGATAAATGTTTATTATTCATGCTAGAATTGTATTAACAGGAAACATAATACATGTGTGAATACATAAACCTACAGAGTGTCACTAGTATGCCTCTACTTGACTAGCTCGTTAATCAAAGATGGTTGTGTTTCCTAACCATGAACAAGGAGTTGTTATTTGATTAACGGGATCACATCATTGGTTGAATGATCTGATTGACATGACCCATTCCATTAGCATAGCACCTGATCGTATAGTTTGTTGCTAGTGCTTTTCTTCATGACTTATACATGTTCCTATGACTATGAGATTATGCAACTCCCGTTTGCACGAGGAACACTTTGGGTGCTACCAAACGTCACAACGTAATCGGGTGATTATAAAGGTACATTACAGGTGTCTCCGAAGGTACATGTTGGGTTGGCATATTTCGAGATTAGGATTTGTCACTCCGATTGTCGGAGAGGTATCTCTGGGCCCTCTCGGTAATGCACATCACATAAGCCTTGCAAGCATTGCAACTAATGTGTTAGTTGTGAGATGATGTATTACGAAGCGAGTAAAGAGACTTGCCGGTAACGCAGATTGAACTAGGTATTGGATACCGGCGATCGAATCTCGGGCAAGTAACATACCGATGACAAAGGGAACAACGTATGTTGTTATGCGGTCTGACCGATAAAGATCTTCGTAGAATATGTAGGAGCCAATATGGGCATCCAGGTCCCGCTTATTGGTTATTGACCGGAGAGGTGTCTCGGTCATGTCTACATAGTTCTCGAACCCGTAGGGTCCGCACGCAACGCTTCGATGGCGAGTTACTATGAGTTTTTATGATGTTTCTGTACCAAGGTTGTTCGAGTCCCGGATGAGATCACGGACGTGACGAGGAGTCTCGAAATGGTCGAGACATAAAGATTCATATATTGGAAGTCTATGTTTGGACATCGGAAGTGTTCGGGTGAAATTGGGAATTTTACCAAATGCACCGGAGGTTACCGGAACCCCGAATGCTAATGGGCCAACATGGGCCTTAGTGGAAAGGAGAAAAGGGGCCCAAGTGCTGGCCGCACCTTCCCCTTCCCTAGTCCTATTAGGACTAGGAGAAGGCGCCTCTCTCCCTTCCCACTTGGGGAAACCTAGTTGGACTAGGATTGGGGAATCCTACTCCTAGTAGGAGTAGGACACCTGGGCGCACCTCCCTTGGCCGGCCAGCCCCTCCCTTCCCTCCTTTATATACAGGGGCAGGGGGCACCCCATGACACACAAGTTGATCCTTGAGATCTTTCCTTAGCCGTGTCGCGGTGCCCCTTCCACCATATTACACCTCGAGAATACCGTGGCGGAGCTTAGGCGAAGCCCTGCGCCCGGTGGAACATCATCATCGTCACCACGCCGTCGTGCTGACGAAACTCTCCCTCAACACTCGGCTGGATCGGAGTTCGAGGGATGTCATCGAGCTGAACGTGTGCAGAACTCGGAGGTGCCGTACGTTCGGTACTTGGATTGGTTGGATCGTGAAGAAGTACGACTACTTCCTCTACATTGCGTCAACGCTTCCGTTGCTGGTCTACGAGGGTACGTAGACAACACTCTCATCTCGTTGCTATGCATCACCATGGTCTTGCGTGATCGTAGGAAAATTTTTGAAATTACTACGTTCCCCAACAGTTACTACTAAGGAAGCAGGTGTAGTCTCCCATGGTCGCACTCTCCGGGCCTATTCCAACACCTGTTGCATGGTATTCGTGGTGGATACTAGTGTGCTAGCGCCAACTCCTTCTCCCTGGTACAGAATTGATAGTCTTGGAGAAAACTCGCTCTTCCTTGGACAAAACTATCCAATGATGGTGAAAGGCGATCCAACTGTTGTTGACACAACGTTACTACCATTTATGAGAAGCAACTGTGTCTATACCTCGGACGTTTGGGTGGTTCCCTACCCTGGTACTGATATAGTAGGCTGCTTCAGCCTGGATGATCAGTCCTACGTTGGTCTCCAGATCGACAATGGATGGCCCGTCCCAGAGAATCACTTGTGGTTCAAAGCAAGCGTTTCCAACGCCGAGGAATGGTTGAGTTGAAGTTCATTTCATTGCTTGTTATTTTTTGTGTGGTGAAAACTTTAGTATTTATAATGTATCCTCGTTGTCGATGTGGGTTGATGACCTGTTGTATGTAATAAAATGATATGCTTATGATAAACTTACTAAATTTATGAATGGCTTTCGAGTCGCTTCTGTGAGTGAGGGGTGCGACGAGGCAAAAAAATATTTTCCGAATACATAATTGTACGTGCATTGCAACAGGTTATCGGATGAGGCCAATCAACAATAGTAGTACACTATTTGTACTAGCTTCACATGCTTCGCGCGTTGTGCGAGTGTTTTTACTGTAGCCATATTGTACTCTACTACGTAACCAGCACCTCGAATCCCTCATATTAGTTACTATATAGTAAGTAGTAGGAGTAGTAGGGTGGCATGGGCCAGAACAAGCATTCACGTCCAGGAGTATGGCACACGCCACCAGCACGACTTCCATCTGACACCATATTTCTTGAAGTCCGTGCTAGACCAATCTCTTCAACCTCATCGTTTCTCTAACTCAGCCATCGCGCGGCGGGCGAGGTGGGGGTTTGCCGATAGTCGGTTTCCTTAACTGCGGTCCCACTTGTAAGGCCAACTGCAATGCACGACCCCAAACGGACCTCCGTTTTGCACGAACTCCAACGATAATTTTGACTAGAAAAGCAAGACCAAAGAAAACAAGAACCACAAGAATACATTTTACTACTCCTGTAAGTTGGATTAGTGCCTTCTCGATGCATTCATTGTTGATCTGTAGAGGCTCGATCTTGCGTGCTTCTTTCTTCTTCGAGTGTAAAGAAGTAAACGTTGCTTCCTAGCATCTAGTCTCATGTCTAGCCTCTATTCTAGTACTCCCTCCGGTTCGTTTTTCTCTGCGTCTAAGCAGCAACACGCATACCAAGTAGGAGTATCAACAAGTGCACTAATCTCATCTATAGCCTCTAAGCTAGCTAAAAGTGATAGAACATCTACTAAATTGCGCTCTATCAATATATGGATGTACTCTTCTTCCCAATACAAAAACTTGCATCCATTCTACTCCCTCCGTTGCACAATACATGCCTTCTATTTGTCATAATATATATGTATATAGACATGTTTTAGTATATAGGTACATCCATTTTTGGACAAATGGAAGTCAAGTATTTTGGTACGGAGGGAGTACACAATAAAATTTTTAAGTCAGCACAACTAGTCTAATCCGAGAGCACAACCGATGATTTGGTCGGGTTCTTCCGCCTTTTGCCGACACGTGGGACATCCAGCATCCAGGTCGTGTCATGAAAGAAAATAGAGTGGTAGTTGAAGCCACGAGATGTGCATCTTGGGTTAAACTGTAAATAGAATCTTACTACTCTTGAGTAACTCCATAAGCGGCCACCGAAGATCTTTCTTTGATTTGTTTTTCATCACCAGCACGTCGAGGTGAAAGTTGTGCAGGTTTAGTGGGTCCTCTTGCATTTTCGCTGACATGTGGGGTCGCATGTGAGCAAACAGATGATGGGCTCCGCGCGTCCGCTGGCTGGCTGAGAAGAGAGATAGAGGAGGGCTGAGCACGGATTGCAGGAAATTTGTTCTACGTAACCAGCACCTTGATATTCGCGTGTGGTTGTTTCTAGAATAAAATAAAGGAGGTACCTCTACTTATATTACTCCCACTACGCCTAGCCTAAGGTTAGTAGGTGACCTTGCGCTTGGCTCTTCGACTCTTCCGGAAGTCGATGGTTCTACAGTAGTGCTTCTGGCAATCTAACACCCAATGAACTGCTGCACGTCCACCGCTTGTAAGCAAAAGTTTCTCCTCATGCTGCGAGCCATCACAGCGCTGCGTTGGCGAGGAGAAGGCGTAATCAAGCTTCTAAATGCTCATGCGAGTTGACGGGACACATGAAAGTTATTTACTAGTAGTACGTACTCTCTCCAAAAAAGGGCTGACCATGTCATTGCTACCATCCCATGCTCCGTCGTTGAGTACATGCACTATTCACGTGACATTCACGTGCCATCGAGGAGAAAAAATATTGCGTAGGTTCCATCAAAGTGCACGACTCACTTACAGAAAAGGGTTTCCCCCCGCTTTCCCCCCCGCACGACTCACTTACGCACTGCTTATCTGATTATCTCCATTTTCTTGCATGACACGTGCACCTTGATGCTAGATTTCTCGCGTGTTGGGAAAAGGATGAACAAAGCTCACATAAAAGAAAAGAGTTGAAGAGCATAGATTCCCGACGACCGAGGAGGAGCAAGGAACCTCAGCGGTGGAGGCGTCTGCAAGGAACCTTGCGCGTTTTCCCCTGTTTTTTGCCGCCTGCCCACCTATAAACAACTAAAAGAACATGAACTTTTCGCTAACCACTAGAAACGGTACATCAGGATGCTAAGTTGAAGATGTTTTATACTCCCTTTGTTCCCAAATATAAGTCTTTTTACATATTTCAACAAGGGACTACATACGAAACAAAATGAGTGAATCTACACTCTAAAATATGTACACAAGCCAACGCACTAACTCCGTCCGATCCAACTCATGCACATACACGCACAGCATGGAGCACACAACGCACGTACACAAGACGTGCATGCACACACGCTCGGCCGTAGAATGCACGTGAATAACACATGCATGTGCACACACTCGGCTGCATGGAGGCGTGCGCCATCCGCGGCAACGTCCGGTTCGTCGTTCTAGGGCGAAGCTCCCATGCAACGGCGCATACGCATCTCTTGCAGCACCTCTTTGCCGTTGTTGCTCAACTACTAGTCGGAGACGAAGACGACCGTAGCCTCGGCCTTAGAGCTAGCACCGATGGAAAAACACGCACGCTGCACGCACACGAGCACATACGGAGTGCCCACGGCGTGGTGGTGGTGCGTCCCCAGTCGCCTCTACCCCTTACAAGACGTTGTCTATCAAGGTGGCTGCATGCTAATGATGATGTGGGTGAGATCTTCTAGGACTCAGATGATGATGAGGAAAATTATGAGACACAAGGTGACGTACACCGTCAAGGTCCACGGTCAAGGGGGTGCTAGCAAGTGCTTAGATGTGCTTAGAGCAAGTACAATAGAGCTGAGTCAGCGGGCTATAAGGAATAAACAGTAGTATATTTCTGCTTAGTTGGAGGAAAGAAAAGAGGAGAGAGAAGGTAAGCAGGCTCTTCGTGAAGAGCCAGCTCTAGCACGTGCTCCTAGGCAGTTTGTACATGTTGACTATAAGATGGGATGTAGGCTTATAGCCAGCAGCTGGCTATACTATTAATGCTCTTTAGATGAGGTGCTAAGTGCATTAAATGGCTTAGTAACTCAAGTGTTCAATGCATAGGTGCTTAGTTTATTGGTGCCACATCATATTTTATGCCTACGTGGCAGGCTTAGCAGCTATACATGGTGGATCACTGGGAGAGGCCAAGGCTGGTCATAGTGGGGAGTAACTTGCACTGTCACATATTACTATGTTACTCTAAACATCTCTATAAACCGGAAAGGAGGGAGTAGTAACATAGACTAGTGTCAGATGCAGAGTATGGGAGCACATGATATTTCCCCATCCGTACAGATCCAAAGTTGGCTTCTAACATTCTTGGCCCAACAAAACCCTCCCCCTCCCTCCAGCCTTCCACGCCGGCGCCGGTGAGCCCGCCGCTCCACGTTGATGGCAAGTCGAGCGATCGACCTCTCACTGCTTCCGCCGTTGAAGCGGCGCGCCGACCGAGGGCACCGCCCGCTGCACGCCCGGCATTTCAGACTACACAGTGGATAGTAACTTTTAGAGCAAGTACTATAATTAGATGACATAAGCAGGCTATAAGGATTTAAATATAGTATTTGTGATTAGTTGAAGGAGAGAGAAGAGGAGAGAGAAGAGAAGCGGATTGTAAACGTGTAGCCGGTTGTACTCCAACATACTCTACTTTGTGAGACAAAAGGTGGGGCCATTATTAATGATATTGTATTTATACTAAAGGGACTAACGGACGCCTTAATTACTCCTGGTTTTTTTTTAGACAAACCTTGGTGGGGCTATTATTGACTTTTTTTTGAGCTATTATTGACTTGGACGTGGGGTTTGGGGGCCAAAGGCCTACTATTATACTTCGACCGGACATGCTCTACCCTAGCCGCCGCTGTATCATATGGTTTCGCACCGTTCCAGATCTTAGCGCCGTCACGCAATTCTTCTCCAGCCCTCCTTCCGGCGTGCACCGCGAGAAGGGACAGCAGTCCTCCGAACCCGGCCTTTCGTGATCCTGTACGGGAGAGGGGCGATCAGGTTTTTGGGGAGCACACTCCTGTGACTGCTGCCAGCGAGGACTTTCTCAACGACAGCCTTCTTCCCCAACCTCGGTAACCTCTTCATCAACGACATGAGTGACAACATCAACCACATCGGTTCTACTCATTTGTCTGGTATGTGATTCTGTCCTCCTGGTTTAGTCCGCATCATTACTTTGATGTTTGCAATTGTCGTCATGATCTATTTACTGCTGATTCGGATTAAATATCATACTAAATTGCTCATATATTCAACAATTCAATCCAAAAACCTGATCACAGGCAATTTACTCCAAGTGGTTTTGCTGCGCTTTTGAAGCCGCCTACTTTTAAGGGGGTGCAATATAAAAGGTGGCGCACAAGAGCAGTATATTGGTTTCAGATCATGTACTGCTATGACGCCACTAAGGGTAAGCCTGAGGGCGATCTTAATCCTACACAGCAGGAAGCTTTTTAGAACATGGATACCCTCTTCAAAGTCGCCCTACTGAGTGTTCTTGACGATTCCATTGTGGATTCGTATATGTTGTTTGACAGCGGCAAAGACATGTGGGTTGCGCTCGAGGCCACGTTTGGGCCCTCGGCGCGCAACGAAGTTGTATGCGTCATGGAGCAATTATGTGACTACAAGGCGGTGATGAGCGCCTGTTGTTCAGCGGACTCATGAGATCTGATCACTCTCTAAGGAACTTGAGCACTTTAAGTGTGTGTTGCCGGACAAATTTGTTGCTGGGACCATCATTGCCAAGCTTCCACCTTCGTGGAACGATTTTGCTACTTCTCTTAAAAACAAGAGACATGAGTTTTCTGTTTTGGATCTCATTAGCTGTCACGCCCAATATGCGACCCTATCCAAAAGGAACTCGACGGTCCCACCAAGGATAGACCCGCATATTGAAACGCTTTTGCAAGGTGGATATCATTACATCAACATTACATAATAGATGTGGATACATACATAAGGAACAAATGAAACAAGAATACAACAACATCATATACAAGATCAACATCCGACTACGGATGAAACATAAACAGAAGCTCAAACGACATCCACCCTGCTAGCCCAGGCTGCCGACCTGGAACCTATCCCCTGATCGAAGAAGCAGAAGAAGAACATGTACCTGCAACTGTTGTTGTAGTAATCTGTGAGCCACGAGGACTCAGCAATCCCATTACCATGGGTATCAAGACTAGCAAAGCTTAATGGGTAAGGAAGAGGTAGAGTGGTGAGGTTGCAGCAGCGGTTAAGCATATATGGTGGCTAACATACGCAAATGAGAGCGAGAAGAGAAACAAAGGAACAGCCGTCAACTAGTAATGATCAAGAAGTGATCCTGAACTCCTACATACGTCAGACATAACCCAAGAAACCGTGTTCTCCTCTCGATCAACCCCGAAAAGAGACATTCACGGTTACACACACGGTTGGTGTATTTTAGAAGAGTTTGCTTCAAGTTTACTACAACCGGATATTAACAAATTCCCATCTGCCACATAACCGCAGACACGGCTCTCGAAAGTTTATACCCGCAGGGTGTCCCAACTTAGCCCATGATAAGCTCTCGCGATTAACGAAGGATATTCCTTCTCCCGGAAGACCCGATCAGTCTCGGAATCCGGCTACAAGACATTTCGACAGCAATAAAACAAGACCAAGAAAGCCGCCCGGATGTGCCGACAAATCCCGATAGGAGTCGACGTACCTCGTTCTCGTGGCACACCGGATGAGCAAGACGTCGGGTTGGCATAGACCCTGATTGCCCAAGGGGCGCCGGACATCGCCCGGTTTGGACCAGCACTCAGAGGAGAACTGGCCCGGGGGTTAAAATAAAGATGACCCTCGGGCTCCGGAAACCCAAGGGAAAAAGGGCATAGGTGAGGCAAATGGTAAAACCAATGTTAGGCCTTGCTGGAGAAGTCTTATTCAAAGCGAACTGTCAAGGGGGTCCCATAAATCACCCGACCGCGTTAGGGACGCAAAATCCGGGAACATAATACCGATATGACGGAAACTAGGGCGGCAAGAGTGGAACAAAACACCAGGCATAAGGCCGAGCCTTCCACCCTTTACCAAGTATATAGATGCATTAATTAAATAAGATATATTGTGATATCCCAACAAGTAAACATGTTCCAACAAGGAACAACATCTCCATGTTCCAACAAGGAACAAACTTCATCTTCACCTGCAACTAACAACGCTATAAGAGGGCTGAGCAAAGCGGTAACATAGCCAAACAATGGTTTGCTAGGAAGGGTGCAAAAGGTTAGAGGTTCATGGCAATTTGGGAGGCTTGAGCAGCAAGTGGTAGGTAACGGAGCATAGCGATAGAACGAAACAACTAGCATAGCAATGATAGTAGTGAGATCCAGGGTAGCGGTCATCTTGCCTGAAATACCGCTAGGAAGAAGAACGAGTCCATGAAGAAGATGAAGCCACGAAGACGAACCAAGCGTAGACGAACGAATCCTCACGATCGCAACGAAAACGGGAACTAACAAGAAGAAGCACACGACATAGTAAATGCACCCACATAGACAAGACATGATGCATGACAAGACTACATGAAGCTACTCATGGCAAGAGATGATGCATACAAGAGCAACACATCGAAGCAAGTTTAAATGAGGCCGGAAACAACATAGAACAATTCCTAGAAGTCCTCATATGCAAATTTCGAAATAGGTCCAGATCTGAATAACTTTATGTTCAATTTGTTAAACAGCAAGTTAAGATGCACCAAGATGATCTACACGAAATTCTAGTCAAGTTACATATAAAGTTCATTTAATTCGAGACTACGGCCTAGAAGATATGAGCAAAACAAGTTAAACATGGCATTGATGCAAATGCATACAAACATCAAGCAAACACCTCAAAACAAGGATGCAACATGATAATATGAAACTACATGCAAAATCAAGCAAGTTTCATATAGAGCACACTCAAAACGGAGCAACGGTTCAACACATACACCATATACAAGTTATAGCAACAATCAGTCCATAACAGCAAGTAGGCATATTGCAAGCATCAAAACAATATGCTACAGCATCTTAACATCATAACAAAATGCATGGACGTGATTTACAGGTAAAGCATGACAAAACATGTACACTGAGCTATCTCCAGAAATGACTAAAACATGCTCAAAAGGACATGGCAAGATTGCAAATAGTAACAGTTCCAGACTTATCAGGAAATAACATCAGGTTGCAATGTTTAGAGCTATCCAACAACATGCTACATGAACTTATCATGACAAACAAAGGCATGTCATGATACTACTAAATGCATAGAACAAAAGTGCCTTGCTGACCATGAGCCAAAAAGGATCAGAAAATATGATGGCACCCATGTAAACATGGCAAGTTATATTACAGATTTATACATGGCAGGAACAACAATAAGTAGGCATGTTGGTGAGCTTGAACCACTCACCACAGAGCAATAAATGGCATGGCAAGGCAACTAAGAGTAAGAAGACATGGCATATAAGCTATACATGGCAAGAACAACATCATAGCATACACGGATCAACTACAACAACCTTGGCAAAATTGAATAACATGTAAACAACCTGCCAGGAAACATTTTATAGCAAAAGTAGAGCTCGATTGACTCAAGCTATGGCACTCCATAATTGCAAAAAAGGGAATGGATGGATAGAGAATAACCATATGTTCGAAACATCCTTACTGAAGTATCTCACAATAAGCATGGATCTCTCGGTAGCATCAAGTTTACATGGCATAAAAATATCAGCAGAACAGGGGCTGAAATCAGCAACATCATGTAGCCTAGTTTGCATGCTTGTGCTAGTCACCACAGAGGTCACAAAAATACATGGCATATACCCCTGTAAATATGGCATGGCATATTACAAAACACGTGTAGGACTCAAGATCATAGGGTGCACACATCAATCATGGCAAAAATGACAAATTACCAAGTTATACCAGTTCCAGCAGATTAACATGATATAGCACTCTTCTAACAGCATTTCGGGCATCAAGATGAGCTCAAATGTAAATGATGCAATGAGATGAAATGATGTATTCGTCGAGGCTAACAATTTGACATATTACACGCACGAAACAGAGCAATATGCAGAGAGTTATGATGCGATGAACATGCAACAAAATTGATGCCAGAAAAGGACGGGATTTCGGGGGAGAGGAAAGTCAACCTTCGCACGCAAAACGAGGTTCGACGGAGCTGCTCGCCGGAGATGAGGACGGGGTTGCCGGAGGAGGGCCGGGGAGGACGGATCCAGCCGGCCCCTCGCCGGATCCGGCACCGGCTGAGGCCGGGGCGGCGCGGGAGGCCGGGCCCGGCGCGAGGCCAAAGCGAGGAGGCGACGGCGGCGGGGCACTCCGGCGCCGGAGGCGCGGCGGCCGCGGCCGGAGGTGAGGAGGCGGCGGCGGCAGGAGAGCGGCGGCGGAGCGGCACGGGCGCGAAGCCGGGCGGACGGGCGGCGGGCGGATGGGCCTCAAGGGTCGATTCCGCCCGGGCGTTCGGCGCCAAGTGACGGGCGAGGACGCCACATGGCGGCGTGGGACTGGCTGGGCGCGCGGCGTGGACGTGTCCGGCGCGGCACGGACGCGTCCGGCGGCGGCGGAGGAAGAGGACTAGGGTTAGGGTAGGATTTCATCCGCGAATTCGGGGGAGGTGGACTAATTTATAGGTAGAGGGAGCTAGGAGAGTCCAAATGAGGTGCGGTTTTCGGCCACGCGATCGTGATCGAACGACCGAGAGCATGGAGGGGAGTTTGCTGGGTTTTGGGCCACTTTGGAAGGGGTGTTGGGCTGCACACGAAAGAGGCTTTTACGGTTACCCGGTTAACCGTTGGAGTACCAAACGACCTCCAAATGGCACGAAACTTGACAAGCGGTCTACCGGTGCTATACCAAGGCCGCTTGGCAAACCTCGGGCCATTCCGAGAAAGTTTAATACCCGCACACGAAAAGAGGTAAAAGAGGGCGCCGGGAGACATAGGAGTGCCGGATTGGAAAACAGACAACGGGGAAAATGCTCGGATGCATGAGACGAACACGTATGCAAAATGAAATACACATGATGACATGATATGAAATGCAGATGATGACATAGCAAAGTGCAACACTCAAGCACATGACATGGCAACGACGGCGAATAACTGGCAGACACCTGGCGCATCGAATCCGGGGCGTTACAACACTCCTCCACTAACAAGAGATCTCGTCCCGAGATCTTAGGACCGAGACGGAAGGGAAAAGGGATGAGGTGAAACAACAACTCAAAGAAGAAGCAAAGAATCGAGAGCACTCGAGAAAAAGAGAGGAACGATGAGAATGCCGAGAATCGAAAGCTCACGGAATCAGGTAGACTATGAAACCACTCGTTCTAACCGGAGTGGTTAGAATGAGAAAAGAAACGAATAAGACTGAAAGGATTTAGGCAGCACACCGGTTGAACAAGGAAAGAATAGAACATGAGCTTCAGAAGATGGAATGACACTTGACGAGATAAACAACGCAATGCCTCCGGAAGAATTGAAAGAATTTGAATGAAAAGAACTTAGAAGGAAGGATTGAATGAAGTTGTTGAGAAAATCAACAACGAAAGAAAGCTTGTTGTGGAGTTATAGGTAACATCTCAAGATCATAAGGTGATAACCGGCCACAAATAGAAATTATTGGATAGCTTAGAAGAACGAAGAAATGCAAAACTCCACTTCAAAAGAATACGGAGAATTATTTGCACTTTGAGAAGCAAGAAGAAGGATACTTGAACTCCACCAACAAAATCTTGGTGAACTCTTGAGAGAATGAATTAAATCATGAAGAACCACTGTGAAGAACTCCGGTAACAAAAAGGATGATGAAGGAAGAAAGAATAAGATGAGCCTTGCGGTGATTTAGATGGAGGTTCCGATGAAATGGCTAAGGAAATTGGACTCCGGAAAAGAAAAGATGGAGAACACTTGGAACTAGAATTTATTCCTCAAGAACAAACTCCGAAGAAAAGATTAATCACTTGGATGAAATAAGAATAAGATTTATTGTATGCTTATCCTTCATCAAATTAAATTGATGACAAGCAGTGGATTTTACATACTACTTATTCTTCTTGAAAATGATTAAGGAAAATATGGCGCAAAACTTGAGAAAGTCTTCATGAACCACCGATAGAATTGAAAAGAACGAATGAATTAAAATGATAGTGAAGGAAAAAGAATCTTGAACGAACCACCGTAAGAATTCGAAAATGACTGATGAAAGAGAATAATCACCGGGAAGAATTAGAAGAACAAGTATGCTAGAGGGGATTTAGATGCAAAAGAACAAAGAGATCATGAGCTGATTAAAGAACACTTGAACGAGGCACCGGGATAAATAGATAACGGTAGTTGAAATGTGAGGGCGAAGAATTCTACTGGAATGATGGCCTCCGGTGAAAAGAAATAGAAAACAACTCCTGAAATACTCAGGATGGGTGAGAAAAGGAATATCTGACAAATGGAATAAATCGAGAGGATGACATGAAAACTCTTCTTCTATCTTCAAATCTGAGAAAGACGACGAGAAACACCACCGAAATTACTGAGATACTCCGGAAGAATGAAAAGCGAAGAGGTTGAGCCAACAATGAAATGATTTGAAATCGATCTTGGAAAAGCATCTGACTGATGAAATTCATTCTTACATCAAACTCCGAAAAGAATTGAGAATAACTCCGGGGAAATTAGAAGAGTCAGGTAAGATCCTGGGAAAAGACCTGTGGGTTAGGGCCCACTAAAAGAAAACACCGTTGGAAAGGGATGTTGAAGAGATAGAAGATGCACCGGAAGAACTGAAATATTTGACTGAGGTGACAACCTCGAATTAATTCAAACACAGACGAGTCTCCTGAGATGTCCTCCGAACTCCGGAATGATAAACTGGCGAGAGGCGACCGAGCAGGGAAAACACTTCGTGGAAAAGAATATGATCAACCCGAAAAACTTGATTTGAGTGCACCGGAAAAAGAAAGGGATGAAGAATGACGAACGAGACGAGAATTCACCGGTTAAAATAATTGAAGGAAGACTGAAGAGGCTCCACACGAATGAAATTGATGGTCGAAAGAGAGTCAAACTCCGGGAAGGAAAAGGGTGGGTGGGCGGGAAAACAAAGGCAACTCGGGAGTGGAAACGACGAATATCTTGAAGAGACAACCGCTGTTGAAATCATTGAGGAAAGAAAGCAAAGACTTCGCACGAGAAGGATGGGTACTCAATTACGGACTCCGGTTCCGAGAGGAAGAAGGGAGGGCGGGTGGGAAAAAAACAAGGACGACTTTCGACAAGGAAAAACAACGACGTCGGAGGAAGAACTGAGGATTGAACTTGGCAAAGATGAAGATGGTCGAGTCGACTTGACGAGAAATGCACCGGATGAAAAGAGCTGAGGGCCAACGATCGGAAAACCAACTGCGTGAACCTAAAGAAAAATTTTGAAGGGGAAGAGGAGTAATTCAAAACACCTACGTTAAGATTCCTCACCGGAGCGACGAAGGGGCTGAGGAGTAAAAATAATTCCTACTCTCCGATATAACTAGACTCTGAAAACAGTTTTCTTCTAGACTCGACAACGGCCAAACTACACGATCAATCAAGGGGGCCTCCTAGGGTCGGTCGAGGCTCTGATACCAACTTGTCACGCCCAATATGCGACCCTATCCAAAAGGAACTCGACGGTCCCACCAAGGATAGACCCGCATATTGAAACGCTTTTGCAAGGTGGATATCATTACATCAACATTACATAATAGATGGGGATACATACATAAGGCACGAATGCCACAAGAATACAACAACATCATATACAAGATAAACATCCGACTACGGATGAAACATAAACAGAAGCTCAAATGACATCCACCCTGCTAGCCCAAAGCTGCCGACCTGGAACCTATCCCCGATCGAAGAAGCGTAAGAAGAACTCCAAAACAAGCAAACATCGCTCTCGCGTCATGATCATCACATAACCTGTACCTGCAATCGTTGTTGTAGTAATCATGAGCCACGAGGACTCAGCAATCCCATTACCATGGGTATCAAGACTAGCAAAGCTTAATGGGTAAGGAAGAGGTAGAGTGGTGAGGTTGCGGCAATGACTAAGCATATATGGTGGCTAACATACGCAAATGAGAGCGAGAAGAGAAACAAAGGAACGGCCGTCAACTAGTAATGATCAAGAAGTGATCCTGAACTCCTACTTACGTCAGACATAACCCAAGAAACCGTGTTCTCCTCTCGATCAACCCCGAAAAGAGACACTCGCGGTTACACACACGGTTGGTGTATTTTAGAAGAGTTTGCTTCAAGTTTACTACAACCGGATATTAACAAATTCCCATCTGCCATATAACCACGGGCACGGCTCTCGAAAGTTTATACCCTGGAGGGGTGTCCCAACTTAGCCCATGATAAGCTCTCGCGATCAACGAAGGATATTCCTTCTCCCCGGGAAGACCCGATCAGTCTCGGAATCCCGGCCATGTGACATTTCGACAGAATAAAACAAGACCGGAAAAGCCGCCCGGATGTGCCGACAAATCCCGATAGGAGTCGCACGTACCTCGTTCTCAGGGCACACCGGATGAGCAAGACGTCGGGTTGGCATAGACCCTGATTGCCCAGGGGGCGCCGGACATCGCTCGGTTTGGACCAGCACTCAGAGGAGAACTGGCCCGGGGGTTAAAATAAAGATGACCCTCGGGCTCCGGAAACCCAAAGGAAAAAGGGCATAGGTGAGGCAAATGGTAAAACAAATGTTGGGCCTTGCTGGAGGAGTCTTATTCAAAGCGAACTGTCAAGGGGGTCCCATAAATCACCCGACCGCGTTAGGGACGCAAAATCCGGGAACATAATACCGATATGACGGAAACTAGGGCGGCAAAAGTGGAACAAAACACCAGGCATAAGGCCGAGCCTTCCACCCTTTACCAAGTATATAGATGCATTAATTAAATAAGATATATTGTGATATCCCAACAAGTAAACATGTTCCAACAAGGAACAACATCTCCATGTTCCAACAAGGAACAAACTTCATCTTCACCTGCAACTAACAACGCTATAAGAGGGCTGAGCAAAGCGGTAACATAGCCAAACAATGGTTTGCTAGGAAGGGTGCAAAAGGTTAGAGGTTCATGGCAATTTGGGAGGCTTAAGCAGCAAGTGGTAGGTAACGCAGCATAGCGATAGAACGAAACAACTAGAATAGAAATGATAGTAGTGAGATCCAGGGTAGCGGTCATCTTGCCTGAAATCCCGCTAGGAAGAAGAACGAGTCCATGAAGAAGATGAAGCCACGAAGACGAACCAAGCGTAGACGAACGAATCCTCACGATCGCAACGAAAACGGAAACTAACAAGAAGAAGCACGCGACATAGTAAACGCACCACACATAGACAAGACATGATGCACCACCAAGCATGATGCATGACAAGACTACATGAAGCTACTCATGGCAAGAGATGATGCATACAAGAGCAACACATCGAAGCAAGTTTAAATGAGGCCGGAAACAACATAGAACAATTCCGGTAAGTCCTCATATGCAAATTTCGAAATAGGTCCAGATCTGAATAACTTTATGTTCAATTTGTTAAACAGCAAGTTAAGATGCACCAAGATGATCTACACGAAATTCTAGTCAAGTTACATATAAAGTTCATTTAATTCGGAGCTACGGCCTAGAAGATATGAGCAAAACAAGTTAAACATGGCATTGATGCAAATGCATACAAACATCAAGCAAACACCTCAAAACAAGGATGCAACATGATAATATGAAACTACATGCAAAATCAAGCAAGTTTCATATAGAGCACACTCAAAACGGAGCAACGGTTCAACACATACACCCTATACAAGTTATAGCAACAATCAGTCCATAACAGCAAGTAGGCATATTGCAAGCATCAAAACAACATGCTACAGCATCTTAACATGATAAAAAAAGGCATGGACGTGATGTACAGGTAAAGCATAACAAAACATGAACACTGAGCTATCTCCAGAAATGACTAAAACATGCTCAAAAGCACATGGCAAGATTGCAAATAATAACAGTTCCAGACTTATCAGGAAATAACATCAGGTTGCAATGTTTAGAGCTATCCAACGACATTCTACAGGAACTTCTCATGGCAAACAAAAGCATGGCATGATACTAATAAATGCATAGAACAAAAGTCCCTTACTGACCATGAGCCAAAAAGGATCAGAAAATATGATGGCACCCATGTAAACATGGCAAGTTATATTACAGATTTATACATGGCAGGAACAACAATAAGTAGGCATGTTGGTGAGCTTGAACCACTCACCACAGAGCAATAAATGGCATGAAAAGGCAACCAAGAGTAAGAAGACATGGAATATAAGCTATACATGGCAAGAACAACATCATAGCATACACGGATCAACTACAACAACCTTGGCAAAATTGAATAACATGTAAACAACCTGCCAGGAAACATTTTATAGCAAAAGTAGAGCTCGATTTACTCAAGCTATGGCACTCCATAATTACAAAAAAGGGCACAGATGGATAGAGAATAACCATATGTTCAAAACATCCTTACTGAAGTATCTCAAAATAAGCATGGATCTCTCGGTAGCATCAAGTTTACATGGCATAAAAATATCAGCAGAACAGGGGCTGAAATCAGCAACATCATGAAGCCTAGTTTGCATGCTTGTGCTAGTCACCACAGAGGTCACAAAAATACATGGCATACACCCCTGTAAATATGGCATGGCATATTACAAAACACATGTAGGACTCAAGATCATAGGGTGCACACATCAATCATGGCAAAAATGACAAATCACCAAGTTATACCAGTTCCAGCAGATTAACATCATATAGCACTCTTCTAACAGCATTTCGGGCATCAAGATGAGCTCAAATTTAAATGATGCAATGATATGAACTGATGTACTCGTCGAGGCGAACAATTTGACATATTACACGTACGAAACGGAGCAATATGCAGAGAGTTATAACGCGATGAACATGCAACAAAATTAATGCCAGAAAAGGACTTGGGGGATTTCGGGGGAGAGGAAAGTCAACCTTCGCACGCAAAACGAGGTTCGACGGAGCTGCTCGCCGGAGATGAGGACGGGGTTGCCGGAGGAGGGCCGGGGAGGACGGATCCAGCCGGCCCCTCGCCGTATCCGGCACCGGCGGAGGCCGGGGCGGGGCTGGAGGCGCGGCGCGGGAGGCCGCAAGCCGGGCGGCGCGAGGCCGGGCGAGGAGGCGGACGGCGGCGGGGCACTCCGGACGCTGGTGGAGGCGGGCGGCCGCGGCCGGAGGTGAGGAGGCGCGGCGGCGGGCGCCATGGGCGGTGAGCGGAGAGCGGGCGGCGGAGCGGGCACGGGCGCGAGCCGGCGGACGGCGACGGCGGGATGGGCCTCACTGATCTGCCCGCGGGTTCGGGCGGGACGGGCGAGGACGCCATGTGGCGGCGTGGGACTGGCTGGGCGCG
Organism: Aegilops bicornis; assembly: GCA_021605145.1. Classification (NCBI taxonomy): domain Eukaryota; kingdom Viridiplantae; phylum Streptophyta; class Magnoliopsida; order Poales; family Poaceae; genus Aegilops; species Aegilops bicornis. The sequence goes on from CM038674.1 coordinate 652,774,201, forward strand.
GCGGCGCGGACGTGTCCGGCGCGGCACGGACGCGTCCGGCGGCGGCGGGAGGAAGAGGACTAGGGTTAGGGTAGGATTTCATCCGCGAATTCGGGGGAGGTGGACTAATTTATAGGTAGAGGGAGCTAGGAGAGTCCAAATGAGGTGCGGTTTTCGGCCACGCGATCGTGATCGAACGACCGAGAGCATGGAGGGGAGTTTGCTGGGTTTTGGGCCACTTTGGAAGGGGTGTTGGGCTGCACACGAAAGAGGCTTTTACGGTTACCTGTTAACTGCTGAGTACCAAACGACCTCCAAATGGCACGAAACTTGACAAAGCGGTTCACGGTGCTATACCAAGGCCGCTTGGCAGACCTCGGGCCATTCCGAGAAAGTTTAATACCCGCACACGAAAAGAGGTAAAAGAGGGCGCCGGGAGACATAGGAGTGCCGGATTGGAAAACGGACAACGGGGAAAATGCTCGGATGCATGAGACGAACACGTATGCAAAATGAAATACACATGATGACATGATATGAAATGCAGATGATGACATGGCAAAGTGCAACACTCAAGCAAATGACATGGCAACGACGGCGAATAACTGGCAGACACCTGGCGCATCGAATCCGGGGCGTTACATTAGCACTCTTGATTTTGAGGAGAAGGCGAGAACAAAAGACACACGTGCTCGGGTCACCGAGGGAGCTTCTAGTGCCCACATGGTACACGAGAAGAACTTCCAGCCCAACCAGCCCCAAAACAACAAGAACAAATCTCGTAGGAAAGGAAAGTTTGATGCAAAGAACAAGCCGTCACATTCTACCAACTTCAAGAAGAATTCTCATAACGGGAAGGGATACAAACCTCAATTTTGGTAGCACCGCATAAAATTTATATGGCTGCATCTACCTGCTGTCAGCTAACCTCATGGTGCTCCAGGTATTCCTACATTCGTAACTAGGTACAATGACCACCGCAAGATGAAATTAGCTTATTCGTACGTTGACTTGCTGAATGCGGTGCGGAACGATCATGTCATGTGTGGAGGAGCAAACAAGAAGTGCAGCCGAAGGTGGAAATCAACCAAGGACTTATGAAATTATAAGTAATCTTCCTCAGGCAGGTCAGTATCCCCTTCGTCCAGATGATCGTGTTTTGTCATGCCGAGCTATTGATATGTGCTACTATTTTGCAACACCGTTTAAGTATAGCTACTGTTTTCCTATCTTTTCAGATTTAGGACAATGAATATGATATCAGGGGAACTGCACAATATGGACCCAAGTTGAGTCATCTCTATTGCCTCATGTGTTTGCTGCAAATGTGTCAGCATCAATTGCAAGATGAGGCAGCTAGCTAGCTGTGGAGTTGCCAACATGCTCAAAGTGCTCGCAACATTGAGAAGAAACAAGCATGCCCAGGAAATTAATGCGTGTGCAGGGAGGCCCTTTGCTCAGAGAAGCATCGACCGATTTTTTTTTATTTCCACACCTTCTCGCAGTTTTGTATATTGGTTATAGTATGGTGAATCATTGAGATGCATAGACATGCTGAACTTTTGTTCTTCTGAATGTTAGTTTGATGTGAGTGTTCAGATCGATCCGCATCCTCTAATTTGGTGGATGCACACAGAGAAAATAAATCTCCTTAATTTACTCCATAACCACCCTATTAAATAGTCCTAGTAACAAACCAGGCGCATGCAGTGGCCGGCGGGCACATGCTCCTGCATGCATGGCCAGTCATGCAGCAACGCAAAAGAAGAGAGCGGTTCTTGGGAAAAAGCGAGTAGTTAGTGCAGCGGGCCATATAAACACAAACAACTCGCTCTCCCGCTTCCGTATCCCCACCAATTCCCCCCGCTCCCCAATCTTCCTCACTCGTCCAGAAAACCCCGCTCACCTTCTTCCTCACTCGTACAGAAAATGCCTGCTCCTCTTCTTCCACTCCTACAGAAATCCCCAGCCCTCCTTCTTCCCCACTCGCACTGCCACTAGGCTCGTCTCTGGCTACTCTGCTCAAACCCGTGAGCTCGGCGCGACGCCCACAAGGAAAATGGAGTCGGCTGGCCCCAGCGCCAAGAAGATGAGGCTCCCGCCAGCGGCGACGCTGGTTGTAGATCCCACTTGCAGTGGCGCTGGGAGAAGCGGCGAGCCCCCCCCCCACCCGGATCTGAGGAACCGGCAGAATCTCCGGTGGACCGCATCAGCGATCTCCCGGACGACATCCTTGAGGAGATCATCTCGCTTCTCCCCAACAAGGATTGCTGCCGCACACAAGTCCTCTCAACTCGGTGGCGCCCTCTATGGCGCATCGCGCCCCCTCAATCTCGACTGTCGTCAGATATCTGTCCTTCCTGAATTTGATCTCATCAGAGCCATCGTCTCTTCTCACCAGCAGGGCCCCAATCAATGCCTCTGCATCCCGACAAGCTACCTGCTGTTCATACCCGGCAAGGTGGACGCTTGGCTGACATCCCCTGAATTCGCAAAACTCCAGCAGTTTGAGTTCTACCATTACCACGAAAGTTTCATACCACGAACATACCAAGAATTCGTGCCCACACCACCGTTGTCCATCTCGCGGTTTTCCTCCTCTCTCCACACCGCCACCTTCGCCCGGTGCCATCTACCAGACAATCTGGTACAAATGCTTCGACTCCCACTGCTAAATTTTTTTTTGCTTGTGGTGGTTTATCTGTCGGAGGCCTCATCAAGACAAAGCATCATCCACTCCAATTGCCCCTGCCTCGAGCGCTTGCTGATTGTTTTGGGAATAGAAATCGGTATCAGTTGTCTCCAAATAAAGTCGCCTCACCTTAAAAGCATTGGAATTTGTTTTGAAGGACAGCAGCTCATCATCAAAGATGCTCCTTCACTTGAAAGGTTGATCCTTGATAATTTTTATACACCTTCAGAAATAACTGTCGTCTCTGCGCCCAAACTGAAGACCTTGGGTGTAATTGATGACCCGTTTAATAATCACACGGAGTTGGTGTTTGGCTCCTCACCTTTTCAGGTACTGTATATTATCATCTACACATTTGTAATCATATGCTACATTTTTCATTTGTGCGCATAAGTTTTATATCATCTTGGAGTACACTTTGGGTACTAATATTATGTTATATGCTCAATGAAGAGTTCGCCCATTGATAGCCTATCAATGCTTTGGATTCTGTCAAGATCATATATATATCGAATGTATAGTTTTGATTTGGACATAATTATTGGCTTGCTGCGATGCTTTCGATCTCTGGAGAATTTATACATAGAGGTGATGATTTCATCCACATTGAAAGCCCGTATATATTGTACTAGAATTAACTGTTCAGCTGTCGTTCTTTCGACATACTCTTTTTTCAGACCTTAACTGTTTTCAATCTTCATGTCTACTTAGGCAGAACCACATGGAGAAAAACATATAACCAATCGTTGGCGTAATAAGCACAAGGATTTTCTCACTTCTCATGACATTCGTTTGAGGACAATAACAATGGGACGATATGCATCCAACCAGGCAAATAGAAGCTTTGTCGCATTCTTCCTGTTGAATGCGATGTTACTATTGTCCATGAGGCTTAATTTTTACAGCAAGAGATTTCTCACGGACGAACATGTTGAACAGCAAAAAAAGAAGTTTCAGCTGGACAAATGGGCTTCTAAACGTGCCCGGCTTCTATTTACAACAAGTTGTAGACATCCTAAAATAAATTTTTTTGCACAGGATGTTGATTTTATGGATCAGACCGATCCATTTGTTTGTGACTGCAAAAAAAGTGGTTGGGTTAGATGTTACTGTCATGTTCAATCTGGGTTTTGTCTAAAAATTTGATGAACAATTAATCCTTGGCCTTTTTGTACCATTTGTATGCTTGACTTGCATGTCGTTGCCCTCGTACTCCCCTCCACCTGCCACTACACTGCCGCATCTTCCATGGCTGCTGTTCGTTCCCGTCCGAGGCCTTGCCGTCGTTCTCCGCTTTGGTTAGCTCCTTTGTGCTCGCCGTAAATGCAGTGTTGTCAACATGGTCAACAACCAAGAGGAATCAGGAGATGACTGTACGTGGAGAGGCTGATAGTAGGGACCCACCAGGGTCATTGCATTTCGCAAGCAGGTGCCTCATTATTACAAGCCAAAACAAAACTTCCTCCTAATTGTTTGACAACTAGGTTCCACGCCATTGTCAATGTAGTCAATAAACGAGAAAATTACACAACAAGCGGATAACACCAGGGACCCAGCAGCTCGCCCAGTTGTTTTTCAGTTTCAGAGACGGAGCTCAACTGCACGCTGTGCGGGGGCTGTGGCCCGTCTAGCCCACGCTTATGCTTTTATTAAGCACATGACGAGCCCAGTTGATATTTTTATCTTTCTGAAATTGGCTAGCCCAGTTCTTTTTTTTTGGAGAATACCAAAACCGAGGCCTACTTGCTTTTCTCAGCCCTGCAGGGCTGTAAATCTTTCAAGACGAGGAGGGATAAGAAATGGGCTTCCCAAGAAAATGGGCTATAAGTTGTAAGAAATGGGCTGTAAATTTTTAAACCAAAGCCAACCGGCAATTGCATTAAAATATCATTTTTTTTCAGGATTTCTCTACTCTCTACTCTTATAAAAACCAAAGCCAACTGCCAATTATATTAAAATATCATCTTTTCACCCACAAGATAAACTACTCATACAAATGCATCTTCATGTTCTGTGTAACGAACGGGCATCTTGCTAGTTAAGATTCTAAATTTCATTCAATTTTTTTGCGGACAATTGTTTTTTGAATATTATTCTGATATGATTTTTTGAAAACTATTTTTAACGTGACTCGAAATTTCGTGATTAAAAGAGTTCGGACCCCACCGAAATATGCAAAATTTCGTTGAATTTTTTAGCAGTGCCCAGAATATATGGTCTGTAATGCTAATAAAAAGAATATGGGCTTCAAATATCCTTAAGAATTAGCAAATGGGCTGTAAATTATTGAAAATAATGGCTAATGGGATGTATGCTATTTTTCACAGATTTGGAAGCTGACATCTGGGCCTACTAGGTTGACGATGACGCTATCCTAAAACAAATTTGATGCGTACACAAGGCTTTGTCAACTTAGTCAACACACAGCAGTGACTGTTGGATGTCCATCCAACGGCCGCCATACTTCTTCAATCTCTGATCTTCCTGCTCCAGCCGCCCAAACCAGCGTCGGCGGACTGCTGCTTCCCTCCTCCCGTGGTGGCTGTCTTGCCGCCAGGCCATCCCTCTAGCCACCCACACATCCTGTTATTTTCCGGCGACGTCAGCCTCACCCCGCAGCCGACCAGTCAGCGCTCGTTCTCCCCTCAGCGTGGGCATCCGCTCGGTGGCTTCGCCGGCTCCGGGTGGTTCTCTTCCTGGGGCCCGCCCTCATCCACCGCGTTTGTGCTCTCGGCGTGGCGAGGTCAACATGGTCAACAAACAACAGGCATCAGAAGAGGCTGACAGTAGGGGCCCACACAGGAAAATGCCTCCTTATTCCGTGCAAAATAATGATTCCTCCACCTGATAGCTGGGGCCCACCGGAAGGGTCTCTGTATTTCGTGAAAAAAATGTTCCCCCCGCTGTTAGCTCGGACCCATCGGAAATGCCTCCTTATTACGCACAAAAAAAATGAATACTCCCCCTGCTAGCTGGGACTCACCTTGGTGGGAGGCTGACTTGTGGGCCTACTAAGTTTACGGGGACGGAGGACTTTGTCAACTTAGTCAATATGAACGACTCTAGCTCCAGTGACCGTACGATGTCCATCCAACGGCCGTAGTGCTTCTTCAACCTCTGGTCTTCGTGCTCCAGCCGCCCAAAGCAGCGCCGGTCGTGCCGCGTGCTCCTGCCTCCTGTGGCCGGCTGTGATTCCGCGGAGGCCTCACAGCTGCCTACTACTCCCACCGCTGGCCAGGCCATCCCTCTACTCACCCACACCCCCTGTTATTCTGTGGCGACGGCAACCTCACCCTCGTACTCCTCTTCGCGTGGGCATCCACTGATGCGTCTTCCCCGGCTCCGCGTCGTCCCCTTCCTAGGCCTCTGTTGGGGAACGCAGTAATTTCAAAAAAATTCCTACGCACACACAGGACCATGGTGATGGCATAGCAACGAGAGGGGAGAGTGTTGTCTACGCACTCGTGAGACCGTGGCGGAAGCGATCACAACGTAGAGGAAGTAGTCGTACTTTCTCCTCGCGATCCTGCCGATCCCAGCGCCGTTACTCCGGCACCTCCGAGTCGATGATGACGTAGAGGAAGTAGTCGACGTTCTCCTCACGATCCAGCCGATCACAGCCAAGATTACTCCGGCGCCTCCGAAGTTCTTGGCACACGCTCAGCTCGATGACGCTCCACGGGCTTCGATCCGGCAAAGCTCCGGGAGGGGAGTTCCACAAGACGACGGCGTGGTGACGATCTTGATGTTTCACCGTCGCAGGGCTTCGCCTAAGCACCGCTACAATATGACCGAGGTGGAATATGGTGGAGGGGGGCACCGCACACGGCTAAGGAACGATCTCAAGGATCAACTTGTGTGTTCTAGGGTGCCCCCCTGCCCCCGGATATAAAGGAGCAAGGGGGAGGGCCGGCCAGCCTTGGGGCGCACCAAGGGAGGGGGGAGTCCTCCTCCTAGTAGGAGTAGGACTCCCTTTCCTAGTCCTACTAGGAAGAGGGAAGGGAAAGGAAAGAGAGGAGAGGGAGAGGAAAGGGGGCTCGCCCCTCCTAGTCCAATTCGGACTCCCCATGGAGGGGGCGCACCACCTCCTGGTGCAGCCCTCTCTCTCCCTCTTGGCCCAATAAGGCCCATAACTTCCCGGGGTTCCGTAACCCTTCCGCACTCCGGTTTTCTCCGGAAACTTCCGGAACCTTTCCGTGTCCGAATATAACCATCCAATATATCAATCTTTATGTCTCGACCATTTCGAGACTCCTCGTCATGTCCGTGATCACATCCGGGACTCCGAACTCCTTCGTACATCAAAATACATAAACTCATAATAACCGTCATTGAAACCTTAAGCGTGCGGACCCTACGGTTCGAGAACTATGTAGACATGACCTAGAACTATTCTCGGTCAATAACCAATAGCGGGACCTGGATGCCCATATTGGTTCCTACATATTCTACGAAGATCTTTATCGGTCAGACCGCATAAAAACATACGTTGTTCCTTTTGTCATCGGTATGTTACTTGCCCGAGATTCGATCGTCGGTATCCAATACCTAGTTCAATCTCGTTACCGGCAAGTCTCTTTACTCGTTCCGTAATACATCATCTCACAACTAACTCATTAGTTGTGATGCTTGCAAGGCTTATGTGATGTGTATTACCGAGAAGGCCAGAGATACCTCTCCGACAATCGGAGTGACAAAACCTAATCTCGAAATACGCCAACCCAACAAGTACCTTTGGAGACACTTGTAGTACTCCTTTATAATCACCCGATTACGTTGTGACGCTTTGGTAGTACCAAAGTGTTCCTCCGTAAACGGAGTTGCATAATCTCATAGTTATAGGAACATGTATAAGTCATGAAGAAAGCAATAGCAACATACTAAACGATCAAGTGCTAGGCTAACGGAATGGGTCATGTCAATCGATCATTCTCCTAATGATGTGATCCCGTTAATCAAATGACAACTCATGTCTATGGTTAGGAAACATAACCATCTTTGATTAACGAGCTAGTCAAGTAGAGGCATACTAGTGACACTCTGTTTGTCTATGTATTCACACATGTATTATGTTTCCGGTTAATACAATTCTAGCATGAATAATAAACATTTATCATGATATAAGGAAATAAATAATAACTTTATTATTGCCTCTAGGGCATATTTCCTTCAGTCTCCCACTTGCACTAGAGTCAATAATCTAGTTTACTCAAGAATGATTCTAACACCCATGGAGTCTTGGTGCTGATCATGTTTTGCTCGTGGAAGAGGCTTAGTCAACGGGTCTGCAATGTTCAGATCCGTATGTACTTTGCAAATCTCTATGTCTCCCACTTGGACTTGGTCCTGAATGGAATTGAAGCGTCTCTTGATATGCTTGGTCCTCTTGTGAAATCTGGATTCCTTTGCCAAGGCAATTGCACCAGTATTGTCACGTAAGATCTTCATTGGTCCCGATGCACTAGGTATAACACCTAGATCGGAAATGAACTCTTTCATCCAGACTCCTTCATTCGCTGCTTCGAAACAGCTATGTACTCCGCTTCACATGTAGATCCCGCTACGACGCTTTGTTTAGAACTGCACCAACTAACAGCCCCACCGTTTAATAAAAACACGTATCCGGTTTGCGATTTAGAATCGTCCGGATCAGCGTCAAAGCTTGCATCGACGTAACCATTTACGACTAGCTCTTTGTCACCTCCATATACGAGAAACATATTCTTAGTCCTTTTCAGGTATTTCAGGATGTTCTTGACCGCTGTCCAAAGGATCCACTCTGGATTACTTTGGTACCTTCCTGCCAAGCTTATCGCTAAGCATACGCCGTGTCTGGTACACAGCATTGCATACATGATAGAGCCTATGGCTGAAGCATAGGAACATCTTTCATTTTCTCTCTATCTTCTCATTGTGGTCGGGCATTGAGTCCGACTTAATTTCACACCTTGTAATACAGGTAAAAACCTTTCTTTGCACGATCCATTTTGAACTTCTTCAAAACTTTATCAAGGTATGTGCTTTGTGAAAGTCCAATTAAGCGTCTTGATCTATCTCTATAGATCTTGATGCCCAATATGTAAGTAGCTTCACCAAGGTCTTTCATCGAAAAACTCTTGTTCAAGTATCCCTTTATGCTATCCAGAAATTCTATATCATTTCCGATCAATAATATGTCATCTACATATAAGATCGAAATGCTATAGAGCTCCCACTCACTTTCTTGTAAATACAGGCTTCTCCATAAGTCAGATAAACCCAAATGCTTTGATCACACTATCAAAGCGTTTATTCCAACTCCGAGATGCTTGCACCAGTCCATAAATGGATCGCTGGAGCTTGCACACTTTGTTAGCTCCCTTTGGATCGATAAAACCTTCTGGTTGCATCATATACAACTCTTCTTCCGAAACCCATTCAGAATGCGGTCTTTACATCCATTTGCCATATTTCATAATCATAAAATGCGGCAATTGCTAACATGATTCGGACAGACTTAAGCATCGCTTCTGGTGAGAAGGTCTCATCGTAGTCAATCCCTTGAACTTGTCGAAAACCCTTTGCGACAAGTCGAGCTTTGTAGACAACAATATTACCGTCGTCGGTCTTCTTCTTGAAGATCCACTTGTTTTCTATTGCTTGCCGACCCTCGTGCAAGTCAACCAAAGTCCATACTTTGTTTTCATACATGGATCCTATCTCGGATTTCATGGCTTCAAGCCATTTTATGGAATCTGGGCTCACCATCGCTTCTTCATAGTTCGTAGGTTCATCATGATCTAGTAGCATGACTTCCGAACAGGATTGCCGTACCACTCTGGTGCGGATTTTATTCTGGTTGATCTACGAGGTTCTCAGTAGTAACTTGATCTGAAGTTTCATGATCAACATCATCAACTTCCTCACTATTTGGTGTAGATGTCGCGAAACTGGTTTACGTGATAAACTACTTTCCAATAAGGGAGAAGGCACATTACCTCATCAAATTCTACTTTCCTCCCACTCACTTCTTTCGAGAGAAACTCCTTCTCTAGAAAGGATCCATTCTTAGCAACAAATGTTTTGCCTTCGGATCTGTGATAGAAGGTGTACCCAACTGTCTCCTTTGGGTATCCTATGAAGACACATTTCTCCGATTTAGGTTCGAGCTTATCAGGTTGAAGCTTTTTCACATAAGCATCGCATCCCCAAACTTTAAGAAACGACAACTTTGGTTTCTTGCTAAACCACAGTTCATAAGGTGTCGCCTCAACGGATTTTGACGGTGTTCTATTTAGCGTGAATGCGGCCGTCTCAAGAGCATAACCCCAAAACGATAGCGGTAAATCTGTAAGAGACATCATAGATCGCACCATATCTAGTAAAGTGCGATTACGATGTTCGGACACACCATTGCGCTGTGGTGTTCCGGTGGCGTGAGTTGCGAAACTATTCCGCATTGTTTCAAATGTAGACCAAACTCGTAACTCAAATATTCGCCTCCACGATCAGATCGAAGAAACTTTATTTTCTTATTACGATGATTTTCAACTTCATTCTGAAATTCTTTGAACTTTTCAAATGTCTCGGACTTATGTTTCATTAAGAAGATATACCCATATCTGCTTAAATCATCTGTGAAGGTGAGAAAATAACGATATCCGCCACGAGCCTCAATATTCATTGGACCACATACATCTGTATGTATGATTTCCAACAAATCTGATGCTCTCTCCATAGTACCGGAGAACGGTGTTTTAGTCATCTTGCCCATGAGGCACGGTTCGCAGTGCCAAGTGATTCATAATCAAGTGACTCCAAAAGTCCATCAAGATGGAGTTTCTTCATGCGCTTTACACCGATATGACCTAAACGGCAATGCCACAAATAAGTCGCACTATCATTATCAACTCTGCATCTTTTGGTTTCAACATTATGAATATGTGTATCACTACTATCGAGATCCATTAAAAATAGACCACTCTTTAAGGGTGCATGACCATAAAAGATATTATTCATATAAATAGAACAACCTTTATTCTCTGATTTAAATGAATAACCGACTCGCATCAAACAAGATCCAGATATAATGTTCATGCTTAACGCTGGCACCAAATAACAATTATTTAGGTCTAAAACTAATCCCGAAGGTAGATGTAAGCGTCAACCGCGATCACATCGACTTTGGAACCATTTCCCACGCCATAGATCGTCACCTCGTCCTTTGCCGGTGTTCGCAATCAGTAGTCCCCTGCTTCGAGTTGCAAATATTAGCAATGTAACCAGTATCAAATACCAGTACTCTGCGAGCTCTAGTAAGGTACACATCAATAACATGTATATCACATATACCTTTGTTCACCTTGCCATCCTTCTTATCCGCCAAATACTTGGGGCAGTTCCGCTTCCAAAGTGACTACCGCTTGCGGTAGAAGCACTCAGTTTCAGGTTTAGGTCCAGACTTGGGTTTCTTTACTTGAGCAGCAACTTGTTTGCTGTTCTTCTTGAAGTTCCCTTCTTCTTCCCTTTGCCTTTCTTCTTGAAACTAGTGGTCTTATTGACCATCAACACTTGATGCTCCTTCTTGATTTCTACCTCCGCAGCTTTCGGCATTGTAAGAGCTCGTATAGTCTTTACTAACCCTTGCATATTATAGTTCATCACGAAGCCTTTGTAGCTTGGTGGCGTTGATTGAAGAATTCTGTCAATGACACAATCATCCGGAAGATCAACTCCCGGTTGAGTCAAGTGATCGTAATACCCGGACATTCTCGAGTATGTGTTCACCGATGCACCCATTCTCCTCCATCTTGCAGCTATAGAACTTATTGGAGACTTCATATCTCTCAATCCGGGCATTACTGTTGAAATATCAACTTCAACTCTTGGAACATCTCATATGCTCCACGACTTTCAAAACGTCGTTGAAGACCCGGTTCTAAGCCGTAAAGCATGGCACACTGAACTATAGAGTAGTCATCAGCTTTGCTCGCCAGACGTTCTTAACGCCGCCGGGCCAGCATCAAGATGAGCCTTGCACCTAGCGGTGCATCCAGACGTAACTCTTACGTGCAGCAATGAGGATAATCCTCAGATTACGGACCCAGTCCGTGTAATTGCTACCATCATCTTTCAACTTTGCTTTCTCAAGGAACGCATTAAAATTCAACGGAACAATAGCACGAGCCATCTATCTACAAAGCAGACATAGACAAGCAAGATACTATCAGTACTAAGTTCATGATAAATTTAAGTTCAATTAATCATATTACTTAAGAACTCCCACTTAGATAGACATCTCTCTAGTCATCTAAGTGATCACGTAATCCAAATCAACTAAACCATAACCGATCATCACGTGAGATGGAGTAGTTTTCAATGGTGAACATCTTATGTTGATCATATCTACTATATGATTCACGCCGACCTTTCGGTCTCCGTGTTCCGAGGCCATATCTGCATATGCTAGGCTCGTCAAGTATAACTCGAGTATTCTGCGTGTGCAAAACTGGCTTGCACCCGTCGTAGATGGACGTAGAGCTTATCACACCCGATCATCACGTGGTGTCTCGACACGACGAACTTTGGCAACGGTGCATACTCGGGAGAACACTACTTGATAATTTTAGTGAGAGATCATCTTAAAATGCTACCGTCAATCAAGCAAAATAAGATGCATAAAGGATAAACATCACATGCAATCAATATAAGTGATATGATATGGCCATCATCATCTTGCGCTTGTGATCTCCATCTCCGAAGCACCGTCATGATCACCATCGTCACCGCGCCGACACCTTGATCTCCATCGTAGCATCGTTGTCGCTACGCCATCTATTGCTTCTATCGCTACCGCTTAGTGATAAAGTAAAGCAATTACAGGGCGTTTGCATTTCATACAATAAAGCGACAACCATATGGCTCCTGCCAGTTGCCGATAACTCGGTTACAAAACATGATCATCTCATACAATATAGCATCAAGTCTTGACCATATCACATCACAACATGCCCTGCAAAAACAAGTTAGACGTCCTCTACTTTGTTGTTGCAAGTTTTACGTGGCTGCTACGGGCTGAGCAAGAACCGTTCTTACCTACGCATCAAAACCACAACGATACTTCACAAATAGACTCCGCTTAACCTTCTCAAGGACGGGCGTAGCCACACTCGGTTCAACTAAAGTGAGAGAGACAGACACCCGCCAGCCACCTTTAAGCACGAATGCTCGTAACGGTGAAACCAGTCTCACGTAAGCGTACGCGTAATGTCGGTCCGGGCTGCTTCATCTCACAATACCGCTGAACCAAAGTATGACATGCTGGTAGGTAGTATGACTTGTATCGCCCACAACTCACTTGTGTTCTACTCGTGCATATGACATCAACGCATAAAACCAGGCTCGGATGCCACTGTTGGGGAACGCAGTAATTTCAAAAATTTCCTACGCACACACAGGACCATGGTGATGGCATAGCAACGAGAGGGGAGAGTGTTGTCTACGTACCCTCATAGACCGTGGCGAAGCGATCACAACGTAGAGGAAGTAGTCGTACTTTCTCCTCGCGATCCTGCCGATCCCAGCCAAGCATTCGGCACCTCCGAGTCGATGATGACGTAGAGGAAGTAGTCGACGTTCTCCTCACGATCCAGCCGATCACTGGCGCCGTTACTCCGGCGCCTCCCGAGTTCTTGGCACACGTTCAGATCGATGACGCTCCACGGGCTTCGATCCAGCAAATCTCCGGGGAGGGGAGTTCCTACAGCACGACGGCGTGGTGACGATCTTGATGTTTCAACGTCGCAGGGCTTCGCCTAAGCACCGCTACAATATGACCGAGGTGGAATATGGTGGAGGGGGGCACCGCACACGGCTAAGGAACGATCTCAAGGATCAACTTGTGTGTTCTAGGGTGCCCCCCGCCTCGTGATATAAAGGAGCAAGGGGAGGGCCGGCCAGCCTTGAGGGGCGCACCAAGGAGGGGGGAGTCCTCCTCCTAGTAGGAGTAGGACTCCCTTTCCTAGTCCTACTAGGAAGAGGGAAGGGGAAAGGAAAGAGAGAGAGGAGAGGAAAGGGGGCTCGCCCCTCCTAGTCCAATTCGGACTCCCCCATGGAGGGGGCGCACCACCTCCTGGTGCAGCCCTCTCTCCCTCTTGGCCCAATAAGGCCCATAACTTCCCGGGGTTCCGGTAACCCTTCCCAACTCCGTTTTCTCCGAAACTTCCGAACCTTTCCGTGTCCGAATATAACCATCCAATATATCAATCTTTATGTCTCGACCATTTCGAGACTCCTCGTCATGTCCGTGATCACATCCGGGACTCGAACTCCTTCGGTACATCAAAATACATAAACTCATAATAACCGTCATTGAAACCTTAAGCGTGCGGACCCTACGGTTCGAGAACTATGTAGACATGACCTAGAACTATTCTCGGTCAATAACCAATAGCGGGACCTGGATGCCCATATTGGTTCCTACATATTCTACGAAGATCTTTATCGGTCGAGACCGCATAACAACATACGTTGTTCCTTTTTGTCATCGGTATGTTACTTGCCCGAGATTCGATCGTCGGTATCCAATACCTAGTTCAATCTCGTTACGGCAAGTCTCTTTACTCGTTCCGTAATACATCATCTCACAACTAACTCATTAGTTGTGATGCTTGCAAGGCTTATGTGATGTGTATTACCGAGAAGGCCCGAAGATACCTCTCGACAATCGGAGTGACAAAACCTAATCTCGAAATACGCCAACCCAACAAGTACCTTTGGAGACACTTGTAGTACTCCTTTATAATCACCCGATTACGTTGTGGCGTTTGGTAGTACCCAAAGTGTTCCTCCGTAAACGGGAGTTGCATAATCTCATAGTTATAGGAACATGTATAAGTCATGAAGAAAGCAATAGCAACATACTAAGCGATCAAGTGCTAGGCTAACGGAATGGGTCATGTCAATCAGATCATTCTCCTAATGATGTGATCCCGTTAATCAAATGACAACTCATGTCTATGGTTAGGAAACATAACCATCTTTGATTAACGAGCTAGTCAAGTAGAGGCATACTAGTGACACTCTGTTTGTCTATGTATTCACACATGTATTATGTTTCCGGTTAATACAATTCTAGCATGAATAATAAACATTTATCATGATATAAGGAAATAAATAATAACTTTATTATTGCCTCTAGGGCATATTTCCTTCAGCCTCGCCGTCATCCACCGCCGTGGTGCTCTCGGCGCGGCGTGGTCAATGTGGTCAACGACCGACTTCCATCGGAAGAGTACTGTGCGTGGAGAGGCTGACAGCTGGGTCCACGGCGGCCGCAAGGAAGTGCCTCCTTATTATGCGCAAAATAATTATTCCTCCACCTGACAGCAGGGACCCACCGGACGGGCCACCAGTATTTCGCAAAAAAAACGTTTCCCCCTGACTGCTGGGACCCACCAGCTACATCTTCGCACGCAAGGAAGTGCGTCCGGGCAAAAAAAAACCAAAATGATTTGCCCCCCTGGCTGCTGGGACCCACTAGCTACATCTTCGCAGGCAAGGAAGTGCCTGACAGTCGGGACCCACCTGGTCGAAGCGTACGTAGCGTTGTCATTCTGGTCGCGAAAGTGTACGTACATACTGGTCGATGTAGAGGCACGCATGTGTCGTAGTAGAGGCGCGCACGTGTCGATGTAGAGGCGCGCACGTAGCATGTACACGTACGTACAGCGGCGAGGGTGCAAGAAAGAAAATACGGCCACGTACGTACATACGGGCAGGATCCCGAACGCCTACTCGCGCATACATACATGGCTGGGTCGGAACGGAGAAACAGCGTCGTCGTCGTGTTCATGGGGAGCCAACCGGCTGGGTCGGAACGGAATGCGTGGTCGTGTTCATCGGGAGGGCTTGGACGGAACAGGCAATGGCAACGAGGTCTGGCGTACCGCTGGCGGAGGAAGCGGACCTCCTACGTTTGGAACGGGTCCTGTTGATCGGGAGGGTGTGGCGTGCCGCCAAAAGCGGAGGAAACGGACCTCCTACGGTCGAAATGGGGGTCCTGTTGATCGGGAGGGGTGTGGCGTACCGCAAAACGGACGAAACGGACTTGTGTTGGAGCGCTACTGTAGAAACGGGGGTCCTGTTGATCGGGAGGGGTGTGGCGTACCGCAAAATGGAGGAAACGGACCTCCTACGGTCGAAACGGGGGTCCTGTTGATCGGGAAGGGTGTGGTGTACCGCAAAACGGAGGAAACGGACCTCCTACGGTCGAAACGGGGGTCCTGTTGATCGGGAGGGGTGTGGCGTACCGCAAAACGGGACTCCACGAGATACTATTCATCTCCACCGTAGACCTCCTCCAGCCTCCACGGGCTACCGTCGACCTCCTCAAGCCTCCACGGGCTCCTGTTCATCCATCCTCCACCGCGCGCTACTCCACCAGCTACTGTTCAACCACCCCTCCACCGTCTACTGTTCATCCAGCCCTCCACACCACGGGGTCCTGTTCAACCACCCATCCACCGTCTACTGTTCATCCAGCCCTCCACACCACGGGGTCCTGTTCATCCAGAGGCAACGCCACAGCTCACTGTTCAGTTAACAGCCATCGATCGATCGCTTTCCGGGTTCGATGTACGCGTAACTGCGGTCTGCAATCGCCGGGTTCGATTAGAGCCCAACGCCTCGCTCGGGTTCGATTAGAGCCAACGCCTACGCACACGCTGCAGCGTCGTGTCTGAGAAAGCACATCGCCGCCCCGACCTCCCACCGTAACCAGCAACTCCCCGAATTTTTCCTCCCCCTCGCTTCTACCACGGTTTTTCTGTCATGGACGGCCCAAAGAATGTCATGCAACTGCGTCTCCGGCACGCCCAGGACGAAAAGCCCATTTTCTGTCATGATTTTTTGTCATAGAAGTAGGAGCCCACCACATCCATGATGATACCGGGCTTTGTCACAGTTATCATCATAGAAGTGTCATATGTATGACAGAAAAAAAAATCGTTCGGCCCAAAATGTCACGGATGTGTCTTTTTTTTGTAGTGTTGCCCCCCGGTTCAGTGTTCCATCTAGGAAAACTATGCATATAGATGTTATCAACCTTTATGGTGTTGAGAAAGCAAAACTTAAGAAATACTTTAAGGACTCTCAACAAACAGTTAGCATCACAATTGACACATGGTCTTCATCAAGGCTTCAAGATTACATGGTTCTCACTGCACACTACATTGATATTGACTGGAAACTTAACAAGAAAATTCTTAGCTTTGTTTTAGTGGACAACCACAAAGCGGAGGAAATTGGGGAGGCTCTAGATAAATTGTTAATTGAATGGGGCATTGAGACTGTTTGCACTATCACTGTCGACAACGCAAGCTCAAATGGCATTGCTCTACTATACATGAAGAGCTCTTTGACTAACCGGGGTGGTACTCTTGTGGGTGGTGAGAATCTTCACATGAGATATGTGGCACATATTGTGAATCTCGTGGTCCAAGATGGGCTGAAGATAGTGTGTCATCCTATAAACTGGATCCGAAATGCAATCAAATATGTACGGAGTTCCTTCAAGAATGAATAGTTTCAAGAAATGTGTGAAATAGCAAGGTAGAGAGCAAGGGTTTGGTGTGTCTCGATGTATGCACTAGGTGGAATTCCACATATCTAATGCTCGAGACAGCCGTGCTATTTGAGAGGGCATTTGATCAACTAGGACTCGATGATCCCTCCTACAAGCCAGAACTAAATTGCTTGGGGCGTGGGGGCGAGGTCCTCCAACACATGATGATTGGGTGTATGCTCGTGAGTTCAATTTGTTTCTCAAACACTTCTACGACTTAACAAACAAGGTTTCCGGCACTAAATACATTACTTCGAATGTATTCTTTGAAGAGATTGTTGGCATTAATTACCAATTGGGCAAATGGAGTGAGCGAGTGATATGTGATGATGATACAACCTCTAAGGAGATCGTTGTTAAGATGAAGGATAAGAATGACAAGTATTGGGGTGATCCAAAGAAAATGAACAAGTTGATATTTATTGCTGAAATTCTTGATCCTAGGTACACACTTTTGCTTTCTACCTTTATTCATTTAACTTATGGTTGTCCTGTTCTTATTGAATGTTAATGTCTACGTCATATTCCCTATTTTTGTATGGCAGGATCAAGGAGGCTGATTTCTTCAAGTACATGATTCAAACGACATATGGCCACTAGTAGAAAACAGGGCAATTCCAGGCCCGGCCAGCCCATTAGTCCCGGTTCAATCCAGAACCGGGACCAATGAAACATTGGACCAGTTCGTGAGCCCGAGGGCGGCGGGCCATGTGGGCCATTGGTCCCGGTTAAATGGACCTTTTGGTCCCGGTTGGTGGGCGAACCGGGACCAATGGGCCTCGCTCTGCTCATCACATTGGTCCCGGTTGGTGGGAATGACCGGGACCAAAGGCTGCCCTTTAGTCCTGGTTCAAGTCACCAACCGGGACCAATTAGTTGCCTATATATACCCCTCGCCATGAAAGCAGAGCACTCCCAGTGCTCTGTTTTTTAAATGGCGCGAGGGAGAGCTTTTAATGGTGCTCTAGCTCACCTCCTATGCACACGAGGTGTTCGATGGAATGCCCGAGCCACACAACATACGCTGTCTACTCACCAAGCTCGAGCGCCAATCGCAATTATACTTAATATTTGTCTAGGTATAGCGGTCCGTCACGCCCCGTCCCGTCTTCACTGCAGTCGATCGCTCGCGCCGATCTCGTTGCACCACCGTGGTGAGCCTCTTGTTCTTATCTTATCTTCTTTACGAAAGGAAAAATTCTTACTTGTATGTTTATATATATACTTGTATAATTTTCTTACTTTTATTATTGCATCTTATATAGTGCGATGGTTTTGGTATCCGCCCCCGTCGGCCCTCGTTATTTTTTATGACAATTATGCCGACCAACGTGACATAGATTTTATTTATCTAGGAGGTTGTTGAACCGGAAATTCCAACCGACCCTATTGTCGAGAGGTTAAATTTAGTTGAAGAAGAAAACAATTTGTTGAAGGAAAAAATTAGAAAAATTGAGGAGGAGAAGATGATATTGGAGTTGCATGTTGCGGATGTAAATGCGATGATCACAAGATCAAGATGGATGCAATGCGCTTGAAGATTAGAAAGATTAGAAAATATGCCATTCATACCGAGGCTTGGTATGATTATGCCGTTGGATCAGTTGTTACATTGGTTGCGATTATTATCGCATTTGTTTTCGCATTGAAATGTTTTACATAGTTTCAGTGTATGGTTTAATTAATTTAAATGCTCTGCAGAGCTTTATGTTGTTAGATGAGAACTATGTATGTACTTTGGCTTTAATGTGATGATGAACTTTTATTAATTTGGTCACTTAATTATCTATTCATGATGTTCTGTAATGATTTTGACACACTTAATTATATATAATGCACGCAGATGAACCGGGAATGGATGTACGGTTCAAGACACACCTCCGACTACATTAAGGGCGTGCATGATTTTCTCGAAGTGGCTGAGGCAAACAAGCAGAATGGTTTTATGTGTTGTCCATGCCCTACATGTGGGAATACGTAAGTCTTACTCTGACCGGAAAATCCTCCACACCCACCTGCTTTACAAGGGTTTCATGCCACACTATAATGTTTGGACGAGGCACGGAGAAATAGGGGTTATGATGGAAGACGGCAAAGAAGAAGAGTACGATGACAACTATGTGCCCCCTGAATACGGTGATGCTACTGAACATCAAGAGGAACCAGACGATGTGCACGATGATCTTTGCAACGAAGCTGCTGAAGATCAAGAGGAACCAGACGATGTGCCTGATGATGATGATCTCTGCAGGGTCATTGTCGATGCAAGGACGCAATGCGAAAGTCAAAAGGAGAAGCTGAAGTTCGATCGCATGTTGGAGGACCACAAAAAAGGGTTGTACCCCAATTGCGAAGATGGCAACACAAAGCTCGGTATCATACTGGAATTGCTACAGTGGAAGGCAGAGAATGATGTGCCTGACAAAGGATTTGAGAAGCTACTGAAAATATTGAAGAAGAAGCTTCCAAAGGATAACGAATTGCCCGACAAAGACATACGCAGCAAA
Source organism: Aegilops bicornis (assembly GCA_021605145.1). NCBI lineage: Eukaryota > Viridiplantae > Streptophyta > Magnoliopsida > Poales > Poaceae > Aegilops > Aegilops bicornis. Next base: position 652,793,981 of record CM038674.1, read on the forward strand.
TAAGGTCGTATGCCCTCTAGGATTGGAGGTGCAGAAGATACATGCATGCCCTAATGACTGCATCCTCTACCGCGGTGCGTACAAGGATCTGAACGCATGCCCGGTATGCGGTGCATTACAGTATAAGATCAGACGAGATGACCCTGGTGATGTTGACGGCGAGCCCCCCAGGAACAGGATTCCTGCAAAGGTGATGTGGTATGCTCCTATAATACCACGGTTGAAACGTCTGTTCAGAAACGGAGAGCATGCCAATTTGATGCGATGGCTCAGTGAGGACCGTAAGAAAGACGGGAAGTTGAGAGCACCCGCTGACGGGTCGCAGTGGAGAAAAATCGAGAGAAAGTACTGGGATGAGTTTGGAAGTGAGCCAAGGAACGTATGGTTTGCTTTAAGCGCGGATGGCATTAATCCTTTCGGGAGCAGAGCAGCCATCACAGCACCTGGCCCGTGACTCTATGTATGTATAACCTTCCTCCTTGGATGTGCATGAAGCGGAAGTTCATTATGATGCCCGTTCTCATCCGAGGCCCTAAGCAACCCAGCAACGACATTGATGTGTACCTAAGGCCATTAGTTGAAGAACTTTTACAACTGGGGAATGGAAACGGTGTACGTACGTGGGATGAGCACAAACAGGAGGAATTTAACCTAAAGGCATTGCTGTTTGTGACCATCAACGATTTGCCCGCTCTCAGTAACCTTTCGGAGACGGACAAACAAGGGATACCACGCATGCACGCACTGTTTACTTGACACCGATAGTATATACCGCAAGCTACGGGAAGAATGTGTACCTGGGCCATCGCTCTATTTCTTCCGACCAACCATCACCGCCGAAAGAAAGGCAAGCATTTCAAAGGCGAGGCAGATCACCGGAAGAAGCCCGCCATGCGTCATCGGTTATCACGCACTTGCTATGGTCAATGATTTACACGTAATCTTTGGAAAGGGTCGGCGGACTAGCTGTTACGAATGACGCCGAGAATCACGCACCCATGTGGAAGAAGAAATCTATATTTTGGGACCTACCCTCTTTGGAAAGACCTAGAGGTCCGCTCTTCGATCGACGTGATGCACGTGACGAAGAACCTTTGCATGAACCTGCTAGGCTTCTTGGGCGTGTATGGGAAGACAAAAGATACACCGAGGCACGGAGGACCCGCAACGCTTACTTGCGAAAAAGAGGGCATGCCTTTGAAAGCAGTATGAAGGTCCCGCCGACTACGCTCTTACGAAAGAAGAGAAAGAAATCTTCTTTGAATGCCTGCTCAAGATGAAGGTCCCGACCGGCTTCTCGTCGAATATAAAGGGAATAATAAATATGCCGGAGAAAAATTTCCAGAACCTAAAGTCTCATGACTGCCACGTGATTATGACGCAAGCTGCTTCCGGTTGCATTGAGGGGCTTCTACCGAAAAGCGTCCGATTAGCCATTGTGAAGCTATGTGCATTCCTCAATGCAATCTCTCGTAAGGTGATCGATCCAGAAATCATACCAAGGCTAAGGAGTGATGTGGTGCAATGTCTTGTCGGGCTTTCGAGCTGGTGTTCCCACCATCCTTCTTCAATATCATGACGCACGTCCTAGTTCATCTAGTTGACGAGATTGTCATTACAGGCCCCGTATTTCTACACAATATGTACCCCTTTGAGAGGTTCATGGGAGTCCTAAAGAAATATGTCCAGAATCGCTGCTTAGGCCGAAGGAAGCATCTCCATGGGCCATCAAACGAGAGGATGTCATCGGGTTTTGTGTTGACTTCATTCCCGGCCTTAAGAAGATAGGTCTCCCTAAATCGCGGTATGAGGGAGGCCCGACTAGAAAAACACGCTTGGAAGGGACTCAATAATATGCAGGACGGATATTCTTGGTCTCTAGAACAATACACAGTTCTACAGAAATCTACCTTGGTGACCAAGTATGTCGATGAACACAAGAACAGTCTGCGCCCAAACACCCGGAGCAAAGGCGACGATCGGATTACATGTGAACACATCGGGACTTTCAGCAGTTGGTTGGAAGCACGTATCGAGGTGACAACACTGTTTGTGATGAGCTGTACTTGTTGTCCGAGGACCATCTTTGACTGTATTGATTTGGAAAGGATACGAGATAAATGGGAATACATTTTACACGATTGACCAAGATCAAAAGAGCACCAACAAAAACAGCGGTGTCCGCTTTGATGCAACAACCGAGAGGGGAAAGGACACATATTATGGTTACATAGTGGACATATGGGAACTTGACTACGGACATGATTTTAAGGTCCCTTTGTTTAAGTGCAAATGGTTCAATCTGTCAGGAGGCGGGGTACAGGTAGACCCACAGTACGGAATGACAACAGTGGATCTGAAAAATCTTGGGTACACTGACGAACCTTTCGTCCTAGCCAATGATGTGGCACAGGTTATCTATGTGAAGGACATGTCTACCAGACCGAGAAAGAGAAAAGATAAGGAAGCGAATACATCATACGATGAGCCAAAGTGCCACATAGTTCTTTCAGGAAAAGGGACATCGTGGGAGTGGAGGACAAGACAGACATGTCTGAAGATTATGAAAAGTTTCATGAAATTCCTCCCTTCAAAGTCAAGGCTGACCCCAGCATCCTGATAAACGATGAAGATTATCCATGGTTATGGCGCAATAAGGAAATGACACAAGCGAAGAAAAAGTGAAGACTTTCTCCCGCAACTATTATGATGATACCATGCCAACTTTGTAACCGAGAGTATGATACCATGCCAACTTTCAACCTTTTCGTAGTTCATTGAAATGCTTTAATGTCTTATGGTTCGCCCTCGTAATAATTAAAAATAGCAACAATAAGTTTTTGTTGTAAGTAGAAACAAAATAAAATAAACAAAGCAAGAAAGAAAACAAAAAACAAAAATAGTGTTTTCAAATTTGAAAACTAATGGCACTAACAGAAAGTTTATAATTTTCCTAAAACTAAAAGCAAAAAGAATTGAAAAATAAAGCAAAAACAAAAGAAAATAAATAATGCAGAAATCGAAACAAAAAACAACAATAAGTATTTTGTTGTAAGTAGAAACAAAATAAAATAAATAAAGCAAGAAAGAAAACAAAAAACAAAAAAGTGTATTCAAATTTGAAAAGTAATGGCAATAACAGAAAGTTTATAATTTTCCTAAAACTAAAAGCAAAAAAGAATTAAAAAAATTAAGCAAAAAACAAAAGAAAATAAATAATGCAGAAAACAAAACAAAAAAACTGGAGAAAAAAATAAAAATAGCAACAATAAGTAAAGAAAACAAAAAAACAAAAAAATTGCCACCTACTGGGCCACCACAGCCTGAATACGACTAGAAACCCATCCATGGGCCAGGATTCAGGCCCGCAGCAGGGCCAGCAGGCCCATCAGGCATAGCAGTAACAAGTAGGCCCGTAAGCCTGCAATGGAGAGGAGGTTGAGAGGGGTGCGGCAGTGGGGCTTATAAACCATCGCGCCCCTCTCAACTAGCGAGGTGGGACTAAACTTTGGCCCCGACGCCAGCAGGGGCCTTTGGTCCCGTTGGTGGCACCAACCGACTAAAAGGTGAAGGCATTGGTACCGGTTCGTGGCACCAACCGGTACCAAAGGCCGCCGCTTCCCGCCCTTTGGGCTGCCGAAAAAGAGGCCTTTGGTCCGGTGGCACGAACCGGGACTAAAGGTAGTCCCGGTTGGTTCACGAACCGGGACCAATGGCTTTGCTATATAAGCAAACACTTTGCAAAATTTCAGAATCTCATCGCCAGCTCCCCCCACCCCGACAACGCCGACCCTCCTCGACGCCGCCAGGCTGCTCCACCTCGCCGTCGCCGCCGCCGCCGCCAAGGCTGCCGCCCCCAACCCGCTGCCGTCCTCGTCGCTGCCTCCGAGCCAGCCCGTCCTCGTCGCCCGGCCTCCCCAAGCCAGCGCCCGTCTCCGCCTCTGCGCCACCCCGAGCCCTGCCCGTCGTCCCGCCCAGCGTCGGGCGCCTCGCCGCCCACCGTCGCCATCGTCATCTAGCCGCTTCAGTGAGCCGCCACGCCGCACCGGCTCTATTTTTTCACTTTTATTCTTTTAATTTTTTTGTTCATATATATATATAATGTATATGTGTATGTATGTGGCTATGTGTACGTAGATGTTCAAAATGTATAAAAAAATTTTTCAGAGCTTGTGTTTCTTCATATATGTATTTTTTGTTCTTATGTGTATTAATGTTTTCATATATGCTAAAGATAGATTTTTAGAATAGTTAGGTTTTTTCTGTTCATAGATTTTTTGGTGATATTAATTATTGTAGAAATATGCAAATGTTTGTATATTCATATGAACAATGCATTAGGCAAAACCTTTGTTTTTTCAAATTTTCTATTTGAACTTTTTTTTAAACAAGCAATACTAAAAGAATGAGAGGAAAAAGGAAAATAAGAAGAGGAAGAAAGGAGAAGAAGAGGAGAGGAAGAAGAGGAGAAATAAGTAAGAAGAGGAAATAAGAAGAAAAAGAAGAGGAGAAGAAGAAAGGAATAGAGGAGAAGAAGAAAAATAGAAAATTCTATTTTTCTTCTTCTCCTCTATTCCTTTCTTCTTCTCCTCTTCTTTTTCTTCTTTTTTTTCTTCTTCCTCTTTTCTTCTTTTTCCTTATTTTCCTTTCTCGCGACAAGAAGAAAAAGAAGAGTAGAAGAAGAAGAAAGGAATAGAGGAGAAAGAAGAAACTTCAACACGAGGGGGGGTACCGATACCCCCTCCCCGATAACATTATTTTCCCATGTATATGTATGTCGCGTCGTTGTCGATATAACCCCCTCGAGATAACTTCGATATGAGGGGCGGTCGATATATATACCCCCTTTCGACCGTGATAACTTATACAACGACAGCACCCCCCTCGGCCCTCTCGCTCGACCAAAACTCTCGAGGGCACCCAAACCCTAGAGAGAAAACGATGTTGGTCTCCTACCCCCTCCCGCCGCGCCCCTACCCGAGTAATTAACTCTCTCGAGGCCACCCAAATTAACCCTTGAAGAGTTGTGTCGAGGCGACCCCAAACCCTAGAGAGAAAACGATGTTGGTCTCCTACCCCTCCCCGCCGCCCCTACCCGACAAATTAACTCTCTCGAGGCCACCCAAACTAACATGATTCCTTATTGTGATTAGCTAGCTAGTTCTACGTTTGCCACTAATATATATATATACATATATATATATATATATATCCATCTGCCATGTTTGAATAATAATTGACATGTTGTAAATATTTGCAGAAACTATGGAGGACTCCCGAGACGAAGAAACAGAAGCGATGTTGGGGCACATAATCGCACAAGGAAGTGATGAAGTTGCGTCATTTCTCAACGACACCGTACTGGGTGAAGAAGAGGGCTATGTTCATGATGGCTTCGACCCTTAATGCCGGTACAAGAAGAGGACTATGTTCATGATGGCGCCGGTGACACAATGGAGGTACAAGCAGAAGGAGACCGTCTTGATCGCTCCGGTGACCGAACCGAGTCCGGCCAGGTATATATATATTAGTTAAGCCCGTGCTGACTAGTTAATTAATGCATCCATTTTTTTGGTATATGTACAATATTAATTACTCTCGTCTTTCTTCCTTATAATTTCTAGCCCTCCGGATCGAGCACAACTTCGGTAAGGAGACGAGGCCCGAAGAAAAAGTTGAGCTCGGATGAAAAGTTTGAGATCATAGAAATCGCGCCCGACGGGCGAACCGATTGAACCCATGCGGACAAGGAAGGCATTTTCTGCTCGGTCTTGGGGTTCTTGTTAGGGACAAGATCCCGATCAGCATCCATCAATGGTATAAGCCTAAGGAGGAAGACCCGAGGTGTCTTATGTCAATGATATGCGTAAAGAAGATCTTTGGACCGAGTGAAGGCAAATTTCACCCTACCGCCAGAGGAGGATCCGGAGAAGCCGCTTAAAGAGCAATTAATCAAGTCTTTTGCTCTTAAGAAGATGGCAACCCTAATGAGGAGGTGGAGGAAAGAGCTGAACAAGTTTGTCGAGAAAGATAAGACACCAGAATTCATCGGCAAATATGAGAAGATCAAAGATCACTGGCCCGCATTTGTGGCCCACAAGACATCGGAAAAGAGTAAGAAGATGTCGGCGACAAACAAGCAAAATGCTGCGAAGAAGAAGCTTCACCATCGCACGGGGTCAGGTGGCTACCTCAAAGCCCGGACTAAATGGTCCAAGGCTGAGCATGATCTGCTTGAAAAAGGGATGGAACCAGACACAATGTACTGGCCAGACCATTGCCGGACTTGGTTCTTCGGGGCTGGCGGAACCTTGGACCTCAGAATGTGGAAGTGCCAAGGTGGACGGACGAGCAACTGCAAAGACCAGTCAGGAAGCTTCGACACTATATCGATGCAGCGCAGCGAGGGACGTTCCTTCCAAACAGGGAGAAGGACGAGCTCACAATGGCCCTTGGGAATCCTGAGCATCCTGGACGGACAGGAGGCACGCCAGGCTCCCTTTCATGGAAGGTTGGTTTTCCGGACGCAGGGGGAGGAAGAAACTGGAGCAGGACCAACTGGAGGCGTTGCACGAAAGGGTAATGGGGCTAGAGGAACGAGAAGCAGCAGATCACAGCAAATGACCTGCCGAAGCTTCCCCCCAAGCTACCCCGCCATCTCAGCGGAGAAGCAGCGTGGCTTCCACCGAGCTGCTTCAGCCGGAGCATGTTTTGACGGCTCCTGTCGGCTATTCCGTGGATGGTATCACGGAGTCTCGAAGTTTCCACATTATGGCGCAATGGATGACTTTGAAGGTCAAGGCGGCTGTTGGCCAAGTTTATCCTAGTGGACCCGGCACAACTTATCGCTGCCAGCCGATTCCAGAAGGATATTCTAAGGTGATGGTGGATGAAATAACGGAGGGATTTGAGGACCTCCCGCTTGACCACCCTACCGGTGAAGGGGAGACTAGGCTGGGTTCTTCTCTGAAGACTCCATGCCTATGGCGGAAGGAGCTCATCAACCGTCCGAACTGGACGCCTCCGCCTCCTCCTCCTCCTCCGGCGAGTCAGGGCACTCCGCCTCATCCACCACCTCCTCCTCCCGCGAGTGACGATCAGGGCACGCGTGGCGGCACTCCGCCTCCTTCCCCGGCGCATGGCGGCACTCCGCCTCCTCCGCCTGCGCCTGCGCGCCCGAGCAGCCAGCCTCCTCCTTCTCCGCCTCGTCAGCAAGGGCGGAAGAGACACGCCGCCGCTCCGGCTGCTACGGCGCGTCGTAGTCCTTCTCCTCCGCCTCGTAAGCAAGCAAAAAAGAATACATCCGCTCCATATGCTCTGCCGGCGTCTAGCAGTACAGCCAAAGGCGGGAGGAAATACAGATACGGTCCTTCTCTGAAGACTCGGAGAAGTTACCGTCTGAGAGGACCGAGGAGGAAAACGCGAAGATCGCGCAGCATCAAGTGGATGACTGGTTTGCGGGGTTGAAAGCAAAGAGACGCCCACCTCCGGAGGAGAAGGTAGATCTGGTGAAAGCGAAGCGCACTCGCTGCCCCGAGGAAATCGGCAAAGTCTCCGCCAAGAACCAACTATGAGCGACATTGAACAGACATATCTCCAAGCGGAGCGGTCGGGAAGTACCGCGGACATCAAAGAGCAAAAGAACGAGCAGTTAAGAAAAAATTGACCAGCTCGGCGAACAAGCAAACCAATCGTGCCCCCGCTCAATGTGTCTAGCGGAAACATCGCCGCTAATGTTCCGGATGGTGGCGGTTATGGAAATCTACAAGATTACACGCTCGACGATGCACTTCCTGAATACATGAAGGTGGACGAACACAGATACGAGTATGGGAAGCCTCTCGTCAAAGATGAAAAATCTCTAACAACGATGATGCGAAGATTCCATACTTGGTACATGAAAACCTGCAGAGAGTCTGGGGGGACGAATTGTTTGTATCTGGACATTAAAGAGGAGCACGACCTCGTTGGAACTGATCATTGTGTGTTCCATTTGAGGAGTTCTTCATGCGTTCTTCAATCAAAAGGCCATCGATAAATTAACGGTCTTTGCTACTGCCTGTAAGTACTATTTACATCATTAAGTCTCTATATATAGCTCGGCTCTTTCATTGCATGTATTTATAATTAATTATCCTCAATATATTATGCAGATTGAAGATCGTCGAGTGCAAAAAATGAAATCTATGATATTGGGTTCATTAACACAAATTTCATAGATGTATTTCTGGTTGAAAAGCACGCCAAAGAGGCCGAGGACAACTTGCTACAATCGTTGATGAAAAATCAAAACAAAGATACCATACTCTTTCCTTATAACGTCAAGAGAGTGTTACTGATCGTTTGCAAATTCGGTTTCCCTTATTACTCGGCGAGGTTATAGTAATGTAATTGATGAGTTATGCATGCGTGCAGGTTCCACTATATTCTTCTCGAGATTAAGCTTGAGCGTGGACTAGTAACCGCCTTAGACTCGAGACGGAAAGATCCCAAAGCACTTATGCGAACATGACTGAAATGCTCAGCAAGTAAGTTCAATTAACCGATCATTATCGCACCATAAGCGGCAACTTTTTGTTCATTTCCTGATATCTCAAGTAATAATAATTATTTTCTTTGTCTTGCAGGGTTTGGAAATAGTTCACCGCAAAAGCTCGGGACTGCCAAGGAGCTGCGATATATATACCCGAAAGTAAGTACTCATGGCTAGCTAGTTGTGCATCTCCGCTGATTCTATAGCTATACTTTCATCAATGCCATTTATAATGCTTCATTATCAGTTTGATTGACCTCTATTTCTCGTAAAGTGCTTGTGGCAGGAACAAGGGAATGATTTATGTGGATACTACGTGTGCGAAGTTCATCTACAACGCGACATTGAAAAACAAGCGGGCTACTCTCCAAGACAATATGAAGTGCGTAAGCAATTAATAATATTCACAATTTCATTTTATTACACCATCATTTCTGTTGAGTTTCATTCATATATATGTATTAATTAACCCCTTCTTCAAATTAGATGTGGCAGATGCGGAATGAACTCCTAGAACCAGATCGCATTAAAGCAATTCAAAAGGAATTGGCGGGATTCTTTCTTGACCACGTCATCAATAAAGCCGGAGAATACCATGTGGAAGTTGATTTCAAATGCTAGGGGACTGTAATTGAGAGATCTTATATATTGTGCATGTATGTAGCCAGTAGCGTCGGACGTACATGATGCGAAAACTTGTTTTAAATTGTTCGACCAATCTCTCGGAGAAGGAGAGGTCGATCGATCATTTCTCACGGTATGCATGACGAACTTCTGTACTCGATGGTTCCCTTCATTTTCTTACTAGCTAGCGTGTCGAGGGCTATATGTATATAGTACGTAGCGTCGACCAAGACGGACATATGAGAGGACACTTCTCTCTATTAATTAGCTAGCTAACACAATATATGAAACACCTAAATTAACCCCCCAAACCCCCAAACCCCCCGCCCCCTTTCAAATAAAAACAAAAACCCGGCCATCGAATCTTTGGCCTTCGGATGCCTTTTGGTCCCGGTTGGTGCCACTGCTTAGGGACCAAAGGCCCCGCCTGGGCTCGGCGCACCGCCACGTGGAGGACCATCTGTCCCGGTTCGTGTTAGAACCGGGACTAAAGGGAGGAGGTATTAGTAACGACCCATTAGTCCCGGTTCATGAACCGGGACTAAAGCCCTTACGAACCGGGACTAATAGGTGTTTTTCTACTAGTGGGCGTAACTAAGGGTATTGAAATTTGGGAATCTGTTCGCAAAGGTTTTCTATCTCTTTTATGCAATTATCGAATTATGTATGGTCAACCTGGAAACAATTGTGATACTGAAGTAGCAACACCATCTAGTATTAGAGAGGATTCAACATCTCTATCTGATACAATGCTTATGAGATCTTTACATGCAAAGAAAATGAAACCTGCTGGTGGAGGAGGTAGTTAAAATAACAAAACTGAATTAGATAAGTATCTAGCTGAAGAAGTAGAAGACAATGTGCCTGAATTTAAGATCCTCAATTGGTGGAAAAACAATGCACTTCGCTTCCCTATCCTTTCAAGAATGGCTCCTACGTATTAGCAATTCCAATATCAACGGTTGCTTCAGAGTCGGCTTTCAGTACTAGTGGTCGTATTCTTAATGATTTTAGAAGCTATTTGACTCCATGCACCCTCCAAGCATTGATCTGCACACAAGATTGGTTGCGTGTTAAGCAAATAAATGTTGAGGCTGATCTTGCAGAGATATCTAAACTAGAAGAAGGTACTAAAGTCTAAAAGCTGATATTTATGTTTATGAATTCTGCAACTACTTAAGTTTACTGATTGGTATTTTGCTTTTGTGTCATGTAGAACTTGTTGCCGAGGGCCTCCAAGGGACAGTTGGTGGTGATGAAGTCATTCCGATTGGCTGATGTTCCTGCCAAGAAATGAAGCTTTTCTTTTGGTTACTTACTTAAGTAGTCTTGTCATTGTAGGCCTCTAAGTGACTTGCTGCTACGTGTATAGTTGGTTCTATTTTGGCATTCTACTCTTCTTGTGGACTTTGGACTTGTAGAGACCAGAAGAGTAGATTTGTGCTACTGTGCAGTGCCTGATCTAATTTTGGACTTCTATTAGTGGTAGATTGGTCCTCTGCCTTGGTGCTTGCAAAATACTGAAAGTGCTATAGTGCAGATATTATAAAGTGTACTGTTATTCCAAAGAATTCTTATGTATGGTGTATTGTTCTGTTATGTTTGGACTTGTGGTTGTCCTGATGTCATATGTAGCATGTCCTCTCTGGCATTAATTATCATTGGTGTATCATATGTATTTTTTTTGGCTTACTTACATGTTGTACTATGGCTAGCTACTTGTACTTACCTTGTTTTTTGTTTGTTCTGTTCTCATGTACTCCTATACCAATGTGGCTAGTAAATTGTGTGATGTGTTGCTGTTCGATCATTCTTAAATTCGCGTCAACTTTGGTTTGATTGGTATTTACCGAAACCGTACCGAAATAGTATGGCTTTTACCGAACCGTATAGTTGTCTTGTACTGTATTAACCATTGTAACAAAACCATATTTACCAAACTTCCGTATTTACCGAACCATATTAACCATATTAACCGAACGCCCAGGGCTACCACTTGTGGTTATCTCTTACCTTTACCTTGTGCAAGCTATTATTGTGTTGTATCTTTTGCTTGCTTGCGTTGTTGTTGTTGTTGTTAGCATCATATAGGTTTGCTCACCTAGTTTCATATCTAGACAACCTGTTTGTTGCTAAACCTAATTTATTAAGAAAAGCTAAAAATTCGTAGTTGTCTATTCACCATCCCCTCTAGTTAACCATACCGATCGTTTCACAAAGGATGCGTGAATTCCTCATTAAGAATGTGTTTGACACTGACATCAACGATTGGCTTGCAACAGTTTTGAAGAAAATATGGTGCCATGTAAAAGCTGGCAATTCTTGTGAGGTAAATTATAGCATGTGCTATTTTGTGAATGTGTTCCCAGTTGCATGATGCACGTTTTTGAAAATTTGTCACTTTTCTAACTAAATGTCCAAATGTCAGATTTCATAAGATGAGGTATCAATGTTAGTCAATGATGCAGATAAATATGAAGTTAAGCTGGATAAGAATGCTTGCTTGAGAGTCTCTAGACAAGTACTGACAGTGTATGATTTTAGGGCTCATAGAAGAACTACTGAAAGGATATGTTGAGCAGGCTAAGGATGCATATGAAGCTGAATATAAGTGCAAGTCCCTAGCAAGCTAATAAACCATAAGAACACATCTATTTTGTTCTTACCTGAAACGCATGCAAATTTTTATTTTGTGCCTTTGGTAAGCTACTCTCACCCTGATATGGTCAATAGTACTTTGCTCAACACTGTATAGTTTGGCTATGAAGAAAAAGTGAAGTTCTAATTGAAGTTTAAGTCCTGTTAACTGGCTACTATAATTTCTTTCTTTTCTCCCCTATTTACAATGTTTTTTTTCCTGTTTAATGGAACGTTATGCCTCTGTGCTTTGTGAAGGTTGGGTTTTATTATTAACACACATCAACAGAGGATATAAAATGCAACGCGAAATGAAGGGGTCATGATCAAATATTAGCTTCTAATGTCTTATCATGCACTTGATCTTCTAATCCTAATTGGCCTGTATTTGGAGGGTCAATTTGATTCCTTTCCCTTTCTTGCCGTGGTCAACGCCACCAGGAGCATGACCTGGCCATGTTTGTCACATTCCTCTTCAGTCTGTATTTAACATATACAGCTTGCTATTTTTGTTGTTTTGTAGATGATGATTAGGAGATCAGATATTAGGCTGCTACTTGGCCCAATTTCTTACATTAAAGATCAAGGAGTGCAAGTGTGTAATAATCTGAACACGAAATGTTGCAAATGAAAAAGCAAGCAATGGGAATTCACTTTAGCCTATTGGGACCAGTCTATTCTTATGGTCATGGACTCATGACAAATGGAGGAAAATCATACACAATATAAATGGACCAGGTTTGGCCAAGCTTATACAAATAAAAATATTGGCATTCAAATACAACAACAACATCGTTGATCCCCCATAAAATATAATTACATATTATTACTTATTAGGTACTCCCTCGTCCGGAAATACTTGTCGAAGAAATGCATAAAAATAAATGTATTTAGAACAAAAATACGTCTAGATACATCCATTCCTCCTACAAGTATTTCTGGACTGAGGGAGTATATTAGCTGTTGATATATCCTAATATAAATTTGGTATAACTTTGCAAAGTTTGACTTCAGACAAATCTAACACACGAAGTAAAACGAAACAGAGGCATTATTTCATACAAGAAATGCCATGGCTCAAGAGTAAAATTGACAGTTGACCTACCACCCAAAATTTGGCAGCTCTAAGGATCTCAAAAGATGAAAATAAAATTATGTGTACCTTTTAATAAAAATAGTAGTATGCGTGAGAGGCTGAAAAGATGGTGGGTGAAATCCTAAAATTTTGGATCTCAAAATATGAAAATGAGAACTATGAGGACATTTACTGTAAAATCTGCATAACTCGTGAGGGGCAAAAACAAGTGACATCCTTTTTAAAGTACACAACTATATGCATGGGGGCGACATGCATGCTAAGCTTCCTTATCGGGTGTCCCCAAGGGACGATACTAGTGGGAGCCTTGGCTTATAACCGGTCCTGCCCTACCTGGCTAGCCGATGTGGGACTTTTGCTGTCCCTGGCCAGAGGAGGTGGAGCGGTCGTCTCCCTCCTTCCCCTACACCGACGATTAGCTGAGATAGCGTCGTATCCCCTACACCGACGATTAGCTGAGACAGCGTCGTATCCCCATGAACTGCCGAAAAGCATGTATGATACAAAGAAAATCATGAAGGCACTCTCTATGGATTATGAGAAAATAGATGTTTGCCCGAAGAATTGCCTTTTGTTTAGGCACGAGTATGCGGATGACAAGTAATCAGAGGAAGTGCAGTTCGTCTCGGTACATTGAGGTGGTCGGTGAGGATGGTGAGAAAAAGTAGCTAACCATCCCCGTTAAGGTTCTTCCGTATCTTGATTTTATAAAAATACTGCAGCGCCTTTTCATCACGAAGGAGTCTGCCAAAATGATGAAGTGGCACAAGGAAGGTATAAGGTACAATCCAAAAAAAATCGTACATCCATCGGGAGGGGAAGCATGGAAGTCATTCGATGAAGAATACCCGAGGAAGCGGTAGAGGCTGGGAATGTCGAGAATAGCCATATCGGTGATGGGTTGAATCCATATGGTATGTCGTCCAATCCATACAGCTGCTGGCCTGTGTTTGTAATTCCGCTCAATCTTCCTCCCGGTGCCCTAATGCAACGGAAGACCATGTTCTTGTCGCTCATCATTCCGGGGCCTGACTACCCAGGGAAGCAATTGGGTGTGTTATGCAGCCGCTTGTGGATGCTTTGCACCATTCTTGGTACTTTCCGAGGTTGACATACGACCGGGATCTGCAGAGAAATTTCTTGATGAAAGTTTGGTTGCACTATTGCATGCATGACTTTCCCGGCTATGCTCTATTCTGCGGATGGTGTACAAGTGGTAAGATGCCATGCCCGGTGTGCATGCAGGCTCCGTGAATGATTTGGCTGAGTAAGGGTGGCAAGTATGTAGCCTTTGACCTGCATCGACAGTTCCTCCCTCCAGACCATCCAGACAGGGAAGACAAGAAGAACTTCACGAAAGGCCGGGTTGTTCATGAAGTAACCGAGATTCCAACATTTTCGGGGCAGATGTTCTTGCTCAGCTAAAAGCTCTGAAGCCTAAAGTCAAAGGCAAAGGCAAAGCCAAAGACAAAGGCTTCGAGGGATATGGTGAGACGCACAACCTGGACTCACATTACCCCTTCTCGCAGCTTCCCTATTTCAAGGACCTCAAACTTCCTTACAATATTGATGTGATGCACACGAAAAGAATGTGCAGAGTCCCTTTTCCACACGATCCTCAACATTCCTAATAAGACGAAGGATAACGTAAAAGCTAGAGCCGATCAACAGAGAATTTGTGATAGACCACGCTGAACATGAAGCCTCCCACAGTGATCGAAAAACCGGTTCAAGCCAGATGCTGACTTTGTCCTTAAATCGCCAGAAAAAAAAGAAGTACTTATCTAGCTAAAACAAATTTTGAAGTTCACCGATGGTTATGCATCGAATATAAGTAAGGGAGTCAATCTTTCAACGGGCAAAGTGACCGGCCTGAAGAGTCATGACTACCATGTATGGATTGAGCGGATAATGCCGGTGATGGTTCGAGGCTATGTCCCCGAGCATGTCTGCAGCGAGTGCTTGCCGAAGCTTAGCCATTTCTTCCGCACGCTCTGTGCTACAGAAGTAAGTAAAGAGGTGATTGAAAAATTGCATAAGAAGGCACCGGAGTTGATAGTCAAGCTAGAGAAGATCTTTCCGCCAGGCTTCTTTACTCCGATGACACATCTCATTCTGCACCTCGCGAACGAGGTATTGTTGGGGGGCCCTGTGCAAAATCGGTGGCAGTACGGCCCTAAGAGGCAGAACAAGCATCTCCGACGGAAATGTGGAAACAAAGCTAAGATTGAAGCTTCCATAGCTGAGGCAGTTATCCTAGAGGAGGTGTCAGACCTCAGGACATCATACTATCCAGACCACGTTCCCCAAATAAATAACAAGGTGCCTCGATACAATATAGAAGAGCCCATGTATCAACCCAGGCTCGATCTATTCAACGCGCATAAGGTGGGAGGGCTGGGGCCTCAAATCTTATAACATGCCACGACAAGAGTGGGAGGACCTCATGTTCTATATCTTGCACAACATCAAGGAAGTTGAGGAAGTGTGGATGAGGTAATACCACTACACCATTCCTTTATGTCTTCCACATCATCATGTTTCATGTTCACTTAGTCCCGGTCTAACACCGCTTATCTTTTTAGTGGTTTCGTTCAAGAGGAATGGACGGGAGTGAATCCTCCTCCTGAGGCGGAGGCACTTACTCTTCTCCGTCATGGAAACCCTGGACGTAAAAATTTTGTTGCTTGGTTCATGGAGAAAGTAAATTTCCACACTCCCCTATTAAATACCTACTTCAACATTTATTAGTGAACCGAACTAATGCACGCAACAATTTCCATTATACTTGTAGGGAAAAGATCCGAACATATCTATGGATGATGAATTGAGATGGGTTTCCATGGGTTTTGACCATGCCGTCATGACATGTACAAAGTATGATGTGAATGGGTAGCTTCAATAAAGAGTAGCACAAAAACAGCAGCCCCCATCAGAAAACTATAAATACTGGAGTGTACACCCCCGGTCAAAATTCAGTAGACTACTACGGAAGGGTACAAAATATATACGAGGTTAAATTCCGCCAGGGGCGTGAGACCCTAAGTCTGCCTGTGTTCAAATGCCGATGGTTCAAAACCGCGGGAGGGGGTAAAACATACGCCTTCCATTGGTTTGGTCGAAGTTAAACCATCAACCGTCTATGCCGGAGCCGATCTCTTCATTGCGGCTACCCAAGCTACACAAGTATATTATCTGCCTTACCCATGCCGTAAAGTGTATCTAAAGGGTTGGGAAGTTGTGTTCAAGGTGTCGCCACATGGTAAGCTATCGCACCCGAATGAAGACGATTACTACAACATTAACCCCATGACATACGAGGGAGTGTTCTATCAAGAGCAACCTGATGATGATGATGATGATGTGGTTAGAAAGCGATGACGCTAGACCATTGGGTGATGATTATGTGGACCCAAAGCGTCGACGATGCACGGAATGATGGTGAGACCATTGTCAATGAAAATGACATACTTATGCTAGAAAAGTTAAACGAAGATGCTGACGAGGAGGAAGAGCCTCCACCTTCGTCGGACAACGAAGATGATATGATTGATAGTGATGATGAGATGGACCGAGAAAGAGGTTACAACAGTGATGATTCATATGGGTTCTAGCAGATGTACGTTTCAAGTTTAGGAATATGCCTTTTTATGCATTTTTATTAATGTGTTTATTATCATGCCTTTTTCTTCATTTCATTAATTTAATTGCTTTTTCTCTTTTCAATGCAGGTTCGTGGAACATGGGCAAGGGGAAGGATGCATATGAAGCTGAATATAAGTGCAAGTCCCATAGAAGAACTACTGAAAGGATATGTTGAGCAGGCTAAGGATGCATATGAAGCTGAATATAAGTGCAAGTCCCTAGCAAGCTAATAAACCATAAGCACGCATCTATTTTGTTCTTACACGAACGCATGCAGATTTTTATTTTGTGCCTTTGGTAAGCTACTCTCACCCTGATATGGTCAATAGTACTTTGCTCAACACTGTATAGTTTGGCTATGAAGAAAAAGTGAAGTTCTAATTGAAGTTTAAGTCCTGTTAACTGGCTACTATAATTTCTTTCTTTTCTCCCCTGTTTACAATGTTTTTTTTCCTGTTTAATGGAACGTTATGCCTCTGTGCTTTGTGAAGGTTGGGTTTTATTATTAACACACATCAACAGAGGATATAAAATGCAACGCGAAATGAACGGGTCATGATCAAATATTAGCTTCTAATGTCTTATCATGCACTTGATCTTCTAATCCTAATTGGCCACAACGCTGGAGGGTCAATTTGATTCCTTTCCCTTTCTTGCCGTGGTCAACGCCACCAGGAGCATGACCTGGCCATGTTTGTCACATTCCTCTTCAGTCTGTATTTAACATATACAGCTTGCTATTTTTGTTGTTTTGTAGATGATGATTAGGAGATCAGATATTAGGCTGCTACTTGGCCCAATTTCTTACATTAAAGATCAAGGAGTGCAAGTGTGTAATAATCTGAACACGAAATGTTGCAAATGAAAAAGCAAGCAATGGGAATTCACTTTAGCCTATTGGGACCAGTCTATTCTTATGGTCATGGACTCATGACAAATGGAGGAAAATCATACACAATATAAATGGACCAGGTTTGGCCAAGCTTATACAAATAAAAATATTGGCATTCAAATACAACAACAACATCGTTGATCCCCCATAAAATATAATTACATATTATTACTTATTAGGTACTCCTCCGTCCGGAAATACTTGTCGAAGAAATGCATAAAAATAAATGTATTTAGAACTAAAATACGCCTAGATACATCCATTCCTCCTACAAGTATTTCTCGACTGAGGGAGTATATTAGCTGTTGATATATCCTAATATAAATTTGGTATAACTTTGCAAAGTTTGACTTCAGACAAATCTAACACACGAAGTAAAACGAAACAGAGGCATTATTTCATACAAGAAATGCCATGGCTCAAGAGAAAAATTGACAGTTGACCTACCACCCAAAATTTGGCAGCTCTAAGGATCTCAAAAGATGAAAATAAAATTATGTGTACCTTTCAATAAAAATAGTAGTATGCGTGAGAGGCTGAAAAGATGGTGGGTGAAATCCTAAAATTTTGGATCTCAAAATATGAAAATGAGAACTATGAGGACATTTCAGAAAATCTGCATAACTCGTGAGGGGCAAAAACAAGTGACATCCTTTTTAAAAGTACACAACTATATGCATGGGGGCAACATGCATGCTAAGCTTCCTTATCGGGTGTCCCGAAGGGACGATACTAGTGGCAGCGCGACTTATAACCGGTCCCCGCCTACAGCTAGCCGATGTGGGACTTTTTTGTCCCTCGCCGGAGGAGGTGGAGCGGTCGTATCCCTCCTTCCCTACACCGACGATTAGCTGAGACAGCGTCGTATCCCCATGCACGCCCATGATCTGGGACGGCACAGGTGAGTGCGTGGCAGCGTGGCCCTCCTCCCAGGTCACCGGATCCATCCTCGACGCATCGTCGGCGCCTGCTAGCCGCGATGCCTCTCTCCGCTGCCCTCGACGCCTCATGGCGTCTCTGTCTGTGGCTCCACTGCCCTCGAAGTCACCGTCCGACAGCCTCGACACTGCCCGGTAAGGGGCCATCCTTTTTCTACCCGTCCCAGCTCAAATTCTATCCCTTGTCTCCGCGGAATCACAGGCTGAGCCGTTGTTGGTGGATTTTATTTCTGTCGTCGATCGGACGCTGCTGCAGCCGCACCTGGTCAACATCCAAGTTCAGAAGAAGGTGTTGTTGCTGCTGCAGGTAATTAAGCACGACGAGTCACCGATCTGCTGCTACTTCCACTCAGTTTTGTTTGGACGGTGGGTGATTCCTTTCATCGATTCTTGATTATACCAGAGACTTATGTACGGAGTAGTTAATTAAGAGCTTAATCAGGCATAAATTTTGTGCATCGAGTCTTCGTTAAACCAGATCAGTTTGTACATGCAAGGACGTACTCCTCCGCTCGAATTACTTGTCTTAGAAATGGATGTAGGTGACTCGATCGATTTGCAAGCAGACTTCGTCGAATTTAATCCTACACAAAGTGGCGCTTGTTCCATGGTTGCCCTAGTTTTTTTTTCTTCAATAAAGGTTGAATTTATTGCCTCGAAATAAAGCATCAAGAAGATACAAATATAATGAGCACTTTCAGCCTCTGCATAGTTAGGATGCACACAGCCAAACACACGCACACAAAAACACACCGGTAAATAGCAAAGTCATATAAGACCAAAGCTATGTCTAGGCGAGAAGAAGAAAAAAAACCAAAGCAATCAGATCCGGGATGGGCAAAAGTATCCACACCAATCCTCTCATGACATCAAACAGACAATGAGGTTCTTCAACAGCAACACCTTTAGGAAGGGAGGACGCTCAAGCGCCGCCTTCACTGGATCCAGCCATCCAAGGCCGTAATTAAGGTTTTCACCTTGAAAAACTAGTCCAAGACTAGTAGAAAAGGGGTATTTGTCCCGGTTCATAAGGGCCTTTAGTCCCGGCTCTGAACCGGACTAAAGGGTCATTACTAAAGCCTCCCCTTTAGTCCCGGTTCTTAAAGGTCGTCCACGTGGCCGCTGCCTGGAGGTCCACCTTTATTCCCTGTTTATAATACCAACCGTTACTAAAAGAAATTTTATTATTTTTTTTTTAAAATATATTTTTTAAAATTTTTTATTTTCAAATTTTTGAATTATTTTAACCTCTAATCTCTAATCACCCTCATCACCGCTCAATTTAACCTCTAATCTCTAATCACCCTCATCATTCCAAATCATCTAACTTCCGGACGGTCACCCATCTCACTACTCCAGTCTGAGCACGCTTAACTTCCGGGTTCTATTCTCCCTCCTTTCCAAGTCTGCACTTGTTGTTTTCCTGACAATATTAAGATGTCAATCCTATTAACCCTCAGGAATTTAGCTTGAGCATGAAGTCACACATTCACTGTTTGAGTTTGAAATTATTATTCTAAAAAACAATAATTATTTAGTAACACTAATATTTCTTGAATAAGCAGTTTGACCACAGTTTGACCAGATTTGACCAAAATTCAAAAACACTGAAATAATTATTTAGTAACACTAATATTTCTTGAATAAGTAGTTTGACAATTGTTTGACCAAATTTGACCAAAATTCAAAAAAACTGAAATAATTATTTAGTAACACTAATATTATTGAATAATTATTTAGTAACACTAATACTTCTTGAATAAGTAGTTTGACCATAGTTTGACCAAATTTAACAAAAATTGAAAAAAAAATAAAAACTGAAATTTGAGCATAACTTTTTTTCCTTTTAGAATTTGATGATTCTAAAAATTTGCAAACAGGCCGTAGGCGGTCAAAATCGGATGCGGATTTTCGTGCTGAACATTTTGATATATTATCGTTTTTTGACATAGTATGCAAAAGTTATAGCCGTTTTACATTTTCCCTACACTTTTTGCAAAACATGTCCAAATTTAAGTTTTTAAATTTTCCTAACTAGTAGATGTAGTAACATAACTACATCTCGAAGGATTTTAATTTTTGAAGTTTTTACCATTTTCTTTTGCTTTTCGCAAAACTGAAAAGGCGATCCAGGGGGGACAGTTTGAAAATGGGACCTTTAGTACCGGTTCGTGCCACAAAACGGTACAAAGGGCATCTCCACCAGCGCCCGGAAGGCCTCCCTCAGGCGATTTTTTTCGCCAAGGCCAAAAACGGCTCCGGCGATCGCGCCAGAGCCCGATTTTACGGTTTGGGCGAAATAGCGGGCGGACCCAGCCCGAACCCGGCTTGAAGCGCCGGGCGCCGGGCGAAATGTTTTAGCGAAAAAAGACACGGGCCAGCCGCGTCGGTGACTCGGCCTCGTCTTCCCCAATGGCCTCGGTTCGCTGGAATCAATGGCAAGGCTGCCGCCGTCAGCCTTGCCATTGATTCCTCACGGGCGGCGCTTCACGGGACGGCGCGCCGACGCCTCCCCTCCCTCACACGCGTACACACGGGCGCGGCCCGGCTATAAAAGACGGCGGCCTCCACTCGCCTGTGCCCACACCAGCCCCGCCCCTCGCCGTCGTCCAGCCCCTCCCTCTCCCTGCCTGTCCCGAGCGCCGCCGCCCAACCCCTCCCTCTACCTCTCCCGAAAGCGCCATGGCGTAACGCTTCGGTGGACGAGGCGGCGGCAACGGCTCGCCGCCTGTTCGCCCACGGTCAGGAGTCTCGCTCTGTTGGCGAATATCCCGGCCACGGACATGCGCGCCGCCGGGCCAACGGGTGGAGGTTTCAGCGCCGGGAGTGCCCATTCCCCGCTGTTCGACGCCGCGGGCGGCCGAGGTACTTTGCCGAGGAGGTCGAGATCGCGTCGTCCCTCACCGACGCCAGCTCCCTCCCCGACGCCGCCGACAACCACGCTGCCTGGCGGCGTATTTCCAGCGCCGCCAGCAGCAGCGCTTGGCGTCCACCAACGGCGCGCCGGTGGTCGGCGGCCGGCAGAACAGCGAGCGGCGCCAACTCTGGTGGGGCGTCCCCGGCCGCACACTCGAGGGCGTGCTCACGTACCTCGAGGACGGCAACGACCCGCCGTTGGCGTACCCCCCGGCGAGGGTGGCCGCCCCGGCGCACCACCGCGTCGGGCCATGGGCGCCAAGGAGGTTCGGCGCTTCTTCTTCTTCATCCTCATCACGCTCTTCTTCCCATTCTTCTGGCTTTCCGGCGCTGCTCGGCGTCAAGGCCGAGCCAGCTGGCGGAGACGCCGCCGGCCGGGCGCACTCGCAGCCCGGCATCGCTATCAACGAGGGCGGTCGGCGCGACTTCGTTCTCGCCGGGCTCCTCCGTGCTTCGTCAAGCCAAAGACGGAGCCGGGCTGGCGCCGTGAAGACGGAGCCGAGGTCGGGCGCTAGAAGGCGGAGTTCGACGACGCATTTACGCGTTTCGAATGGGCGCGCCAGACTCCATTGCGTTGGAGAAGGCGCGCCGAGAAGGAGAAGGAGCGCCAGTCGCCGCCTCACGCCGCTTCGAGGAGCGCCGACGCCGCCGAGGAAGGCGGGTCGCTGCCTTATGCGACAGCGACGACGACGATGACGCGCCACCGCCTGTTCGCCAAGGCGACGTCGGGCAGGGGTCCAGCAGGGGCACCCGCGTCAAGGAGGAGAAGGCCGACGACGACGATGGCGGCGACGGCGGCGATGACTTCAGCCCCTTTCTTTTTCTTTAGATTAGGTTATTAATGTAATGTTTGGACGAATTTCGCCGAAACTTGCCATGGTTGGCCGAAATTTAACTAGTTTTTATCATAACTTCGAACGGTTTTTTAGATACGCTGGGGCGGCCCTGGGGCCGACGTCTGGGACCGACTTCGCCCAGGCCATTTTTTATGCTGGCTCACCCCGGCGGCGCTTAGACGCCCACAGGGGCCAACGGCCGAGATGCCCTAATGCCTCAAACCCCATTTTACGGTTCGTGGCATGAACCGGTACTAAAGGTCTAATCTTTAGTACCGGTTTGTGCCACGAACCGGTACTAATGGTGCGCCAACCGGGACTAAAGGTCCCATTAGAACTGGACTAATGCCTTTGCCGCATGAACCGGGACCAATGCTCACATTAGTCCCGGTTCATGACTGAACCGGGACTAATGGGCTAACCCGGCCTGGACCAAAGCCCTGTTTTCTACTAGTGGAACACATCCAAACAATATCTTCGGCAAGATAACGATGCAAAAACATTGCCATTGTCAGGTATACCTAACTTAGGGCAAACCTAAGCTTTCACCTCGGGACTCAAAACCGGGTGCTCAAGTAGCACGACCGTCAAAGTAACTCATGTGTTATCGCCATCACTTTTCCGTGATCCCAACTGCTACATGCAATGCACCGCCACTGCATAACCATCCTCTGCATAAAGCCATCATCCATATTTTGCATCTCCTCACCGAAGTCAGCCACTGGATCTGAAGAAATGAAACTCTCGCGAAGACCTTTCAGTGGCCACATCAATCTGCACCGAATTCGTCCCTGGTCAAGTGATCACCTCAATGACCAGTACCGGCGATGCTAGAAGAATCACACAGCGACGCCCGTCGCAACAGCAAGCGACCGTACCATCGTGAACATAGAGGCCAGCCCGAAGAGATTGGAACGAGCAGATCGTGAATCTTTGGATCTGGGGCCCGAGCCCACGCACGAGAGGCCGCCATCGCTGCCAAGTCAACTGCCGCTAGCCGCAGATCACTGAGAGGCCAGCCCCAAGAGATCGTGCAGATCGTGAACCTCCCGATCAAGGGCCAGACCTCATGCACAGGCAGGTTGCCACTGCTGCCCAGCCACCTGTCGCTAGTCGCTGCAGGACACGACGACGCGAGCCGCGCTACTCCGTCCACCGGCCGCCACCCATCGTCCGCCGCCTTGAGCTTCCCTGCTCGTGGAAGCGTCGCCCGCCATCCGAAGAAAACGGGCCCCGCCGCCGCCAGCTCCACGCAAGCTTTCCTCATAGGAGGCTCCAGCGATGGCGAGGGAGAGATAGGTGGAGGGTCTGGAGACTCCGGCGTGGTTAGGGCACCGCCCGTGACGCCCGGGATGGAGCGACACGGGGTTGGCGATCCGCTTTCCTCGGAGCTCTCTCTCTCCGGTTGCCCTAGTTGGCATGCCAATAATGCACTTTAGCCAGCCGAGGGCAATTTTTTGGGCCCTCCGGTGCTTGTTGTACTCTACTCTCTACATAGGTTTCAAGCTAGACTAGAGCTATACGGGCGAGCAAGATTTCCATCCGGCCGGGCGCCGGATTCCACAATCTCAAGTAACTGATCAGAGAAGCGAGGTGCCCACTAAGAACACATGCATATCCTTGAATTATAAGTTATGGTTCTTGCAAAAAAAAGAATTATAACTTATGATATTTTGTCGAACAATACTCGGCTTGGTGTGGTGTAATTCTTGCATGTATTGCCAATGGCCTTTTTTTTCTAGAATACGCACTAGCGTGCGTATCATGCATTAAAGAAGGGGGGGAGCCCCATCCACCAAGGTCAACATTAAAGAAGGGGAGGGGGGCGCGGGGGGGGGGGAGCCCCATCCACCAAGGTCAAAGTTTACATGTGTTTACACTTGATGAAATCGACACTACCGCTACCGCGCCCCACAGGATCGGCCCGGCTCTAGCTACCCCCGCTGTCCCACCTAGCAAGCAGCGACAGGAAAGAAGCCAGGTCGTGCTTAAACCTTCCAGCTCGCGACCAAGCTCTGCCCTCGGTCTCAATGCGCGCAATTTTGTTAGTAGTACCCTCTGTATGCATGTCCACATATATGTTCGAATTGAACACCGCTGCTGTTTTTAGGTGAGGGGCTGAAAAGATGAAATGGAGAAAATCGTACAATATGTATATGGTAATGAATCATATTTCCTGATAATATATATCGTGATTATGCAATATAACTACATTGTATCGAGCTAAAATCAAGGAGCTAGTGTTCGCTCAGGATCATCTCGCTTATCTATCAAGCTACATAAAGTGCTCCTATTCGCTCATTTCTTTTCAAGTCGAGCAAAAGACAAGTCAATCTCAAGCGATTCCTAAGCCTCGAAGTTTTTCTTATAGCCCTTAGTTGGCATGTAATGCACTTGAGCCAACTCTAGTTTACTTTTCTTGCCAATGTTAGCCAACTCATGGGCAATCAAAATCTCCGCCAAATTTTTAGCGAGTAGACTCGCCGAATTTAGTTCTTTCAAGGCATCAAGCTATTAGACTATGCACTACCAGAAAAACAGGGGTTGCCGACGGCCAAATCTATGCCGACGGCCCCCGTCGGCATCTATGGACCTATGCCGACGGCCAAGGAAGGGCCGTAGGCATAGAAAAGCCGTCGGCATACATCCATCTATGCCGACGGGGCCGTCGGCATAGACCAGGCCGTCGGGACCGCCAAAGGTACGCCTACGGGGCCCGTCGGCATAGCCGGGGCCCACCTGCCCGGCCGTCACCGACCATTTGACGTTGACCCTACGCCGACGGGCGGTAACGGGCGTCGCCGGCATATCTGTGGCAGAGGTATGCATACGGCTAAGCAGTCGGCATAGGCCCCTCTGCCACGTCAGCGATCCGTGTGCCACGCCGCGACATCGATCCGTGGGACAACCTCCGTGTGTGCACATATATGCCGACGGCCTAGCCATCGGCATACGTTTATTTTACTTTATTTTTTTATTTTTACTATGTTTTGTTATTTTTACTTTATTTTAGTTTTTGTTTTTGTATAAGATAATTATGCATTATCTAAAAAAACATACCCGATGGTATATCGATTGCCCCCCGTTACGAACGTCGCTATCGCCGTGTCACGGAGGGGGGAAACGGTCGACAGGGAAGGAATTCTGGTTTGTGGCGGGATTTGGGGTGTAGCTATGTCACCGAAACATCGCACGGGTCCCGATGCATATGTGAAAGTGTTCATGCATGCGTAGACGCCCGTCTTGGGGCTCCGGGGTGTGCCCCCCCTCACGGACGGCGCTGCCGCCGGCACCTGGAGGGGGGAAACGGACGCGTCGGGTCTACACGGAGGGGATCTTGCTGTGGGTCTGGCCCGGATGTTGCTCCAAAGTGTTCCGATGGGCTGACCTAACACAACCGGGTGGAGAGGCCCACTGGTCAAATCCCGTCCGTGCAAAGTCAAAGGGCTAGATCGCGTGGTCAAACGCTACAGGGTTAGGCGGGACGGGGGCACTGGGGGGTAGCAATGCCACCGGAGCGTCGCACCGGGCCCTCATACATGCGGGGTGGTGTGGTGGCATTGCTACCCCCCAGAGCCCCCGTCCCGCCTAACCCTGGAGCGGTTGACCACGAGATCTAGCCCTTTGACTTCCCACGGACGGGCTTTGACTAGTGGACCTCTCCACCCGGTTGTGCTGGCCGCCCATAGGGACACCCGGAGCAACATCCGGCCAAACCCACAGCTACATCCACTCCGTGTAGACCCGACGCGTCTGCTTCTCCAGTGCCGGGCGGCGGCGCCGTCTGTGAGGGGGCACAACTCGGAGACGCGTGCCGGGCATTTGCAACCGCCACAACACTTCCAGACTTGTGAGACGCCGCCTACGCAAGATTTGACGGTATGCTAGCCCCCGGAGGCCGCCGGCCACAGTCGTAGACGCGCGAAGAGCAATCCGCGTAGAGGGAAGTGTTCAGATACTTCTCCATCACGAAAATTATGAAAAATTACCATCGGTCCTATAGCACATGTGCCCACGTCATGTTATAATCTCATGATTTTATCGCGCCCGAGTATTTAATAATAGTCACGCCCGCATCGCTTCCGCAGAACGCCAACTAACGTGTCATCGCCGTCCGTGAGTGGGGCCACACCCCGGAGACGCGTGCCGCCTCTTCGGACATGCCACCACACCACCCCGCATGTATGAGGGCCCGATGCGACGCTCCGGTGGCATTGCTACCCCCAGGGCCCCCGTCCCGCCTAACCCTGTAGTGTTTGACCACCGGATCTAGCCCTTTGACTTTGCACGGACGGGATTTGACCAGTGGGCCTCTCCACCCGGTTGTGTTAGGTCAGCCCATAGGAACACTTTGGAGCAACATCCGGGCCAGACCCACAGCAAGATCCCTCCGTAGACCCGACGCGTCTGCTTTCTCCAGGTGCGGCGGCGGCGCCGTCTGTGAGGGGGGCCGAACTCGAGACGCTGCGTCGCCTCTTCGGACATGCCACCACACCACCCTGCATGTATGAGGGGCGGTGCGATGCTCGGTGGCATTACTACCCCAGTGGCCCCGTCCGCCTAACCCTGGATCGGTTGACCACGAGATCTAGCCCTTTGACTTCCCACGGACGGGCTTTGACCAGTGGACCTCTCCACCCGGTTGTGTCGCCGCCCATAGGGACACCGGGAGCAACATCCGGCCAAACCCACAGCTACATCCACTCCGTAGACCCGACGCGTCTGCTTCTCCAGTGCCGGGCGGCGGCGCCGTCTGCGAGGGGGGGCACACTCAAGACGCTGCGTGCCGGGCATTTGCAACCGCCACAACACTTCCAGACTTGTGAGAGGCCGCCTACGCAAGATTTGACGGTATGCTAGCCCCCGGAAGCCGCCGGCCACAATCGTAGACGCGTGAAGAGCAATCCACGTAGAGGGAAGCGTTCAGATACTTCTCCATCACGAAAATTTATGAAAAATTACCACCGGTCCTATAGCACATGTGCCCACGTCATGTAAAAAACTCATGATTTTATCGCGCTACGAGTATTTGATAATATTCACGCCGCATCGTTTCCGCAGAACGTCTACTACCGTGTCATCGCCGTCCGTGAGGGGGGCCACACCCCGGAGACGCGTGCCGCCTCTTCGGACATGCCACCACACCACCCCACATGTATGACAGCCCGATGCGACGCTCCGGTGGCATTGCTACCCCCACGGGCCCCCGTCCCGCCTAACCCTGTAGCGTTTGACCACCGGATCTAGCCCTTTGACTTTGCACGGACGGGATTTGACCAGTGGGCCTCTCCACCCGGTTGTGTTAGGTCAGCCCATACGAACACTTTGGAGCAACATCCGGCCAGACCCATAGCAAGATCCCCTCCGTAGACCCGACGCGTCTGCTTCTCCGTGCGGGCGGGCGCCGTCCGTGAGGGGGGTCAACCCCGAGACGCAGCGTCGCCTCTTCTGACATGCCACCACACCACCACCTGCATGTATGAGGGGCCGGCGACGCCTCCCGGTGGCATTACTACCCCCTGTGGCCCCTGGCCCCGCCTAACCCTCGAGCGGTTGACCACGAGATCTAGCCCTTTGACTTCCCACTTGACGGGCTTTGACCAGTGGACCTCTCCACCCGGTTGTGTCGGGCCGCCCATAGGGACACCGGGAGCAACATCCGGCCAAACCCACAGCTACATCCACTCCGTAGACCCGACGATCCGCTTCCTCCACGTGCCGGCGACGGCGCCGTCCGTCAGGGGGGGGCACACCCCGGAGACGCGTGCCGGTCATTTGCAACCGCCACAACACTTCCAGACTTGTGAGAGGCCGCCTACGCAAGATTTTACGGTATGCTAGCCCCGAGGCTGCCGCCACAACAGAGACGCCAAGAGCAATCCGCGTGAGAGGGAAGTGTTCGGATACATCTCCATCACGAAAATTTATGAAAATTACCATCGGTCCTATAGCACATGTGCCCACGCCATGTAAAAACTCATGATTTTATCGCGCTCGAGTATTTAATAATATTCACGCCGCATCGCTTCCGCAGAACGCCTACTACCGTGTCATCGCCGTCCGTGAGGGGGGGCCACACCCGAGACGCGTGCGCCTCTTCGGACATGCCACCACACCACCCCGCATGTATGAGGGCCCGATGCGACGCCCGGTGGCATTGCTACCCCCAGTGGCCCCCTGGCCCCGCCTAACCTCAGAAGGCGTTTGACCACCGGATCTAGCCCTTTGACTTTGCACGGACGGGATTTGACGGTGGGCCTCTCCACCCGGTTGTGTTAGGTCAGCCCATACGAACACTTTGGAGCAACATCCGGGCGGACCCATAGCAAGATCCCTCCGTAGACCCGAGGCGTCTGCTTCTCCAGTGCCGGCGGCGCGCCGTCTGCGTGAGGGGGCCGAACTCGAGACGCTGCCGCCTCTTCTGACATGCCACCACACCACCCTGCATGTATGAGGGGTCAAGCGACGCCCGTGGCATTGTTACCCCCAGGCCCCTGGCCCCGCCTAACCCCGGAGCGGTTGACCACGAGATCTAGCCCTTTGACTTCCCACGGACGGGCTTTGACCAAAGGACCTCTCCACCCGGTTGTGTCGATTCGGCCCATAGGGACACCGGGAGCAACATCCGGCCAAACCCACAGCTACATCCACTCCGTGTAGACCCGACGCTGTCTGCTTCCCTCCGGGCGGGCGGCGCCGTCTGCGTGAGGGGGGGCACCGAGACGCTGCGGACGGCAGCTGCAACCGCCACAACACTTCCAGACTTGTGAGAGGCCGCCACGCAAGATTTGACGGTATGCTAGCCCCGGAGGCCGCCGGCCACAACAGAGACGCCAAGAGCAAGCCGCGTGAGGGAAGTGTTCAGATACTTCTCCATCACGAAAAATTATGAAAAATTACCATCGGTCCTATAGCACATGTGCCCACGTCATGTAAAAAACTCATGATTTTATCGCGCTCCGAGTATTTAATAATATTCACGCCGCATCGTTTCCGCACAACGTCAACTACCGTGTCATCGCCGTCCGTGAGGGGGGCCACACCCCGGAGACGCGTGCCGCCTCTTTGGACATGCCACCACACCACCCCGCATGTATGAGGGCCCGATGAGACGCTCCGGTGGCATTGCTACCCCCAGGGCCCCGTCCGCCCTAACCTCAGAAGCGTTTGACCACCGGATCTACCCTTTGACTTTGCACGGATGGGATTTGACCATGGGCCTCTCCACCCGGTTGTGTTAGGGTCAGCCCATACGAACACTTTGGAGCAACATCCGGGCGGACCCATAGCAAGATCCCTCCGTAGACCCGACGCTGTCTGCTTTCTCCAGTGCCGGGCGGGCGCCGTCTGGTGAGGGGGGCCAACTCCCGGAGACGCTGCCGCCTCTTCGGACATGCCACCACACCACCACCTGCATGTATGAGGGGCCGGTGCGACGCCCGGTGGCATTGCTACCCCCAGGGCCCCCTTCCCGCCTAACCCTGGAGCGGTTGACCACGAGATCTAGACCTTTGACTTCCCACGGACGGGCTTTGACCAGTGGACCTCTCCACCCGGTTGTGTCAGTTCGGCCCATAGGGACACCCGGGAGCAACATCCGGGCCAAACCCACAGCTACATCCACTCCGTGTAGACCCGACGCGTCCGTTTCCCCCCCTCCAGGTGCCGGCGGCGGCGCCGTCCGTGAGGGGGGGGCACACCCCGGAGACGCGTGACGGGCATTTGCAACCCCCACAACACTTCCAGACTTGTGAGAGGCCGCCTACGCAAGATTTGACGGTATGTTAGTTCCCGGAGGCCGCCGCCACAGAGACGCCAAGAGCAATCCGCGTAGGGAAGTGTTCGATACTTCTCCATCACAAAAATTATGAAAAATTACCATCGGTCCTATAGCACATGTGCCCACGCCATGTAAAAACTCATGATTTTATCGTGCTCCGAGTATTTAATAATATTCACGCCGCATCGTTTCTGCAGAACGTCTACTACCGTGTCATCGCCGTCCGTGAGGGGGGCCACACCCCGGAGACGCGTGCCGCCTCTTCGGACATGCCACCACACCACCCCGCATGTATGAGGGCCCGATGCGACGCTCCGGTGGCATTGCTACCCCCAGGGCCCCCGTCCCGCCTAACCCTGTAGCGTTTGACCACCGGATCTAGCCCTTTGACTTTGCACGGACGGGATTTGACCAGTGGGCCTCTCCACCCGGTTGTGTTAGGTCAGCCCATACGAACACTTTGGAGCAACATCCGGGCCAGACCCACAGCAAGATCCCTCCGTAGACCCGACGCGTCTGCTTCCCTCCAGTGCCGGGCGGCGCGCCGTCTGTGAGGGGGGCCGAACTCGGAGACGCAGGCCGCTTCTTCTGGACATGCCACCACACCACCCTGCATCTATGAGGGGCCGGCGACGCCCGTGGCATTGCTACCCCAGGGCCCCGTCCGCCTAACCTCGGAGCGGTTGACCACGAGATCTAGCCCTT
Source organism: Aegilops bicornis (assembly GCA_021605145.1). Lineage (NCBI taxonomy): Eukaryota > Viridiplantae > Streptophyta > Magnoliopsida > Poales > Poaceae > Aegilops > Aegilops bicornis. The sequence continues at coordinate 652,824,583 of CM038674.1, forward strand.
TGACTTCCCACGGACGGGCTTTGACCAAAGTGGACCTTCTCCACCCGGTTGTGTCGGGCCGCCCATAGGGACACCCGGGAGCAACATCCCACCCAAACCCAAAGCACCATCCACTCCGTGTAGACCCGACGCGTCTGCTTCTCCCAGTGCCGGGCGGCGGCACCGTCTGCGTGAGGGGGGGGCACACCGAGACGCTGCGGACGGGCATTTGCAACCGCCACAACACTTCCGGACTTGTGAGAGGCCGCCACGCAAGATTTGACGGTATGTTAGCTCCCGGAGGTCCGCCGCCACAACAGAGACGCGCCAAGAGCAAGCCGCGTAGAGGGAAGTGTTCGAGATACTTCTCCATCACGAAAAATTATGAAAAATTACCATCGGTCCTATAGCACATGTGCCCACGCCATGTAAAAACTCATGATTTTATCGCGCTCCAGTATTTAATAATATTCACGCCGCATCGTTTCCGCACAACGTCAACTACCGTGTCATCGCCGTCCGTGAGGGGGGCCACACCCCGGAGACGCGTGCCGCCTCTTTGGACATGCCACCACACCACCCCGCATGTATGAGGGCCCGATGAGACGCTCCGGTGGCATTGCTACCCCCTGTGGCCCCTGGCCCCGCCTAACCTCAGAAGCGTTTGACCACCGGATCTAGCCCTTTGAATTTGCAAGGAAGGGATTTGACAAGTGGGCCTCTACACCCGGTTGTGTTAGGTCAGCACAGACGAACCCTTTGGAGCAACATCCGGGCCAGACCCATAGCAAGATCCCTCCGTAGACCCGACGCGTCTGCTTTCTCCAAAGTGCCGGCGGCGGCGCCGTCCGTGAGGGGGCCGAACCCCGGAGACGCGTGCCGCCTCTTAGGACATGCCACCACACCACCCTGCATGTATGAGGGGCCGGTGCGACGCTCCGGTGGCATTGCTACCCCCCAGGGCCCCCGTCCCGCCTAACCCTGGAGCGGTTGACCACGAGATCTAGACCTTTGACTTCCCACGGACGGGCTTTGACCAGTGGACCTCTCCACCCGGTTGTGTCAGTTCGGCCCGTAGGGACACCCGGGAGCAACATCCGGGCCAAACCCACAGCTACATCCACTCCGTGTAGACCCGACGCGTCTGCTTCTCCAGTGCCGGCGGCGGCGCCGTCCGTGAGGGGGGGGCACACCCCGGAGACGCGTGACGGGCATTTGCAACCCCCACAACACTTCCAGACTTGTGAGAGGCCGCCTACGCAAGATTTGACGGTATGCTAGCCCCCGGAGGCCGCCGGCCACAGTCGTAGACGCGCGAAGAGCAATCCGCATAGAGGGAAGTGTTCAGATACTTCTCCATCACGAAAAATTATGAAAAATTACCTTCGGTCCTATAGCACATGTGCCCACGTCATGTAAAAAACTCATGATTTTATCGCGCTCCGAGTATTTAATAATATTCACGCCGCATCGTGTCAGGACCCCGATCCTAGTCACACCGATCTAGCATGTAACACATCGTATCACTTTGCGGCCTCACGCACGGTATTCCCACGGGTGTCGCCTTACCATGGCCCAGGACCGTTTGCGCCTTTTGGCTCACGTATATGATAGTGTCGCTAGCATCCATATGACAAAGAACCCGGGCCGACATGGCTAGTCGTGAACCTAAAGCGGCGCTAACCCATGGGGACAGGCATACATGAACACATCGAGCATGTCGGTCATCAACGTATAAATTCGGGCTGTAGCACTGGCTAACAGGACTCCGGTATCCCGGCTGTAGCAGGCTAGGAAGGACTCCGAATAACACCGCTGTGACATTTCCCGAAGGGAACAGACATAGGAACGAAGTGAAACACATGCCGCCAAATCAAGTGTCCAAGCAAGAGTCTTTGGGCTAGCAGGACTCCGGTGAACAAGCTTTCTCGAATCCACGGCGACAACTTACATCAAATGCACGTGAGTTCGAGGAAGTCACTTCTTCCATCCAAGCATAGACTTCATGAATGGCACACGAAGAAATGCTTACACAAATTTCCAACACTAGGTTGATGTTCAACATAACGCATGGGGGAGACAAAATGCTACTGATGGGCTCAACAGCAACTCATCGGAATTCCCATATCACTGGACTTCCACCATCATGTGAACACGGTGATAGCATTGGTCAGACCAAAAGATGTAATGGGGTATGCTCGAGGGATCAACCACGAGTAAGACAACATCACGAATATCGTTGGTTCTGATTTGACTTGACAATGGCCCATACTCAAGTCAAAGTTTTGACAAGGCAATAGATCCAACAGCTGATCACAGGGACCAATCGGTGAAGATATCATCTTCCTTCAACGCACACTACACAAGAATATCCCTTTGGACGAACTTAGCTAGGCAAGCTTTTATCCTCCAACTCTCCAAGTTGTTGTCTAGCTTAACCAACTAGCTCGTGGATATACAACACAGATTCTTGGAGAAAAGGTGGTTCACAAGAAACCAACTTGATCACGAGCTCAACATAACAGTCAGGAAACAACCCGGTAACACTTCCAAGAGGATATTTGGAAAGTCATGAACCACCGGTATGTTACTAAGCTCGAGAACAATCTTGCTTTGAGGCAAGACGATATGATCAGATGAGTGAGGACTAGACAAGATCCTAACTCATCAATCGAAGTGTGCACCAGAAATAAGGACTAGGTAGCACGATCAATCTTAGGATGATGATTTAATGACCAACACGCTAAGAAGGAGGATATTGTCCATTAGCTACCAAGCAACGGAGTTACTAGGAGTATAGATTTCACACATCACGATTCACTAGTCGGCATTCCGGTTGCATCAACACGGAACCGAGGAATGAATAATGATGGCGAGAAGTATCACTGCATCAAGAATTCATAAGAGAAGGTGCAATTCTCATGACATTCCTGACATAAAGATGGTAACACTCCAAGGTAGAGCAGAATCAAAGCTGGATTGGCATTTTAATCTGCGGAATACAACTGCTTTGACCCAATCCTGGATATGGATGAGGTACTGGAGTTTGTTTCTCCTAGTCATTCGTGACAGAATGGCTTGATGGACCACAAGAATAATAGGCATTGATGAGGACGAGAACACGACTACTCCCTGCCTATCAACCGATAGACGAGGATCGAATACAACTAGGGAGGAACAACTCGAGGAGCATATAACTTTTCGAGTTGTCGAGGCGTGATTAGTATATCGAGCAAAGCTCAACATTTCTCCCGGATAACCCATGCAGAGAGGTAGAATTGGCGTAGTCACAATATGAATGGAGAACTCCTCAAGAGCGCTCTGGTTGTGATCTTTTGGTTCAACAAGGAACTTACGCCATAAGCGGTTCGTAGTATTTGGAAGAAGGAAATACCACGGACCTCGAGGACTAATGCAAAGGTTACTAATATCCTAAAGGAACTAGAAAATACTAACAACATGAAGTAGGGTGAATCTCGGGTTCAAGAAACCCAGGAGTAGAATACCTACTACTAAATGGCATCACGGGATGCTTTCAAGAATAATGGCCAGGATCATCGCACTGGGGATACAAAAAGCATTGCTAAATTGCTAGGTGACTTCCTAAACACCTAGGGTCATAATAATAGTTCCAACATATATGTCGAGGCAACAGAGTACCTCGACCGACTGGTTAGTGTGCTTATCCTGACCAAAAGGACATCGGAAACGGAAGGAAAGGATTTGCAAATGCATCGCACTATTTAGAGACACAGGATGACTTGGACGGCATAACGGCTGTAAATGCTCAAAATGATTTGAGACATCCTGCAAAAATGGTGGCATAACCTCTCAACATCACAATAACAAGGTTCCGAGATCAACAAGTAATCATACGTAATTAGTAGGAACTAAACTGGGGCTTAAAACCAACAATCTTATAAGTCTATGGATTAGTAACACGTCATCCTCGATAGATAGATGAGAAGCCTAGTTCTTAAACCCCGTAGAAGAGAAGAGGTTCACTCGGATCAAGGCCATGAGGTATAAGGAGTAAAAGAGCCTTACGTTCCTTCCACAATCAATTCCCTTACATAACTAAAGCATTTCTAGACACAACCCGACCAGTTTGGCTTGGTAATCCTACAGCAACAGGCTCGATACCAACGCTGTCGGGACCCGATCCTAGTCACACCGATCTAGCATGTAACACATCGTATCACTTTTGCGGCCTCACGCACGGTATTCCCACGGTGTCGCCTTACCATGGCCGGGACCGTTTATGCCTTTTGGCTCACGATATGATAGTGTCGCTAGCATCCATATGACAAAGAACCCGGGCCGACATGGCTAGTCGTGAACCCAAAGCGGCGCTAACCCATGGGGACAGGCATACATGAATCACATCGAGCATGTCGGTCATCAACGTATAAATTGGGCTGTAGCATCACTAACAGGACTCGGTATCCCGGGCTGTAGCAGGCTAGGCAGGACTCGAATAACACCGCGTGACATTTCCCGAAGGGACAGACATAGGAACGGTGAAACACATGCCGCCAGTCAAGTGTCCAAGCAATAGTCTTTGGGCTAAGCGGGACTCCGATTGAACAGAACATGGCCGGACTACTATCGCTCGTAAGCACGAGACTACATTTCCCCATATGAGAGGCTGCCAAGGATAAACAACTAGTTTGTCGGATCCCACACATACCAAGCATTTCAAACATACACACAATATGCTCAATATGTGTAGATACAACATGGCATCACAACATAACCCTACGAATCAACTATTTATTTAATAGGCTCCGAGGAGCGAGATATTACAAACATGGGTCTCATGACCCAACACTCAGAGCATACAAGTCAAAACACAAGCGGAAGCTAAACATGTCTGAGTACAGACAACTATAAATGAAGAAGGCTGAGAAGCACGACTATCTACTGCATCTGCCGAGGGCACAAGATCGTAGCCGAGGTAACAAGCTAACCGTCAAGTCCAAGCGGAACTACTAGCGAGACCAAGTCTCTCTCGCAAAACGTAAAATAAGCAAACGTGAGTACAAACGCATTTCAGCAAGACTTACATCGTAACTAGCTACATATGCATCATTATCAAAAGGGGTGGTGGAGTTTGACTGCAGCAAGCCAGCTTTGACTCGGTGGCTATCCCGAACTACGATCGCAAGTAACTCTTTTGAGGTGGCGCACACGCAGTCCACATATTCACCATATCAATACACCACTATGGATCCGCTCTCGTCTCCCTACGAACGCCATCCATAGCACTCACGCTTATCTTGCGCATTTTAGAGTATCCACTTTCACTTGTCTATGAACTGATATAGGCAACCCGAAGTCCTTCTCCGTGGACACGGCTATTCAATAGATCATATTAACCCTCAGGGTGTACTTCTTCACACACGCTCACCACTTACCGCCGTTTACACGACATGTACTCGGCAACCTTCAAGCGGAAGCCCAACGTGGGTGTCGGCCACGGCCTACCCAAACACTCAAGTCCCAAGTCCGGGTTTATCGCCTATTCGGTTCCATCCGCAGGAGTCCGCCGAGGTTTCCCATACAGCCCGAACGATGTGTACAGGTTCCCGAGACACCAAGCAGGCGAATCGGTACATCAACCCACGGTGCCTACCGCAACACAACCCACCCCTATGGTCAGCGTTATGCGTGCCCCCAAAGATACTACAAACACCGTAAACTACTTGCAACTCCCGGATGAGGACAAGGGTGGTTAAGAAGCCGAGAGGGTCAATTAAGGATCCCAATGCGTGGTAGTAATCATTTCATGGATCACAAACACGTAACTCAGTTCTGAGGACGGCTGCAATGAGACAACCCACCATGTACTCCTACATGGCCTCTCACCGCTACCTTTACCAAATCGTGTTCACACACTTAGCTCACACACGATAGGACATGTTCACACAACCATTCCAATTCATTCCCGATGAATCGGACCTGACTCAACTCTAAGCAAAAGAGTGCATGACAACAAGCATGAATGAGTAGGCACAACATGGCTCAAACAACTCCTACTCATGCTAGTGGGTTTCATCTAATTCTTGTGGAATGATAGGTCATGCAGAGGATACAGGGGTTCAGCTACCGCAGCAAGTACCACATGAGTCGTTGTTGTCCTAATGCACTAAAATAGAGCAGGAGCGAGAGAGTGGGATTATATCGGAATGGACAAGGGGGTTTTGCTTGCACAGCACTTCTAAAGATAATATAGTTCTTCATCGGTGTCATCGAACAATCGTCTGAACGTCGCTCACGAGAGGGGCAATTACCGCAAACAAGAGAGAACACAATTAATGCAATGCACATTCACATGAATGACATGTCATGTTAAGGTACTGAATTCACCTAATGCAATATCTAGCCAAGTTAATTGAAGTGGAATTCAAACAAGGTTAAACTCCAACTCCAAATGTTATTTCATAATTTGCCCTAATCATGATTCATCCTATTCAGTGAGGTTAACTTGTTCAATCATGCATGAAAATGCCATAAACAGATTCTTCATATTTTTCTGATCATTTTTCATATATAAATTATTTAATTTGGAGTTACAGATTAAAAGTTATGAATATTTGAAGTTTGGGGTGTTTTCTGAAATTTCCTGAATTAAATTAAATCCAGAAAAGGGTTTACTGCGTCAGCATGACGTTGGCATGACGTCAGCAGGTCAACTGGGCGCCCCAGGTCAAACCTGACCTGTGGGACCCATACGTCAGCGTCTCAGGCTGGTTTAGGTGGATGACATGTGGGACCACCAAAGCTGACTTGGCTAAGGTCAAACCGCACGTGGGGTCCACGGTATTAACACTAATTTAACGGAGAAAATAAACTAATCCTAATTAAGCGCGAGGGGCCCACATGTCGTTGGGTGTGGGTTGTTAGTTAGCTGGGTTAGCTCATAATGACGGGCCACGCCGACGCCGCCGAGCATGGCCGGCGACGACCAACCGACGGCGAGGCACACCGAAAATCCGCTGCGGGCTCGGTTTTTGCGTGTGGTTTACGTCTCTGGACGCCGTAGTGAGGCGCATCCGGGGTAGCAACAGCTCGAGCTGGGGTGGCCGAAGCTCACCGGAATGGAGCTCGCGGCGGCGCCGGCGTTCGGGTGAACTTGGTTTTGGGGTTAGGGAGCACGGCAGGAGGCAAAGAGGGGTGCTACGACCTCCCGGGGGGGCACTGAGCACGGTGACGCGCTCAGACGCTGGCGGAGGTGGGGCTCTAGCTACCGGTGACGGGCGCAACGGCGGCGAAGCCGGTCGAGGTGGCCAAAGGGCTAGAGGAGGAAATCGATAGAGGGAATAGAGGGGTTGGGAGAAGGGGCTCACACGAGTCGACGAGCGGGTCGGAGGAGTCGGGGACGAGCCGGAGCAAGCGGGGCGGCGTGAGGGATCTCCGGCAGCCGATGACGGAGATGAAGACGACGGCGCTGCTTCAGGTCTCCATGGGCGCTGCAGCTGGCCCCTGGTGCTCCATGGCGCCGAGGCGGAGCGCCTGAGCATGGCTGGGAGAAGAGGGGTGGCGGTGAGCGTGGCTATGGCGAACGGCGGCGACGGGCGGCTCGGGCACGAGGGCGCAGAGCGAAAGAGAGGAGGAGAGAGGGCACGGGAGAGTGAGAGGGCCTGTGGGTGCGTGGCGTCGCCCGGGCGTCGAGGGGAGCCAGGCGAGGCTAGGAGGGAGGAGGTGGCGTCGGTGGCGTCGGCAGCGCCACGCCTCGCCTCTGCCTGCTGGCAGAGGAAGACGACGAGCGGCGAGGCGGTGGTGGGCTGGGCCACCAGCTGGGCCAGCGAGGGGGGGGAGGCTGGGCCGGTTCGTGGCGCCAGGTAAGTGGGCTGCCAGGTGAGCTCTCTCTCTTTCTCTAATTATATTATGTTTTCTATTTTGTTTGCCTCTGTTTGGATTTAGTTTAGCACCAAATCATTTAAATAAATCCTGAAAATAATTGTGGGCATTAACTGAATTATTACAGAGGCCCTTAACTATTTTTTCAGAATTGTTGGAGCATTTAAAAATATTAATAGTATTTAAATGCCCCAATTCAAATACAATATGGTTTATTCAGAAATCCAAAATGTCTTGGAAAAATATCCATCATCTCTGGATATGGTTTTCACCCTTTTCCATTAATCATGAACATTTTTGCAAACCAATTTGGGTTCTTTGAAAATATTTTGAAGTTGAGCCTATTTGCATTGTTTTAGTGCTAGGGCTTGGTCATCCCCATTTCAGGTTTCATGAAAATTAAGCATGATGCATGGATGCAATGCCCCTAGTTACAAGCAAGCTCTAGGGCTGTGACAACTCACCCCCACTAAACAAGAATCTCGTCCCAAGATTCAAGACGTGAGGTAAGAAGACAGAGGGGGCACAAACTAATAACATGAGCTCCAAGATCCAACTGTCTTCTCGAGGTGTTGATCTGTTGACTCAAGACAATCTTGACGTCTTGCTCTCAAATCTTCACTCAACACGACAATGTAAAGAAGGGGGAAACCCTACAGATTTGATCTTCTTGAAGATCGAGCAACTCAAGATCAGTTCATGGAGAGACGTAAGAACAACTCTTGAGTTGAGACACCAAACACACATTAGGAATGATGGTAGAGAAATGAATGACGAAGGTTCAAATTGGTAGGCAACCATTCCATGCGTAAGTAAAATGGTGCATGGTTTCAAAGTAACAAGGAGATGATTGCCATGACTCCATAACGGGACACCTTAGGAAAAGTGACTGTTGAATGTTCCCTTAAGTGGCAAAAGAATTACTTTTGATCCATAGATCCTTGGAACTCTTCATACCAGCTTAAGGCAATTTACAATTGATTGATTGAGAGAGCTCGAGGTAATGGCATACTCGGACTAGAATGGATGATATGGACTACCTTGTTGAAGACAACATAATGGATGATTTTGCTTATCACCGGAAATGGATGGGACCCATGGTAAGTCCATTTTTGAAGATAATATTGGACATCAACTACCGAGAGAGGCAGCCCATGGGGAATTGGCACCATAGGGTGCAAGCTGGGAACAAAATGCAAATATCGAATGTTCCAACCATCATATCTGCCTGAGATTCAGATCCGATTGGTAATAGGATACTCCAGACTCAGCATGTCTGAAAAGAAAGGTCGCAACACAAATCGATGAGATAATGTTGCGAGATTCTCGGGATACGAACTACGATAGCAAGCTCCAAAACATGAGCTGGTTCTGCTACACACATGTGAACATGTTGTCCAAGACAAGAATGACCACATAGTAGTCTTATCATAAAACACTACCCAGTTCAGGTGGGGAACCATCTTCGAGGATATTGGAATCTTGTGCAAGAACTAGTATTCGCACAGCAACTTCTTTTCCTCGAACAAACCAATCAGTGGCTTGGTGTGCTAGGAACACATACGGAGTGGAGGCGGCCAACCTATCAAACCATAGAATACTTTGCACATGCATGACTGACTTGGGATGATTCCACAGGAGGCAACAAGCTTTCTCGAATCCACGGCGACAACTTACATCAAATGCACGTGAGTTCGAGGAAGTCACTTCTTCCATCCAAGCATAGACTTCATGAACGGCACACGAAGAAATGCTTACACAAATTTCCAACACTAGGTTGATGTTCAACATAACTCATGGGGGAGACAAAATGCTACTGATGGGCTCAATGACAACTCATCGGAATTCCCATATCATCGACTTCCACCATCATGTGAACACGGTGATAGCATTGGTCGCACCAAAAGATGTAATGGGGTATGCTCGAGGGATCAACCACGAGTAAGACAACATCACGAATATCGTTGGTTCTGATTTGACTTGACAATGGCCCATACTCAAGTCAAAGTTTTGACAAGGCAATAGATCCAACAACTGATCACGAGGACCAATCGGTGAAGATATCATCTTCCTTCAACGCACACTACACAAGAATATCCCTTTGGACGAACTTAGCTAGGCAAGCTTTTATCCTCCAACTCTCCAAGTTGTTGTCTAGCTTAACCAACTAGCTCGTGGATATACAACATGATTCTTGGAGAAAAGGTGGTTCACAAGAAAACCAACTTGATCACGAGCTCAACATAACGATCGAAACAACCGGTAACACTTCCAAGAGGATATTTGGAAAGTCACGAACCACCGGTATGTTACTAAGCTCGAGAACAATCTTGCTTTGAGGCAAGACGATATGATCAGATGAGTGAGGACTAGACAAGATCCTAACTCATCAATCGAAGTGTGCACCAGAAATAAGGACTAGGTAGCACGATCAATCTTAGGATGATGATTTAATGACCAACACGCTAAGAAGGAGGATATTGTCCATTAGCTACCAAGCAACGGAGTTACTAGGAGTATAGATTTCACACATCACGATTCACTAGTCGGCATTCCGGTTGCATCAACACGGAACCGAGGAATGAATAATGATGGCGAGAAGTATCACTGCATCAAGAATTCATAAGAGAAGGTGCAATTCTCATGACATTCCTGACATAAAGATGGTAACACTCCAAGGTAGAGCAGAATCAAAGCTGGATTGGCATTTTAATCTGCGGAATACAACTGCTTTGACCCAATCCTGGATATGGATGAGGTGCTGGAGTTTGTTTCTCCTAGTCATTCAGACGTAATGGCTTGATGGACCACAAGAATAATAGGCATTGATGAGGACGAGAACACGACTACTCCTGCCTATCAACCGATAGACGGGATCGGAATACAACTAGGAGGAACAACTCGAGGAGCATATAACTTTTCGAGTTGTCGAGGCGTGATTAGTATATCGAGCAAAGCTCAACATTTCTCCCGGATAACCCATGCGTAGAGGTAGAATTGGCGAGTCACAATATGAATGGAGAACTCCTCAAGAGCGCCTGGTTGTGATCTTTTGGTTCAACAAGGAACTTCTGCCATAAGCGGTTCGTAGTATTTGGAAGAAGGAAATACCACGGACCTCGAGGACTAATGCAAAGGTTACTAATATCCTAAAGGAACTAGAAAATACTAACAACATGAAGTAGGGTGAATCTCGGGTTCAAGAAACCCAGGAGTAGAATACCTACTACTAAATGGCATCACGGGATGCTTTCAAGAATAATGGCCAGGATCATCGTGACCGGGATACAATAGCATTGCTAAATTGCTAGGTGACTTCCTAAACACCTAGGGTCATAATAATAGTTCCAACATATATGTCGAGGCAACAGAGTACCTCGACCGACTGGTTAGTGTGCTTATTCTGACCAAAAAGGACATCGGAAACGGAAGGAAAGGATTTGCAAATGCATCGACTATTTAGAGACACAGGATGACTTGGACGGCATAACGGCTGTAAATGCTCAAAATGATTTGAGACATCCTGCAAAAATGGTGGCATAACCTCTCAACATCACAATAACAAGGTTCCGAGATCAACAAGAATCATACGTAATTAGTAGGAACTAAACCGGGCTTAAAACCAACAATCTTATAAGTCTATGGATTAGTAACACGTCATCCTCGATAGATAGATGAGAAGCCTAGTTCTTAAACCCCAGAGAAGAGAAGAGGTTCACCTGCATCGTAAGGCCATGAGGTATAAGGAGTAAAAGAGCCTTACGTTCCTTCCACAATCAATTCCCTTACATAACTAAAGCATTTCTAGACACAACTTCGACCAGTTTGGCTTGGTAATCCCTCTGAGCAGTCGGGCTCGATACCAACGCTGTCAGACCCCGATCCTAGTCACACCGATCTAGCATGTAACACATCGTATCACTTTTGCGGCCTCACGCATCGGTATTCCCAGGTGTCGCCTTACCATGGCCCGGGACCGTTTACGCCTTTTGGCTCACGATATGATAGTGTCGCTAGCATCCATATGACAAAGAACTCGGGCCGACATGGCTAGTCGTGAACCCAAAGCGGCGCTTAACCCATGGGGACAGGCATACATGAATCACATCGAGCATGTCGGTCATCAACGTATAAATTCGGGCTGTAGCACTGGCTAACAGGACTCCGGTATCCCGGGCTGTAGCAGGCTAGGCAGGACTCGAATAACACCGCGTGACATTTCCCGAAGGGACAGACATATAGGAACGAAGTGAAACACATGCCGCCGATCAAGTGTCCAAGCGGTAGTCTTTGGGCTAGCGAGACTCCGGTGAACCGGGCTGTAGCGGACTACTATCGCCGTAAGCACGAGACTACATTTCCCCATATGAGAGGCTGCCAAGGATAAACAACTAGTTTGTCGGATCCCACACATACCAAGCATTTCAAACATACACACAATATGCTCAATATGTGTAGATACAACATGGCATCACAACATAACTCTACGACTCAACTATTTATTTAATAGGCTTCGAGGAGCGAGATATTACAAACATGGGTCTCATGACCCAACACTCAGAGCATACAAGTCAAAACACAAGCGGAAGCTAAACATGTCTCGAGTACGCATAACTATAAATGAAGAAGGCCGAGAAGCCCGACTATCTACCAGATCTGCCGAGGGCACAAGATCGTAGCCGAGGTAACAAGCTAACCGTCAAGTCCAAGCGGAACTACTAGCGAGACTGAAGTCTCTCGCAAAACGTAAAATAAGCAAACGTGAGTACAAACGCATTTCAAAGAAGACTTACATCGTAACTAGCTACATATGCATCATTATCAAAAGGGGTGGTGGAGTTTGACCGCAGCAAGCCAGCTTTGACTCGGTGGCTATCCCTGAACTACGATTCGCAAGTAACTCTTTTGAGGTGGCGCACGAGTCCACATATTCACCATATCAATACACCACTATGGATCCGCCTCGTCTCCCTACGAGAACGCCATCCATAGCACTCACGCTTATCTTGCGCATTTTAGAGTATCCACTTTCACTTGTCTATGAACCGATATAGGCAACCCAGAAGTCCTTCTCCGTGGACACGGCTATTCAATAGATCATATTAACCCTGCAGGGTGTACTTCTTCACACACGCTCACCACTTACCGCCGTTTACACGACATGTACTCGGCAACCTTCAAGCGGAAGCCCAACGTGGGTGTCGGCCACGGCCTACCCAAACACTCAAGTCCCAAGTCCAGGTTTATCGCCTATTCGGTTCCATCCGCAGGAGTCCGCCGAGGTTTCCCATACAGCCCCAAGACGATGTGTACAGGTTCCCGAGACACCAAACGGGCGAATCGGTACACCGGGCCAAGGTGCCTACCTCAACACAACCCACCCCTATGGTCAGCTTTGCTTGCGGCCCCCAAAGATACTACAAACACCGTAAACTACTTGCAACTCCCGGACCGAGGACAAGGGTGGTTAAGAAGCCGAGAGGGTCAATTAAGGATCCCAATGCGTGGTAGTAACTGTTCATGGATCACATACACATAACTCAGTTCCTGAGGACGGCTGCAATGAGACAACCCACCATGTACTCCTACATGGCCTCTCACCGCTACCTTTACCAAATCGTGTTCACACACTTAGCTCACACACAGTAGGACATGTTCACTCAACCATTCCAATTCATTCCCGATGAATCAGACCTGACTCAACTCTAAGCAGTAGCAGGCATGACAACAAGCATGAATGAGTAGGCACAACATGGCTCAAACAACTCCTACTCATGCTAGTGGGTTTCATCTAATTACTGTGGAATGATAGGTCATGCAGAGGATAAAGGGGTTCAGCTACCGCAGCAAGTAACACATGAGTCGTTGTTGTCCTAATGCAGTAAAATAGAGCAGGAGCGAGAGAGTGGGATTATATCGAAATGGACAAGGGGGTTTTGCTTGCCTGGCACTTCTGAAGATAATATAGTTCTTCATCGGTGTCATCGAACAATCGTCGGAACGTCGTCTACGAGAGGGGGCAATTACCGGCAAACAAGAGAGAACACAATTAATGCAATGCACATTCACATGAATGACATGTCATGTTAAGGTACTGAATTCACCTAATGCAATATCTAGCCAAGTTAATTGAAGTGGAATTCAAACAAGGCTAAACTCCAACTCCAAATGTTATTTCATAATTTGCCCTAATCATGATTCATCCTATTCAGTGAGGTTAACTTGTTCAATCATGCATGAAAATGCCATAAACAGATTCTTCATATTTTTCTGATCATTTTTCATATATAAATTATTTAATTTGGAGTTACAGATTAAAAGTTATGAATATTTGAAGTTTGGGGTGTTTTCAAATTTCCTGAATTAAATTAAATCCGTAAAAGGGTTTATCATACAAGATGACGTTGGCATGACGTCAAGCAGGTCAACTGGGCGCCCCAGGTCAAACCTGACCTGAGGGACCCATACGTCAGCGTCTCAGGCTGGTTTAGGTGGATGACATGTGGGACCAGTCAAAGCTGACTTGGCTAAGGTCAAACTGGCACGTGGGGTCAACGGTATTAACACTAATTTCACAGAGAAAAAAAACAAATCCTAATTAAGCGCGAGGGCCCACATGTCAAGGGTGTGGGTTGTTAGTTAGCTGGGTTAGCTCATAATGACGGCCACGCCGACGCCGCCGAGCATGGCCGTGACGACCACAGCCGACGGCGGAGGCACACCGAAAATCCGCTGCGGGGCTCGGTTTTGCGTGTGGTTTACGTCTACGGGACGCTGGTAGTGAGGCGCATCCGGGGGTAGCAACAGCTCGAGCTGGGGTGGCCGGAGCTCACCGGAATGGAGCTCGCGGCGGCGCCGGCGTTCGGGTGAACTTGGTTTCAGGGTTAGGGAGCACGGCAGGAGGCAAAGAGGGGTGCTACGACCTCCTGGGGGGCACTGAGCACGGTGACGCTCTCAGACGCGGCGGAGGTGGGCTCTAGCCACGGGCGGGCGCAACGGGCGGCGAGCTTCGGTCGAGGTGGCTAAAGGGCTAGAGGAGGAAATCGATAGAGGGAATAGAGGGGTTGGGAGAAGGGGCTCACGGCGAGTCAGACGAGCGGGTCGGAGGAGTCGGGGACGAGCCGGAGCAAGCGGGGCGGCGTGAGGGATCTCCGGCAGCCGATGACGGAGATGAAGACGACGGCGCTGCTTCAGGTCTCCCGCGGGCGCGTGCTTGCCCTGGTGCTCCATGGCGTCGAGGCGGAGCGCCTGGGCATGGCTGGGAGAAGAGGGGTGGCCGGTGAGCGTGGCTATGGCGAACGGCGGCGACGGCGGCTCTCGGGCACGAGGCGCAGAGCGAAAGAGAGGAGGGGAGAGGGGTACGGGGGAGAGTGAGAGGGCCCAGGGGGGGTGCGTGGCGTCGCCGGGCGTCGAGGGGGAGCCAGGCAGGCTGGGAGGGAGGAGGTGGCGTCGGTGGCGTCGGCAAGCGCCACGCCTCGCCTCTGCCCATGGCAGAGGAAGACGACGAGCCCGGCGGTGGTGGGCTGGGCCACCACCGGGCCAGCGAGGGGGAGGTGGGCGGTTCGTGGCGCCAGTGTAAGTGGGCTGCCAGTGAGCTCTCTCTTTCTCTAATTATATTATGTTTTCTATTTTGTTTGCCTCTGTTTGGATTTAGTTTAGCACCAAATCATTTAAATAAATCCTGAAAATAATTGTGGGCATTAACTGAATTATTACAGAGGCCCTTAACTATTTTTTCAGAATTGTTGGAGCATTTAAAAATATTAATAGTATTTAAATGCCCCAATTCAAATACAATATGGTTTATTCAGAAATCCAAAAATGTCTTGGAAAAATATCCATCATCTCTGGATATGGTTTTCACCCTTTTCCATTAATCATGAACATTTTTGCAAACCAATTTGGGTTCTTTGAAAATATTTTGAAGTTGAGCCTATTTGCATTGTTTTAGTGCTAGGGCTTGGTCATCCCCATTTCAGGTTTCATGAAAATTAAGCATGATGCATGGATGCAATGCCCCTAGTTACAAGCAAGCTCTAGGGCTGTGACAACTCACCCCCACTAAACAAGAATCTCGTCCCGAGATTCAAGACGTGAGGTAAGAAGACAGAGGGGGCACAAACTAATAACATGAGCTCCAAGATCCAACTGTCTTCTCGAGGTGTTGATCTGTTGACTCAAGACAATCTTGACGCCTTGCTCTCGAAATCTTCACTCAACACGACAATAGAAAGAAGGGGGAAACCCTACAGGATTTGATCTTCTTGAAGATCGAGCAACTCAAGATCAGTTCATGGAGAGACGTAAGAACAACTCTTGAGTTGAGACACCAAACACACATTAGGAATGATGGTAGAGAAATGAATGACGAAGGTTCAAATTGGTAGGCAACCATTCCATGCGTAAGTAAAATGGTGCATGGTTTCAAAGTAACAAGGAGATGATTGCCATGACTCCATAACGGGACACCTTAGGAAAAGTGACTCGTTGTACTGTTCCCTTAAGTGGCAAAAAGAATTACTTTTGATCCATAGATCCTTGGAACTCTTCATACCAGCTTAAGGCAATTTACAATTGATTGATTGAGAGAGCTCGAGGTAATGGCATACTCGGACTAGAATGGATGATGTGGACTACCTTGTTGAAGACAACATAATGGATGATTTTGCTTATCACCGGAAATGGATGGGACCCATGGTAAGTCCATTTTTGAAGATAATATTGGACATCAACTACCGAGAGAGGCAGCCCATGGGGAATTGGCACCATAGGGTGCAAGCTGGGAACAAAATGCAAATACTGGGAATGTTCCAACCATCATATCTGCCTGAGATTCAGATCCGATTGGTAATAGGATACTCCAGACTCAAAGATGTCTGAAAGAAAGGTCGCAACACAAATCGATGAGATAATGTTGCGAGATTCTCGGGATACGAACTACGATAGCAAGCTCCAAAACATGAGCTGGTTCTGCTACACACATGTGAACATGTTGTCCAAGACAAGAATGACCACATAGTAGTCTTATCATAAAACACTACCGAGTTCAGGTGGGGAACCATCTTCGAGGATATTGGAATCTTGTGCAAGAACTAGTATTCGCACAGCAACTTCTTTTCCTCGAACAAACCAATCAGTGGCTTGGTGTGCTAGGAACACATATGGAGTGGAGGCGGCCAACCTATCAAACCATAGAATACTTTGCACATGCATGACTGACTTGGGATGATTCCACGGGAGGCAACAAGCTTTCTCGAATCCACGGCGACAACTTACATCAAATGCACGTGAGTTCGAGGAAGTCACTTCTTCCATCCAAGCATAGACTTCATGAACGGCACACGAAGAAATGCTTACACAAATTTCCAACACTAGGTTGATGTTCAACATAACTCATGGGGAGACAAAATGCTACCGATGGGCTCAACAAAGAACTCATCGGAATTCCCATATCAATCGACTTCCACCATCATGTGAACACGGTGATAGCATTGGTCAGACCAAAAGATGTAATGGGGTATGCTCGAGGGATCAACCACGAGTAAGACAACATCACGAATATCGTTGGTTCTGATTTGACTTGACAATGGCCCATACTCAAGTCAAAGTTTTGACAAGGCAATAGATCCAACAACTGATCACAGGGACCAATCGGTGAAGATATCATCTTCCTTCAACGCACACTACACAAGAATATCCCTTTGGATGAACTTAGCTAGGCAAGCTTTTATCCTCCAACTCTCCAAGTTGTTGTCTAGCTTAACCAACTAGCTCAGGGATATACAACACATATTCTTGGAGAAAAGGTGGTTCACAAGAAACCAACTTGATCACGAGCTCAACATAACAGTCGAGAAACAACCCGTAACACTTCCAAGAGGATATTTGGAAAGTCACGAACCACCGGTATGTTACTAAGCTCGAGAACAATCTTGCTTTGAGGCAAGACGATATGATCGGATGAGTGAGGACTAGACAAGATCCTAACTCATCAATCAAGTGTGCACCAGAAATAAGGACTAGGTAGCACGATCAATCTTAGGATGATGATTTAATGACCAACACGCTAAGAAGGAGGATATTGTCCATTAGCTACCAAACAACGGAGTTACTAGGAGTATAGATTTCACACATCACGATTCACTAGTCGGCATTCGGTTGCATCAACACGGAACCGAGGAATGAATAATGATGGCGAGAAGTATCACCGCATCAAGAATTCATAAGAGAAGGTGCAATTCTCATGACATTCCTGACATAAAGATGGTAACACTCCAAGGTAGAGCAGAATCAAAGCTGGATTGGCATTTTAATCTGCGGAATACAACTGCTTTGACCCAATCCTGGATATGGATGAGGTGCTGGAGTTTGTTTCTCCTAGTCATTCAGGACAGAATGGCTTGATGGACCACAAGAATAATAGGCATTGATGAGGACGAGAACACGACTACTCCTGCCTATCAACTGATAGACGGGGATCGGAATACAACTAGGGAGGAACAACTCGAGGAGCATATAACTTTTCGAGTTGTCGAGGCGTGGATTAGTATATCGAGCAAAGCTCAACATTTCTCCCGGATAACCCATGCAGAGAGGTAGAATTGGCAGAGTCACAATATGAATGGAGAACTCCTCAAGAGCGCTCTGGTTGTGATCTTTTGGTTCAACAAGGAACTTCTGCCATAAGCGGTTCGTAGTATTTGGAAGAAGGAAATACCACGGACCTCGAGGACTAATGCAAAGGTTACTAATATCCTAAAGGAACTAGAAAATACTAACAACATGAAGTAGGGTGAATCTCGGGTTCAAGAAACCCAGAGTAGAATACCTACTACTAAATGGCATCACGGGATGCTTTCAAGAATAATGGCCAGGATCATCGCACTGGGGATACAAAAAGCATTGCTAAATTGCTAGGTGACTTCCTAAACACCTAGGGTCATAATAATAGTTCCAACATATATGTCGAGGCAATAGAGTACCTCGACCGACTGGTTAGTGTGCTTATTCTGACCAAAAAGGACATCGGAAACGGAAGGAAAGGATTTGCAAATGCATCAGACTATTTAGAGACCTGGGATGACTTGGACGGCATAACGGCTGTAAATGCTCAAAATGATTTGAGACATCCTGCAAAAATGGTGGCATAACCTCTCAACATCACAATAACAAGGTTCCGAGATCAACAGTAATCATACAGAATTAGTAGGAACTAAACTGGGGCTTAAAACCAACAATCTTATAAGTCTATGGATTAGTAACACGTCATCCTGATAGATAGATGAGAAGCCTAGTTCTTAAACCCCGTAGAAGAGAAGAGGTTGACTCAGATCAGAAGGCCATGAGGTATAAGGAGTAAAAAGAGCCTTACGTTCCCTTCCACAATCAATTCCCTTACATAACTAAAGCATTTCCTAGACACAACTTCGACCAGTTTGGCTTGGTAATCCTACAGCAACAAAGCTCGATACCAACGCTGTCAGACCCCGATCCTAGTCACACCGATCTAGCATGTAACACATCGTATCACTTTGCGGCCTCACGCACGGTATTCCCACGGTGTCGCCTTACCATGGCCCGGGACCATTTAGCCTTTTGGCTCACGTATATGATAGTGTCGCTAGCATCCATATGACAAAGAACCCGGGCCGACATGGCTAGTCGTGAACCCAAAGCGGCGCTTAACCCATGGGGACAGGCATACATGAATCACATCGAGCATGTCGGTCATCAACGATAAATTCGGCTGTAGCACTGGCTAACAGGACTCCGGTATCCCGGCTGTAGCAGGCTAGGAAGGACTCCGAATAACACCGCGTGACATTTCCCGAAGGGACAGACATAAGGAACGAAGTGAAACACATGCCGCCAGTCAAGTGTCCAAGCAGTAGTCTTTGGGCTAGCAGGACTCCGTGAACCGGGCTGTAGCGGACTACTATCGCCGTAAGCACGAGACTACATTTCCCCATATGAGAGGCTGCCAAGGATAAACAACTAGTTTGTCGGATCCCACACATACCAAGCATTTCAAACATACACACAATATGCTCAATATGTGTAGATACAACATGGCATCACAACATAACTCTATGACTCAACTATTTATTTAATAGGCTCCGAGGAGCGAGATATTACAAACATGGGTCTCATGACCCAACACTCAGAGCATACAAGTCAAAACACAAGCGGAAGCTAAACATGTCTCGAAGTACGCATAACTATAAATGAAGAAGGCTGAGAAGCCTGACTATCTACCAGATCCTGCCGAGGGCACAAGATCGTAGCTGAGGTAACAAGCTAACCGTCGAAGTCCAAGCGGAACTACTAGCGAGACCGAAGTCTCTCTACAAAACATAAAATAAGCAAACGTGAGTACAAACGTACTCAAAGAAGACTTACATTAGAACTAGCTACATATGCATCATTATCAAAAGGGGTGGTGGAGTTTGACCGCAGCAAGCCAGCTTTGACTCGGTGGCTATCCTGAACTACGATTGCAAGTAACTCTTTTGAGGTGGCGCACGAGTCCACATATTCACCATATCAATACACCACTATGGATCCGCTCTCGCCTCCCTCGAGAACGCCCATCCATAGCACTCACGCTTATCTTGCGCATTTTAGAGTATCCACTTTCACTTGTCTATGAACTGATATAGGCAACCCAGAAGTCCTTCTCCGTGGACACGGCTATTCGAATAGATCATATTAACCCTGCAGGGGTGTACTTCTTCACACACGCTCTCACCACTTACCGCCGTTTACACGACATGTACTCGGCAACCTTCAAGCGGAAGCCCAACGTGGGTGTCGGCCACGGCCTACCCAAACACTCAAGTCCCAAGTCCAGGTTTATCGCCTATTCGGGTTCCATCCGCAGGGAGTCCGGCCGAGGTTTCCCATACAGCCCCGAACGATGTGTACAGGGTTCCCGAGACACCAAAGCAGGCGAATCGGTACACCGGGCCACGGTGCCTACCGCAACACAACCCACCCCTATGGTCAGCGTTGCGTGCCCCAAAGATACTACAAACACCGAAACTACTTGCAACTCCCGGACCGAGGACAAGGGTGGTTAAGAAGCCGAGAGGGTCAATTAAGGATCCCAATGCGTGGTAGTAACTGTTTCATGGATCACAAACACGTAACTCAGTTCCTCGAGGACGGCTGCAATGAGACAACCCACCATGTACTCCTACATGGCCTCTCACCGCTACCTTTACCAAATCGTGTTCACACACTTAGCTCACACACGTAGGACATGTTCACACAACCATTCCAATTCATTCCCGATGAATCGGACTGACTCAACTCTAAGCGATGTAGTGCATGACAACAAGCATGAATGAGTAGGCACAACATGGCTCAAACAACTCCTACTCATGCTAGTGGGTTTCATCTAATTATCGTGGAATGACAGGTCATGCAGAGGATAAAGGGGTTCAGCTACCGCAGCAAGTAACACATGAGTCGTTGTTGTCCTAATGCAGTAAAATAGAGCAGGAGCGAGAGTGGGATTATATCGGAATGGACAAGGGGTTTTGCTTGCACAGCACTTCGAAGATAATATAGTTCTTCATCGGTGTCATCGAACAATCGTCTAACATCGTCTCTGAGAGGGGCAATTACCGCAAACAAGAGAGAACACAATTAATGCAATGCACATTCACATGAATGACATGTCATGTTAAGGTACTGAATTCACCTAATGCAATATCTAGCCAAGTTAATTGAAGTGGAATTCAAACAAGGTTAAACTCCAACTCCAAATGTTATTTCATAATTTGCCCTAATCATGATTCATCCTATTCAGTGAGGTTAACTTGTTCAATCATGCATGAAAATGCCATAAACAGATTCTTCATATTTTTCTGATCATTTTTCATATATAAATTATTTAATTTGGAGTTACAGATTAAAAGTTATGAATATTTGAAGTTTGGGGTGTTTTTCAAATTTCCTGAATTAAATTAAATCCAGAAAAGGGGTTTATCTGTCGACATGACGTTGGCATGACGTCAAGAGGTCAATCGGGCGCCCAGGTCAAACCTGACCTGTGGGACCCATACGTCAGCGTCTCACGCTGGTTTAGGTGGATGACATGTGGGACCAGTCAAAGCTGACTTGGCTAAGGTCAAACTGGCACGTGGGGTCCACGGTATTAACACTAATTTTAACAGAGAAAATAAACTAATCCTAATTGCGCGAGGGCCCACATGTCGCTGGGTGTGGGTTGTTAGTGAGCTGGGTGAGCTCATAATGACGGCCACGTCGACGCTCGCCGGAGCATGGCCGGCGACGACAACAGCCGACGGCGGAGGCACACCGGAAATCCGCTGCGGGGCTCGGTTTTGCGTGTGGTTTACGTCTACGGGACGCTGGTAGTGAGGCGCATCCGGGGGTGGCAACAGCTCGAGCTGGGGTGGCCGGAGCTCACCGGAATGGAGCTCGCGGCGGCGCCGGCGTTCGGGTGAACTGGGTTTCGGGGTTAGGGAGCACGGCAGGAGGCAAAGAGGGGTGCTACGACCTCCTGGGGGGGCACTGAGCACGGTGACGCTCTCAGACGCGGCGGAGGTGGGCTCTAGCCACGGCGGCGACGAAGCGCAACGGCGGCGAGCTTCGGTCGAGGTGGCCAAAGGGCTAGAGGAGGAAATCGATAGAGGGAATAGAGGGGTTGGGAGAAGGGGCTCACGGCGAGTCAGACGAGCGGGTCGGAGGAGTCGGGGACGAGCCGGAGCAAGCGGGGCGGCGTGAGGGATCTCCGGCGGCCGATGACGGAGATGAAGACGACGGCGCTGCTTCAGGTCTCCCGCGGGCGCGTGCTTCGTCCTGGTGCTCCATGGCGTCGAGGCGGAGCGCCTGGGCATGGCTGGGAGAAGAGGGGTGGCCGGTGATCGTGGCTATGGCGAACGGCGGCGACGGCGGCTCTCGAGCACGAGGCGCAGAGCGAAAGAGAGGAGGGGAGAGGGGTACGGGGGAGAGTGAGAGGGCCTAGGGGGGTGCGTGGCGTCGCCGGGCGTCGAGGGGGAGCCAGGCAGGCTGGGAGGGAGGAGGTGGCGTCGGTGGCGTCGGCAAGCGCCACGCCTCGCCTCTGCCTACTGGCAGAGGAAGACGACGAGCGGCGAGGCGGTGGGGGGCTGGGCCACCAGCTGGGCCAGCGAGGGAGGCTGGGCAGTTCGTGGCGCCAGTAAGTGGGCTGCCAAGTGAGCTCTCTCTCTTTCTCTAATTATATTATGTTTTCTATTTTGTTTGCCTCTGCTTGGATTTAGTTTAGCACCAAATCATTTAAAATAAATCCTGAAAATAATTGTGGGCATTAACTGAATTATTACAGAGGCCCTTAACTATTTTTCAGAATTGTTGGAGCATTTAAAAATATTAATAGTATTTAAATGCCCCAATTCAAATACAATATGGTTTATTCAGAAATCCAAAAATGTCTTGGAAAATATCCATCATCTCTGGATATGGTTTTCACCCTTTTCCATTAATCATGAACATTTTTGCAAACCAATTTGGGTTCTTTGAAAATATTTTGAAGTTGAGCCTATTTGCATTGTTTTAGTGCTAGGGCTTGGTCATCCCCATTTCAGGTTTCATGAAAATTAAGCATGATGCATGGATGCAATGCCCCTAGTTACAAGCAAGCTCTAGGGCTGTGACACATCGTTTCCGCAGAACGTCTACTACCGTGTCATCGCCGTCCGTGAGGGGGACCACACCCCGGAGACGCGTGCCGCCTCTTCGGACATGCCACCACACCACCCCGCATGTATGACGGCCCGATGCGACGCTCCGGTGGCATTGCTACCCCCCAGGGCCCCCGTGCCGCCTAACCATGTAGCGTTTGACCACCGGATCTAGCCCTTTGACTTTGCACGGACGGGGTTTGACCAGTGGGCCTCTCCACCCGGTTGTGTTAGGTCAGCCCATACGAACACTTTGGAGCAACATCCGGCCGGACACGAAGATCCCTCCGTAGACCCGGACGCCGTCCTGCTTCTCCTCCGGGCGGCGGCGCCGTCCGTTAGTGGGCGAACCACGGAGACGCTGCGTGCCGCCTCTTCGGACATGCCACCACACCACCTGCATGTATGAAGGGCCGGTCTGACGCCCGGTGGCATTGCTACCCCCAGGGCCCCGTCTGCCCTAACCTCGAGCGGTTGACCACGAGATCTAGCCCTTTGACTTCCCACGGACGGGCTTTGACCAAAGGACCTCTCCACCCGGCTGTGTCGATTCGGCCCATAGGGACACCCGGAGCAACATCCGGCCAAACCCACAGCTACATCCACTCCGTGTAGACCCGACGCCGTCTGCTTCTCCAGTGCCGGGCGGCGCGCGTCCGTGAGGGGGGGGCACACCCGGAGACGCTGCGTGCGGGCATTTGCAACCGCCACAACACTTCCAGACTTGTGAGAGGCCGCCACGCAAGATTTGACGGTATACTGGCCGAGGCCGCCGGCCCGATCGTAGAGGCGCGAAGAGCAATCCGCGTAGAGGGAAGTGTTTAGATACTTCTCCATCATGAAAAATTATGAAAAATTACCATCGGTCCTATAGCACATGTGCCCACGTCATGTAAAAAACTCATGATTTTATCACGCTCCGAGTATTTAATAATATTCACGCCGCGCCGCTTCCGCAGAACGCCTACTACCGTGTCATCGCCGTCCGTGAGGGGGGGGCACACCCGAGACGCGTGCCACCTCTTCTTCGGACATGCCACCACACCACCCCGCATGTATGAGGGCCCGATGCGACACTCGGTGGCATTGCTACCCCAGGCCCCGTCCCCGCCTAACCTCAGAAGCGTTTGACCATCGGATCTAGCCCTTTGACTTTGCACGGACGGGATTTGACCAAAGGGCCTCTCCACCAAGGTTGTGTTAGGTCAGCCCGCATAAACACTTTAGAGCAACATCCGGGCCAGACCCACAAGAAGATACCCTCCGTGTAGACCCGGACGTCTGCTTTTCCCCCTCCAGTGCCGGGGCGGCGCCCGTGAGGGGGGCGAACCCCGAGACGCGTGCCGCCTCTTCGGACATGCCACCACACCACCCTGCATGTATGAGGGGCGGTCGACGCCCGGTGGCATTACTACCCTCCAGGCCCCGTCCGCCTAACCCTGGAGCGGTTGACCACGAGATCTAGCCCTTTGACTTCCCACGGACGGGCTTTGACCAGTGGACCTCTCCACTCGGTTGTATCAGGTCGGCCCAGAGGGACACCCGGGAGCAACATCCGGGCCAAACCCACAGCTACATCCACTCCGTGTAGACCCGACGCGTCCGTTTCCCCCCTCCAGGTGCCGGCGGCGGCGCCGTCCGTGAGGGGGGCACACCCCGGAGACGCGTGCCGGGCATTTGCAACCGCCACAACACTTCCAGACTTGTGAGAGGCCGCCTACGCAAGATTTGACGGTATGCTAGCCCCCGGAGGCCGCCGACCACAGTCGTAGACGCGCGAAGAGCAATCCGCGTAGAGGGAAGTGTTCAGATACTTCTCCATCACGAAAAATTATGAAAAATTACCATCGGTCCTATAGCACATGTGCACACGTCATTTAAAAACTCATGATTTTATCGCGCTCCAAGTATTTAATAATATTCACGCCGCATCGTTTCCGCAGAACGTCTACTACCGTGTCATCGCCGTCCGTGAGGGGGGCCACACCCCGGAGACGCGTGCCGCCTCTTCGGACATGCCACCACACCACCCCGCATGTATGAGGGCCCGATGCGACGCTTCGGTGGCATTGCTACCCCCAGGGCCCCCGTCCCGCCTAACCTCAGAAGCGTTTGACCACCGGATCTAGCCCTTTGACTTTGCACGGACGGGATTTGACGGTGGGCCTCTCCACCCGGTTGTGTTAGGTCAGCCCATACGAACACTTTGGAGCAACATCCGGCCAGACCCACAAAGCAAGATCCCTCCGTAGACCCGACGCGTCTGCTTCTCCTGCCGGCGGCGGCGCCGTCCGTGAGCGGGCCGAACCCCGGAGACGCGTGCCGCCTCTTCGGACATGCCACCACACCACCCTGCATGTATGAGGGGCCGATGCGACGCTCCGGTGGCATTGCTACCCCCTAGGGCCCCCGTCCCGCCTAACCCTGTAGCGTTTGACCACCGGATCTATCCCTTTGACTTTGCACGGACGGGTTTTGACCAGTGGAACTATCCACCCGGTCATGTTAGGTTAGCCCATACGAACACTTTAGAGCAACATCCGGGCCAAACCCACAGTAAGATCCCCTCCGTGTAGACCCGACGCGTCTGCTTCTCCAGTGCCATCGGTAGCGCCGTCTGTGAGGGGTACACCGGAGGCAGCGTTCCGCCTCTTCGGACATGCCAGCACACTGTACGGGATGTATGAGGTATCACTCTGAAACGTACTATCACTCTGAAACCTTTAGTGCCCGGTCCCCGGGCCGGCTGCCCGGGCACTGAAAGTTTCAGAGTAATTGTCCGTTTTCTTCATATAAGTCTAATGAATACCAGAGCTTGTAACGTGTGGATTAGTGAACTATTTAAACAGGTCAAATTGCTTTCCCCTAGGCGAGGTGGGACTATTTAAAAAAAATTGTGGTTTGCATATATGCCGACGGCCTAGCCGTCGGCATAGGCCTCCCACCTATGCCGACGGCCTGTCCGTCGGCATATGTGCACGTTATCCACTCCCCGGGCTGCTGACATGTGGGGCCCAGGCCTATGCCGACGTCCATGCCGTCGACATAGGGCCAACCTTATCCGCACCCGACCTCCTCCACTCATTTTCTCCCTCAACCGCACCGACCCGACCCCTACCGCCGCCCACCTCCTCCGCCCGCCTCGAGGGCGCCACCCGCCGCCCGCCCGAGCATGCGCCGCGCCTCCCGCTCAACCCGCGATGCCCCACCCGGGCCCGTCGCCCGCGCCTCCCGCCCCGACCCCAGCCACCCGCCCCAACCCCAGTCGGCCGCCCGCCTCGACTCCATGGCGCCCACCGCCCGCCCGCCTCCGACCTTCCCGCCTGACCTCCGCACCGCCCGCCTGACCTTGGCCGCCCGCCCGACCCTCCGGCCTCCCACCCGACCACCCGACACCGCCCCGAACCCCCGTCGACCTCCCCGCCCCGACTCCGCGCCTCCCCGCCCCAACTCCGGCCGGCCCTCTCGAAGGTGAAAATTTTATGTATTTTTAGTGTTTTTTTAGTAATTTTGTAGCTAGTTAGATAGGTATTTAGATAGATATTTAGATAGTTAGATACCTAGTTAGATAGATAGTTATATAGATAGTTAGATAGGTAGATAGTTAGATAGTTAGATAGATAGTGAGATAGTTAGTAGTTAGATAGTTAGATAGTTAGATAGATAGTGAGATAGGTAGTAAAAAAAATGGTTAGATGAGATGCTATATGTTGCATATCTTGCAAAAAAATTTGGTTCGATGAGATGAGTCAATGATTATGACGAATAGGTGATAATGATGATGATGAATATGTGATGACGATGATGAATATATTGTTAATGTTTTTATTTTTTTTGCCTACATGATGCAAAAATAAATGAATGCATGTTTAAATGTTTTAAATATGCTCTATGAGTTGTGATGTTCTAAATTTTTTGTCCCGATGGAATTTGCAGGCTTTGTGGTGTTGCATTTCATCAAAGTGACCGTCGTCCGACGCGTTGTTCCCTGAGCATCCCTCTGTTGTTCGACTCCTTCTCCTACAGCCGAGGGTGAGCTACAAGTCCATCTCCTCCATTTTTTGATGTCACTAGATTTCATTCTCAAGTCAACTGGCGTAACCTAGGCGTCTCCCGTCTGAAAGGGTTGCATCGATAAATATGCATTCAATTGCATATTTATCACCGCAATCGCTTTCGGATTGTCCATTTTTCCACGGACAGCCGAGGATGTGTAGATTGGGTATGTTCTCCATGTTCTACCCCGTTCCGAGACAGGATTTCGGCGGCGCCTCCCCATTGTTCTCCGGAGCACATTCTCTCGGCTATTTGACGAGACGTGTATCTGGAGAACAGCGGGGAGGTGCTGCCGAAATTTTGTCTCGGAACGGGGTAGAATGGAGAACGTACTCAATCTACACATCCTCGGGTGGGATTAGGACCCATCTTAACCTATTAGAGATGTAGGTGGATTCAACGCGGTAGAAACTAAAAATTTGATGTGATTAATTTAAGTGAATCCTTAATTATGTTGTGTGGTTTGCAAAATAGCAGAGGATGGCAGATAATCAGTGGATGTACAGTGGTTTTATCCATCGGAATCGAGTAACATCAGAGTGGATCGCGAAAACCGATGTGTATTTGACGGAGATATTCCATCGTCCAATGAGAATTATCCCACCATGCCCCTGTGCGAGATGTGCCAGACGTCACCGTAGAAATCAGACGGACATGAGTGAGCACCTTCACACGCACGGATATATGCCAAACTTTGACATGCCACCGGTAAACATAGCCGATCAGGACCGTGGTAGAGAGGAGGTGATGCGACAACGCATCGATGGATATGAGGACGACGGGGTCAGGGACATGCTAGATGATGTCATTGTTGCAGAAACGGAAAATGCGACACCTTCAGAGAATGAACCGGAGGAGCCGGAGGCAACCGCAAAGGCCTTCTTGGAGGTCTTGGCCTCGTCGAAGAAACCTCTTTATGCGGGTGCGAAAATATCTCAGCTGGATGCCATCTAACTGATTGCGATCAAGGCTGAGTACAGTTGTAGCGATGCTTGAAGCATTCTGGGAGTATGGGCTAACAGCCTCCCCGAGGGTCATGAACTGCCGAAAAGCATGTACGATACAAAGAAAATCATGAAGGCACTCTCTATGGATTATGAGAAAATAGATGTTTGCGAAGAATTGCCTTTTGTTTAGGCACGAGTATGCGGATGACAAGTAATCAGAGGAAGTGCAGTTCGTCTCGGTACATTGAGGTGGTCGGTGAGGATGGTGAGAAAAAGCAGCTAACCATCCCCGTTAAGGTTCTTCAGTATCTTGATTTTATAAAAATACTGCAGCGCCTTTTCATCACGAAGGAGTCTGCCAAAATGATGAAGTGGCACAAGGAAGGTATAAGGTACAATCCAAACAAAATCGTACATCCATCGGGAGGGGAAGCATGGAAGTCATTCGATGAAGAATACCCCGAGGAAGCAGCCGAGGCTGGGAATGTCAGAATAGCCATATCAGGTGATGGGTTGAATCCATATGGTATGTCGTCCAATCCATACAGTTGCTGGCCTGTGTTTGTAATTCCGCTCAATCTTCCTCCCGGTGCCCTAATGCAACGGAAGACCATGTTCTTGTCGCTCATCATTCCGGGCCCTGACTACCCAGGGAAGCAATTGGGTGTGTTATGCAGCCGCTTGTGGATGCTTTGCACCATTCTTGGTACTTTCCGAGGTTGACATACGGCCGGGATCTGCAGAGAAATTTCTTGATGAAAGTTTGGTTGCACTATTGCATGCATGACTTTCCGGCTATGCTCTATTCTCATGGATGGTGTACAAGTGGTAAGATGCCATGCCCGGTGTGCATGCAGGCTCTATGAATGATTTGGCTGAGTAAGGGTGGCAAGTATGTAGCCTTTGACCTGCATCGACAGTTCCTCCCTCCAGACCATCCAGACATGGAAGACAAGAAGAACTTCACCAAAGGTCGGGTTGTTCATGAAGTAACCGAGATTCCAACATTCTCGGGGGCAGATGTTCTTGCTCAGCTAAAAGCTCTGAAGCCTAAAGTCAAAGGCAAAGGTAAAGCCAAAGACAAAGGCTTCGAGGGATATGGTGAGACGCACAACTGGACTCACATTACCCCCTTCTCGCAGCTTCCCTATTTCAAGGACCTCAAACTTCCTTACAATATTGATGTGATGCACACCGAAAAGAATGTGCAGAGTCCCTTTTCCACACGATCCTCAACATTCCTAATAAGACGAAGGATAACGTAAAAGCTAGAGCCGATCAACAGAGAATTTGTGATAGACCACGCCTGAACATGAAGCCTCCCACAAAGCGGTCGAAAAACTGGTTCAAGCCGAGATCGACTTTGTCCTTAAACCGCCGGAAAAAAAGAAGTACTTATCTGGCTGAAACAAATTTTGAAGTTCACCGATGGTTATGCATCGAATATAAGTAAGGGAGTCAATCTTTCAACGGGCAAAGTGACCGGCCTGAAGAGTCATGACTACCTTGTATGGATTGAGCGGATAATGCCGGTGATGGTTCGAGGCTATGTCCCCGAGGATGTCTGGCGAGTGCTTGCCGAGCTTAGCCATTTCTTCCGCACGCTCTGTGCTAAAGAAGTAAGTAAAGAGGTGATTGAAAAATTGCATAAGAAGGCACCGGAGTTGATAGTCAAGCTAGAGAAGATCTTTCCGCCAGGCTTCTTTACTCCGATGACACATCTCATTCTGCACCTCGCGAACGAGGTATTGTTGGGGGGCCCTGTGCAAAATCGGTGGCAGTACGGCCCTGAGAGGCAGAACAAGCATCTCCGACGGAAATGTGGAAACAAAGCTAAGATTGAAGCTTCCATAGCTGAGGCAATTATCCTAGAGGAGGTGTCAGACCTCAGGACATCATACTATCCAGACCACGTTCCCCATCTTCATAACAAGGTGCCTCGATACAATATAGAAGAGCCCATGTATCAACCCAGGCTCGATCTATTCAACGCGCAAGGTGGGAGGGCTGGGGCCTCGAAATCTTATAACATGCCACGACAAGGGTGGGAGGACCTCATGTTCTATATCTTGCACAACATCAAGGAAGTTGAGGAAGTGGGGATGAGGTAATACCACTACACCATTCCTTTATGTCTTCCACATCATCATGTTTCATGTTCACTTAGTCCCGGTCTAACACCGCTTATCTTTTTTAGTGATTTCGTTCAAGAGGAATGGACGGGAGTGAATCCTCCTACTGAGGCGGAGGCACTTACTCTTCTCCGTCATGGAAACCCTGGACGTAAAAATTTTGTTGCTTGGTTCATGGAGAAAGTAAATTTCCACACTCCCCTATTAAATACCTACATCAACATTTATTAGTTAACCGAACTAATGCACGCAACAATTTCCATTATACTTGTAGGGAAAAGATTCAACATATCTATGGATGATGAATTGAGATGGTTTTCCATGGGTTTTGACCCTGCCGTCATGACATGTGCAAAGTATGATGTGAATGGGTATCACTTCCATACAGAGGAGCACCAAAACAGCCGCCCCGATCCGAAAACTATAAATACTGGAGTGTACACCCCCGGTCAAAATTCAGTAGACTACTACGGAAGGGTACAAAATATATACGAGGTTAAATTCCGCCAGGGGCGTGAGACCCTAAGTCTTCCTGTGTTCAAATGCCGATGGTTCAATCCGCGGGAGGGGGTAAAACATACGCCTTCCATTGGTTTGGTCGAAGTTAAACCATCAACCGTCTATGCCGGAGCCGATCTCTTCATTGCGGCTACCCAAGCTACACAAGTATATTATCTGCCTTACCCATGCCAGAAAGTGTATCTAAAGGGTTGGGAAGTTGTGTTCAAGGTGTCGCCACATGGTAAGCTATCAGACCGAATGAAGACGATTACTACAACATTAACCCCATGACATACAAGGGAGTGGTCTATCAAGAGCAACCTGATGATGATGATGATGATGTGGTTAGAAACGATGACGCTAGACCATTGGGTGATGATTATGTGGACCCAAACATCGACGATGCACGGAATGATGGTGAGACCATTGTCAATGAAAATGACATACTTATGCTAGAAAAGTTAAACGAAGACGCTGACGAGGAGGAAGAGCCTCCACCTCCGTTGGACAACGAAGATGATATGATTGATAGTGATGATGAGATGGACCGAGAAAGAGGTTACAACAGTGGTGATTCATATGGGTTCTAGCAGATGTACGTTTCAAGTTTAGGAATATGCCTTTTTATGCATTTTTATTAATGTGTTTATTATCATGCCTTTTTCTTCATTTCATTAATTTACTAATTGCTTTTCTCTTTTCAATGCAGGTTCGTGGAACATGGGCAAGGGGAAGGATGCATATGAAGCTGAATATAAGTGCAAGTCCCATAGAAGAACTACTGAAAGGATATGTTGAGCAGGCTAAGGATGCATATGAAGCTGAATATAAGTGCAAGTCCCTAGCAAGCTAATAAACCATAAGCACACATCTATTTTGTTCTTACCTGAAACGCATGCAGATTTTTATTTTGTGCCTTTGGTAAGCTACTCTCACCCTGATATGGTCAATAGTACTTTGCTCAACACTGTATAGTTTGGCTATGAAGAAAAAGTGAAGTTCTAATTGAAGTTTAAGTCCTGTTAACTGGCTACTATAATTTCTTTCTTTTTTCCCCTATTTACAATGTTTTTTTTCCTGTTTAATGGAACGTTATGCCTCTGTGCTTTGTGAAGGTTGGGTTTTATTATTAACACACATCAACAGAGGATATAAAATGCAACGCGAAATGAAGGGGTCATGATCAAATATTAGCTTCTAATGTCTTATCATGCACTTGATCTTCTAATCCTAATTGGCCACAACGCTGGAGGGTCAATTTGATTCCTTTCCCTTTCTTGCCGTGGTCAACGCCACCAGGAGCATGACCTGGCCATGTTTGTCACATTCCTCTTCAGTCTGTATTTAACATATACAGCTTGCTATTTTTGTTGTTTTGTAGATGATGATTAGGAGATCAGATATTAGGCTGCTACTTGGCCCAATTTCTTACATTAAAGATCAAGGAGTGCAAGTGTGTAATAATCTGAACATGAAATGTTGCAAATGAAAAAGCAAGCAATGGGAATTCACTTTAGCCTATTGGGACCAGTCTATTCTTATGGTCATGGACTCATGACAAATGGAGGAAAATCATACACAATATAAATGGACCAGGTTTGGCCAAGCTTATACAAATAAAAATATTGGCATTCAAATACAACAACAACATCGTTGATCCCCCATAAAATATAATTACATATTATTACTTATTAGGTACTCCCTCCGTCCGGAAATACTTGTCGAAGAAATGCATAAAAATAAATGTATTTAGAACTAAAATACGTCTAGATACATCCATTCCTCCTACAAGTATTTCTGGACTGAGGGAGTATATTAGTTGTTGATATATCCTAATATAAATTTGGTATAACTTTGCAAAGTTTGACTTCAGACAAATCTAACACACGAAGTAAAACGAAACGGAGGCATTATTTCATACAAGAAATGCCATGGCTCAAGAGTAAAAATTGACAGTTGACCTACCACCCAAAATTTGGCAGCTCTAAGGATCTCAAAAGATGAAAATAAAATTATGTGTACCTTTCAATAAAAATAGTAGTATGCGTGAGAGGCTGAAAAGATGGTGGGTGAAATCCTAAAATTTTGGATCTCAAAATATGAAAATGAGAACTATGAGGACATTTCTGTAAAATCTGCATAACTCGTGAGGGGCAAAAACAAGTGACATCCTTTTTTTAAAGTACACAACTATATGCATGGGGGCAACATGCATGCTAAGCTTCCTTATCGGGTGTCCCCGAAGGGACGATACTAGTGGCAGCGCGCGGCTTATAACCGGTCCTGCCCTACCTGGCTAGCCGATGTGGGACTTTTGCTGTCCCTGGCCAGAGGAGGTGGAGCGGTCGTCTCCCTCCTTCCCCTACACCGACGATTAGCTGAGACAGCGTCGTATCCCCATGCACGCCCATGATCTGGACGGCACAGCTGAGTCTGTGGCAGCGTGGCCCTCCTCCCCAGGTCACCGGATCCATCCTGGACGCATCGTCGGCGCCTGCTAGCCGCGATGCCTCTCTCCGCTGCCCTCGACGCCTCGCGGCGTCTCTGTCCGTGGCCCAGCCGCTGCCCTTGAGTCACCGTCCGACAGCCTCGACACCTGCCGGCGGTAAGGGGCCATCCTTTTTCTACCCCGTCCCCAGCTCAAATTCTATCCCTTGTCTCCGCGGAATCACAGGCTGAGCCGTTGTTGGTGGATTTTATTTCTGTCAGGTCGATCGGACGCGCGCGCTGCAGCCGCACCTGGTCAACATCCAAGTTCAGAAGAAGGTGTTGTTGCTGCTGCAGGTAATTAAGCACGACGAGTCACCGATCTGCTGCTACTTCCACTCAGTTTTGTTTGGACGGTGGGTGATTCCTTTCATCGATTCTTGAATATACCAGAGACTTACGTACGGAGTAGTTAATTAAGAGCTTAATCAGGCATAAATTTTGTGCATCGAGTCTTCGTTAAACCAGATCAGTTTGTACATGCAAGGACGTACTCCCTCCGTTCGGAATTACTTGTCTTAGAAATGGATGTAGGTGACTCGATCGATTTGCAAGCAGACTCGTCGAATTTAATCCTACACAGTGGCGCTTGTTCCATGGTTGCCCTAGTTTTTTTTTCTTCAATAAAGGTTGAATTTATTGCCTCGAAATAAAGCATCAAGAAGATACAAATATAATGAGCACTTTCAGCCTCTGCATAGTTAGGATGCACACAGCCAAACACACGCACACAAAAACACGCCGGTAAATAGCAAAGTCATATAAGACCAAAGCTATGTCTAGGCGAGAAGAAGAGAAAAAACCAAAGCAATCAGATCCGGGATGGGCAAAAGTATCCACACCAATCCTCTCATGACATCAAACAGACAATGAGGTTCTTCAACAGCAACACCTTTAGGAAGGGAGGACGCTCAAGCGCCGCCTTCACTGGATCCAGCCATCCAAGGCCAGAATTAAGGTTTTCACCTTGAAAAACTAGTCCGAACACTAGTAGAAAAAGGGGTATTTGTCCCGGTTCATAAGGGCCTTTAGTCCCGGCTCGAACCGGGACTAAAAATCATTACTAAAGCCTCCCCCTTTAGTCCCGGTTCTTAAAGGTCGTCCACGTGGCCGCTGCCTGGAGGTCCACCTTTAGTCCCGGTTGATAATACCAACCGGTACTAAAAGAAATTTTATGATTTTTTTTGAAAATATATTTTTTAAAATTTTTTATTTTCAAATTTTTGAATTATTTTAACCTCTAATCTCTAATCACCCTCATCACTGCTCAATTTAACCTCTAATCTCTAATCACCCCTCATCATTCCAAATCATCTAACTTCCCGGACGGTCACCCATCTCACTACTCCAGTCTGAGCACGCTTAACTTCCGGGTTCTATTCTCCCTCCTTTCCAAGTCTGCACTTGTTGTTTTCCTGACAATAGTAAGATGTCAATCCTATTAACCCTCAGGAATTTAGCTTGAGCATGAAGTCACACATTCACTGTTTGAGTTTGAAATTATTATTCTAAAAAACAATAATTATTTAGTAACACTAATATTTCTTGAATAAGCAGTTTGACCACAGTTTGACCAGATTTGACCAAAATTCAAAAACACTGAAATAATTATTTAGTAACACTAATATTTCTTGAATAAGTAGTTTGACAATTGTTTGACCAAATTTGACCAAAATTCAAAAAAACTGAAATAATTATTTAGTAACACTAATATTATTGAATAATTATTTAGTAACACTAATACTTCTTGAATAAGTAGTTTGACCATAGTTTGACCAAATTTAACAAAAATTGAAAAAAAAATAAAAACTGAAATTTGAGCATAACTTTTTTTCCTTTTAGAATTTGATGATTCTAAAAATTTGCAAACAGGCCGTAGGCGGTCAAAATCGGATGCGGATTTTCGTGCTGAACATTTTGATATATTATACGTTTTTTTTGACATAGTATGCAAAAGTTATAGCCGTTTTACATTTTCCCTACACTTTTTGCAAAATATGTCCAAATTTAAGTTTTTAAATTTTCCTAAATAGTAGATGTAGTAACATAACTACATCTCAAAGGATTTTAATTTTTGAAGTTTTTACCATTTTCTTTTGCTTTTCGCAAAACTGAAAAGGCGATCCAGGGGGGGCAGTTTGAAAATGGGACCTTTAGTACCGGTTCGTGCCACAAACCGGTACTAAGGGCATCTCCAGCCGCGCCCCAGGAAGGCCTCCCCAGGCGATTTTTTCGCGCCGGCGCCGAAAAAACGGCCCAGTCGCGCCCCCAGGAGCCCGATTTTCGCCGGCTTGGGCCGAAAACAGCGCCGGCGGACCCAGCCCGAACCCGGCGCGCTGGGGGGCGCCCGGGGGCGCCGGGGCGAGCTGTTTTGGCCCGAAAAAGACACGGGCCAGCCGCATCAGTGACTCGGCGCCTCGTCTTCCCCCAACGGCCTCGGTTCCTTGGAATCAATGGCAAGGCTGCCGGTCAGCCTTGCCATTGATTCCTCACGGCGGCGCTTCACGGACGGCGCGACGCCTCCCCTCCCTCACACGCAGCACACACGGGCGCGGCCCGGCTATAAAAAGACGGCGGCCTCCACTACTTTGTGCCCACACCAGCCCGCCCCTGCCGTCGTCCAGCCTCCCTCTCCTGCTGTCCCGGCGCCGCCGCCCAACCTCCTCTACCTCTCCGGCGCCATGGCGAAACGCTTCCCCGGTGGCGGCGGCGGCCAGCAGCTTCGGCCGCCGTTAAGCTCAGCGAACAGAGTCCTGCTCCTGTTCGGCGAACATCCAGCGCCGCCGGACATGCGCGCCAGCCAGGGTGGAGGCTCAGCGCCGGGGGAGTGCCCATTCCCCCGTTGCCCGACGCCGTGGCGAAGCCGAGGTACTTCGCCGAGGAGGTCGAGATCGTGCGTGCGTCCCTCACCGACGCCCAGCGCTCCCTCCCCCAGTACGCCGCCGACAACCACGCGGCCTGGGCGGCGTATTTCCAGCGCCGCCAGCAGCAGCGCTTGGCGTCCACCAACGGCGCGCCGGTGGTCGGCGGCCGGCAGAACAGCGAGGGGCGCCACCTCTGGTGGGGCGTCCCCGGCCGCACACTCGAGGGCGTGCTCACGTACCTCGAGGGCGGCAACGACCCGCCGTTGGCGTACCCCCCGGCGAGGGTGGCCGCCCCGGCGCACCACCGCGTCGGGCCATGGGCGCCAAGGAGGTTCGGCGCTTCTTCTTCTTCATCCTCATCACGCTCTTCTTCCCATTCTTCTGGCTTTCCGGCGCTGCTCGGCGTCAAGGCCGAGCCCGCGGCGGAGACGCCGCTCGGCCGGCGCACTCGCAGCCCCGGCATCGTCATCAACGAGGGCGGTCGGCGCGACTCGTTCTCGTCGGCTCCTCCGTGCTTCGTCAAGCCAAAGACGGAGCCGGGGCTGGCGCCGGTGAAGCCGGAGCCGGGGCTGGCGCCGGTGAAGACGGAGCCGAGGCTGGCGCTTGTGAAGGCGGAGTTCGACGACGACGATGCGGCCCTCGAATGGGCGCGCCAGGACTCCATTGCGTTGGAGAAGGCGCGCCGGGAGAAGGAGAAGGAGCGCCAGTGCGCCGCCCTACGCCGCTTCGAGGAGCGCCGACGCGGCCGCGAGGAAGGCGGGTCATCGTCTTATGCGACAATGACAGCGACGACGATGACGCCACCGCCTATTCGCCAAGGCGACGTCGGGCGAGGGTCCAGCGAGGGCACCAGCGTCAAGGAGGAGAAGGCCGGCGGCGACGATGGCGGCGACGGCGGCGATGACTTCAGCCCCTTTCTTTTTCTTTAGATTAGGTTATTAATGTAATGTTTGGACGAATTTCGCCGAAACTTGCCATGGTTGGCCGAAATTTAACTAGTTTTTATCATAACTTCGCCGAACGGTTTTTTTTAAATACGCGCCTGGGGGCGGCCCTGGGGGCCGACGGCTGGGGACCGACTCGCCCCCAGGGCCATTTTTTGCGCCGGCTCACCCCCAGGCGGCGCTTTTAGACGCCCCCTGGGGGGCCAACGGCTGGAGATGCCCTAATGCCTCAAACCCCATTGTACCGGTTCGTGGCATGAACCGGTACTAAAGGTCTAATCTTTAGTACCGGTTTGTGCCACGAACCGGTACTAATGGGTGCGCCAACCGGGACTAAAGGTCCCATTAGAACCGGGACTAATGCCTTTGCCGCATGAACCGGGACCAATGCTCACATTAGTCCCGGTTCATGACTGAACCGGGACTAATGGGCTAACCCGGCCTGGACCAAAGCCCTGTTTTCTACTAGTGGAACACATCCAAACAATATCTTCGGCAAGATAACGATGCAAAAACATTGCCATTGTCAGGTATACCTAACTTAGGGCAAACCTAAGCTTTCACCTCGGGACTCAAAACCGGGTGCTCAAGTAGCACGACCGTCAAAGTAACTCATGTGTTATCGCCACCACTTTTCCGCGATCCCAACAGCTACA
The DNA here is from genome assembly GCA_021605145.1 of Aegilops bicornis. Classification (NCBI taxonomy): domain Eukaryota; kingdom Viridiplantae; phylum Streptophyta; class Magnoliopsida; order Poales; family Poaceae; genus Aegilops; species Aegilops bicornis. The sequence continues at coordinate 652,862,701 of CM038674.1, forward strand.
TGCAATGCACCGCCACTGCATAACCATCCTCTGCATAAAGCCATCATCCATATTTTGCATCTCCTCACCGAAGTCAGCCACTGGATCTGAAGAAATGAAACTCTCGCGAAGACCTTTCAGTGGCCACATCAATCTGCACCGAATTCGCCCCTGGTCAAGTGATCACCTCAATGACCAGTACCGGCGATGCTAGAAGAATCACACAGCGACGCCCGTCGCAACAGCAAGCGATCGTACCATCGTGAGCATAGAGGCCAGCCCGAAGAGATTAGAACGAGCAGATCGTGAATCTTCAGATCTGGGGCCCGAGCCCACGCACGGGAGGCCGCCATCGCTGCCAAGTCAACTGCTGCTAGCCGCAGATCACTGAGAGGCCAGACCCAAGAGATCGTGCGGATCGTGAACCTCCCGATCGAGGGCCAGACCTCATGCATAGGCAGGCTGCCACTGCTGCCCAGCCACCTGTCGCTAGTCGCTGCAGGACACGACGACGCGAGCCGCGCCACTCCGTCCACCGGCCGCCACCCATCGTCCGCCGCCTTGAGCTTCCCTGCTCGTGGAAGCGTCGCCCGCCATCCGAAGAAAACGGGCCCCGCCGCCGCCGGCTCCACGCAAGCTTTGCTCATAGGAGGCTCCAGCGATGGCGAGGGAGAGATAGGTGGAGGGTCTGGAGACTCCGGCGTGGTTAGGGCACCGCCCGTGACGCCCCCGGGGATGGAGCGACACGGGGGTTGGCGATCCGCTTTCCTCGGAGCTCTCTCTCTCCGGTTGCCCTAGTTGGCATGCCAATAATGCACTTTAGCCAGCTGAGGGCAATTTTTTTGGGCCCTCCTAGTGCTTGTTGTACTCTACTCTCTACATGGGTTTCAAGCTAGACTAGAGCTATACGGCGAGCAAGATTTCCATCCGGGCCGGCGCCGGATTCCACAATCTCAAGTAACTGATCGTAGCAGCGAGGTGCCCACTAAGAACACGCGCATATCCTTGAATTATAAGTTATGGTTCTTGCAAAAAAAAGAATTATAACTTATGATATTTTGTCGAACAATACTCGGCTTGGTGTGGTGTAATTCTTGCATGTATTGCCAATGGCCTTTTTTTTCTAGAATACGCACTAGCGTGCGTATCATCCATTAAAGAAGGGGGGGAGCCCCATCCACCAAGGTCAACATTAAAGAAGGGGAGGGGCTCGGGGGGGGGGGGGGAGCCCCATCCACCAAGGTCAAAGTTTACATGTGTTTACACTTGATGAAATCGACACTACCGCTACCGTGCCCCACAGGATCGGCCCTGATCTAGCTACTCACGCTGTCCCACCTAGCAAGCACCAACAGGAAAGAAGCCATGTCGTGCTTAAACATTCCAGCTCGCGACCAAGCTCTGCCATCGGTCTCAATGCGCGCAATTTTGTTAGTAGTACCTACTGTATGCATGTCCACATATATGTTCGAATTGAACACCTGCTGCTGTTTTTTAGGTGAGGGGCTGAAAAGATGAAATGGAGAAAAATCGTACAATATGTATATGGTAATGAATCATATTTCCTGATAATATATAGCAGGATTATGCAATATAACTATATTGTATCGAGCTAAAATCAAGGAGCTAGTGTTCGCTCAGGATCATCTCGTTTATCTATCAAGCTACATAAAGTGCTCCTATTCGGCTCATTTCTTTTCAAGTCGAGCAAAAAGACAAGTCAATCTCAAGCGATTCCTAAGCCTCGAGTTTTTCTTATAGCCCTTAGTTGGCATGTAATGCACTTGAGCCAACTCTAGTTTACTTTTCTTGCCAATGTTAGCCAACTCATGGGCAATCAAAATCTCCGCCAAATTTTTAGCGAGTAGACTCGCCGAATTTAGTTCTTTCAAGGCTTCAAGCTAGTAGACTATGCACTACCAGAAAAACTGGGGTTGCCGACGGCCAAATCTATGCCGACGGCCCCCGTCGGCATCTATGGACCTATGCCGACGGCCAAGGAAAGGCCGTAGGCGTAGAAAAGTCGTCGGCATACATCCATCTATGCCGACGGGGCCGTCGGCATAGAACAGGCCATCGGGACCGCCAAAGGTACGCCTACGGGGCCCGTCGGCATAGGAAAGGTCGTCGGCATAGCCGGGGCCCACCTGCCCGGTCAGCGCTGACCATTTGACGGCGTTGACCCTACGCCGACGGGCGGTAACGGCGGCCGTCGGCATATCTGTGGCAGAGGTATGCCTACGACTAAGCAGTCGGCATAGGCCCCTCTGCCACGTCAGCGATCCGTGTGCCACGCCGCGTCATCGATCCGTGGGACAACCTCCGTGTGTGCACAGATATGCCGACGGCCTAGCCGTCGGCATACGTTTATTTTACTTTATTTTTTTATTTTTACTCTGTTTTGTTATTTTTACTTTATTTTAGTTTTTGTTTTTGTATAAGATAATTATGCATTATCTAAAAAAACATACCCGATGGTATATCGATTGCCCCCCGTTCTGACGTCGCTATCGCCGCGTGTCACGGAGGGGGGGAAACGGTCGACACGGAAGGAATTCTGGTTGGTGGGGGATTCGGGGTGTAGCTATGTCACGAAACATCGCCACGGGTCCCGATGCATATGTGAAAGTGTTCATGCATGCGTGAGACGCCCGTCTTGGGGCTCGGTGTGCCCCCCCCTCCGCAGACGGCCCGCCGCCCGGCTTTGGAGAAGCAGACGTCGGGTCTACGGAGGGATCTTGCTGTGGGTCTGCCCGGATGTTGCTCCAAAGTGTTCGTATGGGCTGACCCTAACACAACCGGGCGGAGAGGCCTGGTCAAATCCCGTCCGTGCAAAGTCAAAGGGCTAGATCGCGTGGTCAAACGCTACTGAGGTTAAGCGGGGCACTTTGGGGCAGGGGTAGCAATGCCACCGGGCGTCGCATCGGGCCCTCATACATGCGGGGTGGTGTGGTGGCATTGCTACCCCCCAGAGCCCCCGTCCCGCCTAACCCTGGAGCGGTTGACCACGAGATCTAGCCCTTTGACTTCCCACGGACGGGCTTTGACTAGTGGACCTCTCCACCCGGTTGTGTCAGTTCGGCCCATAGGGACATCCGGGAGCAACATCGGGGCCAAACCCACAGCTACATCCACTCCGTGTAGACCCGACGCGTCCGTTTCCCCCCTCGAGGTCTGCGGTGGCGGCGCCGTCCGTGAGGGCACACCGAGACGCATGCCGGGCACCTGCACCCGCCACAACACTTCCAGACGTGTGAGACGCCGCCTACGCAAGATTTCACGGTATGCTAGCCCCGGAGGCCGGCCCGCGGTCGTGAGACGCGAAGAGCAATCCGCGTAGAGGGAAGTGTTCAGATACTTCTCCATCACGAAAAATTATGAAAAATTACCATCGGTCCTATAGCACATGTGCCCACGTCATGTTAAAAACTCATGATTTTATCGCGCTCCGAGTATTTAATAATAGTCACGCCGCATCGTTTCCGCAGAACGTCAACTACCGTGTCATCGCCGTCCGTGAGGGGGCCCACACCCCGGAGACGCGTGCCGCCTCTTCGGACATGCCACCACACCACCCCGCATGTATGAGGGCCCGATGCGACGCCTCCGTGGCATTGCTACCCCCTGTGGCCCCGTCCCCGCCTAACCTCAGAAGCGTTTGACCACCGGATCTAGCCCTTTGACTTTGCACGGACGGGATTTGACGGTGGGCCTCTCTACCCGGTTGTGTTATGTCAGCCCATACGAACACTTTGGAGCAACATCCGGGCGGACCCACAGCAAGATCCCTCCGTGCAGACCCGACGCGTCCGTTTCCCCCCTCCAGGTGCCGGCGATGGCGCCGTCCGTGAGGGGGCCGAACCCCGGAGACGCGTGCCGCCTCTTCGGACATGCCACCACACCACCCTGCATGTATGAGGGGCCGGTGCGACGCTCCGGTGGCATTGCTACCCCCAGGGCCCCGTCCGCCCTAACCTCGAGCGGTTGACCACGTGATCTAGCCTTTGACTTCCCACGGACGGGCTTTGACCGGTGGACCTCTCCACCGGTTGTGTCGATTCGGCCCATAGGGACACCCGGAGCAACATCCGGGCCAAACCCACAGCTACATCCACTCCGTAGACCCGACGCGTCCGTTTCCGCCCTCCAGTGCGGCGGCGCGCCGTCCGTGAGGGGGGGGCACACCAAGACGCAGCGTGCGGGCATTATTTGCAACCGCCACAACACTTCCGGACTTGTGAGAGGCCGCCTCGCAAGATTTGACGGTATGCTAGCCCGGAGGCCGCGGTCCACGGTCGTGACGTCGAAGAGCAATGCAGCGTAGAGGGAAGTGTTCAGATACTTCTCCATCACGAAAAATTAAGAAAAATTACCATCGGTCCTATAGCACATGTGCCCACGTCATGTAAAAAATCATGATTTTATCGCGCTCCGAGTATTTAATAATATTCACGTCGCATCGTTTCCGCAGAACGTCTACTACCGTGTCACCGCTGTCCGTGAGGGAGGCCACACCCCGGAGACGCGTTCCGCCTCTTCGGACATGCCACCACACCACCCCGCATGTATGAGGGCCCGATAGGCGCTCGGGGCATTGCTACCCCTAGGGCCCCGTCCCACCTAACCTCAGAAGCGTTTGACCACCGGATCTAGCCCTTTGACTTTGCACGGACGGGATTTGACGGTGGGCCTCTCCACCCGGTTGTGTTAGGTCAGCCCATACGAACACTTTGGAGCAACATCCGGGCGGACCCACAGCAAGATCCCCTCCGTGTAGACCCGACGCTGCTCGTTTCCCCTCCAGTGCCGGGCGGCGCGCCGTCCGTGAGGGGGCGAACCCCGAGACGCGTGTGCCGCCTCTTCGGACATACCACCACACCACCCTGCATTTATGAGGGTCCGTTCGCGGCCTCGGTGGCATTACTACCCCAGGGCCCCGTCACCGCCTAACCACAGGCGGTTGACCACGAGATCTAGCCCTCGACTTCCCACGGACGGGCTTTGACCGGTGGACCTCTCCACCGGTTGTGTCAGTTCGTCCCATAGGGACACCCGGGAGCAACATCCGGGCCAAACCCACAGCTACATCCACTCCGTGTAGACCCGACGCGTCCGTTTCCCCCTCCAGGTGCCGCGGCGGCGCCGTCTGTGGAGGGGCACACCGGAGGCAGCGTGCGGGCATTTGCAACCGCCACAACACTTCCGGACTTGTGAGAGGCCGCCTACGCAAGATTTGACGGTATGCTAGCCCCTGGAGGCCGCCGGCCACAGTCGTAGACGCGCGAAGAGCAATCCGCGTAGAGGGAAGTGTTTAGATACTTCTCCATCACGAAAAATTATGAAAAATTACCATCGGTCCTATAGCACATGTGCCCACGTCATGTAAAAAACTCATGATTTTATCACGCTCCGAGTATTTAATAATATTCACGCCGCATCGTTTCCGCAGAACGTCTACTACCGTGTCATCGCCGTCCGTGAGGGGGGCCACACCCGTGACGCTGCGTCGCCTCTTCGGACATGCCACCACACCACCCCGCATGTATGAGGGCCCGATGCGACGCCTCGGTGGCATTGCTACCCCGGGGCCCCGTCCGCCTAACCACGTAGCTTTTGACCACCGGATCTAGCCCTTTGACTTTGCACGGACGGGATTTGACGGTGGGCCTCTCCACCCGGTTGTGTTAGGTCAGCCCATACGAACACTTTGGAGCAACATCCGGGCGGACCCATAGCAAGATCCCCTCGTGTAGACCCGGCGTCCGTTTCCCCTCCGGTGCGGCGGCGGCGGCACCGTCCGTGAGGGGCACACCGGATACGCGTGTCGGGCATTTGCAACCGCCACAACACTTCCGGACTTGTGAGGCCGCCTCGCAAGATTTTACGGTATACTGGCCCCGGAGGCCGCCACGGTCGTGAAGCAGCGAAGAGCATTCCGCGTAGAGGGAAGTGTTCAGATACTTCTCCGTCACGAAAAATTATGAAAAATTACCATCGGTCCTATAGCACATGTGCCCACGTCATTTAAAAAACTCATGATTTTATCGCGCTCCGAGTATTTAATAATATTCACGCCGCATCGTTTCCGCAGAACGTCTACTACCGTGTCATCGCCGTCCGTGAGGGCCACACCGAGACGCGCGTGCGCCTCTTCGGACATGCCACCACACCACCCCGCATGTATGAGGGCCCGATGCGACGCTTCTGGTGGCATTGCTACCCCAGGGCCCCGTCCCGCCTAACCTCAGAAGCGTTTGACCACCGGATCTAGCCCTTTGACTTTGCACGGACGGGATTTGACCAGTGGGCCTCTCCACCCGGTTGTGTTAGGTCAGCCCATACGAACACTTTGGAGCAACATCCGGGCCAGACCCACAGCAAGATCCCCTCCGTGTAGACCCGACGCATCCGTTTCCCCCCTCCAGGTGCCGGCGGCGGCGCCGTCCGTGAGCGGGCCGAACCCCGGTGACGTGTGCCGCCTCTTCGGACATGCCACCACACCACCCTGCATGTATGAGGGGCCGATCACGGCGCTCCGGTGGCATTGCTACCCCTAGGGCCCCGTCCGCCCTAACCTGTAGCGTTTGACCACTGATCTATCCCTTTGACTTTGCACGGACGGGTTTTGACCAGTGGAACTATCCACCCGGTCATGTTAGGTTAGCCCATACGAACACTTTAGAGCAACATCCGGGCCAAACCCACAGTAAGATCCCCTCCGTGTAGACCCGACGCGTCCGTTTCCCCCCTCCAGGTGCCGGCGGCGGCGCCGTCCGTGTGAGGGGGTACACCCCGGAGACGCGTGCCGCCTCTTCGGACATGCCAGCACACTATACGGGATGTATGAGGTATCACTCTGAAACGTACTATCACTCTGAAACCTTTAGTGCCCGGTCCCCGGGCCGGCTGCCCGAACCTTTGAAAGTTTCAAAGTAATTGTCCGTTTTCTTCATATAAGTCTAATGAATACCAGAGCTTGTAACGTGTGGATTAGTGAACTATTTAAACAGGTCAAATTGCTTTCCCCTAGGCGAGGTGGGACTATTTAAAAAAATTGTGGTTTGCATATATGCCGACGGCCTAGCCGTCGGCATAGGCCTCCCACCTATGCCGACGGCCTGTCCGTCGGCATATGTGCACGTTATCCACTCCCCCGGGCTGCTGACATGTGGGGCCCAGGCCTATGCCGACGTCCATGCCGTCGGCATAGGGCCAACCTTATCCGCACCCGACCTCCTCCACTCATTTTCTCCCTCAACCGCACCCGACCCCGACCCCTACCGCCGCCGCCCACCTCCTCCGCCCGCCACGAGGGGCGCATACGCCCTCGCCCGCCCGCCCGAAACACGCCGGCGCCCGCGCCTCCCGCTCCAACCCGCGGCGCCCCACCCGGGCCAGCGTCGCCCGCGCCTCCCGCCCGACCGAGCCACCGCCCCAACCCAGGTCGGCCGCCCGCCTCGACTCATGGCGCCCAGCCGCCAGCCGCCCGCCCGCCCGCCTCCGACCTTCCGCCCGACCCGCCACCGCCCGCCCGACCCCCCTTGGCCGCCCGCCCGACCCCCTCCGGCCTCCCCACCCGACCCGACACGGCCGCCCGCCCGAACCCCGCCGACCTCCCGCCCGACTCTGCGCCTCCCGCCCCAACTCCGGCCGGCCCTCTCAAGGTGAAAATTTTATGTAATTTTAGTGTTTTTTAGTAATTTTGTAGCTAGTTAGATAGGTATTTAGATAGATATTTAGATAGTTAGATACCTAGTTAGATAGATAGTTATATAGATAGTTAGATAGGTAGATAGTTAGATAGTCAGATAGATAGTGAGATAGTTAGTAGGTAGATAGTTAGATAGTTAGATAGATAGTGAGATAGGTAGTAAAAAAATTTGTTAGATGAGATGCTATATGTTGCATATCTTGCAAAAAAATTTGGTTCGATGAGATGAATCAATGATTATGACGAATAGGTGATAATGATGATGATGAATATGTGATGACGATGATGAATATATTGTCAATGTTTTTAGTTTTTTTGCCTACATGATGCAAAAATAAATGAATGCATGTTTAAATGTTTTAAATATGCTCTATGAGTTGTGATTGTTGGGGAACGTAGTAATTTCAAAATTTTCCTACGATCACGCAAGACCATGGTGATGGCATAGCAACGAGAGGGAAGAGTGTCCGTCCACGTACCCTCAGTGAACCCGAAAGCGAAGCGTTATAACAACGCGGTTGATGTAGCCGTGCGTCTTCACGATCCGACCGATCCAAGCACCGAACGTCACGGCACCTCCGAGTTACGCACACGTTCAGCTCGATGACGATCCCGGACTCCGATCCAGCAAAGTGTCGGGGATGAGTTCCGTCAACCTGACGACGGGCGTGGTGACGATGTAGATGCTCCACCGACACAGGGCTTCGCCTAAGCTCCGCGACGATATGACTTCTCCGGCGCAGGGCTTCGCCTAAGCTCTACGACGATATGACCGAAGTGGAATATGGTGGAAGGGGGCACCGCACACGGCTAAGGAAAGATCCGTAGATCAACTTGTGTGTGTAGAGGTGCCCCCTGCCCCCGTATATAAAGGAGCCAAGGGGGAGGGGCCGGCCGGCCCTAGAGGAGGCGCGCCAGGGAGTCCTACTCCCACCGGGAGTAGGACTCCCCCCCCTTCTCCTAGTTGGATTAGGATTGGGGAGGGGGAAAGGGGGAAGGGGCGCCGCCCCCCCTCTCCTTGTCCTATTCGGACTGGAAGGGGGAGGGGGGCGCGCAGCCCACCTGGCCGGCCCGTCTCCTTCTCCCTCAAGGCCCATGAGGGCCCATATACCCCCCGGGGGGTTCCGGTAACCCCCCGGTGTTCGATAACATCCTCGTTTTCACTCGGAACCATTCCAAGTCCAAACATAGGCTTCCAATATATCAATCTTTATGTCTCGACCATTTCGAGACTCCTCGTCATGTCCGTGATCACATCCGGGACTCGAACAACCTTCGGTGCATCAATACTTATAAACTCATTATGAGCTGTCATCGAAGCGTTAAGCGTGCGGACCCTACGGGTTCGAGAACTATGTAGACATGACCTAGAACCATTCTCGGTCAATAACCAATAGCGGAACCTGGATGCCCATATTGGTTCCTACATATTCTACGAAGATCTTTATCGGTCAAACCGCATAACGACATACGTTGTTCCCTTTGTCATCGGTATGTTACTTACCCGAGATTTGATCGTCGGTATCCAATACCTAGTTCAATCTCGTTCTTTGGTAAGTCTCTTTACTCGTTCCGTAATACATCATCTCACAACTAACTCATTAGTTGTAATGCTTGCAAGGCTTAAGTGATGTGTATTACCGAGAAGGCTGGAGATACCTCTCCGACAATCGGAGTGACAAAACCTAATCTCGAAATACGCCAACCCAACAAGTACCTTTGGAGACACCTGTAGTACTCCTTTATAATCACCCGATTCGTTGTGGCGTTTGGTAGTACCCAAAGTGTTCCTCCGTAAGCGGGAGTTGCATAATCTCATAGTTATAGGAACATGTATGGGTCATGAAGAAAGCATTAACATACTAAACGATCAAGCTGTTAAGCTAACGGAATGGGTCATGTCAATCAGATCATTCTACTAATGATGTGACCTTGTTAATCAAATAACAACTCCTTGTTCATGGTTAGGAAACATAACCATCTTTGATTAACAAGCTAGTCAAGTAGAGGCATACTAGTGACATCTTGTTTGTCTATATATTCACACATGTATTATGTTTCCGGTTAATACAATTCTAGCATGAATAATAAACATTTATCATGATATAAGGAAATAAATAATAACTTTATTATTGCCTCTAGGGCATATTTCCTTCAGTCTCCCACTTGCACTAGAGTCAATAATCTAGATTATAAAGTAATGATTCTTACACCCATGGAGTCTTGGTGCTGATCATGTTTTGCTCGTGGAAGAGGCTTAGTCAGCGGATCTGCAACATTCAGATCCGTATGTATTTTGCAAATCTCTATGTCTCCCACTTGGACTTGGTCCCGAATGGAATTGAAGCGTCTCTTGATGTGCTTGGTCCTCTTGTGAAATCTGGATTCCCTTGCCAAGGCAATTGCACCAGTATTGTCACGGAAGATCTTCATCGGTCCCGATGCACTAGGTATGACACCTAGATCGGAAATGAACTCTTTCATCCAGACTCCTTCATTTGCTGCTTCGAGCAGCTATGTACTCCGCTTCACATGTAGATCCCGCCACGGCGCTTTGTTTAGAACTGCACCAACCGACAGCTCCACCGTTTAATAAAAACACGTATCCGGTTTGCGATTTAGAATCGTCCGGATCGGTGTCAAAGCTTTCGTCGACGTAACCATTTACGACTAGCTCTTTGTCACCTCCATATCTGAGAAACATATCCTTAGTCCTTTTCGTATTTCAGGATGTTCTTGACCGCTGTCCGATGATCCATTCCTGGATTACTTTGGTACCTTCCTGCCAAGCTTACAGCTAAGCATATGTCGTGTCCGGTACACAGCATTGCATACATGATAGAGCCTATGGCTGAAGCATAGGAACATCTTTCATTTTCTCTCTATCTTCTGCTGTGGTCGGGCATTGAGTCTTACTCAATCTTACACCTTGCAACACAGGCAAGAAACCTTTCTTTGCTGATCCATTTTGAACTTTTTCAAAATTTTATCAAGGTATGTGCTTTGTGAAAGTCCAATTAAGCGTCTTGATCTATCTCTATAGATCTTGATGCCCAATATGTAAGCAGCTTCACCGAGGTCTTTCATTGAAAAACTTTTATTCAAGTATCCTTTTATGCTATCCAGAAATTCTATATCATTTCCAATTAACAATATGTCGTCCACATATAATATCGTAAATGCTACAGAGCTCCCACTCACTTTCTTGTAAATACAGGCTTCTCCAAAAGTCTGAAAACCCATATGCTTTGATCACACTATCAAAGCGTTTATTCCAACTCCGAGAGGCTTGCACACCATAAATTGATCGTTGGAGCTTGCACACTTTGTTAGCACCTTTTGGATCGACAAAACCTTCTGGTTGCATCATATACAACTCTTCTTCTAGAAATCCATTCAAGAATGCAGTTTTTACATCCATTTGCCAAATTTCATAATCATAAAATCGGCAATTGCTAACATGATTCGGACAGACTTAAGCATCGCTTCTGGTGAGAAAGTCTCATCGTAGTCAACCCCTTGAACTTGTCGAAAACCTTTCGCAACAAGTCGAGCTTTGTAGACGGTTATATTACCATCGGCGTCAGTCTTCTTCTTAAAAATACATTTATTTTCAATGGCTTGCCGATCATCGGGCAAGTCAACCAAAGTCCATACTTTGTTCTCATACATGGATCCCATCTCAGATTTCATGGCTTCCAGCCATTTTGCGGAATCTGGGCTCACCATCGCTTCTTCATAGTTTGTAGGTTCGCCATGGTCAAGTAACATGACTTCCGAATAGGATTACCGTACCACTGCAGTGCGTATTTTACTCTGGTTGACCCTACGAGGTTCAGCGATAACTTGATCTGAAACTTCATGATCATCATCATTAGTTTCCTCACTAATTGGTGTAGTTGTCACAGAACCATTTCTTGTGATGAACTACTTTCCAATAAGGGAGCAGAATCTGATTATCTCATCAAGTTCTACTTTCCTCCCACTCACTTCTTTTCGAGAGAAACTCTTTCTCTAGAAAGGATCCGAATTTAGCAACGAAAATCTTGCCTTCAGATCTGTGATAGAAGGTGTACCCAACAGTCTCCTTTGGGTATCCTATGAAGACACATTTTTCCGATTTGGGTTCGAGCTTATCTGGTTGAAGTTTCTTCACATAAGCATCGCAGCCCCAAACTTTAAGAAACGACAACTTTGTTTTCTTGCCAAACCACAGTTCATAAGGTGTCGTCTCAACGGATTTTGACGGTGTCCTATTTAACGTGAATGCGGCCGTCTCTAAAGCATAACCCCAAAACGATAGCGGTAAATCGGAAATAGACATCATAGATCGCACCATATCTAGTAAAGTACGATTACGACGTTCGGACACACCATTTCTCTGTGGTGTTCCTGGTGGCGTGAGCTGCGAAACTATTCCACATTGTTTCAAATGCAAACCAAACTTGTAACTCAAATATTCTCCTCCACGATCAGATCGTAGGAATTTTATTTTCTTGTTACGATGATTTTCCACTTCACTCTGAAATTCTTTGAACTTTTCAAATGTTTCAGATTTGTGTTTCATTAAGTAGATATACCCATATCTGCTCAAATCATCTGGGAAGGGGAGACAATAACTTGATACCACTTGCGATGCCTCAACATTCATTGGACCACAAACATCGGTATGTATGATTTCCAATAAATCTGTTGCTCGCTCCATAGTTCCGAGAACGGCGTTTTGTCATCTTGCCCATGAGGCACGGTTACATAAGTACCAAGTGATTCATAATCAAGTGATTCGAAGTCCATCAAGATGGAGTTTCTTCATGCGTTTTACAATCGATATGACCTAAACGGCGATTGCCACAAATAAGTTGCACTATCATTATCAACTCTGCATCTTTTGGTTTCAACATTATGAATATGTGTATCACTACTGTCGAGATTCAATAGGAATAGACCATTCTTCAAGGGTGCATGACCATAAAAGATATTATTCATATAAATAGAACAACCATTATTCTCTGATTTAAATGAATTACCGTCTCGCATTAAACAAGATCCAGATATAATGTTCATGCTCAACGCTGGCACCAAATAACAATTATTTAGGTCTAACACTAATCCAGAAGGTAGAGGTAGAGGTAGCGTGCCGACCGCGATCACATTGACTTTGGAACCATTTCCCACGCAGCGCGCCGTCACCTCGTCCTTTGCGGTGCTTTCGACTATTCCGTAGTCCCTGCTTTGAGTTGCAAATATTAGCAACAGAACCAGTATCAAATACCCAGTGCTACTACGAGCTCTAGTAAGGTACACATCAATAACATGTATATCATATATACCTTTGTTCACCTTGCCATCCTTTTTATCCGCCAAATACTTGGGGCAGTTCCGCTTCCGATGTCGGTGCGCTTGCGGTAAAAACACTCAGTTTCAGGCTTAGGTCCAGACTTGGGTTTCTTCTCTTGATCGGCAACTTTCTTGCTGTTCTTTTGAAGTTTCCTTCTTCTTCCCTTTGCCCTTTTTCTTGAAACTAGTGGTCTTGCTGACCATCAACACTTGATGCTCTTTCTTGATTTCTACCTCCGGCTTTTAGCATTGCGAAGAGCTCACGAATTGTCTTAGTCATCCCTTGCATATTATAGTTCATCACAAAGCTCTTGTAGCTTGGTGGCGATGATTGGAGAATTACATCAATGACACTATCATCCGGAAGATTAACTCCCAGCTGAATTAAGTGATTGTTATACCCGGACATTACGAGTATGTGCTCCTTGTAACTATTCTCCTCCATCTTGCAGCTATAGAACTTATTGGAGACTTCATATCTCTCAATCCGGGCATTTGCTTGAAATATTAACTTCAACTCCTGGAACATCTCATATGCTCCATGACGTTCAAAACGTCGTTGAAGACCGGTTCTAAGCCGTAAAGCATGGCACACTGAACTATAGAGTAGTCATCAGCTCGCTTTGCGGGACGTTCATAACTTCGGCTCGGCATCTCAAGCAGCAGGCCTGTCACCCAAAGCCGTGCTTCCAGGGCGTAATTTTTTACGTGCAGCAATGAGGATAATCCTCAAGTTACGGACCCGATCCGTGTAATTGCTACCATCATCTTTCAACTTTGCTTTCTCAAGGAACGCATTAAAATTCAACGGAACAACAAGACGAGCCATCTATCTACAGTAAACATAGACAAGCAAAATACTATCAGGTACTAAGTTCATGATAAATTTAAGTTCAATTAATCATATTAAAACTCCCACTTAGACGAGACATCTCTCTAGTAATGTAAGTGATCACGTGAGCCATATCAACTAAACGGTTTCCGATCATCTCGTGAGACGGAGTAGTTTCATCGGTGAACATCACTATGTTGATAATATATACTATATGATTCACGTTCGACCTTTCGGTCTCCGTGTTCGAGGCCATATCTGTTATATGCTAGGCTCGTCAAGTTTAACTTTGAGTATTCAGCGTGTGCAACTGTTTTGCACCCGTTGTAGATGGACGTAGAACTTATCACACCCGATCATCACGTGGTGTCCGGGTACTACGAACTTTGGCAACGGTGCATACTCGGGAGAACACTTCTTGATAATTTTAGTGAGAGATCATCTTATAATGCTACCGTCAATCAAAGCAAGATAAGATGCATAAAGGATAAACATCACATGCAATCAATATAAGTGATATGATATGGTCATCATCATCTTGTGCTTGTGATCTCCATCGCCAAGCACCGTCATGATCACCATCGTCACCGGTAGCGACACCTTGATCTCCATCGTAGCATCGTTGTCGTCTCGCCAATCTTATGCTTCCACGACTATCACTACCGCTTAGTAATAAAGTAAAGCATTACATCGCGATTGCATTGCATACAATAAAGCGACAACCATATGGCTCCTGCCGATTGCCGATAACTCGGTTACAAAACATGATCATCTCATACAATAAAATATAGCATCACGTCTTGACCATATCACATCACAACATGCCCTGCAAAAACAAGTTAGGCGTCCTCTACTTTGTTGTTGCAAGTTTTACGTGGCTGCTACGGGCTGAGCAAGAACCGTTCTTACCTACGCATCAAAACCACAACGATAGTTTGTCAAATAGACTCCGTTTAACCTTCTCAAGGACGGGCGTATGCACTCGGTTCAACTAAAGTTGGAGAGACAGTCTTCCGCCAAGCCATCTATGTGCAAAGCACGTCGAGGAACCGGTCTCAGCGTAAGCGTCTGGCGTAAGGTTGGTCCGGATCGTCTCGTCCAACAATACCGCAGAACCAAAGTATGACATGATCGTAGGCAGAATGACTTGTATCGTCAAAAACTCACTTGAGATCTACTCGTGCATATGACATCAACGCATAAAAACAGGCTCGGATGCCACTGTTGGTGAACGAAGTAATTTCAAAATTTTCCCTACGATCACGCCAAGACCATGGTGATGGCATAGCAACGAGGGAAGAGTGTCCGTCCACGTACCCTCGTAGACCGAAAGCGGAAGCGTTATAACAACGCTGCGGTTGATGTAGCCGTCGTCTTCACGATCCGACCGATCCAAGCACCGAACGTCACGGCACCTCCGGAAGTTACGCACATCGTTCATTTCGATGGCGATCCCCGGACTCCGATCCAGCAAAGTGTCGAGGATGAGTTCCGTCAACCGACGGCGTGGTGACGATGTAGATGCTCCACCGACACGAGGC
Organism: Aegilops bicornis; assembly: GCA_021605145.1. NCBI lineage: Eukaryota > Viridiplantae > Streptophyta > Magnoliopsida > Poales > Poaceae > Aegilops > Aegilops bicornis. Next base: position 652,878,101 of record CM038674.1, read on the forward strand.
TTCGCCTAAGCTCATGACGATATGACTTCTCCGGTAGCGAGCTTCGCCTAAGCTCTCTGACGATATGACCGAAGTGGAATATGGTGGAAGGGGCACCGCTGCAGCTAAGGAAAGATCCGTAGATCAACTTGTGTGTAGAGGTGCCCCTGCCCCCGTGATATAAAGGAGCCAAGGGGAGGGGCGGCCGGCCTAGAGGAGGCGCTGGCCAGGAGTCCTACTCCCACTGAGTAGGACTCCCCCCTCTCCTAGTTGGATTAGGATTGGGGAGGGGAAAAGGAGGAAGGCGCCGCCCCTCTCCTTGTCCTATTCGACTGGAAGGGGAGGGGGCGCGCAGCCCACCTGGCCGGCCCTTCTCCTTCTCCCTCAAGGCCCATGAGGGCCCATATACCCCCGGGGGTTCCGTAACCCCGGTGTTCGATAACATCCTGTTTTCACTCGGAACCATTCAAGTCCAAACATAGGCTTCCAATATATCAATCTTTATGTCTCGACCATTTCGAGACTCCTCGTCATGTCCGTGATCACATCCGGGACTCCGAACAACCTTCGGTGCATCAATACTTATAAACTCATTATGAACTGTCATCGAACGTTAAGCGTGCGGACCCTACGGTTCGAGAACTATGTAGACATGACCTAGAACCATTCTCGGTCAATAACCAATAGCGGAACCTGGATGCCCATATTGGTTCCTACATATTCTCTGAAGATCTTTATCGGTCAAACCGCATAACGACATACGTTGTTCCCTTTGTCATCGGTATGTTACTTACCGAGATTTGATCGTCGGTATCCAATACCTAGTTCAATCTAGATTCTGGTAAGTCTCTTTACTCGTTCCGTAATACATCATCTCACAACTAACTCATTAGTTGTAATGCTTGCAAGGCTTAAGTGATGTGTATTACCGAGAAGGCCTGGAGATACCTCTCCGACAATCGGAGTGACAAAACCTAATCTCGAATACGCCAACCCAACAAGTACCTTTGGAGACACCTGTAGTACTCCTTTATAATCACCCGATTACGTTGTGACGTTTGGTAGTACCCAAAGTGTTCCTCCGTAAACGGAGTTGCATAATCTCATAGTTATAGGAACATGTATGGGTCATGAAGAAAGCATTAACATACTAAACGATCAACTGTTAAGCTAACGGAATGGGTCATGTCAATCAGATCATTCTACTAATGATGTGACCTTGTTAATCAAATAACAACTCCTTGTTCATGGTTAGGAAACATAACCATCTTTGATTAACAAGCTAGTCAAGTAGAGGCATACTAGTGACATAATGTTTGTCTATATATTCACACATGTATTATGTTTCCGGTTAATACAATTCTAGCATGAATAATAAACATTTATCATGATATAAGGAAATAAATAATAACTTTATTATTGCCTCTAGGGCATATTTCCTTCAGTGATGTTCTAAATTTTTTGTCCCGATGGAATTTGCAGGCTTTGTGGTGTTGCATTTCATTAAAGTGACCGTCGTCCGACGCGTTGTTCCCTGAGCATCCCTCTGTTGTTCGACTCCTTCTCCTACAGCCGAGGGTGAGCTACAAGTCCATCTCCTCCATTTTTGATGTCACTAGATTTCATTCTCAAGTCAATGGCGTAACCTAAGCGTCTCCCGTCTGAAAGGGTTGCATCGATAAATATGCATTCAATTGCATATTTATCACCGCAACTATTCGGATTGTCCGGCGTTTTCCACGGACAGCCCGAGGATGTGTAGATTGGGTATGTTCTCCATGTTCTACCCGTTCCGAGACAGGATTTGGTGGCGCCTCCCATTGTTCTCCGGAGCACATTCTCTCGGCTATTTGACGAGGCGTGTATCTGGAGAACAGCGGGAAAATCTTTGCCGAAATTTTGTCTCGAACGGGTTAGAATGGAGAACGTACTCAATCTACACATCCTCGGGTGGGATTAGGACCCATCTTAACCTATTAGAGATGTAGGTGGATTCAACGCGGTAGAAACTAAAAATTTGATGTGATTAATTTAAGTGAATCCTTAATTATGTTGTGTGGTTTGCAAAATAGCAGAGGATGGCAGATAATCAGTGGATGTACAGTGGTTTTATCCATCGGAATCGAGTAACATCAGAGTGGATCGCGAAAACCGATGTGTATTTGTGGAGATATTCCATCGTCCAATGAGAATTATCCCACCATGCCCTGTGCGAGATGTGCGGGCGTCACCGTAGAAATCAGACGGACATGAGTGAGCACCTTCACACGCACGGATATATGCCAAACTTTGACATGCCACCCGGTAAACATAGCCGATCGGGACCATGGTAGAGAGGAGGTGATGCGACAACGCATCGATGGATATGAGGACGACGGGGTCGAGGACATGCTAGATGATGTCATTGTTGCGTAAGCGGAAAATGCGACACCTTCAGAGAATGAACCGGAGGAGCGGAGGCAACCGCAAAAGGCCTTCTTGGAGGTCTTGGCCTCGTCGAAGAAACCTCTTTATGCGGGTGCGAAAATATCTCAGCTGGATGCCATCTACTTGGAATCGGATTGCAGTCAAGGCTGAGTATACTGTAGCCGAAATGCTTCAAGCATTCACGGGAGTATGGGCTAACAGCCTCCACGAGGGTCATGAACTGCCGAAAAGCATATGCGATACAAAGAAAATCATGAAGGCACTCTCTATGGATTATGAGAAAATAGATGTTTGCCGAAGAATTGCCTTTTGTTTAGGCACGCAGTATCACGGATGACAAATCTTTGTAGGAAGTGCAGTTCGTCTCGGTACATTGAGGTGGTCGGTGAGGATGGTGAGAAAAGCAGCTAACCATCCCGTTAAGGTTCTTCAAGATCTTGATTTTATAAAAAATACTGCAGCGCCTTTTCATCACGAAGGAGTCTCGCCAAAATGATGAAGTGGCACAAGGAAGGTATAAGGTACAATCCAAACAAAATCGTACATCCATCGGGAGGAAGCATGGAAGTCATTCGATGAAGAATACCCCGAGGAAGCAGCCGAGGCTGGGAATGTCGAATAGCCATATCGGTGATGGGTTGAATCCATATGGTATGTCGTCCAATCCATACAGCTGCTGGCCTGTGTTTGTAATTCCGCTCAATCTTCCTCCGGTGCCCTAATGCAACGGAAGACCATGTTCTTGTCGCTCATCATTCCGGGCCTGACTACCCAGTGGAAGCAATTGGGTGTGTTATGCGGCAGCTTGTGGATGCTTTGCACCATTCTTGGTACTTTCGAGGTTGACATACGGCCGGGATCTGCAGAGAAATTTCTTGATGAAAGTTTGGTTGCACTATTGCATGCATGACTTTCCCGGCTATGCTCTATTCTGCGGATGGTGTACAAGTGGTAAGATGCCATGCCCAGTGTGCATGCAGGCTCTATGAATGATTTGGCTGAGTAAGGGTGGCAAGTATGTAGCCTTTGACCTGCATCGACAGTTCCTCCCTCCAGACCATCCAGACATGGAAGACAAGAAGAACTTCACGAAAGGTCGGGTTGTTCATGAAGTAACCGAGATTCCAACATTCTCGGGGGCAGATGTTCTTGCTTAGCTAAAAGCTCTGAAGCCTAAAGTCAAAGGCAAAGGTAAAGCCAAAGACAAAGGCTTCGAGGGATATGGTGAGACGCTGGCTGGACTCACATTACCCCTTCTCGCAGCTTCCCTATTTCAAGGACCTCAAACTTCCTTACAATATTGATGTGATGCACACCGAAAAGAATGTGCAGAGTCCCTTTTCCACACGATCCTCAACATTCCTAATAAGATGAAGGATAACGTAAAAGCTAGAGCCGATCAACAGAGAATTTGTGATAGACCACGCCTGAACATGAAGCCTCCCACAGGCGGTCGAAAAAACTGGTTCAAGCCAGATGCTGACTTTGTCCTTAAACCGCCAGAAAAAAAAGTACTTATCTGGCTGAAACAAATTTTGAAGTTCACCGATGGTTATGCATCGAATATAAGTAAGGGAGTCAATCTTTCAACGGGCAAAGTGACCGGCCTGAAGAGTCATGACTACCATGTATGGATTGAGCGGATAATGCGGTGATGGTTCGAGGCTATGTCCCCGAGCATGTCTGGCGAGTGCTTGCCGAGCTTAGCCATTTCTTCCATGCGCTCTGTGCTAAAGAAGTAAGTAAAGAGGTGATTGAAAAATTGCATAAGAAGGCACCGGAGTTGATAGTCAAGCTAGAGAAGATCTTTCCGCTAGGCTTCTTTACTCCGATGACACATCTCATTCTGCACCTCGCAAACGAGGTATTGTTGGGGGGCCCTATGCAAAATCGGTGGCAGTACGGCCCTAAGAGGCAGAACAAGCATCTCCGACGGAAATGTGGAAACAAAGCTAAGATTGAAGCTTCCATAGCTGAGGCAATTATCCTAGAGGAGGTGTCAGACCTCAGGACATCATACTATCCAGACCACGTTCCCCATCTTCATAACAAGGTGCCTCGATACAATATAGAAGAGCCCATGTATCAACCCAGGCTCGATCTATTCAGCAGCGCAAGGTGGGAGGGCTGGGGCCTCAAATCTTATAACATGCCACGACAAGGGTGGGAGGACCTCATGTTCTATATCTTGCACAACATCAAGGAAGTTGAGGAAGTGGGGATGAGGTAATACCACTACACCATTCCTTTATGTCTTCCACATCATCATGTTTCATGTTCACTTAGTCGCGGTCTAACACCGCTTATCTTTTTTTAGTGATTTCGTTCAAGAGGAATGGGCGGAGTTAATCCTCCTCTTGGCGGAGGCACTTACTCTTCTCCGTCATGGAAACCACAGACGTAAAAATTTTGTTGCTTGGTTCATGGAGAAAGTAAATTTCCACACTCCCCTATTAAATACCTACTTCAACATTTATTAGTTAACCGAACTAATGCACGCAACAATTTCCATTATACTTGTAGGGAAAAGATTCGAACATATCTATGGATGATGAATTGAGATGGGTTTCCATGGGTTTTGACCCTGCCGTCATGACATGTGCAAAGTATGATGTGAATGGGTATCGCTTCCATACAGAGGAGCACCAAAACAGCCGCCCCGATCCGAAAACTATAGATACTGGAGTGTACACCCCCGGTCAAAATTCAGTAGACTACTACGGAAGGGTACAAAATATATCTGAGGTTAAATTCCGCCCGAGCGTGAGACCCTAAGTCTGCACTGTGTTCAAATGCCGATGGTTCAATCCGCGGGAGGGGTAAAACATACGCCTTCCATTGGTTTGGTCGGTTAAACCATCAACCGTCTATGCCGGAGCCGATCTCTTCATTGCGTCTACCCAAGCTACACAAGTATATTATCTGCCTTACCCATGCCAGAAAGTGTATCTAAAGGGTTGGGAAGTTGTGTTCAAGGTGTCGCCACATGGTAAGCTATCAGACCCGAATGAAGACGATTACTACAACATTAACCCCATGACATACAAGGGAGTGGTCTATCAAGAGCAACCTAATGATGATGATGATGATGTGGTTAGAAACGATGACGCTAGACCATTGGGTGATGATTATGTGGACCCAAACGTCGACGATGCACGGAATGATGGTGAGACCATTGTCAATGAAAATGACATACTTATGCTAGAAAAGTTAAACGAAGACGGCGGCGAGGAGGAAGAGCCTCCACCTCCGTCGGACAACGAAGATGATATGATTGATAGTGATGATGAGATGGACCGAGAAAGAGGTTACAACAGTGGTGATTCATATGGGTTCTAGCAGATGTACGTTTCAAGTTTAGGAATATGCCTTTTTATGCATTTTTATTAATGTGTTTATTATCATGCCTTTTTCTTCATTTCATTAATTTACTAATTGCTTTTTCTCTTTTCAATGCAGGTTCGTGGAACATGGGCAAGGGGAAGGATGCATATGAAGCTGAATATAAGTGCAAGTCCCATAGAAGAACTACTGAAAGGATATGTTGAGCAGGCTAAGGATGCATATGAAGCTGAATATAAGTGCAAGTCCCTAGCAAGCTAATAAACCATAAGCACACATCTATTTTGTTCTTACCTGAAACGCATGCAGATTTTTATTTTGTGCCTTTGGTAGCTACTCTCACCCTGATATGGTCAATAGTACTTTGCTCAACACTGTATAGTTTGGCTATGAAGAAAAGTGAAGTTCTAATTGAAGTTTAAGTCCTGTTAACTGGCTACTATAATTTCTTTCTTTTCTCCCCTATTTACAATGTTTTTTCTGTTTAATGGAGCGTTATGCCTCTGTGCTTTGTGAAGGTTGGGTTTTATTATTAACACACATCAACAGAGGATATAAAATGCAACGCGAAATGAAGGGGTCATGATCAAATATTAGCTTCTAATGTCTTATCATGCACTTGATCTTCTAATCCTAATTGGCCACAACGCTGGAGGGTCAATTTGATTCCTTTCCCTTTCTTGCCGTGGTCAACGCCACCAGGAGCATGACCTGGCCATGTTTGTCACATTCCTCTTCAGTCTGTATTTAACATATACAGCTTGCTATTTTTGTTGTTTTGTAGATGATGATTAGGAGATCAGATATTAGGCTGCTACTTGGCCCAATTTCTTACATTAAAAGATCAAGGAGTGCAAGTGTGTAATAATCTGAACACGAAATGTTGCAAATGAAAAAAGCAAGCAATGGGAATTCACTTTAGCCTATTGGGACCAGTCTATTCTTATGGTCATGGACTCATGACAAATGGAGGAAAATCATACACAATATAAATGGACCAGGTTTGGCCAAGCTTATACAAATAAAAATATTGGCATTCAAATACAACAACAACATCGTTGATCCCCCATAAAATATAATTACATATTATTACTTATTAGGTACTCCCTCCGTCCGGAAATACTTGTCGAAGAAATGCATAAAAATAAATGTATTTAGAACTAAAATACGTCTAGATACATCCATTCCTCCTACAAGTATTTCTGGACTGAGGAGTATATTAGTTGTTGATATATCCTAATATAAATTTGGTATAACTTTGCAATGTTTGACTTTAGACTATTCTAACTCTCGATGTAAATCGATAGGGAGGAATTATTTCATACAAGATATGCCATGGCTCAAGTGTAAAAATTGACAGTTGACCTACCACCCAAAATTTGGCAGCTCTAAGGATCTCAAAAGATGAAAATAAAATTATGTGTACCTTTCAATAAAAATAGTAGTATCGTGAGAGGCTGAAAAGATGGTGGGTGAAATCCTAAAATTTTGGATCTCAAAATATGAAAATGAGAACTATGAGGACATTTCTGTAAAATCTGCATAACTCGTGAGGGGCAAAAACAAGTGACATCCTTTTTTTAAAGTACACAACTATATGCATGGGGGCAACATGCATGCTAAGCTTCCTTATCGGGTGTCCCCGAAGGGACGATACTAGTGGCAGCGCGCGGCTTATAACCGGTCCTGCCCTACCTGGCTAGCCGATGTGGGACTTTTGCTGTCCCTGGCCAGAGGAGGTGGAGCGGTCGTCTCCCTCCTTCCCCTACACCGACGATTAGCTGAGACAGCGTCGTGTCCCCATGCACGCCCATGATCTGGACGGCACAGCTGAGTCTGTGGCAGCGTGGCCCTCCTCCCCAGGTCACCGGATCCATCCTGGACGCATCGTCGGCGCCTGCTAGCCGCGATGCCTCTCTCCGCTGCCCTCGACGCCTCCGCGGCGTCTCTGTCCGTGGCCCAGCCGCTGCCCTTGAGTCACCGTCCGACAGCCTCGACACCTGCCGGCGGTAAGGGGCCATCCTTTTTCTACCCCGTCTCCAGCTCAAATTCTATCCCTTGTCTCCGCGGAATCACAGGCTGAGCCGTTATTGGTGGATTTTATTTCTGTCAGGTCGATCGGACGCGCGCGCTGCAGCCGCACCTGGTCAACATCCAAGTTCAGAAGAAGGTGTTGTTGCTGCTGCAGGTAATTAAGCACGACGAGTCACCGATCTGCTGCTACTTCCACTCAGTTTTGTTTGGACGGTGGGTGATTCCCTTCATCGATTCTTGAATATACCAGAGACTTACGTACGGAGTAGTTAATTAAGAGCTTAATCAGGCATAAATTTTGTGCATCGAGTCTTCGTTAAACCAGATCAGTTTGTACATGCAAGGACGTACTCCCTCCGTTCGGAATTACTTGTCTTAGAAATGGATGTAGGTGACTCGATCGATTTGCAAGCAGACTCGTCGAATTTAATCCTACACAGTGGCGCTTGTTCCATGGTTGCCCTAGTTTTTTTTCTTCAATAAAGGTTGAATTTATTGCCTCGAAATAAAGCATCAAGAAGATACAAATATAATGAGCACTTTCAGCCTCTGCATAGTTAGGATGCACACAGCCAAACACACGCACACAAAAACACGCCGGTAAATAGCAAAGTCATATAAGACCAAAGCTATGTCTAGGCGAGAAGAAGAAAAAAACCAAAGCAATCAGATCCGGGATGGGAAAAAGTATCCACACCAATCCTCTCATGACATCAAACAGACAATGAGGTTCTTCAACAGCAACACCTTTAGGAAGGGAGGACGCTCAAGCGCCGCCTTCACTGGATCCAGCCATCCAAGGCCAGAATTAAGGTTTTCACCTTGAAAAACTAGTCCGAACACTAGTAGAAAAAGGGGTATTTGTCCCGGTTCATAAGGGCCTTTAGTCCCGGCTCTGGAACCGGGACTAAAGGGTCATTACTAAAGCCTCCCCCTTTAGTCCCAGTTCTTAAAGGTCGTCCACGTGGCCGCTGCCTGGAGGTCCACCTTTAGTCCCGGTTGATAATACCAACCGGTACTAAAAGAAATTTTATGATTTTTTTTTGAAAATATATTTTTTAAAATTTTTTATTTTCAAATTTTTGAATTATTTTAACCTCTAATCTCTAATCACCCTCATCACTGCTCAATTTAACCTCTAATCTCTAATCACCCCTCATCATTCCAAATCATCTAACTTCCCGGACGGTCACCCATCTCACTACTCCAGTCTGAGCATGCTTAACTTCCGGGTTCTATTCTCCCTCCTTTCCATGTCTGCACTTATTGTTTTCCTGACAATAGTAAGATGTCAATCCTATTTACCCTCAGGAATTTAGCTTGAGCATGAAGTCACACATTCATTGTTTGAGTTTGAAATTATTATTCTAAAAAACAATAATTATTTAGTAACACTAATATTTCTTGAATAAGCAGTTTGACCACAGTTTGACCAGATTTGACCAAAATTCAAAAACACTGAAATAATTATTTAGTAACACTAATATTTCTTGAATAAGTAGTTTGACAATTGTTTGACCAGATTTGACCAAAATTCAAAAAGACTGAAATAATTATTTAGTAACACTAATATTCTTGAATAATTATTTAGTAACACTAATACTTCTTGAATAAGTAGTTTGACCATAGTTTGACCAAATTTAACAAAAATTGAAAAAAAAATAAAAACTGAAATTTGAGCATTACTTTTTTTCCTTTTAGAATTTGATGATTCTAAAAATTTGCAAACATGCCGTAGGCGGTCAAAATCGGATGCGGATTTTCGTGCTGAACATTTTGATATATTATACGGTTTTTTTTTGACATAGTATGCAAAAGTTATAGCCGTTTTACATTTTCCCTACACTTTTTGCAAAACATGTCCAAATTTAAGTTTTTAAATTTTCCTAACTAGTAGATGTAGTAACATAACTACATCTCAAAGGATTTTAATTTTTGAAGTTTTTACCATTTTCTTTTGCTTTTACTTAAAACTGAAAAAGCGATCGAGGGGTACAGTTTGAAAATGGGACCTTTAGTACCGGTTCGTGCCACAAACCGGTACTAAGGGCATCTCCAGCCGCGCCCCAGGAAGGCCTCCCCAGGCAATTTTTTCGTCGTGGCAAAAACGGCCCGATCAGCGCCCAGGCCGATTTTTCGCCCGGCTTGGGCGAAAACAGCGCCGGCGGACCCAGCCCGAACCGGCCTGGCGCCCGAAGCGCCAGGCGAAACTGTTTAGCGCGAAAAGACACGGGCCAGCAGCGTCGGTGACTTGGCGCCTCGTCTTCCCCAGCAGCCTCGGTTCCTTGAGAATCAATGGCAAGGCTGCCGCGGTCAGCCTTGCCATTGATTCCTCGCAAGCGGCGCTTCACGCAGGGGCGGCGCGACGCCTCCCCTCCCTCACACGCAGCGTACACAGGCGCGGCCCGGCTATAAAAGACGGCGGCCTCCACTCGCCTGTGCCCACACCAGCCCCGCCCCTCGCCGTCGTCCAGCCCCTCCCTCTCCCTGCCTGTCCCGAGCGCCGCCGCCCAACCCCTCCCTCTACCTCTCCCGAGCGCCATGGCAGAACGCTTCCCCGGTGACGAGGCGGCGGCCAGCAACCGGCCGCCCGTTAAGCTCCATGCGAAGTCACTGGCTCTGTTCGGCGAACATCCAGCGCCGCCGGACATGCGCGCCGGGCCAGCGGGGTGGAGGCTCGGCGCCGAAGTGCCCATTCCCCGTTGCCCGGCGCCGTGCGGCGGCGAGGTACCGCCGAGGAGGTCGAGATCGTGCGTCGTCCTCACCGGCGCCAGCGCTCCCTCCCCGATGCGCCGCCCGACAACCACGCGGCCTGGCGGCGTATTTCAGCGCCGCCAGCAGCAGCGCTTGGCGTCCCACCAACGGCGCCCGGTGGTCGGCCGGCGAACAGCGGCGGCGCCAACTCTGGGCGTCCCGGCCGCACACTCGGCGTGCTCACGCATTACCTCGAGGGCGGCAACGACCCGCCGTTGGCGTACCCCCCGGCGAGGGTGGCCGCCCCGGCGCACCACCGCGTCGGGCCATGGGCGCCAAGGAGGTTCGGCGCTTCTCCTTCTTCATCCTCATCACGCTCTTCTTCCCATTCTTCTGGCTTTCCGGCGCTGCTTTCGGCGTCAAGGCCGAGCCAGCGGCGGAGACGCCGCTTCGGCAGCGCTTTTCGCAGCCCCGGCATCGTCATCAACGAGGGCGGTCGGCGCGACTCGTTCTCGTCGGCTCCTCCGTGCTTCGTCAAGCCAAAGACGGAGCCGGGGCTGGCGCCGGTGAAGACGGAGCCGAGGCTGGCGCTTGTGAAGGCGGAGTTCGACGACGACAATGCGGCCCTTGAATGGGCGCGCCAGGACTCCATTGCGTTGGAGAAAGCGCGCGGGAGAAGAAGAAGGCGCCGGTCGCCGCCCTCGCCGCCGAGGCGCCGACGCGGCCGCGAGGAAAAGCGAGGTCGTCGTCTTATGCGGCAATGACGGCAGCGACGATGACGCCACCGCCTATTCGCCAAAGCGGCGTCGGGCGAGGTCCAGCGAGGGCACCGCGTCAAGGAGGAGAAGGCCGGCAGCGGCGATGGCGGCGACGGCGGCGATGACTTCAGCCCCTTTCTTTTCTTTAGATTAGGTTATTAATGTAATGTTTGGGCCAATTTCGCGAAACTTGCCATGGTTGGCGAAATTTAACTAGTTTTATCATAACCGCGAGCGGTTTTTTTAAATCTGGCGCTGAGGCGGCCACAGGGGCCGGCGATGCGAGACCGACTTCGCCCAGGCCATTTTTCGCCGGCTCACCCCGGTAGCGCTTTTAGACGCCCACAGAAACCAGCTGGAGATGCCCTAATGCCTCAAACCCCATTGTGCGGTTCGTGGCATGAACCGGTACTAAAGGTCTAATCTTTAGTACCGGTTTGTGCCACGAACCGTACTAATGGTGCGCCAACCGGGACTAAAGGTCCCATTTGAACCGGGACTAATGCCTTTGCCGCATGAACCGGGACCAATGCTCACATTAGTCCCGGTTCATGACTGAACCGGGACTAATGGGCTAACCCGGCCTGGACCAAAGCCCTGTTTTCTACTAGTGGAACACATCCAAACAATATCTTCGGCAAGATAATGATGCAAAAACATTGCCATTGTCAGGTATACCTAACTTAGGGCAAACCTAAGCTTTCACCTCGGGACTCAAAACCGGGTGCTCAAGTAGCACGACCGTCAAAGTAACTCATGTGTTATCGCCACCACTTTTCCGCGATCCCAACAGCTACATGCAATGCACCGCCACTGCATAACCATCTTCTGCATAAAGCCATCATCCATATTTTGCATATCCTCACCAAAGTCAGCCACTGGATCTGAAGAAATGAAACTCTCGCGAAGACCTTTCAGTGGCCACATCAATCTGCACCGAATTCGTCCCTGGTCAAGTGATCACCTCAATGACCAGTACCGGCGATGCTAGAAGAATCACCCCGCGCCGCCCGTCGCAACAGCAAGCGACCGTACCATCGTGAACATAGAGGCCAGCCCGAAGAGATTGGAACGAGCAGATCGTGAATCTTTGGATCTGGGGCCCGAGCCCACGCACGAGAGGCCGCCATCGCTGCCAAGTCAACTGCTGCTAGCCGCAGATCACTGAGAGGCCAGCCCCAAGAGATCGTGCAGATCGTGAACCTCCCGATCGAGGGCCAGACCTCATGCACAGGCAGGCTGCCACTGCTGCCCAGCCACCTGTCGCTAGTCGCTGCAGGACACGACGACGCGAGCCGCGCCACTCCGTCCACCGGCCGCCACCCATCGTCCGCCGCCTTGAGCTTCCCTGCTCGTGGGCGTCGCCCGCCATCCGAAGAAAAGCGGGCCCCGCCGCCGCCCGGCTCCGCATAGCTTTGCTCATAGGAGGCTCCAGCGATGGCGAGGGAGAGATAGGTGGAGGGTCTGGAGACTCCGGCGTGGTTAGGGCACCGCCCGTGACGCCCCCGGGGATGGAGCGACACGGGGGTTGGCGATCCGCTTTCCTCGGAGCTCTCTCTCTCCGGTTGCCCTAGTTGGCATGCCAATAATGCACTTTAGCCAGCTGAGGGCAATTTTTTTGGGCCCTCCTGGTGCTTGTTGTACTCTACTCTCTACATGGGTTTCAAGCTAGACTAGAGCTATACGGCGAGCAAGATTTCCATCCGGGCCGGCGCCGGATTCCACAATCTCAAGTAACTGATCGTAGCAGCGAGGTGCCCACTAAGAACACGCGCATATCCTTGAATTATAAGTTATGGTTCTTGCAAAAAAAAGAATTATAACTTATGATATTTTGTCGAACAATACTCGGCTTGGTGTGGTGTAGTTCTTGCATGTATTGCCAATGGCCTTTTTTTCTAGAATACGCACTAGCGTGCGTATCATGCATTAAAGAAGGGGGGGGAGCCCCATCCACCAAGGTCAACATTAAAGAAGGGGAGGGGGCGCGAGGGGGGGGGAGCCCCATCCACCAAGGTCAAAGTTTACATGTGTTTACACTTGATGAAATCGACACTACGCTACCGTGCCCCACAGGATCGGCCCTGATCTAGCTACTCACGCTGTCCCACCTAGCAAGCACCGACAGGAAAGAAGCCATGTCGTGCTTAAACATTCCAGCTCGCGACCAAGCTCTGCCCTCGGTCTCAATGCGCGCAATTTTGTTAGTAGTACCTACTGTATGCATGTCCGCATATATGTTCGAATTGAACACCTGCTGCTGTTTTTTAGGTGAGGGGCTGAAAAGATGAAATGGAGAAAAATCGTACAATATGTATATGGTAATGAATCATATTTCCTGATAATATATATCAGGATTATGCAATATAACTATATTGTATCGAGCTAAAATCAAGGAGCTAGTGTTCGCTCAGGATCATCTCGTTTATCTATCAAGCTACATAAAGTGCTCCTATTCGGCTCATTTCTTTTCAAGTCGAGCAAAAAGACAAGTCAATCTCAAGCGATTCCTAAGCCTCGAGTTTTTCTTATAGCCCTTAGTTGGCATGTAATGCACTTGAGCCAACTCTAGTTTACTTTTCTTGCCAATGTTAGCCAACTCATGGGCAATCAAAATCTCCGCCAAATTTTTAGCGAGTAGACTGGCGAATTTAGTTCTTTCAAGGCTTCAAGCTAGTAGACTATGCACTACCAGAAAAACTGGGGTTGCGGCGTCAAATCTATGCCGGCGGCCCCGTCGGCATCTATGGACCTATGCCGACGGCCAAGGAAAAACCGTAGGCATAGAAAAGCCGTCGGCATACATCCATCTATGCCGACGGGGCCGTCGGCATAGACCAGGCCGTCGGGACCGCCAAAGGTACGCCTACGGGGCCCGTCGGCATAGGAAAGGTCGTCGGCATAGCCGGGGCCCACCTGCCCGGTCAGCGCTGACCATTTGTGGCGTTGACCCTACGCCGACGGATAGCGGCGGCGTCGGCATATCTGTGGCGGTATGCCTCACGACTAAGCGGTCGGCATAGGCCCCTACGCCCGCGTCGGCGATCCGTGTGCCACGCGCGTCATCGATCCGTGGGACAACCTCCGTGTGTGCCGCAGATATGCGGCGGCCTGGCCGTCGGCATCGTTATTTTACTTTATTTATTTATTTATACTCTATTTAGTTATTATTACTATAAATAAGATATTGTTTTTGAATAAGATAATTATGCAGTATCTAAAAAAACATAGCCAAGGGAATATCGAATGCCCCCGTTCTGACGTCGCTATCGCCCGTGTCACGCGAAGCGATCGACACGGAAGGAATTCTGGTTGGTGGGGGATTCGGGGTGTAGCTATGTCACGAAACATCGCGGGTCCCGATGCATATGTGAAAGTGTTCATGCATGCGTAGGCGCCCGTCTTGGGGCTCGGGGTGTGCCCCCCCCTCACGCAGACGGCGCTGCCGCGGCACCTGGAGAAGCAGACGCGTCGGGTCTACGGAGGGATCTTCTTTGTGGGTCTGCAGCCGGATGTTGCTCCAAAGTGTTCGTATGGGCTGACCCTAACACAACCGGGCGGAGAGGCCCACCGGTCAAATCCCGTCCGTGCAAAGTCAAAGGCTAGATCGCGTGGTCAAACGCTTCTGAGGTTAGGCGGGGCGGGGCGCTGGGGTAGCAATGCCACCGGGCGTCGCGCCGAACCCTCATACATGCGGGGTGGTGTGGTGGCATTGCTACCCCCAGGCCCCGTCCGCCTAACCACAGGCGGTTGACCACCAGATCTAGCCCTTTGACTTCCCACAGACGGGCTTTGACTAGTGGACCTCTCCACCCGGTTGTGTCAGTTCGGCCCATAGGGACACCCGGGAGCAACATCCGGGCCAAACCCACAGCTACATCCACTCCGTGTAGACCCGACGCGTCCGTTTCCCCCCTCCAGGTGCCGGCGGCGGCGCCGTCCGTGAGGGGGGGCACACCCCGGAGACGCATGCCGGGCATTTGCAACCGCCACAACACTTCCAGACTTGTGAGACGCCGCCTACGCAAGATTTCACGGTATGCTAGCCCCCGGAGGCCGCCGGCCCTGATCGTGAAGCGCGAAGAGCAATCCGCGTGGGGAAGTGTTCAGATACTTCTCCATCATGAAAAATTATGAAAAATTACCATCGGTCCTATAGCACATGTGCCCACGTCATGTTAAAAACTCATGATTTTATCGCGCTCCGAGTATTTAATAATAGTCACGCCGCATCTTTTCCGCAGAACGTCAACTACCGTGTCATCGCCGTTCGTGAGGGGGCCCACACCTCGGAGACGCGTGCCGCCTCTTCGGACATGCCACCACACCACCCCGCACTTATGAGGGCCCGATCACGGCAGCTCACGTGGCATTGCTACCCCCGGGCCCGTCCGCCCTAACCCTGTAGCGTTTGACCACCGGATCTAGCCCTTTGATTTTGCACGGACGGGATTTGACCAGTGGGCCTCTCTACCCGGTTGTGTTAGGTCAGCCCATACGAACACTTTGGAGCAACATTCGGGCCAGACCCACAGAAAGATCCCCTCGTGTAGACCCGACGTCCGTTTCCCCCTCCAGTGCGGCGGCGGCGCCGTCCGTGAGGGCGAACCCCGGAGGCGCGTGCCACCTCTTCGGACATGCCACCACACCACCCTGCATGTATGAGGGCGGTGCGGCGCTCGGTGGCATTACTACCCCGGGGCCCCGTCCGCCTAACCACAGGCGGTTGACCACGTGATCTAGCCCTTTGACTTCCCACGGACGGGCTTTGACCAGTGGACCTCTCCATCCGGTTGTGTCAGTTCGGCCCATAGGGACACCCGGGAGCAACATCCAGGCCAAACCCACAACAACATCCACTCCGTGTAGACCCGACGCGTCCGTTTCCCCCCTCCAGGTGCCGGCGGCGGCGCCGTCCGTGAGGGGGGGGCACACCCCGAAGACGTGTGCCGGGCATTATTTGCAACCGCCACAACACTTCCAGACTTGTGAGAGGCCGCCTACGCAAGATTTGACGGTATGCTAGCCCCGGAGGCCGCCCGGCCAAAAGTCGTATCGTCGCGAAGAGCAATCCAGCGTAGAGGGAAGTGTTGAATACTTCTCCATCACGAAAAATTATGAAAAATTACCATCGGTCCTATAGCACATGTGCCCACGTCATGTAAAAACTCATGATTTTATCGCGCTCCGGTATTTAATAATATTCACGCCGCGCCGTTTCGCGAGCGTCTACTACCGTGTCATCGCCCGTCCGTGAGGCCACACCGGAGGCAGCGTGCCGCCTCTTCGGACATGCCACCACACCACCCCGCATGTATGAGGGGCCCGATCACGGCAGGGGCATTACTACCCCGGGGCCCCGTCCCACCTAACCTGTAGCGTTTGACCACGGATCTAGCCCTTTGACTTTGCAGACGGGATTTGACCGGTGGGCCTCTCCACCCGGTTGTGTTAGGTCAGCCCATCTGAACACTTTGGAGCAACATCCGGGCGGACCCACGGCAAGATCCCCTCGTGTAGACCCGGCGCGTTCGTTTTCCCCTCCGGTGCGGCGGCGGCGCCGTCCGTGAGGCGAACCCGGAGGCGTGTGCCGCCTCTTCGGACATACCACCACCACCACCTGCATGTATGAGGGTCGGTGCGGCGCTCGGTGGCATTGCTACCCCGGGGCCCCGTCCGCCCTAACCACAGGCGGTTGACCACGAGATCTAGCCCTCGACTTCCACGGGACGGGCTTTGACCGGTGGACCTCTCCACCCGGTTGTGTCGATTCGGCCCATAGGGACACCGGGAGCAACATCCGGGCCAAACCGCAGCTACATCCACTCCGTGTAGACCCGACGTCCGTTTCCCCCTCCAGTGCGGCGGCGGCAGCGCCGTCCGTGAAGGAGGGGCACACCCGGAGACGCGTGCGGGCATTTGCAACCGCCACAACACTTCCGGACTTGTGAGAGGCCGCCCTCGCAAGATTTGACGGTATACTGGCCCCGGAGGCCGCCCGCAGTCGTGAAGCAGCGAAGAGCAATCCGGCGTAGAGGAAGTGTTGAGATACTTCTCCATCACGAAAAATTATGAAAAATTACCATCGGTCCTATAGCACATGTGCCCACGTCATGTAAAAACTCATGATTTTATCGCGCTCGAGTATTTAATAATATTCACGCCGCGCCGTTTCCATGAGCGTCTACTACCGTGTCATCGCCCGTCCGTGAGGCGCCACACCCGGTGACGCGTGCGCCTCTTCGGACATGCCACCACACCACCCGCATGTATGAGGGCCCGATCACGGCCTCGGTGGCATTGCTACCCCCGGGGCCCCGTCCGCCTAACCACTGTAGCTTTTGACCACCGGATCTAGCCCTTTGACTTTGCAGACGGGATTTGACGGTGGGCCTCTCCACCCGGTTGTGTTAGGTCAGCCCATCTGAACACTTTGGAGCAACATCCGGGCGGACCCATAGCAAGATCCCCTCCGTGTGACCCGGCGCGTCCGTTCCCCCCCTCCAGTGCGGCGGCGCGCCGTCCGTGAGGCGAACCGGAGGCGCGTGCCGCCTCTTCGAACATGCCACCACACCACCTGCATGTATGAGGGGCGGTCGCGGCCTCGGTGGCATTGCTACCCCAGGCCCCGTCCCGCCTAACCACAGGCGGTTGACCACGAGATCTAGCCCTTTGACTTCCCACGGGACGGGCTTTGACCGGTGGACCTCTCCACCGGTTGTGTCGATTCGGCCCATAGGGACACCCGGTAGCAACATCTGGGCCAAACCCACGGCTACATCCACTCCGTGTAGACCCGACGCCGTCTGCTTCCTCCCTCCAGTGCGGCGACGGCGCCGTCCGTGAGGGGCACACCGGAGGCAGCGTGCGGGCATTTGCAACCGCCACAACACTTCCGGACTTGTGAGAGGCCGCCTATGCATGATTTGACGGTATACTGGCCCCGGAGGCCGCCGCCACAATCGTGACGCGAAGAGCAATCCGCGTAGAGGGAAGTGTTCAGATACTTCTCCATCACGAAAAATTATGAAAAATTACCATCGGTCCTATAGCACATGTGCCCACGTCATGTGATTTTATCGCGCTCCGAGTATTTAATAATAGTCACGCCGCATCGTTTCCGCAGAACGTCAACTACCGTGTCATCGCTGTTCGTGAGGGCCACACCCGGAGGCAGCGTGCGCCTCTTCGGACATGCCACCACACCACCCCGCACTTATGAGGGCCCGATCGGCGCTCGGTGGCATTGCTACCCCCAGGGCCCACGTCCGCCTAACCTGTAGCGTTTGACCACCGGATCTAGCCCTTTGACTTTGCAGACGGGATTTGACCGGTGGGCCTCTCTACCCGGTTGTGTTAGGTCAGCCCATACGAACACTTTGGAGCAACATCCGGGCGGACCACGGCAAGATCCCCTCCGTGTAGACCGGCGCGTCTGCTTCCCCCTCCGGTGCGGCGGCGCGCCGTCCGTGAGGGGCCGAACCCCGAGACGCGTGCCACCTCTTCGGACATGCCACCACACCACCCTGCATGTATGAGGGGCGGTGCGGCGCTCGGTGGCATTGCTACCCCAGGGCCCCGTCGCCCTAACCACAGGCGGTTGACCACGAGATCTAGCCCTTTGACTTCCCACGGACGGGCTTTGAGCAGTGGACCTCTCCACCCGGTTGGGTCAGTTCGGCCCTTAGGGACACCCGGGAGCAACATCCGGGCCAAAGCCACAGCTACATCCACTCCGTGTAGACCCGACGCGTCCGTTTCCCCCCTCCAGGTGCCGGCGGCGGCGCCGTCCGTGAGGGGGGGGGCACACCCCGAAGACGCGTGACGGGCATTATTTGCAACCGCCACAACACTTCCAGACTTGTGAGAGGCCGCCTACGCAAGATTTGACGGTATGCTAGCCCCGGAGGCCGCCGGCCAAAGTCGTATACGTGCGAAGAGCAATCCGCGTAGAGGGAAGTGTTCAGATACTTCTCCATCACGAAAAATTATGAAAAATTACCATCGGTCCTATAGCACATGTGCCCACGTCATGTAAAAAACTCATGATTTTATCGCGCTCCGAGTATTTAATAATATTCACGCGCGCCGTTTCAAGAAGCGTCTACTACCGTGTCATCGCCGTCCGTGAGGGAGGCCACACCCGAGCAGCGTGCGCCTCTTCGGACATGCCACCACACCACCCCGCATGTATGAGGGCCCGATCACGGCAACGCGGGGACATTGCTACCCCAGGGCCCCGTCCCACCTAACCTGTAGCGTTTGACCACCGGATCTAGCCCTTTGACTTTGCAGACGGGATTTGACCAGTGGGCCTCTCCACCCGGTTGTGTTAGGTCAGCCCATACGAACACTTTGGAGCAACATCCGGGCCAGACCCACAGCAAGATCCCCTCCGTGTAGACCCGACGCGTTCGTTTCCCCCCTCCAGGTGCCGGCGGCGGCGCCGTCCGTGAGGGGGCCGAACCCCGGAGACGTGTGCCGCCTCTTCGGACATACCACCACACCACCCTGCATGTATGAGGGTCCGGTGCGACGCTCCGGTGGCATTGCTACCCCCCAGGGCCCCCGTCCCGCCTAACCACAGGCGGTTGACCACGAGATCTAGCCCTCGACTTCCCACAGACGGGCTTTGACCGGTGGACCTCTCCACCCGGTTGTGTCGATTCGGCCCATAGGGACACCGGGAGCAACATCCGGGCCAAACCCACAGCTACATCCACTCCGTGTAGACCCGACGTCCGTTTCCCCCTCCGGTCTGGCGGCGCGCCGTCCGTGAGGGCACACCGAGAGGCAGCGTGCGGGCATTTGCAACCGCCACAACACTTCCGGACTTGTGAGAGGCCGCCTCGCAAGATTTGGCGGTATGCTGGCCCCGGAGGCCGCCGTACGGTCGTGAAGCAGACGCCGAAGAGCAATCCAGCGTGGGGAAGTGTTCAGATACTTCTCCATCACGAAAAATTATGAAAAATTACCATCGGTCCTATAGCACATGTGCCCACGTCATGTAAAAACTCATGATTTTATCGCGCTCCGGTATTTAATAATATTCACGCCCGCATCGTTTCCATGAACGTCTCCTACCGTGTCATCGCCCGTCCGTGAGGGGGGGCCACCACCCGGTGACGCGTGCCGCCCCTTCGGACCTGCCACCACCCCCCCCCGCCTGTATGTGGGCCCGATCACGGCCTCGGTGGCATTGCTACCCCAAGGGCCCCGTCCGCCTAACCACAGCAGCTTTGACCACCGGATCTAGCCCTTTGACTTTGCACGGACGGGATTTGACCAGTAGGCCTCTCCACCCGGTTGTGTTAGGTCAGCCCATACGAACACTTTGGAGCAACATCCGGGCCAGACCCATAGCAAGATCCCCTCCGTGTAGACCCGACGCGTCCGTTTCCCCCCTCCAGGTGCCGGCGGCGGCGCCGTCCGTGAGGGGGCCGAACCCCGGAGACGCGTGCCGCCTCTTCGAACATGCCACCACACCACCCTACATGTATGAGGGGCCGGTCACGGCGCTCGGTGGCATTACTACCCCAGGGCCCCGTCCGCCCTAACCACAGGCGGTTGACCACGAGATCTAGCCCTTTGACTTCCCACGGACGGGCTTTGACCGGTGGACCTCTCCACCCGGTTGTGTCGATTCGGCCCATAGGGACACCGGGAGCAACATCCGGGCCAAACCCACAGCTACATCCACTCCGTGTAGACCCGGCCGTCCGTTTCCCCCCTCCAGTGCGGCGGCGGCGCCGTCCGTGAGGGGCACACCGGAGGCAGCGTGCGGGCATTTGCAACCGCCACAACACTTCCAGACTTGTGAGAGGCCGCGTCGCCAAGATTTGACGGTATGCTGGCCCCGGAGGCCGCCCGCGGTCGTGAAGCAGCGAAGAGCAATCCAGCGTGAGGAAGTGTTCAGATACTTCTCCATCACGAAAAATTATGAAAAATTACCATCGGTCCTATAGCACATGTGCCCACGTCATGTAAAAACTCATGATTTTATCGCGCTCCGGTATTTAATAATATTCACGCGCGCGCCGTTTCGCAGAAGCGTCTACTACCGTGTCATAAATGCTGTCCGTGAGGCCACACCCGAGACGCATGCCGCCTTTTGGACATGCCACCACACCACCCCGCATGTATGAGGGCCCGATCACGGCGCTCGGTGGCATTGCTACCCCAGGGCCCCGTCCGCCCTAACCTCATAGCGTTTGACCACCGGATCTAGCCCTTTGACTTTGCAGACGGGATTTGACGGTGGGCCTCTCCACCCGGTTGTGTTAGGTCAGCCCATCTGAACACTTTGGAGAAACATCCGGGCGGACCCATAGCAAGATCCCCTCCGTGTAGACCCGGCAAGCGTCCGTTTCTCCCCCCTCCAGTGCCGTGGCGGCGCCGTCCGTGAGGCGAACCCCGAGCAGCGTGGCGCCTCTTCGGACATGCCACCACACCACCCTGCATGTATGAGGGGCGGTGCGGCCTCGGTGGCATTGCTACCCCCAGGGCCCCCTTCCCGCCTAACCCTGGAGCGGTTGTCCACGAGATCTAGACCTTTGACTTGCCACGGACGGGCTTTGACCAGTGGACCTCTCCACCCGGTTGTGTCAGTTCGGCCCATAGGGACACCCGGGAGCAACATCCGGGCCAAACCCATAGCTACATCCACTCCGTGTAGACCCGACGCGTCCGTTTCCCCCCTCCAGGTGTCGGCGGCGGCGCCGTCCGTGAGGGGGGGGGGGCACACCCCGGAGACGCGTGCCGGGCATTTGCAACCCCCACAACACTTCCAGACTTGTGAGAGGCCGCCTACGCAAGATTTGACGGTATGCTAGCCCCCGGAGGCCGCCGGCCCGCGGTCGTGAAGCAGCGAAGAGCAATCCGCGTGAGGGAAGTGTTCAGATACTTCTCCATCACGAAAAATTATGAAAAATTACCATCGGTCCTATAGCACATGTGCCCACGTCATGTAAAAACTCATGATTTTATCGCGCTCCGGTATTTAATAATATTCACGCCGCATCGTTTCTGCGAGCGTCTACTACCGTGTCATCGCTGTCCGTGAGGCCACACCCGGAGACGTGCCGCCTCTTCGGACATGCCACCACACCACCCCGCATGTATGGCGGCCCGATCGACGGCCTCGGTGGCATTGCTACCCCTGGGGCCCCGTGCCGCCTAACCATGGCGTTTGACCACCGGATCTAGCCCTTTGACTTTGCACGGACGGGATTTGACCGGTGGGCCTCTCTACCGGTTGTGTTAGGTCAGCCCATACGAACACTTTGGAGCAACATCCGGGCGGACCCGGCAAGATCCCTCCGTGTAGACCCGACGCGTCCGTTTCTCCAGTGCCGTGGCGGCGGCGCCCGTCCGTGAGGCGAACCCCGGAGACGCGTGCCACCTCTTCGGACATGCCACCACACCACCCTGCATGTATGAGGGGCCGGACGCTCCGGTGGCATTGCAACCCCAGGGGCCCCCGTCCGCCTAACCACAGGCGGTTGACCACGAGATCTAGCCCTTTGACTTCCCGCAGACGGGCTTTGACGGTGGACCTCTCCACCGGTTGTGTCTGTTCGGCCCATAGGGACAGCCGGGAGCAACATCCGGGCGAAACCCACAGCTACATCCACTCCGTGTAGACCTGACGCGTCCGTTTCCCCCCTCCAGGTGCCGGCGGCGGTGCCGTCCGTGAGGGGGGGGGGGCACACCCGAAGACGCGTGCCGGGCATTATTTGCAACCGCCACAACACTTCCAGACTTGTGAGAGGACGCCTACGCAAGATTTGACAGTATGCTAGCCCCCGGAGGCCGCCGGCCAAAGTCGTAGACGCGCGAAGAGCAATCCGCGTAGAGGGAAGTGTTCAGATACTTCTCCATCACGAAAAATTATGAAAAATTACCATCGGTCCTATAGCACATGTGCCCACGTCATGTAAAAAACTCGTGATTTTATCGCGCTCCGAGTATTTAATAATATTCACGCCGCGCCGTTTCCGCAGCGTCTACTACCGTGTCATCGCCCGTCCGTGAGGGGGGCCACACCCGGAGACGCGTGCCGCCTCTTCGGACATGCCACCACACCACCCGCATGTATGAGGGCCCGATCACGGCGCTGGGGCATTGCTACCCCCAGGGCCCCCGTCCCGCCTAACCCTGTAGCGTTTGACCACCGGATCTAGCCCTTTGACTTTGCATGGACGGGATTTGACCAGTGGGCCTCTCCACCCGGTTGTGTTAGGTCAGCCCATAGGAACACTTTGGAGCAACATCCGCGCAGACGCACGGCAAGACCCCCGCCGTGTAGACCCGACGCGTTGCTTTCCCCCCCTCCAGTGCGGCGGCGGCGCCGTCGTCCGTGAGGGGGGCCGAACCCCGAGACGCGTGTACGCCTCTTCGGACATACCACCACACCAACCTGAATGTATGAGGGTCCGGTCACGGCCTCGGTGGCATTACTACCCCAGGGCCCCGTCCGCCCTAACCACAGGCGGTTGACCACGAGATCTAGCCCTTCGACTTCCCACGGGACGGGCTTTGACCGGTGGACCTCTCCACCGGTTGTGTCGATTCGGCCCATAGGGAAACCAGGGAGCAACATCCGGGCCAAACCAAAAGCTACATCCACTCCGTGTAGACCCGACGCGTCCGTTTCCCCCCTCCAGGTGCCGGCGGCGGCGCCGTCCGTGAGGGGGGGCACACCCCGGAGACGCGTGCCGGGCATTAGCACCCGCCACAACACAACCCGACTTGTGAGAGGCCGCCTACGCACGATTTGGCGGTAAGCTGGCCCCCGGAGGCCGCCGGCCACAGTCGTAGACACGCGAAGAGCAATCCGCGTAGGGGGAAGTGTTCAGATACTTCTCCATCACGAAAAATTATGAAAAATTACCATCGGTCCTATAGCACATGTGCCCACGTCATGTAAAAACTCATGATTTTATCGCGCTCCGGTATTTAATAATATTCACGCCGCATCGTTTCGCGAAGCGTCTACTACCGTGTCATCGCCGCCCCCGTGAGGGGGGCCACACCCGGTGACGCGTGCGCCTCTTCGGACATGCCACCACACCACCCCGCATGTATGAGGGCCCGATGCGACGCTCGGTGGCATTGCTACCCCAAGGGCCCCGTCCGCCCTAACCACAGCAGCTTTTGACCACCGGATCTAGCCCTTTGACTTTACCTGCGGACGGGATTTGACCAAGATGGGCCTCTCCACCCGGTTGTGTTAGGTCAGCCCATACGAACACTTTGGAGCAACATCCGGGCGGACCCATAGCAAGATCCCCTCCGTGTAGACCCGGCGCGTCGTTTCCCCCTCCGGTGCGGCGTAGCGCCGTCCGTGAGGGGCGAACCCCGAGACGCAGCGTGCCGCCTCTTCGAACATGCCACCACACCACCCTGCATGTATGAGGGGCGGTGCGGCCTCGATGGCATTACTACCCCCAGGGCCCCGTCCGCCTAACCACAGGCGGTTGACCACGTGATCTAGCCCTTTGACTTCCCACGGACGGGCTTTGACCAGTGGACCTCTCCACCCGGTTGTGTCAGTTCGGCCCATAGGGACACCCGGGAGCAACATCTGGGCCAAACCCACAGCTACATCCACTCCGTGTAGACCCGGCGCGTCCGTTTCCCCCTCCAGGTGTCGGCGGCGGCGCCGTCCGTGAGGTGGCACACCGGAGGCAGCGTGCGGGCATTTGCAACCGCCACAACACTTCCGGACTTGTGAGAGGCCGCCCTCGCAAGATTTGACGGTATGCTACTGGCCCCGGAGGCCGCCCGGCCCACATCGTGAAGCAGCGAAGAGCAATCCAGCGTGAGGGAAGTGTTGAGATACTTCTCCATCACGAAAAATTATGAAAAATTACCATCGGTCCTATAGCACATGTGCCCACGTCATGTAAAAACTCATGATTTTATCGCGCTCCGGTATTTAATAATATTCACGCCGCATCGTTTCCATGAGCGTCTACTACCGTGTCATCGCCCGTCCATGAGGGGCCACACCCGGAGACGCGTGCGCCTTTGGACATGCCACCACACCACCCGCATGTATGAGGGCCCGATGCGGCAGCTCCGGTGGCATTGCTACCCCCCAGGGCCCCCGTCCCGCCTAACCCTGTAGCGTTTGACCACCGGATCTAGCCCTTTGACTTTGCACGGACGGGATTTGACCAGTGGGCCTCTCCACCCGGTTGTGTTAGGTCAGCCCATCGGAACACTTTGGAGCAACATCCGGGCCAGACCCATAGCAAGATCCCCTCCGTGTAGACCCGACGCGTCCGTTTCCCCCCCTCCAGGTGCCGGCAGCGGCGCCGTCCGTGAGGGGGCCGAACCCCGGAGACGCGTGACGCCTCTTCGGACATGCCACCACACCACCCTGCATGTATGAGGGGCGGTCACGGCGCTCGGTGGCATTGCTACCCCAGGGCCCCTTCCCGCCTAACCACAGGCGGTTGTCCACGAGATCTAGACCTTTGACTTGCCACCAGACGGGCTTTGACGGTGGACCTCTCCACCCGGTTGTGTCGGTTCGGCCCATAGGGACACCGGAGCAACATCCGGGCCAAACCCATAGCTACATCCACTCCGTGTAGACCCGGCGTCCGTTTCCCCCCCTCCAGTGTCGGCGGCGCGCCCGTCCGTGAGGGGGCACACCGGAGGCGTGTCGGGCATTTGCAACCCCACAACACTTCCGGACTTGTGAGAGGCCGCCCTCGCAAGATTTGGCGGTATGCTGGCCCCGGAGGCCGCCGGCCACGGTCGTGGACGCGAAGAGCAATCCGCGTAGAGGGAAGTGTTCGAATACTTCTCCATCACGAAAAATTATGAAAAATTACCATCGGTCCTATAGCACATGTGCCCACGTCATGTAAAAACTCATGATTTTATCGCGCTCCGGTATTTAATAATATTCACGCCGCGCCGTTTCGCAGAAGCGTCTACTACCGTGTCATCGCCGTCCGTGAGGGGGGCGGCGGTCACGCCTCATTGGCATTACTACCCCAGGCCCTCGTCCCGCCTAACCACGGAGCGGTTGACCACGAGATCTAGCCCTTTGACTTCCCACGGACGGGCTTTGACCAGTGGACCTCTCCACCGGCGTGTGTCGGTTCGGCCCATAGGGACACCGGGAGCAACATCCGGGCCAAACCCACGGCTACATCCACTCCGTAGACCCGGACGCGTCCGTTTCCCCCCTCCGGTGCGGTGGCGGCGCCGTCCGTGTGAGGTACACCCGAGACGCGTGCCGCCTCTTTCGGACATGCCGGCCTGCTTTATGCAGGATGTATGAGGTATCACTCTGAAAGCGTACTATCACTCTGAAACCTTTAGTGCCCGGTCACCGGAACCCGGCTGCCGAACGCGAAAGTTTGAGTAATTGTCCGTTT
Organism: Aegilops bicornis; assembly: GCA_021605145.1. Taxonomy (NCBI): domain Eukaryota; kingdom Viridiplantae; phylum Streptophyta; class Magnoliopsida; order Poales; family Poaceae; genus Aegilops; species Aegilops bicornis. Next base: position 652,904,733 of record CM038674.1, read on the forward strand.
TTCTTCATATAAGTCTAATGAATACCAGAGCTTGTAACGTGTGGATTAGTGAACTATTTAAACAGGTCAAATTGCTTTCCCTAGGCGAGGTGGGACTATTTAAAAAATTGTGGTTTGCATATATGCCGACGGCCCTAGCCGTCGCATAGGCCTCCACCTATGCCGACGGCTTTGTCCGTCGGCATATGTGCACGCATTATCCACTCCCAAGACTCTTGACATGTGGGGCCCAGGCCTATGCCGACGTCCATGCCGTCGGCATAGCCAACCTTATCCGCACCCGACCTCCTCCACTAATTTTTCTCCCTCAACCTTTTGACCCCGACCCTACCACGCCGCCCACCTCCTCCGCCCATACGACGCCACCGCCCGCCCGCCCGCCCAGGCTGCCCGGCGCCCGCGCCTCCCAGCTCCAACCCATGACGCCCAACCCAGCGTCGCCCGCGCCTCCCGCCCGAGCCACCCGCCCCCAACCCAGGTCGGCCGCCCGCCTCGACTCATGGCGCCCAGCGCTCGCCCGCCCGCCCGCCCGCCTCCGACCTTCCCGCCCCGACCGCACCGCCCGCCCGACCCCTTGGCCGCCCGACCCCCTCGGCCTCCCCACCCCGACCCGACACCGACCGCCCGCCCGAACCCCATGACCTCCCGCCCCGACTCCGCGCCTCCCCGCCCCAACTCCGGCCGGCCCTCTCGAAGGTGAAAATTTTATGTATTTTTAGTGTTTTTTTAGTAATTTTGTAGCTAGTTAGATAGGTATTTAGATAGATATTTAGATAGTTAGATACCTAGTTAGATAGATAGTTATATAGATAGTTAGATAGGTAGATAGTTAGATAGTTAGATAGATAGTGAGATAGTTAGTAGGTAGATAGTTAGATAGTTAGATAGATAGTGAGATAGGTAGTAAAACAATTGGTTAGATGAGATGCTATATGTTGCATATCTTGCAAAAAAATTTGGTTCGATGAGATGAATCAATGATTATGACGAATAGGTGATAATGATGATGATGAATATGTGATGTGATGATGAATATATTGTTAATGTTTTTAGTTTTTTGCCTACATGATGCAAAAATAAATGAATGCATGTTTAAATGTTTTAAATATGCTCTATGAGTTGTGATGTTCTAAATTTTTGTCCCGATGGAATTTGCGGGCTTTGTGGTGTTGCATTTCATCAAAGTGACCGTCGTCCGACGCGTTGTTCCCTGAGCATCCCTCATTGTTCGACTCCTTCTCCTACAGCCGAGGGTGAGCTACAAGTCCATATCCTCCATTTTTTGATGTCACTAGATTTCATTCTCAAGTCAACTGGCGTAACCTAGGCGTCTCCCGTCTGAAAGGGTTGCATCGATAAATATGCATTCAATTGCATATTTATCACCGTAGCCTATTTCGGATTGTCCGGCGTTTTCCACGGACAGCCCGAGGATGTGTAGATTGGGTATGTTCTCCATGTTCTACCCGTTCGAGACAGGATTTGGCGGCGCCTCCCCATTGTTCTCCGGAGCACATTCTCTCGGCTATTTGGCCGAAGGACGTGTATCACGGAGAACAGCGGGAAAATCTTGCCGAAATTTTGTCTCGAGCGGGTAGAATGGAGAACGTGCTCAATCTACACATCCTCGGTGAGATTAGGACCCATCTTTACCTATTAGAGATGTAGGTGGATTCAGCAGCGGTAGAAACTGAAAATTTGATGTGATTAATTTAAGTGAATCCTTAATTATGTTGTGTGGTTTGCAAAATAGCGAGAGGATGGCAGATAATCGGTGGATGTACGGTGGTTTTATCCATCGGAATCGAGTAACATCAGAGTGGATCGCGAAAACCGATGTGTATTTGACGGAGATATTCCGTCGTCCAATGAGAATTATCCCACCATGCCCATGTGCGAGACGTGCCAGACGTCACCGTAGAAATCAGACGGACATGAGTGAGCACCTTCACACGCACGGATATATGCCAAACTTTGACATGCCACCGGTAAACATAGCCGATCAGGACCGTGGTAGAGAGGAGGTGATGCGACAACGCATCGATGGATATGAGGACGACGGGGTCGAGGACATGCTAGATGATGTCATTGTTGCGAAGCGGAAAATGCGACACCTTCAGAGAATGAACCGGAGGAGCGGAGGCAACGCAAAGGCCTTCTTGGAGGTCTTGGCCTCGTCGAAGAAACCTCTTTATGCGGGTGCGAAAATATCTCGGTGGATGCCATCTACGCGGCGGATTGCGATCAAAGGCTGAAATAGCTTGTAGCCAGAAATGCTTGAAGCATTCACAGGAGTATGGGCTAACAGCCTCCATGAGGGTCATGAACTGCCGAAAAGCATGTACGATACAAAGAAAATCATGAAGGCACTCTCTATGGATTATGAGAAAATAGATGTTTGCCCGAAGAATTGCCTTTTGTTTAGGCACGAGTATGCGGATGACAAGTACTGTAGGAAGTGCAGTTCGTCTCGGTACATTGAGGTGGTCGGTGAGGATGGTGAGAAAAAGCAGCTAACCATCCCCGTTAAGGTTCTTCAGTATCTTGATTTTATAAAAATACTGCAGCGCCTTTTCATCACGAAGGAGTCTGCCAAAATGATGAAGTGGCACAAGGAAGGTATAAGGTACAATCCAAACAAAATCGTACATCCATCGGGAGGGGAAGCATGGAAGTCATTCGATGAAGAATACCCGAGGAAGCAGCCGAGGCTGGGAATGTCGAATAGCCATATCGGTGATGGGTTGAATCCATATGGTATGTCGTCCAATCCATACACAATTTCTTGGCACGTGTTTGTAATTCCGCTCAATCTTCCTCCCGGTGCCCTAATGCAACGGAAGACCATGTTCTTGTCGCTCATCATTCCGGGCCCTGACTACCCAGGGAAGCAATTGGGTGTGTTATGCAGCCGCTTGTGGATGCTTTGCACCATTCTTGGTACTTTCCGAGGTTGACATACGGCCGGGATCTGCAGAGAAATTTCTTGATGAAAGTTTGGTTGCACTATTGCATGCATGACTTTCCCGGCTATGCTCTGTTCTGCGGATGGTGTACAAGTGGTAAGATGCCATGCCCAGTGTGCATGCAGGCTCTATGAATGATTTGGCTAAATAAGGGTGGCAAGAATGTAGCCTTTGACCTGCATCGACAGTTCCTCCCTCTAGACCATCCAGACATGGAAGACAAGAAGAACTTCACGAAAGGCCGGGTTGTTCATGAAGTAACCGAGATTCCAACATTCTCGGGGGCAGATGTTCTTGCTCAGCTAAAAGCTCTGAAGCCTAAAGTCAAAGGCAAAGGTAAAGCCAAAGACAAAGGCTTCGAGGGATATGGTGAGACGCACAACTGGACTCACATTACCCCCTTCTCGCAGCTTCCCTATTTCAAGGACCTCAAACTTCCTTACAATATTGATGTGATGCACACCGAAAAGAATGTGCAGAGTCCCTTTTCCACACGATCCTCAACATTCCTAATAAGACGAGGGATAACGTAAAAGCTAGAGCCGATCAACAAAGAATTTGTGATAGACCACGCCTGAACATGAAGCCTCCCACAGTGATCCGAAAAAACTGGTTCAAGCCGGATCTTTGACTTTGTCCTTAAACCGCCCGAAAAAAAAAGTACTTATCTGGCTGAAACAAATTTTGAAGTTCACCGATGGTTATGCATCGAATATAAGTAAGGAGTCAATCTTTCAGCGGGCAAAGTGACCGGCACGAAGAGTCATGACTACCATGTATGGATTGAGCGGATAATGCGGTGATGGTTCGAGGCTATGTCCCCGAGCATGTCTGGCGAGTGCTTGCCGAAGCTTAGCCATTTCTTCCATGCGCTCTGTGCTAAAGAAGTAAGTAAAGAGGTGATTGAAAAATTGCATAAGAAGGCACCGGAGTTGATAGTCAAGCTAGAGAAGATCTTTCCGCCCAGCTTCTTTACTCCGATGACACATCTCATTACGCACCTCGCGAGCGAGGTATTGTTGGGGGCCCTGTGCAAAATCGGTGGCGATGACGGCCCTAAGAGGCAGAACAAGCATCTCCGACGGAAATGTGGAAACAAAGCTAAGATTGAAGCTTCCATAGTTGAGGCAATTATCCTAGAGGAGGTGTCAGACCTCAGGACATCATACTATCCAGACCACGTTCCCCATCTTCATAACAAGGTGCCTCGATACAATATAGAAGAGCCCATGTATCAGCAGGCTCGATCTATTCAACGCGCAAGGTGGGAGGGCTGGGGCCTCGAAATCTTATAACATGCCACGACAAGGGTGGGAGGACCTCATGTTCTATATCTTGCACAACATCAAGGAAGTTGAGGAAGTGGGGATGAGGTAATACCACTACACCATTCCTTTATGTCTTTCACATCATCATGTTTCATGTTCACTTAGTCCCGGTCTAACACCGCTTATCTTTTTTTAGTGATTTCGTTCAAGAGGAATGGACGGGAGTGAATCCTCCTACTGAGGCGGAGGCACTTACTCTTCTCCGTCATGGAAACCCGGGACGTAAAAATTTTGTTGCTTGGTTCATGGAGAAAGTAAATTTCCACACTCCCCTATTAAATACCTACTTCAACATTTATTAGTTAACCGAACTAATGCACGCAACAATTTCCATTATACTTGTAGGGAAAAGATTCGAACATATCTATGGATGATGAATTGAGATGGGTTTCCATGGGTTTTGACCCCGCCGTCATGACATGTGCAAAGTATGATGTGAATGGGTATCGCTTCCATACAGAGGAGCACCAAAACAGCCGCCCCGATCCGAAAACTATAAATCTTTGGAGTGTACACCCCGGTCAAAATTCAGTAGACTACTACGGAAGGGTACAAAATATATACGAGGTTAAATTCCGCCCGAGCGTGAGACCCTAAGTCCACTTCAGTGTTCAAATGCCGATGGTTCAATCCAGCGGGAGGGTAAAACATCGCCTTCCATTGGTTTGGTCGTAGTTAAACCATGATCCGTCTATGCATGAGCAGATCTCTTCTTTGCGGCTACCCAAGCTACACAAGTATATTATCTGCCTTACCCATGCCGAAAGTGTATCTAAAGGGTTGGGAAGTTGTGTTCAAAGGTGTTAAGCCACATGGTAAGCTATCAGACCCGAATGAAGACGATTACTACAACATTAACCCCATGACATACAAGGGAGTGTTCTATCAAGAGCAACCTGATGATGATGATGATGATGTGGTTAGAAACGATGACGCTAGACCATTGGGTGATGATTATGTGGACCCAAACGTCGACGATGCACGGAATGATGGTGAGACCATTGTCAATGAAAATGACATACTTATGCTAGAAAAGTTAAAGCGAAGACGCTGACGAGGAGGAAGAGCCTCCACCTCCGTCGGACAACGAAGATGATATGATTGATAGTGATGATGAGATGGACCGAGAAAGAGGTTACAACAGTGATGATTCATATGGGTTCTAGCAGATGTACGTTTCAAGTTTAGGAATATGCCTTTTTATGCATTTTTATTAATGTGTTTATTATCATGCCTTTTTCTTCATTTCATTAATTTACTAATTGCTTTTCTCTTTTCAATGCAGGTTAAGTGGAACATGGGCAAGGGAAGGATGCATATCAAGCTGAATATAAGTGCAAGTCCCATAGAAGAACTCTTTGAAAGGATATGTTGAGCGAGCTAAGGATGCATATGAAGCTGGATATAAGTGCAAGTCCCTAGCAAGCTAATAAACCATAAGCACACATCTATTTTGTTCTTACTCAAACGCATGCAGATTTTTATTTTGTGCCTTTGGTAAGCTACTCTCACCCTGATATGGTCAATAGTACTTTGCTCAACACTGTATAGTTTGGCTATGAAGAAAAAGTGAAGTTCTAATTGAAGTTTAAGTCCTGTTAACTGGCTACTATAATTTCTTTCTTTTCTCCCCTATTTACAATGTTTTTTTTTCTGTTTAATGGAACGTTATGCCTCTGTGCTTTGTGAAGGTTGGGTTTTATTATTAACACACATCAACAGAGGATATAAAATGCAACGCGAAATGAAGGGGTCATGATCAAATATTAGCTTCTAATGTCTTATCATGCACTTGATCTTCTAATCCTAATTGGCCACAGCTGGAGGGTCAATTTGATTCCTTTCCCTTTCTTGCCGTGGTCAGCGCCACCAGGAGCATGACCTGGCCATGTTTGTCACATTCCTCTTGATCTGTATTTAACATATACAGCTTGCTATTTTGTTGTTTTGTAGATGATGATTAGGAGATCGAGATATTAGGCTGCTACTTGGCCCAATTTCTTACATTAAAGATCAAGGAGTGCAAGTGTGTAATAATCTGAACACGAAATGTTGCAAATGAAAAAAGCAAGCAATGGGAATTCACTTTAGCCTATTGGGACCAGTCTATTCTTATGGTCATGGACTCATGACAAATGGAGGAAAATCATACACAATATAAATGGACCAGGTTTGGCCAAGCTTATACAAATAAAAATATTGGCATTCAAATACAACAACAACATCGTTGATCCCCCATAAAATATAATTACATATTATTACTTATTAGGTACTCCCTCCGTCCGGAAATACTTGTCGAAGAAATGCATAAAAATAAATGTATTTAGAACTAAAATACGTCTAGATACATCCATTCCTCCTACAAGTATTTCTGGACTGAGGGAGTATATTAGCTGTTGATATATCCTAATATAAATTTGGTATAACTTTGCAAAGTTTGACTTTAGACAAATCTAACACACGAAGTAAAACGAAACGGAGGCATTATTTCATACAAGAAATGCCATGGCTCAAGAGTAAAAATTGACAGTTGACCTACCACCCAAAATTTGGCATCTCTAAGGATCTCAAAAGATGAAAATAAAATTATGTGTACCTTTCAATAAAAATAGTAGTATCGTGAGAGGCTGAAAAAGATGGTGGGTGAAATCCTAAAATTTTGGATCTCAAAATATGAAAATGAGAACTATGAGGACATTTCTGTAAAATCTGCATAACTCGTGAGGGGCAAAAACAAGTGACATCCTTTTTTTAAAGTACACAACTATATGCATGGGGCAACATGCATGCTAAGCTTCCTTATCGGGTGTCCCGAAGGACGATACTAGTGGCAGCGCTTGACTTATAACCGGGTCCTGCCCTACACTGGCTAGCCGATGTGGGACTTTTGTTGTCCACTGGCGGGAGGAGGTGGAGCGGTCGTCTCCCTCCTTCCCCTACACCGACGATTAGCTGAGACAGCGTCGTATCCCCATGCACGCCCATGATCTGGATGGCACGGTGAGTGCAGTGGCAGCGTGGCCCTCCTCCCTAGGTCACCGGTTCCATCACGGGCGCGATCGTCGGCGCTAGCCGCGATGCCTCTCTCCGCTTCCCTCGGCGCCTCCATGGCGTCTCTGTCCGTGCGGGCCCGCTGCCCTCGAGTCACCGTCCGACAGCCTCGACACTGCCGGCGGTGAGGGTCATCCTTTTCTACCCGTCCCCAGCTCAAATTCTATCCCTTGTCTCCGCGGAATCACAGGCTGAGCCGTTGTTGGTGGATTTTATTTCTGTCGGTCGATCGGACGCTGCCAGCTGCAGCCGCACCTGGTCAACATCCAAGTTCGTAAGAAGGTGTTGTTGCTGCTGCAGGTAATTAAGCACGACGAGTCAGCGATCTGCTGCTACTTCCACTCAGTTTTGTTTGGACGGTGGGTGATTCCTTTCATCGATTCTTGAATATACCAAATGACTTACGTGCGGAGTAGTTAATTAAGAGCTTAATCAGGCATAAATTTTGTGCATCGAGTCTTCGTTAAACCAGATCAGTTTGTACATGCAAGGACGTACTCCCTCCGTTCGGAATTACTTGTCTTAGAAATGGATGTAGGTGACTCGATCGATTTGCAAGCAGACTCGTCGAATTTAATCCTACACAGTGGAGCTTGTTCCATGGTTGCCCTAGTTTTTTTTCTTCAATAAAGGTTGAATTTATTGCCTCGAAATAAAGCATCAAGAAGATACAAATATAATGAACACTTTCATCCTCTGCATAGTTAGGATGCACACAGCCAAACACACGCACACAAAAACATGCCGGTAAATAGCAAAGTCGTATAAGACCAAAGCTATGTCTAGGCGAGAAGAAGAAAAAAAACCAAAGCAATCAGATCCGGGATGGGCAAAAGTATCCACACCAATCATCTCATGACATCAAACAGACAATGAGGTTCTTCAACAGCAACACCTTTAGGAAGGAGGGCGGCTCAAGCGCCGCCTTCACTGGATCCCGACCATCCAAGGCCAGAATTAACGTTTTCACCTTGAAAAACTAGTCCGAACACTAGTAGAAAAAGGGGTATTTGTCCCGGTTCATAAGGGCCTTTAGTCCCGGCTCTGGAACCGGGACTAAAGGGTCATTACTAAAGCCTCCCCCTTTAGTCCCGGTTCTTAAAGGTCGTCCACGTGGCCGCTGCCTGGAGGTCCACCTTTAGTCCCGGTTGGTAACACCAACCGGTACTAAAAGAAATTTTATGATTTTTTTTGAAAATATTTCTTTTTTAAATTTTTTATTTTCAAATTTCTGAATTATTTTAACCTCTAATCTCTAATCACCCTCATCACTGCTCAATTTAACCTCTAATCTCTAATCACCCCTCATCATTCCAAATCATCTAACTTCCCGAACGGTCACCCATCTCACTACTCCAGTCCGAGCACGCTTAACTTCCGGGTTCTATTCTCCCTCCTTTCCAAGTCTGCACTTGTTGTTTTCCTGACAATAGTAAGATGTCAATCCTATTAACCCTCAGGAATTTAGCTTGAGCATGAAGTCACACATTTCACTGTTTGAGTTTGAAATTATCATTCTAAAAAACAATAATTATTTAGTAACACTAATATTTCTTGAATAAGCAGTTTGACCACAGTTTGATCAGATTTGACCAAAATTCAAAAACACTGAAATAATTATTTAGTAACAATAATATTTCTTGAATAAGTAGTTTGACAATTGTTTGACCAGATTTGACCAAGATTCAAAAAAACTAAAATAATTATTTAGTAACACTAATATTCTTGAATAATTATTTAGTAACACTAATACTTCTTGAATAAGTAGTTTGACCATAGTTTGACCAAATTTAACAAAAAATAAAAAAAATAAAAAAACTGAAATTTGAGCATAACTTTTTTTCCTTTTAGAATTTGATGATTCTAAAAATTTGCAAACAAGCCGTAGGCGGTCAAAATCAGATGCGGATTTTCGTGCTGAACATTTTGATATATTATACGTTTTTTTTGACATAGTATGCAAAAGTTATAGCCGTTTTACATTTTCCCTACACTTTTTGCAAAACATGTCCAAATTTATGTTTTTAAATTTTCCTAACTAGTAGATGTAGTAACATAACTACATCTCGAAGGATTTTAATTTTTGAAGTTTTTACCATTTTCTTTTGCTTTTTGCAAAAGCTGAAAAAGCGATCGAAGTGCAGTTTGAAAATGGGACCTTTAGTACGGTTCGTACCTGAAACCGGTACTAAGGGCATCGGCCAGCGCCCAGAAGGCCTCCCGGGCAATGTTTTCGGCGCGGCGCCCAAAAAAACCCGATCGCGCCCCAGAGCCGATTTTACGCCCGGCTTGGGCGAAAACAAGCGCCAGCGGACCCAGCCGAACCAGCCGGCGCCCGGCGCCAGGCGAACTGTTTTTAGCGAAAAACGCTGGCCAGCCGTGTCGATGACTTCGGCGCCTCGTCTTCCCCAAACCTCGGTTCCCTTGGGAATCAATGGCAAGGCTGCCGCCACGGTCAGCCTTGCCATTGATTGCTCACGGCGGCGCTTCCGCAGGGGCGGCAGACGCCTCCCCTCCCTCACAGCGTACACAGGCGCGGCCCGGCTATAAAGACGGCGGCCTCCACTACTTTGTGCCACACCAGCCCGCCCCTACGCCCGTCGTCCAGCCCCTCCCTCTCCCTGCCTGTCCCGAGCGCCGCCGCCCAACCCCTCCCTCTACCTCTCCCGAGCGCCATGGCAGAACGCTTCCCCGGTGACGAGGCGGCGGCCAACGGCTTCGGCCGCCGTTCGCTCCGCGAACAGGAGTCCTGGCTCCTGTTCCAGGCGAACATCCCGGCGCCGCCGGACATGTCTTGCGCCCGAACCCAGCGAGGTGGAGGCTCAGCGCCGGGGGAGTGCCCATTCCCCCATTGCCCGACGCCATGGCGAAGCCGAGGTACTTCGCCGAGGAGGTCGAGATCGTGCGCGCATCCCTCACCGACGCCCAGCGCTCCCTCCCAAATGCGCCGCCCGACAACCACGCGGCACTGGGCGGCGTATTTCAGCGCCGCCCGGCGGCAGCGCTTAGCGTCCCACCAGCAACGGCGCCCGGTGGTCTGCGGCGGCGAAAGCGAGGGGCGCCACCTGCAGTAGAGGCGTCCCGGCCGCACTTTCGGCGTGCTCACGTACCTCGAGGGCGGCAACGACCCGCCGTTGGCGTACCCCCCGGCGAGGGTGGCCGCCCCGGCGCACCACCGCGTCGGGCCATGGGCGCCAAGGAGGTTCGGCACTTCTTCTTCTTCATCCTCATCATGCTCTTCTTCCCATTCTTCCGGCTCTCCGGCGCTGCTCGGCGTCAAGGCCGAGCCCGCGGCGGAGACCTCATGCACAGGCAGGCTGCCACTGCTGCCCAGCCACCTGTCGCTAGTCGCTGCAGGACACGACGACGCGAGCCGCGCCACTCTGTCCACCGGTCGCCACCCATCGTCCGCCGCCTTGAGCTTCCTGCCGTGGGCGTCGCCCATCATCCGAAGAAAACGGGCCCCACACCGCGCGGCTCCACATAGCTTTGCTCATAGGAGGCTCCAGCAATAGCGAGGGAGAGATAGGTGGAGGGTCTGGAGACTCCGGCGTGGTTAGGGCACCGCCCGTGACGCCCCCGGGGATGGAGCGACACGGGGGTTGGCGATCCGCTTTCCTCGGAGCTCTCTCTCTCCGGTTGCCCTAGTTGGCATGCCAATAATGCACTTTAGCCAGCTGAGGGCAATTTTTTTGGGCCCTCACTGGTGCTTGTTGTACTCTACTCTCTACATGGGTTTCAAGCTAGACTAGAGCTATATGGCGAGCAAGATTTCCATCCGGGCGGCGCGGATTCCACAATCTCAAATGGCGATCGTAGCAGCGAGGTGCCCACTAAGAACACGCGCATATCCTTGAATTATAAGTTATGGTTCTTGCAAAAAAAAGAATTATAACTTATGATATTTTGTCGAACAATACTCGGCTTGATGTGGTGTAGTTCTTGCATGTATTGCCAATGGCCTTTTGTTTCTAGAATACGCACTAGCGTGCGTATCATGCATTAAAGAAGGGGGGAGCCCCATCCACCAAGGTCAACATTAAAGAAGGGAGGGGGCGAAAGCCCCATCCACCAAGGTCAAAGTTTACATGTGTTTACACTTGATGAAATCGACACTACCGCTACCGTGCCCCACAGGATCGGCCCTGATCTAGCTACTCACGCTGTCCCACCTAGCAAGCACCGACAGGAAAGAAGCCATGTCGTGCTTAAACATTCCAGCTCGCGACCAAGCTCTGCCCTCGGTCTCAATGCGCGCAATTTTGTTAGTAGTACCTACTGTATGCATGTCCGCATATATGTTCGAATTGAACACCTGCTGCTGTTATTTAGGTGAGGGGCTGAAAAGATGAAATGGAGAAAAATCGTACAATATGTATATGGTAATGAATCATATTTCACGATAATATATATCATGATTATGCAATATAACTATATTTTATCGAGCTAAAATCAAGGAGCTAGTGTTCGCTCAGGATCATCTCGTTTATCTATCAAGCTACATAAAGTGCTCCTATTCGGCTCATTTCTTTTCAAGTCGAGCAAAAAGACGAGTCAATCTCAAGCGATTCCTAAGCCTCGAGTTTTTCTTGTAGCCCTTAGTTGGCATGTAATGCACTTGAGCCAACTCTAGTTTACTTTTCTTGCCAATGTTAGCCAACTCATGGGCAATCAAAATCTCCGCCAAACTTTTAGCGAGTAGAATCGCCGAATTTAGTTCTTTCAAGGCTTCAAGCTAGTAGACTATGCACTACCAGAAAAACTGGGGTTGCCGACGGCCAAATCTATGTTGACGGCCCCCGTCGGCATCTATGGACCTATGCCGACGGCCAAGGAAAGGCCGTAGGCGTAGAAAGGCCGTAGGCATACATCCATCTATGCTGACGGGGCCGTCGGCATAAACCAGGCCGTCGGGACCGCCAAAGGTACGCCTACGGGGCCCGTCGGCATAGCTGGGGCCCACCTGCCCGGTCAGCGCTGACCATTTGACGGTGTTGACCCTCGCCCGGCCGGTAGCGGCGACGTCGGCATATCTGTGGCGGTATGCCTACGGCGAAGCCGTCGGCGCAAACCCCTCTGCCACGCGTCGGCGATCCGTGTGCCACGCCACATCATCGATCAAGGGACAACCTCCGTGTGTGCCGCAGATATGCAGCGGCCTGGCCGTCGACATCGTTATTTTACTTTATTTTTTATTTTTACTCTGTTTTGTTATTTTTACTTTATTTTAGTTTTTGTTTTTGTATAAGATAATTATGCCTTATCTAAAAAAACATACCCGATGGTATATCGATTGCCCCCCATTACGAACGTCGCTATCGCCATGTCACGGAGGGGGGAAACGGTCGACACGGAAGGAATTCTGGTTGGTAGGGGGATTCGGGGTGTAGCTATGTCACCGAAACATCGCACGGGTCCCGATGCATATGTGTAAGGGTTCATGCTTGCGTAGCCGCCCGTCTTGGGGCTCCGAGGTGTCCCCCCCTCACAGACGGCGCTATGCCCGGCACCAGAGAAGCAGACGTCCGGGTCTACGGAGGGATCTTGCTGTGGAGTGCAGCCCGGATGTTGCTCCAAAGTGTTCGTATGGGCTGACCCTAACACAACCGGGTGGAGAAGGCCAACTGGTCAAATCCCGTCCGTGCAAAGTAAAAGGCTAGATCGGCGTGGTGGCCTTCTACAGGGTTAAGCGGGGCGGGGGGCACTAGGGGGGTAGCAATGCCACCGGAACGTCGCACCGGGCCCTCATACATGCGGGGTGGTGTGATGGCATTGCTACCCCCCAGGGCCCCCGTCCCGCCTAATCCTGGAGCGGTTGACCACGAGATCTAGCCCTTTGACTTCCCACGGACGGGCTTTGACCAGTGGACCTCTCCACCCGGTTGTGTCAGTTCGGCCCATAGGGCCACCCGGAAGAACCAACCGGCCCAAACCCTGACTACATCCACTCCGTGTAGACCCAGCCGTCCGTTTCTCCAGTGCTCCAAGTGCGGCGGCCGTCCGTCCGTGAGGCACACCCCGAGACGCATGCCGGGCATTTGCAACCGCCACAACACTTCCGGACTTGTGAGAGGCCGCCTATGCAAGATTTGACGGTATGCTGGCCCCGGCCGTCGGCCATGAGTCGTGAGACGCGAAGAAGCAATCCGGCGTAGAGGGAAGTGTTCGAATACTTCTCCATCACGAAAAATTATGAAAAATTACCATCGGTCCTATAGCACATGTGCCCATGTCATGTTTAAAACTCATGATTTTATCGCGCTCCGGTATTTAATAATATTCACGCCAGCATCGTTTCCGCGAGCGTCAACTACCGTGTCATCGCCGCCCGTCCGTGAGGGGCCACACCCGGAGGCGTGTGCCGCCTCTTCCGGACATGCCACCACACCACCCCGCATGTATGAGGGGCCCGATCACGGCAGCTCGGTGGCATTGCTACCCCCAGGCCCCGTCCGCCCTAACCTCTGTAGCGTTTGACCACGAATCTAGCCCTTTGACTTTGCAGGACGGATTTGACTAGTGGGCATCTCCACCCGGTTGTGTTAGGTCAGCCCATACGAACACTTTGGAGCAACATCCGGGCCAGACCCACATCAAGATCCCCTCCGTGTAGACCCGACGCGTCCGTTTCCCCCCTCCAGGTGCCGGCGGCGGCGCCTCCGTGAGGGGGCCGAACCCCGGAGACGCGTGCCGCCTCTTCGGACATGCCACCACACCACCCTGCATGTATGAGGGGCCGGTCGGCGCTCCGGTGGCATTACTACCCCCAGGGCCCCGTCCGCCCTAACCCTAAGCGGTTGACCACGAGATCTAGCCCTTTGACTTCCCACGGACGGGCTTTGACCGGTGGACCTCTCCACCGGTTGTGTCGGTTCGGCCCATAGGGACACCGGGGAGCAACATCCGGGCCAAACCCACTACATCCACTCCGTAGACCCGACGCCAAGGTCTGCTTCCCCCCTCCAAAGCCGGGCGACGGTGCCGGTGCCGTCCGTGAGGGGGGGGGCACACCCCGGAGACGCGTGCCGGTCATTTGCAACCGCCACAACACTTCCAGACTTGGGAGAGGCCGCCTACGCAAGATTTGACGGTATGCTAGCCCCCGGAGGTCGCCGGCCACAGTCGTAGACGCGCGAAGAGCAATCCGCGTAGAGGGAAGTGTTCAGATACTTCTCCATCACGAAAAATTATGAAAAATTACCATCGGTCCTATAGCACATGTGCCCACGTCATGTAAAAAACTCATGATTTTATGGCGCTCCGGTATTTGATAATATTCACGCGCATCATTTCCGCGAAGCGTCTACTACCGTGTCATCGCCCGTCCGTGAGGGGGGGCCACACCCGGAGACCTGCGTGCCGCCTCTTCGGACATGCCACCACACCACCCCGCATGTATGAGGGCCGATCACGGCCTCGGTGGCATTTCTACCCCCAGGGCCCCGTCCGCCCTAACCTGTAGCGTTTGACCACGGATCTAGCCCCTTTGACTTTGCACGGACGGGATTTGACGGTGGGCCTCTCCACCCGGTTGTGTTAGGTCAGCCCATACGAACACTTTGGAGCAACATCGGGCCAGACCCATAGCAAGATCCCTCCGTGTAGACCCAGACAGCGTCCGTTTCCCCTCCAGTGCGTGGCGCGCGTCCATGAGGGGGCCGAACCCGGAGACGCATGTCGCCTCTTCGGACATGCCACCACACCACCCTGCATGTATGAGGGCGGTCTGCGGCCTCGGTGGCATTGCTACCCCCAGGCCCCGTCCCGCCTAACCACAGGCGGTTGACCACGAGATCTAGACCTTTGACTTCCACGCAGACGGGCTTTGACCGGTGGACCTCTCCACCGGTTGTGTCGTTCGGCCCATAGGGACACCGGGAGCAACATCGGGCCAAACCCACAGCTACATCCACTCCGTGTAGACCCGGCCGTCCGTTTCCCCCCTCGGTGCGGCGGCGCCGTCCGTGGGGGGGCACACCGAAGGCAGCGTGGCGGGCATTTGCAACCGCCACAACACTTCCGGACTTGTGAGAGGCCGCCTACAAGATTTGACGGTAATCTAGCCCCGGAGGCCAGTCGTGGAAAGCGAAGAAGAGCAATCCAGCGTGAGGGAAGTGTTCAGATACTTCTCCATCACGAAAAATTATGAAAAATTACCATCGGTCCTATAGCACATGTGCCCTCGTCATGTAAAAACTCATGAATTTATCGCGCTCCGGTATTTAATAATATTCACGCCGCATCGTTTCCAGCGAAGCGTCTACTACGTGTCATCGCCCGTCCGTGAGGGGGCCACACCCGAAGACAGCGTGCGCCTCTTCGGACATGCCACCACACCACCCCGCATGTATGACGCGGCCCGATGTGGCGCTCGGTGGCATTACTACCCCGGGGCCCCGTGCCGCCTAACCCTGTAGCGTTTGACCACCGGATCTAGCCCTTTGACTTTACCGCGAATGAGATTTGACGGTGGGCCTCTCCACCCGGTTGTGTTAGGTCAGCCCATACGAACACTTTGGAGCAACATCCGGGCGGACCCACAGCAAGATCCCCTCCGTGTAGACCCGGCCGCGTCCGTTTCCGCCTCTCCAGTGCGGCGTGGCGGCGCGCCACGTCCGTGAGGGGGGCGAACCCGGAAGCGCGTGCCGCCTCTTCGGACATGCCACCACACCACCCTGCATGTATGAAGGGCGGTCGACGCCTCGGTGGCATTACTACCCCGGGGCCCCCGTCCGCCCTAACCACGGAAGCGGTTGACCACGAGATCTAGCCCTTTGACTTCCCACGGGCCGGGCTTTGACCGGTGGACCTCTCCACCCGGCTGTGTCGATTCGGCCCATAGGGACACCGGGAGCAACATCCGGGCCAAACCCACAGCTACATCCACTCCGTGTAGGGCAAGCCGCGTCCGTTTCCCCCTCCAGTGCGGCGGCGGCGCCGTCCGTGAGGGGCACACCGGCGGAGACGTCTTGACGGAGCATTTTGCAACCGCCACAACACTTCCAGACTTTTGAGAGGCCGCCTCGCAAGATTTGACGGTAATCTGGCCCCGGAGGTCGCCCGGCCACGGTCGTGAAGACGCGAAGAGCAATCAGCGTGGGGAAGTGTTCAGATACTTCTCCATCACGAAAAATTATGAAAAATTACCATCGGTCCTATAGCACATGTGCCCACGTCATGTAAAAAACTCATGATTTTATCACGCTCCGAATATTTAATAATATTCACGCCGCGCCGTTTCCGCAGAGCGTCTACTACCGTGTCATCGCGCCGTCCGTGAGGCACACCCGGAGACACGTCGCCTCTTCGGACATGCCACCACACCACCCCACATGTATGAGGGCCCGATGCAACACTCCGGTGGCATTGCTACCCCAGGGCCCCGTCCGCCTAACCCTGTAGCGTTTGACCATCGGATCTAGCCCTTTGACTTTGCACGGACGGGATTTGACCAGTGGGCCTCAACACCCGGTTGTGTTAGTTCAGCCCGTACGAACACTTTGGAGCAACATCCGGGCCAGACCCACAGCAAGATCCCCTCCGTGTAGACCCGACGCGTCCGTTTCCCCCCTCCAGGTGCCGGCGGCGGCGCCGTCCGTGAGGGCGAACCCGAGGAGGCGCGTGCCGCCTCTTCGGACATGCCACCACACCACCTTGCATGTATGAGGGGCGGTGCGATGCTCGGTGGCATTACTACCCCAGGGCCCCGTCCGCCCTAACCTGGAAGCGGTTGACCACGAGATCTAGCCCTTTGACTTCCCAGCAGCGGGCTTTGACGGTGGACCTCTCCACCCGGTTGTGTCAGTTCGGCCCATAGGGACACCCGGGAGCAACATCCGGGCCAAACCCACAGCTACATCCACTCCGTGTAGACCCGACGCGTCCGTTTCCCCCCTCCAGGTGCCGGCGACGGCGCCGTCCGTGAGGGGGGGGCACACCCCGGAGACGCGTGCCGGGCATTTACAACCGCCACAACACTTCCAGACTTGTGAGAGGCCGCGTACGCAAGATTTGACGGTATGCTAGCCCCCGGAGGCCGCCCGGCCCGCGATCGTGAAGCAGCGGAGAGCAATCCGCGTAGAGGGAAGTGTTCAGATACTTCTCAATCACCAAAAATTATGAAACATTACCATCGGTCCTATAGCACATGTGCCCACGTCATGTAAAAAACTCATGATTTTATCACGCTCCGGTATTTAATAATATTCACGCCGCATCATTTCCATGAAGCGTCTACTACCGTGTCATCGCCCCGTCCGTGAGGCACACCGGAGACGCGTGCCGCCTCTTCGGACCTGCCACCACACCACCCCGCATGTATGAGGGCCCGATGCGGCAGCTCGGTGGCATTACTACCCCCAGGGCCCCGTCCCGCCCTAACCTGTAGCGTTTGACCACGGATCTAGCCCTTTGACTTTGCGCAGACGGGATTTGACCAGTGGGCCTCTCCACCCGGTCATGTTAGGTCAGCCCATACGAACACTTTGGAGCAACATCCGGGCCAAACCCATAGCAAGATCCCCTCCGTGTAGACCCGACGCGTCCGTTTCCCCCCTCCAGGTGCCGGCGGCGGCGCCGTTCGTGAGGGGGCCGAACCCCGGAGACGCGTGCCGACTCTTCGGACATGCCACCACACCACCTGCATGTATGAGGGGCGGTCACGGCGCTCCGGTGGCGCCGCTACCCCAGGGCCCCGTCCGCCCTAACCACAGGTGGTTGACCACGAGATCTAGCCCTTTGACTTCCCACGGACGGGCTTTGACCAGTGGACCTCTCCACCCGGTTGTGTCAGTTCGGCCCATAGGTACACCCGGGAGCAACATCCGGGCCAAACTCACAGCTACATCCACTCCGTGTAGACCCGACGCGTCCGTTTCCCCCCTCCAGGTGCCGGCGGCGGCGCCGTCCGTGAGGGGGGGGCACACCCCGGAGACGCGTGCCGGGCATTTGCAACCGCCACAACACTTCCAGACTTGTGAGAGGCCACCTACGCAAGATTTGTGGTATGCTAGCCCCGGAGGCCGCCCGCCACGGTCGTCGATCGCGAAGAGCAATCCGCGTAGAGGGAAGTGTTCAAATACTTCTCCATCACGAAAATTTATGAAAAATTACCATCGGTCCTATAGCACATGTGCCACGTCATGTTAAAAACTCATGATTTTATCGCGCTCCGAGTATTTAATAATATTCACGCCGCATCGTTTCCGCAGAACGTCTACTTCCGTGTCATCGCCGTCCGTGAGGGGGCCGAACCCCGGAGACGCGTGCCGCCTCTTCGGACATGCCACCACACCACCCTGCATGTATGAGGGCCCGATCACGGCGCTCGGTGGCATTGCTACCCCGGGGCCCCGTCCCGCCCTAACCACTGTAGCGTTTGACCACGGATCTAGCCCCTTTGACTTTGCGCAGACGGGATTTGACCGGTGGGCCTCTCCACCCGGTTGTGTTAGGTCAGCCCATCTGAACACTTTGGAGCAACATCCGGGCGGACCCATAGCAAGATCCCTCCGTGTAGACCCGGCAGCGTCCGTTTCCCCCCCCTCCAGTGCGGCGTGGGCGCTGTCCGTGAGGGGGCGAACCCGGAGGCAGCGTGCGCCTCTTCGGACATGCCACCACACCACCTGCATGTATGAGGGGCGGTGCGGCAGCTCGGTGGCATTACTACCCCAGGGCCCCGTCCGCCTAACCACAGGCGGTTGACCACGAGATCTAGACCTTTGACTTCCCACGGACGGGCTTTGACCGATGGACCTCTCCCACCCGGTTGTGTCGGTTAAAACGGCCCGCCAAAGGGACACCGGGAGCAACATCCGGGCCAAACCCAGCTACATCCACTCCGTGTAGACCCGGCCAGCGTCCAGTTTCCCCCCCCCTCCAGGTGCGGTGGCGCGCCGTCCGTGAGGGGGCACACCGGAGGCGGCAGCGGGCATTTGCAACCCCCACAACACTTCCGGACTTGTGAGAGGCCGCCTCGCAAGATTTGACGGTATGCTAGCCCCGGAGGCCGCGGCCCGCAGTCGTGGGCGCCGAAGAGCAATCCAGCGTAGAGGAAGTGTTCAGATACTTCTCCATCACGAAAAATTATGAAAAATTACCATCGGTCCTATAGCACATGTGCCCCGTCATGTAAAAACTCATGATTTTATCGCGCTCCGAGTATTTAATAATATTCACGCCGCCGCGCCGTTTCCGAGAACGTCTACTACCGTGTCGCCGCCGTCCGTGAGGGGCCACACCCGAGGCGGGTGCGCCTCTTCGGACATGCCACCACACCACCCGCATGTATGGCGGCCCGATCACGGCGCTCGGTGGCATTGCTACCCCGGGGCCCCGTCCCGCCTAACCGTGTAGCGTTTGACCACGCGATCTAGCCCTTTGACTTTGCACGGACGGGATTTGACCAGTGGGCCTCTCCACCCGGTTGTGTTAGGTCAGCCCATACGAACACTTTGGAGCAACATCCGGGCCAGACCCACAGCAAGATCCCCTCCATGTAGACACGACGCGTCCGTTTTCCCCCACCAGGTGCCGGCGGCGGCAGCGCGTCGTGAGGGGCGAACCCGAGACGGCGTGCGCCTCTTCGGACATGCCACCACACCACCAGCATGTATGAAGGGCGGTCGCGGCGCTCGGTGGCATTACTACCCCAGGGCCCCGTCCGCCCTAACCACAGGCGGTTGACCCACGAGATCTAGCCCTTTGACTTCCCACGAATGGGCTTTGACCGGTGGACCTCTACACCCGGTTGTGTCGATTCGGCCCATAGGGACACCGGGAGCAACATCCGGGCCAAACCCAGCTACATCCACTCCGTGTAGACCCGGCCGTCCGTTTCCCCCTCCGGTGCGGCGGCGGCGCCGTCCGTGAGGGGCACACCGGAGACGCGTGTCGGGCATTTGCAACCGCCACAACACTTCCAGACTTGTGAGAGGCCGCCTCACGCCAAGATTTGTGGTATGCTGGCCCGGAGGCCGCGGCCACGCGATCGTGAAGCAGCGAAGAGCAATCCAGCGTGAGGGAAGTGTTCAGATACTTCTCCATCACGAAAAATTATGAAAAATTACCATTGGTCCTATAGCACATGTGCCCACGTCATGTAAAAACTCATGATTTTATCACGATCCGAGTATTTTATAATATTCACGCTGCATCGTTTCCGCAGAACGTCTACTACCGTGTCATCGTCGTCCGTGAGGGCACACCCGAGAGCGTGCGCCTCTTCGGACATGCCACCACACCACCCCGCATGTATGAGGCCCGATGCAACACACGGTGGCATTGCTACCCCAGGGCCCCGTCCCGCCCTAACCACATGGCGTTTGACCATCGGATCTAGCCCTTTGACTTTGCACGGACGGGATTTGACCGGTGGGCCTCTCCACCCGGTTGTGTTAGGTCAGTCCGTACAAACACTTTGGAGCAACATCCGGGCGGACCCACGGCAAGATCCCCTCCGTGTAGACCCGCGGGTCCGTTTCCCCCCTCTCCGGTGCCGTGGCCCGGCGCCGTCCGTGAGGCGAACCCCGGAGGCGCGTGCCGCCTCTTGGACATGCCACCACACCACCTGCATGTATGAGGGGCTGATGCGGCAGCTCTGTGGCATTCCTACCCCCCAGTGGGCCCCCGTCCGCCTAACCACAGGCGGTTGACCACGAGATCTAGCCCTTTGACTTCCCACAGACGGGCTTTGACTTGTGGACCTGTCCACCAGGTTGTGTCAGTTCGGCCCATAGGGACACCCGGGAGCAACATCCGGGCCAAACCCACAGCTACATCCACTCCGTGTAAACCCGACGCGTCCGTTTCCCCCCTCCACGTGCCGGCGACGGCGCCGTCCGTGAGGGGGGGGCACACCCCGGAGACGCGTGCCGGTCATTTGCAACCGCCACAACACTTCCAGACTTGTGAGAGGCCGCCTCGCCGATTTGACGGTATGCTAGCCCCGGAGGCCGCCCGGCCACGGTCGTGAAACAGCGCCAAGAGCAATCAGCGTGAGGGAAGTGTTGAGATACTTCTCCATTACGAAAAATTATGAAAACTTGCGGCGGTCCTATAGCACATGTGCCCGCGTCATGTAAAAACTCATGATTTCATCGCGCTCCGAGTATTTAATAATATTCACGCCGCATCGTTTCCGCCAAACGCTCTACTACCGTGTCATCGCCGCCCGTGCAGCGAGGGGGCCACACCCGGAGATGCGTGCGCCTCTTCGGACATGCCACCACCACCCCGCGCATGTATGAGAGCCCGATGCGGCGCTCGGTGGCATTGCTACCCCGGGGCCCGTCCGCCCTAACCACAGGCGGTTGACCCACCGGATCTAGCCCTTTGACTTTGCACGGGCCAGGATTTGGCAGTGGGCCTCTCCACCCGGTTGTGTTAGGTCAGCCCATAAACACTTTGAGCAACATCGGGCCGGACCCGCAAGATCCCCTCCGTGTAGACCAGCGGCGTCCGTTTTCCCCCTCCGAGTGCGGCGGCGGCAGCGTCCGTGAGGGCGAACCCGGAGGCAGCGTGCCGCCTCTTCGGACATGCCACCACACCACCCGGCATGTATGAGGGCGGTCGCGGCGCCTTTCGGTGGCATTACTACCCCCAGGGCCCGTCCGCCTAACCTGGAGGCGGTTGACCACGCGAGATCTAGCCCTTTGACTTCCACGGACGGGCTTTGACCGGTGGAGCTCTCCACCGGTTGTGTCAGTTCGGCCCATAGGGACACCGGGAGCAACATCCGGGCCAAACCCACAGCTACATCCACTCCGTGTAGACCCGGCAAGCGTCCGTTTCCCCCCTCCGGTGCCCGGCGGCGCGCCGTCCGTGAGGGGGTGCACCACCGGACGCGTGGCGGGCATTTGCAACCGCCACAACACTTCCGGACTTGTGAGAGGCCGCCCTCGCAAGATTTGACGGTATGCTAGCCCCGGAGGCCGCCGGCCCACGATCGTAGGCCGCGAAGAGCAATCCAGCGTGGGGAAGTGTTCAGATGCGTCTCCATCACGAAAAATTATGAAAAATTACCGCCGGTCCTATAGCACATGTGCCCACGTCATGTAAAAAACTCATGATTTTATCGCGCTCCGGTATTTAATAATATTCACGCCGCGCATCGTTTCGCGAAGCGTCTACTACCGTGTCGCCGCCCGTCCGTGAGAGGCCACACCCGAGCAGCGTGCGCCTCTTCGGACATGCCACCACACCACCCGCATGTATGAGGGGTCTCGATGCGACGCCTCCCGGCAGCATTACAGCACTTCTGTGGCCCCTGGCCCCGCCTAACCCTCAGAAGCGCTGACCACCGGATCTAGCCCTTTGACTTTTGCACCTGACGGGATTCGACCAAAGGAGCCTCTCCACCCGGTTGTGTTAGGTCAGCCCATACGAACACTTTGGAGCAACATCCGGGCGGACCCATAGCAAGATCCCTCCGTGTAGACCCGGCGGCGTCCGTTTCCCCCCTCCAGTGCGGCGGCTCTTGCGTCCGTGAGGGCGAACCCCGAGACGGCGTGCGACTCTTCGGACATGCCACCACACCACCTGCATGTATGAGGGGCGGTGCGACGCCCGGTGGCATTGCTAACCCCAGGGCCCCGTCCCGCCCTAACCACAGGCGGTTGACCACGAGATCTAGCCCTTTGACTTCCCGCACGGACGGGCTTTGACGGTGGACCTCTCCACCCGGTTGTGTCGATTCGGCCCATAGGGACACCCGGAGCAACATCCGGGCCAAACCCACAGCTACATCCACTCCGTGTAGACCCGTAGCGTCCGTTTCCCCCCTCCGGTGCGGGCTGGCGCCGTCCGTGAGGGGGGCACACCCGGAGGCGTGGACGGGCATTTGCAACCGCCACAACACTTCCGGACTTGTGAGAGGCCACCTCGCAAGATTTGGCGGTATGCTGGCCGGAGGCCGCGGCCCACGATGCGTCGGCAGCGAAGAGCAATCCAGCGTGGGGAAGTGTTGAATACTTCTCCATCACGAAAAACTATGAAAAATTACCATCGGTCCTATAGCACATGTGCCCGCGTCATGTAAAAACTCATGATTTTATCGGCGCTCCGGTATTTAATAATATTCACGCCGCATCGTTTTCCATGAAGCGTCTACTACCGTGTCATCAGCGGTCCGTGAGGGGCCACACCCGAGGCAGCGTGCGCCTCTTCGGACATGCCACCACACCACCCCGCATGTATGAGGGGCCCGATCACGGCAGCTCGGTGGCATTACTACCCCGGGGCCCCGTCCGCCCTAACCTGTAGCGTTTGACCACCGGATCTAGCCCTTTGACTTTGCGCAGACGGGATTTGACCGGTGGGCCTCTCCACCCGGTTGTGTTAGGTCGGCCCATACGAACACTTTGGAGCAACATCCGGGCGGACCCATAGCAAGATCCCCTCCGTAGACCCGGCCGTCCGTTTCCCCCCTCCGGTGCGGGCGGCCCGTCAAGTGAGGGGGCGAACCCCGAGACGCGTGCGCCTCTTCGGACATGCCACCACACCACCCTGCATGTATGAGGGGCGGTCTGACGGCCTTCGGTGGCATTGCTACCCCAGGGCCCCCATCCGCCCTAACCACAGGCGGTTGGCCCACGAGATCTGAACCGTTGACTTCCCATGGGACGGGCTTTGACCATGGACCTCTCCACCCGGTTGTGTCGATTCGGCCCCATAGGGACACCGGGAGCAACATCCGGGCCAAACCCGGCTACATCCACTCCGTGTAGACCCGACAGCGTCCGTTTCCCCCTCCAGGTGCGGTAATGGCCGCCGTCCGTGACACCCGGAGACGCTGCGGCGGGCATTTGCAACCCCACAATACTTCCAGACTTGTAGAGGCCGCCTACGCAAGATTTGACGGTATGCTGGCCCCGGAGGCCGCCCGACCACAGTCGTGGCGCGAAGAGCAATCCGGCGTGGGGAAGTGTTCAGATACTTCTCCATCCACGAAAAATTATGAAAAATTACCATCGGTCCTATAGCACATGTGGCCCACGTCATGTAAAAACTCATGATTTTATCGCTCTCAGGTATTTAATAATATTCACGCTGCATCGTTTCCATGAGCGTCTACTACCGTGTCATCGCCCGTCCGTGAGGCCACACCCGAGGCGCGTGTAGCCTCTACGGACATGCCACCACACCACACCCGCATGTATGGCGGCCCGATCACGGCAGCTCGGTGGCATTACTACCCCCAGGGCCCCGTCCCTTCTAACCACATAGCACTTTGACCACCGGATCTAGCCCTTTGACTTTGCCGCAGACGGGATTTGACCAGTGGGCCTCTCCACCCGGTTGTGTTAGGTCAGCCCATACTGAACACTTTGGAGCAACATCCGGGCGGACCCACAGCAAGATCCCCTCCGTGTAGACCCGGCCAGCGTCCGTTTTCCCCTCCAGTGCGGCCGGGCGGCGCGTCGTGAGGGCGAACCCCCGAGAGGCAGCGTGCCGCCTCTTCGGACATGCCACCACACCACCCTACATGTATGAAGGGCCGGTGCGACGCTCCGGTGGCATTGCTACCCCCCAGGGCCCTCGTCCCGCCTAACCCTAGAGCGGTTGACCACGAGATCTAGCCCTTTGACTCCCCACGGACGGGCTTTGACCAGTGGACCTCTACACCCGGTTGTGTCAGTTCGGCCCATAGGGACACCCGGGAGCAACATCCGGGCCAAACCCACAGCTACATCCACTCCGTGTAGACCCGACGCGTCCGTTTCCCCCCTCCATGTGCCGGCGGGCGGCACCCGTCCGTGAGGGGGGCACACCCAGAGGCAGCGTGCGGGCATTTGCAACCGCCACAACACTTCCGGACTTGTGAGAAGCCGCCTCGCAAGATTTGGCGGTATACTGGCCCCGGGCCTCCGGCCCAGAGATGCGTGGCAGCGAAGAGCAATCCGCGTGAGGGAAGTGTTTAGATTCTTCTCCATCACGAAAAATTATGAAAAATTACCATCGGTCCTATAGCACATGTACCCCGTCATGTAAAAACTCATGATTTTATCGCGCTCCGAGTATTTAATAATATTCACGGCGCATCGTTTCCGCAGAACGTCTACTACCGTGTCATCGCCGTCCGTGAGGGGGGGCACACCCCGGAGACGCGTGCCGCCTCTTCGGACATGCCACCACACCACCCCGCATGTATGAGGGCCCGATGCAACACTCCGGTGGCATTGCTACCCCCCAGGGCCCCCGTCCCGCCTAACCCTGTAGCGTTTGACCATCGGATCTAGCCCTTTGACTTTGCACGGACGGGATTTGACCAGTGGGCCTCTCCACCCGGTTGTGTTAGGTCAGCCCGTACAAACACTTTGGAGCAACATCCGGGCGGACCCACAAGATCCCCTCCGTGTAGACCCGGCAGCGTCCGTTTCCCCCCTCCGGTGCGGCGGCGGCGCGCCGTCCGTGAGGCGAACCCCCGAGAGGCGTGTGCCGCCTCTTTGGACATGCCACAACACCACCCTGCATGTATGAGGGGCGGTGCGGCAGCTCTGTGGCATTCCTACCCCCAGGGCCCCGTCCGCCCTAACCACAGGCGGTTGACCACGAGATCTACCCCTTTGACTTCCCACGGACGGGCTTTGACAAGTGGACCTCTCCACCCGGATGTGTCGGTTCGGCCCATAGGGACACCCGGGAGCAACATCCGGGCCAAACCCACAGCTACATCCACTCGTGTAAACCCGGCTTAAATAGCGTCCGTTTCCCCCCTCCACGTGCAGGCGACGGCGCGCCGTCCGTGAGGGGGCACACCGGAGACGCGTGCGGTCATTTGCAACCGCCACAACACTTCCGGACTTGTGAGAGGCCGCCCTCGCCAAGATTTGGCGGTATACTGGCCCCGGAGCCGCGCCCCACGATCGTGAAGCGAAGAGCAATCCGGCGTAGAGGAAGTGTTGAATACTTCTCCATTACGAAAAATTATGAAAACTTGCCATCGGTCCTATAGCACATGTGCCCACGTCATGTAAAAAACTCATGATTTCGCCAGCGCTCCAGTATTTAATAATATTCACGCCGCGCCGTTTCCGCCAGCGTCTACTACCGTGTCATCGCCCGTGCGTGAGGGCCACACCGGAGATGCGTGCCGCCTCTTCGGACATGCCACCACACCACCCCGCATGTATGAGGGCCCGATCACGGCAGCTCGGTGGCATTACTACCCCCAGGGCCCCGTCCGCCCTAACCACAGGCGGTTGACCACCGGATCTAGCCCTTTGAGTTTGCACGGACGATATTTGACCAGTGGGCCGCTCCACCCGGTTGTGTTAGGTCAGCCCATACGAACACTTTGGAGCAACATCCGGGCGGACCCATAGCAAGATCCCTCCGTGTAGACCCGGCAGCGTCCGTTTTCCCCCCTCCGGTGCGGCGTGGCGCCGTCCATGAGGCGAACCCCGAGAGGCGTGCGCCTCTTCGGACATGCCACCACACCACCCTGCATGTATGAGGGGCGGTCGCGACGCTCCGGTGGCATTGCTACCCCCTAGGGCCCCCGTCCCGCCTAACCCTGGAGCGGTTGACCACGAGATCTAGCCCTTTGACTTCCCACGGACGGGCTTTGACCAGTGGACCTCTCCACCCGGTTGTGTCAGTTCGGCCCATAGGGACACCCGGGAGCAACATCCGGGCCAAACCCACAGCTACATCCACTCCGTGTAGACCCGACGCGTCCGTTTCCCCCCTCCAGGTGCCGGCGGCGGCGCCGTCCGTGAGGGGCACACCGGAGGCAGCGTGGCGGGCATTTGCAACCGCCACAACACTTCCGGACTTGTGAGAGGCCGCCTACGCCAAGGGTGACGGTATGCTGGCCCCGGAGGCCGCGGCCACGATCGTGAAGCAGCGCGAAGAGCAATCCAGCGTAGAGGAAGTGTTGATGCGTCTCCATCACGAAAAATTATGAAAAATTAGCATCGGTCCTATAGCACATGTGCCCACGTCATGTAAAAAACTCATGATTTTATCGGCGCTCAGTATTTAATAATATTCACGCCGCATCGTTTCGCGAAGCGTCTACTACCGTGTCGCCGCCGTCCGTGAGGGGCCACACCGGAGCAGCGTGCCGCCTCTTCGGACATGCCACCACACCACCCCGCATGTATGAGGGCCCGATCACGGCGCTCGGTGGCATTGCTACCCCCAGGGCCCCCGTCCCGCCTAACACTGTAGCGTTTGACCACCGGATCTAGCCCTTTGACTTTGCACGGACGGGATTTGACCAGTGGGCCTCTCCACCCGGTTGTGTTAGGTCAGCCCATACGAACACTTTGGAGCAACATCCGGGCCAGACCCATAGCAAGATCCCCTCCGTGTAGACCCGACGCGTCCGTTTCCCCCCTCCAGGTGCCGGCGGCGGCGCCGTCCGTGAGGGGGCCGAACCCGAGAGCAGCGTGCCGCCTCTCTTGGACATGCCACCACACCACCTGCATGTATGAGGGGCGGTGCGGCCTTCGGTGGCATTGCTACCCCAGGGCCCCGTCCCGCCTAACCACAGGCGGTTGACCACGAGATCTAGACCTTTGACTTCCCACAGACGGGCTTTGACCGGTGGACCTCTCTACCGGTTGTGTCGATTCGGCCCATAGGGACACCCGGAGCAACATCCGGGCCAAACCCACAGCTACATCCACTCCGTGTAGACCCGGCCGCGTCCGTTTCCCCCCTCCAGTGCGCGTGGCGGCGCCGTCTGCGTGAGGGGGGCACACCGAGAGGCGTGGCGGGCATTTGCAACCCCCACAACACTTCCGGACTTGTGAGAGGCCGCCCTCGCCAAGATTTGACGGTATACTGGCCGGGAGGCCGCCACACGGTCGTGAATCGCGAAGAGCAATCCGGCGTGGGGAAGTGTTCAGATACTTCTCCATCACGAAAAATTATGAAAAATTACCATCGGTCCTATAGCACATGCACTACTAGAAAAACCACTACTAATGGCGCACCTAATTTGGCCATTAATGGCGCATCACTGGTGCGCCATTAATAGCAGGCCATTAGTAATTTTTACTAATGGCGCACCACTGGTGCGCCATTAGTATCTGATATACTAATGGCGCACCACCGTGCGCCATTAGTATATCTTGAAAAGTCGCGCCATTAGTATGCCTCGAGGGGCATGTATAGCCAGTGCTTTGGCATACTAATGGCGCACCACCTCTGAATCGCCATTAGTAACGCGGCATACTAATGGCGCACTACCGATGATCGCCATTAGTATGCCTTTGTCATACTAATGGCGCCTTTATCATGTGATGCGCCATTAGTATGCACTTTGTCATACTAATGGCGCCTATCATCATGGGCTTGTGCTGCGAAAGACTGTTTGGCCATTGCCTGTCGTGATAGTACAAGATGATAGTACTAGTGTCCAACAGTGCTGCCAAGACTTTGGTAATATTATTCTCAAGAGAGAATATATGCATGTTCCAGACCATGCATCATTTCAACATCTCGTAAAGCACCAATCATACATACACAAATCCAAATGTCAGAATACTCTATGTGTATTATATATCAGATCTGGCAGAGCCCCAAGATACGATTAAAGCGAAAAGTTAAAAGTTATAGCCTCCATGAGTGAACAAATCAATCGGAGCAAATGCCAAAATTTTCCTTAATTTCCAATAATACAATTGGAGATATGTTAGCTACAAATAGTACACAAATGTTCATCTATAACATCCCTTCGACTATACTACAATGATCTAATGCATCTTAGCTAAATATATATTATCAAAATCTACATAAAAAGAATTGACCGGCACAAAGGTAAGAAACTTGTCAAGAAATAAAAAGTGATAATTAGCATGTAAATTCTTTTGTCCATAAAAAAGAACAAATATATCGATGGTGGCCTTATTCTTGGAGCATTTCTTTAATTACTTGAGAAACCAAAGCTACATAGTGTCAAGAATTCCATTTCAATCTCTACATACTTTCAGCAGATAGCCTTGTATAGGTTGAAAGCAACATCAAGCTATGGTTCGAATTGAACTTCTCCTATTGGGTTCACCTACATATATTTTTTTTGAGAAAGTTCTTTCCATTTTCCCTCCTCTCTAATTTTTTTGATATATCATGCTGCAAATTTCTTGATTATTCTTTGCTGCAATATGTCGAGGCTCACTTAGTTGTAACAGGATTTGGTAAAAACTGCTTATAGTGGTATTTAATCAATCTGCTTTGTTTCTTCTATGGATTTATAGCATGAAGAATCAATATGAGAAAATAGATATAACTAAATCCCATGATCTCTTGACAAATGAATGTTTACAAACTGCAATTCACATGTATAGGACATCATCGAGACAATGTTATTTTCATTCAAATGCAGGAGGAGGAGGAGGGAGGGAGCTCACGGGGTGGTGGTGCTCCTGGCGGTGGTGTGGGCCAGGCGGGTCGAGGTGGGGCAGCGGCGTCAAGGCCGAGGCGGCGCCGGGCGGGTAGGCCGAGGCGGAGTCGGGCGGGCGTCTGGGCGGGTCGCTACGAGGCGCGCTGGGCGGCGGGGTCGCTGGGAGAGCGGCAAGGCTGGGCGGGCGTCCGCGGCCAAGTGGGTCAAGCCGAGGCGGCGCTGGGCGGCGGGTCGTCGACGAGGCAAGGCTGGGCGTCTGGCCCGGGCGGGGGTCATGAGGCGCGCGGGCAGCCGAGGTGGCGGGACGGGGCAAGGCCGAGGGAGGCGGGCGAGGAGAGGAAGGCAGGAGAGGGCGAGGGAGGGAGAGGGCGAGGGCGAGGGCGAGGGTCAGGCAGCGGCGGCGCAAGCATGTGGATCGAGAGGGAGAGGGAACCGGCGAGGGGAGAGGGAAGGGGGATCGAGGCGGGGGGAGAGGGCAGGGGGATCGGGCACAATACTAATGGCGCACCTCACCGTGGTGCGCCATTAGTATATCCATACTAATGGCGCACCTCGTGGTGCGCCATTAGTATTTTTATTTCAACTCGAGCCAAAAGGTTATGTACTAGCAGAACCTATCACGTCAAGCCCACTCTACTAGCTTGGCTGGTGCAGCCGATTCTCACACCGGGAGGTCTGGGTTCGACTCCCAGGCTCCACAAATTTTTTAGCATTTAAAAAGCTGTTTGATACTTATTTATGTTTAAATATGTTCAAACTTGTTTAAATAATAACAGTAATATTTTTTTATAAGGCAGTAGCATTTAAAAGCTGTTTGATACTTATTTTTTTATAAGGCAGTGCGCTGAGGTGCGGGGGTCGGCCGGCGGTTGAGTAGGGAATCGAGGTGCGGGGGTTTCGGCGGCGTCAGTGGATCGGGGTGCTTTCGGCGGCGAGGGGACCCGGATCTGGCGAGGTGGGATAGCGATTGAGATGGAGGATCGAGATCGAGTGTCCATGAAATTTAAAAATATTCATGATAGTTCAAAAAGTACCCATGAAATACAATCGAGAAATGAAGGCTACGATTTAAATACAATCGATCTTCGCTAGCTATCTGTTCACAATCTTCTTGCCCTTCTTTTTACTTAAATGGAGTTCTTACGTGGAGCAGACGTCCTTTAGGTAGGGTGGTCTGCTTCTTCTTGTGGTGTATGCTGCTACTTCATCATAAATCGTCATGTTCGATCCTCGGATTACGCCCGTACTTGTCGAAGTCTTGCTCATTGGCTACTCCATCCATTCCGATGATCTTCCTTTTGCCTCTCCTCACGACAACCACGATCGGGCTTTGGCGGGTCGGTAATGAAAAAGCATTGGTCCACTTGGGAAGCCAGTACCCATGGCTCATTTTTAGCGGTGGCGTTTTGCGCCCTTGATCTTGGATTAACCCGGGTATAACCATGGTGGTGAAATACCGGTCTTCTTTTATAGCGTTCTTGGCCCATCGACCACGGAACATCGGGACCTTCTCTCCAGCGTAGCTCAGCTCCCAGATCTCCTCGATCCTTCCGTAGTATCTGTCCTTGTCGTTACCGGTGTAGGATTCCATCGTTACCCCGGAGTTATGATAACCATCGCTCTTCATGTCCTTGGCCTCGATTGTAGAATGTGTAGCCGTTGATATAAATGCGCCTCATAGGTCATCAGGTTGTGCTCGGCGCCTGTGACAAAGGCGAATATGAGTTGTTCTTCCGCGGAAGAATCCTCATGTAAAAGTGCAACGAAGCTTATGCTTGAACCAACGCGTGAAACATGAGTTGTGCTCTTTGAGTGTATCTCCGTCCGTCCTCTGTTGGCCTCGGTCATTATGCGTGTTTTTAATAAAGGTTTTGTGCTCTACCACCCAAGGATCGACCACGTCTATGTGTTGTAAGCGCGACTAGGTTTGCTCTTTCAAAGTCGGCGAGTCGACCCTCGAAATCGACATGCATTTGTGGCGACCCTCACGGTGACCCCATCCAGCGAGCCTGCCGAGGTGCCTGTTGACGGGCAGACCAGCGGGGTTCTCGATGCCTAGATAATTGATGCGATGGGAGATGCACTCTTGATTGAAAAGCCCACGGCTATGCTTCCTTACGGATGTGACATGTTGCGAGCGTATCCTTTGATGACACCATTCATCCTTTCGAGCGGCATCATGCTTTGTGCAGGAGCGTCGGCCCGAGTTGGATGATATCCTCCACTATATGGACCAGCGGATGCACCATAGCGTCGAAGAATGCGGGCGGGAAGTACATCTCAAGCTCGCATAGTATCACCCACGATCTCTTCACAGTAGCCTTCGAGTTGCCTCACACCAATCGACTTCCGAGAGATGGCGTCGAAGAAGTTGCATAGGCCAAATAGCGTTTCCGCAGGCGTCTGGCGTCCATGATCCCCACCAGTTACTGGCTGGAAATGTCTGCGTCATCGGCCGCGTGGCGATTCGTGAGACTTCATCCCGTGAACTTCGCCCGGCTGGGTCTAGGTATCTGCTTATCTTCCCGGCGTAACCGTGGAAGTTTTACTCCTAGGAGGCAGGTGAAAAACTGCTCGATCTCCTCCTGACTTAGAGTGAAGCCTGCGGGAGGGTAGTCATTTCGGTCTTCTTGGCCTTTTGCCTTTGCGACGACTTTCTGTGTCCTGCTTCGCCTCATCATCATCATCATCATCATCATCATATATAGCGTGAAGCTCTTGCCTGATGCCCATTGATTTCAAGTCTGCCCTTGCTTTCGGCCCATCTTTGGTCCTCTCTGGCATGTTGAGCAGGGTACCAAGCAGACTCTCGCACACGTTCTTCGTGATATGCATGACATCAAGGCTGTGAGGCTACGGTGGATCTTCCAAAGACGGCAAGTCCCGGAAAACAGACCTCGTTTTCATACCTTCAGCGGCTGCTCTGGCGCCTTCGCTTCTTTCGGCTCTGGCGCCTTTTGCTTCTTTCCGGCGGTGGGCAGTCTTTCCAATTTTTCAACAGCTTGTCTATTTCCTCGCCGCTCCTCGTACCACGGGTGTTTTCGGGTTCGGTTTCACCATCGAAACGAGATCCTTGCGTTTCCTCCACGGGTCATCGTCGCGAAGCCACCTTGATGTCCCATGAACCTGATTTTCGAAGACCGGGATCTCTATCTAGGCTGGCGATATGTTGTGTCATCCATGCACCTTACGCATCCAGAAAATCCGTGGACTACACTTGCGAGATATCCGTAACCGAGATAGTCGTGCACCGTCGTGAGCGGTCACGGCTCTCATAGGGAAATATTCTTTCTCTGCGGCGTCCCACGTATTGGCTGGCGTTTTCCCCAGCGTGTCAAGCTCCTCTTTCAGCAGCCCCAGATACAGATTGATGTCGTTCCCTGGTTGTTTCGGCCCTTCAATTAGCATACTCATGTGAATGTACTTCCTCTTCATGCACAACTGTGGGGGAAGGTTGTACATCCACACAAACACAGGCCAGGTGCTATGTGTGCTTCTCGCTGCCAAAGCGGATTGGCTGCATCGGTGCTCGCGCCCAGCACGATGTTCCTTGGATCGTTCCCAAATTCGAGTCTTGAAGTTCAACGCTTGCCAGCGGCTCGCATCCTTAGGGTGACTCAAAGCATCTTGTCTTTTTATCTATCTCCGGATCATTTGCGTCATCTTCCGCTTCTTCTCCTCCCTATCCGGCGTGCCAGCGGGAGCTTTGCTACCTTAGGGTCCATGAAATAAGCGCTGCAGAGCGAGGAGTGATCGGAAAGTACCACACCACTTTTAGGAGCTTTCTTCCTCTTCTTGTATCGAGTGACGCCGCACACGGACATATGGTAGACTCCAGCGTGCTCGTCCCGATAAATGATGCAATTGTTCATGCACACATGGTATTTCACGTCGCGATAAATCGAGAGGACACACGATTTTCTTCGCCTCCTCAAACTGGTCGGGCACTTGTTCCCCTTGGGAAGGCGTTCGTGCGAGAATGACATGTTCTCGTCGAAGCATCGTCGGTCATTTTGTGTTTTACCTTCATCTCCGTGAGCCATGGCGTTACTTTCGGCGGGTATCCTCGGGCCTGCATCCTTCATACAATGGAGTAACCGCGTCTAACTCAAGTTGATCCATCTTGGCTTTCTCTCGAGGCGGCAGCTCTTGCGTTATCCGTGCAGCGAGAAGCGACTCTTGAATATGAGGGTCCTGCACCCAGCCCATCGATGGTCCAGCGTAAATGCGCTCCGCCGGCATCATCATCTTCATGATCATGCCCGTCGCTTTGCTCCGGCATCTTCCTCATCATCATGTCCTGCATCTTCTACATGATGACTGTATGTACAAGATCACAGCGTGATCATCTCCTGAGGATTCTTCATCTTCTCGCCCGCCCGAGCGCGGTGGTTGTCTTGCTGCCCTTCCTCATTTCTTGCCCGGCCCGCATGGGCGACTTACGTAGTCATCTTCATCACCTTGCCACCGATAGCCATCCATGAAACCACGCAACAGCAGGTGGTCCCGCACCTGCCGGAATCCGGGTCCGCAATAAGGCTCTTCGACTTGCATCTTCGACCACGGACATCTTATCTCCGTCTCGTTCTTTTGAAGCATCTCGGCCTTCGCGGACCTCAAAAACCTATTCCGCGATGCCTTCGGTCATCGTGCAGACCATAATCAGCTGAGTAGAGCAAAAGCGATATTTTAGAACCAAACAAAAATTTGGCATGACTTTCCCTAAAAATAGGACCAAAAGAATGCTTAATGCCAAAATTCTACTTGAAGCGGAAATGAATCAACATTCGGCAAAATATTGGCAACTATCGCATTTCAAATACCGGTACACCTCCAAACACAAACACATATGCAACACCACAAACATATGCAACACCACGAACATACATAGATCTAGCTAGGCGTAAAAAGTGCATGTGCACATTGTTGTAGGGAGAACAACCTAAATATAGCTTCCCCCTTACTTACCTATTAAAACAAGGTAATTTAACCACTTAATTTGAATGAATCTATGGTGGAAATGAGGTGAAAAAGAGGAGGCACCCGAGACAAGGAGGAGGTGGAGAGAATGAAGTGGGGAGAAAGTGAGTGTGTGGGTAGGAGAGGCTGTCCCAAATATCTTGTTACTGCCCACTTACTAATGGCGCACCTCTTGCATGCTGCGCCATTAGTAGTTACAACTACTAATGGCGCACTTAAGCAGGATGCGCCATTAGTATGTTTGGATAGGCGCACTAGTTCAAAAAAATCTATACTAATGGCGCACCTTGCTGGCGCGCCATTAGTGAATTACAACTACTAATGGCGCACTTGGGCAGGATCGCCATTAGTATGTTTGAATAGGCGCACTAGTTCAAAAATAATTTCTATACTAATGGTGCACCTTGCTGATGCGCCATTAGTAATACAACTACTAATGGCGCACTTTGGCAGGATGCGCCATTAGTATGTTTGGACAGGCGCACTAGTTAAAAAAAATTGATACTAATGGCGCACCCATTGCAAGGTGCGCCATTAGTAGTTTAAACACTAATGACGCATCGGATGGTGGTGCGGCATTAGAATATACTAATGGCGCACCATCTTTCTGGTGCGCCATTAGTCTCAATCCCATCTATAGCCCTTTTTCTAGTAGTGATGTGCCCACATCATGTAAAAAACTCATGATTTTATCGCGCTCCGAGTATTTAATAATATTCACGCTGCATCGTTTCCGCAGAACGTCTACTACCGTGTCATCGCCGTCCGTGAGGGCCACACCCGAGCAGCGTGCCGCCTCTTCGGACATGCCACCACACCACCCGCATGTATCACGGCCCGATCACGGCGCTCGGTGGCATTGCTACCCCAGGGGCCCCGTGCCGCCCTAACCTGTAGCGTTTGACCACGGATCTAGCCCTTTGACTTTGCAGACGGGATTTGACGGTGGGCCTCTCCACCCGGTTGTGTTAGGTCAGCCCATCTGAACACTTTGGAGCAACATCCGGGCCAGACCCAGCAAAGATCCCCTCCGTGTAGACCCGGCCGCGTCCTGTTTCCTCCCTCCGGTGCTGGCGGCGCCCGTCCGTGAGGCGAACCCCGGAGACGTGCCTCCTCTTCGGACATGCCACCACACCACCCTGCATGTATGAAGGGCGGGCGGCAACTCCGGTGGCATTACTACCCACCAGGGCCCCGTCCGCCCTAACCACAGGCGGTTGACCACGAGATCTAGCCCTTTGACTTCCCACAGACGGGCTTTGACCGGTGCACCTCTCCACCGGCTGTGTCGATTCGGCCCATAGGGACACCGGGAGCAACATCCGGGCCAAACCCACGGCTACATCCACTCCGTGTAGACCCGGCGCGTCGTTCCCCCCTCCAAGTCTTGGCGGGCGCCGTCCGTGAGGGGGGCACACCCGAGAGGCAGCGTGCGGGCATTTGCAACCGCCACAACACTTCCAGACTTGTGAGAGGCCGCCTACACAAGATTTGACGGTATGCTAGCCCCGGAGGTCCGCCGCCCAATCGTAGAGACGCGAAGAGCAATCCGGCGTGAGGGAAGTGTTTAGATATTTCTCCATCACGAAAAATTATGAAAAATTACCATCGGTCCTATAGCACATGTGCGCACGTCATGTAAAAACTCATGATTTTATCACGCTCCGAGTATTTAATAATATTCACGCGCGCATCGTTTCCATGAGCGTCTACTACCGTGTCATCGCCCGTCCGTGAGGGGGCACACCCGGAGGCGAGTGCCGCCTCTTCGGACATGCCACCACACCACCCGCATGTATGAGGGGCCCGATCGACACTCGGTTGCATTGCTACCCCCAGGGCCCCGTCCGCCCTAACCACATGGCGTTTGACCGCCGGATCTAGCCCTTTGACTTTGCAGACGGATTTGACCGGTGGGCCTCTCCACCCGGTTGTGTTAGGTCAGCCCGTCACGAACACTTTGGAGCAACATCCGGGCAGACCCACAGCAAGATCCCTCCGTGTAGACCCGGCAAGGCGTCCGTTTTTCCCCCTCCAGGTGCGGCGGCGGCGCCGTCCGTGAGGCGAACCCCAGGCAGCGTGCCGCCTCTTCGGACATGCCACCACAGCACCCAGCATGTATGAGGGGCCGGTGCGGCGCTCGGTGGCATTACTACCCCGGGGCCCCGTCCGCCCTAACTGCAGGCGGTTGACCACGAGATCTAGCCCTTTGACTTCCCACGGACGGGCTTTGACCAGTGGACCTCTCCACCCGGTTGTGTCAGTTCGGCCCATAGGGACACCCGGGAGCAACATCCGGGCCAAACCCACAGCTACATCCACTCCGTGTAGACCCGGCGCGTCCGTTTCCCCCCTCCAGGTGCCGGCGGCGGCGCCCTCCGTGAGGGGGCACACCACGGAGGCAGCGTGTCGGGCATTTGCAACCGCCACAACACTTCCGGACTTGTGAGAGGCCGCCCTCGCAAGATTTGACGGTATGCTGGCCCCGGAGCCGCCCGGCCACGGCCGTGAAGCAGCGCGAAGAGCAATCAGCGTAGATGGAAGTGTTAAGATACTTCTCAATCACGAAAAATTATGAAAAATTACAATCGGTCCTATAGCTCATGTGCCCAAATCATGTAAAAAAATCATGATTTTATCGCGCTACGAGTATTTAATAATATTCACGACGCATCATTTCCATGAGCGTCTACTACCGTGTCATCGCCGTCGATGAGAGGGCCACACCCGAGGCGCATGCCGCCTCTTCGGACATGCCACCACACCATCCCACATGTATGAGGGCCCGATGCGGCTACGGTGGCATTACTACCCCGAGGCCCCGTCCGCCCTAACCCTGTGGCGTTTGACCACCGGATCTAGCCCTTTGACTTTGCAGACGGGATTTGACCGGTGGGCCTCTCCACCCGGTTGTGTTAGGTCAGCCCATCTGAACACTTTGGAGCAACATCCGGGCGGAACAACAGCAAGATCCCTCCGTGTAGACCCGGCGTCCGTTTCCCTCTCCGGTGGCGGCGGCGGCGCCGTCCGTGGCTGGCGAACCCGGAGGCGCGTGCGCCTCTTCGGACATGCCACCACACTACCCTGCATGTATGAGGGGCCGATCACGACGCTCGGTGGCATTACTACCCCTAGGGCCCACGTCTCGCCCTAACCTGGCGTTTGACCACGGATCTAGCCCTTTGACTTTGCACGGACGGGTTTTGACCAGTGGAACTATCCACCCGGTCATGTTAGGTCAGCCCATACGAACACTTTAGAGAAACATCCGGGCCAAACCCACAGTAAGATCCCCTCCGTGTAGATCCGACGCGTCCGTTTCCCCCCTCCAGGTGCCGGCGGCGGTGCCGTCCGTGTGAGGGCACACCGGAGGCAGCGTGCGCCTCTTCGGACATGCCGGCCTGCTTGTATGCGGCATGTATGAGGTATCACTACGAAGCGTACTATCACTCTGAAACCTTTAGTGCCCGGTCACCGCGGCTGCCGAACCTTTGAAAGTTTGAGTAATTATCTATTTTCTTCATATAAGTCTAATGAATACCGGAGCTTGTAACGTGTGGATTAGTGAACTATTTAAACAGGTCAAATTGCTTTCCCCTAGGCGAGGTGGGACTATTTAAAAAAAATTGTGGTTTGCATATATGCCGACGGCCTGTCCGTCGGCATATGTGCACGTTATCCACTCCCAGACTCTTGACATGTGGGGCCCGAGCCTATGCCGACGGCCATGCCGTCAGCGTGGAATCAACCTTATCCGCACCGCACCTGACCGCACCCGACCTCCTCCACTCATTTTCTCCCTCAACCGCACACGACCCCGACCCCTACCGCCGCCTCCCACCTCCTCCGCCCGCCCTGAGGACGCCATCGCCCGTGCCGCCCCACCCGAAAGGCGCCCGCGCCTCCCGCTCCAA
The DNA here is from genome assembly GCA_021605145.1 of Aegilops bicornis. Classification (NCBI taxonomy): domain Eukaryota; kingdom Viridiplantae; phylum Streptophyta; class Magnoliopsida; order Poales; family Poaceae; genus Aegilops; species Aegilops bicornis. Next base: position 652,943,323 of record CM038674.1, read on the forward strand.
CCATGACGCCCACCCGAGCCAGCCGTCGCCCGCGCCTCCACGCCCGACCTCGAGCCACCCGCCCCAACCAGGTCGGCCGCCCGCCTCGACTCCATGGCGCCCAGCGCCTCGCCCGCCCGGCCCGCCTCCGACCTTCCGCCCGACCCCGCACCGCCCGCCCGACCCCCCTTGACGCCGCCCGACCCGACCCCTCCGGCCTCCCGCCCCCAACCCGACACCGTCCGCCCGCCCGAACCCCATGGACTTCCCGCCCCAACTCCGGCCGACCCTCTCGAAGGTGAAAATTTATGTATTTTTAGTGTTTCTTTAGTAATTTTGTAGCTAGTTAGATAGGTATTTAGATAGATATTTAGATAGTTAGATACCTAGTTAGATAGATAGTTATATAGATAGTTAGATAGGTAGATAGTTAGATAGTTAGATAGATAGTGAGATAGTTAGTAGGTAGATAGTTAGATAGTTAGATAGATAGTGAGATAGGTAGTAAAAAAAATTGGTTAGATGAGATGCTATATGTTGCATATCTTGAAAAATAAATTGGTTCGATGAGATGAATCAATGATTATGAAGAATAGGTGATAATGATGATGATGAATATGTGATGGCGATGATGAATATATTGTTAATGTTTTTAGTTTTTTGCCTACATGATGCAAAAATAAATGAATGCATGTTTAAATGTTTTAAATATGCTCTATGAGTTGTGATGTTCTAAACTTTTTGTCGATGGAATTTGCAGGCTTTGTGGTGTTGCATTTCATCAAAGTGACCGTCGTCCAAGCGTTGTTCCCTGAGCATCCCTCACGTTGTTCGACTCCTTCTCCTCTGGTAGAGGGTGAGCTACAAGTCCATCTCCTCCATTTTTTGATGTCACTAGATTTCATTCTCAAGTCAGCTGGCGTAACCTAGGCGTCTCCCGTCTGAAAGGGTTGCATCGATAAATATGCATTCAATTGCATATTTATCACATAACTATTCGGATTGTCCAGCATTTTCCACGGATAGCCCGAGGATGTGTAGATTGGGTATGTTCTCCATGTTCTACCCCGTTCCGAGACAGGATTTCGGCGACGCCTCCCCATTGTTCTCCGGAGCACATTCTCTCGGCTATTTGACAAGACGTGTATCTGGAGAACATCGGAGAGAGTCTTTGCCGAAATTTTGTCTCGGAGCAGGGTAGAATGGAGAGCGTACTCAATCTACACATCCTCGGGTGGGATTAGGACCCATCTTTACCTATTAGAGATGTAGGTGGATTCAGCAGCGGTAGAAACTGAAAATTTGATGGGATTAATTTAAGTGAATCATAATTATGTTGTATGGTTTGCAAAATAGCGAGAGGATGGCGGATAATCGATTGGATGTCTGGTGGTTTTATCCGTCGGAATCGAGTAACATCACGGTGGATCGCGAAAACCGATGTGTATTTGAAGGAGATATTCCGTCGTCAATGAGAATTATCCCACCATGCCCTGTGCGAGATGTGCGGGCGTCACCGTGAAAGCAGGCGGACATGAGTGAGCACCTTCTGCGCGCGGATATATGCCAAACTTTGACATGCCACCGATAAACATAGCCGATCGAGGACCGTGGTAGAGAGGAGGTGATGCGACAACGCATCGATGGATATGAGGGCGGCGGGGTCGGGGACATGCTAGATGATGTCATTGTTGCGAAGCGGAAAATCGACACCTTGAGAGAATGAACCGGAGGGCGGAGGCAACCGCAAAACCTTCTTGGAGGTCTTGGCCTCGTCGAAGAAACCTCTTTATGCGGGTGCGAAAATATCTCAGTTGGATGCCATCTACTTGGCCGATTGCAGTCAAGGCTGAAATGCAGTTTGTAGCGAAATGCTTGAAGCATTCACGGGAGTATGGGCTAACAGCCTCCACGAGGGTCATGAACTGCCCGAAAAGCATATGCGATACAAAAGAAAATCATGAAGGCACTCTCTATGGATTATGAGAAAATAGATGTTTGCTCGAAGAATTGCCTTTTGTTTGAAACGCAGTATCACGGATGACAAATCTTTGTAGGAAGTGCAGTTTCGTCTCGGTACATTGAGGTGGTCGGTGAGGATGGTGAGAAAAAGCAGCTAACCATCCCGTTAAGGTTCTTGATTATCTTGATTTTATAAAAATCTTTGTAGCGCCTTTTCATCACGAAGAGTCTGCCAAAATGATGAAGTGGCACAAGGAAGGTATAAGGTACAATCCAAAAAAATCGTACATCCATCGGGAGGAAGCATGGAAGTCATTCGATGAAGAATACCCGAGGAAGCAGCCGAGGCTGGGAATGTCGAGAATAGCCATATCGGTGATGGGTTGAATCCATATGGTATGTCGTCCAATCCATACAGCTGCTGGCACTGTGTTTGTAATTCCGCTCAATCTTCCTCCGGTGCCCTAATGCAGCGGAAGACCATGTTCTTATCGCTCATCATTCCGGGGCACGACTACCCGGGGAAGCAATTGGGTGTGTTATGCAGCCGCTTGTGGATGCTTTGCACCATTCTTGGTACTTTCCGAGGTTGACATACGACCGGGATCTGCAGAGAAATTTCTTGATGAAAGTTTGGTTGCACTATTGCATGCATGATTTTCCCGGCTATGCTCTATTCTGCGGATGGTGTACAAGTGGTAAGATGCCATGCCCAGTGTGCATGCAGGCTCTACAAATGATTTGGCTGAGTAAGGGTGGCAAGTATGTAGCCTTTGACCTGCATCGGCAGGTTCCTCCTCCAGACCATCCAGGACAGGGAAGACAAGAAGAACTTCACGAAAGGCGGGTTGTTCATGAAGTAACCGAGATTCCAACATTTTTGAGGCAGATGTTCTTGCTCAGCTAAAAGCTCTGAAGCCTAAAGTCAAAAGGCAAAGGCAAAGCCAAAGACAAAAGGCTTGAGGGATATGGTGAGGACGCACAAGCTGGACTCACATTACCCCCTTCTCGCAGCTTCCCTATTTCAAGGACCTCAAACTTCCTTACAATATTGATGTGATGCACACCAAAAAGAATGTGCAGAGTCCCTTTTCCACACGATCCTCAACATTCCTAATAAGATGAAGGATAACGTAAAAGGTAGAGCCGATCAACAGAGAATTTGTGATAGACCATGCACGAACATGAAGCCTCCCACGGTGATCCGAAAAAAGCTGGTTCAAGCCGGATCTTGACTTTGTCCTTAAACCGCCAGAAAAAAAAAGTACTTATCTGGCTGAAACAAATTTTGAAGTTCACCGTTGGTTATGCATCGAATATAAGTAAGGAGTCAATCTTTCAGCGGGCAAAGTGACCGGCTGAAGAGTCATGACTACCATGTATGGATTGAGCGGATAATGCGGTGATGGTTCGAGGCTATGTCCCCGAGCATGTCTGGCGAGTGCTTGCCGAGCTTAGCCATTTCTTCCGCCGCTCTGTGCTAAAGAAGTAAGTAAAGAGGTGATTGAAAAATTGCATAAGAAGGCACGAGTTGATAGTCAAGCTAGAGAAGATCTTTCCATGAGCTTCTTTACTCCGATGACACATCTCATTACGCACCTCATGAGCGAGGTATTGTTGGGGGCCACATGCAAAATCGGTGGCGATTATGGCCCTAAGAGGCAGAACAAGCATCTCCGGCGGAAATGTGGAAACAAAGCTAAGATTGAAGCTTCCATAGCTGAGGCGGTTATCCTAGAGGAGGTGTCGGACCTCGAGGACATCATACTATCCGGACCCACGTTCCCCATCTTCATAACAAGGTGCCTCGATACAATATAGAAGAGCCCATGTATCAGCAGGCTCGATCTATTCAGCAGCAAGGTGGGAGGCTGGGGCCTTGAAATCTTATAACATGCCACGACAAGAGTGGGAGGACCTCATGTTCTATATCTTGCACAACATCAAGGAAGTTGAGGAAGTGTGGATGAGGTAATACCACTACACCATTCCTTTATGTCTTCCACATCATCATGTTTCATGTTCACTTAGTCGGTCTAACACCACTTATCTTTTTTTTAGTGATTTACGTTCAAGAGGAATGGGCGGAGTGAATCCTCCCTCTTGAGGCGGAGGCACTTACTCTTCTCCGTCATGGAAACCACGGGCGTAAAAATTTTGTTGCTTGGTTCATGGAGAAAGTAAATTTCCACACTCCCTATTAAATACCTACTTCAACATTTATTAGTTAACCCGAACTAATGCACGCAACAATTTCCATTATACTTGTAGGGAAAAGATCCGAACATATCTATGGATGATGAATTGAGATGGGTTTCCATGGGTTTTGACCCTGTCGTCATGACATGTACAAAGTATGATGTGAATGGGTATCGCTTCCATACAGAGGAGCACCAAAACATCCACCCCGATCCGAAAACTATAAATCTTTGGAGTGTACACCCCGGTCAAAATTGATGAACTACTACGGAAGGGTACAAAATATATCTGAGGTTAAATTCCGCCCGAGCGTGAGACCCTAAGTCTGCACGTGTTCAAATGCCGATGGTTCAATCCGGCGGGAGGGTAAAACATCGCCTTCCATTGGTTTGGTCGAAGTTAAACCATCAACCGTCTATGCGGAGCCGATCTCTTCATTGCGGCTACCCAAGCTACACAAGTATATTATCTGCCTTACCCATGCCGGAAAGTGTATCTAAAGGGTTGGGAAGTTGTGTTCAAGGTGTAAGCCACATGGTAAGCTATCGGACCGAATGAAGGCGATTACTACAACATTAACCCCATGACATACCGAAGTGTTCTATCAAGAGCAACCTGATGATGATGATGATGATGTGGTTAGAAAGCGATGGCGCTAGACCATTGGGTGATGATTATGTGGACCCAAAGCGTCGACGATGCGGAATGATGGTGAGACCATTGTCAATGAAAATGACATACTTATGCTAGAAAAGTTAAGCGAAGGCGGCTGACGAGGAGGAAGAGCCTCCACCTCCGTCGGACAACGAAGATGATATGATTGATAGTGATGATGAGATGGACCGAGAAAGAGGTTACAACAGTGATGATTCATATGGGTTCTAGCAGATGTACGTTTCAAGTTTAGGAATATGCCTTTTTATGCATTTTTATTAATGTGTTTATTATCATGCCTTTTTCTTCATTTCATTAATTTAATAATTGCTTTTTCTCTTTTCAATGCAGGTTCGTGGAACATGGGCAAGGGGAAGGATGCATATGAAGCTGAATATAAGTGCAAGTCCCATAGAAGAACTCTTGAAAAGGATATGTTGAAGCAGGCTAAGGATGCATATGAAGCTGAATATAAGTGCAAGTCCCTAGCAAGCTAATAAACCATAAGAACACATCTATTTTGTTCTTACACAAGCATATGCAGATTTTTATTTTGTGCCTTTGGTAAGCTACTCTCACCCTGATATGGTCAATAGTACTTTGCTCAACACTGTATAGTTTGGCTATGAAGAAAAAGTGAAGTTCTAATTGAAGTTTAAGTCACTGTTAGCTGGCTACTATAATTTCTTTCTTTTCTCCCCTATTTACAATGTTTTTTCCTGTTTAATGGAGCGTTATGCCTCTGTGCTTTGTGAAGGTTGGGTTTTATTATTAACACACATCAACGAGAGGATATAAAATGCAATCTTGAAATGAAGGGGTCATGATCAAATATTAGCTTCTAATGTCTTATCATGCACTTGATCTTCTAATCCTAATAATTGGCCTGGCAATTTGGAGGTCAATTTGATTCCTTTCCCTTTCTTGCCGTGGTCAGCGCCACCAGGAGCATGACCTGGCCATGTTTGTCACATTCCTCTTGATCTGTATTTAACATATACAGCTTGCTATTTTTGTTGTTTTGTAGATGATGATTAGGAGATCAGATATTAGGCTGCTACTTGGCCCAATTTCTTACATTAAAGATCAAGGAGTGCAAGTGTGTAATAATCTGAACACGAAATGTTGCAAATGAAAAAGCAAGCAATGGGAATTCACTTTATCCTATTGGGACCAGTCTATTCTTATGGTCATGGACTCATGACAAATGGAGGAAAATCATACACAAAATAAATGGACCAGGTTTGGCCAAGCTTATACAAATAAAAATATTGGCATTCAAATACAACAACAACATCGTTGATCCCCCATAAAATATAATTACATATTATTACTTATTAGGTACTCCCTCCGTCCGGAAATACTTGTCGAAGAAATGCATAAAAATAAATGTATTTAGAACTAAAATACGTCTAGATACATCCATTCCTCCTACAAGTATTTCTGGACTGAGAAATATATTAACTGTTGATATATCCTAATATAAATTTGGTATAACTTTGCAAAGTTTGACTTGAGAAAAATCTAACACACAGTAAAACAAAAGCGGAGGCATTATTTCATACAAGAAATGCCATGGCTCAAGAGTAAAAATTGACAGTTGACCTACCACCCAAAATTTGGCAGCTCTAAGGATCTCAAAAGATGAAAATAAAATTATGTGTACCTTTCAATAAAAATAGTAGTATGCGTGAGAGGCTGAAAAGATGGTGGGTGAAATCCTAAAATTTTGGATCTCAAAATATGAAAATGAGAACTATGAGGACATTTTACGTAAAATCTGCATAACTTCGTGAGGGAAAAAACAAGTGACATCCTTTTTTTAAAAGTACACAACTATATGCATGGGGCAACATGCATGCTAAGCTTCCTTATCGGGTGTCCCGAAGGAACGATACTAGTGGCATGTGCGGCTTATAACGGTCCTGCCCTACAGCTAGCCGATGTGGGACTTTTCTTGTCCCTGGCGAGGAGGAGGTGGGCCGGTCGTCTCCCTCCTTCCCCTACACCAAGCGATTAGCTGAGACAGCGTCGTATCCCCATACTGCGCCCATGATCACGGGCGGCACAGTGAGTCTGTGGCAGCGTGGCCCTCCTCCCAGTCACCGGATCCATCTGGGCGCATCGTCGTCGGCGCCTGCTAACGCGATGCCTCTCTCCGCTGCCCTCGGCGCCTCCATGGCGTCTCTGTCCGTGGCCCGGCCGCTGCCCTCGAGTCACCGTCCGGCAACCTCGACACACTGCCGGCGGTGAGGGCCATCCTTTTCTACCCGTCCCGGCTCAAATTCTATCCCTTGTCTCCGGCGGAATCCGCAGGCTGAGCCATTGTTGGTGGATTTTATTTACATCAGGTCGATCGGACGCCAGCTGCAGCCGCACCTGGTCAACATCCAAGTTCGGAAGAAGGTGTTGTTGCTGCTGCGGTAATTAAGCACGACGAGTCACCGATCTGCTGCTACTTCCACTCAGTTTTGTTTGAATGGTGGGTGATTCCTTTCATCGATTCTTGAATATACGAGACTTTACGTGCGGAGTAGTTAATTAAGAGCTTAATCAGGCATAAATTTTGTGCATCGAGTCTTCGTTAAACCAGATCAGTTTGTACATGCAAGGACGTACTCCCTCCGTTCGGAATTACTTGTCTTAAAAATGGATGTAGGTGACTCGATCGATTTGCAAGCAGACTCGTCGAATTTAATCCTACATAGTGGCGCTTGTTCCATGGTTGCCCTAGTTTTTTTTTCTTCAATAAAGGGTGAATTTATTGCCTCAAAATAAAGCATCAAGAAGATACAAATATAATGAGCACTTTCAGCCTATGCATAGTTAGGATGCACACATGATAACCTGCGCACACAAAAACACGCGGTAAATAGCAAAGTCATATAAAGGCCAAAGCTATGTCTAGGCGAGAAAAAAAAAAACCAAAGCAATCAGATCCGGGATGGGCAAAAGTATCCACGTAATCATCTCATGACATCAAAGCAGGACAATGAGGTTCTTTAACAGCAACACCTTTAGGAAGGGAGGGCGGCTCAAGCGCCGCCTTCACTTTGGATCCAGCCATCCAAGGCCAGAATTAAGGTTTTCACATTGAAAAACTAGTCCGAACACTAGTAGAAAAAGGGGTATTTGTCCGGTTCATAAGGGCCTTTAGTCCGGCTCTGGGCAACCGGGACTAAAGAATCATTACTAAAGCCTCCCCTTTAGTCCGGTTCTTAAAAGGTAGATCACGTGGCGCTGCACGGAGGTCCACCTTTAGTCGGTTGGTAACACCAACGGTACTAAAAATTTATGATTTTTTGAAAATATTTCTTTTAAATTTTTTATTTTCAAATTTCTGAATTATTTTAACCTCTAATCTCTAATCACCCTCATCCTTTGCTCAATTTAACCTCTAATCTCTAATCACCCCTCATCATTCCAAATCATCTAACTTCCCGACGGTCACCCATCTCACTACTCCGGTCCGAGCACGCTTAACTTCCGGGTTCTATTCTCCCTCCTTTCCAAGTGCGCACTTGTTGTTTTCGACAATAGTAAGATGTCAATCCTATTAACCCTCGAAATTTAGCTTGAGCATGGCGTCACACATTCCTTTGTTTGAGTTTGAAATTATTATTCTAAAAACAATAATTATTTAGTAACACTAATATTTCTTGAATAAGCAGTTTGACCGCAGTTTGACCAGATTTGACCAAAATTCAAAAACAGAAATAATTATTTAGTAACACTAATATTTCTTGAATAAGTAGTTTGACAATTGTTTGACCAGTTTTGACCCAAATTCAAAAAACTTAAATTATTATTTTGTAACACTAATATTCTTGAATATTTATTTAGTTACACTATTACTTATTGAATAAGTTTTTTGTCGATAGTTTTACCAAATTTAACAAAAATTAAAAAAATAAAAACTGAAATTTGAGCATAACTTTTTTCCTTTTAGAATTTTATGATTCTAAAATTTGCAAACAGGCCGTGGCGGTCAAAATCGGATCTTGATTTTTAAATCTTTGAACATTTTGATATATTATACATTTTTTTTTGACATAGTATGCAAAAGTTATAGCTGTTTTACATTTTCCCTACACTTTTTGCAAAACATGTCCAAATTTAAGTTTTTAAATTTTCCTAACTAGTAGATGTAGTAACATAACTACATCTCGAAGGATTTAATTTTTGAAGTTTTTACCATTTTCTTTTGCTTTTTGCAAAACTGAAAAAGCGATCAGAAGTCTGCAGTTTGAAAATGGGACCTTTAGTACGGTTCGTGCCACAAACCCGGTACTAAGGGCATCTCGGCCAGCGCCCGGAAGGCCTCCCAAAAGCGATTTTTCGTGCTGCGCCCAGCAGCCCGATCGCGCCCAGGCCGATTTTCGCCCGGCTTGGGCGAAAACAGCACCAGCGGACCCAGCCCGAACCAGGCGGCAGAGGCGCCCGAAGCGCCGAAGGCGAAGCTGTTTTAAGCGCGAAAAAAGCAGCGGAGCCAGCAGCGTCGATGACTCGGAGCCTCGTCTTCCCCCAGCGGCCTCGGTTCCCGCGGGGAATCAATGGCAAAAGGCTGCCGCCCGGTCAGCCTTGCCATTGATTCCTCGCAGCGGCGCTTCCGCAGGGGCGGCGCCCGATGCCTCCCTCCCTCACCGCAGCATTACACCGCAGGCGCGGCCCGGCTATAAAAGCGGCGCCCTCCACTACGCTGTGCCCACCAGCCCGCCCCTCGCCGTCGTCCAGCCCCTCCCTCTCCACTGCACTGTCGGCGCCGCCGTAACCCCTCCCTCTACCTCTCCCGGCGCCATGGCGAAACGCTTCCCGGTGGCGGCGGCCAGCAACCGGCCGCCGTTAAGCTCCTTGACGAAGTCTGGCTCTGTTCGAGCGAACATCCAGCGCCCGCCGCCGGACATCGCGCCGAACCCAGCAGGTGGAGGCTTCGGCGCCCGAAGTGCCCATTCCCCGTTGCCCGGCGCCGTGCAAAGCGAAGTACCGCCCGAGAGAGTCGAGATCGTCTGCGCGTCCCTCACCGGCCAGCGCTCCCTCCCCGATCGCCGCCCGACAACCACGCGGCACAGGCGGCGTATTTCAGCGCCGCCCGGCAGCGGCGCTGGCGTCCCTGTGGCGCGCCCGGTGGTGGCGGCCGGCGAACAGCGAGGCGCCACCTGCGGTAGGCGTCCCGGCCGCACACTTTCGGCGTGCTCCACGTACCTCGGCGGCAACGACCCGCCGTTAAGCGTACCCGGGCAAGGTGGCGCCCGGCGCACCACAGCGTCGGGCCATAGGCGCCAAGGAGGTTGGCGCTTCTTCTTCTTCATCCTCATCACGCTCTTCTTCCCATTCTTACGGCTCTCCGGCGCTGCTCGGCGTCAAAGGCGAGCCAGCAGCGGAAACGCCGCTTCGGCAGCGCTTTTCGCAGCGCCGGCATCGTCATCAACGAGGCGGTCGGCGCGACTTCGTTCTCGTCGGCTCCTCCGGCGCTTCGTCAAGCCAAAAGCGGGCAGGGCTGGCGCCGGTGAAAGCGGAGTTCGGCAGCGGCAATCACGGCCCTCGAATGGTAGCGCCGAGACTCCATTGCGTTGGAGAAAGCGGCGGCGGGAGAAGAAGGCGCCCGGTCGCCGCCCTCGCCCGCCGAGGCGCCAGCCAGCGGCGCGAGGAAAGCGGGGCCGTCGTCTTATCACGGCAGCGATAGCGGCAACCCAGCGCCGCCGCCTGTTCACCAAGGCGACGCCGGGCAGGGGTCCAACAGGGGCACCCGCGTCAAGGAGGAGAAGGCCGACGGCGACGATGGCGGCGACGGCGGCGACGACTTCAGCCCCTTTCTTTTTCTTTAGATTAGGTTATTAATGTAATGTTTTGACGAATTTCGCCGAAACTTGCCATGGTTGGCCGAAAATTAACTAGTTTTTATCATAACTTCTCGGAACGGTTTTTTTTTTTAAATCTGGCGCTGGGGGCGGCCACTGGGCCGACGGTGAGGACCAACTTCGCTCGGGGCCATTTTTGCGCGGCTCACCCCGGTAGCGCTTTTAGGCGCCCACAGGGGAATAGCAGTGGAGATGCCCTAATGCCTCAAACCCCATTAGTACCGGTTCGTGGCATGAACCCGGTACTAAAGGTCTAATCTTTAGTACCGGTTTGTGCCACGAACCCGGTACTAATAAGCGCACCATTAGTGCGGTTAGGTTAACATTGGCACCAGACTAAAATCCCATTAGAACCGGGACCAATGCTCACATTAGTCGGTTCATGACTGGTTTCCGGGACTAATGGGCTAACCCGGCTGGACCAAAGCCCTGTTTTCTACTAGTGGAACACATCCAAACAATGTCTTCGACAAGATAACGATGCAAAAACATTGCCATTGTCGAGGTATACCTAACTCGGGGCAAACCTAAGCTTTCACCTCGGGACTCAAAACCGAGTGCTCAAGTAACCACGACCGTCAAAGTAACTCATGTGTTATCGCCACCACTTTTCCATGATCCCAACAGCTACATGCAATGCACCGCCACTGCATAACCATCCTCTGCATAAAGCCATCATCCATATTTTGCATCTCCTCACGAAGTCAGCCCTTTGGATGCGAAGAAATGAAACTCTCGCGAAGACCTTTCGGTGGCCACATCAATCTGCACCGAATTAAGCCCCTGGTCAAGTGATCACCTCAATGACCAGTGCGGCGATGCTAGAAGAATCACCTGGCGGCGCCCGTCGCAACAACAACGATCGTACCGCCATCGTGAACATAGAGGCCAGCCGAAGAGATTGGAGCGAGCGGTCGTGAATCTTCGGATCTGGGGCGAGCCCACGCACGGGAAGGCCGCCATCGCTGCCAAGTCAACTGCTTCTAACCGCGAGATCAGCGAGGCCAGCCCCAAGAGATCGTGCGGATCGTGAACCTCCCGATCGAGGCCGGACCTCATGCCAGGCGGGCTGCCGCTGCTGCCCAACCAACCACTGTCGCTAATCGGCTGCGAGGACCACGGCAGCGCGAGCCATGCCACTCCGTCCACCGGCCGCCACCCATCGTCCGCCGCCTTGAACTTCCTGCTTTCGTGGGCGTCGCCCGCCATCCGAAGAAAAGCGGGCCCCGCCGCCCGGCTCCGCATAGCTTTGCTCATAGGAGGCTCCGGTGATGGCGAGGAGAGATAGGTGGAAGATGCAGAGACTCCGGCGTGGTTGAGGCACCGCCCGTGACGCCCCCGAGGATGGAGCGACACGGGGGTTGGCGATCCGCTTTCCTCGGAGCTCTCTCTCTCCGGTTGCCCTAGTTGGCATGCCAATAATGCACTTTAGCCAGCTGAGGGCAATTTTTTTGGGCCCTCCTGGTGCTTGTTGTACTCTACTCTCTACATGGGTTTCAAGCTAGACTAGAGCTATATGGCGAGCAAGATTTCCATCCGGGCCGGCGCCGGATTCCACAATCTCAAATGGCCCGATCGTGGCGGCGAGGTGCCCACTAAGAACACGCGCATATCCTTGAATTATAAGTTATGGTTCTTGCAAAAAAAAATTATAACTTATGATATTTTGTCGAACAATACTCGGCTTGGTGTGGTTTAGTTCTTGCATGTATTGCAAATGGCATTTTTTTCTATAATACTCAATAGCGTGCGTATGATGCATTAGAGAATGGGGGGGAGCCACATCCACCAAGGTCAAGAGTAAATAAGGGGAGGCGCGAGGGGGAGCCCCATCCACCAAGGTCAAAGTTTACATGTGTTTACACTTGATGAAATCGACACTACGCTACCGTGCCCCACGGATCGGCCACGATCTAGCTACTCACGTTGTCCCACCTAGCAAGCACCGGCAGGGAAAGAAGCCATGTCGTGCTTAAACATTCCAGCTTCGCGACCAAGCTCTGCCCTCGGTCTCAATCGCAGCGCCAATTTTGTTAGTAGTACATCTTGTATGCATGTCCGCATATATGTTCGAATTGAACACCTGCTTTGCTGTTTTTTAGGTGAGGGCTAAAAAGATGAAGCGGAGAAAAATGCATTACAATATGTATATGGTAATGAATCATATTTCCTGATAATATATATCGAGGATTATGCAATATAACTATATTGTATGTCGAGCTAAAATCAAGGAGCTAGTGTTAAACTCGGGATCATCTCGTTTATATATCAAGCTACATAAAGTGCTCCTATTTGGCTCATTTCTTTTCAAGTCGAGCAAAAAGACGAGTCAATCTCAAGCGATTCCTAAGCCTCGAGTTTTTCTTGTAGCCCTTAGTTGGCATGTAATGCACTTGAGCCAACTCTAGTTTACTTTGCTTGCCAATGTTAGCCAACTCATGGGCAATCAAAATCTCTGCCAAACTTTTAGCGAGTAGACTCGCCAAATTTAGTTCTTTCAAGGCTTCAAGCTAGTAGACTATGCACTACAAGAAAAACTGGGGTTGCCGACGGCCAAATCTATGCCGACGGCCCCCGTCGGCATCTATGGACCTATCTTGAAAGCGGCCAAGGAAAAACGTGGGCGTGAAAAAGTCGTCGGCATACATCCATCTATGCCCGGCGGGGGCCGTCGACATAGAACAGACCATCGGGACCGCCAAAATGCGCCCTCACGGGGCCCGTCGGCATAGGAAAGGTCGTCGGCATAGCGAGGCCCACACTGCCCGGTCGGCGCCGACCATTTGGCGGCGTTGACCCTCGTAACGGCAATGATAGCGGCCGTCGGCATATACGTGGCGGAGGTATGCCTCTACGGCGAAAGCGTCGGCATAAACCCCTACGCCACATCGGCGATCCGTGTGCCACGCCACGTCATCGATCCGATGGGACAACCTCCGTGTGTGCCTGCAGATATGCGGCCAGCCTGGCCGTCGCCATACGTTTATTTTACTTTATTTTTTTATTTTTACTCTGTTTTGTTATTTTTACTTTATTTTAGTTTTTGTTTTTGTATAAGATAATTATGCCTTATCTAAAAAAACATACCCAATGGTATATCAATTGCCCCCCGTTACGAACGTCGCTATCGCCATGTCACGGAGAAAGCGGTCGACACGGAAGGAATTCTGGTTGGTGGGGATTCGGGATGTAGCTATGTCACGAAACATCGCCATACGGGTCCCGATGCATATGTGAAAGTGTTCATGCATGCGTAGACGCTCGTCTTGGGGCTCCGGGGTGTGCCCCCCCCCCCCCCGCACGGACGGCGCTGCCACCGGCACTGGAGAAAGCAGACGGCGTCGGGTCTACGGAGGGATCTTGTTGTGGGTCTGGCCGGATGTTGCTCCAAAGTGTTCCTATGGGCTGACCCTAACACAACCGGGTGGGGAGGTCCCTTTGGTTGAAATCCCGTCCGTGCAAAGTCAAAGGCTAGATCGGCGTGGTCAAGCGCTACGGAGGTTAAGCGGGGCCGGGGCGCACTTGGGGGGTAGCAATGCCACGGGCGTCGCACGGGCCCTCATACATGCGGGGTGGTGTGGTGGCATTGCTACCCCCAGGGCCCCGTCCGCCTAACCCTGGGCGGTTGACCACGAGATCTAGCCTTTGACTTCCCAGACGGGCTTTGACGATGGACCTCTCCACCCGGTTGTGTCGGTTCGGCCCATAGGGACACCGGGAGCAACATCCGGGCCAAACCCACAGCTACATCCACTCCGTGTAGACCCGGCGTCCGTTTCCCCCCCTCCGGTGCGGCGTGGCCAGCGCCGTCCGTGAGGGGCACACCGGAGGCGCATGCGGGCATTATTTGAAACCGCCACAACACTTCCGGACTTGTGCGAGGCCGCCTCATAGATTTGGCGGTATGCTGGCCCCGGAGGCCGCCGGCCCACCCCGATCGTGAAGCAGCGAAGAGCAATCCGGCGTAGAGGAAGTGTCGAGATACTTCTCCATCACGAAAAATTATGAAAAATTACCATCGGTCCTATAGCACATGTGCCCGCGTCATGTTAAAAACTCATGATTTTATCGCTCCGGTATTTAATAATATTCACGCTGCGCCGTTTCGCGAAGCGTCAACTACCGTGTCGCCATGCCGTCCGTGTGAGGCCACACCCGGAGGCAGCGTGCTGCCTCTTCGGACATGCCACCACACCACCCGCATGTATGAGGGCCCGATCACGGCGCTCGGTGGCATTACTACCCCAGGGCCCCGTCCGCCCTAACCTGTAGCGTTTGACCACGGATCTAGCCCTTTGACTTTGCGGGCCGGGATTTGACCGGTGGGCCTCTCCACCCGGTTGTGTTAGGTCAGCCCATCTGAACACTTTGGAGCAACATCCGGGCGGACCCACAAAGATCCCCTCCGTGTAGACCCGGCAGCGTCCGTTTCCCCCCTCCGGCGTCGGCGTGGCGGCGCCGTCCGTGAGGCGAACCCGGAGGCGCGTGCCGCCTCTTCGGACATGCCACCACACCACCTGCATGTATGAGGGCGGTGCGGCGCTCGGTGGCATTGCTACCCCAGGGCCCCGTCCGCCCTAACCACAGGCGGTTGACCACGAGATCTAGCCCTTTGACTTCCCGCAGACGGGCTTTGACGGTGGACCTCTCCACCGGTTGTGTCGATTCGGCCCATAGGGACACCGGGGAGCAACATCCGGGCCAAACCCACAGCTACATCCACTCCGTGTAGACTGGCGCGTCCGTTTCCCCCTCCGGTGCGGTAGTGGCGCCGTCCGTGAGGGGCACACCGAAGGCGCATGCGGGCATTATTTGCAACCGCCACAACACTTCCGGACTTGTGAGAGGCCGCCCTCGCAAGATTTGTGGTATACTAGCCCCGGAGCCGCCCGGCCACATTCGTGAAGCGTCACGAAGAGCAATCCGCTTAGAGGAAGTGTTGAGATACTTCTCCATCACGAAAAATTATGAAAAATTACCATCGGTCCTATAGCACATGTGCCCCGTTATGTAAAAAACTCGCCATGATTTTATCGCGCTCCGGTATTTAACAATATTCACGCGCGCCGTTTCGCGAAGCGTCTACTACCGTGTCATCGCCCGTCCGTGAGGGGCCACACCCGAGGCGTGTGCCGCCTCTTCGGACATGCCACCCACACCACCCAGCGTGTATGAGGGCCCGATCACGGCGCTCGGTGGCATTGCTACCCCCGGGGCCCCGTCCGCCCTAACCACATGGCGTTTGACCACGGATCTAGTCCTTTGACTTTGCACGGACGGGATTTGACCAGTGGGCCTCTCCACCCGGTTGTGTTAGGTCAGCCCATACGAACACTTTGGAGCAACATCCGGGCCAGACCCACACCAAGATCCCCTCCGTGTAGACCCGACGCGTTCGTTTCCCCCCTCCAGGTGCCGGCGGCGGCGCCGTCCGTGAGGGGGCCGAACCCCGGAGACGCGTGTCGCCTCTTCGGACATGCCACCACACCACCCTGCATGTATGAGGGGCCGGTGCGGCAGCTCGGTGGCATTACTACCCCGGGGCCCCGTCCGCCCTAACCACAGGCGGTTGACCACGAGATCTAGCCCTTTGACTTCCCACGGATGGGCTTTGACCGGTGGACCTCTCCACCGGTTGTGTCGATTCGGCCCCATAGGGACACCGGGAGCAACATCGGGCCAAACCCACAGCTACATCCACTCCGTGTAGACACTGTGGCGTCCGTTTCCCCCCTCCGGTGCGGCGGCGGCGCCGTCCGTGAGAGGGGCACACCGGAGGCGCATGTCGGGCATTATTTGCAACCGCCACAACACTTCCGGACTTGTGAGAGGCCGCCTCGCAAGATTTGTGGTATGCTGGCCCCGGAGGCCGCCGTGGCCAGATCGTGAAGCGAAGAGCAATCAGCGTGAGGAAGTGTTGAATACTTCTCCATCACGAAAAATTATGAAAAATTACCATCGGTCCTATAGCACATGTGCTTACGTTATGTAAAAACTCATGATTTTATCGCGCTCCGGTATTTAATAATATTCACGCCGCGCCGTTTCCATGAGCGTCTACTACCGTGTCGCCATCGCGTCCGTCGAGAGGCCACACCCGGAGGCGTGTGCGCCTCTTCGGACATGCCACCACACCACCCGCATGTATGAGGCCCAATGCGGCAGCTCGGTGGCATTACTACCCCCAGGGCCCCGTCCGCCCTAACCTGTAGCGTTTGACCACGGATCTAGTCCTTTGACTTTGCGCAGACGGGATTTGACGGTGGGCCTCTCCACCCGGTTGTGTTAGGTCAGCCCATACGAACACTTTGGAGCAACATCCGGGCGGACCCACCAAGATCCCCTCGTGTAGACCCGGCGTTCGTTTCCCCCCTCCGGTGCGGCGGCGGCGCCGTCCGTGAGGCGAACTCGGACCGCAGCGTGTCGCCTCTTGGACATGCCACCACACCACCTGCATGTATGAGGGCGGTGCGGCCTTCCGGTGGCATTGCTACCCCGGGGCCCCGTCCGCCCTAACCTTAGGCGGTTGACCACGAGATCTAACCCTTTGACTTCCACAGACGGGCTTTGACGGTGGACCTCTCCACCCGATTGTGTCGATTCGGCCCATAGGGACACCGGGAGCAACATCCGGGCCAAACCCACAGCTACATCCGGTCCGTGTAGACTGGCGCGTCTGTTTCCCCCTCCGGTGCGGCGGCGGCGCCGTCCGTGAGGGGGCACACCGGAGGCAGCGTGTCGGGCATTATTTGCAACCGCCACAACACTTCCGGACTTGTGAGAGGCCGCCTCATAAGATTTGGCGGTATGCTAGCCGGGCCGCCGACCCGCAGTCATAGGCAGCGAAGAGCAATCCAGCGTAGAGGAAGTGTTGAATACTTCTCCATCACGAAAAATTATGAAATATTACCATCGGTCCTATAGCACATGTGCCCGTCATGTAAAAAGTCATGATTTTATCGCGCTCGGTATTTAATAATATTCACGCCGCGCCGTTTCATGAGCGTCTACTACCGTGTCGCCATGCCCGTCCGTGAGAGGCCACACCCGGAGGCAGCGTGCGCCTCTTCGGACATGCCACCACACCACCCCGCATGTATGAGGCCCGATCACGGCGCTCGGTGGCATTACTACCCCAGGGCCCCATCCCGCCCTAACCACAGTAGCGTTTGACCACGGATATAGCCCTTTGACTTTTACGCAGACGGGATTTGACTAGTGGGCCTCTCCACCCGGTTGTGTTAGGTCAGCCCATACGAACACTTTGGAGCAACATCCGGGCCAGACCCACGGCAAGATCCCCTCCGTGTAGACCCGACGCGTCCGTTTCCCCCCTCCAGGTGCCGCCGGCGGCGCCGTCTGTGAGGGCGAACCGGAGGCAGCGTGCCGCCTCTTCGGACATGCCACCACACCACCACTGCATGTATGAGGGCGGTCGCGGCCTTCTGGTGGCATTACTACCCCAGGGCCCCGTCCGCCCTAACCACTGGGCGGTTGACCACGAGATCTAGCCCTTTGACTTCCACAGGCGGGCTTTGACGATGGACCTCTCCACCCGGTTGTGTCGATTCGGCCCATAAGGACACCGGGGAGCAACATCCGGGCCAAACCCACAGCTACATCCACTCCGTGTAGACTGTGCGTCCGTTTCCCCCCTCCGGTGCGGCGGCGGCGCCGTTCATGAGGGGGCACACCGGAGGCAGCGTGCGGGCATTATTGCAACCGCCACAACACTTCCGGACTTGTGAGAGGCCACCTACGCCAAGATTTGGCGGTATGCTGGCCCGGAGCCAGTGACCCGCGGTCGTGGGCAGCGAAGAGCAATCCAGCGTAGAGGAAGTGTTGAGATACTTCTCCATCACGAAAATTTATGAAAAATTACCGCCGGTCCTATAGCACATGTGCCCGCGTTATGTAAAAAACTCATGATTTTATCGCGCTCCGGTATTTTATAATATTCACGCGCGCATCGTTTCCATGAAGCGTCTACTACCGTGTCATCGCCCGTCCGTGAGGCCACACCCGAGCGTGTGCGCCTCTTCGGACATGCCACCACACCACCCGCATGTATGAGGCCCGATCTGACGCTCCGGTGGCATTGCTACCCCACGGCCCCGTCCGCCCTAACCATGTAGCGTTTGACCACGGATCTAGCCGCTTTGACTTTGCAGACGGGATTTGACGGTGGGCCTCTCCACCCGGTTGTGTTAGGTCAGCCCACTCCCCGAACACTTTGGAGCAACATCCGGGCGAGACCCACACCAAGATCCCCTCGGTGTAGACCCGGCCAGCGTTCGTTTCCCCCTCCGGTGCGGCGGCGGCGCCGTCCGTGAAGGCGAACCGGAGGCAGCGTGTCGCCTCTTCCGGACATGCCACCACATCACCACTGCATATATGAGGGGCGGTCGCGGCCTTTCCGGTGGCATTACTACCCCGGGCCCCGTCCCTCCTAACCTGGGCGGTTGACCACGAGATCTAGCCCTTTGACTTCCCCAGACGGGCTTTGACGGTGGACCTCTCCACCCGGTTGTGTCGATTCGGCCCATAGGGACACCGGGAGCAACATCCGGGCCAAACCCACGGCTACATCCACTCCGTGTAGACACTGGCGCGTCCGTTTCCCCCCTCCGGTGCGGCGGTGGCGCCGTCCGTGAAGGGGGCACACCGGAGCGCATGCGGGCATTGTTTGCAACCGCCACAAAACTTCCGGACTTGTGAGAGGCCGCCCTCGCAAGATTTGGCGGTATACTGGCCCCGGAGGCCGCCGGCCTTGATCGTGAAGCAGCGAAGAGCAATCCAGCGTAGAGGAAGTGTTGAGATACTTCTCCATCACGAAAAATTATGAAAAATTACCATCGGTCCTATAGCACATGTGCCCCGTTATGTAAAAAACTCGCGCATGATTTTATCGCGCTCCGGTATTTAATAATATTCACGCCGCGCATCGTTTCCGCGAAGCGTCTACTACCGTGTCGCCGCCCGTCCGTCGAGGCCACACCCGGAGGCGTGTACGCCTCTTCGGACATGCCACCACACCACCCCGCATGTATGAGGGCCCAATCACGGCGCTCGGTGGCATTACTACCCCAGGGCCCCGTCCGCCCTAACCTGTAGCGTTTGACCACGGATCTAGTCGCTTTGACTTTGCAGACGGGATTTGACGGTGGGCCTCTCCACCCGGTTGTGTTAGGTCAGCCCATCTGAACACTTTGGAGCAACATCCGGGCCAGACCCACACCAAGATCCCCTCCGTGTAGACCCGGCAGCGTTCGTTTCCCCCTCCGGTGCGGCGGCGCGCCGTCCGTGAGGGCGAACCCCGAGCGGCGTGTCGCCTCTTCGGACATGCCACCACACCACCTGCATGTATGAGGGCGGTCGCGGCGCTCGGTGGCATTACTACCCCAGGGCCCCGTCCGCCCTAACCACAGGCGGTTGACCACGAGATCTAGCCCTTTGACTTCCACGGGACGGGCTTTGACGGTGGACCTCTCCACCCGATTGTGTCGATTCGGCCCATAGGGACACCGGGAGCAACATCCGGGCCAAACCCGGCTACATCCGGTCCGTGTAGACTGTGGCGTCCGTTTCCCCCTCCGGTGCGGCGGCGGCGCCGTCCGTGAGGCCTACCGGAGACCGATGTCGGGCATTATTTGCAACCGCCACAACACTTCCGGACTTGTGAGAGGCCGCCTCGCCAAGATTTGGCCGGTATACTGGCCGGAGCCGCGGCCCGCGGTCGTGAAGCAGCGAAGAGCAATCGCGTAGAGGAAGTGTTTAGATACTTCTCCATCACGAAAAATTATGAAATATTACCATCGGTCCTATAGCACATGTGCCCCGTCATGCAAAAAGTCATGATTTTATCGGCGCTCCGGTATTTAATAATATTCACGCCGCGCCGTTTCGCTTGAAGCGTCTACTACCGTGACATCGCCCGTCCGTGAGGCCACACCCGGAGGCAGCGTGCGCCTCTTCGGACATGCCACCACACCACCCGCGCATGTATGAGGCCCGATCGGCGCTCGGTGGCATTGCTACCCCAGGGCCCCCATCGCCCTAACCACAGTAGCGTTTGACCACGGATCTAGCCCTTTGACTTTACTGCGGGCCGGGGATTTGACGGTGGGCCTCTCCACCCGGTTGTGTTAGGTCAGCCCATACGAACACTTTGGAGCAACATCCGGGCGGACCCACAGCAAGATCCCCTCGTGTAGACCCGGCAGCGTCCGTTTCCCCCCTCCGGTGCGGCGTGGCGGCGCCGTCCGTGAGGGCGAACCCCGGAGGCAGCGTGCCGCCTCTTCGGACATGCCACCACACCACCCTGCATGTATGAGGGGCGGTGCGGCCGCTCGGTGGCATTACTACCCCAGGGCCCCGTCCGCCCTAACCACAGGCGGTTGACCACGAGATCTAGCCCTTTGACTTCCCATGGGCCGGGCTTTGACCGGTGGACCTCTCCACCCGGTTGTGTCGATTCGGCCCATAGGGACACCAGGAGCAACATCGAGCCAAACCCACGGATACATCCACTCCGTGTAGACTGTGTCCGTTTCCCCCCTCCGGTGCGGCGGTAGCGCCCGTCCGTGAGGGGCACACCGGAGGCAGCGTGTCGGGCATTATTGCAACCGCCACAACACTTCCGGACTTGTGAGGCCGCCTCGCCAAGATTTGGCGGTATGCTAGCCCCGGAGGCCGTGACCCCGCAGTCGTAAGCGCGAAGAGCAATCCAGCGTAGAGGAAGTGTTCATATACTTCTCCATCCACGAAAAATTATGAAAAATTACCATCGGTCCTATAGCACATGTGCCCGTCATGTAAAAAACTCGCATGATTTTATCGCGCTCCGGTATTTAATAATATTCCACGCCGCGCCGTTTCATGAAGCGTCTACTACCGTGTCATCGCCGCCGTCCGTGAGGGCCACACCCGGAGGCAGCGTGCGCCTCTTGGGACATGCCACCACACCACCCCGCATGTATGAGGGCCCGATCACGGCGCTCGGTGGCATTACTACCCCGGGGCCCCGTCCACCTAACCACAGGCGGTTGACCACGAGATCTAGCCCTTTGACTTCCCATGGGCCGGGCTTTGACGGTGGACCTCCCCACCCGGTTGTGTCGATTCGGCCCCTTATAGGGACACCGGGAGCAACAAACGGGCCAAACCCACAGCTACATCCACTCCGTGTAGACACGACGCGACCGTTTCCCCCTCCACGTGCCGGCGGCGGCGCCCTCCGTGCGGGGGGGGCACACCCCGGAGACGCGTGCCGGGCCTTTGCAACCGCCACAACACTTCCGGACTTGTGAGAGGCCGCCTCGCCAAGATTTGGCCGGTATGCTGGCCCCGGAGCCGCCCGGCTACGATCGTGAAAGCGAAGAGCAATCAGCGTGGGGAAGTGTTGAGATACTTCTCCATCCACGAAAAATTATGAAAAATTACCGCCGGTCCTATAGCACATGTGCCCACTTCATGTAAAAACTCATGATTTTATCGCGCTCCGGTATTTAATAATATTCACGCCGCATCGTTTCCATGAAGCGTCTACTATCGATGTCATCACCGTCCGTGAGGCCACACCCGGAGGCAGCGTGCCGCCCGCTTCGGACATGCCACCACACCACCCGCATGCATGAGGGCCCGATCACGGCAGCTCGGTGGCATTGCTACCCCGGGGCCCCGTCCGCGCTAACCTGTAGCGTTTGACCACGGATCTAGCCCTTTGACTTTGCGGGCCGAGATTTGACCCGGTGGGCCTCTCCACCCGGTTGTGTTCGGTCAACCCATATGAACACTTTGGAGCAACATCCGAGCGAGACCCACGGCAAGATCCCCTTCGTGTAGACCCGACGCGTCCGTTTCCCCCCTCCGGTGCGTGGCGCGCCGTCCGTGAGGGCGAACCCGGAGGCAGCGTGCCGCCTCTTCGGACATGCCACCACACCACCCTGCATGTATGAGGGCGGTCTGGCGCTCGGTGGCATTACTACCCCGGGGCCCGTCCGCCCTAACCTGGAAGCGGTTGACCCACGAGATCTAGCCCTTTGACTTCCCATGAGCGGGCTTTGACGGTGGACCTCTCCACCCGGTTGTGTCGATTCGGCCCATAGGGACACCGGGAGCAACATCCGGGCCAAACCCACAGCTACATCCGCCGTGTAGAACTGTGGCGTCCGTTTCCCCCTCAAGGTGCGGCGGCGGCGCCGTCCGTGAGGGGGCACACCGGAGAAAGCGTCTGCGGGCATTATTTGCAACCGCCACAACACTTCCGGACTTGTGAGGCCGCCTCGCAAGATTTGGCCGGTATGCTGGCCCCGGGCCGCCCGGCCCACGGTCGTGAGCAGCGAAGAGCAATCAGCGTAGAGGAAGTGTTGAATACTTCTCCATCACGAAAAATTATGAAAAATTACCATCGGTCCTATAGCACATGTGCCCGCGTCATGTAAAAACTCATGATTTTATCGGCGCTCCGGTATTTAATAATATTCACGCCGCGCGTCGTTTCCATGAAGCGTCTACTACCGTGTCGCCATACCGTCCGTGAGGGCCACACCCGGAGGCAGCGTGCGCCTCTTGGGACATGCCACCACACCACCCCGCATGTATGAGGGCCCGATCTGCGGCCTTCACGGGGCATTGCTACCCCAGGGCCCTCGTCCGCCCTAACTTTCTGTAGCGTTTGACCACGGATCTAGCCCTTTGACTTTGCAGGGCCGGGATTTGACCGGTGGGCCTCTCCACCCGGTTGTGTTAGGTCAGCCCATCTGAACACTTTGGAGCAACATCCGGGCGGACCCACGGCAAGATCCCCTCCGTGTAGACCCGGCGTCCGTTTCCCCCTCCAGGTGCGGCCCGGCGCCCGTCCGTGAGGGCGAACCCCGGAGGCAGCGTGCGCCTCTTCGGACATGCCACCACACCACCTGCATGTATGAGGGGCGGTGCGGCGCTCGGTGGCATTGCTACCTCCCGGGGCCCCGTCCGCCCTAACCACGGAAGCGGTTGACCACGAGATCTAGCCGCTTTGACTTCCACGGACGGGCTTTGAGCAGTGGACCTCTCCACCCGGTTGTGTCGATTCGGCCCATAGGGACACGGGAACAACATCCGGGCCAAACCCACGGCTACATCCACTCCGTGTAGACTGGCGTCCGTTTCCCCCCCTCCGGTGCGGTAATGGCGCCGTCCCGTGAGGGGCACACCGGAGGCAGCGTGTCGGGCTTTATTTGCAACCGCCACAACACTTCCGGACTTGTGAGAGGCCGCCCTCGCAAGATTTGGCGGTATGCTGGCCCCGGAGGCCGCGGCCCGCGGTCGTGGGCGTCGCGAAGAAGCAATCCAGCGTGGAGGAAGTGTTGAATACTTCTCCATCACGAAAATTATGAAAAATTACCGCCGGTCCTATAGCACATGTGCCCACGTCATGTAAAAACTCGCGCGATTTTTATCGCGCTCCGAGTATTTAATAATATTCACGCCCGCATCGTTTCGCATGAGCGTCTACTACCGTGTCGCCGCCGTCCGTGAGGCCACACCCGGAGGCAGCGTGCCGCCTCTTCGGACATGCCACCACACCACCCGCATGTATGAGGGCCCGATCACGGCAGCTCGGTGGCATTGCTACCCCGGGGCCCCGTCCGCCTAACCTGTAGCGTTTGACCACGGATCTAGCCCTTTGACTTTGCAGACGGGATTTGACGGTGGGCCTCTCCACCCGGTTGTGTTAGGTCAGCCCACTCTGAACACTTTGGAGCAACATCCGGGCCGGACCCACGGCAAAGATCCCCTCCGTGTAGACCCGGCGCGTCCGTTTCCCCCCTCCGGTGCGGTAGTGGCGCCGTCCGTGAGGGCGAACCCGGAGATGCGTGCGCCTCTTCGGACATGCCACCACACCACCCTGCATGTATGAGGGCGGTCACGGCCTTTCTGGTGGCATTGCTACCCCCGGGGCCCCGTCCGGCTTAACCTGGAAGCGGTTGACCACGAGATCCTAGCCGCTGACTTTACAGGCGGGCTTTGACCGGTGGACCTCTCCACCCGGTTGTGTCGATTCGGCCCATAAGGACACCGGGAGCAACATCCGGGCCAAACCCACAGCTACATCCACTCCGTGTAGAACTGTGGCGTCCGTTTCCCCCCTCCGGTGCGGCGGCGGCGCCGTCCGTGAGGGGGCACAACCGGAGGCAGCGTGCGGGCATTATTTGCAACCGCCACAACACTTCCGGACTTGTGAGGCCGCCTCGCAAGATTTGGCCGGTATACTGGCCCGGGCGGCGGCCCGCGGTCGTGGCAGCGAAGAGCAATCAGCGTAGAGGAAGTGTTGAGATACTTCTCCATCACGAAAATTTATGAAAAATTACCATCGGTCCTATAGCACATGTGCCCGTCATGTAAAAAACTCATGATTTTATCGCTCCGGTATTTAATAATATTCACGCCGCGCCGTTTCCGCGGAAGCGTCTACTACCGTGTCGCCGCCCGTCCGTGAGGCCACACCGAGCGCATACGCCTCTTGGGACATGCCACCACACCACCCGCATGTATGAGGCCCGATCACGGCGCTCCGTGGGCATTGCTACCCCAGGGCCCCGTCCGCCCTAACCAACCTGTAGCGTTTGACCACGGATCTAGCCCTTTGACTTTGCGGACGGGATTTGACGGTGGGCCTCTCCACCCGGTTGTGTTAGGTCAGCCCATCACGAACACTTTGGAGCAACATCCGGGCCGGACCACAGCAAGATCCCCTCCGTGTAGACCCGGCGCGTCCGTTTCCCCCTCCGGTGCGGCGGTGGCGCGCCGTCCGTGAGGGCGAACCCCGAGCAGCGTGCCGCCTCTTCGGACATGCCACCACACCACCTGCATGTATGAGGGGCGGTCACGGCCTCGGTGGCATTACTACCCCAGGGCCCCGTCCGCCTAACCACAGGCGGTTGACCACGAGATCTAGCCGCTTTGACTTCCACGGGCCGGGCTTTGACGATGGACCTCTCCACCCGGTTGTGTCGATTCGGCCCATAGGGACACCGGGGAGCAACATCCGGGCCAAACCCACAGCTACATCCACTCCGTGTAGACACAGCCGCGTCCATTTCCCCCTCCGGTGCGTGGCGGCGCCGTCCGTGGTCAGGGGGCACACCGAGGCGCATATGCGGCATTATTGCAACCGCCACAACACTTCCGGACTTGTGAGGAGGCTGCCTCATAGATTTGACGGTATGCTGGCCCCGAGGCCGCCGGCCCGCAGTCGTGAAGCAGCGAAGAGCAATCGCGTGGGGAAGTGTTGAATACTTCTCCATCACGAAAAATTATGAAAAATTACCGCCGGTCCTATAGCACATGTGCCCACGTCATATAAAAAACTCGCATGATTTTATCGGCGCTCCGGTATTTAATAATATTCACGCCGCGCCGTTTCCGCGAGCGTCTACTACCGTGTCATCGCCCGTCCGTGAGGCCACACCGAGAACCGTGCCGCCTCTTCCGGACATGCCAACACACCACCCGCATGTATGAGGGCCCGATGCGGCAGCTCGGTGGCATTACTACCCCAGGGGCCCCGTCCGCCCTAACCACAGGCGATTGACCACGAGATCTAGCCCTTTGACTTCCACCAGACGGGCTTTGACTAGTGGACCTCTCCACCCGGTTGTGTCGATTCGGCCCATAGGGACACCGGGAGCAACATCCGGGCCAAACCCTGACTACATCCACTCGTGTAGACTGTGCGTCCGTTTCCCCCCTCAAGGTGCGGTGGCCGGTAGCGCCGTCCGTGAGGGGGCACACCCTGAGCAGCGTGCGGGCATTTTGCAACCGCCACAACACTTCCGGACTTGTGAGAGGCCGCCCTCGCCGGTTGGCCGGTATACTGGCCCCGGGCCGCCGGCCCACCGGATCGTGAAGCAGCGAAGAGCAATCAGCGTGGGGAAGTGTTGAGATACTTCTCCATCACGAAAAATTATGAAAATTACCATCGGTCCTATAGCACATGTGCCCACGTCATGTAAAAACTCATGATTTTATCGCGCTCCGGTATTTAATAATATTCACGCGCGCCGTTTCGCGAGCGTCTACTACCGTGTCGCCGCCCTCCGTGAAGGCCACACCCGGAGCGGCGTGCGCCTCTTGGGACATGCCACCACACCACCCGCATGTATGAGGACCCGATCACGGCGCTCCGGGGCATTACTACCCCAGGGCCCCGTCCGCCCTAACCTGTAGCGTTTGACCACGGATCTAGCCCTTTGACTTTGCACGGGCCGGGATTTGACGGTGGGCCTCTCCACCCGGTTGTGTTAGGTCAGCCCATCTGAACACTTTGGAGCAACATCCGGGCGGACCCGGCAAAGATCCCTCCGTGTAGACCCGGCCAGCGTCCGTTTCCCCCTCCGGTGCGGTAGCGGCGCCCGTCCGTGAGGGCGAACCGGAGGCGGCGTGCCGCCTCTTCGGACATGCCACCACACCACCCTGCATGTATGAGGGGCGGTCACGGCCTTTCGGTGGCATTGCTACCCCACAGGGGCCCCGTCGCACCTAACGTGTGGGCGGTTGACCACGAATCTAGCCCTTTGACTTCCCATGGGCCGGGCTTTGACGGTGGACCTCCCCACCCGGTTGTGTCAGATCGGCCCAGAAGGACACCGGGGAGCAACATCCGGGCCAAACCCACAGCTGCATCCACTCCGTGTAGACTGGCGGCGTCCGTTTCCCCCCTCCGGTGCGGTGGCCAGCGCCGTCCGTGAGGGGCACACCAGGCAGCGTGTCGGGCATTATTTGCAACCGCCACAACACTTCCGGACTTGTGAGAGGCCGCCCTCATAAGATTTGGCGGTATACTGGCCCCGGGCCAGCGACCCACGGTCGTAGAAAGCGCGAAGAGCAATCGCGTAGAGGAAGTGTTCGAGATACTTCTCCATCACGAAAAAATTATGAAAAATTACCGCCGGTCCTATAGCACATGTGCCCCGCGTCATGTAAAAACTCCATGATTTTATCGGCGCTCCGGTATTTAATAATATTCACGCCGCATCGTTTCGCGAGCGTCTACTACCGTGTCGCCGCCCGTTCGTGAGGGCCACACCGGAGGCGGCGTGCGCCTCTTAGGACATGCCACCACACCACCCCGCATGTATGAGGGCCCGATGAGGCAGCTCCGGGGCATTGCTAACCCCAGGGCCCCGTCCGCCCCTAACCCTGTAGCGTTTGACCACGGATCTAGCCCTTTGACTTTGCACGGGCCGGGATTTGACGGTGGGCCTCTCCACCCGGTTGTGTTAGGTCAGCCCATCCTGAACACTTTGGAGCAACATCCGGGCGGACCCACAGCAAGATCCCCTCCGTGTAGACCCGGCCGCGTCCGTTTCCCCCCCTCCGGTGCGGCGGCGGCGCCCGTCCGTGAGGGGCGAACCCGGAGGCAGCGTGCCGCCTCTTCGGACATGCCACCACACCACCTGCATGTATGAGGGCGGTGCGGCAACTCGGTGGCATTACTACCCCGAGGGGCCCCGTCCCACCTAACCACAGGCGGTTGACCACGAGATCTAGCCGCTGACTTCCCATGGGCGGGCTTTGACCGATGGACCTCCCCACCGGTTGTGTCGATTCGGCCCATAAGGACACCGGGAGCAACATCCGGGCCAAACCCACAGCTACATCCACTCCGTGTAGACACTGGCGTCCGTTTCCCCCCTCCAGTGCGGCGGTGGCGCCGTCCGTGAGGGCACACCGAGGCAGCGTGTCGGGCATTATTTGCAACGCCACAACACTTCGGACTTGTGAGAGGCCGCCTCATAAGATTTGGCCGGTATTCTGGCCCCGGGAGGCCGCGTACGATCGTGAAGCGTAGCGAAGAGCAATCAGCGTAGAAAGTGTTGAGATACTTCTCCATCACGAAAAATTATGAAAAATTACCATCGGTCCTATAGCACATGTGCCCACTTCATATAAAAACTCATGATTTTATCGCGCTCCGGTATTTAATAATATTCACGCCGCATCGTTTCCATGAAGCGTCTACTATCGTGTCATCACCGTCGCGTGAGAGGCCACACCCGGAGGCAGCGTGCGCCGCTTCGGACATGCCACCACACCACCCCGCATGCATGAGGGCCCGATGCGGCCTTTCGGTGGCATTGCTACCCCGGGGCCCCGTCCGCCCTAACCTGTAGCGTTTGACCACGGATCTAGCCCTTTGACTTTGCAGACGGGGATTTGACGGTGGGCCTCTCCACCCGGTTGTGTTAGGTCAGCCCATACGAACACTTTGGAGCAACATCCGGGCGGACCCACGGCAAGATCCCCTCCGTGTAGACCCAGCGGCGTCGTTTCCCCCCCCTCGGTGCGGCGGCGGCGCCGTCCGTGAGGCGAACCCGAGGCAGCGTGCGCCTCTTCGGACATGCCACCACACCACCTGCATGTATGAGGGGCGGTCACGGCATTCGGTGGCATTACTACCCCAGGGCCCCGTCGCCCTAACCACAGGCCGGTTGACCACGAGATCTAGCCCTTTGACTTCCCATGAGCAGGCTTTGACGGTGGACCTCTCCACCCGGTTGTGTCGATTCGGCCCATAAAGGACACCGGGAGCAACATCGGGCCAAACCCACAGCTACATCCGCCGATGTAGACATGGCGCGTCCGTTTCCCCCTCCGGTGCGGCGGCGCCCGTCCGTAGAGGGGGCACACCGGAGAAGCGTGCGGGCATTATTGCAACCGCCCACAACACTTCCGGACTTGTGAGAGGCCGCCTCATAAGATTTGGCGGTATACTGGCCCGGGCTCATGATTTTATCGCGCTCGGTATTTAATAATATTCCGCCCACATCGTTTCCGCGAGCGTCTACTACCGTGTCATCGCCCGTCCGAGTGGGGCCACCCGGAGATGCGTGCACGCCTCTTCGGACATGCCACCACACCACCCCGCATGTATGAGGCCCGATGCGGCAGCTCCGGTGGCATTGCTACCCCAGGGGCCCCGTCCGCCCTAACCTGTAGCGTTTGACCACCGGATCTAGCCCGCTGACTTTACCGCAGACCCGGGGATTTGACGATGGGCCTCTCCACCCGGTTGTGTTAGGTCAGCCCATACGAACACTTTGGAACAACATCGGGCCGGACCCACGGCCAAGATCCCCTCCGTGTGAACCCGGCGCGTCCGTTTCCCCCTCCGGTGCGGCGGCAGCGCGCGTCCGTGAGGGCGAACCCCGAGCCAGCGTGCACGCCTCTTCGGACATGCCACCACCACCACCTGCATGTATGAGGGGCGGTCGGCCGCTCGGTGGCATTACTACCCCAGGGCCCCGTCCGCCCTAACCACAGGCGGTTGACCACGAGATCTAGCCCTTTGACTTCCCGCAGACGGGCTTTGACCGGTGGACCTCTCCACCCGGTTGTGTCGATTCGGCCCATAGGGACACCGGGAGCAACATCCGGGCAAACCCACAGCTACATCCACTCCGTGTAGAACTGGCCGCGTCCGTTTCCCCCCCTCGAGGTGCGGCCCGTGGCGCCCGTCCGTGAGGGGGGCTACCCGGAGGCAGCGTGTCGGGCATTATTGCAACCACCACAACACTTCCGGACTTGTGAGAGGCCGCCTCGCCAAGATTTGGCGGTATGCTGGCCCCGGAACCGCCCCGGCCCGCGATCGTAGAATCGCGAAGAGCAATCCAGCGTAGAGGAAGTGTTGGAATGCTTCTCCATCCGCGAAAATTATGAAAAATTACCGCCGGTCCTATAGCACATGTGCCCCGTCATGTATAAAAACTCATGATTTTTATCGCGCTCCGGTATTTAATAATATTCCGCCGCGCATCGTTTCGCGGAAGCGTCTACTACCGTGTCATCGCCGCCGTCCGTGAGGCCACACCCGGAGGCGCGTGCGCCTCTTGGGACATGCCACCACACCACCCCGCATGTATGAGGGGCCCGATCGGCAGCTCGGGGCATTGCTACCCCAGGGCCCCGTCCGCCCTAACCTGTAGCGTTTGACCACGGATCTAGCCCTTTGACTTTGCACGGGCGGGGATTTGACCGGTGGGCCTCTCCACCCGGTTGTGTTAGGTCAGCCCATCTGAGCACTTTGGAGCAACTTATCCGGGCGGACCCCAGCCAGATCCCCTCCGTGTAGACCCGGCCGCGTCCGTTTCCCCCCCCTCCGGTCTTGCGGCGGCGGTGCGCGTCCGTGAGGGCGAACCCCGGAGGCAGGCGTGCGCCTCTTGGACATGCCACCACACCACCCTGCATGTATGAGGGGCTGGTCTGCGGCCTTTCCGGTGGCATTGCTACCCCAGGGGCCCCGTCCGCCTAACCACAGGCGGTTAACCACGAGATCTGTAGCCCTTTGACTTCCCAGACGGGCTTTGACCGGTGGACCTCTCCACCCGGTTGTGTCGATTCGGCCCATAAGGACACCGGGAGCAACATCGGGCCAAACCCACAGCTACATCCACTCCGTGTAGACTGTGGCGTCCGTTTCCCCCCTCCGGTGCGGTGGCGGCGCCGTCCGTGAGGGCACACCAGAGGCGGCGTGTCGGGCGTGTTGCAACCACCACAACACTTCCGGACTTGTGAGAGGCCGCCCTCGCCAAGATTTGGCGGTATACTGGCCCCGGGAGGCCGCCCGGCCCGCGATCGTGAAGCGTCGCGAAGAGCAATCAGCGTGGGGAAGTGTTGAGATACTTCTCCATCACGAAAAATTATGAAAAATTACCGCCGGTCCTATAGCACATGTGCCCGTCATGTAAAAACTCGCGATTTTTATCGCGCTCAAGTATTTAATAATATTCACGCCCGCGCCGTTTCCGCGAGCGTCTACTACCGTGTCGCCATGCCGTCGGTGAGTGGGGCCACACCCGGAGAGCGGCGTGCCGCCTCTTCGGACATGCCACCACACCACCCGCATGTATGAGGGCCCGATCACGGCGCTCGGGGCATTACTACCCCCGGGGCCCTCGTCCGCCCTAACCTGTAGCGTTTGACCACGGATCTAGCCCTTTGACTTTACTGCAGACGGGATTTGACCAATGGGCCTCTCCACCCGGTTGTGTTAGGTCAGCCCATCTGAACACTTTGGAGCAACATCCGGGCGGACCCACGGCAAAGATCCCCTCCGTGTAGACCCGTAGCGTCCGTTTCCCCCCTCCAGTGCGGCCCGGCGCGCCGTCCGTGAGGGCGAACCCCGAGCGGCGTGCCGCCTCTTCGGACATGCCACCACACCACCCTGCATGTATGAGGGCGGTGCGGCGCTCGGTGGCATTACTACCCCGGGGCCCCGTCCGCCCTAACCACAGAGCGGTTAACCCACGAGATCTAGCCGCTGACTTCCCACAGACGGGCTTTGACGGTGGACCTCTCCACCGGTTGTGTCGATTCGGCCCATAAGGGACACCGGGAGCAACATCGGGCCAAACCCACAGCTACATCCACGCCGTGTAGACCTGGCGCGTCCGTTTCCCCCTCCGGTGCGGCGGCGCGCCGTCCGTGAGGCACACCGGAGGCGGCGTGTCGGGCATTGTTGCAACCACCACAACACTTCCGGACTTGTGAGAGGCCGCCCTCGCCAAGATTTGGCCGGTATGCTGGCCCCGGAGTGGCCCGTACGGATGCGTGAAGCGTCACGAAGAGCAATCAGCGTGGGGAAGTGTTCGAATACTTCTCCATCACGAAAAATTATGAAAAATTACCGCCGGTCCTATAGCACATGTGCCCGTCATGTAAAAACTCATGATTTTATCGGCGCTCCGGTATTTAATAATATTCACGCCGCGCCGTTTCCATGAGCGTCTACTACCGTGTCATCGCCCGTCCGTGAGTGGGGCCACACCACGCGAGCGCGATGCCGCCTCTTCGGACATGCCACCACACCACCCGCATGTATGAGGGCCCGATCACGGCGCTCGGGGCATTGCTACCCCAGGGCCCTGCGTCCACCTAACCTGTAGCGTTTGACCACCGGATCTAGCCGTTTGACTTTGCGGGCCGGGATTTGACGATGGGCCTCTCCACCCGGTTGTGTTAGGTCAGCCCATCCCTGAACACTTTGGAGCAACATCCGGGCCAGACCCGGCAAAGATCCCCTCGTGTAGACCCGGCGTCCGTTTCCCCCCTCCAGTGCGGCGTGGCGCGCCGTCCGTGAGGCGAACCCGGAGGCAGCGTGCCGCCTCTTCGGACATGCCACCACACCACCCCTGCATGTATGAGGGCGGTCACGGCGCTCAGTGGCATTACTACCCCAGGGCCCCGTCCGCCCTAACCTGGAAGCGGTTGACCACGAGATCTAGCCCTTTGACTTCCCA
Organism: Aegilops bicornis; assembly: GCA_021605145.1. NCBI lineage: Eukaryota > Viridiplantae > Streptophyta > Magnoliopsida > Poales > Poaceae > Aegilops > Aegilops bicornis. The sequence continues at coordinate 652,976,258 of CM038674.1, forward strand.
CGGACGGGCTTTGAACAGTGGACCTCTCCACCCGGTTGTGTCAGTTCAGCCCATAGGGACACCCGGGAGCAACATCCGGGCTAAACCCACAGCTACATCCACTCCGTGTAGACCTGACGCGTCCGTTTCCCCCCTCCGGTGCGGCGGCGCGCCGTCCGTGAGGGGGCACACCGGAGGCAGCGTGTCGGGCTTTATTTGCAACCGCCACAACACTTCCGGACTTGTGAGAGGCCGCCCTCGCCAAGATTTGGCGGTATACTGGCCCGGAGCCGCCCGTGACCCGCGGTCGTGAGCGTCACGAAGAAGCAATCAGCGTGGAGGAAGTGTTGAGATACTTCTCCATCACGAAAAATTATGAAAAATTACCGCCGGTCCTATAGCACATGTGCCCCGTCATATAAAAACTCGCATGATTTTTATCGCTCCGGTATTTAATAATATTCACGCCGCGCCGTTTCCATGAGCGTCTACTACCGTGTCGCCGCCCGTCCGTGAGGCCACACCCGGAGGCAGCGTGCCGCCTCTTAGGACATGCCACCACACCACCCCGCGTATGAGGGCCCGATCGGCACGCTCCGGGGCATTACTACCCCGGGGCCCGTCCGCCCTAACCTGTAGCGTTTGACCACGGATCTAGCCCTTTGACTTTCTTGCGGGCGGGATTTGACGGTGGGCCTCTCCACCCGGTTGTGTTAGGTCAGCCCATACGAACACTTTGGAGCAACATCCGGGCCCGACCCACAGCAAGATCCCCTCCGTGTAGACCCGACGCGTCCGCTTCCCCCCTCCAGGTGTCGGCGGCGGCGCCGTCCGTGAGGGGGCCGAACCCCGGAGATGCGTGCCGCCTCTTCGGACATGCCACCACACCAACCTGCATGTATGAGGGGCCGGTGCGACGCTCCGGTGGCATTGCTACCCCAGGGCCCGTCCGCCCTAACCTGGAGGCGGTTGACCCACGAGATCTAGCCCTGACTTCCCGGGCCGGGCTTTGACGGTGGACCTCTCCACCCGGTTGTGTCGATTCGGCCCATAAGGACACCGGGAGCAACATCCGGGCCAAACCCACGGCTACATCCACTCCGTGTAGACTGTGCGTCCGTTTCCCCCCTCCGGTGCGGCGGCGCCGTCCGTGAGGCACACCGAGCGTGCGGGCATTGTTGCAACCGCCACAACACTTGCAGACTTGTGAGAGGCCGCCCTCGCCAAGATTTGACGGTATGCTGGCCCCGGAGGGCGCGGCCCACAGTCGTAGATCTTGCGAAGAGCAATCCGCGTAGAGAAGTGTTCAGATGCTTCTCCATCACGAAAAATTATGAAAAATTACCGCCGGTCCTATAGCACATGTGCCCCGTCATGTAAAAACTCGCCATGATTTTATCGCGCTCCGTATTTAATAATATTCACGCGCGCATCGTTTCAGCGAAGCGTCTACTACCGTGTATCGCCGCCCGTCGTGAGGGCCACACCCGAGCGCGTGCGCCTCTTGGACATGCCACCACACCACCCGCATGTATGAGGCCCGATCACGGCAGCTCGGGGGCATTGCTACCCCCCAGGGCCCCGTCCGCCCTAACCACGTAGCGTTTGACCACGGATCTAGCCCTTTGACTTTGCGCGGACGGGATTTGACCGGTGGGCCTCTCCACCCGGTTGTGTTAGGTCAGCCACTCACGAACACTTTGGAGCAACATCCGGGCCAGGCCACGGCAAGATCCCCTCGCGTGGGCAAGCCCAGCGTCCGTTTCCCCCCTCCGGTCTTGCGTGGCCCAGCGCCGTCCGTGAGGCAGAACCCGGACAGCGTGCCGCCTCTTCGGACATGCCACCACACCACCTGCATGTATGAGGGGCGGTGCGGCGCTCGGTGGCATTACTACCCCAGGGCCCCGTCGCCCTAACCCTGGAAGCGGTTGACCACGAATCTAGCCCTTTGACTTCCCACAGACGGGCTTTGACCGGTGGACCTCTCCGCACCGGTTGTGTTAGTTCGGCCCATAGGGACACCGGGAGCAACATCTGGGCCAAACCACAGCTACATCCACTCGTGTGAACTGGCAGCGTCCGTTTCCCCCCTCCGGTGCGGTGGTGGCGCCGTCCGTGAGGCTACCGGAGGCAGCGTGTCGGGCATTATTGCAACGCCACAACACTTCCGGACTTGTGAGAGCCGCTCGCCAAGATTTGGCGGTATACTAGCCCCGGAGGCCGCGGCCCGCGGTCGTAGATGTCGCGAAGAGCAATCGGCGTAGAGAAGTGTTGAGATACTTCTCCATCCACGAAAAATTATGAAAAATTACCGCCGGTCCTATAGCACATGTGCCCGCGTCATGTAAAAACTCGCGCTGATTTTATCGGCGCTCCGGTATTTAATAATATTCACGCGCGCGCATCGTTTCCGCCGAAGCGTCTACTACCGTGTCGCCGCCCGTCCGTGAGTGGGGCCACACCCGGAGGCGGCGTGCGCCTCTTCCGGACATGCCACCACACCAACCCGCATGTATGAGGGCCCGATCACGGCAGCTCGGTGGCATTGCTACCCCGGGGCCCCGTCCGCCCTAACCACAGCGTTTGACCACCGGATCTAGCCGCTTTGACTTTGCAGACGGGATTTGACCGGTGGGCCTCTCCACCCCGGTTGTGTTAGGTCAGCCCATCTGAACACTTTGGAGCAACATCCGGGCGGACCCACGGCAAGATCGCCGTGTGAGCCAGCGGCGTCCGTTTCCCCCCTCCAGTGCGGCGGCGCTGCGTCCGTGAGGCGAACCCCGAGCGGCGTGCGCCTCTTCGGACATGCCACCCACACCACCCTGCATGTGAGGGGGCGGTGCGGCGCTCGGTGGCATTACTACCCCGGGGCCCCGTCCGCCTAACCACAGGCCCGGTTGACCCACGAGATCTAGCCGCTTTGACTTCCACGGGCCGGGCTTTGACCCGATTGGACCTCTCCCACCCGGTTGTGTCGATTCGGCCCATAAGGACACCGGGGAGCAACATCCGGGCAAACCCACAGCTACATCCACTCCGTGTGAACTGTGGCGTCCGTTTCCCCCCTACGGTGCGGCCGGTAGCGCCGTCCGTGAGGGGGCACCACCGGAAGGCGTGTCGGGCGATTATTGCGACCGCCACAACACTTCCGGACTTGTGAGCCGCCCTCGCCAGGTGGCGGTATGCTAGCACCGGAGGCCGCCCGGCCACGGTCGTGAAACGTCGCGAAGAGCAATCAGCGTAGGGGAAGTGTTCGAGATACTTCTCCATCACGAAAAATTATGAAAAATTACCGCCGGTCCTATAGCACATGTGCCCGCGTCATGTAAAAACTCATGATTTTATCGGCGCTCCGAGTATTTAATAATTTTCTCGCCGCCTCGTTTCCGCAGAACGTCTACTAGCGTGTGTCATCGCCGTCCGTGAGTGGGGCCACACCCCGGAGTCGCGTGCCGCCTCTTCGTACATGCCACCACACCACCCTGCATGTATGAGGGGCCGATCACGGCAGCTCCGGTGGCATTGCGACCCCGGGGCCCGTCCGCGCCCTAACCTGTAGTGTTTGACCACGGATCTAGCCCTTTGACTTTGCGGGCCGGGATTTGACCGGTGGGCCTCTCCACCCGGTTGTGTTAGGTCAGCCCATCACGAACACTTTGGAGCAACATCGGGCGGAGACCCACAGCAAGATCCCCTCCGTGTAGACCCGGCCAGCGTCCGTTTCCCCCCCTCCAGTGCGGTAATGGCCGCCGTCCGTGAGGGCGAACCCGGAGGCGGCGTGCGCCTCTTCGGACATGCCACCACCACCCTACATGTATGAGGGCGGTCGCGGCAGCTTGATGGCATTGCTTACCCCCAGGGCCCGTCCGCCTAACCACAGGCGGTTGACCCACGAGATCTAGCCCTTTGACTTCCCGCAGACGGGCTTTGACCGGTGGACCTCTCCACCCGATTGTGTCGATTCGGCCCATAGGGACACCGGGAGCAACATCCGGGCCAAACCCACAGCTACATCCACTCCGTGTAGACTGGCCAGCGTCCGATTCCCCCCCTCCGGTGCGGTAGCGGCGCCGTCCGTGAGGGCACACAGGCAGCGTGTCGGGCATTATTTACGCCGCCACAACACTTCCGGACTTGTGAGAGGCCGCCTACGCCAGATTTGGCGGTATGCACTGGCCCCGGAGGCCGCGTGCGGCCTGATGCGTGAGCGTCGCGAAGAGCAATCCAGCGTAGAAAGTGTTGAATACTTCTCCATCACGAAAAATTATGAAAAATTACCGCCGGTCCTATAGCACATGTGCCCACGTCATATAAAAACTCATGATTTTATCGGCGCTCCGGTATTTAATAATATTCACGCGCGCCGTTTCCATGAAGCGTCTACTACCGTGTCGCCGCCCGTCCGTGAGTGGGGCCACACCCCGGAGACTCGTGCCTCCTCTTCGGACATGCCACCACCCCACCCCGCATGTTTGAGGGCCCGATCACGGCGCTCGGTGGCATTACTACCCCGGGGCCCCGTCCGCCCTAACCTGTAGCGTTTGACCACGGATCTAGCCCTTTGACTTTACGCAGGGCGGGATTTGACGATGGGCCCTCTCCACCCGGTTGTGTTAGGTCAGCCCATACAAACACTTTGGAGCAACATCCGGGCCAGACCACAGCAAGATCCCCTCCGTGTAGACCCGGCAGCGTCCGTTTCCCCCGCCGGTGCGGCGGCGGCGCCGTCCGTGAGGAGCGAACCCGGAGGCAGCGATGCCGCCTCTTCGGACATACCACCACACCACCTGCATGTATGAGGGGCGGTCACGGCAACTCGGTAACGTCATCTACCCCGGGGCCCGTCCGCCCTAACCAACTTTGGAAGGCTTGACCCTTGAAGATGCAGGAACCTTTCCCCGCAGGACGGGAATGACCGGTGGACCGTCGGTCCTTAGGTCATCTGACTCCGAAGAAACGAAGCATTTCAAGGCGAGGCCAGATCCCGGAGGGGGAACCACGCCATCCGTGCGTGATCGCATTATTTGCGGCGCGTCGATTTCCCGCGTATGAGGGGCGGCCTGTATAAACATTTCGGAATGTGGCGAGGCCGAGCACTTATGGAAGAAGAAAGCTTCTATATTTCGACCTACCCTCTTTGGAAGGGCATTTGATGACGTGATGCGTGACGAAAAGAACCTGCGTGAACACGCTGGAAGTGTTGTATCGCGAAAGACAAAAAGATACACGAGGGCGTGAGAGGACCTGCTTCTCTGGCGATCACGAAAAGGAGGCATGCCATCGAAGCCGGTATGAAGGTCACATGACAGCGGCCTTACGAAGAAAAATATGCGTTTCAATGCCCTTTCCGGTAAGAGGTCCCCGGTGGCGCTTCTCGTGATATAAAGGGTCAGCCAAAATATGTCGGAGAAAAGCCAGAACCTAAGTCTCGCGATGCGCCTCGGTGATTATGGCGCACCACACCGAGGCTTCCGGTTGCATTGAACGCCCGAACAAAGCGTCAGATTAGCCATTTACCCCGAAGCTATGTCATTGCGCGAATGTAGCGGTTTGCCACCACGGTGATCGATCGAAGGATTTCATTAAGCGCTAAGGAGTCCCCGATTAGGGTACTAATGCCTTGTCGGTTCAACGCTGGTGTTCCCCACCATCCCGGTTCATCCTTGGCCCGTGCGTCCTACATCCCTGGTCTAATGGGCAGATTGGTTGGGGCCGTAAGGCACTGACCCCTCACGATGGTCTTCGGAGTCCAGAAAGCTGTTACATTAACGATGCTAGGCTCGAAGCGGACATCCTCCATGGGCCCCGTAAGCAACCTGGATGTCGCCGGGTTTGTGTTGACTTCATTCTGGCCTTACCGTTGGCTCCCTAAAGGCGGGGTGAGGCCCTTTGGCATAATCCCATGCAAGAAGTCATGTGGAATCTCCTCACGGAAATTCTTGGTCTCAAAGCACATGAAACAGGGCCAAACTCTACCTTGGTGGATCCCATCCAAGTCGATGAACACAAGACCAGTCTGTTTCGCTCAAACACCTCGGGCTGGTGGCCGGTCACGGCCCGGATTATGTCAGAACCCCGAGCGTGCCGGGACTCCTCTGGGGGTGGTGGCATGTCCCCACACCGTCTCAGAGTGGCTGACAGCCCATTTCGGTGATGAGTTGTACGTTCTGGCGGAACCATGCGATTGAGCGTGAATGATTATTAAATACTCGAACCTGTGATAAAATCATGAGTTTTTACATGACATGGGCACATGTGCTATAAAGGCCCGAATGGTAATTTTTCATAATTTTATCGTGATGGAATGTATCGAACACTTCCCTCTCTGTGGAATGCTCTTGGCGTCTCTATGGTATGTGGCGGTGACCTCAGAGGGGCTAACATACCGTCAAATCTTGCAAGTGGCGGCCTCTCCTACAAGTCTGGAAGTGTTGTGGCGGTTCTGGCATAATAATGCGGCCAGCCGCTTCTCGGGTGTGCCCCCCCCCTCCGCAGACGGCGCGCCCGCCCGGCTTACATGGCGCTTTGGAGGGAAGCAGACCTTGTCCGGGTCTACGGAGTGGAATGTAGCTGTAAGGTTTTGCCCGGATGTTGCTCCGAGGTGTCCCTATGGGCTGACGGAGGACATGGCCGGGTGGAGAAGGTCCACTGGTCAAAGCCCACATCAAGTAGGAAATCAAAAGGCTAGATCTGCGTGGTCCAACCTGCTCCGAATTTAGGCGGACGGGGGCCACTGAGGGGTAACAATGCCACGGGCGTCGCCATGAAGCCCCTCATACATGCAGGAGTGGTGTGGTGGCATGTCGAAGAAGGCGTATGGCGTCTCCGAGGATTGACTTTCCCCTCCACAGACCCGAAGCGCCTTGCCGCATAGCTTTTTTTGAAGAGAAGCAGACGCGTCGGGTCTACGGAGGGATCTTCTTTGTGGAACCTGGCCGGATGTTGCTCAAAGTGTTTATATGGGCTGACCCTAACACTGGCCAAGGTGGAGAGGCCCTCTTGGTGAAATCCGTCCATTACCAAGTCAAAGGGAGGCTAGATCCGGTGGTCCAAAGCAGCTTCTACAGAGGTTAGGCAGTGAACCCAGGGGCCACAGGGGTAACAACTGGCTGCAGGACCGTCGCATCGAGACCCCTCATACATGCGGAGGTGGTGTGAGTGGCATGTCAGAAAGAAGCGGCCTGTACGCGGCTCCGGGGTGTGGCCCCACTCACGGACGGCGATGACACACGGTAGTAGGCGTTCTGCCGGAAGCGATCTGCAGTGAATATTATTAAATACTCAGAGTAGCGATAAAATCATGAGTTTTTACATAGCGTGGGCACATGTGCTATAGGACCGATGGTAATTTTCACGTAATTTTTTTACGTGATGATAAAGTATCTGAACACTTCCTCTACTCAGCAGTTGCTCTTGGCGTCTCATTGTGGCTGTGGCGGCCTCCGAGGCTAACATACCCGTCAAATCTTAGCGTGGCTGACCTCTCCACAAGTCTCCTGGAAGTGTTGTGGCGGTTGCCAAATCAATGCCCGACTTGGCGTCTCCGGGGTGTGTACCCCCCACCTCCACAGACTGGCGCCCGCCCTTGGCACCTGGAGGGAATCCGAGACCGTCCCGGGTCTACGGAGTGGATGTAGGCTGTGGGTTTGGCCGGATGTTGCTCCCGGGTGTCCCTATGGGCGGCCCGGCACATGATGGTGGAGAGGTCCCTTTGGTCAAAAAGCCGTCCGTGGGAAGTCAAAGGGCTGAATCTAGGTAATTGTCAACCCGGCTCGAGGTTAAGTGGCGGAGACCGAGGGGCCACTGAGGGGTAGCAATGCCACGAGCGTCTGCCGGCCCCTCATACATATATGTAGAGGGTGGTGTGGTGGCATGTCAGAAGGCGCTTGCAGCCTTGCCTCTCCGAGGATTCGGCCCCCCTCCCGCAGACATGGCCAGCGCCGCCCGCCGACTTTGGAGAAGCAGGCCGTCGGGTCTACCGGAGGGATCTTGCTTTGTCAGTGTGGCCCGGATGTTGCTCCAAAGTGTTAAGTATGGGCTGACCTAACACAACCCGGGTGGAAAGGCCCCTTTGGTCGAATCCCGTCCGTGCAAAGTCAAAGGCTTCAGATCCGGTGGTCAAACACCTCTGACAGGGTTAGCGCGGGGCCGGGGCCACAGGAGTCGCCAATGCCACGGAGGCGTACGCGCCGGGCCCTCATACATGCGGGGGTGGTGTGGTGGCATGTCGAAGAAGTGACACGGCGTCTCCGGGGTGTGGCCCCCACTCACGAGACGGCGATAACCGCGGTAGTAGGCGATTCTGCGGAAGCTTGATGCGGCGTGAATATTATTAAATACTCGGGCCAGCGATAAAATCATGGAGTTTTTTACATGGCGTGGGCACATGTGCTATAGGACCCGATGGTAATTTTTTCATAATTTTTACGTGATGGGAGAAGTATCACGAACACTTCCCTCTGTGGATTGCTCTTCGCGTCTCTGTTGTGGCGGCTGACCTCGGTGCTAACATGCCCGTCCAAATCTTCGCGTGGCTGACCTCTGCCTGGTCTGGAAGTGTTGTGAAGTGTAAATAATGCCAGAAACGCGTCTCCGGGGTGTGCCCCCACTCCTCCGCAGACGGGCGCTTGCCGCCCGGCACACCTTTGTGGGGGAGAAGCAGACGCGTCGAGTCACTACAGAGTGGATGTATGGCTTTGTGGGTTTGGCCGGATGTTGCTCCGGGTGTCCCTATGGGCGGCCGACACAACCACAACGGGTGGAGAAGGAGTCCCCTTTGGTCGAAAACCGTCCGTGGGGAAGTCAAAAGACTAGATCTGCGTGGTCAACCGCTCCGGGGTTAGGCGGGGACGGGGCCACAGGGGGGTATGCAATGCCACGAGGCGTCGCACCGGCCCCTCATACATGTCTGAGGGTGGTGTGGTGGCATGTCCCAGAAGAGGCGGCCTGCGTCTCGGGAGTTCGAGCCCCTCCTGCAGACGGCGCCGCCTTGGCACTTTTGGAGAAGCCAGACTGGCGTCGGGTCTACCACGAAGGGATCTTCTTTGTGGAGTGCAGGCCGGATGTTGCTCCAAAGGAAATGTTATTCGTATATGGGCTGACCTAACACAACCAACGGGTGGAGAAGGCCCTTTGGTCAAATCCGTCCGTGCAAAGTCAAAGGAGGCTAGATCCGGTGATCAACGCCTTCTGGGGTTAGGCGGGGACGGGGGCCCACAGGGTAGCAATGCCACGGAGGCGTCGCATCGGGCCCTCATACATCTTGCGGGTTGGTGTGGTGGCGCATGTCCAGAAAGAAGCGACGCAACGTCTCGGGGTTGTGGCCCCCACTCACGGGCCAGCGATGACGCGGTAGTAGGCGATTACTCGCGGAAAGCGATCGCGGCGTGTAGATATTATTAAATACTTTCGGGCCTTGTGATAAAATCGCCCAGAGGTTTTACATGGCGTGGGCACATGTGCTATAGGACCCGATGGTAAAATTTTTTCTTAATTTTTACATTGATGGAGGAAGTATGTCACGAACACTTCCCTCTGTGGATTGCTCTTAGCACATCTGGCTGTTGTGGCGGCGGCCTCAAAGAGACTTAACATACCGTCAAATCTTGCGTGGCGGCCTCTCACAAGTCTGGAAGTGTTGTGGGCGAGTTTACCGCAAATGCCCGACACGCGTCTTGGCGATATAAAGTGTGCCCCCTCCTCCGCAGACTGGCGCGCCGCCGCTGCCGGCTACCTGGAGAAGCAGACCAGCGGTCGGTCTACCCCTGCCAGAGTGGATGTAGGCGTAGGTTTAGGCCCCGGATGTTGCTCCGGGTGTCCCTATGGGCCGGAACTAACACAACCGGGTGGAGAGGTCCAGCTGAGTCAAAGCCGATCCATTGGGAAGTCAAGGGTAGCTGAATCTCGTGGTCCAACCGGCGCTCCGAGGAGGTTAGAGGCGGAATGGGGCCACAGGGGGTAGCAATGCCACGGAGGCGTCGCACCGGCCCCCTCATATACATGCAGGAGTGGTGTGTGGTGGCACATGTCCAGAAGAAGAAACGGCTTACCGCGTGTCCATTAGGATTGACCCACACTCCACAGACCGGCGCCGCGCGTAGCCCTGGCTTCCTGGAGAAAGCAGGGCCTTGTCCCGGGTCTACTTGGAGGGGATCTTGCTTTGTGGGCTGGCTGGCGGATGTTGCTCAAAAGTGTTACGTATGGGCTGACCTAACACAACCCGGGTGGATAGGCCCTTTGAAATTGAAATCCCGTCCGTGCAAAGTCAAAGGCTAGATCCGGTGGTCCAAAGCGCTTACTGAGGTTAGGCGTGGGCCAGAGGGCCTGAAGGGTATGAAATGCCCCTGGAGGCGTCGCATCGAACCCTCATACATGCTTGAAATGGTGGTGGTGGCATGTCCCCAAGAAGCGGCCGCAGCGTCTCCGAGTGTGGCCCCCCCCTCACGGACGGCTGATGACCACGCAGTAGTAGGCGTTCTCACCGAGAAGCGATCGCGGCGTGAATATTATTAAATACTCGGATAGCAGCGATAAAATCATGAGTTTTTACATGGCGTGGGCACATGTGCTATAGGACCGATGGTAATTTTCATAATTTTCGTGATGGTGAAGTATCTAAACACATTCCCTCTGGCAGTTGCTCTTGGCATCTCTCGACTGTGGCGGCGTCCTCGGAGAATTTGCTACCATACGTCAAATCTTGCGTGGCGGCCTCTCCACAAGTCTGCAAGTGTTGTGGCGGTTCACCAAATAATGCCCATACGGCAACGCTTCTCCGGAGTGTGTACCCCCCCTCTCACGAATGACGGGCGCCACCTTGCCAGCACTTTTGGAGAAGCAGACTGGCGTCAGTCTACGAGTGGATGTAGGCGTATGGGTTTGGCGGATGTTGCTCCAGGTGTCCCTATAGGCGACCTATCGCCAACCGGGTGGAGAGGTCCACTTGGTCAAGAAGCCACGTCCGTGGGAAGTCAAAGGAGCTAGATCTAAACGTGGTCAACCGTAGCTCCGGGGTTAAGTGAGGCAGGCAGAGGGCCACAGGGGGGGTAATGCAAATGCCACGGAGCGTCGCACCGGCCCCTCATACATGCGAGGTTGGTGTGGTGGCATGTCGAAGAAGGCGTGCGCACGCATCTCCGGGGTTCGGACCTCCGCAGACCCTCGCAGACAGCGTAGCCATGCACACTGGAGGAAGCAGACAGCTGTCCGGGTCTACCCTGAGGAGGATCTTGCTTTGTGGAGTCAGACCCGGATGTTGCTCCAAAAGAAGTGTTCTTATGGAGCTGACCTAACACAGCTTGGTGGAAGCCTTTGGTCAAATCCCGTCCATGCATAAAGTCAAGGCTAGATCCAGAATTGGTGAAGCCTTCTAGAGGGTTAGAGGCGGGAGACGGGGGCCTGAGGGTAGCAATGCCCAGGACGTCATCGCCAGACCCTCATACATGCAGGGGTGGTGTGGTGGCATGTGTCCCCAAGAGGCGACACTTGGCGTCTCCGGTGTGGCCCCCCTCACAGGGCAGCGATGACACGGTAGTAGGCGTTACTGCCGAGAAACGTCTGGCGTGAATATTATTAAATACTCGGGCCTGATAAAATCATGAGTTTTTGTACATGGCGTGGGCACATGTGCTATAGGACCGATGGTAATTTTTCATAATTTTTATCGTGATGGAGAATGTATCGAACACTTCCCTTACCTTGGATTGCTCTTAGCCGCGTCTACGGCCCTTGTGGCGTGACCTCGAGAAAGGCTAACGCTACCGTCAAATCTTGCGTAGGCGGCCTCTCCTGAAGTCACGGAAGTGTTGTGGCGGATTTACCGAGCAAATAAAGCCATTGACCGCAGCGTCTCCGAGAAGTGAATTGCCCCCCCACCTCCACGAATGAGGCGCGCGGCGCCAGCCTTTGGAGGCTTCCTGGAGAAAGCGGGCCTTGATCAGGTCTACCGCGGAGTGGATGTAGGCTGTGGGTTTAGCCGGATGTTGCTCCCGGGTGTCCCTATGGGCTGGCTGAAGCCCGGCACAACCGGGTGGAAGGTCCTTGTTCAAAACCCGTCGTTAGGAAGTCAAGGAAGCTGAATCCAGATCGTGGTCAACCCGCTCCGAGGGGTTAGGCTGGAGACGGGGCCACTGAGAGTGTGCAACAATGCCACCGGGCGTCGCCTTGGCCCTCCTCATACATGCGGTGGTGTGGTGGCATGTCAAGAAAAAAATGACAGCAGACACGTCTCCGGGGAGTTGGCCCCCCTCAGACGGACGCCGCCTTCGGCACTGGCTGGAGAAATGAGACAGACAGCGTCCCGGGTCTACGGAGGGGGATCTTCGCGTGGGTTTGTGAGTGCGGCCGGATGTTGCTCCAAAGTGTTAGGTATGGGCTGACCCTAACACAACCCGGGTGGAGAGGCCACTGGTGGTAGATCCCGTCCGTGCAGGTGCAAGAGTCGACAGGCTAGATCCGGTGGTGGCTTCGGTGATCAAGCGCTACAGTTAGGTGGGAATAGGTGGGGCCACAGGCCCTGTAGAATGCCCGGGCGTCAATGCCCAGGCGTCTTGTCGGAGCCTCTTATCACATGCGGGGAGTGGTGTGGTGGCATGTCAGAAAGAAGCGTACCAGCGTCTCCGTGAGTGGTGTGGCCCGCCCCTCAGGGCCCAGCGGACCCAATGAGTGACGGTAGTAGGCGTTACTAACGGAAGCGATCGCGGCGTGAATATTATTAAATACTACGGGCGATAAAATCGCAGGATAGCGATAAAATCGCAGGTTTTACATGGCGTGACATTGGGCACATGTGCTATGGGACGATGACCCGTAATTTTTCATAATTTTCATAATTTTCGTGATGAAATGTCACGAACACTTCCCTCTACAGCGGATGCTCTTGCTCTTCGCACGTCGGCGTTGCGGCCGGCCTCGGGGGGGCCTAACGAGGCTAGCATACCGTCAAATCTTGCGTGAAAGCGACCTCTCCACAAGTCTGGAAGTGTTGTGGTGGTTGCAAATAATGCCCGACTTCGCGTCTCGGTGTGCCCCCCCCCTCCACCAGACGGGCGCCCGCCTTGCACACAGAGGAGAAGCAGACGTCAGGTCTACGAAGTGGATGTAGGTATTTGTGGGTTTGGCCCCGGATGTTGCTCCCCGGGTGTCCCTATGGGCGAGGAAGCCCGGCACAACCGGGTGGAGAGGTCCTTTGGTCCAAAGCCCACGTCCCATTAGGAAGTCAAAGAGCTGAATCTAAGTAGTTAACCGTTCCGGGGAGTTAAGCGGGGCAGGGGCCAGGGCCTGAGGTAAGCAATGCCACGGAGTCGTCGCACGGCCCCTCATACATCTGAGGAGGTGGTGTGGTGGCATGTCATGAAGAAGTGACCTGACACGCGTCTCCGATTTCGGCCCCCTCCTCAGACGAGCGCGCCAGGCGCTGACAGCCACTGGAGAAGCAGACGCGTTGGAGAAGTCAGATGTGTCCAGGTCTACGGAGGGATCTTCTTTGTGGAGTGCAGCGGATGTTGCTCCAAGTGTTAAGTATGGGCTATTCTTACACACCGTTGGTGGCCATTGGCCCATTGGTGATAATCCGTCAAGTGCAAAGTCAAAGGGCTAGATCAGGTGGTCAAGCGCTTCTGAGGAGGTTAGGCGGGGCGAGGGCCACAGGGGCCTGAAGTGTGATGCCCAGAGGCGTGCATCGGGCCCTCATACATACATGCTGTGAGGGGTGGTGTGGTGGCATGTGTCAGAAAAGGCGCAGCGTCTCTCGAGTGTGGCCCCCACTCACGGGCCGGCGATGACACCGGTAGTAGGCGATTCTGCGGAAGGCTTGATCTGCGCAGGCGTGAATATTATTCAAATACTGGGAATGTCCCGATAAAATCATGAGTTTTTTACATGGCGGTAGGCACTTTATGTGCTATGGGACCGATGGTAATTTTTCATAATTTTTTACGTGATGGAGAGTATCTGAACACTTCCCTCTACGCGGATGTGCTCTTCGCACGTCTCAGCTGTGGCGGCTGGCCTCAAGGGGGCTAACATACCCGTCGAATCTTACGTGCAAATCAAATCTTCGTGACCTCTCACAAGTCTGGAAAGTGTTGTGGTGGTTGCAGATAATGCGAAACCTTCTGGCGTCCTCGGGGTGTGCCCCCCCTCTCAGACGGCGCCCGCGCCGCCCGGCACCTGGAGGAACTGGAGGGAAGCGGGCCGCGTCAAGGTCTACCAGTGGATGTAGGCGTATGGGTTTGGCGGATGTTGCTCGGGTAAAGTGTCTATGGGCGGCCCGGTAACACAGCACGGGTGGAGAGGTCCGCTTTGGTCGAAACCACGTCCAAGTGGGAAGTCGAAAGGGCTCAGATCTGCGTGGTTAACAGCTCCGGAGGTTCAAGAGGCGGGAGCCGAGGCCACAGGGAGTAGCAATGTGGCCACTGCCGGGAGGCGTCAGCACCAGCCCCTCATACGTAAATGCGGGGGTGGTGTGGTGGCACATGTCCAAGCGGCCTGCAGCGTCCTCGAGTTCGGCCCCCCTCACAGAATGGCCAGCACGCATGCCCTTGCGGCACTGGAGGGAGAAGCAGATGTGTCCCGGCGTCCTACAGTGCGGAGGGGATCTTAACGTGGAGTGCATGCGGATGTTGCTCCAAAGTGCTTTCGTATGGGCTGACCCTAACACAACCGGGTGGATTGAAGGCCCACTTGGTGAAATCCACGTCGTGCAAAGTCAAAGGCTAGATCCGGTGGGTCAGGCTTCTGAGGGAATTAGGCCGGGGCCCAGGGGCCACAGGGTAGCAATATTCCCCGGAGGCGTGCATGCTCGGGCCCTCATACATCTTGAGAGGTGGTGTGGTGGCATGTCCCAAAAGGCGACGCTTGGCGTCTCGAAGTGTGGCCCCCTCCTCACAGACGGCGATGACCGCAGTAGTAGAGCGTTCTCTTGGAAAGCGATCTTGTTGGCGTGAATATTATTAAATACTCGGACGCAGCTGATAAAATCATGAGTTTTTACATAGCGTGGGCACATGTGCTATAGGACCCGATGGTAATTTTTCACATAATTTTTCGTGATGGAGAGTATAAGAACACTTCCTCTACAGCAGATTGCTTTCTTGGCGCATCTCTGTTGTGGCGGCGGCCTCCGGGGAGGCTAACATACGCCCCGAATCTTGCGTGGCTTGCGTCAGGACCTCTCCCAGGAATGCCGTCTGAAGTGTTGTGGTGGTTGCAAATAATGCGGCCTGCAGCGTCTCGGGGTGTAGCCCCCCCCTCCACAGACCGAGCGCACCGCCCTTATTTTCTCCCGAGGAAAGCAGACCAGCGTCGAGTCTACCACCAGAGTGGATGTAGGCGTGAATGGGTTTAGCCGGATGTTGCTCCGGGTGTCTATAGGCCGAACAGCACAACCCGGAGCCAGTGGAAGGTCCAGCTGGTCAAAAGCTTCGTCAAATTGTAGGAAGTCAAAGAATGGTTGATCTCGTGGTCGGCCCGCTCGGAGGTTAAGCGGCGGCCTCAGGGGCCACAGCTAACATGCTTTAGCAAATGCCACCGGGCGTCGCTTTGACCCCTCATACATGTCACGAGGTGGTGTGGTGGCATGTCACAGAAGAAGCGAGACACAGCGTCTCCAGGAGTTCAGCCCCCCCCTCCACAGACCCAGGCGCCGTCCTTGCAGCCCATTTTGGAGAAAGCAGACTGTGTCCCGGAGTCTGCACGGAGGGGATCTTCTTTGTGGAGTCTAGGCCCGGATGTTGTTCCAAAGTGTTACGTATGGGCTGACCCTAACACAACCCGGAGTGGAAGATCCCTTTGGTGAATCCGTCCAGTAGCACCAAAGTCAAAGGGCTAGATCAGGTGGTGGTCCAAGCAGCTACTGAGGTTAGGCGGGGCCAGGGGGCCCTGAGGGGTAACAATGCCACTTGGGAGGCGTGCGCCGGGCCCTCATACATGCGGGGGATGGTGTGGTGGCATGTCTGAAGGCGCGTACGCATCTCGGGGTGGTAAGCCCCCTCCTCGTACAGACAGCGATGACCACGGTAGTAGAGCGATTCTGCCCGGAAAGCGATGTGGCGTGAATATTATTAAATACCGTGTGGGGCCTTGATAAAATCGCATGAGCCAGGCCTCCGGGGCCCTATACCGCTCCAAATCAAATCTTGTCAGGCGTGGCCTCTCACAAGTCTGGAAGTGTTGTGGCGGTTTGCAAAATAATGCGGCACGCTTCTCGAGTAAAGTGCCCCCCCTTCCGAAGACGGCCCTGGCCGTCATGCCGTGGAGACGGAAGCAGACGCGTCATGTCTACGAAGTGGATGTGGCGTGGAGTTTGGCAGGATGTTGCTCCCTCGGGTGTCCCTATGGTAGAAACGAACTGGCACAACCCGGGTGGAAGGTCCACTGGTGAAAGCCCGTTCATGGGAAGTCAAGGGCTGAATCTAAGTAGTCAACCGCTCGAGGAGTTAGGCGGGGCCAGGGGCCTGAGGGGCTAATAATGCCCACCGGGAGGCGTCGCACCACGACCCCTCATACATACAGGGTGGTGTGGTGGCATGTCGAAGAGGCGATGACCTGGCGTCTCAAAGTTGACCCCCCTCCACCAGACCCAGAGCGCCCGTCGCCCGGCACAGGAGAAGCAGACGGCGTCGGGTCTACGGAGGGGGATCTTGCTTTGTGGGTCTACAGCCGGATGTTGCTCAAAGGAGTGTTATTACGTATGGGCTGACCTAACACAGCACAACGGGTGGAGAGGCCCCTTGGTCGAATCTAACGTCCGTGCAAAGTCAAAAGGAGCTAGATCCGGTGGTCAACGCCTTCTACGAGGGTTAGGCGGGCCCAGGGAGCCACTAGGGAGTAGCAATGCCACCGGAGGCGTCGCATGGAGCCCCTCATGCATGCGGGGGGTGAGTGTGGTGGCATGTCGAAAAGCGGCGGCCCACGCGTCTCTCCAAAGTGTGGCCCCCCTCACGGGCCAGTGATGACCACGATAGTAGGCGTTCTGCCCGTTCTCTGGAAGCGATCGCAGGCGTGAATATTATTAAATACTCGGATGGCGATAAAATCATGAGTTTTTACGCATGGGAAACTGGGCACATGTGCTATAGGGGACGATGTTAATTTTTCATAATTTTTTCGTGATGGAGAAGTAGCCTAAAACTTACTTCCCTCTCTGGCGGATTGCTCTTGGCGCGTCTGGCTTGTGGCCGGCGGCCTCCAAAATTAGAATACCCGTCAAATCTTGCGTAGGCGGCCTCTCCCACAAATGCAGAAGTGTTGTGGCGGTTGCAAATAATGTTAATGCAGGCCAGCGTCTCCAGGTGTGCCCCTCCCCCTCACAGACGGCGCCGCCTTGCATGGCTTTTTTGAAAGCACAGAGGGGAAGCAGACGCCTTCTCGGTCTACGGAGTGGATGTGGCCCAATGTGGGTTTGGCAGGATGTTGCTCGGGTGTCCTATGGGCGAGCCGACTGGCACAACCGGTGGTGGAGGTCCCAGGTGAGTAGCTCCGCTTGAAACCTGTCATAGGAAGTCAAAGGGAAGGCTAGATCTGCGTGGTCAACCGCTCGGGGTTAGAGTGGGGCCATGAGGCCCTGAGAAGTATAATGCAATGCCACGGAGGCGTCGCCACCCGGCCCCTCATGTATCATGCCCGAGAGGTGGTGTGGTGGCACATGTCCAGAAGAAATGACACGCGTCTCCGAGTTAACAGGCCCCCTCCGAGGCCAGACTGTGTGCATGCCGCCGCTTGGCACGGAGAGAGCCAGTACGGCGTCCGAATCTACGGAGGATCTTCTTTGTGGAGTACGGCGGATGTGTTGCTCCAAAGAAAGTGTTGTTCTTATGGGGTGACCCTAACCTGGCCAACGATTGGAGAAGGCCTTTGGTGAACCAGTCCACGATCCAGGTGCAAAGTCAAGGAGGCTAGATCCGGTGGTCAAGCGCTCTGAGGGTTAAGCGGACGAGCCAGGGCCACAGGGTTGGTTATGATGCCGGAAGCGTCTCATCGGGCCCCTCATACATGCCTTGGGGTGGTGTGGTGGCAATGTCCCTCCCAAGAGAAGGCTGGCGCAGCGTCTCAGGTGTGGCCCCCCCCTCACCTGAGCAGCGATAACCGCGGTAGTAGGCGTTCCTAAAGGAAAGCGATGCTTTGGCGTGAATATTATTAAATACTCGGAGCCTTGTCCGATAAAATCCATGAGTTTTTACATGGCGATGAGGCACATGTGCTATAGGACCCGATGGTAATTTTTTCATAATTTTTTACGTGATAGAAATGTCGAACACTTCCCTCTCTGCGGATTGCTCTTGGCGCTTCTCCTTCATGGCCGCCTTGACGGCCTCCGGGCAAAAGTAGGCATGCTTATCACAAATCAAATCTTAATGGCGTAAGTGCCTCTACACAAATGCAGAAGTGTTGTGGCAGTTTGCAAATAATGCCCGACAGGCTGCAGCGTCTCCGGGAAGTGTGCCCCCCACCTCAGACAGAAGAGCGCGCAGCCTTGCCCTTGACCAGCACTGGAGGGAAAGCAGGCACCTTGTCAGGTCTGCAGGAGTGGATGTAAGGCTGTGGGTTTGGCCACGGATGTTGCTAAAGGTGTCCATATGGGCCCGAGCCCGGCACTGGCGGGTGGGGAATCCTTGGTCCCAGTGGCCAGTCCATGGGAAGTCAAAGGGCTAGATCCTGCGTGGTCAACAGCGCTCCGCGGTTAAGGTCTGGCCAGAGTGCCTGAGGGCCACAATAGGGTAGCAATGCCGACGGGCGTCACTTTTGCAACCCCTCATACATGCGAGGGTGGTGTGGTGGCATGTCGAGGAAGAAGTGACGCCCCAGCGTCTCAGGGAGTTCGGCCCCCCCTCAGACCGAAGATGGCGCGCCCTTGTTGCTCTTGGAGAAAGCAGACAGCGTCGGGTCTACCGCAGGAGGGGATCTTGCTGTGGAGTCTGCAGGCACGGGATGTTGCTCCCAAAGTGTTACGTATGGGCTGACCTGCCTAACACAACTTGGTGGAAAGGCCCTTGGTCAAATCCCGTCCAGTGCAAAAGTCAAAGGGCTAGATCCAGATTAATGGTCAAACGCTTACTGAGAGTTGGTAGGCCGGGGCCAGGGGCCCTGGGGGAAGTATGCAATGCCCACGGGAGGCGTCTGCATCGAGGTCCTCATACATGCTTGAGGGTGGTGTGGTGGCATGTCCCCAAAAAAGAGCGGCGCAGCGTCTCCAGGAATTATTAGCCCCCCCTCCACCGCAGGCTGATGAAAACCACGGTAATGTAGGCCGTTCTATGGAAGCTTGATGCGGCGTGAATATTATTAAATACTCGGGCGCGCGGTGATAAAATCATGAGTTTTTACATGGCTGATGGGCACATGTGCTATAGGACCAGATGGTAATTTTTCGCAATTTTTCGTGATGGAGAAATGTCCCGAACACTTCCCTCTCGCGGATTGCTCTTGTCGCGTCTCATTCTATTTGGTGGCGAAGCCTCGAGGGGCTTCAACATACCGTCAAATCCCTGGCGTTAGGCGGCCTCTCCTGAAGTCTGGAAGTGTTGTGGCGGTTGCAAAAAAAAATGCCGGCTTGCCAGCCTTGGCGTCTCGAGTGTGCCCCCCCCTCCCAACGAATGTGGACCCAGCCGCCCTTGGCCCTTGGCACCTTGAGGAAGCGGGCCAGACGACCTTGTCAGGTCTACCGCAGGATGGATGTAGCTATGGGTTTGGCCGGATGTTGCTCCGGGTGTCCCTATGGGCAGGCAATGCACAGCTTGAATTGGAAGGTCCTGGTCTAGTGAAAACCCCGTCTGTGCGGGAAGTCAAGGAGGGCTAGATCGTGTCCCGATGGTCGGTGTCGCTCCGGGGTTAAGCGGGAGACGGGGCCACAGGGGGTAGCTGAAATGCCACCGGAGGCGTCATGGGCCGCCAGGCCCTCATACATGTCGCGAGGTGGTGTGTTGGCATGTCCGAAGAAAGGCGTACGCTTACGATGTCTCCGGGGTGTAGGCCCCCCCCTCCACCCAGACCAGCGATGACTTACGGTAGTAGGCGCGTTCTCTGCCCGGAAGCGATGCTTGACGTGAATATTATTAAATACTCAGAATGTGATAAAATCCTTAGAGTTTTTACATGGCGTGGGCACATGTGCTATAGGGGCCAGATGGTAATTTTCATAATTTTTCGTGATGGAGAAATCCCGAACACTTCCCTCTCGGATTGCTCTTCTTGGCCAGCGTCTCTGTTGTGGCCTGACATTATTTGACCTCCCGAGAACTATCATACCGGCTCAAATCTTAGCGTAGGCAGCCTCTCCACACAAGTCTGGAAGTGTTGTGGGCGGCAATGCAAATAATGCGGAACATGTCGTCTCCCAGGGAATTGTGCCCCCCCCCCACTCTGACAGACGGCGCCGCCCGCCTTGGCTACTGGAGGGAAATGGAGCCGCGTCGAGGTCTACGGAGTGGATGTAGGCTGTGGGTTTAGCCCGGGATGTGTTGCTCCGGGTGTCCCTATGGGCCGAAGCAGCACGGCCTAGCCGGGTCTGGAAGGTCCCTTGGTCAAAAAGCCCCGTCCGTGGGAGAGTCAAAGGGCTAGATCTGCGTGGTGTCAACAGCTCCCGGAGTTAGGCGGGGCCAGGGGAGCACAGGGTAACAAGCTGCCATAGGAGGCGTCGCCTTGCCGGCCCCTCATACATCTTGCACGGTGGTGTGGTGGCATGTCAGAGAGAGGCGTACAGCGTCTCCAAGGTTAAACCCCCTCCACCAGACGGCGCCGCCAGCTTCGCCCAGCACACAGAGGGGAAAGCAGACGTTGTCCCGAGGTCCTACGGAGGGGATCTTGCTGTGGAGTCTGCAGCGGATGTTGCTCCAAAAGTGTTCGTATGGGCAGACTGTTCTAACACACAAACAACCCGGGTGGAGAAGGCCCTTTGGTGAAATCCCGTCCATTCTGCAAGTCGAGGGCTAGATCCGGTGGTCAACGCTTCTGAGGAGGAGTTAGAGGCGGAATGGCCCAGGGGGCCACAGGGGGTAGCAATGCTTACACGAGCTGTGCGCGTCAGGGCCCTCATACATGCGGGAAGGTGGTGTGGTGGCATGTCCCAGAAAATGAAGCATGCGTCCTACAGGAGAATGTGGGCCCCCCTCACGGACGGCGATGACACGGTAGTAGGCGTTCTGCGGAAAGCG
Source organism: Aegilops bicornis (assembly GCA_021605145.1). NCBI lineage: Eukaryota > Viridiplantae > Streptophyta > Magnoliopsida > Poales > Poaceae > Aegilops > Aegilops bicornis. The sequence goes on from CM038674.1 coordinate 652,997,386, forward strand.
ATCTTGCGAGCGTGAATATTAATTAAATACTTTCGAATGTGTGATAAAATCATGAGTTTTTTACATGGCGTGGAGCACATGTGCTATAGGACCGATGGTAATTTTTTTTCGCCATAAATTTTTAAGTGATGGAGAAGTGTCTGAACACTTCCCTCTCACGCGGTTATTGCTCTTAAATGGCGATCTGTTGTCATTTGTGGCCGCCCGGCCTCGGAGGAGGCCTAACATCACAAAATCAAAATCTTAGCATTGTAGGCGGCCTCTCACTGAGTCTGGAAGTGTTGTGGCGGTTGCAAATAATACCCGGCACGCAGCGTCTCAGGTTGTGCCCCCCCCTCCACCAGACCCAATGGCGCCGCGCCCGGCTTTGACACACAGAGGGAAGCAGACGCGTCGAGTCTACGGAGTGGATGGGGCTGTGGGGTTTTGGCCGGATGTTGCTCCAGGAGTGTCCTTATGGGCGGCCCAGCAGCCGGCCACAACTTGGTGGTGGAAGATCCGCTTTGGTGGCAAAACCCGATGCAGCAGGAAGTCAAGGAGGCTAGATCTGTAAGTGATCAACGCTCCTGAGAGTTTAAAAGCGGGGCCAGAGGGCCTGAGGGGGGTAACAATGCCACCCAGGCGTCGCATCCTACCGGCCCCTCATACATGCAGAGGGTGTGGTGTGAGTGGCATGTCAGAAGAAGCGGCTTGCGCGCATCTCAGGGATTCGGCCCCCCTCACAGACGGCGCCTTGTGGCCGCCAGCCACACTGGAGAAGCGGGCAGACCTTGTCCGGGTCTACACCGCGGAGGGATCTTCTTAGCTGTGGAGTGGCAGCCCGGATGTTGCTCCCAAAGTGTTCGTTATGGGCTGACCCTAACACCTGGCGGGTGGAGAGGCCTTGGTCAAATCCCGTCCGTGCAAAGTCGAAAGGGCTTCTAGATCCCGATTGGTCAAGCCCTTTCTGTACAGGGTTAAGGCGGGGACCCAGGGGCACAGGGTAGCAATGCACCACGGGCGGACTCGCGCCAGGGCCCTCGCCACATGTCGCAGGGGGTGGTGTGAGTGGCAGCATGTCGAAGAAGGCGACGCAGCGTCTCGAGGAGTGTGGCCCCCCCCTCACGGGACGGCGATAATGCGGTGATGGAATGTGACGTTCTCTGCGGAAGCAGATGCAGGCGTGAATATTATTAAATACTGGTAATGTGATAAAATCCATGAGTTTTTTACATAAGCGTGGGCACATGTGCTTATATGGACCGATGTGGGTATTACATTTTCATAATTTTAATTTTTCGTGATGGAGAAGTATCTGAACACTTCCCTCCACGCGGATTGCTTTCTTATGCGCTGCGATATTTGTGGCCTGTGGCTGGCGACTCGAGGGCTAACTTATACCGTCAAATCTTGCGTGTGCGTGACCTCTCACAAAGTCTGGAGAAGTGGTGTGTGGCGGTTGCAAATAAAAAGCAAACCACCCAGCGTCTCGAGTGCCCCCCCCCCCTCACAGAGCGGTATGCGCCGCCCTTGGCTACTTTGGAGGAAGCAGACAGCGTCCGAATGTCTACAGGATTGGATGGTAGGCTGTAGAGTTTGGCGGATGTTTGCTCGGGTGTCCCTATGGGCGGCCCGGCGGCCAGCACAACCGGTGGAGGTCCCTTATGTTCAAAAGCGTCACGTCCGTGGGAAGTCAAAGAAAAGGCTAGATCTCGTGCGTCCCGGCCACCGCTCCCGAGGGTTAGGCGGGGCCGGGGCCTGAGAAGTATAGCAATACCACGGAAGCGTGGCATAGGCCCCTCATGTCACATCACCGCGAGGAGTGGTGTGTGGTGGCATAGTAGAAGTAAGCGGCGGCCTGGCGTCTCAGGGAGTTCAGCCCCTGCACTGGGACCAGGCGCCTTGTGCCCTTGACACCTTTACAGAGGGGAGAAGCAGACCAGCGTCGAGGTCTACGGAGGAGATCTTCTTTGTGGGTCTGGCAGGATGTTGCTCCAAGAGTGTTACGTATGGGCTGACCTAACACAACCCGTTGGAGAGGCCAGCTTTGGTCCAAATCCACGTCAAGTGCAAAAGTCAAAGGGCTAAGATCCGGTGGTCAATTGAGCGCTACTGAGGTTAGGCGGGGCGAGGGCCCTGAGAGTATAATGCCCCCGTGGCACGTCGCATCGGGCCCTCATACATGCGGGGTGGTGTGGTGGCATGTGTCCCAGAAGGCCGGCCAGCGTCTCCCGGAAGTGTAGGCCCCCCTCCACAGACGGCCATGACAACCGTACGGTAGTAGGCGTTCTGCGGAAGCTTGATGCTTAAGGCGTGAATATTATTGTGTAAATACTCGGAGGCGCTTGATAAAATCATGAGTTTTTACATGGCGGTGGGCACATGTGCTATAGGACCGATGGTAATTTTTCATAATTTTTCGTGATGGAGAAATGTCTGAGACACTTCCCTCTCTGTGTGAGGATTGCTCTTCGGTAGCGTCTCATTGTTGTGGCCGGCTGGCCTCCGGGGGAGCTTATGCATACGTCAAATCTTTGGCCGTGGCTGGCCTCTCCTGAAGTCTGGAAGTGTTGTGGCCGGTTGCAAATAATGCCAGGCACGACACCTTCTCGGGGTGTGCCCCCCCTTCGAACGAGGGTCCGTCGCCCGGCGTACACCTGTGAGGGGAAATGAGCAGACGCTTGTCGAGGTCTACAGAAGTTGGATGTAGGCTGTGGGTTTGGCCGGATGTTTGCTCCGGGTGTCCCTATGGGCGAGCGGCTTTCATGGGTGGAGAAGGTCCCTTTGAGGTCAAAGACCCGTTCATGGGAAATCGAGGGCTAGATCTAAGTGGTCCAACAGCTCGAGGGTTAAAGCCGGGGGGACGGGGGCCACAGGGGGGTAATGCAATACCACCGGGAGGCGTCATGCAGAACCCCTCATATGCAATACGAGGTGGTGTGGTGGCATGTCAGAAGAAAGCTGACGCAGCGTCTCGGAGTTAAGCCCCCCTCACAGACGCGCCTTGCCCTTCGGCTTTTGGAGAAGCAGACCTTGTCCGGAGTCTACGGAGAGGGATCTTGCTTGTGGAGTGTGGGTCTGGCCGGATGTTGCTCCCAAAGAAGTGTTAAACGTATGGGCTGACTATAACACAGCAGGGTGGAGAGAGGCCCTTTGAGTCGAATCTAGTCCGTGCAAAAGTCAAAGGGCTAGAATCCGATTGGTCCAAAGCAGCCTTCTACTGAGGAGGTTAGGCGGGGCCAGGGGCCACAGGGGGTAGCAATGCCACGGAGGCGTCGCTATCGAAGGCCCCTCATGCATCGCGGGGTGTGGTGTGGTATGGCATGTCAGGCGGCTGACGCAGCGTCTCCCGAGAGTGGTGGCCCCCCTCACCGCAGACCGGCCAGTGATGACCGCGATAATGTAGGCGATTACCTGCGCGGAAGCGATCTGCGGCGTGAATATTCAGCATTAAATACTCGGGCCTGGCGATAAAATCATGAGTTTTTACATGAAGTGGGCACATGTGCTATAGGACCGATGGTAATTTTTCATAATTTTTCATTGATGGAGAGTATCCTGAACACTTCCCTCTACTGGGGATTGCTCTTGGCAGCGATCTCTGACTAGCTGTGGGGCTGACCTCGAGGAGCTAGCATACCGATCAAATCTTGCGTCGTGGCCTCTCACAAGTCTGGAAGTGTTGTGGCGGTTCACCAAATAATGCCCGAACACGGCATCTCGAGGTGTGCCCCCACCCCCTCACGAATGACGCCGCCTTGTGGCACACGGAGGCTGGAGAAGCGGACGCCATCTCGGAGTCTGCACAGGATGGATGTAGGCGTAAGGTTTGGCGGATGTTGCTCGGGTGTCCCTATGAGCGGCGGTAACCTGACGCTTTAGCACGGGTGGGGAGGTCACTTGGTCAAAAGCCCGTCCATGGGAAGTCAAAGGGCTAGATCTAGAGTGGTCCAACCGCTCCGAGAGTTACAGGTGGGTGTGGCCAAGGGCCTGACAGGGGTGCTAGCACTCTGCCACCACTTAGGAAGCGTCGCATCAGGACCCCTCATACATGTCTGAAGGTGGTGTGGTGGCATGTCCCCAGAAGGCGGCCACCGCGTCTGCGAAGTTATTAGCCCCCCCTCACGGGCCAGCAGACGGCGATGACCACGGTAGTAGAGCGTTCTCTCTGCCGGAAGCGATGCTTGGCGTGAATATTATTAAATACTCGGGCTGCCTTGATAAAATCCATGAGTTTTTTACATGGCGTGGGCACATGTGCTATAGGACCCGATGGTAATTTTTCATAATTTTTTACGTGATGGAGAAGTATATGAACACTTCCCTCTCTGACGGATTGCTCTTAGCGCTTCTATTTATGGTACGCCCGGCCTCCGGGGAGAAATAACATGCAAATCGAAATCTTGCGTGGGCGGCCTCTCACAAGTCTACCGGAAGTGTTGTGGCGGTTGCAAATAATGCCCGACCACAGCGTCTCGGGGGTGTTACCCCCCCTCACCGAATGACCTTGTGCATAGCCCGCCGCAGGCACCTGGAGAAGCAGACGTGCGTCAAGGTCTACTACCGGAGTGGATGTATCCCCGTAAGGTTTTAGCTGGATGTTGCTCCCGGGTGTCCCCTATGGGCAGAAGCCAGCTAGCCGAGCACAACGGGTGGAGAAGGTCAGCTGGTGGCTTGGTCAAAGCCAGGTCCATGGGAGAGATCAAAGGGCTAGATCTCGTGGTCAACGGCCGCTCCGGGGGTTAGGCGGAGACTGCCAGGGGGGGCCACTGAGGGGTAACAATGCCACGGAGGCGTCGCCGCGGCCCCTCCTTATACAGCTCTGAGGGTGGTGTGGTGGCATGTCCAGGAAAGAAGCGGCCGCAGCGTCTCGAGGATTTGACCCCCCTCACCGAGACGGCGCGCGCCCGGCTTCTTCACCTGGGAGGGAAAGCGGACAGCCTTGTCGGGTCTACCACCGGAGGGGATCTTAGCTTTGTGGAGTCCCTGGCCGGATGTTGCTCCAAAGTATGCATTATGGGCTGACCCTAACACTAACAACCCGGGTGGAAGGCCCTTGGAGTCAAATCCCGTCGTTACCAAAGTCAAAGGGCTAGATCCGGTGGTCAATTGGCCTTCTGAGGGTTAGGCGGGATGGATGGGGGCCACAGGGGCCACAGAAGTATAATGCCATACGGAGTGCTGTCGCGCCGGGCCTCATACATGCAGAGGTGGTGTGGTGGCATGTCAGGAAAGGCGGCCTGCAGCGTCTCCGAGAATTGTGGCCCCCCCTCACACGAATGACCAGCGATGTATCACGGTGAAGTAATGGGCGTTCTGCGGAAAGCGATGCGGCGTGAATATTATTTAAATACTCGGGAGGCCTTGATAAAATCATGACTTTTTTTGCATGGCGTGGGCACATGTGCTATAGGACCGATGGTAATATTTCATAATTTTTACCGTGATGGAAGTATCTAAACACTTCCCTCTCTCGCTGGATTGCTGCCTTGGCGTCTCTATTTGTGTGGCCGGCTGACCTCCGGGGCTAGCATACGCCGTCAAATCTTGCGGAGGCAGACCTCTCCACAAGTCTGGAAGTGTTGTGGCGATTTTTTTACCAAATAATGCCCGACCACCGGGTCTCCAAGGTGTGCCCCCCCACCTCCGCAGACCCAGGCGCAGCTGCCCGGCACTGGAGGGGAAAGCAAGAACAACGTCAGAGTCTACGGACTGGATGTAGCTATGGGTTTGGCCCGGATGTTGCTCCGGGTGTCCCTAGTGGGCGGGCAACCTTCATCGGCACAATCGGGTGGAGAAGGTCCAGCTTTGGTCAAAGCCCGTCAGAGTGGGAAGTCAAAAGGCTAGATCATTGCGTGGTCAACGGCGCTCCGGGGGTTAGAAGCGGGAATGCCAGGGCCACTGAAATGGGTAACAATGCCACGGGAATGTCGCATGCCCGGCCCCTCCATACATATACAGCCACGAGGGAATTGGTGTGGTGGCATGTCCGGAAGAGAAGCGACACCAGCAACGTCTCGAGGGTTCGGCCCCCCTCCGCAGACTGACGCCGCGCGCCCGCCGCGGCACCAGCAGGGAGAAGCAGAGCGTCCCGGAGTCTACGAGAGGGATCTTGGTGTAGGAATGCAGCCGGATGTTGCTCCAAAGTGTTCGTATGGGGCCTGACCCTTTAACACAACCAGCGGGTGGAGAAGGCCCAGCTTTGGTCAAATCCACGTCGTGCACGAAGAATCAAAGGACCTAGATCCGGTGGTCGAGCAGCGCCTTCTGAGGAGGAGTTAGGCGGGGCCAGGGGCCACAGGGAAGTAAATGCCCAATGCCACTTGGGAGGCGTCGCATATTAGGCCCTCATACATGCAGGGGTGGTGTGGTGGCATGTCCAGAAAGAAGGCGGCCCTACGTCTCGAGTGTGTAGCCCCCACGGGCCAGAATGACGATGACCACGGTAGTAGGCGTTACTGCTGTGAAGGCGATACGGCGTGAATATTATTATTAAATACTCGGGAGCGCGATAAAATCATGGAGTTTTTTTACATAGCGATGGGCACATGTGCTATAGGACCCGATGGTAATTTTTCATAATTTTTCGTGATGGAAGTATCTGAACCTTACTTCCCTCTCATGGATTGCTCTTGGCAGCGTCTCATTTATTCTTGTATTGCCCGTGACCTCGAGCAATTTAACATACCGTCAAATCTTGCGTGGCGGCCTCTCACAGAATCCCCGGAAGTTTTTGTGGCGGTTGCAAACAATGCCGGCATGCGTCTCAGGTGTGCCCCCCCTCTCTCGCAGGCTGGCGCCGCCCTTACGACACCTGGAGGGGGAAAGCAGACCGGCGTCGAGTCTACACGGAGTGGATGTAGCTGTGGGTTTTAGCCCGAGGATATTTATCTCGGAGTGTCCCTATGAGCCCGAAGGCTGGCCCGGCACAACCTGTAGGGTGGAGAGGTCCACTTTGGTCAAAGCTCCGTCCGTGGGAAGTCAAAGGGCTAGATCTGCGTGGTCAACCGCTCCGAGGAGTTAGGAGGGACGCGCCAGGGGGCCACAGGGGTAACAATGCCACCGGAGGCGGATACTCGCAACCGGCCCCTCATATATGCACGGGGAGTGATGTGGTGGCATGTCCGGAAAGAAGCGACCACAGCGTCTCGAGTTCGGCCCCCTCACAGACGGTCTGCGCCGCCCCGGCTTCTTTGGAGGAAAGCGAGCAGCGGTGCGGGTCTACGGAGGGGATCTTGGTGTGGAGTCTCGCTTGGGATGTTGCTCCCGAAAGTGTATACGTGCATGGGCTGACCCTAACACAACCCGAGGTGGAGAAGGCCCACTGGTGATCAAATCCACGTCGTGCAAAGTCAAGGAGGGCTAGATCCGGTGGTGGCAAGCGCTACTGAGGTTAACAGGCGGGGGCCGGGGCCGTGAGGGTAGCAATGCCACGGAGGCGATCGTATCGGGCCCTCATACATGCGGGGTGTTGGTGTGGTGGCATGTCGAGAAAGAAGCGGACACCGTCTCGGGGTGTAGCCCCCCTCACAGACCGGCGATGACTTGCGGTAATAGGCGTTCTGCGGAAGCGATGCGGCGTGAATATTATAAAATACTCGGGGAATGTGATAAAATCATGAGTTTTTTACATAACGTGGGCACATGTGCTATAGGACCCGATGAAGTAATTTTTTTCATAAATTTTTCGTGATGGAGAAGTAATCTGAACACTTCCCTCTCGCGGTTATTGCTCTTGGCGTCTCTGTTGTGGCCCCATGGCGCCTTAGGCCTCCGGAGAAGCTATACGCCGTGAAATCCAAATCTTGCGTGGGTGGCCTCTCACAGAATGCAGAAGTGTTGTGGCGGTTGCTATATAATGCGGCCGGCTTACTTGGCGTCTCCAGAGTTGTACCCCCCCCTCGCCATGAGCGGCAATGCGCCCGCCGCGGCACCTGGAGAAAGCAGACGCGTGAGGTCGAATCTACACGGAGTGGATGTAGGCAATGGGTTTTGGCCCCGGGATGTTGCTCCCGGGTGTCCCTATGGGCGAGCAGGCACAACCGGGTGGAGTCAGAAAGGTCCAACGGTCAAAGTCAAGCCACGTGCTGTGGGAAGTCAAAGGCTAGATCTGGTAAATGAGTCAACGGCCGCTCCGGGGTTAGGCCAGGGGCAGAAGGGGAAAACCACAGGTGCTGAAACAACAATGCCACCAGGCGAATACGCCACGGCCCCTCATACATCTTTGCGGGGAGTGGTGTGGTGGCACATGTCGAAAGAAGTGGCCGCACGCGTCTCTCCGGAGTTCGAAGCCCCCTCCACGGGCCGAAGACGAAGCGCCTTGCACCGCTGCACTTTGGAGAAGCAGGGCGCTTGTCGGGTCCCTACACGGAGGAGATCTTCGCTTTGTGGAGTGCAGCGGATGTTGCTCCCAAAGTGTTACGTATGGGCTGACCCTAACTACCTGGCAACTTCGGTGGAGAGGCCCGCTAATTAGTCAATCCGTCCGTGGTGCAAAGTCAAAAAGGGCTATATCCGGTGGTCAAGCAGCTTCCCCTGAGTTAAAGGCGGGATAGGGGGGCCCACGGGGAGTATGCAATGCCACTTCCGGGCGTCGCATCGAGACCTCATACATGCTTATGAGGGTGGTGTGATGTGGCATGTCCGAAGAAGCGGCCGCAGCGTCTCCGAGGGTGTGGCCCCCTCCTCGCGCAGACGGCGATGACCACGGTAGTAGGCGTTCTGCCGGAAGCGATGCTGGCGTGGAATATTATTAAATACATCGGGAATGCGCGATAAAATCATGACTTTTTGCATGGCGGTGGGCACATGTGCTATAGGGGTACCGATGGTAATATTTCATAATTTTTCGTGATGGAGAAATGTCCTGAAGACACTTCCCTCTCTGGCGGATTGCTCTTAACGCTAAGCGTCTGCCATGGTATGGGCTTAGGCCAGAGAAAGCCTCCACAGAGCTAGCATGCCGTCAAATCTTGCGTGGCGGCCTCTCACAGAAATGCTGGAAGTGTTGTGGCGGTTACCAATTAATGCCCCATGCAACCATGGCGTCTCCAAAGGTGTGCCCCCCCCCTCACCCGAACCAATGCGCCGCCGCTCCGGCCTTAACCTGGAGAAGCAGAGGCCAGCGTCAGGTCTACAGGACTGGACTGGTAAGAGCTGTAGGGTTTGGCCCGGATGTTGCTCCCGGAGTGTCCCTATGGGCCCGAACTGACGGCCATCGGGTCCAGACCAGAGAGGTCCAACTTGGTGAAAGCCCACGTCCGTGGGAAGTCGAGAGGTTAGATCTCCTAAGTGGTCAACGCTCCAAGGTTAAGCGGGGCCGGGGGCCACGAGGGGGAGTAGCAGATGCCACCCTTGCGTCGCCTTAGGCCCCTCATACATGCCTGCAGGGAGGTGGTGTGGTGGCATGTCAGGAAAGAAGCGACCACAGCAGTGTCGGGAGTTCGGCCCCTCCGCAGACCCGAAACGGCGCAGCCGCTTGCGCCCGGCGCACCTGGAGGGGAAAGCGAAACAGCGTCCAGGTCTACCTGGAGGAGGGATCTTGGTGTAGATGCAGCCGGATGTTGCTCCAAAGTGTTAAGTATGGGCTGACCTAACACAACCGGGTGGAGAGGCCCTTGGTCAAATCCCGTCCGTGCAAAGTCAAAGGACTAGATCCGGTGGTGAAGCGCTTCTGAGGAGTTAGGCGGACGGCCAGGGGCCCTGAGGGTAACGCAATGCTGCACCGGGCGTCGCGATTGAGCCCTCATACATGCGGGGTGGTGTGGTGGCATGTCAGAAGAAGGCGGCCTGCGTCTCCGAGTGTGGCCCCCCCTGACGGGGGCGATGACCGCGGTAGTAGGCGTTCTGCGGAAGCGATGCGGCGTGAATATTATTAAATACTCGAATAGCGATAAAATCATGAGTTTTTTACATAGCGTGGGCACATGTGCTATAGGACCCGATGGTAATTTTTCATAATTTTTACGTGATGGAGAAGTATCTGAACTTACTTCCTCTCTCGCGGATTGCTCTTGGCGTCTCTATTTCATTTGCGGCAGTGACCTCCAGGAGCCTTCAACTGTATACCCGTCAAATCTTAGCGTGGCCGGCCTCTCACAGAAGTCTGGAAGTGTTGTAGGCGGTTGCAAATAATGCCGACATGCGTCTCCGAGGTGTGCCCCCCCTCTCTCGCAGACTGGCGCCGCCGCCGGCTTTGGAGGGAAGCGAAGACGCGTCGAGTCTACCCTGCAGGTGGATAGTAGGCCCTGTGGAGTTTGGCCGGATGTTGCTCAAAGGGTGTCCCTATGGGCGGCAACCTGACACAACGGGTGGAAGGAGTCCCAGCGATTGTGAGTCAAAGCCCATCCGTGGGAAGTCAAAGGCGGCTAGATCTCGTGGTCAACCCGCTCCGAGGGTTAAGCGGGGCCAGAGGGCCACAGGGGTAGCAATGCATACTCACAGGGCGTCGCCACGGAGCCCTCATATATCTCATGAAGGTGGTGCTGGTGGCATGTCCAGAAGAGAAGCGAACACAGCGTCCTCAAGGAGTTGACCCCCCTAACAGACGGCGCCGCCCAGCCCGGCACCTGGAGAAAGCGAAGCACGCGTCCAGGAGTCTACGGAGGGATCTTGGTGTAGCTCACTGGCCGGATGTTGCTCAAGAAGTGTTGACAGTATGGGCTGACCTGCCCTAACACAACGGGTGGAGAAGAGGCAGCCTTTGGTCAAATCCGTCAGTGCAGAGATCAAAGGCTAGATCCGGTGGTCCAACGCTTCTGAGGAGTTAGGCCGGAACCCAGGGGCCACTGAGGGGTGTAACAATGCATTCCACCGGGAATACGTCGCATCGGGCCCTCATACCGCAGCGGGGTGGTGTGTTACAGTGGCATGTGTCAGAAGAGGCGGCACACGTCTCACGGTGTGGCCCCCCCTCACGCAGTGCCAGCGATGACCACGGTAGTGAAGGCGTTCTGCGGAAGCTTGATCTTGCGGCGTGAATATTGTTAAATACTCGGGATGGCGATAAAATCATGGAGTTTTTACATAACGATGGGCACATGTGCTATAGGACCCGATGGTAATTTTTTGCATAATTTTTACGTGATGGAATGTATGCTCCCGAACACTTCCCCTCTAAAGCGGATTGCTCTTACTTGCGTCTCTGAGAATGTGGCGGCTGACCTCGAGGCTAACTATACCGTCAAATCTTGCGTGGCTGACCTCTCCACAAGTGCACGGAAGTGTTGTGGCGGTTGCAAATCCAATGCCCGACATGCGTCTCCGGTGTGCCCCCCTCCTCTGAGACGGCGCCGCCGCCCGGCACCTTTGGAGGAAGCAGACCTTGTCGAGGTCTACGGAGTGGATGTAGGCTGTGGGTTTGGCCGGATGTTGCTCCGGGTGTCCCTATGGGCGAGTGACACAATGGGGTGGGAGAAGGTCCACTGGCTCAAAGCCCGTCAAGTGGGAAGTCAAAGGCTAGATCTACGTGGTCGGCAACCGCTCGGGGTTAGGCGGGGCAGGGGGGCCACTGAGGGAGTACAGGACAATGCCACCGGGAAGGCGTCGCACGGCCCCTCATACATCTCTACGAGGGTGGTGTGGTGGCACTGTCGAGAAGAGGCTTACGCGTCTCGGGGTTCGGCCCCCTCACCCGAACGGCGCCGCCTTGCTTATGCTGACGCTGGAGAAGCAGACCAGCGTCAGGTCTACCACGGAGGGATCTTGGTGTGGAGTGCTGGCCCGGATGTTGCTCCAAAGTGTTACGTATGGGCTGACCCTAACACAAGCCCAGGGTGGAGAGGCCCCACTGGTCAAATCCGTCGTCCGTGCAAAGTCAAAGGAGGGCTAGATCCGGTGGTGAAGCGCTTCTGAGGTTAGAGGCGGGGCCCCAGAAGGGGGCCTACAGGGGAAATGCGCAATGCCACCCGGAGGCGTGCGCTATCGAGCCCTCATACATGCGGGGTGGTGTGGTGGCACATGTCAGAAGAGGCAGCACCGCGTCTCCGGGGTGCTTGGCCCCCCCTCACGGGCCAGCAAAATGACACCTTACGGTGAGTTGGCGATTCTGCGGAAAGCGATGCGGCGTGAATATTATTAAATACTTTCGGGCCCGATAAAATCATGAGTTTTAACATGGCGTGGGCACATGTGCTATAGGACCCGATGGTAATTTTTCCATAATTTTTTTACGTGATGGAGAAATGTCTGAACACTTCCCTCTACGGATTGCTCTTGGCGTCTCTGACATGTGCGTGGCGTGTACCTCCGGGAACTATGCATAATCTGCATATCCGTCAAATCTTGCGTGGCCTGGCCTCGCACTGAAATGTCTGGAAGTGTTGTGGCGGTTTCAAATAATGCCCGGCACGCTTCTCCGGGGTGTGCCCCCCCTCACAGACGGCCTTGCCCGCCAACGGCCTTTACACCCCAGAAGGGAAAGCGGTGAATTGTCGGGTCTACCGAGATGGATGTAGGCGTAGGTTTGGCAGGATGTTGCTCCGAGGTGTCCCTATGGGCGGCCCGGCACAACCTGGCGGAGTGGAGAGAAGGTCCACTGGTCAAAGCCCGTCCGTAAAATTGGGAAGTCAAGGAGGGCTAGATCTGCGTGGTCAACGCATTCGAGGAGTTAGGCGGAGGCCAGGGGCCACAGGGGGGGTAACTTAATGCCACCACCCGCATGTATGAGGGGCCCGGTCTGCGGCGCTTTCACGGTGGCATTACTACCCCCAAAGTGCCCACGTCCCGCCCTAACCACATAGCGTTTGACCCGCGATCTAGCCGCTTTGACTTTTACGCAGACGGGCTTCAACCGATGGACCTCTCCCCCGGTTGTGTTAGGTCAACCGACCATAAAGGAACACTCACGGAGGCGACATCGGGCCGGACCCTGAACAAGAATCCCCTGGTGTAGACCCGGCAGTCACGTCACGTTCTCGGTCTTGCGAATGTAACCTTTTGCCGCCGTCCGTGAAACACCGGGCCCCAAACAGGCGTCTACGCATGCATGAACACTTCCACATATGCATGCCGGGACCCGTCGCGATGTTTGAATTGACATAGCTACATCCCGAATCCCCCACCAGCGAAATTCCTTCCGTGTCGACCGTTTCCCCCCCTCGTGACATGGCGGCGATAGCGGCGTTACGTAGCAGGGGGCGAATTGATATACCATTGGGTATGTTTTTTTTAGATAAGGCATAATTATCTTATACACCAAGAAACAAAAACTAAAATAAAGTAAAAATAACAAAAGCAGGTAAAAATAAAAAATAAAGTAAAATAAGCGTATGGCGACCCGTAGCTGGGCCGATACAACATATCTGACTATCTTTACCTACGGAGGTTGTCCACACGGATCGATGGCGTGGCGTGGCACACGGATCGCTGATGATGTGGCGAGAGGGCCTGATCTTGGACGGCAACCCAGCGTGAGGCATACCTACCTGCACACGGATATGCCGGCTTGTGCAAGACATGCCCGTTACCGCCACTTTGTTTGGCGTGGGGTCCTTGCCGTCAAATGGTCGTGACCAGGCCGGGTGGGCCCGGCTATGCCAGCGACCTTTCCCCTATGCCGGCCAGGGCCCGTGGAAAGCGTACCTTTGGCAGGTCCCGATGGCACATTCTGTTCTATGCCGAGCGGCCCGATGCGGCATGTAGATGGATGTATCTTGAAAAGCGACTTTTCTCGCCTCGGGCCTTTCCTTGGCCGTCGGCATAGGAATCCATAGATGCCGGCGAGGGGGCGATACGAAGCCATGGATTTAACCGTCGGCAACCCCGGATTTCTTGTAGTGCATAGTCTACTGGCTTGAAGCCTTGAAAAAAGAACTAAATTTGGCGGAGTCCTACTAAGCTAAAAAGTTTTAAGCGAAGATTTTGATTGCCCATGAGTTGGCTAACATTGGCAAGCAAAGTAAACTAGAGTTGGCTCAAGTGCATTACATGCCAACTAAAGAGGCTACAAGAAAAACTTCGAGGCTTGAGGAATGCGCTTGAGATTGACTCGTCTTTTTGCTTTCGACTTGAAAAGAAATGAGGCGAATAGGAGCACTTGTAGCGTAGCTTGATAGATAAGCGAGATGATCCTGAAGCGAACACTAAGCTCTCCATGATTTTAGCTCGATACCAATATGGTTATATTGCATGAAATCACGATATATATTATCAGGAAATATGATTCATTACCATATACATATTATGCGATTTTTCTCGAGTTCATCTTTTTAGCCCCTCACCTAAAAAACAGCAGCAGCGGTGTTCAATTCCAGAACATACTATGCGGACATGCATCACAGTATGTACTACTAACAAAATTGCGGCGCATTGAGACCGATGGCAGAAGCTTGGTATGCAAGGCTGGAATGTTTAAAGCCGCGACATGGCTTCTTTCACATCGATTGCTTGCTGGAGGTGAGACAACGTGAGTAGCTAGATCGAGGGCCACGATCACTGTGGGGAGCACATTAGCGGTAGTGTGTCGATTTCATCAAGTGGTAAACTACATGTAAACTTTTGACCTTGGTGGATGGGGCTCCCCCCTGCGCCGCCCCCTCCCTTCTTTAATGTCTGACCTTGGTGGATGGGGTCCCCAACTTCTTTAATGCATAATCACATGCGCTTTAAGTCGCGTATTACTAGAAAAAAGGCCATCGTGGCAATACATGCAGAGAACACTACCACACCAAGCAGAGTATTGTTCGAGCCAAAATATCATAAGTTATAATTCTTTTTGCAAGAACCATAACTTATAATTTCAAGGATATGCTGGCGTGTTCTTGAAGTGGGCTTTCACCTCGCTGCTTCACGATCCAGTTACTTGAGATTGTGGAATCCGGCGCCCGGCCCGGATGGAAATCTTGCTGCGCCCGTATAGCTCTAGTCTGGCTTAGAAACCCATGTAGAGGTAGAGAGTACAACAGAAAGCACCGGGAGGGCCCAAAAAATTGCCCTCAGGCTGGCTAAAAAGTGCATTATTGGCATGCCAACTAGGAGCTGAACCAGGAGAGAAAGGCTTTCGAGGAAAGCGGATCGCCCAACCCCAGAGTGTAAGCGCTCCCATCCCGGGGCGATCACGGGCGGTGCCCCTAACCACGTTTCCTTGAGGTCTCCGGACCCTCCACCTATCTCTCCCTCGCCATCAGCTTTTACAGAGCCTCCTATGAGCAAAGCACTTGCGTGGAGCAGTGGCCGGTGAGGCCCGTTGGTTCGCCGGATGGCCGGGCGGCGCTTCCACAGCGAGGGAAGTTCAAAGTATTGCGGCCGGGACGATGGGTGGCGGCGGTGGGCCGAATTGGCATGGCTTTCAGCGTGCGTGCGTGTCTACGGCGACTAAGCGAAGCGGTGGATTGGGCAGCGGTGGCAGCCTGCACATGTGCATGAGTCTGGCCCTCGTCGGGAGGTTCCACGATCGCCACGATCTCTTGAAGGGCTGGCCTCTCGGTGATCTGCGGCTAAAGCGATTGACTTAGCGGTGATATGGCGGCCTCCCCCGATGCGTGGGCTCAGGGCCCGGATCCGAAGATTCCCACGATACATGACGTTCCAATCCTCTTGAAATTTGGCTCCCCATCTGTATTCCACGCGATGAGATGCGATCGCTTCAGCTTTATTAAAGCGGCAGGCGTCGCTGTGTGATTCTTCTAGCATCGCCGGTACTGGTCATTGAAGGTGATCACTTGACCAGAAGCGAATTCAGTGTGCAGATTGATGTGCTTCAGCCCTTGAAAGGTCTTGGCGAAGTTTCATTTCTTGAGATCCGATTGGCTGACTTCGGTTGAGGAGATGCAAAATATGGATGATGGCTTTATCCCGGACGGAGGATTGGTTATCACGATGGCGGTGCATTGCATGTATTTTATTGGGATCGCGGAAAAGAAGTGGTGGCGATAACACACTTACGCAGAGTTACTTTAGCCCGCCACGGTCGTGCTACTTGAGCACTTTAGGTTTTGAGTCCCGAGGTGAAAGCAGGTTTGCCACGAGGTTAGAGTATACTGACAATGGCAATGTTTTTTACGCATCGTTATCTTGCGAAGACATTGTTTGGATGTGTTCCACTAGTAGAAAAGCAGGGGCTTTGGTCAGGCAGAGTTAGCCCATTGGTCGGTTCCGAGTCATGAACCGGGACTAATGAACAGTGGTCCCGGTTCTGCAATGGGACCTTTAGTCCCCGGTTGGTGCCACCGAACCGGTTACTAATGGTTAGTGCATGATAATGCACGTTGCATTAACTTTCTTGGTACTAAAAACCAGATGAACCTTTAGTCACCGGTTCATGCCACGAACCGGTACTAATGGGGTTTGAGGCATTAGGGCATCTCCGGCCGATTTGGCCCCAGGCGTCTAAAAGCCGTACCGCTGAAAGGGGTGAAACCAGCAGCATAAAAATATTACCTGGGGCGAGTCTGGTCCCCAGCCGTCGACCCAATGGGAGGCCGCCCCAGCGGTAGCGTGTTAAAAAAAACCGTTCGACGAAGTTATGATAAAAACTAGTTAAATTTCGGCCAACCACTTGGCAAGAGATTTAAAGGCGAAATTACGTCAAAAGCATTACATTAATAACCTAATCTAAAGAAAAAGAAAGGGGCTGAAGTCATTAACACTTGCATGGTCGCCGCCATCGTCGCCGTCGGCCTTCTCACCTCCTTAATAGCGGGTGCCCTATTGGACCCTACTTGCGGCGTCGCCTTGGTGAAACGAGGCGGCGTAGCGTCGTCGTCGTCATCGGTAGTCGCATAAGGCAGCGACCCATATCCTATCCTCAGCGGCAGCGTTGGCGCTCCTCGAAGCGGCGTGAGAAATGCGCCTTGGCGCTCTTCTCCCTTCTCCGGCGGCGCCTTCTCCAGCGCCAATACTGTTACAGAGTCGTGGCCGCGCCCGATTCCGAAAGCCGCATAAATGCGTGTCGTGGTGAACTCGCTCCGTCTTCACCGGCGCCAGACCCGGCTCCGATCTTTGAAGCTTGTGGCGAAGCGGCGGGCCAGGCAGGCTGAGCAATCGGCGCCGACCCGCCCTCGTTGATAGCGATCACCTGCGGTAGCTGGCTTTGAAGTGCTTGGCAAGCCGGCAGCGATCTCGCCAGCTTGTAAACTCGGCCTTGTATGCCCGAGCAGCGCCCGGAAAGCCAGAAGAATGGGAAAGAAAGGCGTGATGAGGATGAAGAAGAAAAGCGCCCGAACCTCACTTGGCGCCCATGGCCGACGGCGGTGGTGCGCCGAAGCGGTGACCACCCTGCCGAGGAAATGCATATTATGGCCAGCAGCGGAGTCGTTACCGCCCTCTCCGAGAATGCGTGAAACCTGCACTTCGAAAGTGTCGCGGCGGGAGCGCTTTCCCACCGGAGGTGGCGCCCCTCGGCATTTATTCTACCGATACGCGCCCGACATGGAAACCATGCTTACGGCGCGCCGTTAGTGGGCATAAGCGGCCTTTCTCTTTAGGCGGCTGGCTGAAATACGCCGCCGAGGCCAGCGTGGTTGTCGGCGGCGTCTTTTGGGGAAGAAGAGGCCGGGCGTCGGTGAGGGGCAGCAGCGCTGCGATCTCGACCTCCTGCGGCCCGAAAGTACCTCGGCTTTACCGCAGGCGTCCGAACAGCAGGGGAATGGGCACTCCCGGCGGCTGAAACCTCCACCCGTTAGCCAGCGGCGCGCGCATGTCCGGTGGCGCCGGGATATTCGCCACAGAGCGAAACCCGAGAGACTCTGTTCGCAGGCAGCGAAAAGCAATGGCGTAACCGTTAACCGCCGCCTAAATCACCCGAAGCGATTACATGCCATGGCGCTCGGGAGAAGGTAGAGGAGGGTTGGCGGCGGCGCTTCAGAACTGACGAGGGAGAGGAGGGCTGGGCAGGCCAGCGAGGCCGGATGGCTGAGTGATGGCCTGCAAGTAGTGGAAGCGCCCGGCTTTTATAAGCCGGGCAGCGCTTGCGTATTAATGCTCTGGCGTCGTGAGGAGGGAAGGCATCGGTAGCGCCGAAATCCGTGAAAGCGCCGCCCGTGAGGAATCAATATAGCAAAGGCTGGCGGCGGCGGCCTTGCCATTGATTCGAACCGAGCAAAACCGTAGATGGGGGAAGGCGAGGCTCAGGAAAGGTCAGTCCTTGCTGGCAGCAGCGTCTTTTCAGCGCCATCAAAACAACTCATGGCGCCCAGCGCCCCAGTATGCGGCAAGGTTAAAATTGGGCTGGAATCATGGAATCTTCGGCCATTAGCGGCGTGAAAATCGGAGCTCTGAAGTAGCGGTAGCCCAGCGTTTTTCGTAGCGAGCATGACAGCATCATGTAGGAGGCCTTCTGGGGCCTATGCAGTGGAGAGGGTACCCTTAGTAATCTTAGGTTTGTGGACGAACAGGCAATTCAAGAATCCCAATTTTCAAACTGTACCCCCAGGATCGCCTTTTTCAGGTTTGCAAAAAAGCAAAAAGAAAATGGTAAAAACTTCAAAAATTAAAATCGCCGAGATGTAGTTATGTTACTACATCTACTAGTTAAGAAAATTTAAAAACTTAAATTTGGACATGTTTTGCAAAAAGTGTAGGGAAAATGTAAAACAGCTATAACTTTTTGCATACTATGTCAAAAAAAAAATATAATATATATCAAAATGTTCATACCGCGAAAATCGCATCCGATTTTTGACCGCCCTTCTGACTTGTTTGCAAATTTTTAGAATCATAAAAATTCTAAAAAGGAAAAAAAGTTATGCTCAAATTTCAGTTTTTATTTTTTTAATTTTTGTTAAATTTAAGTCAAACTAATGAGTCAAACTACTTATTCAAAGAAGTATTAGTATTTACTAAATAATTATTCAAAGAATATTAGTGTTACTAAATAATTATTTCAGTCTTTTTTGAATTTTGGTCAAATCTGCAATACGGTCAAACAATTTGTCCAAACTACTTATTCAAGAAATATTAGTGTTACTAAATAATTATTTCGGTGTTTTTTTTTGAATTTTGGTCAAATCTGGTCAAACTGCCCGGTCAAAGCGCTTATTCAAGAAATATTAGTGTTACTAAATAATTATTGTTTTTTAGAATAATAATTTCAAGCTCAAAAGCAGTGAAAATGTGTGTGACGTCATGCTCAAGCTAAATTCACGAGGAGTTAATAGGATTGACATCTCTTACTAATTGTCGAGGAAAACAACAGAGTACTTGAGACTTGGAAAGGAGGGAGAATAGAACCGGAGAGTTAAGCGTGCCGAGATCGGGAGCTGGAGTAGTGAGATGGGTGACCCGTTAAAGGAAGTTAGATGATTTGGAATGATGAGGGGTGATTAGAGATTAGAGGGATTAAATTGAAGGCGGTGATGAGGGTGATTAGAGATTAGAGGTTAAAATAATTCAGGAAATTTGAAAATAAAAAATTTAAAAAAGAAATATTTTCAAAAAAAAAAATCATAAATTTTTTTTAGTACGGTTGGTGTTACCAACTTAGGGACTAAAGTGGACCTCGAACGCGTGACCCACGTGGGCGACCTTTAAGAAGCAGGACTAAAGGGGAGGCTTTAGTAATGACCCTTTAGTCCCGGTTCGAGCCGGGAAACTTGAGACCTAAAGGCCCTTATGAACGGGACAAATACCCTTTTTCTACTAGTGTTAGGACTAGTTTTTCAATGTGAAAACCTTAATTACTGGCCTTGGATGGCTGGATCCGGTGAAAGAAGCGTGGCTAAGCGAGCGTCCTCGCTTCCTAAAAGGTGTTCTGTTGTTAAAGAACCTCATTATACATTTGATGTCATGAGATGATTGGCGTGGATACTTTTGCCCATCCACGGATCCTGATTGCTTTGGTTTTTCTTTTCTTTCTACCGCCTAGACATAGCTTTCGTCTTATATGACTTTGCTTTATTTACCGGCGTGTTTTGTGTCTTGTGTGTTTGGTACTGTGTGCATCCCTAACTATGCATAGGCTGAAAGTGCTCATTATATTTTGTATCTTCTTGATGCTTTATTTTGAGGCAATAAATTCACCCTTTATTGAAGAAGAAAAAAAAAAAACTAGGGCAACCATGGAACGAAGCGCCACTTTATGTAGGATTAAATTAATGATGCACTTGCAACACCGTCGATGAGTCACCTACATCCATTTTTAAGACAAAGCTAATTCCGAGCGGAGATGCGATCCTTGCATGCACAAAGCGGTGCTGCGGTCTTAACGAAGACTTCGATGCACAAAATTTATGCCTGATTAAGCTCTTAATTAACTACTCCGTGCGTAAGTCTCTACGGTATATTCAAGAATGTCGAGTAGAAAGGAATCACCCACCGTCCAAACAAAGCCCTGGAGTGGAAGTAGCGGCAGATCGGTGACTCGTAAAGCGTGCTTAATTACTGCGGCAGCAACAACACTTTCGCCACGAACTTGGATGTTGACCAGAGTGCTTGGCTGTTTTGCAGCGCCCTTGGCGTCCGATCGACGACAGCGGAAATAAAATCCACAGCAACATTGGCTCAGCACTGTGATTCCCTTGGAGAGCAAGGGATAAGAATTTGAGAAATTTGAGGGGACGGGGTAGAAAAGGATGGCCCCTCTACCGGCCCGGCAGGTGTCGAGGCTGTCGGACGGTGACTTCGAGAACAGCCCGGTAGCTGGAAGCCCACAGAACGAGAGGCAGCGGGCGTCGAGCGAGCAGCGGAAGAGAGGCATCCAGCGGCTAGCAAAGCGCCCGGCTTGATGCGTCCAGGATGGATCGGTGACACTGGGGAGGAGGGCCACGCTGCCCACAGAGACTCAGTATGCCGAAATCCGGATCATGGGCGTGCATGGGGACTCTGACAGCAGGCCTATCTCAGCTAATGCGTCGGTGTAGCAAAGGGGAAGAGAGGAGGCGACACGGCTCCACCTCCTCTGGCCGAGGGACCGGACGAAGTCCCAGCATCGGCTAGCCAGGTGAGGGCAGGACCGGTTATAAACCCCATGTGCAACTGCCACTGAAATATCGTCGCCTTCGAGGGACACCCGATAAGGAAGCTTAGCATGCATGTTGCCCCCATGCATATAGTTGTGTACTTTAAAAAAAGGATGTCACTTGTTTTTTCCCCTCCACCCGGAGTTATGCACGGATTTTACGAGAGAATGTCCTCCATAGTTCTCATTTTCATATTTTGGAGATCCAAAATTTTAGGATTTCACCCACCATCTTTTTCGACCTCTCACGCATACTACTATTTTTTATTGAAAGGTACACATAATTTGTATTTTTCATCTTTTTGAGATCACTTAGAGCTGCCAAATTTTGGGTGGTATTGAGTCAAGCTGTCAATTTTTACTCTTGAGCCATGGCATTTCTTGTATGAAATAATGCCTCCGTTTTGTTTTACTTCCACGTGTGTTAGATTTTTCTGAGAGTCAAACTTTGCAAGAGATTATACCAAATTTATATTAGGATATATCAACGAGCTAATATACTCTCCTCAGTCCGAGAAAATACTTGTAGGAAGGAGATGGATGTGTATCTGAGGCGTATTTTAGTTCTAAATACATTTATTTTTATGCATTTCTTCGACAAGTATTTCCGGACGGAAGGAAATACCTAATAAGCAATAATATGTAATTATATTTTATGGAGGATCAACGATGTTGTTGTTATTTGTATTTGAATGCCAATATTTTTATTTGTATAAAAAGCTTGGCCAAACCTGGTCCATTTTATTTTGTGTATGATTTTCCTCCATTTGTCACTTGGAGTCCATGACCATATAAGAATAGGCTGGTCCCCAATAGGATAAAGTGAATTCCCATTGCTTGCTTTTTCATTTGCAACATTTTAGGTATTCAGATTATTACACACTTGCACTCATGTGATCTTTAATGTAAAGGGAAATTGGGCCAAGTAGCGACCCTAATATTACTGATCTCCTAATCATCATCTACAAAACAACAAAAAAATAGCAAAAGCTGTATATATTAAATACAGGCCCTGATGAAGAGGAATGTGAGCAAACATGGCCAGAGTCATGCTCACTCCACAGTGGCGCCCGTTGACCACGGCAAGAAAGGGAAAAGGAATCAAATTGACCCTCTCAGCGTTGTAGCAGCCAATTAGGATTTAGAAGATCAGAGTGCATGATAAGACATTAGAAGCTAATATTTGATCATGACCCCTTCATTTCGCCATTGCATTTATATCCTCTTTGTTGATGTGCTGTTAATAATAAAACCCAACACTTCACAAAAAGCACGAGGCATAACGTTCCATTAAACGAGGAAAAAAACTTATTGTAAAATAGGGGAGAAAAGAAAAGAGAAATTATAGTAGCAGATTAACAGGACTTAAACTTCAATTAGAACTTCACTTTTTCTTCATAGCCAAACTACTCACAGTGTTGAGCAAAGTACTATATGAGAAAGCCATATCCAGGGTGAGAGAAGTAGCTTACCAAAAGGCACAAAATAAAAAAAGAAAATCTGCACGTCTGCGTTTGAGGTAAGAACAAAATAGATGTGTTCTTATGGTTTGATATAGCTTGCTAGGGACTTTACTTATATTCAGCTTCATATGCGTATCCTTAGCACACTCCAACATATCCTTTAAGTTA
The DNA here is from genome assembly GCA_021605145.1 of Aegilops bicornis. Lineage (NCBI taxonomy): Eukaryota > Viridiplantae > Streptophyta > Magnoliopsida > Poales > Poaceae > Aegilops > Aegilops bicornis. The sequence continues at coordinate 653,019,889 of CM038674.1, forward strand.
GTTCTTCTATAGGACTTGCACTTATATTCAGCTTCGCCATATGCATCCTTCCCCTTGCCCATATTCCACGAACACTGCATTGTTGTTGTAGAAAAGAGAAAAAGCAATTAGTAAATTAATGAAATGAAAGAAAAGGCATGATAATAAACACATTAATAAAAGAATATGCATAAAAAGGCATATTTCCCTGAAACTTGAAAGCATTACATACCTGCTAGAACCCATATGAATCACATCAACTGTTGTGTAACCTCTTTCTCGGTCCATCTCATCATCACTATCAATCGCATATCATCTTACGTTGTCCAAGACGGAGGTGGAGGCTCTTCCTCCTCGTCGGCGTCTTACGTTTAACTTTTCTAGCATAAGTATGTCATTTTCATTGACAATGGTCTCACCATCATTCCGTGCATAAATGCGGCGTTTGGGTCCACATAATCATCACCCAATGGTCCTAGCGTCATCGTTTCCTAACCATCATCATCATCATCATCATCGAGGTTGCTCTTGATAGAACACTCCCTATTGGTATGTCATGGGGTTAATGTTGTAGTAATGTCGTCGTCTTCATTAAAGGTCACGAAGTAAGCTTACCGGCATGTGGCGACACCTTGAACATACAACTTCCCAACCCTTTAGATACACTTTACGGCATGGAGTAAAGCCCGGATAATATACTTGTGTAACCAGCTTGGGTAATAGCAATGAAGATGATCGGCTCACGGCATGAGCGGTTGATGGTTTAACCGACCAAACCAATGGAAGGCGTATGTTTTACCCCTCCCAGCGGATTGAACCGCCGACATTTTGAACACCCGAGGCGGACTTAGGGTCTCACGCCCTGGCGAGAATTTAACCCTACGTATATATTTTGTTACCCTTCCGTAGTAGTCTCTTTGAATTTTGACCGGGGTGTACACTCCGGTATGTTATAGTTTTTCGGATCGGAGGTGGATGTTTTTGGTGCTCCTACTTGTATGGAAGCGATACCCATTCACATCATACTTTGTACATGTCATGACCCAGCGAGGGTCAAAACCCATGGAAACCCATCTCAATTCATCATCCATAGATATGTTCGGATCTTTTCCCTACAAGTATAATGGAAATTATTTGGCGTGCATTAGTGGTTCGGTTAACTAATAAATGTTGAAGTAGGTATTTAATGAGGGAGTGTGGAAATTTTACTTTCTCCATAGACAACCAAGCAACAAAATTTTTAAATCGTCCCGGGTTTCCCGTAATAGGCGGAGAAAGAGTAAGTGCCTCCGCCTCAGTAGGAGGATTCACTCCCGTCCATTCCTCTTGAAAAGGCGAAATCACTAAAAAAAGATAAGTGGTGTTAGGCCAGGGACTAAGTGAACATGAAACATGATGATGTGGAAGACATAAAGGAATGGTGTAGTGGTATTACCTCATCCACACTTCCTCTCAACTTCCTTGATGTTGTGCAAGATATAGAACATGAGAGTCCTCCCACTCTTGTCGTGGCATGTTATAAGATTTCAAGGCCCCAATGTCCCCTCCCCACCTTACTTGGCGTTGAATGGAGTCCAGAGCCTGGAGTTGATACATGGGCTCTTCTATATATTGTATCGAGGCACCTTGTTATGAAGATGGGGAGCATTAGTGCAGATGAGTACTTGATGTCACGAGTGCAGCTGACACTCTCCTCCTAGGATAACTTGCCTCGGCTATGGAAGCTTCTAATCTTAAGCTTTGTTTCCACATTTCCGTCGGAGATGCTTATTACGCCTCTTGAGGCCATCTTGCCTTGATTTTGCCTGAGAGGGGCCCCCAACAATACCTGCGTTCGCGAGGTGCGAGAATGAAGATGTGTCGCCAGGTAAAGAAGCCTGGCGGAAAGATCTTCTCTAGCTTGACTATCAACTCTGGTGCCTTCTTATGCAATTTTCAAATCACCTCTTTACCTTACTTCTTTTAGCCGCAGGCGCGTGCGGAAAGAAATAGCTAAGCTCGGCAAGCACTTTCGCCCGGACATGCTTTCCGGGGACATAGCCTCGAACCATCACCGGCATTATCCGCTCAATCCATACATGGTAGTCATGACTCTTCAGATGACCGGTCACTTTGCCCGTTGAAAGATTGACTCCCTTACTTATATTACGATGCATAACCAGCGGTGAACTTCAAAATTTGTTTGACCAGGCCGGATAAGTACTTCTTTTTTTTCACGGCGGTTTAAGAGACGAAATCGGCATCACGGCTTAGACCAGTTTTTCGACCGCTTTGTGGGAGGCTTCAATGTTCAGGCATGAGGTCCTATCCACAAATTCTCTGTTGATCGGCTCTACCTTTTCACGTTATCCTTCATCTTATTAGGAATGTTGAGGGATCGTGTGGAAAAGGGACTCTGCACATTCTTTTTTGGTGCATGCATCACATCAATATTATAAGGAAGTTTGAGGTCCTTGAAATAGGGAAGTGCTGCCCGAGAAGGGGTAATGTGAGTCCAGGTTAATGTAGTCTCACCACTTATCCCCTCGAAGCCTTTGTCTTTAGCTTTGCCTTTTACTGGCCTTTGACTTTAGGCTTCGGAGCTTTTAGCTGAGCAAGAACCATCTGCCCCGAAAATGTTGGAATCTCGGATTACTTCACTTGAACAACTTGACCTTTAAGGCGAGTTCTTCTTGTCTTCCCTGTCTGGATGGTGCGGAGGGAGGAAGCTGTCGATGCAGGTCAAAAGGCTACATACTTGCCACCCTTACTCAGCCAAATCATTTGTAGAGCCTGCATACTGCTTCCACTGGGCATAGCATCTTACCACTTGTACACCATCCATGCAGAATAGAAAACTGCATGGCCAGGAAAATCATGCATGCAATAGTGCAACCAAACTTTCATCAAGAAATTTCTCTCTGCGCAGATCCCGGTCGTATGTCCAACCTCGCGGAAAGTACCAAGAATGGTGCAAAGCATCCACAAGCGGCTGCATAAACACACCCAATTGCTTCCACAGGTAGTCGGGGCCCCCGGAATAGATGGCCCCGACAAGAACACTGGTCTTCCGTTGCATTAGGGCACCGGGAGGAAAGATTGGCGGAATTACAAACACAGGCGGCAGCAGGCGTATGGATTGGGCGACATACCGCATATGGATTCAACCCATCACCTGATATGGCTGTTACCCTGACATTCCCAGCCTCGGCTGCTTCCTCCGGGAGTATTCTTCATCGAATGACTTCCATGCTTCCCTCCCGATGGATATCCTACGATTTTTTTTTGGATTGTACCTTATACCTTCCTTGTGCCACTTCATCATTTTGGCGAGACTCCTTCGTGATGAAAAAGGGCCGCTGCATTATTTTATAAAATCAAGATCTTGAAGAACCTATGAGGATGGTTAGCTGCTTTTTCTCACCATCCTCATAAACCCACCTCAATGTACTGGGAGCGAGCGCACTTCCCTCTGATTACTTGTCATCCGCATACCGTCATTGCCTAAACAAAAGGCAATTCTTGAGCAAACATCTATTTCTCCTCATAATCCATAGAGAGTGCCTTCATGATTTTCTTTGTATACGTACATACTTTTACGGCAGTTCATGACCCTCGGGGAGGCTGTTAGCCGCATCGGCTCCCAGGAATGCTTGAAGCATTTACAGCTCTGACTCCGATACTCAGCCTTGGCCTGTCAGATTCTTGAGATGGCATCCAGCGAGATATTTTCGCTTTTCCATACCAAGAGTTTTTTTCTTCGGCGAAGGCCAAGACCTCCAAGAAGGCCTTCTGCGGTTGCCTCCGACTCCTCGGTTCATTCTCTGAAGGTGTCGCATATGCCGTTTCTGCAACAATGACATCAACTAGCAAGTCACTGACCCCGTCGTCCTCATATCCATTGATGCGTTGTCGCATCAACTCCACTCTACCACGGTCCTGATAAAGCTATGTTTATCGGTGGCATGTCAAAGTTTGGCATATATATCCGTGCGTGTGAAGGTGCTTTCACTCATGTCCCGTCTCTGATTTCTCACGGTGACGTCGGCACATCTCGCCTGAGGGCATGGTGAGATAATAATTCTTTCATTAGACGTGAGATATCTCCTTCAAATACACATCGGTTTTCGCGATCCCCTTTGTGATGTTACTCGATTCCGATCGGATAAAACCACTGTACATCCGCGATTATCTGCCATCCTCTGCTATTTTACCAAACCATACAACATAATTAAGGATTCACTTAAATTAATCCCATCAAATTTTCGGTTTCTACCGGCGTTGAATCCACCTACATCTCTAATATAGGTAAAAGATGGGTCCCTAATCCCACCCGAGGATGTATAGAATTGAGTCGTTCTCCATTCTACCCGTTCGAGACTAAAATTTAATGACACCTCTCCGATGTTCTCCGGATACACGTCTTGTCAAATGGCGAGGAGAATGTGCTCCAGGAGAACAATGGGAGAAGCGTCGGCGAAATCCTGTCTCGAGCAGAGGTAGAACGCCTATGAAGGCTATACCCTATCTACACATCCTCCGAAAATATCCCGTGGAAAAATGCTGGACAATCCGGAAACTTGAGGCTGCGGTGATAAATATGCAATTGAATGCATATTTGCTCGATGCAACCCCTTCAGGGCAGGAAGGACGCCTGGGGAGTTCGCATGTGAGTTGACTTGAGAATGAAATCTAGTGACATCAAAAAAAATGGAGGAGATGGACTTGTAGCTCACCCTCGGCTGTAGGAGAAGAGTCGAACAACGGAGAGGATGCTTTCCCGAGGGGAACAACCAGCGTCGGACGTGATCACTTTGATGAAATGCAACACCACAAAATACTGCAAATTTCCGCCATCCGGGACAAAAAAGTTTAGAACATCACAACTCATAGAACATCACATCATCATACGTCTAACAATCCAGAATCATAAAAAACATCATCATCATCTAAAACTATCGAAGCATAGAAAAACATCATCATCTATCATCAACATCATCATCTACCAATCATCCATCATCATCATCATCTCAAAATCCTTGAAGCATAAAAATCATCACTATCACTTCTCATCTAACAATCATCATCATATAAAAAAAATCCGTATGAACAAGTTATCTATCTAACTACCATCTATGTATCTAACTATCACATTTAGCCCTCTTATCCTCTGCAAAATCATAAAAACGAAAAAAAAATGTTCTTGGGAGGAAGGGCCGGACCCTAACGGAGAGGAGGTCGGCGGGGAGAGGTCCAGGCGGGGGCGTCGGCGGGCGTGGGCAGTGGTGGGCGCCCAGCTGCTCGGGAAGGAAGAGGCGCGGACGCGGCCGAGGTGAGCCCTTGGGAGCCGGTCTTGAGGCGGGGCAGTGACCTGAGCCGGAGTGCAGACCCAGGCGTGGGCGGGGCCTTGAGGCGAGGGCATCAGAAGCGCAGTGATCTTGAGCGTAGGGCGTAGCCTGGTGCCAGGGAGGCCTTGAGGCGGAGGGCGTCGAGGCGGCAGGCCCGGGAGGGCAGCGGAATGGCCCTTGAGGGAGGTCTGGGCCGGGGTGGAGCCAGCGGCGTGGTGGTCAAGCGAGGGGCGGCAACCTGGTGGCGGTGATGTGGCGGTTGGGGGAAAGCGAGTGGAGGAGAGGAGATGTGCGTGAGTGGAGAGAGGAGGGACCGGAGTTGGATAGCCGTTGGCATGAGCAGCCCACTGATAGAGCCGAGTGGATAAGGTATGAGATCGAGGTCCCTACGTCGCAGCATACATGCGATGGTGTGGTGGCGTCGAGAGAAAAGCATCCATACTGCAACACGCCCGACGCAGCGTCTCCGGTGTGCCCCCTCACCATTTGGCTTCTGGCGATGACATTTTAGGCGTTCTGAGCATGTTTCTTTTATAAATTCAATTATTACTATTTTAAAATCATGAGTTTTTACATGGCGTGGGCACATGTGCTATGGGACCCGATGGTAAATTTTCATTTTTCGTGATGGAGAATATCTGAACACTTCCTCTCACGGATTGCTCTTATTGGGCTGCAGCGCGGCTCGAGAACTGTCTTGTACCGTCAAATCTTGCGTGGTGGCCTCTCACATCTTGGAAGTGTTGTGGCGGTTGCAAAAGGCGACAGCGTCTCGGTGTGCCCCGTCCGCAGGACGGCCGCCCGGCTTTGGAGGAAAGCGAATGGTCGGGTCTACGGAGTGGATCTTTGTAGGTTTCAGCGGATGTTGCTCCGGGTGTTCCTATGGGCGGTGACACAACCCGGGTGGAGAGGTCCACTGGTCAAAAGCCCGTCGTGCAAAATCAAGGGCTAGATCTCGTGGTCAAGCGCTCCGAGGTTAGGCGGAGACGGGGGCCCTGAGGGGTAGCAATGCCAGGGCGTCATGCACGGCCCTCCTTACATGCAGGGTGGTGTGGTGGCATGTCAAGAAAGCGGACCAGCGTCTCCGGTGTTCCTCCGGACAGCGCCGCCGCCCGGCACCTTTGGAGAAGCAGACGTCGGGTCTACGGAGGGATCTTCGAAGTGCAGCCGGATGTTGCTCCAAAGTGTTCCTATGGGCTGACCCTAACACAAGCGGGTGGAAGGTCCACTGGTCAAATCCCGTCCGTGCAAAGTCAAGGCTAGATCCGTGGTCAAAGCGCTCTGAGGTTAAGCGGGGCCAGAGGGCCAGGGGGGTAGCAATGCCACGGAGGCGTCGCATCGGGCCCTCATACATCTTGAGGTGGTGTGGTGGCATGTCAGAAGAAGCGACCGCGTCTCAAAGTGTGGCCCCCCTCACGGCTGGCGATAACCCGGTAAGGCGTTCTGCGGAAGCGATACGGCGTGAATATTATTAAATACTCGAACGCGAGAAAATCATGAGTTTTTACATGGCGTGGGCACATGTTGCTGGGACCGATGGTAATTTTTCATAATTTTCGTGATGGAAGTATACGAACCTTACTCGCGGTTGCTCTTGGTAAACGTCTATATTTGTGGCGGGGCCTCGAGAACTGACCGTCAAATCTTGCGTGACGGCCTCTCACATGCGAGGTGGTTGTGGCGGTTGCAAATGACCCGACGCGTCTGAGGGTATGCCCCCCTCCGCAGCCTCACGGCGTCGCCGCCGGCACTGGAGAAAGCAGACGGCGTCGGGTCTACGGAGGTGGATGTAGCGCATCGGTTTGGCAGGATGTTGCTCCGGGTGTTCCCTATGGGTTAACGGCGGCACAACCGGGTGGAATGAGTCCCTTTGGTCAAAGCCCGTCAGTACAAAAGTCAAGGCTGATCCCGTGGTCAACCGCTTGAGTTAAGCGGGGCCCAGAGGGCCACAGAAGGTAGCAATGCCACCGGCGTCGCCGGCCCCTCCATCTGAGGTGGTGCGGTGGCATGTCAAGAAGAAGGCGCAGCGTCTCCGGGGTTGCCCTCCTCGGTGCCGCCGCCCGGCACTGGAAGGAAGCAGACACGGCGTCAATTACGGAGGGATCTTCTTTGTGGGTCTGGCCGGATGTTGCTCAAAGTGTTCTATGGGTGACCCTAACTGGCAAGTGGATAGGTCCCTTGGTCAAATCCACGTCCGTGCAAAGTCAAAGGCTGAATCCAGTGATCCGCCTTCTGAGGGGTTAGGAATGAGGCCACAGGGGATCCAATGCTGCAGAGCATCGCCACGGGCCCTCATACATGCGGGTGGTGTGGTGGCATGTCCATGACAGGCGCGTCTCGGTGTGCCCCCCCCCCTCACGGGACCTGGCCCGATGACCGCAGTGAGGGCCCGGAAGCGATCTGGCGTGAATGTTATTAAATGCTCGGAGTGTAAAATCATGGAGTTTTTTACATGAAGTATGAGCACATGTGCTGCGGGACCGATGGTATTTTCATTTTTCGTGATGGAGAAATGTCGACTTCCTCTCTGGGTTGCTCTTGGCGTCTGTGTGGTTAGCAGTACGTATAAAACATACAAGTAAAATCTTATTCTCACAAATCTGAAGTGTATGTGGCGGCATTTGCAAATGCTTACCGACGCGTCTCAGTGGCTAAGGCGAGATCGATGGCGTGGCATACACCTGGAGGGAGCAGACGGTCAGTCTGCAGATGGATGTGGGTTTGGCCGGATGTTGCTCGGGTGTCCCTATGGGCGGCCCGGCCTGGCCGGTGGTAGAGGTCCATGGTCAAAGCCATCTAGCGTCAAATTGGGAAGTCAAGGGCTAGATCTAGTAATGACGCTCCAGAGGTTACCGGCGGGGCGGGGGCCACTGAGGGTTAGCAATGCCCTGATGTGGCCTTCATATCATGAGGGTGGTGTGGTGGCATGTCAGAAAGACTGGCCGCATCGCGTCTGGAGTTGATCCCTCAGACGGCGCACGCCCCAGCACTGGAGAAAGCATGACATACGGTCTACGGAGGATCTTGCGTGAAGTGCAGCGGATGTTGCTCCAAAGTGTTCTATGGTGACCTCAAAAAAAAAACTGGCATGGGTGGAAGGCCTGGTGATCCCGTCCGTGCAAGAATCAAAGCGACATCAGATGGTCTTGAACGCTACGGGAGTTGGCGGGGCGGGGCGGTATGAACATGCCGGGCGTCGCGCCAGACCCCTCATACATCTGCGAGGGTGGTGTGGTGGCATGTTTCAGAAGAAGCGGCCGCGCGTCTCGTGGCCTTTATCCCACGGACGAAGCGATGACATGGTGCGTTCTGCGGAAGCGATCTTGGCGTGAATATTATTAAATACTCGGGCCGATAAAAATCATGTGAAGTTTTTACATGTATTGCGTGGACACATGTGCTAGGACCGATGGTAATTTTCATAATTTTTTTATGAATGTCTGAGAACACTTCCTCTGCGGATTGCTCTTGGCAGCGTCTCTGACATGGCGGCCGATCAGCATCCGTCTGCGTTGAGCGGCCTCTCACAAAAGTCGATAGTGGCGGTTGCAAATGCAACCGCGTCTCGAAATGTGCCCCCTACGGATGGACGCCTTGTGGCCCCTGGAGAAGCGAGACGTCGGGTCTGCAGATGGATGTAGTTGTGGGTTTGGCTCGGATGTTGCTCCGGGTGTCTATGGGCGGCCCGGCAACCGGGTGGAAGGTCCTTGGTCAAAGCCGATCCGATGAAGTCAAAGGCTAGATCTAGTGGTCCAACGCTCGGGGGTTAGGCGGGGCGGGGCCTGAGGGTATCTGCCGGTCGTCGTGACCCTCATACATGCAGGGTGGTGTGGTGGCTGTTGGGGAGCGTGGCGAGAAATTCAAGAATTTCCTACGTGTCACCAAGATCTATCTATGGAGAAACCAGCAACGAGGGAAGGAGAGTGCATCTACATACCCCTTGTAGATCGCTGTTGAAGCGAGGCGTTACAAGTGAAACAGGGTTGATGGAGTCGTACTTTAGTCGTGGATCCAAATCACCGATGATGTCCTAAGCGGCGCCGAGCAGACGGCAAGACTCCGCATTCAACACCACGTACCTGCAGCCGGGGCGTCTCCTCCTTCTTGATCCAAAGCAAGGGAGAGGAGAAGTTGAGGAGAACTTCCGGCAAGTACCCATGACAGCGTGGTGGTGATGGAGCTCTCGTGGTTTCTCAGCGTGAAGCTTTCGCCCAAGCACTACGGAGGAGGAGGAAGTGTTGGAGGAGGGAGGGCTGCGCCCGGTGGAAGCTGTGCGGCTGCCTCTCTCTCCCTCACTATATATAGGGGTAAGGGGGTGGAGGCCCTAGGGTTCCCCTAGGGAGGCGGCGGCCAGGAAACCCTAGATGGGTTTGGGCGCCCCCACCCCTAGGCTTGCCCCCAAGCCGGGAAGGGGCTGCCCTAGAGGCGCCCCACCTCTCACAGTTACGTGAGAGGGGCTGGGAGGCACACTCACCGCTTAGTGGGCTGGTTTGCCCCTTTCCTTTGGCCCATGAGGCCCTCCAACACTTAGGGGCTCCGAAACACCTTCGGTCATCTTTGCAGCCATAGCACAGTACCCGGAACACTTCCGGACTCCAATACCGCCGTCCAATATATCGATCTTCACCTTTGGACCATTCCGTAACTCCTCGTGGCGTCAAGGGATGACATCAAGGACTCGAACAACCTTCGGTAACCACATACTATTTCCCATAACAACTCTAAGCGTCACCGAACCTTAAGTGTGTAGACCCTACGGGTTCGGGAACCATCTGGAACATGGCCAAGGCGTTCTCCGGTCAATAACCAACAGCGGGATCTGGATACCCATGTTGGCTCCCACATGTTCCACGATGATCTCATCGGATGAACCACGATGTCGAGGATTCAATCAATCCGTATTCAATTCCCTTTGTCTAGCGGTATTGTACTTGCGAGATTCGATCGTCGGTATCCCGATACCTTGTTCAATCTCGTTACGGCAAGTCTCTTTACTGCTTACGTAACACATCATCCGTGATCAACCCCTTGGTCACATTGTGCACATTATGATGATGTCCTACAAAGAGTGGGCCCGGAAGATACCTCTCCGTTGACACGGAGTGACAAATCGATCTCGATTAATTGCCAACCGCAGACACTTTCGGAGATACCATAGTGCACCTTTATAGCCACCCAGTTACGTTGTGCGTTTGGTACACCCAAAGCATTCTCACGGTGTCAAGGTTGCACAATCTCATGGTCTAAGAAAATGATACTTGACATTAGAAAAGCTTTAGCATCTGAACTACAATCTTTGTGCTAGGCTTAGGATTGGGTCTTGTCCATCACATCATTCTCCTAATGATGTGATCCGTTATCAACGACATCCAATGTCCATGGTCAGAAACCGTAACCATCTATTGATCAACGAGCTAGTCAACTAGAGGCTTACTAGGGACATGGTGTTGTCTATGTATCCACACATGTATTGCGGTTTCCGGTCAATACAATTATAGCATGGATAATAAACGATTATCATGAACAAGGAAATATAATAATAATAACTAATTTATTATTGCCCCTAGGGCATATTTCCAACAGTCTCCCACTTGCACTAGAGTCAATAATCTAGTTCACATCTCCATGTGATTAACACTGATAGGTCACATCGCCATGTGACCAACATCCAAAAGTTTACTAGTGTCACTAAACTAGTTCACATCACCATGTGATTAAGACTCAATGAGTTACGGTTTGATCATGTTTTGCTTGTGAGAGAGGTTTTAGTCAGCAGATTACGCAACATTCAGATCCGTATGTATTTCATAAATCTCTATGTCATATTGTAAATGCTGCTTCCACGCTCCACTTGGAGCTATTCCAATCGTTTGCTCCACTATACGTGATCCGGTTTGCTACTTAGAGTCACTCGGATAGGTGTTAAAGCTTGCATCGGCGTAACCCTTTACGCCCGAACTCTTTATCACCTCCATAATCGAAACATGTCCTTATTTACTCAAGGACAATTTTGACTGTCATTGTCAATGATCCATTCCTGGATCATTCTTGTACCGATGGTGACTCATGGCAAGGCACACTTAGGTGCGGTACACGACATAGCATACTGTAGAGCCTATATACGAAGCATAGGGGCGACCTTCGTCCTTTCTCTCTCTTCTGCCCGTGGTAGAGCTTTAACTCTTAATTCATACCTTACAACTTAGGCAAAAACTCCTTCTTTGGTCGATCCATCTTGAACACCTTCAAGATCATGTCAAAATATGTGCTCATTTGAAAGTACCATTTAGCGTTTTGATCTATCCTCATAGATCTTGATGCTCAATGTCCAAGTAGCCTAATCCAGGTTTTCCATTGAAAAACACTTTTCAAATAACCCTATATGCTTTCGAAATTCTACATCATTTCGATCAATAATATATCAACAACATATACTTATCGGAAATTCTATAGCGCTCCACTCACTTCTTTGGAAATACAAGTTTCTCATAAACTTTATATATAAACCCAAAATCTTTGATCATCTCATCAAAGCGTCCATTCCAACTCCGAGATGCTTACTCCAGTCCTTAGAAGGATTGCTGGAGCTTTGCATACTTGTTAGCATCCTTTAGGATTGACAAAACCTTCTGGTTGTATCACATACAACCTTTCCTCAAGAATAACATCGAGGAAACAATGTTTTGACATCCTATCTGCAAGATTTCATAAATGCACCTAATGCTAACATGATTCCGACGGACTTAAGCATCGCTACGGATGAGAAAAATCTCATCGTAGTCAACTCCTTGAACTTGTGAAAAACTCTTACATACAAGTCGAGCTTCACAGACGGTGACATTACCGTTCACGTCGTCTTCTTCTTAAAGATCCATTTATCTCAATGGCTTGCCGATCGGCGGGCAAGTCCACCAAAGTCCATGCTTTGTTACGATACATGGATCCTGTCACGGATTTCATGGCTTCTAACCATTTGTTGGAATATGGGCCCACCATTGCTTCTCCACAGCTCATAGGTTCATTGTTGTCTAGCAACATGACCTCCAAGACAGGATTACCTACCACTCCGAAGCGATGCAGCGTCCTTGTCGTCCTCACGAGGTTCGGTAGTGACTTGATCCAAGTTTCATGATCACTATCATAAGCTTCTACTTCAATTGGTGTAGGTGCCACGGGGACAACTTCACGTGCCCTCGCTACACACTAGTTGAAGTGATGGTTCAATAACCTCATCAAGTCTCCACCATCCTCCCACTCAATTCTTTCGAGAAAATTTTTCTCAAGAAAGGACCCGTTTCTAGAAACAATTACTTGCTTCCGGATCTGAGATAGGAGGTATACCCAACTATTTTTGGGTGTCCTATGAAGATGCATTTTATCCGCTTTGGGTTCGAGCTTATCATCCTGAAACTTTTTCACATAAGCGTCGCAGCCCCAAACTTTTGAGAAACGACAACTTAGGTTTCTCCAAACCATAGTTCAAACGGTGTCGTCTCAACGGAATCACGTGGTGCCCTATTAAAGTGAATGCGGTTGTCTCTAATGCCTAACCCATGAACGATATTGGTAATTTGATAAGAGACATCATGGTACGCACCATATCCAATAGGGTGCAACTATGATGTTCGGACACACCATCACACTATGGTGTTCCAGGCGGTATTAATTGTGAAACAATTTCCACAATGTCTTAATTGCGTGCCAAAGCTCAGAATCTCGGATAGTCATCTCTATGACTCATATCATAGACATTTTATCCTCTTGTCACGATGATCTTCAACTTCACTCTGAAAATTACTTGAACCTTTCAATAATTCAGACTTGTGTTTCATCAAGTAAATTTACCCAAAGATCTACTCAAGACATCTCGGTGAAGTAAGAACATAACAATATCCGCTGCGTGCCTCGGCACTCATCGGACAGCACACATCAAAATGTATTACTTCCAACAAGTTGCTTTCTTGTTTCATCTCACCGAAAACGAGGCTTTTCAGGTCATCTTGCCCATGTGGTATGATTTGCATGTCTCAAGTGATTCAAAATCAAGTGAGTCCAAACTATCCATCCGCATGGAGTTTCTTCATGCGTATACACCAATAGACATGGTTCGCATGTCTCAAACTTTTCAAAAGCGAGTGAGTCCAAAAGATCCATCGGCATGGAGCTTTTTTCATGCGTATACACCAATATGAATTACATGGCGATTACCACAAGTAAGTGGTACTATCATTACTATCTTATATCTTTTGGCATGAAAATGTGTATCACTACGATCGAGATTCAATAAACCATTCTTTTAGGTGCAAGACCATTGAAGGTTTTATTCAAATAAATAGAGTAACCATTATTCTCCTTAAATGAATAACTGTATTGCAATAGACATAATCCAATCATGTCTATGCTCAACGCAAACACCAAATAACAATTTTAGGTTTTAACTCCAATCTCGATGGTAGAGGGAGCTGCATGCGATGCTTGATCACATCAACCTTGAAACACTTCCAACACATATCGCCGACTCACCTTTAGCTAGTCTCCGCTTATTCCAGTAGCTTTTATTTCGAGTTACTAACACTTAGCAACCGGAACCGTTATCTAATACCCTGGTGCTACTAGGAGTACTAGTAAAGTACACATTAACATAATGTATATCCACATATACTTCTATCGACCTTGCCGACCTTCTCATCTACCAAGTATCTAGGGTGGTTCCGTCAAAGGTCCTGCTCCTCCTCATTACGAAGCACTTAGTCTCGGTTTGGGTTCAACCTTGGGTTTCTTCACTAGAGCGACAATCTGTTTTGCCGTTTCATGAAGTATCCCTTGTTGCCCCTTGCCCTTCTTGAAACTAGTGGTTTTACCAACCATCAACAATTGATGCTCCTACTTGACTTCTACTTTCATGTGTCAAACATCGCTAACACTTCAAGGATCATCACATCTATCCCCGAGCATATGTTATAGTTCATCACGAAGCTCTAGTAGCTTGGTGGCAATGTCTTTGGAGAAACATCACTATCTCATCTCGGAAGATTAACTCCCACCGATTCAAGTGATTGTTGTACCCGAATCCGATAATCTGAGTACAAGCTCAACGATTGAGATCTTCTCCCTTAGTTTGTAGGCTAGAAAACTCGCCGGAGGTCTCATACCTCTTGACGTGAAGCGCAGCCTGAAATCCCAATTTCAGCCCTCGTAACATCTCATATGTTCCGTGACGTTTCAAAATGTCTTTGGTGCCTCAATTCTAAGCCGCTTAACATTACCGAACTATCACGTAGTCATCAAACGTGTGTGCGTCGATGTTCAAGAACATCCATGCACTCACGCTCGAGGTCCAAAGACACCGAGCGGTGCATTAAGGACATAAGCTTTCTCTTGACCGCATAATTGCTACCGCCAACTTTCAACTATATTTTCTCTAGGAACATATCTAAACAAGAGAACTAAAGCGCCGAGCTATGACATAATTTGCAAAGGGCTTTTGACTATGTTCAGGATAATTAAGTTCATCTAATGAACTCCCACTCAGATAGACATCCCTCCAACATCTAAGTGATTACATGATCCGAGTCAACTAGGCCGTGTCCGATCATCACGTGAGACGGACTAGTCATCATCGGTGAACATCTTCATGTTGATCGTATCTACCATACGACTCATGCTCGGCCTTTCGGTCTCTTTGTGTTCCGAGGCCATGTTCCTGTACATGCTAGGCTCGTCAAGTCAACCCTAAGTGTTTTGGCGTGTGTAAATCTGGCTTACAACCGTTGTATGTGAACGTAAGAATCTATCACACCCGATCATCACGTGGTGCTTCAAACGAACTTTAATCGCAACGTGCACGCTTAGGGGAACACTTTCTTGAAATTTTAATGAGGGATCATCTTATTTACTACCGTCAGTTTCTAAGCAAATAAGATGCATAAACATGATAAACATCACATGCAATCAAATAGTGACATGATATGGCCAATATCATTTTGCTCCTCTTGATCTCCATCTTGAGGGCTCCATGATCATCATCGTCACCGGCATGACACCATGATCTCCATCATCATGATCTCCATCATCGTGTCTCCATGAAGTTGTCTATGCCAACTATTACTTCTACTACTATGGCTACGGTTAGCAATAAAGTAAAGTAATTACATGGCGTTGTTTAATGACACCAGTGTCATACAATAAATATAGTCAACTCCTATGGCTCCTTCCTGTTGTCATACTCATCGACATGCAAGTAGTGAATCCTATTACAAGAACATGATCAATCTCATACATCAGATATCATTCATCACATTCTTCTTGGCCATATCACATCACATAGCATACCCTCGCAAAACAAGTTAGACGTCCTCTAATTGTTGTTTGCATGTTTTACGTGGCTGCTATGGGTTTCTAGCAAGAACGTTTCTTACCTACGCAAAACCACAACGTGATATGCCAATTGCTATTTACCCTTCATAAGGACCCTTTTCATCGAATCCGTTCGACTAAAGTGGAGAGGCGGCACCGCTTAGCCACCTTATGCACCAAGTGCATGTCGGTCGGTGGAACTGTCTCACGTAAGTGTGCGTGTAAGGTCGGTCCGGGCCGCTTCATCCCACAATACCGTCAAAACAAGATTGGAATAGTAAAGGTAAGCATATTGAACAAAATCAACGCCCACAACTACTTTGTGTTCTACTGGTGCAAAGAATCTACGCAATAGACCTAGCTCATGATGCCCTTTGTTGGGGGAACGAAGGCAGAAATTCAAAATTTTCCTACGTGTCACCAAGATCTATCTATGGAGAAACCAGCAACGAGGGGAAGGAGAGTGCATCTACATACCCTTGTAGATCGCTAAGCGGAAGCGTTCAAGTGAGCAGGGGTTGATGGAGTCGTGCTGCCGTGATCCAAATCACCGATGATCCTAGCGCCGAATGGACGGGCACCTCCGCTGCTCAACACATCGTGCAGCCGGGGATCGCCTCCTCCTTCTTGATCCAGCAAGGGGAGAGGAGAAGTTGATGTAGAACTCGGATAGCACGACGGAGAGGTGGTGATGGAGCTAGTGGTTCTCCGGCAGAGCTTCGCTAAGCACTACGGACGAGGAGGAAGTGTTGGAGGAGGGAGGGGCTGCGCCAGAGGAAGGTGCGGCTGCCCTCTCTCTCCCTCACTATATATAGGGGTAAGGGGTGGAGGAGGCGCCTAGGGTTCCCTAGGGAGGGGCGGCGCCACGGAAACCCTAGATGGGTTTGGGCGCCCCACCCCTAGGAAACTTGCCCCCCAAGCGGGAAGGGGCTGCCCTAGGGAGGCGCCCCCACCTCTCCTGGTTACGTGAGAGGGTGGGAGGGGCACACCACCCTTAGTGGGCTGGTTTGCCCCTTCCCTTGGCCCATGAGGCCCTCCAACACTTGCCGGGCTCCTCAAACACCTTTTCGGTCATGCTTCGCTATAGTTCGGTACCCCGGAACACTTCCCACTCCAATACCCTTTGTCCAATATATCGATCTTCACCGGACCATTCCGTAACTCCTCGTGACGCCCGGGATCACATCCGGACTCGAACAACCTTCGCAGTAACTACATACTATTTCCCATAACAACTCTAAGCGCCACCGAACCTTATGTGTAGACCCTCACCGTTCGGGAACCATCTGCGAACATGACCGAGGCGTTCTCCGGTCAATAACCAACAGCGGATCCGGATACCCATGTTGGCTCCCACATGTTCCACGATGATCTCATCGGATGAACCACGATGTCGAGGATTCAATCAATCCTGTATTCAATTCCCTTTGTCTAGCGGTATTGTACTTGCAGGAGATTCGATCGTCGGGTATCCCGATACCTTGTTCAATCTCAAGCACGGCAAGTCTCTTTACTCGTTCCATAACACATCATCCCGTGATCAACCCCTTGGTCACATTGTGCACATTATGATGATGTCCTACCGAAAGTGGGCCCAGAGATACCTCTCCGCTTTACGGAGTGAAAATCCCAGCCTCGATTCGCGCTGCCAACCCAACAGACACTTTCGGAGATACCAGAGTGCACCTTTATAGCCACCCGCCACGTTGCCAGGACGCTTTGGTACACACAAAGCATTCCCTACGGTATCCGGGAGTTGCACAATCTCATGGTCTAAGGAAATGATACTTGACATTAGAAAAGCTTTAGCATACAAACTACGCATCTTTGTGCTAGGCTTAGGATTGGGTCTTGTCCATCACATCATTCTCCTAATGATGTGATCCCGTTATCAACGACATCCAATGTCCATGGTCGTGAAAACCGTAACCATCTATTGATCAACTAGCTAGTCAACTAGAGGCTTACTAGGGACATGGTGTTGTCTATGTATCCACACATGTATTGCGGTTTCCGGTCAATACAATTATAGCATGGATAATAAACGATTATCATGAACAAGGAAATATAATAATAACTAATTTATTATTGCCTCTAGGGCATATTTCCAACAGCAATGCCACCCGAGCGTCGCACCGGGCCCTCATACATGCGGGGTGGTGTGCTGGCATGTCCGAAGAGGCGGCACGCGTCTCCGGGGTGTGGCCCCCCTCATGGACGGTGATGACACGGTAGTAGACGCTCATGTAACGGCGCGGGCGTGAATATTATTAAATACTCAAGACACGATAAAATCATGAGTTTTTTACGGCGTGGGCACATGTGCCGTGGACTGATGGTAATTTTTCATAGTTGTTCATGATGGAGTAGTATCTCAACAATTCCCTCTTACGCTGGATTGCTCTTCGCGTGTCTCACGATGTGGCCGCGACCTCCGGGCTAGCATGCCGCCAAATCTTGCGTGGCGGCCTTTCACAAGTCCGGAAGTGTTGTGGCGGTGCAAACGCCCGTGCAGCGTCTCAGTGTACTTCCCACTCCGCAGACGGCCGCCACGCAAGACCGAGCTGGAGGGGGAAACGGACGCTTCGGGTCACACGGAGGGGATCTTGCCATTGGTCCGCCCGGATGTTGCTCCAAAGTGTTCCTTGGATCGACATAACACAACCGGTGGATAGGTCCATCGCTCAAAGCCCGTCCGTGCAAAGTCAAGGCTAGATCCGTGGTCAAACGCTTCTGAGGTTAGGCGGGGCCGGGCACAGGGGAGCGGTGTAGCAATGCCACCCAGGCGTCGCGACCGGGCCCCTCATACATGCGGGTGGTGTGGTGGCATGTCCGAAAGCGGCACGCTGCGTCTCGGGGGTGTGCCCCCCCTCACTGACGGCGGCGCTACCGCCGGCGTGGAGGGAAGCGGGCTCATACACGGAGGGGATCTTGCCATCGGTCCGCCGGATGTTGCTCTAAAGTGTTCCTATGGGCTGACCTAACACAACCGGGTGGATAGGTCACCTTTGCTCAAAGCCCGTCTGCAAAGTCAAAGGCTAGATCCCGTGGTCAGCAGCTATAGGGTTTGGCGGGACGGGGCCCCTGAGGGTAGTAATGCCACCCGAAGCGCCGCACTGGCCCTCATTCATGCGGGGTGGTGTGGTGGCATGTCCGAAGAGGCAGCGACGCTGCTCAGTGTGCCCTCACAGACGGCCGCCACGCCGCACCTGGGGGAAACGGACGCGTCGGGTCTACACGGAGGGGATCTTGCCATCGGTCTGGCCCGGATGTTGCTCTAAAGTGTTCATATGGGTTAACCTAACACAACCGGGTGGATAGGTCCACCGGCCAAAGCCCGGTCTGCAAAGTCAAAGGGCTAGATCCCGTGGTCAAACGCTTCTGTGGTTAGGGCGGACGGGCCCTGGGGGGTAGTGCAATGCCACCGAAAGGCCGCACCGGCCCTCATACATGCGGGTGGTGTGGTGGCATGTCCAGAAGAGGCGCACGCGTCTCCGGGGTGTGCCCTCCCCTCCGCAGACGCAGCCGCATGGCCGCACTGGAAGGGGCAAGCAGACGCTCGGAGTCTAGACGCGGAGGGGATCTTGTGGAGTCCTGCCGGATGTTGCTCCAAAGTGTTTCTATGGGCTGACCTAACACAACCGGGTGGATAGGTCCACCGCTTCAAAGCCCTCCAGGCAAAGTCATAGGGCTAGATCCCGTGGTCAAACGCTATGAGGTTAGGCGGGGCCAGGGGGGCCACAGGGGGGGTAGCAATGCCACCCGAGCATCGCACCGGGCCCTCATACATGCGGGGTGGTGTGGTGGCATGTCCGAAGAGGCGACACGCGTCTCCGGTGGTATTGCTATCCCCCCAGGGCCCCCGTCCCGCCTCTTTAGACATGGCACCACACCGCCCCGCATGTATGAGGGCCCGGTTAGATGGGAGGGTGTACCTGGGGGGTAGCAATGCCGCTAGGTGTTGCTTTGGGCCCTCCTACGGTTGTGGAAGCGTGGTGGCTAAGCGCAGGCACCCGCACGCAGTCAGGGGTCGCCCCCCATCACCGGCGCGCCGTCATTTGTGGGGCAATGCCTTAGTGACAACGCCCGTCAGAGAGGCAATCGATATACCATCCGGGTATGTTTTTTTGTTAGATAAGGCGACGGCGTTGTGAAAAACAAAAAAAGTAAATAATATAAATAAAATAGAGGTATGCTTACCAGCAAGGCCGTCGGCATACCCGCGCATTACCGCCACGGATCGATGGCGTGGCTAAGGGCGAGGATCGATGGCGTGGCAACATCCATGGGCCGAGCCACCCCCGACAGACGGAAGCGGCGGATGGATGACGTGGCGGCGACGCGGATCGATGGCGTGGGGTCTATGCCGACGGTCATTGCCGCCCGTTAAGCCCGTCGGCGTAGATCGACGCCCGTCGAAAAGGCCATTCTGCGTCCGGTGGCCGACCCACGCGGCTATGCCGACGGCCACCGTAGGCATATTTCTCGCGACACCGACGACTGAGCTTTGCCGACGGGAGCCGTCGGCATAGATGGATATACGCTGATGGCCTTTCTATGCCGACGGCCTGGGCTGGGCCTTCGGGATAGGCCAATCTATGCCGACGGGGGCCGTCGGCATCGCCAGTTATTCTGGTAGTGTTGGATCGACTAACCGCCTGATTGCAACAACAATGCACGCACCTAACCCTACCAGAACATATACGGTTTATATACACTAACCATGACATACGGTTTGGCCGACGCTTTGTTGACCGAATCTGGGAGACTAATCAGAACTCCAACCACTAACTTCGAGGTATTCGCCTCCGTCAAAAAAAAAACTTCGTGGTATTCGCAGATATCTCAAGCCGAGATGCATCCTTGCGTGTAGTTTGATAAAGCATTTGTAGGACACAGATTTGATCAAATCATGGCGGGTAATTCAGCACAACGTTGTTTCTTGTTGACTTCGCCGCATGAGGATGGTGAAACTATAGCTGAACCTATGCAAATGCACTGTCGATGCTATATAAGCTGTAAACAGGGGTGGAATGTCGCATTTAGCTATGTGCCATGGCGTGCTGTGTATGCACATCGGTGTAAATGCTATTTGATAAGATAATATCATATTTTCTGCCGAATTGCAACGGACAGCATCTTCATGCTCATTGTTTTGGATACTACTAAATACTATTGCCATAAAGAATAGTGGCAAAACAATTGTGTTTACTTTGCCAGTCATAATAGAGTATTCGGCGGCGTGCCTTCGGCTTGCTTCAGTGCTTGTAGTCATCGCTAGGTGGTCTACGGATCTGGATGTAATCTTTATTATTTCCGGTGTTCGTTGTACTGTCATGATTGAAAATGAATAGGTCAGAAGTTTTCCTGCAAAAAAAAACAAAAAAACATAGTATTCCACGGACGTGCCTCATATCTCTATTGGAGAAGGAGGAGCGCAGCTGAACTCTGTTTGTACTAATGTTTTCCTTTTCGGGGTTCCAATAAAAAATGGCCCAACTGCATAGGGAGATTATTTTGACAATCTACCTTGGAAGGCAACACTTTGATGCAATAATTCACACTAGATCAGGTTCGCGCCTTGGCGCAAGGGTGCCGGTCACAACGTTTTGACAAAGCATATAACAATTTGTTGGTAGGAACCTAGGTATAGCATGTGCTGGCAACCAATTGTGTTAGAAGCAAAACATAATGGAAGAATCAAACTTCGGTGCTTTCATACGACCGGAGACAAAAACACAGGACCATACATTACTTACGAGGGTGCCGGTTCCAACATTTTGGTCAAGCGGTAATGCAATAAGTTAGTGGAATCCAGGTTTAGCATCAAGTTACAATCGACCGTGACATAAGCGAGAAATGGACCACACTATATTCTTTACACACTTTCTTCTCTTGTCTTTGTCACACTAAAGGAAGAGAATTCCGTGTGTGATGGTCATTTAGACCAAAAATGCTAAAACCTAAAGAAACAAAAACAACCTTAACCACTATCTCAATACCTGTAAATAAACCGAGCATGACGCATTTCACCATGCTTGGCTCCGGCTCTTCAACTTTATATTCAGCTTCTTTTAAATTTCATACCACCGCACCATTCCCAGCTTATCCTCTTACTCGCTTTTGATTGGCGCCTTGAGCTTCAGCCTACAAAGGCAAAAAGGAAGTTGTTAATCGAAAGTCCAAGCTAATCAAAGTTACGAAGCAAACTTTACAAAAGCAATGTAAGTTAAGAGTAACTTTGATCAGCCAACATAAGGTCCCCTTTGTTAATCTCATAGCCAACAAAACAAAAGTATAACCATATTTTCTGAACCATCATAAAAACATCTCAAATCTTGAATAGTTTCTGTTATTTTAGGGCAAATTATATATGTGCATTCTTCAGATTTCAGCATGGCATTCTTCTACCAAGATTCCAGCCATCTTCTCACAAAAAATATTTTATGGCAGATCATCAAGCTCACCTATACAACTTAAACTTTCAGAAACAAACTTACTTTAATGATAAGAATGTTTTTGTCACCCAATCAAAAGGCTATGGTCACAAAACATGGAAGAATCGACGTGGTTAAAATTTAGCCTGTTGAATCATTTGCCCAACGCATACATAGAAGCATGGCAAGGAAAAATAAAACATGATGGACATAGTGAGAAGCCTCTACATCTCCAGCCATGCATCCTGTGTTCCCAGCCTCGCCTCAATTGTAACCCTTTTGTACTTCTCCCACTAAAGATGTAGGGCATTTAAAATAAAAGGTCAAATTTATGTAAAGAAGAGAATGTTTTACAGCTAGATGATCAGAACTCTTCCTAATCTAGCAACCAATTTGTCTAACCTAACCCTGTCCTCATGGTGAAGGAGATGATTAGAACATGGTCATCGCAGATCCAGAAATAAATGCTAGGAAATTAGCACTTTAACCTGCCATCTCTCGCTTTTTGATATGAGGTCCAGATCATATAAAATTGCATTGCACAAAAACTTGTTTCTGATCTGCCGTAACACCAGTTCACACATTCAGTTCCAAATTCAATTTGACAAAACAGGTGGAATAAGAAGACAGACACCGTGTGGTGGCGGCCACCGTCATCGGCCTTAGCATGGCCTGGCCATATATGATTGCTCCTTGGCAATATACCTCTTTAGCCTGAAGATTTTCAATGATCTTAAAGGATCCAAATCTCTAATAAGCTTCAAGCCACGGTTCCAGAAAGTACTTGATAGGAAAATGTCCTTCATTTCACTCTGTTATTTTATTTTTTGAAAAACTCACTTGTTATAACTTCTTCTCATCATAGAAAGTTGCTCAAAACAGGTTAAAAATCCATTTCAGATTAATAACGCGCGAGGTGATTTTTTTGCATGAAAAAGAATAATCTAATCACCTTACGAGGAGTAATAACATGCAATCAGTAGAGCTAGATTGTAAGAAATGTCTTGTCAAAAGAAAGAATGTGAGAGAAAAAACCGTGTAGCTGCTTTGGGATTCAAGCCCAGGTCTCCATGGCCACAACGTGGAATTCTCACCACTAAACTATAGCAACAATGATGCTCAATTTGAGCTGCCAAGCCACAAGTACGAAAATATCTCCTTCGGGACCTTCTGTCCTCGACTTTTTACTGTTATGTTCTCAGTCCATCTACTATAGTCCAGTTAATTACTACATGCTCATTTCCACTAAATGTGAATATAAATGTAACATTGAGCACATGATATATCTCGGGTCTGGGCTAACACGTCTAAATCCTAGAGTAGTCATCCGTGTCTCCTATAAAATTAGGAACAATAAGAGCAGAAAACACCAAGATTTCTATGATTTTTTTAACTTGAGCATCAAATGTTCATGCAAAAGATAAGATAATAGTAGTAAGGATTGACATATTTCCAATAGAACTCACCTTCTAAATTTTCATATCCGCATCACATACTGAGAACCACCGAGGGGCCAACAATCTTGGATCAAATAGGTAGACATGGATCATATCCATAAGATCTACATTACGAAGTAAGAAAAGAGTAAGAAAAAGCTGACCTTGCCGAAGAGAAGGGAGGACGCGCTGCCATCGGAGTGAGTTGGAAGGGAGAGCAGCCGAGCTTATCTAGCAGCAGGCGGATCTATCCGCCTCACACCAATAGGAAGAGAGAAGCACTACATTCATAAATCTAGTGGAAACAACAATTCTGAAATAAGTGTGATCTTGAATATTATGAAGCGTCAAAATTCTTTACAGCGTTCTTGATGAAATTATATCTAATTTTAACATATCATATTTGATTTAGCTTTAGTAATAGAACATGAGGAAACTTAAAGCAAAACTTCCACATAGGCATTGCTACAAAACAAAATTGAAGCTGGCAGATAAAAGCGAAGACACATCCATTTTATTTCCTTTACAGTCTATTTTGCTTCAAACATAACAAATGCTTCTATTATTTATTTGTCACCACATACAAACTGGAGTTATTCTATTCAAGCAAAAAGAAGTGAAAATACTATAGATTCTCAAGCACAAGTAAAGCCTACAGGAATGCTTCTCTTATTTATTTGTTACCACACATAAATACAAACTTGATTTATTATGTTCAAGCATACAACCAAAACAGGCTGAAAAATACTACTGATTCAAAAAGCACAAGTAAAGCCTACGATTTGAAACTATTGCAGATTCAAAAAAGCACATCCCAATTTAATTTCAAACTGAGCATAGATATGAACCTGAACTATTTTATCTAAACATATGATTAGGATAAATCTATGGTTAGGATAAGCCTAAAAGAGCTAGATTTACATGTCTAAGACACCACAAATTTTCTATTCTAGAATATAGTCAGGATAATTCGAAATAAGTAGGACCTACATGACTAAATACTGCAGATTGAAAATCACAGATGACCTAAACTACACAGCTGTTGTCCACACAGGGAGAGAGAGAGAGAGAGAGAGAGAGAGAGAGAGAGAGAGAGAGAGATGTCTGTGAGAGAGAGAAGGCAGCGAGGAGAAGGAAGATTTAGGATTCATGTGCAAACCCCAAAATGAACTGGCTGGCTAACCTAGATCTTCCACTTAATAAACCCAAGAAAGCCCGAGCCCTACATCAAACTTTTCTTTCATAAACATACAAGGGTCATCCTTATATAATCTTCAGTTCATATGTTTCAGGTATTAGCCATATACGTGTATCTCATATACATGTAAACAAACAATATTTACAAAGAAATTTTCTTTCGTCTAGGTAAATAATCTCTTTAGTTCCAAAGTAAAGAAGAAAATCTTCAGTTTGCGTGCATCTCATATACATGAAAACAGCAGGCCACCTAATACTCCATCACACAAATAGAGTGAACAAATAAAGGAACAAGCATTCATGCATAGTCGGAACAGTTTATCGAAGAAAGTACGCAAGAAGGCATGCTTACCATATGAATGAACCAAACGGCTCCAAAAGTACCTAGCAGCCTCCAACAACACAAAGGGCCTCAACGTCTCACCTCCAAACTGAAACAAACAATCAAGCAGAAAGTAAAAACAAGAACCAAAACAAAGAACATAGAAAACCAAGCGATCTGCGGCAGTAACCAGCAAGAACCACTAATACGCACATGTAGATCCCAGTCTCTCTAAGACTATGCTACCAAAGGACCCATGATGACCAAACCATGGACCTAACATAAGAAACAAACTTGAAGATGGCAATAAAAAACAAGCAGACCAAACAAACACAAATTAAGTGTTCTAACTGCAATGCACCAAATTAAATCAAAGGCCACACAGTTTATTGCACCCAAACCCTAATCCAAGGAAGAAACTCGACCAAATCAAACGAAACCTCACATAATTTACTGCATACACTTTCCTGACAGCAGATCCATGCTATGCCACTTCAGAGAAGTATAAGAAGCGATGCGTAACTGTGTTCTCATGAAAAAGCCCCACACCTAGCAGGATTTAGACAGGCAAGAACCTTTCCAGAAACAATGCATGACCTATTTTCATTTTTCAGCATAGATAAAAGATTTAAAGTTTCCACATGATCTAACACCTCTAATGATCTCCTCGACATGGGCTAGCTAACTCAAATTTAGAGCCGATGGTAAGATCCAACCAAAAAAAGAGAGGACTTGGCCTGACTTGAACTATCTGCCAGGCAGCCGTTGTCTACCACCACCTCAAATAATGAATGTAAGCATGTTAATTGGGGATTTTGAAAGGTCAGGTTGAACGGGTTCGAATCACATTCCTTTGCATTTTTTAAAAATAATTAATTTCTCCCCTAGGCGGCTGTGGGACCTACACAATTAAGTGAGACAGAGTGTGGGTCCACTGCCATGTTTGATGTGCCACGTTATGCGAGAATTAGCAGGCGTTACGGGTAATAGACCGAAATGTACCTAAAAGAACCTACAACTCAAGTTTTGTGATCAATTTGCGTCATTTTTCAAGTTGTTGTATGAATTTGTACCTACCATGCAAGTTCATGTATCATAAGTGTATTTAACTCAAAAAGAAACTACAGAGCGGTGAGGCTCACCTTGTTCTTTGTAGGCTAGTGTTGCTTGGCGAGGTAGTAGATGTAGGCTTGTAGGAGGATGTTGGCTATATGATTCTCCCTTCACAATCACCTGTGTGAGACCCAACATGCCGGCCGGATCTCCTCTGCGATGGAGGGCCGCCCCCTGAATTCATCTGTGAAGAGATCTACAATGGTCTTCCCAGCCCATCTGTTCTTCGCCGCAAAACCAAAGCAAACCAAATTCAGAGTTTGGTCCGCATAACATCTGCAAGACTACTTGTAGCAAACAAATTGTTAATGTTATCCTATCACTTGAAAAATTAGAAAATTAGGCTAAAGTTTGAGTGAATTATTGTGCGGTTTCATCATTACGAGTGGAGCGGCAAAATCAATAACTACTGCTTGCACGTATGCCGTAAGCAATTGAAAGCTATGTAAGTACAACAGCGATCTGGCGTCTACGCTTTCGGCTTAAGCGGGGAAGGAGAAAGGGCGAGGCGAGATGGGTGATGGGTCCGGCGTACCTCTAGGGCGCAATCTTTGGCGATCTGCAGCCACTGCGTGGGCCTCGTCGCCGAGACGGCTCTCATTGAGGAACTTCAGCTCCACAATGTCGCCATGTGCCTCTTGGACGTCGCCCGCCCGCCAAGATCGAGGAGAGGAGAGGAACCGAACATGCTCTAAGAATTTTCTTTTCGACACCCATCATGTCAATAAGGAGACCATGATCTGAAATATAAATAGATGGCGTTACACTGCTTGAAATGCTTGACAACATATCTCCAGTCCAAAAATAGGCGGTGTGGATCCAAAGGAAACTTACGCAGTGACAACGGCCACATCAAAGTCAACACCTTTGGGTGCCGATCCACTCCTTGAGAGGCTCCGGTGAGGATCCTCCCCCGTCCATGAATGAGAAATTAAGCAACATGAGAACAAAAAGAAAGGTTTGTACATAGGTATGGCAAAAAGCACTGGACAAGTTATCTTACCCAAAGATCCGAATGCCAGCTCACTATAAAATCAGCAAGGGGCCTGCAAAACAAACCACAGTCAACACACCAATTTTATAGCTTCTCATATTTTTAATATTTGCCATCTCAATCTTTGATTTATGTTAAACAACATCTACATGTTATATCTGCTCTAGATTAATCATCCAAAATGCACTCTATACAATGGGGCATATAAACCTGAAGCATTTGACAACGCCTAGATCAATTAAGAAAAATATGCCTTCCACAGCCACCGGAGAGAAAGGGAAGAACACAGGAACCCGTAGATACTGACAGATTCGAGCACAGGCATCCACACCAATCTGAAGGAGCACCAGTGGCATGCCCAAACCCGCCACCATGAAGCAGCCCATAGCAGTGTTCCCCATCAGCTCTGATGGCAAGGAGCTTGGCACTAAACCCTAACTAAAGGTTGTGGAATACAGGAGAATAAACATACATGAGCCACAACCCGACACACAACGAGCAAAAAAGGGGAAAAGTGGAGAGGACGCTCACCACTTCCTTGTCGGCATCGGTCTTGATGCCTCCACTCCTGCTACGGGCGTCACCGGCAAGAGTGTCGAGGCTGAGGCAAGGGAGAAGGGCTGGTCGCCGGAGGGGAGGCCGGTGGATCCTACCACATCTTGTCACTGCTCTCACCGGCGGCTGACACACCATATCGGCACCATGAAGGAGAGGCCCATGGAAGGGCGCTTAAAAAGGATGAGGGGCTCACAACAGCTTGATGCCAGTCTGGCGATGGCATCCTCCTAATGGAGGTCCTTCGAGTTCATCGGAGGCTCATGACCACAACGACACATTTTTGCCAAACTAATGAACAAACAACCTTTGGCTAGTTTACATCAGGGGGTTTCTGAGATGTTACAATTTACTATCTACAACGATCAGCGTGTCTGATAGCTACTACTTTTAAATAAAAACTAAACCTACAGCTATCTGCTTTCTGATTTTAGAGTAGCATAGTTCAATTCATGTAAGGCAAAACATATATCAGTTTGAGGCTATTAGGAACATGGGCTCAAGTGTAGTTTAAAATTGAAACAACTAAATGTACTTTCTCCCTTCCTCTCCCTCCCTCTGTGTGAAAATTATAGAGCTAGAAGATATCATCACAGATGGTACGACATAAAGAGAAAACAAGGACCAAAGCGCATGCCACTTATGCATTTTATCTACAATTTGAATATACAAAGAAGAAAGAGTGGATGCCAGTATTAATGCAGAAAATGATCTAATAATTCTCCAACACACAAGTAGCCTAAGCAATATATTTACACAACATGCATATATATAGAACTTAGTAAGTATTTTCTTATTACTGATTAGAGTAACCATAGCATAAAAGGTTTTTAGATATTGTGAATCATATTTTCTCAACCTTAATAGTTTCAGGATATAATTAGAAGTCTTTGAAAACAAATTGTTGGTTGCGCTACTTTGACATCCTTTTTCTGGACATTATCATGTTATTCCAACAACTCCGAATGAACTATAGATAGAACTTTTTGTTAAGACAACCCTGCCATGCAACAACAGTAAGGGCCATATTGTCCAAAAAAATCGATGAAATCAAAATGGAGAGTTATTTCTAATTAGGCAAGCAAATGAACCAGTCTAGACCTTTTCAATGGGTTATAGAGCCGTGTCACACAAGGATAATAAAAGGGACCAACAACAAACAATAAAAGATCAAGAACCAAAAATAAACAATAAAAGATTAGATCAAGTATAACAATAAAAGATCAAGAACAACTTATATGGAACTTACTCTTACTCTCAACCAGATTAAATCAAGGACCAACTTACTCTTAACCAGATTAAATTAAGGACCAACAACAAACAATAAAAGATGAAGAACAACTTATATGCAATAAAGATATAAGAAAGAAGAGATCTATACATAAAGGCGACTATAAACACCGGAGCATAAATAAGCAACACCTTTAAATCAAATAAAAAGGGTTCAGGGTCCAATGCATAGTGGGCTCAGATTCGCCTTTCCTCAATCATATTACCTACCCCGTTATCTCTTATCACCAGATCAATCTATTTATACAGTTGAGCTATCCTGGTTATCACTCAACAAGAATGACCATCCAAGGACATAACAATAGGTATCACAAGATCAAAAAGGATTCTAGAGACACGAGGGAGGATCCAACTTGATACCCACAGGTGCCTCAATTGCTCAAAGGCACACTTATTTCAGCCACGGTTAATCATCATCGCCCTAAAAAAAATGGCTTCCCGATCAATGGCCGGCTCTGACCCCTCGGCGAACCGAATTACACAAGAAGAAACCTAGCTAAATCTGAGAATCTCCTCCAAAAGAAGAAAACAAAATTTGCTAATCCCTCTCCTCACGTTAGACTGCAGCACACAAGATTACATCTCAGAGGGGTAGAATACCAACCTGAGGCTGGATGTCCCCCTGCCAAGCGGTCCCCTGAGAGCCTGCCACCGCATCCGGCGTCGACGATGCCTACTGGTTCTGAACCTCAAGCCACGGCTGACATCCTTGTGGCGTGTGTGAGGTGGGATCTGCCACGCCGCCCGCAGAAGACTCTGGTCTGCGCCAAGGTCCGAGCCTCCTCATCGAGTGGCCGCGGTCCCCTGTGGCAAGGTCACCGCCACGGCCACAGCGGGACGGGCGGGGAGGGGGCATAAGCCTGGCCAGCCAGAGCGAAGCAGGACGATCGCCAGCGCCAGTGGTCAGCCTGAGGGCGAAGCGGACAGTATAGGCGGGCAACGAGATGAAGTGGCGAGGCAATGAAGCCGAGGCTGGCAGGGTCAGCGAGGAAGGCGGGATGGGGAGTGATTGACTAGGGTTCTCTCCATAAAGCGGCCCGTTTTATCTGGGAGGATGCAAAATGATGAAGATGTTCTCGGCGGGCAGCGTAATTACGCTGTGATGCAACGAATGAGACGGTAACTATTCATTCCAGCAGTAACTTTTTTTTGATCCAACGAAGCGAGGTCGTTCGAGGTCGATCCGACGGTCCAAGATCCATCAAGCAACCAGATCCGGCGGCCGAATCCCAAATCGCTGAGGAGGCGGGTTGAGGAGCTTCTATTCTTATTTACGGAAAATGCACACAACCCAGAAATGTAAAACATAATGACCAAGAATTTTATGCCTACTCATGATCTCAACAAATGCGACTTTGGTACATGTATTTCTTTGATCATTTTTCATTTGAATAATCACAGTATTAAAATTATGACGGTGCAGTTTGATTATAATCAAATCAATCAAACAACTATGCAAGTATGATTTCTATCAACAAAGAGCAACATCACGCCAGTCCTAAATTGCAAGATAGGTTCTTACCATATTTTCTATGATTCGCATGCATTTATTAGAATATATATGATGCATTTACTTTGATTTTTCAGCCGTCATGGGTAAAGCTTTAAACTTGACTTGTATTCTACAAAGTCACCGCAAGAGGCAGAGCCGCTGGCAATGCCATGGCCACCACAAGTTTTACCCGTGGCATTGCGGGAGCGCCCGCGAGCAGCAGCGGATGAGGGGCGACCAACACATAGCCAAAAGGAAAATGGCAGTCGACTATAAATAAAGGATTTGTTTATTTTTATAGAAATGACGGCAGGGTAGACCTGAAAACAAGTGACCAAACTTCAACTTGAAGCAACAACACCTGAAGTAATTTTCACCGATTTGTTATAAAACTAACATGAATATGGGACTGATCCAAAGATCCCTTCCTTGAACCTAGCTGGACCATATAACATATCAGACTAACTATATAACGTTGCCCATGATCATCGGCCAACACAAAGGTCTCATCAGCGACACCTCACGTCCTTCACATATTTATCAAGACACATATATGAAGTAAAGTAGTAGTAATGTATAAGAGTCTAGATTTTTGACCCTCATGTATAACTAGAAGAACATGAACTGGAGTTATATATTGATAGTTACCATGGATGGAGAACTGAAAATTTCTAACACTGCAAATATAAAATTGTCAAGAATGATAATAAGCATGGAGAACTAAAATGTACTATCACTTCCATGTAGCTGAGAACCTAATATTGATGTAATCCACACCATGTCTCGGGGTACAAGTAAAAGCTTGTCGTGCTTACCGAGAGGGAGGCATAATTGATCTTCTGTAAAGGCACCAACACAGTACACATCACATAAGCTCCTGGAAAAAGAAATCATGTAACAATAACACAAGTGGGAATCAAGCAAATTGCAATATTTATGGCTTCTTTTGGGGCAAAATCAGTACATCTTCAGCCGAAGGAAAGAAAACACACACATATATGCATACAGATGTATCTTAGCTAGCACCTCTACGCATACACGGACATAGAGTAGAATACGGCCAACAAGCCAAGCAAGGCAACAAACATATGCTCTGTAAATAATTAGCTAGATCCAAGGCCTTCGTTGGCAGCAAGGTACAAACAAATCAAGAAAGACAAAGAAAAATCTCTTCTTTGGAACCTAGCTAAATCAGAGAATCTCCTCCACAAGAAGAAAACAAAAATTGCTAATCCCTCTCCTCAAGTTAGACTGCAGCACACAAGATTACATCTCAGGGGGGTAGAATACCAACCTGAGGCTGGATGTCACACCCAGTTCTCCATTGTGACTGTGAATCCGTTCCTTAGCATACTGAGCTGCAAAAAAGGGGATCAACAGTGGAAAGAGAGAGATAGAGAGAGAAAGAGTGAGAGAGAGAGAGACCTGCGGTTTTAGCAGCCACCGTCGAGGTCAGACGCCACGCCTTGAAGCGGGGACGATCATTGAGTGATAATGGTGAGGAGGCCGGAACCAGCGACAGCGCCCACATAGCGGTCCCCCGAGCACTGCCACCGCATCCGGCGCCAAGCAAGCCTTGTGGCGGCTACTGAACACGGGCCTCAAGCAGTGACATGTGGCCTTGGCGTAGCTGAGGAAGGATCTGCCTTGCCGCCGCATGGGGGCAACGGGTCTGCGCCAAGGTCCAGCCTCCTCATCGAGTGGCAGTCCAGGTAGTCTTGATCACCACCGCCACGGCAGCGGACGGCGAGAGGGAGAGAGAGAAGCGGCAGCGGGCATCACAGCCAGCGAAGCGGGAACAGCAGACGCGGTCATGATCAGCCACAGCAGCAGAGACGAAGCGGTCTTGAGGCGAAGGGGCGGGCAGCGAGCCCGGCTAGCCGGGCGAGGCAATGACGGCGGGCGGCGAGAATGTGGCGAAATGGGCGAAGCGGCGGGCGGGGCGGGAGTGACTAAGGGTTCTCTCCATAGAGCGGCCCGTTTTATCTTTGGAGTATGCGAAATGACGAAAATGCCCTCGGCGAAGCAGCGTAATTACCTTGATGGCACGAATGAGACGGTAACTATTCATTCCAGCGGTAACTTTTTTTTTTATCCGACGGACGAGAGTCGTTCGAGGGTCGATCCAACGGCCCAAGATCCATCAAGCCACCAGATCCGACGGCCAGGAATCCCAAATCGCTGAGGAGCCGGGTAGAGAGCTTCTATTCTTGTTTCTGGATGATAGTTATGCCGTTGTCTCTCATTGAATCTTACATGTACTGATGATATTGTAGTTTATCATTTTGTCAGCTATAAACTTAACTGTGGTACATCAAGAAATAAATGGTAAGCAAGAAAATATGAACACCATGCAGATAATCAAGCGTACAGTGAATGCAGTGTCAACACTTCAATGGGGCACATAAGACTACCATTCAAGTTTTGCCAATTTTTACCTAATTTAGGGTTGTTTTAGGTAGAAACTAGACGTGCACGGCTTTGTATGCCTGAATTGTGGCTAGTACCTAGGTCAACTTGTGGGCTTTGTTGGGCCTCGCCTTGATGGATTCTGTTATTTGGATTGTTGTTCTAAAAAATAGTTGATTGTGATTGTGCCTCGCTTTTTCGTCGTAAAGGTCGTAAGAATATCTGTTAAGGTCGGTAAAGAAAAGAGAGACGGCGTGACAATATCGTGCATAGGCCATGTTTACATCGTGCGTTATAGCTAAGATACATTTTGGCTTGGTGAAGACGGCAGCCTGCGACTATTTTGAGTGTAAAAATTCGAATAGACAGGGACCGGCCTTACGTAAGGTGTGTGCGCGTCCCTGGCGGCTCCAACCCTAGCCACCGCCAGGAGACGCCAATCTTCCAGTGCCGTCCTACGGCGGCTCCCCTCTGCCGGCGACCTCGGTCGTTGGTGGTGAGAGGGTTCGCCGGATCCACGCGTGTGGATCATTTTTACTCCCTCGTAGTCTAGGTTTTTAGACTGTTCATCGTCTTGGCTTCTGCGGTGATGATGACGGTGTTGAATAAAGATTATTCGGATCCTTCCCTGACGAGGTCATCGGCCCTATGGTTGGAGATGGATTTGGAAACCAGTCTGTTCAAGCAAGGATGGGCGTGGCGGCGGCATCTCGTGGTGGACACTGTGTCCTCGGGCTCGACTGTTGCGACGACGTTTGCTCTAGCGTCGGTGCAGAGTTTGGGAGGTAGTTCAGGAGCGGATGCAGATTGTGGTCTGCATCGACGGCATCTGAAAGACGGAACATGTGCTGAGTTCGTGGTTCGTGGATGGCAGGTATTGTTTCCTCCTTCGGCATTTTAGTCGTGGCGGGGTGCTAGATCTGGAGTTCGATGACGTGGCCGGGGTGTTGCCCTAGTCTGCGTTCAACGGCAATGGCTTCACTTTTGGTGAGTTACCTTGGAGGTCCGCAAAGCTGCATATCAGTGATGGAACCGCATTGAGCTCGGGTGTGGAGGTGATTTGTCATTCTTTTCTTGATGGCCGTCATGGTGCGGCAGTGTGACGGCGTTGGTGTCAAGCTCAGAGTTGTTCTGCTATCTTTTCAGTTTTCTCATGTCGGATCTGACGTGACTTTTACTTTATTCTTTATCATATGAATAAGACACGTATTACCATGCAAAAAAACTGTTTTGAGTGTAAGAATAATCATTTTAATCAGGTTTTTGTTTTTGGCATGTTATTTCTTGGTATCAATCCACGATAAACAAAATCTACATGGATTATTGTTTGATCTATATAAATACATAGAGTAGTTTTATTGGTCCAAGTCTCAACCCATTGGCATGCTCTCTGAGGTTGTGCATGATGAACTGCTGCAAACATTACGTTGGAATGATCGGTGTTCACCTTTTCAAATGAAGAAACCAGGAAATTAAACAAATAAAGAGAAAATCATACAATAAATAATGGCATGCCACCCTGATTGAAGAATGTCATTGCTTCGCAAGTCCACGACTGGGGGCAACACACAAACAAGGAGTAATCGACATCGATTTCAACACGAGTTAAATACGACAAACCTCCAACCCTTCAAAGAGAAAACAAACAAAAGTACAAGTTGCATGGTCCGGCTAGTCTTGCCATTTTACAATATATGATGATTCAAAATCACAGCCCTCAGGGGGTACTTCTCTCCTGCAGGTGTCATCAAGGTGATTGCTACGTCTTGAGCTTGCGTTGGTTTTCCTCGAAGAGGAGAGGGTGATGTAGCAAGTGTAGCGTAAGTATTTCCCTCAGTTTTGAGAACCAAGGTATCAATCCAAAGAGGAGGCTCCTCAAAAGTCCAACGCACCTACACAAACAAAGCGAGAACTTCGCAACCAACGCAATAAAGGGGTTGTCAATCCCTTCACGGCCACTTCTTGAAAGTGAGATCTAATAAAGATAATAAGATAAGATAAATAAATTTTTGGTATTCTATAATGTAGATGCAAATAAAAGTAGATTGGAAGCAAATATGATAGGAGATAGACCCGGGGGCCATAGGTTTCACTAGAGGCTTCTCTCGAGATAGCATAAGTATTACGGTGGGTGAACAAATTCTTGTCGAGCAATTGATAGAAAAGCGCATAGTTATGAGATTATCTAGGCATGATCATGTATATAGGCATCACGTCCATAACAAGTAGACCGACTCACACTGCATCTACTACTATTACTCCACACATTGACCGACTCACTTTTGCATCTAGAGTATTAAGTTCATAAGAGCAGTAACGCATTAAGCAAGATGACATGATGTAGAGGGATAAACTCATGCAATATGATATAAACCCCATCTTGTTATCCTCGATGGCAACAATACAATCGTGCCTTGCAACCCTTTCTATCAACGGGTAAGGACACACATGAGATTGAACCCAAAGCTAAGCACTTCTCCCATGGCAAGAAAAGATCAATCCAGTAGGCCAAACCAAACTGATAATTTGAAGAGACTTGCAAAGATAACTCAATCATACATAAAAGAATTCAGAGAAGATTCAAATATTATTCATAGATAAACTTGATCATAAACCCACAATTCATCGGATCTCGACTAACACACATAAAAGAGTTTACATCGAATAGTTCTCCACAAGAGAGGGAGAACATTGTATTGAGATTCAAAAGAGAGAAGAAGCCATCTAGCTAATAACTATGGACCCGTAGGTCTCAGGTAAACTACTCACAACTCATCGGAGGGGCAAGGATGTTGATGTAGAAGCCCTCCATGGTTGATTCCCCCTCCGTGAGTCTTGACAAAGGCTCAAGATGGGATCTCGCGGATCTGAGAAGGTTCTGGCGGTGGAAATTGTGTTTCGTGGTGCCCTGGATGTTTTCGGGAATGCGTAGGTATATATAGGAGGAAGAAGTATGCGTCGGTGGCATGAGGCCCACGAAGACAGGTAGCGCCCTCGAGGCGAGGCGCGACCTCCTATCTCGAGGCGTACTCGGAAGCTACTTTACATGCACTCCAAGCTCTCCGGATCACGATCGTACCAAAATCACGCTCCGAAGGTTTCATTCCGTTTGGACTCCGTTTGATATTCCTTTTCTTCGAAATATTGAAATAGGCAAAAAACAACAATATGGGCTGGGCCTTCGGTTAGTAGGTTAGTCCCAAAATGATATAAATGTGTAAAATAAAGCCCATAAACATCCAAAAGGGGTAATATAATAGCATGGAACAATCAAAAATTATACATACGTTGGAGACATATGTGTTGGAAATATGCCCTAGAGGCAATAATAAATTAGTTATTATTATTATATTTCCTTGTTCATGATAATCATTTATTATCCATGCTATAATTGTATTGATAGGAAACTCAGATACATGTGTGGGTACATAGACAACACCATGTCCCTAGTAAGCCTCTAGATGACTAGCTCGTTGATCAATAGATGGTTACGGTTTCGACCATGGACATTGGATGTCGTTGATAGCAGGATCACATCATTAGAAGAATGATGTGATGGACAAGATCCAATCCTAAGCCTAGCACAAGATCGTGTAGTTCGTATGCTAAAGCTTTTCTAAATGTCAAGTATCATTTCCTCAGACCATGAGATTGTGCAACTCCCGGATACCATAGGAATGCTTGGGGTGTACCAGACGTCCTAGCGTGGCCCAGGTGGCTATAAAGGTGCACTACGGGTATCTCCGAAAGTGTACATTGGGTTGGTACGAATCGAGACTGGGATTTGTCACTCCGTGTGACGGAGAGGTATCTCTGGGCCCACTCGGTAGGACATCATCATAATGTGCACAATGTGACCAAGGGGTTGATCACGGGATGATGTGTTACTGCAACGAGTAAAGAGACTTGCGATAACGAGATTGAACAAGGTATCGGGATACCGGCGATCAAATCTCGGGCAAGTACAATACCGCTAGACAAAGGGAATTGTATCACAGGATTGATTGAGTCCTTGACATCGTGGTTCATACGATGAGATCATCGTGGAACATGTGGGAGCCAACATGGGTATCCAGATCCCGCTGTTGGTTATTGACCGGAGAACGTCTCGGTCATGTCTGCATGGTTCCCGAACCGGTAGGGTCTACACACTTAAGGTTCGATGACGCTAGGGTTATAGGGAATAGATATACGTGGTTACCGAATGTTGTTCGGAGTCCCGGATGAGATCCCGGACGTCACGAGGAGTTCGGAATGGTCCGAGAGGTAAAGATTTATATATGGGAAGTCCTGTTTTGGTCATAGGAAAAGTTTGGTTTTATCGGTAATGTCTGGGACCACCGGGAGGGTCGAGGGTCCTGAAAGTGGGGCCTTGGCCCCAGAGGGCTGCATGGGCCAAGTGTGGGAGGGGACCAGCCCCAGGTGGGCTGGTGCACCCCCCCCCCCCACAAGGGCCCAAGGCGCCTAGGGTTTGGGGAGGGCGGCGCCTCCACCTTGCTTGGGGGGCAAGTTTCCCCTCTCCCCTCTTGGCCGCCACCCTAGATGGGTTTGGGGCTGCCGCGCCCCTTGGGGTGGAAACCCTAGAGGGGGCGCACCCCCTTCCCTCTCCCTATATACTTGAGGATTTGGGGCTGCCATACACATGAGTTTCCACCTCTCCTGGCGCAGCCCTACCTCTCTTTCTCCTCATCTCTCGCGGTGCTTGGCGAAGCCTGCCGGAATACCACGCTCCTCCATCACCACTGCGCCGTTGTGCTGCTGCTTTGGAAGGAATCTTCCCCAACCTCTCCCTCTCTCCTTGCTGGATCAAGGCATGGGAGGCGTCAGGAGCTGTCACGTGTGTTGAGCAGCGGAGGTGCCGTCCGTTCGACACTAGGATCTCCGGTGATTTGGATCACGAAAATGCGACTCCTTCAACCCCGTTCTCTTGAGCAGCTTACATAGCGATCTACAAGGGTATGTAGATGCACTCCCCTCTCTCGTTGCTAGTCTCTCCATAGATAGATCTTGGTGACTCGTAGGAAAATTTTGAATTTCTTTCGTTTCCCCATGATGGCATCATGAGCTAGGTCTATGCGTGGTTTCTATGCGAGGTAGAACACAAGATTGTTGTGGGTGTCGATTTTGTCAATTTACTTGCCGTTACTAGTCTTATCTTGATTGGCGGCATCGTGGGATGAAGCGGCCGGACCGACCTTACACGTACACTTACGTGAGACAGGTTCCACCGGTGACATGAAATAGTTGCATAAGGTGGCTAGCGGCTGTACATCTCTCTCCCACTTTAGTCGGATCGGATTCGATGAAAAGGGTCCTTATGAAGGGTAAATAGTAATTGGCATATCACGTTGTGGTTTTGCGTGGGCAAGAAACGTTCTTGCTAGAAACCCATAGCAGCCACGTAAAACATGCAAACAACAATTAGAGGACGTCTAACTTGTTTTTGCGGGGTATGCTTTGTGATGTGATATGGCCAAAAGAATGTGATGAATGATATGTGATGTATGAGATTGATCATGTTCTTGTAATAGGAATCACGATTTGCATGTCGATGAGTATGACAACGGCGAAGCCATAGGAGTTGTCTTAATTTATTTATGACCTGCGTGTCAACATAAGCGTCATGTAATTACTTTACTTTATTGCTAAACCGTTAGCCATAGTAGTAGAAGTAATAGTTGGCGAGACAACTTCATGAAGACACGATGATGTAGATCATGATGGTGGAGATCATGGTGTCATGCGGTGTGATGATGATCATGGAGCCCGAAGATGGAGATCAAAGGAGCATAATGATATTGGCCATATCATGTCACTTTTGATTGCATGTGATGTTTATCATGTTTATGCATCTTATTTGCTTAGAATGACGGTAGTAAATAAGATGATCCCTCATTAAAATTTCAAGAAAGTGTTCCCCTAATCGTGCACCGTTCTGCGAAAGTTAGATCGTTTGACACCACGTGATGATCGGGTGTGATAGATTATAACGTTCACATACAACGGTGTAAGCCAGATTTACACCTTGAAACACTTAGGTTAACCAGCGAGCCTAGCATGTACAGACATGGCCTCGGAACACAAGAGATCGAAAGGTTGAGCATGAGTCGTATAGTAGATACGATCAACATGAAGATGTTCACCGATGATGACTATGTTGGAGATATGCCCTAGAGGCAATCATGTATGATGATATTTCCTATGTGTTTATGAATAAAGATAGTCCTTGGACATTATCAATTATGTGTATCGACAAATGCATTGACTTGTTTGTGGGACTATACATTGTATGATGACTGTCCTAAAAGGTCCCTAGTCGAAAGGGGCTGTGTGGACGCGACCGACTAGACTAGCATATGACACGGTCGATGGCTCGGTCTCACTAGCCATGGAGCATTGGAAGCTAACCGGATAAAATCGACTTGGAAAGGTCTGGACGGAATCGACGTAGTCGGATCCGAGTCGAGATAAGGACCGAGACGGATAGACCCAACTAAGTGACGCAGCGAAAAGTCCTCAGTGAGTCTCAAGTACAACATATCGTTCTATGTCCTAAGACACTGAGTGGCGCATGTACTCGAGATGGTGATAGACTTGCTTTGGGCGACCAAAGCGCTACTCCGTGGATCGGTAGTTACAAAGGTAGGTTTGGGTTTGTCCAATCCCATCTTCAGCGAGACATGGTCGAGCAAGATGGGATTGCCCCTCCGATCGGGAGAGATATACTCTAGGCCCCTCGTGTGATCCGACCAGAACAGCATGGCCATGCGACAAGGATTATGAGATAATCCGGATAGTGGTCGGTATCCTTTGGAAACGAAAGAGGTCGGGTTAGCACAAGGATGACGGTCTAGCCTTGAGCCCGACAACATATATCGTCTTGACAAAGGAACAGAAGTGTGACACGTTATGCAGGTTCGCCTAACCAGCTTCATCGTCAGCTTGGTGGTCGCACGCCTTGCTAGAGGCCGCTACCAACCGTACAGGTCGGAGGTGATCCGAGCGTGACCAAGCCGACTTGAACCTAAGGGGTGGCAGCTTAAGGGAAGGAACCTATGAGGTCGATTCGTAGGACCTTTGGTCGGATGTGATCCGGCTGGACTAGGAAACGTGACGAATAGACTTTGAACTTTAGGGTCCGTGCGAGGCTCAAGTGTTGAGCCCGCGGGACGCCTATATAAAGTGGAGGTGCAGCACACTCGGGCGGTTGATCGCTTGACACTGCGACTAGGGTTTGCATGTGTTGCGAATAGCCACCTCCACTGCTTCGCCCATGCTTGTGTGATCGGACCTAGCAGTCCAGCGACGCAGCGTTCCTCCCGCTTGCGCATACGGATGCCGCTAGGCGGTGCACTTGCGCGCCGCTCCGTGAACTTATGCGTGGGATCGGACGACCGCCGCTCGAGGGAGATCGAACAAGGAGGAGGCGATCCACGCAGACGCTGCCCCAACTCTTCTTCATTTGCCGCGGCCTCTGGCGTCTAGTGGTAACGAATGATCCATCTCCGTAGCATGTTCTGGATGTTACCGCGTAGGAATTTTTAATTTGCGGTCGGCGCACCCTACCATAGAACCCAACAAGGTATCGTCAGGCCTACATTATAGGATTTGGATTCAGATCGTATGCATATTAGATATGTGGAGGCGGCGGATGAGATCTGTTGTCCTTGAAGAGATCGGCTATGTGCACGGTTGATGTGATCAAGCGCACATGGGGATCGTTGAGGCTATGTTTTACGTAAATCGGGATCGATGAGGTTGTGACCACGATCTACCCCTACGGTCGGTCATCCGCCATCGGGGTTAACGGTGAAACATAAATCCGAATCGGATTAGCGATGATCGATAAGATCGCTCGGATCGAGAGAATTGGCATGATCGGAGTTCGGATGTGATCTGTGATTTACGAAAACCGGTGTGATCTGCACTTTCCCGCAAGAAACGCTGCTTATCGAACCCGCGCTAACCGCTAAGCGGGACCGCCCGATGTCGTGGCGCCGTGTATTTCGTACCCGACACACAAACCGGTAGAATGCGATTCTATGCATAACTTTGTTTTGCAGGTTTGATGTGAATAGTATAGCTCATGTGTATGTGATGCATGTGTGTAATTTATCGTGGCCTGCGTGTCATGTTTGTCGTACGGCGAGCCAAAGTGCTATCATTATATTGTATAACGACACTGCGTGTCGACTTGTGACTCTATGTAAAATTCATTACTAGTTGTAATAGTTGGATAATAGAGATCAGGTTGGCGGCTTGGCGTCTGGCGTGACAAAACAAGATGGAGTTAGTAGATGGTCGCCGGAATCGAACCGACCTAGAAGAACGTCCATGAAGGAGCCATAATATTTCACAATATGTGTTATTTGTGATTGTTATGCTTCTTTGTTTCTATGCATGTTAGAATGGTAGAAAGATCCCTCATGAATATCAAGTCAATTGCCATCCCCGATGTTGCACCTTCCTTGCGTCAAATCGTCTAGTAGTGGGCTCATAAAATTGAGGTGCTTCTTTGGGTGTCCTTGAGCTGAAGGGTTAGAGTAGCCGGACACGGACATACCTTTACATCGAGTTAACTTGACAAGGCTATCAAAATGGTTTTGGGCCTTGTGGCAAAAGAAGGTTGGGGGCGAGGTATGAGATACCTTCCCAACCGGCGAAATTAAATATAGAATCTGATTAGCAAGGAGTTGCTTACGGATAGGTATGTTGGCTAGCGATGATGCTAAAGCTCACTAGTCGCATGCGCTAGTCGGATCTGAATCACTTGAGAGTTTGCGGAGGATCTTTGACTTGATGGGAGTATTACATTTTAGGCTAGAATTACTCTGCATAAACACATTGCTTAGTGATTGCATGTTTTCTGTTGTAGATCAATGGCACCACCTGCTCAACCCAACTTTGCATTGAAATCAATTACGGAAAAGGATAAACTGAATGGAACAAACTTTACCACACGGTATAGAAATCTGAGAATTGTTCTCAAGCACGATAAAAGGAACATGTTCTAGAGGATCCACTTCAGAGGAACCTGCTGATAATGCTAGTGCCACAGCTAAAAATGCCTACGAAACTTCGTTGATGAATCAACGGAGATCAGTCTGTCGATGCTGGCTTGTATGGAGCCCGATTTGCATGACATTTGAAAATGTTGAGGCTTACGATATGATCGAGAGTCTCAAGAGAATGTTTCGAGACACGAGCTAGGACCGAAAGGTTCAACGTCTGGCGATCCTTGATGGATTGCAAGCTGAAGGAAGGTGATCCACGAGCCCACATGTGATCAAGATGATCGGATATGTGCAAGCTTTGGATCGTTTGGGCTTCCCGCTCTTGGATGAGCGCTCTTGATCTTTGTTCGGTTCTCTTCCGCCTAGCTATGGGGCGTTCATCTCGAACTATCATATGCATGGCATGGATAAGAAGCTCAACTTTGGAATTGCATGGGATGCTCAAGGTGGCGAGAAGCAGGATATTAAGAAAGGCACGCATCAAGTGTTGATGGTGCGAGAAATCGCTAAGTTCAAAAAGAGTTGGTCCAAGAAAAAGGCTAAGGCAAAGGGCACGGAGACAGAACCTCTGCATTGCATGAAAATCTGGACGAGACTCAAAACCGTTGCTATCAACGCAAAGAAGCAGTCCTTTGGAAGAGGAAGCTGTAGCAAGTGGCTTGCGAGCATGGCAAGAAGGCGGAAATGCTTCTTGAGGCAAAGGTACACTTGTTGCATATGTTATAGACATTTA
The DNA here is from genome assembly GCA_021605145.1 of Aegilops bicornis. Lineage (NCBI taxonomy): Eukaryota > Viridiplantae > Streptophyta > Magnoliopsida > Poales > Poaceae > Aegilops > Aegilops bicornis. The sequence continues at coordinate 653,062,543 of CM038674.1, forward strand.
CCTTGTGACATACCTAGTAGCTCTTGGGTATTTGATACGGATCGATTGTTCATATTTGCAACTCGATGCACGGGGCTGGTAAGAACTAGGCGTGTGGCACAAGGGAGATTGACATCGAGAATTGGCAACAAAGCAAGAGTTGCTGCGTTGGAGGTCGACGCGATGCAGCTCAACTTCCTTCGGATTCATTATGGAATTGAATAATTGTTATTACATTCACGCACTTAGTCGGAACATTATTTACGCCTCATGTTTGATGAGTCAAGGTTATGAATTCAATTTAAAGGACAATGGTTGTTCGATATTTCCTGAATGGTATGTTCCACGGCTATGCACCCATTGTTGATGGGCTATTTATATTGAATCTAGAACGGGAACCGGTCTATAACGTGAATGTCAAGAGGCATAAGCCAAATGAGATAAATCCGACATACTTACGGCATTGCCGGCTTGGACACATTAGTTCTGAAGCATGAAGAAGCTCCATGATGATGGGCTCCTAACCCGTCCGACTTGGTCTTCGAGACATGTGAATCATGCTTGCTCGGCAAGATGACTAAGTCTCCTTTAGCAAAGAGTTGCGAGAGGGCGTCTGAAACTATTGGAACTTATACATAGTGATGTGTGTGGTCAATGAGCACAACCGCCAGGAAGGTGGCTATCGATGCCATTGACTTTTACCGGCGACTTGAGTAGATATGGATATATCTATTTGATGAGGCACAAGTCGGAGACTTTGGAAAAGTTCAAAGAGTTTGAGCGAGGTTGAGAATCAGCTCGGCAAGACTATAAAACCTGCGATCTGATCGTGGAGGTGAGTACATGAGCCAGGAGTTCGATGATCATCTGAAAAGAGTCGGTATAGTACCTCGGCTCCACACCTCAAGATGCGCCATACGGAGAAATGGCGTGTCGGAAGCGGAGGAATAGGACCTTGTTGGACATGGTCCGGTCTATGATGAAACAAATCGGATTTACCCTTGTCATTTTGGGGATCGCTCTAGAAAGCGCAGCTTTCACACTTAATAGGGTACCATCAAAATCCGTAGACAAAACACCGCATGAGATGTGGACTGGGAAGAGTCGGTTGTCTTTTCTAAAGATTTGGGGTTGTGAAGCATTTGTCAAAGCGACTTATGTCGGACAAGCTTACACCCAAGTCGGATAAATGCATATTAAGTGGGATACTCGAGAAACCTTGGGATATAGCTTCTACAACCGGAAGAGAACAAAGTGTTTGTTGCTCGGAGCAGGGTTTTCCTTGAGAAAGAGTTTCTCGGTCGGGAGGCCAGTGGGAGGGCGGTTCGACTTGAAGAAATTCGAGGACCACTTTCGAGGGACTGACTCGGTGGTGATGAGATCATATCGAGTCTGTAGGGAACCCGTAGTGGAAGCGGCTTGCACCGGAACCACGCAGGTTCGGAAAGATTACTTGAGTCTGTGATGTATTGTTGCTAGAAAAGCAGGCGGCCGCATTATGCATGTCACGGAAGCGATGGTGAGCCCAGATTCCGAGGCATGGCTAGAGGCCATGAGATCCGAGTTAAAGTCCATGGATGAGAATCAAGTCTGGGACTTGGTTGATCCGCCACCTGGCGTAACTGCCATTGGTTGCAAATGGGTCTTTAAGAAGAAAACCGATGTGGATGGAAATGTTCAGATCCACAAAGCTCGGCTTGTCGCTAAAGGTTATGGACAAGTTCAAAGGAATTGACTCTGACGAGACTTACTACTTGATAGCGATGCTTTGAAATCGGTGAGGATCATACTAGCTATAGCTGCATATTTCGATTACGAGATATGGCGGATGGATGTCAAAGCGGCTTTCCTTCACGGAAAATTTAACGAGGGCGTGTATATGATACAGCCGAGGGTTTTGTTGATCCGACTAGCACTAGTAAGGTATGCAAGCTCAAGAGATCCATTTATGGGTTGAAGCAAGCATCTCGGAGTTGGAACATTCGTTTGATGAGGTCGTAAATCCTTTGGTCTCGGTTTCATCAAAAGCGAAGAGGATTCTTGTTTATACAAGAAGTTAAGTGGGAGCTTCGATAGTGTTTTGATCTTGTATGTGGATGACATACTCACTGATCGGAAATAATGTTTCGATGTTAAACTCGGTCAAGGGATCATTGAATGGCAAGTTTTTCGATGAAGGACCTTGGTGAGGCAGTCTATATTTTAGGCATTAAGATCTATAGAGATAGATCGAGGAGGCTGCTTTCGGCTTAAGCCGAGCACGTACATAGATAAAGTGTTGAAGCGGTTCAACATGAGTGAGGCGAAGAAAGGGTTCTTGCTGCTTCTCACATGGTATAAAGGCTAAGCGAGACTTCGAGTCCTTGACATCGATGGCGAAAGCGGGATGAGTAAGATTCGTATGCCTCGTGAATCGGATCCATCATGTATGCCATGATATGTACAAGGCCTAATGTTGCTTTGCAATAAGCCTAACAAGTAGATACCAGGCCAACCCGGTGAGAGTCCTTGGGCAGCGGTAAAGACTATTTTGAAGTACTGAAAAGGACTAAAGAGATGTTCCTAGTTTATGGAGGTGAGGAAGAGCTCGTCGTAAGTGGGGATTCGTCGATGCTAGTTTCCAAACCGACAGAGATGATTGTCGATCCTGATCCGGATTCGTGTATGTCTGAGCGGAGGAGCGATTGCCTTTGGATGAGTTCCAAAGCGGGATACGGTGGCGATTCTACCACGAAGCGCCGAATACATTGCGGCTTGTGAAAGGCGCAAAGGAAGGTGTTTGGATCCGGCATTTTCTGGATGATCTTGGTATTTTCCCAGCCTCGGTGAATCCGTTGGACCTTTATTGTGATAATTCTGGTGCCATCGCACAAGCCAAGGAGCGAGGAATCACCACAAGGTCGGACACATAGACCGGAAATATCACGATCTGAAAGATCGTAAAGAATGGTGATGTAGAGTTATACAAAATTCACATGGATGCAAATGTTGCAGATCCGTTGACTAAGCCGCTTCCACAACCCAAGCATGAGGGGAGCACGTTAGAGCTATGGGCATCGATGTCTATTTGATTGACTCTAGTGCAAGTGGGAGGCTGTTGGAGATATGCCCTAGAGGCAATCATGTATGATGATATTTCCTATGTGTTTATGAATAAAGATAGTCCTTGGACATTATCAATGATGTGTATCGACCAAATCGTGACTTGTTTGTGGGACTATACATTGTATGATGACTGTCCTAAAAGGTCCCTAGTCGAAAGGGTTGTGTGGGCCAGCATGACGACTAGACTAGCATATGACACGGTTGATGGCTCGGTCTCACTAGCCATGGAGCATTGGATGCTAACTCGGATAATATGGACTTGGAAAGGTCAGTCGGATTCGACATAGTCGGATCCGAGTCGAAGATAAGGTCCAGTCGGATAGACCCAACTATGAGACAGCAGCGATATGTCATCTGTGAGTCTCTAGTACAACATACGTTCTATGTCCTAAGACACTGGTGACGCATGTACTCGAGATGGTGATAGACTTGCTTTGGGCCGACCAAAGCGCTACTCCGTATTTGAGTAGTTACAAAGGTAGGTTTGGGTTTGTCAATCCCATGCTACGAGACATGGTCGAGCAAGATGGGATTGCCCTCCGATCGGGAGAGATATACTCTGGGCCCCTCGTGTGATCCGACCGGAACAGCATGGCCATGCGACAAGGATTATGAGATAATCCGGATAGTGGTCGGTATCCTTTGGAACGAGAAAAGAAGGTCGGGAGTTAGCACAAGGATGACAGTCTTCGCTTGTGAGGCGACAACATATATCGTCTGACAAGCGGAACAGAAGTGTGACACGTTATGCGAGTTCGCCTAACCAGCTTCATAAATGCAGCTTGGTGGTCGTACGCCTTGCTAGAGGCCGCTACCAACCGTCTGGTCGGAGGTGATCCGAACTATGACCAAGCCGACTTGAACCTAAGAGAATTGGCAGCAAGGGAAGGAACCTATGAGGTCGGTTAAGTAGGACACTTTGGTCGGATGTGATCCAGCTGGACTAGAAAGGCGTGACGAATAGACTTTGGAGCTTTAGGGTCGTCTGAAGGCTCAAGTGTTGAGCCGCTGACGGGACGCCTATATAAAGTGGAGGTGCGGCACACTCAGGCGATTGATCGCTTTTGGGCGCTGCGACTAGGGTTTGCATGTGTTGCGAATAGCCACCTCCACTCGCCGCCCGATTGTGTGATCGGACCTAGCGATCCGCCGCCGCGGCGTTCCTCCCGCCAGCGGATACCCGTTAAGGCGGTGCACTTGCGCCCGCTCCGGCCCGAACTTGTACGATGGGATCGGACGACCCGGCGCTTTCGAGGAGATCGAGCGAGAGGAGGCGATCCACGCGAGATGCGCTGCCCCAACTCTTCTTCGCTGCCGCGGCCTTTCGCGTCTAGTGGTAACGAACTGTGATCCATCTCCGTAGCATGTTCTGGATGTTACTTGCGTAGGAATTTTTAATTTGCGATCGACGCACCCTATCAGTAGAGAACCCAGCAGACTAGTCCGTCTCACGTGATGATCGGACCGCAGCCCTGAATTGACTTCGGATCATGTAATCACTTAGATTACTAGAGGGATGTCTATCTGGTGGGAGTTCATTATATGAACTTAATTATCTGAACATAGTCAAAAGCCCTTTACAGAATTATGTCATAGCTCGCGTTTTAGTTCTCTTGTTTTAGATATGTTCCTAGAGAAAATATAGTTGAAAGTTGGCGGTAGCAATTATGCGGACCGATGATGAAACATGTCCTTAATGCACGCTTGGTGTGCTTTGGACCTCGAGCATTAATTCTGCATGGATGTTAAGTAACGCTCCGACACACATAATGCTTTTGATGACTACGTGATAGTTCAGTAATGTTAAAAGCGGTTTAGAATTGAGGCACCAAAGACGTTTTTGAAGCGTCGCGGAACATATGAGATATTACGAGGGGCTGAAATTGGGATTTCAGGCTCGTGCCCACGTCAAAAGGTATGAGACCTACCGACGAGTTTTCTAGCCTACAAACTAAGGGAGAAGATCTCAATCGTTGAGCTTATACTCAGATTGTGTGAGTACAACAATCACTTGAATCGAGTGGGAGTTGATCTTCACGATGAGATAGTGATGTTTCTCCAAAGTCATTGCCACCAAGTACTAGAGCTTCGTGATGAACTATAACATATAAGGGATAGATGATCCTTGAGATATTCGCGATGTTTTGACACATGAAAGTAGAAATCAAGAAGGAGCATCAATTGTTGATGGTTGGTGAAACCACTAGTTTCAAGAAGGGCGAGGGCAAGAAGGGATACTTCATGAAGCGGCAAAGCAGTTCTTTGCTCCGATTGAAGAAACCCAAGGTTGAACCCAAACCCGAGACTAGGTGCTTACGTAATAAGGGAACAGCCTTTGGAGCAGAATTACCCTAGATACTTGGTAGATAAGAAAATTTGGTAAGGTCGATAGAAGTATCTTGGATATACATTATGTTAATGTGTACTTTACTAGTACTCCTAGTAGCACCATGGTATTAGATGCGGTTCGGTTGCTAAGTGTTAGTAACTTTCGAAATAAAAGCTACGGAATAAGCGGAGACTAGCTAAAGGTGAGTTTGACGATATGTGTTGGAAGTGTATCCAAGGTTGATGTGATCCAAGCATCGCGCGCTCCCTCTACCATCGAGATTGGTGTTAAACCTAAATAATTGTTATTTGGTGTTTGCGTTGAGCATAGACATGATTGGATTATGTCTGCTCCCATGTCACGGATATTCATTTAAGGAGAATAATGGTTACTCTGTTTATTTGAATAATACCTTCAATGGTCTTGCACCTAAAATGAATGGTTTATTGAATCTCGATCATAGTGATACACATTTTCATGCCAAAAGATATAAGATAGTAATGATAGTACCACTTACTTGTGGCACTGCCATATAAGTCATATTATTGGTATAAAAGCATGAAGAAGCTCCCATATTGATGGATCTTTGGACTCACTCGTTTTTGAAAAGTTTTGAGACATGCGAACCATGTCTATTGGTGTATTCATGAAGAAACTCCATGCGAGATGGATCGTTTGGACTCACTTGATTTTGAATCACTTGAGATATGCAAATCATACCACATGGGCAAGATGGTGAAAAGCCTGCGTTTTTCGGTGAGATGGAACAGAAACAACTTGTTGGAAGTAATACATTTTGATGTGTGCAGTCCAATTGAGTCTTTGAGGCATGATGGATATCGTTATGTTCTTACTTCACGGATGATTTGAGTAGAATCTGAGTATATTTACTTGATGAAACACAAGTCTGAATTATTGAATGGTTCAAGTAATTTGAGTGAAGTTGAAGATCATCGTGACAAGAGGATAAAATGTCTATGATATGATCATAGAGATGAGTATCTGAGTTCTGAGCTTGACGCAATTAAGACATTGTGGAATTGTTTCACAATTAATACCGCCTAGAACACCATAGTGTGATGGTGTGTCCGAACATCATAATTGCACCCTATTGGATGTGGTGCGTGCCATGATGTCTCTTGTCGAATTACCACTATCGTTCATGGGTTGAAGCATTAGAGACAACCGCATTCACTTTAAATAGGGTACCACGTAATTCCGTTGAAGGCGACACCGTTTGAACTATGGTTTGGAGGAAACCTAAGTTGTCGTTTCTTAAAAGTTTGGGGCTACGGCGCTTATGTGAAAAAGTTTCATCGTGATAAGCTTCGAGACCCAAAAGCGGATAAATACATCTTCATAGGATACCCAAAATGGTTGGGTATACCTCTATCTCAGATCAAGGAAGCAAAAGTAATTGTTTCTGAAGCGGGTCCTTTCTCGAGGTAAAGTTTCTCTCGAAAGAATTGAGTGGGAGGATGGTGGAGCTTGATGAGGTTATTGAACCATCACTTCCAACCGGTGTGTAGCGAGGGCACGGAAGTTGTTCATGTGGCACCTACACCAATTGAAGTGGAAGCTGATGATAGTGATCATGAAACTTGGATCAAGTCACTACCGAACCCCGTGGAGTCGACAAGGACGTACTACTTGAGTGGTATGGTAATCCTATCTTGAAGGTCATGTTGCTGAGACAACAATGAACCTACGAGCTATGGAGAAGCGATGGTGGGCCCAGATTAAATAGTGACGGCTCGAGGCCATAAAATCGAGAGAGGATCCATGTATGAAAACAAAGTATGGACTTTGGAAGAACTACTCGATGGTACGTAAAGCTGTTGAGTATAGATGGATTTTAAAAGGAAGGCCAGACAATGATGGTAAGTGTCACCCATTAAGAAAGCTCGACTTGTCGCTAAGATGTTTTCCGACAAGTTCAAGGAGTTGACTACGATGAGACTTTTCACTCCTTAAGCGATGCTAAGAGTCTGTTGGAATTATGTTAGCAGTTGATGCATTATTTATTGAAATCTTGCGAATAGGATATCAAAACATTGTTTCCTCGGCGATATTCTTGAGGAAAGGTTGTATGTGATACAACGGAAGGTCTTGTCAATCTGAAAGATGCTAACAAGTGTGCAAAGCTCCGACAATCCATCTAAGGACTGGAGTGAGCATCTCGGAGTTGGAATATCGCTTTGATGAGATGATCAAAGATTTTGGGTTTATGCAAAGTTTATGAGAAACTTGTATTTCCAAAAGTGAGTGGAGCACCATAGCATTTCGATAAGTATATGTTGTTGACATATTGTTGTTCCGGAAATGATGTAGAATTCTGGAAGGCATATAGGGTTATTTGAAAAGTGTTTTTCAATGGAAAACCTGGATTAAGCTACTTGAACATTGAGCATCAAGATCTATAAGGATAGATCAAAAGCGCTTAATAAGTACTTTCAAATGAGCACATACCTTGACATGATCTTGAGGTGTTCAAGACGGATCGATCAAAGAAGGAGTTCTTACGAGTAGTAGGGTATGAAGTTAAGACTTAAAGCTCGACCACGGTAGAAGAGAGAAAGGGCAGAAGGTACGTCCCGTATGTTGACGTAGGCTCTATAGTATGCTATGCTATGTACGCTTTGGAGGTATGCCTACGCCATGAAGTCGGGTCAAGAGGGTACAAAGTGATCCGAGGAATGGATCATTGGATCAGTGGTCAAAATTGTCCTTGAGTAAATAAGAACATGTTTCTACGATTATGGAGGTGATAAAGAGTTGGGCGTAAAGGGTTACATCGATGCAAGCTTTAACACCTATCCAAATAACAAACCCAGGATACGTATAGTGGAACAACCATTTGGAATAGCTCCAAGTGGAGGCGTGGGCAACTGATTTACAATATGACCTAGAGATTTGTGAAGTACATACAGGTTTGAATGTTGCAGACCCGTTGACTAAAACCCGTCTCACAAGTAAAACATGATCAAACCCCAGAACTCATTGAGTCCTAATCACATGGTGATGTGAACTAGTTCAGTGACACTAGTAAACTCTTTGGATGTTAGTCACATGGCGATGTGACCTATCAGTGTTAATCACATGGCGATGTGAACTAGATTATTGACTCTAGTGCAGAGTGGGAGACTATTGGAAATATGCCTAGAGGGCAATAATAAATTAGTTATTATTATTATATTTCCTTGTTCATGATAATGGTTTTATTATCCATGCTATAATTGTATTGATAGGAAACTTTCGGATACATGTGTGGGTACATAGACAACACCATGTCCCTAAGTAAACCTCTAGATGACTAGCTTGCGTTTGATCCAATAGATGGTTCACGGTTTCCACGACCATGGACGATTGGATATCGATTGATAAGCAGGATCACATCATTAGGAGAGAAATGATGCTGATGGACAAGACAATCCTAAGCCTAGCACACAAGATGCGTGTAGTTCGTATGCCTGAAAGCTTTCTACAAATGTCATCGTATCATTTCCTCGAGACCATGAGATTGTGCAACTCCGGATACCCGTAGGAATGCTTTGGGTGTACCAAACATCCTGTAGCGTGGCATGTTGGGTGGCAGCTATAAAGGTGCACTCTGGTATCTCCGAAAGAAATTGTCACATTGGGTTGTAGCCTGAATCGAGAAATTTCGATTTGTCACTTTCAGGGTGATGTGGCGGAGAGGTATCTCACTGGGCCCACTAGGTAGGACTTGTCATCACCGTAATGTGCACAATGCTTGTTGACCAAGGAGTTGATCACTGCGGGATGATGTGTTATGGAGCGAGTAAAGAGACTTGCAGTGCTTGAGATTGAACAAGGTATGGGATGTAGGCAGTCAAATCTAGGGGCAGAAAATACTAATACCCAACTAGACAAAGGGAATTGTATACGGGATTGATTGAGTCCTTGACATATTAGTTGCGTCAGATGAATCATCGATGGAACATGTAGAACCAACATGGGTATCAGATCCAGCTGTTGGTTATTGACGGGAAAACGTCTCGGTCATGTATACGCATGGTTCCCGAATTGGTAGAGAATCTACACTTAAGGGTTCGATGGCGCTTAACAGGGGTTATAAGGGAATAGATATACGTGGTTACCGAATGTTGTTCGAGTCTGGATGATGAGATCCCGGACGTCACGAGGGAGATTCGGGAATATGGTCCGGAGGTAAAGATTTATATATGGGAAGTCCTGTTTTTGGTCGGCAGGAAAAGTTTGAGGTTTTTATCGGTAATGTCTTGGGAGGACCCGCCCGGGAGGAGTCCCGAGGTCCTAAAGTGGGGCCACCAGCCCCAGGAAGGGGCTGCATGGGCCAAAGGTGTGGGAGGTACCAGCCCAGGTGGGCTGGTCGCTTCCACACACAAGGGCACCAAAGCGCCTAGGGGTTTGGGGAGGCGCCTCCCTGCTGTGAGGCAAGTTTCCCCTCTCCCCTTATAGGCGCCACACCTAGATGGGTTTAAGCTGCCACGCCCTTGGGGTGGGAAACCCTAGATGGGGCGCACCTCCTCCCTCTCCCTATATATACTTGAGGATTTGGGGCTTATGCCATACACATGCAGGTTTCCACCTCTCCTGGGCGCAGCCCTACCTCTCTTTCTCCTCATCTCTCGCGGTGCTTGGCGAAGCCTGCTGGAGCCTGCCGGCTCCTCCATCACCCACCACCAGGTGGTCTGTTGCTGCTGCTGGGAAGGAATCTTCCCAACCTCTCCCTCTCTCCTTGCTGGATCAAGGCATGAGGAGGCGTCACTTGAGGCTGTCTGCGTGTGTTGTGAACCACGGAGGTGCAGATCCGTTCGGCACTACCTAGGATCTCCGGTGAATTTGGATCACGGCTTAGTCACGACTCCTTCAACCCCGTTCTCTTGAGCGGCTTCCACTTAGCGATCTACAAGGGTATGTAGATGCACTCCCCTACTCTCTCTAGATTTGCTAGTCTCTCCATAGATAGATCTTGGTGACTCGTGAGGAAAATT